>OZ038380.1:52557937-54012937 GCA_964036045.1 Eutreptiella sp. 'Long Island Sound 2002'
AACACAGCGCTCACGATCCGCTCACGATCCGCCCTGCCGACCCCGAGGCCCTGCACCTTGGTGCTCTGAGTGGCGACGGAGGCACGGCGCTGTACCACTAGGGGACCGTGGTGGGCTCGGCGCGATCCGTTTCCGCATGCAGAGCGGAGGAGATGCCATCCGCCTGGTTATGGCGGAGAACATGGCGCCGTGGCTCCAAGCGTTCTCCACGTCCAGGTGGAAGGTTGAGGGCCAACGGGAGAAGTTCGCCGATGCCAGGCGCCGCTGGGTGGAGGAGCAGCTTCCCGTGGGGGGGATGCTGCACTTGCCGCAGCCGCCTAGTGTGCCGCCGTTTTGGCCTGCAGCCCCCCCGGCCGCCGTGGCAAAGCCGGTCCCGAAGGCAGCGCCAAAGCCGCCTCCCAAGAAGGGCCTCCCCCACCAGTATGGCAACTACGCCACCATTCGGTACGTGCTGCGGCACTTCGGAGGCCAGCTGGCCACGGAGTAGCGTGGGTCGAAGGAGCTCAACGTCTGCCCCTGGTTCAGACTGGAGGGGGCTGGCCACTGCTCGTGGCGGGCCGGCAAACACTGCCGTCCCGCTCACCTTCACCCCAAGGTCCTCCTGGACCATCTGGCGCGGGATCACGGGTCTGACCATGCTCACCGGGACCAGGCGATGGCCATGATCAACGGCGTTATGCCTTGGGGGCTCGCGGGTCTGCGGCAGTGTCTTCGACGGGGAGTAAGGGGGCGAGTGCGTTAGGCAGTGCGGAAGCGCGGACCGCTGCTGTGTCTAGTGGAACACGCCCGGCAACGACCCCCTCAGCGGGTGGACGGCAGGGGTCGGTGTCTGGTCGTGCGCAAGGGTCTTCATACCCGCTGCCAACGCCGGGCGCGGGTGGTCCACCTCCATCTGGTGACCAGGATCTGGCAGGGGACCCCGGTCCAGCGGCGCAGCCATGAAGGGGCCCCGGCTCCGACACCCGGGCGACGGTGTCCTGGAACGTCCAGGGTGTCGATGCGAGGGGACGGCGTACCCGTGGCCCCGGGTATGCTCGACGGTGAGGCCGTAGCGGCGGCCGTTATGAAGGCTGAGGGCGCCATCCTGGGCCTCTTCCAGGAAACAGGCCTGATGGAAAATAGGGGGAAATTGGATGATTGCCCGACCGACAAAATACCCCCAATTAGAAGGTTCTAGTAATCAGCAGAAAATAGGGGAAAATTGGATGATTGCCCAACCGACAAAATACCCCCAATTAGAAGGTTCTAGTAATCAACACAAAATAGGCAATAATTGGATGATTGCCCGAGCTTGGAACCTGCTCGTGGTGGGGTGCCCCGGGGACTCCAGCCACACGTCGAAGTCCCCTCCGAGGAGCACGGGCTTCGTGCCTCCTGCGCTTTTGGCTGCCGCGTACATGGCCAAGTCGGCCCAAAAGGATGCCTTAGACGCCCAGGGGTCGCCACCACTGCCCGGCCCGTGGACGTTGATGACCATAAGCGTGCCACCCGCGGTCACCACATCAAGGGCCATGGCCTTGCCCGGCACAATGTCCACCACGTCTCGAACCTCCGACGCAGCGAACACGTCCGCTCGAAGGGCAATCATTAGACCGCCACGTACCGCCTCCGCTGACGCCGCCTGGGCATCCACCCCCAGGAATGCATGGTGCCCTTGGTGACGCCACTGATTCTCTAAGTGCACCATGCCCTGGGGGTCTTGTATTCCACATGGCGGGAGCGGCGGCGGAGGAGGACAGACGGCCCACGAGAGCAGGGCATCAGCTGGACACCTTCCTGCTCAACTCGCCACAGATCCCGTGGGCGGTGCGTGAGCGCCCGCACCTGGCGCCGGGAAGGTCTCCTGCGTCGCTGGGGTCTGACCATGGCCCCGTGGTCCTCAATATCCCACTGGCGGTGTTCGCCAAGGAGAGGATCACAAGGCTAGCCTACTCACACGCCCAAGGCAAGCTGCATGCCATACGCCCGGACTCCCCGAGGGTTCGCGAGGCGGCGGCGGCAGTGCTGCGGAAGGGCTGTGAGGATGGGGCGCTACGAGGGTGGCTCTCGTCGGACCAGGACACTGCCACCATGGGCACGCCTTGGGTGCAGGCGGTCTTTGACCTGCTCTACGCCTTCCGCGATGAGGTGTCCAGGGTGACAAGGGTGCGCATGCCGTCCGGCATGGACCCGCAGTATCCGTATGGACAGGCGGAGACGGAGACGTCTCCGGCTCAGGTCCTCTCGTATCAGCAGGCCTGTGGTTAGCGCGTGTCTAGGAGTCGGAGAAGGTGGTCATGGAGGCCTCGGAGGTCATCGGAGAGGTCCAAAGGTACTGGGAGGCACTGTATGCCAAGTGGCCAGTGAACCTGCCGGCCTTCGAACGGCTGGTTAGGGCCCACATCCCTCGGGGAGTGCCGGAGGAAAGGAGGTTGGTGCAAGACTATACCCTGCAGGGCCTCAAGGATGCCGTGAAACAAGCCGCAGCGGACGACAAGGCGCCAGGGTCCAATAGGGTCACGGCTGCTCTCATAGCGGAGCTGCGTGAGCCAGTGCAAGGGCTCCTGGTGCACGCTTACAGGGCCATTCAGCGTGGTGCAGAGGTCCCGGAGTCTTGGCATGAGGCCATCATCTGGGCCGTGGAGCCCAGCATGGCTCCAAACTGCCAGTCCGCGGCCCACCCCTTACGTGCCAGGACTGCCGTGAACCTCCTCATGAGGGGGGTCATGAGCATCCGCATGTCCTGCTACCCCAACGCTATAGGTCTGTACGCGACCAAGTTTCCCGTGGCCGTGCCTTTGGGCATCAGCTAACGCAGGCTGTAGCGTGGACCGGAGGAGAATCATGTCCTGGCTCTTGATGTCTCCAAGGCTTTTGACACGGCTCCGCATGGAGCGCTGGCACTTCTCCTACGCCACATGGGGGTCCCAGAGGAGCTCATCAAGCTCTTCCATACCCTCAGTTGCGGCTCCGCGGTGCGCATCGTCACCGCACGTGGCCCCACGCCGAGCATTTGTCTCCACTGGGGCCTGCGGCAGGGCAGTGCGGAAAGCGCCGTGCTCTACCTCCTCCTCTTGGAGCCCCTCTTGCGAAGCCTTGCCAGCAAGGGCTAGGGCGATGCCCGCCGCGCTGTACCACCCCTGGTGCAGGCGTATTGTGACGACCTCCTACTGATAGCGCACTCCTTGCCGAAATTCCTGGAGTATGTGGCGGCGATCGCACAGTATTTGGCGGATATGGGCATGTCCCTCAACGTCAGCAAGTGTGCGTATGCCACCTCCGCTCGCATCCCCTCGATCCTAGTGTGCCTCAACCCAAACAATGCGGCAGTCCCCTGGGTCTGTTTGCAGGCCAAGGGCACCATACCCTACCCGCGCCTGCGCCTTGATCCGAGGGGGATAGCATCAATGAAGGAGAAACATGTGCTCCGGTGTAAAGCTCTCTTGGGCTGGTGCAAAAAAACGCTGAGGCCGGCGCCGGTGCCCCATGAGGTGATGGTGGCTGTGGTAGGCGGCATCGTGCGGTATGCGGCGCCATACCTGTCAGATACGGAGGAGACGGTGATGATGCTGAACGCTGCCATCAAGGCTGCGGCCCTGCAGTTCGACACCATGTCCAAGGACTTGTCCAACGTGGCGGTGCGGTTTGGTCATGGGCTTAGACTGGCGGATGTCCGGGTCATATGCCGCGACTCCGTCGTGGCAACCGTGGCTCAACTCACGCACCATCCGTCGCCTACGGTCAGGAGTGAGCTGCGGGCCATGCTCCCAGACATGCACTTGCAGTACGGTGTATGCGGACAATTCCGGGTACCCTCCACGTCCTTCGCAACACATGCGAGGAACACGTGGGTAGACAGGGTCCTCCGAGCAATGGGGACGTTGTTAGTGGGGCTTCTCATGCCGTCGCCGATGTACTCGTGCATACACGCCCACCTGCCGCAGGTGCAGTGAACGGGGCGGCGGTGGGCGACCAGATCCTACACCTTCAAGGGTAGGGACATCTGCGTGCTATCTGGGCCCCGCACGGATGCGGCGGTGCGGTCCCTCACAGATCCTGCGCGGCTCCCGTGCCAAGAGCCGGGGCACCTGGCCATTCAGCTCCGGGAGTGTAACGAGGACCATGTGCACCTTCCTCACACAGGGGATGGGCCCACCCAGCTGGACCACGTATGGTTCACAGGACTCCCAAAGGTCTTCCGGCCGCAGATACACGGTCCCCTGACTCATTGTCTGATACACCCGGTGCGCCGCAAAAAAGCTAGGAAGCGCACTAGGCAGTCCGCTGCAGGGGATGCATATGTGGTAGGCTGGTATAGGGATGACAACTGGGACCCGGACAACCCGGGCCCGTCCATGCCGTTTGTCCCGCTGGCCGCCGTCATGTTCATGCTGGGGGACGTCTTCGACGGTTATAGACAACATGACGATTCGGCGGTGGTCCCCCTGCTCACACCACATACCGTGGGGGGCATTGACCCCCCGCCCCTGTGGGTTGTGCACGGACAGCCCGCGTTTCGCAGGGCGTGTGAGGCCGTGTGTGGACACGGCGAGTGGGCAATCGTCCTCCTGCTGCCAGCCGGCCCCGTCCCGGATGCCAATGATTGTCCGGTCCTGGAGGTGGTCCGGATGGTCAACGCACCGCACGATCCGCACGTCGCCGTCACACGCGACGGGGGGGCGGTGGAAGAGGGCTCTGTGCTGGTGTACCAGTCTTCCTGCTCCACGGCGGTGTGGTGGGCAGAGTATACCACGGCTAATGATGCCATCAAATCTGTCTGCGGGTGCAATGTGACCTGGCGACCGCATGCCGTGTATCGGCCCTATCCCCGGAGTTGACTGCCTCGAGTGCGGCATCCGTGAAAGGTAGTGCGGAGACCCCATTTTGACGTGTCGTGGCTGGAACCCCATCGGTACTGCTGGGTACCGGCAGCGACAAAGGTCAGGTCATCTGATGCGTGCCCCCAGGAAGACGGCGCCACCAATGTGGCGGTGGCGAGCCATCAGAGGCCCACATGGACGGTAGCCATACGTGGCACGGTCCCTGAGGCGGAGATCATCAGAGCGGCGGCGTACCTGCTACACACCCCCCTCTTAGACCGCACGGTACACATAGTGGATGCCTCCATCATTGGCGCGCATCTGCGCAGGGCACAGGAGGCCCTATACCCGGGCATCAAGGGGCCGACCTCACATCTGGTCAGCCAGCATGCGTTGAATTGGATTGTGGAGGGGCTGCGGCGGCTGCCACGCAGAATCGGGGGGCCGCACAATTGGGTGGTGAGGCAAAGCTCGCACTTGGCGGCGGTCCCGGACTTCACCGCGGCCCATGCGAAGGCCCCACTTGTACATCTCCTGTTGCCCAAGGAGCATGGAATCCTCTTGGTGCCCAGGGACGATGGGGAGCTCGAGCCGCATGTACCCACCATGCAGGCCCTCTAGCAGGTCGCGGAGATTGAGTAGCGCTCCTTGGCGGCGCGCACCAGGGCCCGTACACCGTTGGCTGGCGCCTGTTAGGCGGTACCCCTGGGGGCGGTGCACCATGGTCCTCAGCATAGGAACCTACTACGGGCGCGTGATGGCCGCTTGTCCACCATGCAAGTCATGTGGGGGTGGAGACAAAAACTCACCCGTACGGCGCTCCTGGCCCACCCCTGTGTCTTCTGTGGCGGGCCTAAGGAGGACATTGGCCACATGCGCTTGCTGTGTGCGCGAGATGAGGCGGTGGCACGGCTCCTGTCTGGGCACGGGGGAGTTCGCAGTGGAGCTTCCCGTGACGGACAGGGCGGTGGGGTTCTTGGCCTAGAAAGAATACGTCTGCAAGTGGGCGGAGTTCCTGATGGCGGGCGTCGTTCCCGGGGACTTGAAACGGTTCTTTGCGACGGTGCGGGCGGCGTCATCCCGGGGCCCCGCAAAGACCAAGCTATTCGTGGAGGACATGATCCAGATTGGGGAAGATGTGTATGCCCGGAGGAACCATCGGCTCACTCAGATCATGCAGCTGCGGATGCAAGATCGAAAGAGGGCGGTGTACGCGCCCCTATGGGGTGACAACCCCTTCTGTCCGCCGGCGGGGAGAGTCCGGCAGCGGCCACCGTGGAACTCGTTCTACGGCCTCCCCAGCAGCCTGCAAACGACCTTTCAAAGGGCACCGCTGCATGAGTCGTTGGTATCCAGGTCGTACAACACATACGAGGAGGCCATGACCTCGTTCCCCCATTGGATGGCTGCAGTGGCACAGGCCTTCAGCCAATGGATCGAGTTCTGGATGATCCCGGACTATCCTGCATTCCGGGAGCGGTCCCGCACGGTGTCTGCACAGTCCTGGACCACTGTAACTGGTACCATGGTACGAAGCCGTGACGGCAAGAGTGCACGTTGGCTTCAGGTGTTCGCAGACCATCCGGCTGTTGAAAACATCATGGGCTGGCCTTGTAAAGTGCTGCCGGTCCTCCGGCAGCCTCTTCCATTTTTGGCAGTGGCCATTATGCTTGATGTGGGGGCGATGTGGCTGTATGACCGGCAGCTGCAGAGAGTCATTCCGGCGGCGACGGGGCAGAGGTCCATGGCCGTACTAGTGGGGTCCAAGCAACTTGCACGGATCCAAGGGGACGATGCGCGGGGCCACATCACGGAGGCGCTGCTTTCTCCATCGGAGGGAGATGACAACGTGGATGCCGACGTCCGTCACACGATAGATGCCTTGGGCCTGAAGGCGGTCGTCCAGGTTCGGTCAGGAGGACAGTGCATGGTACACGCGTCTGCCGCGGGGCCTAGGGCGGGCTGGGGTTGATGTTATCGGGGCGATCGTGCAGGCATATGGATGGGAGCTCCTGACGAACAGCGCGTGCAGCCTCAGGGTGGTGCGATGGCCCAGGCTACTGGAGAGCCTCCCGGCGACGTCGAGCAGACGGCCAATTCTCGACCCGGCGTCCACATGGGACGAAGCGAGACGGAGCCTGCTTCATTGTGCCACTGCACGCGCGCTGGCGGGTGCGCTGCTTCGCCACCAGGAGGCATGCAATGATGTGTGGCAGGACCTGTGGCTGCAGTGTTGTGGAGGCAGCTGCGTCCTATCACGGTCGGTGCTCCCGATGCTGTGCTGCGGATGCGGGGAGACGGCGCCGGTTTGGGTGCATCAGTGTGCCTCCGCCCCGCTCTGTGAGTCATGTCCA
Source organism: Eutreptiella sp. 'Long Island Sound 2002' (assembly GCA_964036045.1). Classification (NCBI taxonomy): domain Eukaryota; phylum Euglenozoa; class Euglenophyceae; order Eutreptiales; family Eutreptiaceae; genus Eutreptiella; species Eutreptiella sp. 'Long Island Sound 2002'. The sequence continues at coordinate 52,565,091 of OZ038380.1, forward strand.
GAGCGCGCCAGAAGGGGGTGGCCCAAAGCCACGTGGGCACCGCGTCACTCTGGCAGCTGTTGTCAAGTGCCTTGAAGGCCATTCAGGGTGACTTGAGGAGCGTCCGGGTGGATGGGGTGCGGTGCCCCGATGCACGGACGGCGGCCCTACCCCTACTGTTGTGGTGGGCGGCTCTGGACGGTGACTCGCGGGTTCTTTGGTTGCTGCATCACCGGGGATCTGGTGAGGAGGCTGTGGGACTCGGGGGTGGTGCCGCTTGACCGGGTGTGGGAGGAGTGGACGTGCTTGCCGCCGTCCCTCTGCCGGACAAAATGACGGTAGCCGCTCTTGGGAGGCGAAATCCTCGTAGCCTGGGTGTGCGGCAGCGGCAGACGGAGTATGACGGCCAGCGCAATCACACGTCGTGCCGGCCTGACAGTGAGCCGTATTGCCCACGCACACGAGGCTCGGAAGGAGTGTGAAGGCTCACCGGCCTGCCCCGGGTCGCCGCATACTACAGTGCCGTGTCGTGGGTCGTCCCGACCAGGGTAATAAGGCCCAAACCCCTCTAGGGTATTCCCATGGCACCGGGGTCTCTACTGGTGGCCCGTTTACGGCAGTCACGGGGATGATACCTCGGGTTACTCCGGAGGTTGCTGGGTCAGCGAGAAGGCGAGACGGAGCTACGGCGTCTCCAGCATTGCTGTGAGTTGGATCGGGGACGGCCGGCGAACGGCGCACGATACGGCCGGAGGGGCGTCGGGCCTGCCCATGGCCCCGAGATGGGTCGGTAAGGGTAAAGAAGCACCCCCTGGCCCCGAGCCGGTACAAGTGGATAAAAAGGCCCCTTTACGGCCCCGGGAACGGCGATGCAGGGATGGATGATGGGGACAACATGGCGGTACAGTGGACCATATGGTGGTTGTACTGGGGGACAGGTGGCGGTACGGGGGAAGATATGGTGGGAGTCGCTGGAGGTGCAGGGCGGCGCTGGGGACTGTGTACGGGGGATGCAGGGGTACGCATGGCAGTACTGGGGTTGGTATGGTGGGAGTACTTGGGACGCGCGGCGGTACTGGGGAGCAGTATGGTGGTAGTATCGGGGGACGCTTGGCGGTACCGGGGTGTCCCCGTGACCCCTTAGACAACTCAGGGGGGGTACTGGGGCATCCCCAGGCCCCATAAACAAACTAGAGGGACAGTGCCTGCGGGCATGTACATAGCCTAACCGACTGACCTCGGCGTACGGCTTGCGGTCGCGGTAACGCGTGCGCTGGCGGTTCTCGGGTAAAGGCGGGGGCCAACAGAAGTGGGCCCCCGCGGCGGGGTGGCGGTACAGCACGGCGGAGTTTCGCCACGATTGAGGTCACAGTCTATATATGTGTAGTGTACGTGGTGGCCTCAGTCGTAAGATGCTCCTGGGGGAACATGCCGGGGCGGCTCGTGAAGTATTGTAGCGACTGAAGGAGAGGTCCAGGGGGTGACGCACGGGCCAATGCTATAAGTAGGCAGGCCACGTTGTCTGTGGATGCCGAAGTTGCGGCCTGGATGCAGCTGTGGCGGAGATGGCGCAACCACGGGAGCTGTCCAATCAGTGCAGGTAAGGGTCAAGGGTAGGCGTCAGGGCAATGTATGTGGGCCAGATGAGGTGCACCTTGTTACCACGGCCCGGGGCGAACCTCTGGTGGGTACCCCTACAGGGGGTCGATAATCAAGCTACGGCACCCAGCAGCCCGAGTCCCAGCCAGCGATATTCACGGGTTGTGCCTCGCCTGCCGCGGGGCGGCCGGCGTTCCCCCTGTGGACCCTCGTGGTATATTATATGAGGCCATGTACAAGTACCACGTCGCCGCTCGGGTCATGGCCTCGGACGTGGGGCATAGGCACAGTATATGTATGGGGTGTGGGAGCGCTATGCGAAGGGCGCGACTATAAGCTACGGATGGCCAAGGATAACTAACGTATGCTTCTGTAAGTACTGGAGGGGGCCTTCGCTGGGTTTGCGACGTGCAATGAGGACCTGGGGGCCATGAAGGCTGAGGGCCAAGCTGGGCCGGAGCCCCCCAGAAACCCTGGCTGTGAGTCAACGGACTTATGCGTGAGCGCTGATGGATGCGGAAAACACAGCGTCTGGGGTGATAAGTGACCCAACAGTGACGGAAGTGGGCATCGAACGAGGAGCCCGTTCTTGCTTCACCGCAAGAAGGGGCCCCTTTTCGGCGACCATTCCCGCCGCCTTCGGGACGCTCATCGCCTCGGACCATGTGCTTTCCGCAACCGCCAGCGCACGCGCACAAGCCCGTTGACACGCAGCCAGGGTTTCTGGGGGGCTCTAGCCTAGCCTGGCCCTGAGCCTTCACGACCCCATGGTCCTCATTGTGTACGCCGCGAACCCACCTTAGACCCCCTCCAATATTGCACAGAAGCATACGATAGTGTTCCTTGGCCATCTGTAGCCAAAAGCCGCACCCTTTGTACGTCGCCCTCATATCCTAGATATATAAAGTGCCGGTACCCCTTGTTCGAGACCATGACCTGAGCGGAAATGTGGTACCTGTACACGTTCACGTATAATATACCACGAGGGTCCACACGGGGGACGGCGGCCGCCCCGCGGCGTGAGAGGCACGACCCGTGAATAGGGGTGGCTAGGATTCGGGTTGGTGGGTGCCGTAGCTTGATTATCGACCCCCTGTAGGAGTACCCACTAGAGGTTCGCCCCACGCCGTGGTTACCCGTTGCACCTCATCTGGCCCACATACGTCGCTCTGACGCCTACCCTTGACCCTCACTTGCACCGATTGGCCAGCTCCCGTGGTTGCGCCATCTCCGCCACAGCAACATCCAGGCCGCAGATTCGGCATCCACAGACAACGTGGCCTGCCTACTTATAGCATTAGCCCGTGCCTCACCCCGTGGACCTCTCCTACAGTCTCCACAATACTTCACGAGCCGCCCAGGCATGCACCCCCCCTAGGAGTTCCTTGCGACTGATGCCACCAAGAAGGCTACACATATATAGACGGTGGCGGCAGATGCAACGTTACGCCGCCGTGCCGTACCGCCGTCGGGCCGCACCGCCACACCGCCATGTCGGCCCACTACTGTTTGCCCCCGCTTTTACCTGCGGACCGCCACCGCACGCGTCGCCGTGACTGCAAGCCGTGTGCCGAGGTCAGCTGGTTAGGCTATGTACATGCCCGCGGGCACTGCCCCTCTAGTTTGTTTATGGAGCCAGGGGATGCCCCAGTACTCCCCTTGAGTGGTTTAGGGGGTCAGTGGGACACCCCAGTACCACGAGGCGTCCCCCGATACTCCCACCATGCTGCTCCCGAGTACGGCCGCGCGTCCCCCGGTACACCCACCATACCGATCTCGGTATTGCCATGCGTACCCCTGTATCCCCAGTACACAGTCCCCAGCGCCGCCATGCATATCCCACGACTCCCACCACATCATCCCCCGTACCACTAAGTGTCCCCCAGTGCATCGACCATACAGTCCACTGTACCGCCATGCTCTCCTCATCACCCCCACTACACCGTTTCCAGCACCACCACACTCCCTCCACCAACCTCATCTTGCTGTTCTCGGGGCCCTCAAGCGGCCCTTCTATCCCCCCGTACTAAACTCGGGGCCAAGGGGTGCCTCCTCACCCGTACCGTTCCCCTCTCGGGGCTACGGGCAGGCGCAACGCCCCTTCGGCTGTACCAGGCGCCGGTCGCCAGTCGGTTCCCATCCAATTCACTGCAACGCCGGTGGGGTTGCAGCTCCTTCTCCGCTTCTTGCCGACTCTGCAACACCCGGAGTAACCCAAGGAAATACCCCCGTGACTGCCGTAACCGGGCCGCCAGCAGAGACCCCGGTGCCATGGGAATACCCTACAGGGGTTTGGGCCTTATTACCCTGGTCGGGACGACCCATGATACCTCACTGTAGTATGCGGCGACCCGGAGCAGGCGGGGTAGCTTCACATCTCCATTTGAACCTCGTGTGCGGGGGCAGTACGGCTCAATATGAGGCCGGCACGACTTGTCACATCGCGTTAGCCTTCACACTCCGTTTGCCGTTGCCGCACAACCAGGCAATGAGGAGACCACTTCCCCTGAGCTGTTACCGCCGTTGTGCCCAGCATATGGACGTCAGCAAGCACATCCACCCCTCCCACACCCGGTCAAGCATAATCACCATTGATTCTCACAGCCTCCTCACCAGATCCACCGTGATGCCACAACCAAAGAATCCGCGAGTCACCATCCAGAGCCGCCCACCACAGCAGTAAGGGTAGGGCCGCTGTCGGTTCATCGGGGCACCGCACCCCATCCGGCCGGACGCTCTTCAGGTCGCCCTGAATTGCCTTCCAAGCACTTGACGACATCTGCCCAGAGTGACGCAGTGCCCACGTGGCTTTGGGCCACCCCCTATTAGCGCGCTCCCTACACGACCCATAGAGCGGGGCAGAGGCACACCGATGCACCCAAACCGGCGCCAACTCGCCGCACCCGCAGCACTGCAGCCGGAGCACCGACCGTGATCGGACGCAGCCGCCTGCACAGCACTGCGACCACAGGTCCTGCCACACATCACCGCACACCTCCTGGCGGCGAAGCAGCGCGCCTGCCACCGCGCGTGCAGTGGCACTATGAAGCAGGCGTCGCCTCGCCTCGTCCCATGTGGACACCGGGTCGAGAATGGGCCGTCCGCTCGACGTCCCCTAGAGGCTCTCCAGTAGCCGGGGCTACCCCACCACCCTGAGGCTTTGCGCGCTGTTCTTCAGGAGCTCCCATCCATAATCCTGTACGATGTCCTCGATGACATCAACCCCGGTCAGTCCTGGGTCCCTCGCATATGCGATTACCATGCGCTGTTCTCCCGACCGAGCCTCGACGACCGCTCCTAGGCCCAAGGCATCTATCGTGTGACGGGCTTCGGTAGCCACGTTGTCATCTCCCTCCGGTAGAGATAGCAGCACTTCCGTGACGTGGCTCTGCGCGTCGTCCCCCTGGATCCATGCAAGTTGCTTGGACCCCACCAGTACGGCCATGGATCGCTGCCCTGTTGTCGCTGGAATGACCCTCCGCAGCTGCCGGTCATACAGCCACATCGCCCCCACATCAAGCATCGTGGCCACCGCCAAAACTGGGAGGTTGAACAGTGGTTGCTTGAGGACCGGCGGTACTTCACGGGGCCAGCCCCTAACGCTTCCAACAGCCGGATGGTGTGTGAACACCTGGAGCCAAGGTTCACTCCTACCGCTAGGGCTTCGTACCACCGTACCATGTACCGTGGCCCAGGACTGTGCAGACACCATACGGGACCGCTCCCGGAACGCAGGTTAATCCTGGACCACCCATGACTCGATCCATTGGCTAAAGGCCTGTGCCACTGCCGCCATCCAATGGGGGAACAAGGACATGGCCTCCTCGTACGTGATGTACGACCTGGATACCAACAACGCATGCAGCGGTGCCCTTTGAAAGGTCGCTTGCAGGTTGCCGGGGAAGCCATCGTACGGGTTCCACGGTGGCTGCTGCCGGACTCTCCCCGCCGGCGGAAAGAAGGGGGTATCACCCCGTAGGAACGCGTACACGGCCCTCCTTCGATCTTGCATCAGTAGCTGCACGATCTGAGTGAGCCGATGGTTCCTCCGGGGGTGCACATCTTCCCCAATCCGGATCATGTCCTCCATGAACAGCTTGGCCTTTGCCGAGCCCTGGGATGACGCCGCCTGCCCCGTCGCGAAGAGCCGTTTCAGGTCCCCCGGGACGACGCCCGCCATCACGGACTCTGTCCAGCTGCAGCCGTGTTCTTTCCAGGCCAAGAATTCCATCGCCCTATCCGTAAGGGGAAGCTCCGCGGTGAATTCCTCCACGCGCCCACACAGGAGCCGCGCCACCGCCTCATCTCGCGCACAGAGTAAGCGCATGTGGCCAATGTCCTCTTCGGGCCCCCCACAGAAAATACAGGGGTGGGCTGGGATCACCGTACGGGTGATCTTCTCTACCGCCGCATGATTTGCATGGTGGATAAGCGGCCATCACGCGCTCCCAGCAGATTCCTGTGCGTAGGACCATGGTGCACCGCTCCTAGGGGTAGCGCCTCACAGGCGCCCGCCAACGGTGTATCCCTTGGTACGCGTTTGAACCCCAAGGTTGTTCCCGACTAGAATGTTCCCCATGGGATCCATTCCCGCCGGAACAATTTCTTTGGGAACACCAGCGGAACAAGTGTCGCAGGCCAGATAACCAGATGCATCACCATCAGTTTCCAAGTTCGTAAATGATGTTTTTTGTCTCTTTCTTGCATGTGTAACGCGTCCAAGCCTTGTCGTTCCCATCGGGGCCATGTTGACATATTGTGGGCCGTTGGTGCCACCTTCCACTAGGTGTACACATTTCGAACTTTTCGTATCCATTTGCAAGCCTGCTGTTCCTTGTAGTCCAGACGCACCGTTGTATGACTTTTCAACAGTGGCGTACCCGTTTTCACGTTTGATTTGTGCATTGTGGCCATGCCTAGGGTCCCATTTTGGTATTTGTTCCTTGCCTGAATGCTCGGTGGGTCTACGGGCATCTTCCCCTAGAGGTATGGATTGCCAAATTTCGCTTCGTAGTTCATCGTTGTAGCTTCGGCATGCCTGCGACACAGACCCGGGTTCAGCAAGTAACCGCCTACCTCATCCATTTGGCTAGTGCTGTTAGCCTCGAGGACGGGGATCTTGTTGGGGAGCTGATAGCAGAATGGGCCATCTCCTCTCCACTCACCCACTGCCAATTTGCGGTGGCCGTGCGCTTGGCCCAACGGAGCTGTGTCCAAGAGATACAGCAGGGCTTTCTAGCACCGCTGGCATGATCTACTAGCCCCCTTGCAGCCTGCCCCCCCGGTGAGCACATTGGATCCCAAGGCCACGGGCATCAATTGGCCATGGGCATCGTGGCTGCGCCACGTTGCCAGCCAACTGCCGTTGTGCCGCATGATCGATTGGTCGTTACCCCTGACATGCATTGTTAGGGGGGATGGCTACCCATGCGCAGATGGGGAGTGGTCCCAATTGTCCGTGTCCATCGCTTGCATGGTCCTTTGGGGACGTGTTCCCGCCTGCGTGTGGGTCATCGGCCTCGCAATTTGCGGGGACAAAGCGATGGCCACCTTGGCAACCTCTAGGAAGCCAATATTAAGGTGTGCCGCATCCACACCGTGTTGTTCCGGTGACGTTCCGATAACTTGTTCCGGCGACGTTCCGGCGACGTTCAAGTGTTTTGTTGGAACCGTCACCGGACCAATTTGGTTCCAACGAAATTGATGTTGTTTTCTTAGGCCATCCAGGAGGTTGTGGACACCCACCGGGTGGTCTACAACTCCCGCGAGCGAGCGGCCGATGCCTAGCTAGGTTTGGGTGCGGGTTTGGGCTTGGGTTTGGTTTTGGGCTTTGGTTCCGGTTTGGGTTTGGGTTTGGGTTTGGGTTGCGGGTTTTGGCTTGGGCTTGGGTTTGGGTTTGGGTTTGGGTTTGGGTTGCGGGTTTGGGCTTGGGTTTGGGTTTGGGTTTGGCTTTGGGTTGCGGGTTTGGGCTGGGGTGTGGGTTTGGGTTTGGGTTTGGGCTTGGGTTTGGGCTTGGGTGTGTGCATTGTGTTGGTGTGTTTTGTGTGTTACCCTGCTCCCCCACCTCCGTGTCTCTTTCGGGGTTCGGGTTTGGGCTCAGGTTTGGGCTTGGGTTGGGGCTTGGGTGTGGGTTTGGGTTTGGGTTTGGGCTTGGGTTTGGGTTTGCGTTGCGGGTTTGGGCTTGGGCTTGGGTTTGGGTTTGGGTTGCGGGTTTGGGCTTGGGCTTCGGTTTGGGTTTGGGCTTAGGTTGCGGGTTTGGACTTGGGTGTGGGTTTGGGTTTGGGTCTAGGTTTGGGCTTGGGTTTGGGCTTGGGTGTGTGCATTGTGTTGGTGTGTTTTGTGTGTTACCCTGCCCCCCCGCCCCCCCGTGTCCCTTTCGGGGTTTGGTCTTGGGCTTGGGTTTGGGCTTGGGTTTGGGCTTGGGTGTGGGTTCGGGTTTGGGTTTGGGCTTGGGTTTGGGTTTGGGTTGCGGGTTTGCGCTTGGGCTTGGGTTTGGGTTTGGGTTTGGGTTGCGGGTTTGGGCTTGGGCTTGGGTTTGGGTTTGGGTTTGGGTTGCGGGTTTGGGCTTGGGTGTGGGTTTGGGTTTGGGTTTGGGTTGGCGTTTGGGCTTGGGTTTGGGCTTGGGTGTGTGCATTGTGTTGGTGTGTTTTGTGTGTTACCCTGCCCCCCGCCCCCCGGTGTCCCTTTCGCTCCTAGCCCCCCTTTGTCCCTTTCCCTGTTTGCACCCCTTTGTCTGTCTTTGAATGACGATTTTGATTTTGATTTTGATACGAATATTGAAAAAAAAAGAAAGAAGAAAGGTTTGTGACTTCCCTTCAAAACCCCGGGAAGTCGACCTGGGGCCCAGCCACTACGTGGCGGGTAGTTGGGTTTCACTCTCCCTTCCAAAGCCCAGGCAGATGACGTGGGGCCCAGCCACCGCAGTGGCGGGTAATTGATCTGCTTACCACGGTTCCCTAGGTCCCCCCCCCCCCCGGGGCTGCAGTGCGCGCAATGCGCCTTTTGCGCGCCCAGAACTGTGTGTATTTTCCACTGTTCTGGCGACGTTTCAACAACCTGTTCTGGCGACGTTCTGGCGACGTTCCAACGGTCACTGGAACGTCGCCAGAACGTTGCCAGAACAAGTTACCGGAACGTCGCCGGAACACGGTGTGCAGTGTGCGGTGCCACACACACACACACACACACACACACACACACACACACACCACACCACACACCACACACCACAGACCAACCACAGACCACCAACCACGGACCACCAACCACAGACCACAGACCACAGACCACATACCACAGACCACAGACCAACCACAGACCAAAGACCAGAGACTACCAACCACACACCACAAACAACATACCACAGACCAACCACAGACCGCCAACCACAGACCACCAACCAAAGACCACTAGCCACAGACCACAGACCAAAGACCACAAACCAGAGACTAAAGACCACAGACCACAGACCACAGACCACCAACCTCACACCACAGACCACACACCACAGACCAACCACACACCACCAACCACAGACCACCAACCACAGACCGGTGACCACATACCGCAGACCAACCACAGACCACCAACCACAGACCACCAACCACAGACCACCAACCACACACCACAAACCAAAAACTAAAGACCACAGACCACAGACCACAGACCACCAACCTCACACCACGGACCACACACCACAGACCAACCACAGACCACCAACCGTAGACCACCAACCACAGACCGCAGACCACATACCACAGACCAACCAAAGACCACCAACCACAGACCACCAACCACAGACCACCAACCACAAACCACCAACCAGAGACTAAAGACCACAGACCACAGACCACAAACCACCAACCACACACCACAGACCACACACCACAGACCAACCACAGACCACCAACCGCATACCACCAACCACAGACCGCAGACCACATACCACAGACCAAGCACAGACCACCAACCACAGACCACCAACCACAGACCACCAACCACAGACCACCAACCACAGACCACAAACCAGAGACTAAAGACCACAGACCACAGACCACAAACGACCAACCACACACCACAGACCACACACCACAGACCAACCACAGACCACCAACTGCAGACCACCAACCATAGACCGCAGACCACGTACCACAGACCAACCACAGACCACCAACCACAGACCACCAACCACGGACCATCAACCACAGACCACAGACCAAAGACCACAAACCAAAGACCACAAACCAAAGACCACAAACCAGAGACTAAAAACCCCAAACCTCAGACCACAGATCACCAACCACACCACACAGACAACAGACCACAGACCATAGACCACACACCACACACCACAGACCACTCACCACATGCCACCAACCACACACCACAGACCACAGACCACAGACCACAGACCACAGACCACAGACCACAGACCACAGACCACCAACCTCACACCACAGACCACACACCACAGACCAACCACAGACCACCAACTGCAGACCACGAACCACAGACCGCACACCACATACCACAGACCAACCACAGACCACCAACCACAGACCACCAACCACAGACCACCAACCACACACCACAAACCAGAGACTAAAGACCACAGACCACAGACCATAGACCACCAACGTCACACCACAGACCACACACCACAGACCAACCACAGACCACCAACCGCAGACCACCAACCACAGACCGCAAACCACATACCACAGACCAACCAAAGATCACCAACCACAGACCACCAACCACAGACCACCAACGACAGACCACAAACCACAGACTAAAGACCACAGACCACAGACCACAAACCACCAACCACACACCACGGACCACACACCACAGACCAACCACAGACCACCAACCGCAGACCACCAACCACAGACCGCAGACCACATACCACAGACCAACCACAGACCACCAACCACAGACCACCAACCACAGACCACCAACCACAGACCACAAACTAGAGACTAAAGACCACAGACCACAGACCACAAGTGACCAACCACACACCACATACCACACACCACAGACCAACCACAGACCACCAACCGCAGACCACCAACCACAGACCGCAGACCACATACCATAGACCAACCACAGACCACCAACCACAGACCACCAACCACAGACCATCAACCACAGACCACAGACCAAAGACCACAAGCCAAAGACCACAAACCACAGACTAAAGACCACATACCTCAGACCACAGATCACCAACCACACACCACAGACAACAGACCACAGACCATAGACCAGACACCACACACCACAGACCACTCACCACAGGCCACCGACCACAGACCACAGACCACAGACCACAGACCACAGACCACCAACCACGTACGATAGACCGCAGACCATATACCACAGACCACAGATCGGTTTCCTCCATGTCATTCGGGCCACTCGGGCCAGAAAAACTTTCCCCCAGGAAGGTGTACCGGCGACGTTCTAGTAAATGGATCTGGCCGTGTTCAAATCTTGAACACCTAAAAACACCAGAACGTCGCCGGAACGTCGCCAGAACAACTTGCGGGAACGTCGCCAGAACAACTTTTATTGCCCCCTCCTTTGCAACCACAGACCACAGACCACAGACCACAGACCACAGACCACAGAGCACCAACCACGGCCCACAGATCACAGACCACAGACCACACACCACACACCACACACCACACACCACAGACCACTGAGCACCAACCACAGCCCACAGACCATAGACCGCACACCAAACACCACAGACCACAGACCACAGACCACAGAGCACCAACCACAGCCCATAGACCACAGACCACAGACCATAGACCACAGACCATAGACCATGGACAACCAACCACAGACCGCACACCACACACCACAGACCACAGACCCACAGACCACAGACCACCAACCACAGGCCACACACCACAGACCACAGACCACCAACCACAGACCAGAGACCACACACCATGGACCACACACCAGATCATCTACTGTGGGGTTCTCGGGTTCGCCCCAGCCCTTCAATCCAACGTGACAATATAAACTCCTACCCCCTTTATTGGCGCGGGGCATGCACACATGCTATGACATTGCATGCAAACATACCGTACAAAAATATTTTTCATGATACCTGCACAGTGAAGCAAGCACGGGGGGAAGCAGGAGAGAAGGGGGACAGACTCAACAGACTCAACTGACCCACAACCCCCACAAGGGCCTACCCTCCCCCGGGGGGGGGGTTGGAGACTGACAACACCCGGACTCCGCTAGACCTCCCCCCCTAGGGTAGGACGGAACCTAAGCAAAGGCCTGGGCTAGGCCCTAGGTCGGGAGACTGGGTTTTGGAAGGGAGAGTGAAAGAAAGCCAAAAACCATTGCTAATCACCCGCCACCCGAAAAGGGGTTCACAAAGAGACTACCCCGATGTGCCCTCACGGGCACCTTGCACAACAATGTATGTTACCATTTTACCCTTCCTCGTGCTTTGCTCTTAATGTAGGTTGCTTGTTCCGGCGACGTTCAAATACCTTGTTCCAGCGGTGTTCCAGTGGTGTTCTAACAAAAACTGTTTTTGAAAACAAGTTTTTTTCACGTGGCAACGAGGCGGACAACAAATATAAGCATACCAGCGGGGACCCCCAAGGCTAGCAAACAACATATTTTGCTATCATGTACGGGTAGGCTTGGTTGGGGGGTAAAGAAATTTCGAACTTTTTTTGTTCCGGCCATATAGCCTAGAACACTGGAACAATTTGGCTGGAACAACCTTGGGGTTCAAACGCGCACCAAGGGATGGGCCCTGGTGCGCACTGCCAAGCGGCGCCACTCCATCTCCTTGACCTGCTGGAGGGCCTACATGGTGGGTACATGCGGTTCGAGCTCCCCATCGTCCCTAGGCACCAAGAGGGTTGCATGTTCCTTGGGCAACAGGAGATGTACCAGCGGGGCCTTCGCATGGGCCGCAGCGAAGTCCGGCTCTTCCAGCGGGACCGCCGCCAAGTGCAAGCTCTGCCTCACGACCCAATGGTGCGGCGCCCCGATTCCGCGTGGCAGCCGCCGCAGCCCGTCCACAATCCAATTCAACGCATGCTGGTCGACCAGATGTGAGGTCAGCCCCTTGATGCCGCGGTATAGGGCCTCATGTGCCCTGCGTAGATGCGCCCCAATGATGGAGGCATCCACAATGTGTACCGTGCGGTCTGAGAGGGGGGGGTGTAGCAGGTACGCCGCCGATCTGATGATCTCCGCCCGAGGGACCCTGCCACGTATGGCTCCCGTCCACGTGGGGCTGCTATAGCTCGCCACTGCCACGTTGGTGGCCCCGTCTTCCCGGGGGGAAGCATCAGACGACGTGACCTTTGTCGCCGCTGGTACCCAGCAGTACCGGTGGGGTTCGAGCCACGACACGTCAGAATGGGGGCTCTGCACTACCTTTCCCAGGGACTCCGCATTGGAGGCAGTCAATTCTGGGGATAGGGCAGCCGTCAGCCGGTACACTCCATGCGGCCTCCAGGACACGTCGCACCCGCCAACAGATTTGATGGCGTCAAAGGCCGTGGTATACTCCGCTCCCCACACCGCCGTGGAGCGGGAGGGCTGGTACACCACTACGGAGCCCTGTTCCACCGCCCCTCCGTCGCGCAACGATGTGACGGCGACGTGCGGATCGTGCGGCACGTTGACTATCCGGACCATCTCCGGGACCGGATAGCCATCAGCATCCGGGACGGGGCCGGTGGGCAACAGGAGGACGATTGCCCACTCGTCGCGCCCACACACCGCCTCGCACGCCCTGCGAAACGCGGGCTGTCCGTGCACAACCCACACGGGCGGGGGGTCAGTGCCGCCCCCGGCATGCGGTGTAAGCAGGGGGACCGACGCCGGATCGTCCTGTTGTCTGTGACCGTCGAAGACGGCCCCCTGCAGCAACATGAGGGCGGCCAGTGGCACAAACGGCATGGATGGCCCTAGGTTGTCTGGGTCCCAGCTGTCTTCCCTATACCCGCCTACCACATATGCATCGCCTGCAGCGCCTGGTGCGCTTGCTGGCTTTTTTTGCGGCGCACCGGGTGTATGAGACGATGAGTCAGGGGACCGTGTATGTGCGGTCGGAAGACCTCTGGGAGTTCCCCGAACCATACGTGGTCCAGCTGGGTGGGCCCAACCCCCGTGTGAGGAAGGTGCAGATGGTCCTCGTGACACTCCCGGAGCTGAATGGCCCAGTGCCCAGGCTCGTGGCATGGGAGCCGCGCATGCAGAAGGTCATTCGCGGGATCTGTGAGGGACCGCACCGTCGCATCCGTGCGGGGCCCAGACAGCACGCATATGTCCCCACCCTTGAAGGTGTAGGATCTGGTCGCCCACCGCCGCCCTGTCCACCGCACCTGCGGCAGGTGGGCGTGTACGCACGAGTACACCGACGACGGCATGAGGAGTCCCACTCCTAACGTCCCCATCGCTCGGAGCACCCTGTCAACCCACGTGTTCCCCGCATGCGTTGCGAACGACGTGGAGGGTACCAGGAATTGTCCGCATACACCGTACTGCATGTGCAGATCTCGGAGCATGGCCCGCAGCTCACTTCGGACCACAGCCAATCGATGGTGCGTGAGTTGAGCCAGGGTCGCCACTACGGAGTCACGGCATATGACCCGGACATCCGCTAGCCTAAGTCCGTGACCAGACCGCACCGCCACATTGGACAGGTCCTTGGGCAGCTTCTCGAACTGCAGGGCCGCAGCCTTGATGGTACGGGGCCGCATACCGCACGATGCCGCCTACCAGAGCCGCCATCACCTCATGGGGCACCGACGCCGGCCCAAGTTTGTTCTTGTACCAGCCTAGGAGAGCCTCGCATCGGAGTACATGTTTCTCCTTCATGGATGCCATCCCCCGCGGAACAAGGCGTAGGCCCAGGTAGGGTATCGTGCCTTTGCGAACAAGCAACAGCAACAACAACACGTCTCCATGCTGTTTTGGCCATTGCTCTGTCCCAACGCTTCCGATCTTTTGCCCATGTAGGCATCTTGAAGCCCAGGTGGTAGCCTTGCCAAATCCAAGTTTTGAGCCAGAAACTCACCGGTGGCGGCCCGGGTCGGTGGCTTGAAATCGGGAGGTGCCCTCCCGAATATGCGCACTTTTGGGCTAAAAATAGCCATTTTTCGCCCAAAATAGCCCCCAAACCCGGGCGAAGCGCCCAAACGAAGGGAAACGATGGCTACACTACACATGCGGCTTGACTTCACTGTGTCAAAGAGCGCTCTAGTGCCCTTCAACTCCACGATATGTCCGAGAAGCGCCCCAAAAAGGCGCCAAAAAGCCCGAAAATCTGACCGATGTGCACCAACACCCCGAAACCAAGCACGGGCTGTATCTTGGGCCACGTGGCTCAAATCCGAATTCCGAGGGCACCTAGTCCACCCGCAACCCCCGACTTTTTGTGCTTTCCAAGCCTCAAAATCGCCCAACGAGATGCGTAGACCCCCTTACCAGTGGTAACTTGGTGCGGCCGGAGGGTAGCCCAGCCCGCGCAGAGTGGGGGCCAAGGGTGGGTGGGTCCACCAGGGTCCCCGGGGCGAAAAAAATCATATTTTCCAAAAGTGTTCTTAGACCACTTGGGATGCTCAAGCAAGTGTTTTTCGCCCGTGGTGGCGCGTTTTGGGCCATGGAGATTCCCGAAATGCCTTGAAAATGGGCTGTTTTGGGACCAAAAATGGGTCAAAAATGGGTCGAAAACGCAGTTTTCTAAAGCTGATCCCGGTGCCCTCCCAAATCTGCGCAATTTGGCGCCAAAAACTGGCATTTTTTGCCCAAAAGAGCCCCCGAACCCGGGCGAAACGCCCAAACGAAGGGAAGCGGTGGCTCACTTCACGTGCGGCTTGACTTCATTCACCGTGTCAAAGAGTGCTCTAGTGCCCTCCATGATATGTCCGAGAAACGGCCCAAAAAGGCGCCAAAAAGCCCGAAAATGTGCGCAACACCCCGAAACCAAGCGCGGGCCGTATCTTGGGCTGCGTGGCTCAAATCCGAATTCCGAGGGCACCTGGTCCACCCGCAACCCCCCGCTTTTTGTGGTTTCCAAGCCTCAAACCCGCCCAACGAGATGCGTAGACCCCCGTACCAGTGGTCACTTGGTGCAGCCGGAGGGTAGCCCAGCCCGCGCACAGTGGGGGCCAACGGTGGGTGGGTCCACCAGGGTCCCCGGGGCGAAACAAAATCATTTTTTCCAAAAGTGTTCTTAGACCACTTGGGATGCTCAAACAAGTGTTTTTAGCCAGTTTTGCGCCCCCGGTGGCGCGTTTTGGGCCATGGAAAATCCCAAAATGCCTTGAAAATGGGTTGTTTTGGGACCAAAAATGGGTCAAAAATGGGTCAAAAACGCAGTTTTCTGAAAGTGATCATGGACCATTTATGATGCTCAAACAAGTGTTTTTAGCCCATTTTGCGCCCATGGTGACGCATTTTGGCCCATGGAAAATCCCAAAATGCCTTGAAAATGGGCCGTTTTGGGACCAAAAAAGGGTCAAAAATGGGTCCAAAACGCGTTTTTCCAAAAGTGATTTGGACCATTTGGGATGCCCAAAGAAGTTTTTTTAGCCCATTTTGAGCCCGTTTTGACCGAATTTAGCCCCTTCCGCAACATATATGCACCACGTTGTGCCCTTCGCTCGTACCTTAGACCCGAATGGTGGAGCCACCTAGAGTTGGGGAGAGGGGTGTAGATTGGAGGATACATACATACATACATACATATATGTATATATATATATATATATATATATATATATATATATATATATATATATATATATATATATATATATATATATATATATATATATATATATATATATATATATATATATATATATATATATATATATATATATATATATACATATATATATATATATATATATATGTATGTATGTATCCTCCAATCTACACCCCTCTCCCCAACTCTAGGTGGCTATATATATATGGCATAAGGTGCTGCGCCCCCCCCACCCCACCCCCGTGACTTGGGGAGGATTGGAGGGCAAGTAAGGACCACACCCCCTATTTTAAGGGTGGGGAACACAAATGAACACCTTTGAGACGTTTTTGGATAGTTGGAGTGGAGCATTTGGGCGCACAAAGGTGTGGGTAGGGCTAAAAATAGGGTATGACATCACCAAAAATAGTCTCCTAACCAGTGAGCTAAACATAGCAAAATATGCAAGGTTGGCTCAAAAATTGGTACGCTGGGTTGTAGGTGGCCCTAGCCCTGCCCCCAATGGGGCAAAAGGGTGATGAATGGACCCAATTAAAGCCTTGACGGCAATAGGCTGGGGGTTTTGTGGGGTTTGTGAGGTGTAGAGGGCTATTTGTAGGATTTTCAGGCTATTTTTGGGGATGATGTCACTCGGTAAGAAATACCTACTTTTGGCAACTTTGAAGGGTCATAGCGGCCCACCACCGTCTCCAATCACTCTAATTCCTCTTTTTTTAATTTCTCAGCCCAAAAATAGGGGGGGCAGGTCCTTGGTCCCCACCAAACCCCGGCCCATAGTTCCCTAGGGGGGGGGGGGGGCAGCACCTTGTGCCATATATATATATATATATGTGTGTGTGTGTGTGTGTGTGTGTGTGTGTGTGTGTGTGTGTGTGTGTGTGTGTATATATATATATATATATATATATATATATATATATATATATATGTATATATATATATGTATATATATATATATATATATATATATATATATATATATATATATGTATATATATATATATATACATGTGTGTGTGTGTATATATATATATATATATATATATATATATATATATATATGTATATACATATATATATATATATATATATATATATATATATATATATATATATATATATATATACATAGTCATAGTCATAGTCATAACCACTTATCATGCTGGAGTTACCGGGCATCTCGCACCGACAGGTGGTTCCTGCCTTGCTCGATCCCGTGGGTCCCAGGGCTGCCTGAGGTGGCCCACAGCATGACGGAGGACCCAGAAGACCGGGGATACCGGCCAGCTAGGCTTTGGGGGCGGTGGCAACTGCAGAGCTTTAGCATTAGCAACGGTGACGGGCGATGGCCCGTTGGACCGCCGGGGGTAAAGGGGCAAGGCAGGGCAATGCAGCGGCATAGCAACAAGCAGAAAGCAAGGGTGCCTCCTACGGGTGCAATGTAGCAACCAAGTAACAAAGCAGCACGCATGCGGCGAAGCAAGAAGGGGCCTCTTTGGGGCGTCCATTTCCGCCGCCTTCGGGACGCTCATCGCCTCGGACCATGTGCATTCCACAACCGCCAGCGCACGCGCACAAGCCCGTTGACACACAGCCAGGGTTTCTGGGGGGCTCCAGCCTAGCCTGGCCCTCGGCCTTCATCGCCCCCTGCTCCTCATTGTGTACGTCGCGAACCCACTGTAGGCCCCCTCCAGTATTGCACAGAAGCATACGATAGTAATTCTTGGCCATCCGTAGCTAATAGTTGCACCTCTTGTAAATTGCCCTCATACCCCAGATATATGCCGTGCCGGTACCCCTTGTCCGAGACCATGACCTGAGCGGAAATGTGGTACCTGTACATTTCACATATAATATACCACGAGGGTCCACAGGGGGAACGCCGGCCGCCCCGCGGCGTGAGAGGCACAACCGGTGAATAGCGCTGGCTGGGATTCGGGTTGGTCTGTGCCGTAGCTTGATTATCGACCCCCTGTAGGAGTACCCACCAGAGGTTCGCCCCGCGCCGTGGTTACCAGGTGCACCTCATCTGGCCCACATACGTCGCTCTGACGCCTACCCTTGACCCTTACCTGCATTGATTGGCCAGCTCCCGTGGTTGCGCCATCTCCGCCACAGCAACGTCCAGGCCGCAGGTTCGGCATCCACAGACAATGTGGCATGCCTACTTATAGCATTGGCCTGTGCCTCACCCCCTGGACCTCTCCTACAGTCTCCACAATACTTCACGAGCCGCCCAGGCATGTACCCCCCTAAAGGTCTTGTTTGCGGAGCCGATGTGTGTATTTTTTTGCCACACCTATACACACTGCTTTCTTGCATTCTTGCATATCTGAGGCTCATCAGCCAATCCGGAGTATTGTGACTGCATTTCATTCGTCTGCAAGGTCACGAACGCAAGCACACTCAAAGTGTGTGAGATGTGGCATTGTGTCCGCATGCCTGTGCCTGCCACATCCCTTCATCGGGCAGATGGAGGAGGGGAAACAGGCCCAGCGCAGCCATGTCACTGAAGACAGACAAGATGGTGCCAATGCGGCATCTACTGTGCTCCGCCACCTTCTATTACAGAAGATGGCAGCCTGTAACAGCAAATACCTTGGCTGCACACTTGTCAGCAACAATCTTTGGAAGTATAAACAAAAACAAACCCCAGTACACGTGCAGGTGCAGCATGTAAACTCAGGACGGCCCCACAGCCGACGAACTCCAGAGCGCCATTGCTTACTTGGTCTCTTTTTTCTCTGAACAACCTTTTTTTTTTCAAGGACACCTCATCAACTACCGTTGCACACACACACACACACGCGCGCACACCATAAACCCCACTATCATCTTTCGATGGGCCATCGTTACTCATCGAGTTATCCACCATCACGTACTGCTGATTTGCTGATTGAGGCTGTCCTTAATGAAAAGAAACAAACCAACTCCGCATTATGTACAGCGGTGCCTGACATGGCACTCGACAAATGACAGTCCACGGATGGCAGCTGGCACTTCTAAATATATGACCAAAGCTGGAGCCTTTCTCTTCTCCAAGGGTCGGCAAGTGGTGGGTTGGCGATTTGTTCCACAATGAGAAGCTGTTTGAAAAGTTCGACATTGTGTCCTCTACCGAGTCTGGAAGCATCATCCCCTTTAATTACTACGTGCATTATATGACGGCAGATGGGATGCCTGAGGCCATTGCGAAGTTTTTCAAGCCCCATCTTGACATGAAGGTGACAACCGCGCTGGCCTCGTATACTGCCAGTCACAAGGGAACCAACTACAATCGGCAGAAAATCGCCGCGGAGCTGATGAGACACTTTCCGGTTGCAGCGTTTGGGAAGAGCCTTGGAAACAACCCCGTGCTACCGAAGGGGTGCCATAATCAGCATTTCGACCCTGTGTCGCTGGCATGCATTATGTCCCATCACAAGTTCCATTTTGCCTTTGAAAACTCGCAGGTCGTCTCACTACTTGCACCAGCCCTCCCAGTGGATTTGCCTGCCCCTTCCTTCCCCGTGGACTTGCATGCCCCTCCTTCCCCGTGGGCTTGCATGCCCATCGCCCTGACCTATTTGTGAGACCAACAGTCCCCCGCCTTCAGCAGGGTCTACCGGAGGGGTCAAAATTCCGAACGGGCATAATTTGGAATGGCGAAATTCAACACAACAAAATTGTACCAAATTTCGCCATGGTATTTAAGGACCGAAGCCGTTTGTTAAGGTGCCGTGGTGCCACCAGGTTATATCAGCACCACCACATCATGTTCAAGATATGAACCCTGTTTTACATAAGAGTAGCAGGCTCTGGTGGTAGTTGAGTTGTTGAAGTACTGCACAGTGGTACCTGTGACCCCTAGTTCAATTCCCAGTACACAGCTTCCCTGTGAGAATTTGGTGTGTATGCTTGTTCTTATGCCATGTTCTGGAAATTTTGTACCAAATTTTGCCATGGTATTTTTCAAAATTCGTGCCAAATTTTCACCGCACCCAATTTTGCCATTCCAAATTATGCCCATTCCAAATTTTCACCCCTCCGGTATTGTGTAGAGCCCTGTGGACGCATTGACTATCTCCCTTGGTTTCGGCATGCAATGACATTCCCCCGTTACGTTTTTCCAAACAAACCTACAGATGACGGAGTTGTGACTGATTCAAAGCCCGATTTTTTTGGACTAGAGCCGCCAACAAACGGATGATGCGTAATCACCGTGAGATCTCTCTGAACTCCTTGAATCGCCAGCACGAATGAAGGCCTAGCTCAATTGATTCACACCCCATGCCAGATTGAACGAGTCCTATCGGAACATCTGGTGCTCTTCCTCGTGCCACAATCCTCCGCGCCCCTGAGTCGCTGATTAATCACTGATATTTGATTTGGTACATGGGACGCATCCTGTAGCCCTGAGATGTTGACTCCGAGATCGAAATTATGACCCCGAGTCCTGACAATAGCGTTCACTATGCATCATCCCGTTCTTCTGAAGGCGGCCGATTATGTCACGGAGAAACTCTACATGCCTTTAATGGTGGGCACCATTCCTGTGTACAAGGGAGCACCGAACGTCGACAATTTTGTGCCCCCGATGTCCATCATCAAAGTGGATGATTTTGCGTCGTTGGAGGAACTGGCCCACTACATCAAATGTGTGGCCCGCAGGCCACGCCTGTACCATTACTACACAAACTGGCGCAATCGCACCACCGCTCGATGGCATGCCATTACGCAGGAACCACATCCGCTGTGCAGGGCCTGTCAGCTCGTGGCTCGGGACCACCCCGTCCTGTATAACACTTCAGCGCGAGTGCCTCGCCCAGGCTCCTTACACCCCCACGCCGTGGGGCTGCAGAAACCTTTCCAGGAGTGCATGCGGTAATCTGCGCCCCCGCTTTGGATAACACTCAAATTTCGGTCACAAGCTCATTTCTGCTCGCACTCAAAGTCAGAAGCAGAGGCTTCGTGTGAGGCTGAGGCTGAAGGTGCAGCTGGTAAAGGCTCCAGCAGAACGCATTGGTGGAGGCGGAGGCAGAGGCTACAGGCAGCTGCAGACGATGCCTCCCAGACCCATTTTTGTTGCGTTCTCCATTGGGCCAACAGTTCTATAATTGGGATGAGTTCTCGGTGTCCCAGTAACCTGAGCGGAAAGGGGTGGAAGGCGTTCACGGGGCGGGGGAGACAATATTGCACTGCGCTGGCACCCCCAATGTGTTGACCCCACTGGAATCACGAAACCGTGGATGGTTTTCATTGATTCTGTCTTGGTTTTTATTGCAGGAGTGAACACCGTTCGGAGGGGAAGCAGGGGACCGTTTGACATGCTGGGGTTCAATTGTGGACCAGGGCGGCGGGAGGTGGGGAGGTGGGGCGTGAATGGCAAGAGTATGCAGCGCGGATAGTGCGCATTTTCACGATTCGAGAGTCTGCACTGCGTACACACTGTGTGCAGGTGCTGTGGTAGTGATAGGCTACCGCAGGAAATTCAATGCCTTCAAAATAGCGAAACTTCAACCGCAGATCGCGTTTTTTCAGATTTTCAGCCACCAATTTCGCAGGTACAGCCGCCATTTACACGTCCTGCGGTGAGTAGCACGCTGAGCGCATGCAGTGCACCCCCCCCCCCCCCCACCGCCCCCGCGTCGGATGGGCCTGAACAGGGGGCCTCCACCACCAGGAACCGCTTCGGCGGATGCCTCCCCTGGGGAAGGTGCGATCCGGATGGGGCAGCAGTACCACTGCCATACCAAGTGCTACACACCCGGAGCCGCGGTGAGTGTGATATCCTCTGGCAAACCTCACCAGTCTCAATACCTGCAGACCTGGTCCTGTGGTCTAGTGGTTCGGCCCTGACCTCGTGCATCATGTCTCGGACTGTGCACCGCCGCCTGTGTGCCGCGGCACGGTGTGGGACCTGCAGTGACTGCCACTGCTTGCGGGTGAGCGCGGATACTCCACTGACTGCTTTGCGTGGGGCACGCCATGCCCCCCGGTCAGGACCATGGAATGACATGGTGTGTGTGTGTGTGTGTGTGAGTGACGCGACGCCGACCAGGGTCCCCAAGGAGTGTGGGTATGGAAACTTCACCCGCCGGTCTCGGACTGGGTCGGTGGTGGTTTGCGTGGCTCCGAGTCCAGCGCGCGGCAGCCTGTGGCACAAGCCGCTGACACATAGGGTCGGCCTGGCGACGTGTCTGGCAGGTGTTGGACACACTCCCATCCCATCCCATCCCCCCCACCGCCCAAGAGAAACTCAAGATCAGGTGCCTAGAGATGGCGTACGTGAGCGGTTGCGGCTACCCGGCGGTACGCCTGGCCACTTGGAGAGTGGGAAGCCCGCAGTGTGTGAGCATCGCATTTGTGTGTGTGTGTTTCCGGGGGGGGGGGGGGGAGCTCATAGCCCCGATCGATACTCAGATGCCGCACCAAAAGGGTACGGGAACGGCAAGTCCTGTCGGTAGAAGAGCTGCCCGGTGCACGTGCGACAATGCGGACCCAAGATACTTCGCTGCAGTCAGTAACTTCGGCGAAATTTGCGGGTCTCGTGTTTCTTTTTATGATTCCAGAATGGGGTTTTTGCGAAGTCGGACACAATGCCCAGTGCCCAGCACACTGGTGGTGGTGGCATGCGCCCAATGTGCCCCCAGTTCACCTTTGAACCTCCACAGGGGCAAACCCGGAGCGTTTGGTTCCCAGGCACCTGGGGGAAGCAGAGGCTGGGGGGAGGCGAAGGACACACTTACCTGGACCACAGAATTGACCTAGGCCTTGACCCCGACCAGTATTGTAGAACACGGTGCGGTGGGTCCCTCCTTCTTCCGTGCCAATTGCCACAAACTGCGGGCGTCAAGGTTCCTCTACCAAAAGCCTTCAACTTCAGCCCAAGCCCAAGCCCCATGTGTACACAGCCCGTACCCTGATTTTGCAGCCATTGCCCCGAAGTCAGCTGAGCACCCGGCATTGGAGCGGGGGAGGAGGGTTACCACACCCAAGTCCCACTCCCAAATG
Source organism: Eutreptiella sp. 'Long Island Sound 2002' (assembly GCA_964036045.1). Classification (NCBI taxonomy): domain Eukaryota; phylum Euglenozoa; class Euglenophyceae; order Eutreptiales; family Eutreptiaceae; genus Eutreptiella; species Eutreptiella sp. 'Long Island Sound 2002'. The sequence continues at coordinate 52,588,438 of OZ038380.1, forward strand.
GACACGGCTGAGGAGCTTACTGGCCACAGCTGGACGGGTGATTCAATTCCGGGAACCTGTTCCAGATGCAAGGGCCGACTGCATTGCTCCCAAGTTTGCGTCCATGACCGTAAACCTCTAATTCCCAACCTTCCCCCGAGTCGGTGGCCGCATCTCGCCGACTCATGCTGACTCATTGCCGACTCGCTCAGATTGCCAGGTCCAATAGTGCGTTTCACGTGTTTTTGGTGCGCTCCATTTGTCCATTTCGAATTGTCCCCTTTTGTATTTGTAAAGTGCACAACATGCCATGTTCTGACTGTGACGCTCTTGGGCCCCTGAAACGGGTTGTCAAACTTGCTGAAAGGGAGGGACAGTACGTGGAGACGAAGTACCCCAACCTTCCACCGCATCCCTCTGCGACTTGTGCACCCGCAACACCGTGCCCAGCACCTTCTTTGGCCCCACCTCATCAACCACCCCATCCAAGCGGCCGAAGAAAATGGGGGCAAGTAGTCCCGGTTCCATTGGGCCATCTTCTCCACGGGTGTGCAAAGTCACTGTGGACCAGAGAGTGGAGAAGTTTGGCAAATATGGTCTTTCCACTTTTGATGGGACATTGTGGTGCAGGGTGTGGGGGAAAAAAGTGGACCACGCCCGGGAGGACACCATGACTTGACATATTTGTTTATGATGATTAATGGTGATATTTGCCACAGAATTCTTGATTGGGCAAAGTAATTCGTCACTGTCCCATGTACTGTCCCATGTACTATATATAGCATGTCCGTAAATTCTGATGTTTCAGCGCAAACCTTGCTCACAATGTCTTCTATAGGCAATAAGGATGGAGGGGAATCCGTTAGAAAGCAAGGGGGGGGGCAAGGGGGTCACATGTGTCGTAAAGGACCAAGACTACCGAGATCCGGGCTACCGCAACGTAACCACAAAAAAATTGACGGTGCGATGGACACCGGGACACCGCGACTTGAGCAACGCAACCACATACCACGGTCACATCGACATACAAGGGAGCAATGATTTGGACACCCTTGCAATCATGGGCGACAACCTACCCATGGACATGTTGCTGCCCGAGCCATACGACATACTACTGCACGGACACATCATGCCAGCTCCGGCCAAGTCATGCATTATCTAGCTACGGCGACAAAAACAGACAACGGGCGTACATTGGATCAGTTGGATCCCGTTGAAACATTACCGGCGGTCGACATGGCTCCCTTGGCTATGGAGCCATGTCCGCTGGTGGGGACAGGGAGCACCCTGGGAGCGCATCCCAATCGTGTGCGGGTCCTTCGGCCTCAGGCACGCGAGCTCGGTGCAAATGCGGCTGGCGCACTGCCTTTCGTGGGCGATTTTCTATGACCGAGTGGGAGAAATGGTGGAATGACTGGGCGACCTACGCTAAGAACTGGTGGCGCACAGCCCTTGATCACGATAGGTGGTTGTGCGCACGCCTACTCATTACCAACTCCCTTGTGGACACGATACCTTAGCACCAACGTCGGCGGCTCTGCTCGGTGGTCGGTCCAATTCAATCCTGGGCCATGCTGGGCGTACAAGGACTACAACGGTGGTTAGTTGCCCCTACACCCGACCTGCCGCCATCCCCCTTGTGGATCACACGATTCACTGCACAGCACTTCATATCGCGCGAAACACCACAAAACCTACGGAACACGGTCGGAGCACCCACCGGACAGACCCAGAAGCGCAAACGTAGCACTTCACACGACCAACCCGTGATTGACGTGGACACGTGGCTGCATGAGGCACGCCAAGCAAACGACCATGAGGCCGTGCAATGGTTTACACGCACCATCCTCCACCAGGCAACAACCAGGACACAACATTGAAAGCGGCTTAGGACACTCAATGTGCTACACAACTGCAAGACCATCACACTGAGACGTAGGGAGGACCTGGCCTGCAAACACCTGCATGTCACAACACACACACGTACTTTACTGCCGCAACCTGCGCGCACGCCATGAAGCACTTGCGTGACCTCCGGTCGATGTACGACAACACTCTCAAAGCCAAAGGGGACTATCACGAAGTGGTGGATGCGCGCCTGAGGGACGCAATCAATATCACGCGCACCCACCAGAGATGGCAGCAATGTGTGGCCTACACACAAGAAACCTACTACGCTGCTAAACAAGACGCCCTTACCTCGTACTTGGACAATGCAACAGCGGTGGGGTTGTACACAAGACTGCTACACCATCTGCACCGTCTACAAACATACGAGAACATATGGGTGGGGTATACACAACAGATATACAACCACGCGCTCCACTGGACCCAGCGCCTAGAAATGCAGGACCATGCAGAAAGGACAAAGGACGACATGTACAGTGCACAAACGCTGCACCCAACAACAATTGTACCTACTTAGGAAGAGGCCACGGGAAATCTGGGACCCCACCTTGTGGGAAATCCCCTTACTACCACTACCCAAAAAGCACAAGACACACTGGGACCCCAATGAATGGGAGTTCCCTTGCAACGATGGAACCCACGCACACTGATGTGAAACAATCCACAGGCATGACAGTGCAACCGTCCCGACCCCTACAACTTCAACAGAGAACACATCGGGGACCTGTCATGAGCTGTATACCGTATGCTGACCCAGGCGCCGCCGAAATCTGTACTTACTACACTTGCCCGCCGGGCTCTTGGCACATCTGATTTGGCCTATTGGATAAAAAAAGGTTGAAAACAGTATGCGGAAACCCATCCTGGGCAAGGTTGCCCCCCCATTGACGACCGGGAGAGACCTAAAACGGTCTCCGAAGTTGGTTGCCCAATTGGGGTAATGCACTACTACTTTGAGCACATCAACATGTGCGCCGAGTATGCAGCCCGGATGACCGCGGTGCTCAAGGGCAACCGGGACGAATCCAACAAAGCGCCAGAGAAGCTTTTCGATTGGAATGATGATTCCATGGCGGCTCTCGAGGGCTCTACCGGACGTGGTGGCAAGGCTGTGAGCAACATTCTGGTTTTTGGGTTCCGTCGCCTCGCTCGCCAAGTCGTTCACCCTGGACTTCGCCAACTCTCAAGGGGGGGGGGGGGGGCGGGGTTGCAATTCTGCTCCTACCTCTGCTGTTATCTCAACCCCTACCCCTGTCCTAGGGCACTTTGAAATTTCTTGCAATGGATCATTCTGGAAATAGATGTACCAAGAATTGCTCTGCCTGCATCTCTTTTGTTGAGACTCGAAAAAAGTGGTTGACATTTGCGATTTCTTTTTCCCCGGAATACGTTACGGAATTCACCTGGATTTTTTCCAAGTGCCACGAGTGGTAACAAGACACAAGCCATGCAATTTGCTCGTAACACAAGCAGCAACACATGAAAGCAATGCATAAGCGGATGTTGGGACATGCCCATGCCACAACTTCACAACGCCTCCAACAGTGCACAACACCTTGCACTGGAAATTCCAAGGGTTTCTGATGCTGGTGACAGATCTTGCTTTTCAGCCAAAGCGTTGACGAACACATAAATAAAGTAGAAAAATTTGCCTTCCTTCATTTTTCCACGTGGAAACATGGCCTATGTCATTGTGTTGCAAATTGAATTAGTGCACAGCACCCACAACTACTGCAGGCACAAATGGCTTTCTTAAATTGATATGATCCTGAGTTTTAGGGTACAAGATTTGGGCTCAAGGATGACACACAGCACACAGGGGCTGGTGTGCTGTGTCTTGCAATGATGAACCTAAAAAACGGCACTCCTTGTTGTGAGACAACATCATTCCTCAACGATCATCCCTCTGTTGCACACCATGACTCTGATGATTAGTCACAAACTGATGGTGATGATTCCAGTGACTCTGATGATAGCAATGGCGTAGTTATTCCAAATTCCAAAAACAATGTTGCACTGTCCCGACAAACTGTCCATCCCCAAGGAGGTGTGCCACGAGTTCTGCATGAGCCATGAAGGTTCCCAAGCCAACAGAGGATGTTCATCTTTTAATGATGAACGAAAGACAGCAAAAAAGGATTTCTACTCGCAAAAATGCTAATTTGAGACCTTTGACTACTTTGTGCTTTTGTATGGGCTGGAAATCTTGAGCCCATGGATGTGTTATGGGACTCTCATACGTTGACCATGTGTTCATGTGTCCAACGAACACTTGGTACTCGGACCGAATTTTTCTTATGATTTTGGTCTTCGCTGGACACGTGTGGCAGGGAGCATGTGGAGGTGCAAGTTGTCAAAATTGGAGGCCCCATGCAGGTTTTGCTGCGTCAGCAGGTTGCTGGAGGATATGGCTGGTGTGCCCATTCTTCACTTTAGAAGCAGTTCCCCATCTGCGTCACTGCATTTGCATAAAAGACTCTATGCCATTGCCAGACAGGTTGTCATGCAACAACATGGCTCCCGAAATACGAATTACAACTAAAACTGTGCCTTTTGGGGCAATATTTGGGTGGCAGTGGCGGGCCCGCTTTTTGAGGTGTGTTTGGTGCTCCGATTCTTCTTAGCCCCTTTTCATGCCGTACAAAACTGCTTGGACCACCAGCGAGAGCATAAAAGTTTTCTTGTCGTGTTATCTTGTCTTTTATCTGTCTTGAAGTCTGCTTCTTTCATTTCGAGGTTGAGTGGTTTGTTGTTGGCACCCTGAGGGGCGTGCCACCATGGCAAGAGATGTGTGCGCATATTACATGCATGCAAAGGAATGAACAAGCAATCTGCGAACAATCACATCCACAGTTCATGATAAGAAGCAAGTTCAGAGCATTGCTGTGTGACCGGACGTGCTACCAATGCAGATGCATGCCTGCCCACCACAATTTTGGACAGTCTAGTGAAAAGCAGCAAAATGCGAGGTGCAGCCGCAGCAAAGACATACATGGCAATGACAGGCTTCTTCATGGTCAAGCTGATGGGATACTCAAATGTGCTGCGGCCAGCACGTCGGGTTTTGGTATTCCATCTGCGGTAGTTGCTGATATGGAGGCAACCTGCGAAGCATTAGGCCGGTCATGCGCCCTGGAGTACTTTTTGTGCGACTCAGGCCACGTTGCTTCGTAGAGTGCGGAGTAGGTCAGGAGCTTTGGCTCTCAGCAGTTCTGAATGCTCCTCCGAAATGCCGTTTTTCTCATGTTGTACCGAACTTTCAGAGGCAGTGAGCTTCCAACTGACTACCCCCACCCCGGGCAGGTCATCTTGCATGCAGGGCTGTTCACAAGGGGCCAGTGAATGCATATCCTGCTTTGGGTCCCCCCACAGTGAGTATGTGCAATTCCAAGGGGGAGCGTTAGCGCGCCGGGTGCGCGCCGGGTATCTTTTTTTGACCCCTGTCCCACCGGTGACCTTTTAGGGGGTGCACTAAGGGGGCGCACTTAGCGCCGGGCAACTATTTGGGTGTTTGCCCGTACTAGAGACCCATACTTTGAGATACTAGGGGTATCATTGGTACCCCTAACGTAGGCTTTAAGATCTGAATTTGTCCCCTTTGTTGGGGGTCCCTGAGAATGCAGGGGTGACATAGCATTTGCGCCCTCTTTTGGGCCCCCGAGAAGGTAGGGGTGAGGCAGCCACTTGTGATTTTGTCCCCCTTTGTTTGGGGATCCCCGAGAAAGTAGGGGTAATGTAGCATTTGTTGCATTTTACGCAATTTTGCATTCGCAGGCAATTCTCTCACCCCCCCCCCCCCCCCTATGGACCATGGGAGCATTTCCCGCCTCATGTTTGGGCTGACCAAAGCAACACGGCCGCCGCGCAAGATGAGGCAGAGGATGAGGCAAAAGTGTGTGTGTTGTGTTGTCAGAAGCGCTCCACTGTCGCAATTTGTGATGAGTGTAAGGAGCACCACGGTACTAAATCTATTGACACCCACACTTGTGGGGGCAATGTTGTTTGTTAAGTACAATACAAATGACACTTGGAGTGGTTGAATTCACAACTATTGCTTTATTATACAACGTGCTTTGTAGGGAAGGTGTGCAGTGCAACGTCGTCTACTCGGGGGGCTTATCCATGAGAGCGTAAATCTGGGGCTAAAGTCGGGATAGTTAATAAGAAAGTAGCCGGTCTTCCACCTTTACGCGGTGCTGTGATGTGTGACGTAGTGTTGCGTTCTCGTCGTGTTCCGCCGTTGGTGGCGAGTTGTTGGCAGTTGGGTTGTTTTCATCCTAGCCGGCGTGTTTGCTCAATTTGGTTTGCGTGCGTGTTAAGCCATGTTAGTGTCTCGACAGACGCGTTCACGGCCAGGTGTTGATTGTCCCAATCGCTGGCCCACCTTGTCACGTTGTTGCGGTGTTGGGGTGTTGTGCTATATCAGTGTTTGTCCCTGCCTCGCGGTAGAGATGTGGTGTTGTGTCCTGCCGTGGGATATGGTCGTCGCCTGGTCCCGCAGTTGGCGCGTGTGCTCAACTCTGCCGGCTTGTACACTGAGCTGAGGTTTGTTGGGTAGACGCGCTCACGGTTGCGTCTCGGGTTCCGTGGCCGGTGTTCCATCTTGTCTCGGTGCTGTGATGTGCCATGTAGTGTTGTGTTGTCATTACGTTGCGTCGATGGTGGTGCGTTATCGGTGGTTGGTTCGGGCGTTGTTTGCCACGGACGTTGGCTCGCTTTGTTGCGGTGTTTGGGCGCTGCGTTGTATCAACATCGTAGTTACTTGCTGATAGCCCGTATCAGTGCTTGTCCGTGTCTCCTCGTCGCCGTGGTTCATCACCAATGGCCTACATTGCTTGTTGCAAAAAGCCTATGATGGCCCCTCGGGGATGTGTGGACGATTACCGCTGCTATTACCCCCGAACGACCGTCTTCAAGTGTGCCTCGCAGGTGCGGCTAGTGGGGCTGAAACCCACGAGTGTGGTGCACACTACAGGGCTTCTAGCCGCTGATATAGGTGTCAGTTGGTGCTTACACCACTGCTGGGGCATCCATGTTGCCCCATTCTATGACTACACGGCTTGTCCCCTGCCCTTGATCCTGCACCTCATACAAGCAGCGTGTAAGGCTCCCTTTGGCGTTTTGTAGGCCCATCACGTCCTGTCTCATCTGTTATTCCGCGTCCCGTATGTACAGTCCCTCGGACCAGGTTCTGTACGCTGACATCGGGTTCCTTACGCCTGACCCCCATCCCCTGCTCAGTTTCACCCCCAACAACGGACGCTCCCCACGGTAGCGGCTGTTTGTGCGTTCTCGTTGTGTGGCGGTGGTAGTGACAGGGATTCACCCCAACTGTGATACCTTGGTGGTCTGTGGTTGTGATGATCTCTTGGGGTGACAATTCTTAGATTTCCCCTGGCAAGGTTGGGTCAGGGTATTCGGCGAGCCTCCCTTGTGACGGTGTGGCAGCCAGGTGTGCAAGGGGCCACATGACATTGTGGTTGGACGCAATACGATGCATCAATGCAAGTTGGTTGTCCCATAGTGGTTCCGTTGGGTGGCTAGCTTTGGTGCGTACTTTGGGGTGCGTGTCGTGCGGTGCGTTGTCTTGGGGTCTTCCTTATGCCCCCCTGCGGATTGCGTTCACTGTTCACTGGTAGCCCCCACGCGGTCCCCCCTCTGCCCCTTCATGGTCTGTCTCCGTGTCCCCCCCGTGTTATTGCTTCCCCCCCTGCTCTGGGTGATCCATAGAGCAACGTCCTCCGCGTTCTGTACTATTGACCCATGGCCATGAGGCGGTGGCGATGCCTTGGTTAGCCCGGTGCTGTGGTGGGCTGTGGAGTCCCCCTTGTGAGTGGTGCGGTGACCCGGTCCCGTGGCCCCGGTGGGGTTCACGGTCGTGTCGGTTGATTGATGTGCCGTGCATTGGGATAAAGGCCGCTGGTGGCCGCGGTCAGTCCGTCGTGCACTGCTGGGGCTACTCTGAGTCGGGTTGCGTTGATCTCCGTATATCCCCGGCGGCAAGCTGGTGAGATGGGTGTAGGGTGGCATAGCGTTCCCAGGGTCATTGGGTCAGATGCTTGTAGGTCCATCTCCCAGGTGGGACAGGAGGTCGTATTTAGTGAGGTTACAAGGATCCTTGGTGGCGGTGGCTTGGCGCACGCCGCAAGGGTCACTCAGAGGCGGGCAGTGACACTGATCCCTGTATCTTTCCCCGCGGCGGATGGGAAAGACGGCGCCCGTGGGGTGCCATAGTATGCATGAGGTCACCAGGGTATTCCTTTGCGGGTTCAGCGTGCTGCCTACATGTTGCCCCCTCTGTTGTTTGTGCCACTTGCAGGTCCTGTGGCGTCGTCATGGGCCACGGCCTCGGAGCCTTGGGATGTGGGGGTTGTGCGCTCGTTTGGGTGTTGTGGGTTCAGGGGCATTACGGTAACCACCATGTGGCGGTTCCAAGGAATGTGCCCATGTGGTTGGTGGGGTCTGCATTAGTTCTTGCGGCCGTAGTGTCCCGTCCATGAGGGAGCCGTTCTGGTTTCCGCAGTTGGGCGGACATGTTTGGGCGTTTAGGGTTGGGGTGGCTGCAGGCGGATATGGGCGCCTCCCCTGCGTTCTGCAGTGTCGACCCATGGCCGTGCGCCGCTGGGGCAACTGGGAGATGGGGTGCATTGACTTTTGTACATCCTTGCCGGCAAGCTGGTGAGATGGGTGTAGGGTGGCATAATGTTCCTGTGGTCATCGGGTCAAATGCTTGTAGGTCCATCTTCTCAGTGGGACCAGAGGTCCTGGTTAGTAAGGTTTTAGAGTCCCTGGTGGTGGTGGCACGTTGCACGCCCCAAGGGTCACCTAGACGCAGGCGGTGGCACCGATCCCTGTAACTTCCCCCGCGGCGGTGCCATAGTATGCATGAGGTCACCAACGTATTCCTTTGCAGATTCAGGGCATTGGCTACCCAATGCCCTGCCTTTTGTTTGTGCCGGTTGCAGTCCCTGTCACGTCACCGTGGGGCACGGCCTCACTGCCTTGGGGTATGAGGTGTGTGCGATCGGTCGGGTATTGTACGTTCAGGGGGGTTACCCCCATCTGGCACTTCCAAGAAGTGTGCCCATTTGGTTGGTGGGGTCTGCATGAGTGCTTGCGACCGTGGTGTCCTGTCGGTGAGGGAGCCGTAATGGTCTCCGTAGTTCGGCGGACATGTTTGGGCGCTTAGGGTCGTCAGGGCGGCTGCCGGCAAATATGGGCGCCGCAAACTGCTTCCAAGAGTTCGTGCACGAGCACCCCGTACACAGCGCGGACCGTTGCCTCTGCGCGGAGGGCCGGGTCCGTTTTTCCTAAGTACTCTCGGATTTGGTGGACCGTGAAGATGGCGCACGGGTTTTGCCTAACTGTGCGGTCCTCGGCGCCCTGGGGGGGAGGGGTCTCTGTTTCCCGCATACCGTCGCGGTGGAACTGCCACTCCACGGCCCACCGGCCGGTGTGCGGCCAATGTCTTCAGGCCCACCGCCAGACGCAGTGCAGGGTGTGACCGGGGTGCCATCTATCCACCTGTCTGGATGTGACCATCGTCAAGGGGTCAGGAGGCTGGCTGGGGTGCAGGGCAGTGGGTTTGTTCGGTACGGGCACAGTCCTGGGCATCACGGAGTCGACTGCCTCCAAGTCCCAGTGTCCGGTCTCCGGTTGCGGGACGACGCTCACGTGGTAGAAGTGGCGCGCGTCAAACATAATGAGGAGGATGGGCCGTGGGGTTTTGTGGTCAGGGCACAGGGCGTTGTCCCCTTTTGCTGTGGACGCGTACCGGTGGACCATGTCCTTGAGATTCTGGCCTCGGTCTCGGGCCGTGTCGTCGTCCCACGACGCCAACCTTGGTGAGATGTCGAGGCGGTCAGCCACAGGTTGTGGGGCAGCCCTCGGTTGGGTGCCCTCGGTGGGGGGGGGGGGGGTCGGCGGGGTGCGGGGGGGGGGGGGGTGACGAGGGTGTGCCCCCAGGTGAGTTGTTGGACCCACATCCTTTCGCGGTCTGCGGCCGGTTGTTTCAGGTTGAAGTACCAGATCCACTTGTCAATGAGGTCGTCTCGTTTGTGCTCTGTTTGAGGAGCGTGTGGAGTTGCCTCACGTAGATTTGGGTTGCTCCCTGGGCAGGGGATCGTGGTAACGAGTCTATTGGGCTGGATGTTTTGGATGTGTTGTCGCAGGGTGTCCACTAGGCGATCCGCCGGTGTGTGCTGGAGGAGGTTGAAGATTGCCTGTCGCGCACCGGGCGCGCGCCGGGCAAACACTCCCCCCAGGGGCACACAAAGCCGATTCCATAGAAAAGCGATGGAGCTGGGATTTCCATCGATTACTACTGTAAACGATTGTGCTTTCCAGCCTCCGGATTGATATTAAGAGCGGGGACATCAAAGCCCGGTGTTTGCACACTTGCACACACCATGTGCACCCTGGGCTGCCCTGCATTGAAGGAACCCTTCAATGTGATGGTCCCAGAGGTTTTGGCTGCACACCCACCTCAATGACATCATACCCAAACTCTGGGGAGGGTGGCTCGGGTTGCTGTAGGCGGGGTGCGAGCATGCGTGCGGTGCACATGCGGTGATGCTCACAGCATCTCTTGCCCCATGCCGGACCCAAAAAGTAAAGTAACAATAGTAGACGGTTCCCAGCATTGCAAATGGGTTGTGTTTGATGTTGTATGTTGGCGCCAAAATGGCGCCAAAGGGTCGTGTCTCTGGGTGTTTCTGGAGGACAATTCGCTCATGTTTCATCATCTGCACATTATGTGCCTCTACAAAATACTCTATGATATTTTTGGGTTGTTGAATGTTGCACGCAGTTGCATGGTGACTCATGTGTCTCTTAGTGCCAGCCATTGGTAGCGCACTACCCGCGACTGTCAGTAAGCCTAACGAGCACATCCACGAGCCGGATGTGGTTTGTGTGCCGCAAATTGTGCTGCTGTCCTCCATTTCATTTCTCATTCCTACTGGTGGGGAATCAGGGGCGGTGCACCAGTCGGGTTGCACCTAGGCCAGATGCCTGACAGTTTGGGGTTGCCTGACGACCCTAAAGTGATCTTAGCCATTCGGCTTTGAGGCATGCACAGACACCATGACTTCCAAGTCCGACCAGTGGGATTGCACAATCCGACCCACCGAGACCAGGAGGCTTCCAAGCCTATTCCTATCCTGTGGATGCTGACCAAAACCGAATCTCCTATGGCAACAGTTGCTAAAGCCTACTGTGCTATGCAAGGGGGCCTCAAAATCTCCAGCGGGATTTGATCAGTGCCAGTCCACACCAGGCACCGCCTACAGCCCAGGGCAATTGCTGGTATATTTCTTTTCCGCGACATCATTGAGACTCTGTGACTAGACATTTGCCACAGAATTCTCCACGGGGCGTGCAAAGTGCAACAACAAGCCATGGGCTTCCTTACCTGTGGGCAACAAGATCTCCGACAGGCTGCTACACTACTCTTCTGCAAGGCTTCCTGGACGCCCGACCAGAGGATGACTTTGTTTCTGTAATTGAATCGATGTGCCAGTGGCGTCTTCAAAAGGGTTTGTATTTCAGGCGCTCCAGTGGTCCATTTAATACGTCAGCTCGTGCCCACGCATTGGAGCTACGACTTGGAATCGGCCAAAATGAACTGCATTTCGTGCTGCATGTTGTCCCTGAGATACAGGCACATGTGAGGGAGTGTTGTGGTGTTTGGAAAGGGGGATAGCTGCCCGCTCTCTTCAGCAGTGCTGCATGTTCTCTTCTACGCCTGACACTTTAATTCGACAGTTGCCTCCCAGCTACACCAACAAGGAGCGCTTGAAGGTGGACGTAAAACGCCTGCTTGGAATCGTTCCTGGAACATGGCTTTCCACACTTTTTGGGGCTCATGCTGCCCCAGAGCCCCGGCCATGGAGACTGCAGGCAGAAATTTCCCCGTGTGCAATGATGGGGAACTGTCTTGCCCTCAAACTTGCTGGTGAGGTGCAAGTGGCTTACCGAGAGCGAGCAGTCAAGGTGCCTCTAGCGCTGTGGTTGCCTCCGGAATACCCAAACGGGTTTGTTTTTGCATGCATCAGCTGGGATAGGGCTGCAGTAAAAGTGATTGTGTTCGGCGGGTGGGTGCATCACAGAGCCATGGTGTATCATTCCAGGGCAACACAAGACAGTCGTGTAGGGCAGGTGAAGACTAACGGGCAGGAAACCACTTGGAATATTTATATACAGCCACTGAACTGCAAAGCCGAGGTCGGGATGTGGACGATTGTGTCCGCATTTTTCTTTCACTGCGCACACCACCGAAGGTCTGACATCCTGAGCACACCCGTTGCTGTCATCATTGCAGATACCCTCTACTGTACGTGGTGCCCGTGAAACACACTCGCATCTGCCCCAATCATCCCAATGTGGGGCAGGACGGGCGCACATATCTGCCGTACATCTCCTCTTGGAATTCCAGCCACACACTCGAGGTCCTCCCCAATCCCACATAATTGCCTGACCCAAAACCTTTGCTATGCTCTTTGGACGGTCTGTCCCGTGCAGGACGGGGGCAGCCCAATCTGCAATATTTCACAAGGGTCGTTGTATGTGTTTCACTGCAGGTTAGAGCCCAGATCCCGTATGGACTGATGCCCCTATTTGTGCACACATAGCACAAGGGAAGGACCTTGCGCGTGCCAACTATTGCTACTCGAGCCCTCATTTGCCTGCCTCTGATGTATCGCGTCGAATCGTCTGTCGAATCCTCTTGCACTGTTTCCAGCAAAAGTGGACTTGGTGTGCACATGAGTGCTATGGGGCTGTAACGACCCGAGGGCTGTACATGCACAGGGGCCCTCGTGGTGCCCCTACATTTGCACTGTTGCTCGTCAATGGTCAGCTGTAGCTCAGCATCGTGGCATGCTACACCGCTGTCGCACGGCTTGTGCCGCCTGGCAGAAGTTTGTCTGTTTGTATGAATCTGCAGTTCGGATGACTTGAGACTGCGTTGCAGTGCACTGTGGCCAGGAAGCCTGCTACAGTGCTCTCCCAGTACCGCCAGAACCTTTGCGCCATCCTTAAGTCATCACCATGAGGGTCTGTAGTTAAACCTAGTAAAAAGTTTTTTCTTAAAAAAAGTTTTTTTTTACTAGGTAACAGTTTACTAGATTCACTAGTTTTTTACTAGGTATCGGGAACCTAGTAAAAAAAAAAACTTTTTTTTACTAGGTTTCAGAACCTAGTAAAAAAAAATTTTTTACTAGGTTTCATAACGGCCAAAAACAAAAGAACTAGACTGTAGAATTTTTGGGCCACTTGTTGGCCACTTCTGATCTTGTCCCCCGCTCTGAGGGGTCTTTTTCCACTGGCCTGGTGAGGCAGGGTGGTCCTTTAGGACCAATTTTTTTTGTTAAGGACCGCCTTTAAGGACCCCCACTATGGGACATTTTCCAGGAGCCCGGCGCGGGCCACTTTTGTTTCCCTCCCCTTCTGTAGTGGACCCCGAGAACGCGGGGATGACGTAGCACTTCCGCCATCTTTTGGGCCCCCGAGAAGGTAGGGGTGAGGCAGCCACTTCTGATTTTGTTCCCCTTTGTTGGGGAAAACTTCTGCTTTTGCTCCCCTTTGTTGGGGATCCTCGAGAATGCCTTTTTGCCTCCCACCTTCTTTCCTTTTTTTTTTTGACTCCCACGCTTTGTTGAGTGGCCCCTCGAGTTGGGGTTAGGGACTCACAATCCACAGCTGGGAATTTTGCTGGAACTAGTAGAGGGCGAAAAAATGGGTTTTCACCCCATGTGTCTATACTCAAAATACTCAGTTTTTTCAGGAGAACCAAATAATGGATGAAAGCCAAATTGGACCAAATATCAATACCACCCCTGTGCATAGGCGCAACAGAGGTGGCTCATACCCCAGTGGGTAAAGCAGTGCCTTTACAAGGGGAAGGTCATGGGTTCAAACCCCATTGGAGGTAATATGTTGACCCAGAGGGTGAGTTATAGACATCATGGGAAAATTTTCGTTTTTGCTTTCTTTTGTTTTTTTTGTGTTTTGATTTTGTCCCCTTTGTTGGGGATCATCGAGAATGCAGGGATGACGTAGCATTTCCGCCCACTTGTGGGCCCTCCAGAAGGCAGGGGTTAGGCAGCCAATTCTGTCCCCCTTTGCAACCCCCCCCCCCTCTCCTCCAAAGGGTTTCTAAACATACATGAACTCCCTCTTCACAACATGCATGGTTCGGCTTGGGTGGGGCGCCACTGGCAACGGTGGCCGGGAATTGACCTAGTAAGGAAATTTTTTTTCAAAATTTCGCTTTTTTTACCTAGTAAAAAAAAACTTTTTTAAAAAAAGGTTTAAAATTTTTTTACTAGGTTTCACCACGTTTTACTAGGTTTTGCTACATTTTACTAGGTTTTGCTATGTGCATACTAGGTTTCACCAAATGCCCTCACCATGATCCCTGCAAGGAGGCTACGGCCCTAGTCAGACCCACTTGGCACTGAGGCATAGTGTGTTGAGGAAGGTTGAAGGTGGCTGTTGTAACCTGTGTGTTTTTTCTTTTTTTGCTGTAATCGGCGTCTGGAAAAAAATGTAACCAGTTTACTTTTTTTGGCGTCACCCGCCTAAAAGTAAAAAAAGGGTAACCTGCTTGTTTCACACATCGGTTACACACAAAAAAAAAGTACACGTGTTACACCTTTTCTCCAATACGTGGGTTACAACAGAAAAAGAAGTGCACAGGTTACACATTTTTTTCTTACGCGGGTTATACAAAAAAGTACACCGGTTACAATTTTTATGCGATACACGGGTCGCACCCAAAAAAAAATTACGCAGGTTGCATGACAAAAACGGACATGGCTTACGCTTTTTTGTGCATGTGGGTTTGCGTGAAAATACACGCTCCTATTTCTTCCCCTTATTTGGGGTCCCCAAGACGGCACGGGTCATGCAGCCATTGCCCACATGTGGCTCTGAGACGGCATGGGTGAGATAGCCACTTTTGTTTTTTCCTTGCAATGGTGGCAGATACTATTGTCGAGCCACTTGAAGGTGTTTGAGCCTTTGAGCCTCGGGATCAAACCCCCTCTTCGCAGGTCCAATGCCCCTAATGCGGAAGATACCCTTCAATGGGCGAAGATCCGTGGAGAGTGGTTCACAGTCCCGGAGCAGATCCTAAGGGCACAACCCGTCAGTTGAAGTGTGGCTAACTCTTCATTATTGAGCCGGTCCAGCGCCTTACAAAGGATATTTATGACGCTTATGTTTGGATCGGGTCCAGCCGCCCAGCCTAAGTCGGACGAGACCAAGTCGCCGCTTATCTAGAAGCGCGTATTCTGCAACTACTTGCAGCATTGTGTGCACCCTTGGTGATGTTCCGTCCGACATGATTAATTCCTTTTTGCCATCCTCGGCGACGAGTATGACTTCCCATGCAATTCCACCCTTCACGCCACAGCTCCATTGCTTTACCCATATCGGAAGTACCCAATTTGTCCGTGGGGGAGGGACCCCACTGCCGCCGAGTGACGTTCAGCTGCTATGCCGACCCCTGATGACTATGTTGGCGGATTAGCGCTCTCATACTGTTGGCGACGGACGCGTCTTAAAAGGAAAGGAAGGCTCATATGTGGATGGCAAGTCGGCGCTACAATGTTATATGCGCAGAAAAATTTTTGTGGCCCGAATTCAGAGCTCCAGCTATAATCGCCAAACATGAAATTTCACGAAATTGAAATGCGTCTGCGTTTTTTGTGAACGACATTTAAAAACAATCCATATAGCATTTGGAATTTCGAAAAACTGATACGACTTGGCCGTTTGGCGAAGCGTTGAAGTTTGGGGAAATTTGGAATGTTCGAAACGCGGGTCAAGTGGCCACAGGGATAGCACCGTGCTTGTGGCCTAGCTGGCCTAGATTCAAACACAATTATTTGGGTTGGTATTTGCGTTAGTGAGGGGATAAAATGCAGCTATTTTGTGCGTCAGAGGTTTGCCGTTTGGCCATTTTTTTAAGGTGTATTTTGGGCAGCATTTGGACATGTTGTGGAGTTAGGCCTTGGGACTAAGCAGGTTACGATCATGGTGAGATGTAGAAGAGAATGACCGGAGGGTAGTAATTCGCAGCTCTGAATATCTGTCGCAAAATTATGCCCAAAGCTACTTTTTAGCGTCATTGCCAGCGATCGTTTCGGGAGCTTTCGTCGTTATTGTTAAATGAATCATTCCCGTAGTCACGTATGGTTTCATCACCAACTACACTGGATATGGTCGGTGTACAATAGACTAAAAGACTTTAGAGTGTGTTGTGGGTTGCTTCGTTAAGGGCTGCAATATGGCTGTTGAACGAGTTGGGTTTTTTACAACCATGTGGTTTCTGTTCACCTACTAAAAACCATGGGCCCGGTATGAGGCTACGGCCCAACCAACTAGTCATTGTGATGAGCATGGAAAAAAACGAATGCAAACAATGCACCAAGGGCACCAACATCTATTGGAGACATGAACAAATGTGCGCCTCGTTTTCTTGGAAGAAAGTCGTTTCATCGTGCAATTTGTCGACTGTCAATTCTCGAGAAAACGCGTCAAGAAAACATGTATCTCCATCCAACTTCCACTGCTGCATCATTAAGGCTCAAATGTTGGTAACTGTACCATCTTGCTTTTGTTTGGGTGTGAGTTGCAGCTCACCGTTGTTTGTTGGGTGTTGGATAAATAAAAAGCACTATTTTCCTGCATGCGAGGTATCAGAGATACAATTAACAATGCATGAGTGCAGCTTTTCACACTTCTTGCCTTTCTATGCTTGGGCAGGATGAGCGTAGGAAGTTTTCCCCAAGCCTAGCCTGAAAGCTAATGCCATGAGTTTCCTTATACTAATTTTTTTTGTTGCAATGTCATGTAATTGGTCTTCTGGGGTATTCTTGGAAGATTGGTTGGTTTTTTGGGGTACTCTTGGAAGATTGGTGAGATTTTGATGGTAATTTATGCTACGATTTTCCTTTTCTTTTTTGGTCATAAAAGGCATAGAGATTCAAACGAGTAGGCAAACATGTGGTATTGATGCCCTTGTTCGTGTCCATCTGCTGTACCAGAATATAGTATCGGCTTACTTTGTTTTAGGTGACAAAAAATTGTCATGTAGTAGAATAAATCAAAATGTTGACTACGACATATGATAATTTTCCTGTTTTTGTTGACCACTATCATGATTATTTCTACAATGGATATGAATACGTGTAATTTGCTGTATGTGTGGGGTAGAAAAGAGACAAAATGCTCGGTAGGCTTGTATGATAGCTTCATAATGTGTCACGAATATTAGGATCTCTGATCAATGCACCTGTCCATTTACCTCTCTCGCCGGGTATTGCCGCGTGTGGGTGGGGCGGGCTACCCTCTGGACGCTTATTCTCCTCCTCCTTTCGTGGGAAAACAAAGTGTATGCCATTTACATTGAAAAAAAAGTGCACGGGTTACACCCCAAAAAAATGTTTTTCATACTTGGGTTCGATGGAACAAAAACTACATGGGTTGCATTGTTTTCCACACGCGGGTCACACCAAAAGAAAAACACAGGGTTGTGCTTCGTTGCACACATATGTTACATTTTCAACACATTGAAGACAACATTGGGCCTGATAAGCTCTACACTGCGATTGTGCAACGAACGCTTGCTATCCAGTTCACTGCAACCAGACAAGCATCTATGGACCACAGTCACTTGAGCTTGACCTTGAAATTCTGATCGGCCACTAAAGTGGCCTTGAGAATGCTTTTCCTGCGGCGTGCAGTTTGGAAAACCTGCCGATTGTGCGGAGCTCTTTAGATTCCACCTTGTTGTGCCCCCCGGGGGGTTTGGGGCCGGTTTTACCATATAGTATGGGCACGGGTTATGTTACGGGGTGTCAACCCGGGGGCAGCGGTTAGGTAGCCACTATGCCCACATGTGGGCCGGTTCTGATTTTGTCCCCGTGCTGAGCATGGGGAGTCATTGATTTCTTCCCAGTTGCGGGGGACACTTGTTAAATGCAATCGTCTCACCCGCGGACAAGGGGCCCCCACCACGGGCCGCCGCCACCCACATTGAGCATTGTGTCCGATACATCTGCTCTCCAGGCGGAGCAACGTGTGCTATTTCTCAGTTATCCGGTTTGTTTCTGGAATAGTCTGCAATAAAACAGGTATAGTCTGCAATAAAACCCTGCGGCGCGCAGAAAGCGTTCACCTTGTATTGCCACACCCCTTTGTGTCTTGCGGCCAATCGAAGAATTGGGGCGGGGGCTGACGTTCTCCGCCATTGGTTCCCCGAGGTGTAAGGTCCCCCTCGAGTGCAACCTTTCCCCTCATTGGCAACCGCCTGGTTTCCCCCGGGGTCCGACCGATGCCTCGTCGGTCCTCCCGTCACCCAATTGTGCTGTCTCATCCATCCACTGCAGGGGCATCAGTGCATAGGTGCACGGGCGAGACAATCCCACCACCGCAGGGCGTCCTCCCAGAGTACCCACTCGGTTCTCGTAGGTGAACGTGGGTATCGTACACCTGCGACCGCTCCAACTAGGCTCGGCACCCACCTTTCGATCCCCCCTCACGGTTGTCACGGTCATGGGGCCTATTGGCCATTGGTTGCCACCCTCCTCTCTCGGCACCCTCACGGGCCCCGAGGGCAAGGCTACCCGACATGAGGTCCTAGGCCAGGGTGTATCCGGCTTAGCCCTGGGCACCCTCTCCCGGAGAGTGCTCCCGGCAGGACGTGCCGTTGCATCGTTGGCATTCTTGTGCCCTTTTGTTGGCGACTGTCACTATGCCGCCCTTCCTTGGCTTCTTCTCCTCCCTCCATGGTCGTACGCCACCTCCATGGTCCTCTGTTCCCCAATTGGCCGGGCCCTGGGACATTCGTCTGACCACCTCCCCTTGCCATCCCTGTTCGTTGGACTTGGGATGTCCGTCCCACAATCCTCTCTGGCCTTTCAACTCTCATGGCCTTGCTTGGCTCCTCCTTCTCGTCTTTCCTCGGTGTTCTTGGCTCTTGGTGTGCTGCTTCTTTTTCTCCTCTCCCTTTGGCTCTAGGTCATCCATCCCACAACTCCTCCTTCTGCGTTCATGTTGCCTCCCTCCCCTTGACACCCCGCATGCCTAAGATGCCCGTGACTCTTGCCTTTGTTCTCCTTCTTGTTGCCCTAGGGACGTCAGACCCTTTGGCCCTCCTTCTCCTTCTTCTCCTCAACCACGTGGTCGCGCCTCTCGCTCTCCGTCGCATTGATTGATTGTTGGACCTGGGACATCTGCCGCACAATTTGCGCGGGCTTTTCACCTCTCCCCGCCTTGTTTGGCTTCTCCTGCTCCTCTTTCTTCTACGCTCTTGGCTTCTGGTCTTCCGCCTCTTAATCTCCTCTTCATTTGGCTTTGGGGCGTCCGTCCCACAAGCACTCCTCTTGTGTTCCTGCTGCCTCCCTACCATGCACACCCTGCATGCCTTGGGACGTCGGTCTTTTTGGCCTTCGTTCTCCTTCTTATTGGCCTAGGGATCTCCTTCCCTCGAGCCCTTGTTCTCCTTCTTGTCCTCGACCAGGATGTTGCGCCTCTGGGTGTGCGCCCCATCATTCGCCTGCCATCTTGGACGTAGGCTTCGCCTTGGGACCACCATTTTCCAGGCGTTTCGCCTATCGCCTTTTCCCTCCGGCCTTTCTCCCCTGTTTGTTTCGCCCATGTATGTGGTATTTTTTGTTTTCGCTCTTCGTGCGCCCCTCTTGCACCAGCGTTGTACGCCCCCTTTCGCCCTTTGCCTTTGCCCTCTGCTCGTTGGCCCCGTGTGGTGTTTTTATTTTTTTTTGTTCACGCACTCAAGCTTGGAATTCCTGTGCACGCACTTTGCTATGTTTTTGATGCAGGCGCCTCCTCTTTTCTCTCCCTTTGCCCTGCTTGCATGTTGATGCTTGTTACGCGCTCCTAACTCATACACACGCACCTTGCTATGTTTTGGAACATGCACTCAAGCTCCTAGATTCTACGCCTTGTCACCGCGTTGCATTTGTGTGTTGGTGTGCGTGCTTTGTGTGGTGCCGGTTTGTGTGGTGCTGTGCGGTGCTGTGTGTCTATGGTGGTGTGCGTTGTGGCGCCTTTTGTTTGCGACATCTCCCCCCCTTTCTTTTTGCCCGCGCGATGTCGTGCGGTGGTGCGGGCGTTGGTGTTGTGTGCTGTGGAGGCATTTGCTTCGTTTGTGTGTGCATGTTGTGGCGCCTTTCGTGGCGGTTTTTCTTCTCTTGTTTTTTTGGCTGTGCCTTCTGTGGCGCCGTGTGGCCTTGCGCCTTTTGTTGTTGCGGGTTTTGGTGTTGTTTAATGTGGTGCCGTTTCTTTGTGCTTCTGTTTTCGGTTTGCCGCATCTCGCTGTGCTGTGGCGTGTTGTTATGGCGTGGTGTGGTATGTGGTATTGGTGTGCGGTGCTTTGTGTGGTGTGTTGTGGTGTGGTGGCATGGCATGTGGACCACTGTCACACGTCTTCCTTGTGCTGTGTCACTTTTAGCCTGCTTGTACTAGCCCCGTGAGGGGCAAACGGGTCTCTTTGCGCCGGTTATGACGTGGGGCGCACACCGTTGTTACCCTACATCCCTGAGGGCTGGCACATTAGGTGTGCAGACAGAAAGTTCATCAAGGGATAAGCACTCCTCACAATGGAATTTTTGGTCTACACCCCTAATGCCCCAAATGGGCCCGAAATGGGCACACATCATTGGATTTTTGTTGGTAGCAATAAGAAGAACGGTGAACTGTGGTATACTCAACCATCCCTTCGTGCCATGGTTCTTCCTCTTTGCTAGTAGACCATCAGCTATGTGTATAGCGACCTAGTCGGCTATCAGACATCAGACATCAGACTTTTATGGACCATCATTACCAAACCATGAACCCCCCTCCCCCAAACCCCTTGATTACGCACTCCATCAACCCCCCCCCCCCCCGCCCTTGTCCACACCAAATTCTTCGCACGAACCCCTCCCCCCCTGTGACCCCCCCCCCTCACTGTCGGGTGCTTTCCAGCCCCCCCCCCCCCCCCCCCCCCCCAAGGAAAAAAGGCGCCACGGAAAAAACAAACCCCCCCATTTGGAAACCAATTGCACACCTGTTGGTGACAGTGTATGTGACAACTTCAATTTGATTCTGAATTTCGTTGTTGGAGCAGACAATTTGTTTGTGTACAACACCCTTGAGGTGTTTTTGATTGTTTGTGGTCTAGGCCTTTGCGCCTTAGACCAGAGACCCCTTCAATGATGAACGCGTTGATCACAACTGAGAAGGGGTTCCGGCATGTTTGCCTCTGCAACCAATTACAATTTGCTGACTGTGAGCCCCTTCAATGACGATGCATGACAATTTACATGTGCTGCTCCGTCACGCGTGGGTCTTCAGTGTCGACCCCCGCAGGGACCTGTTTCTTAGGACCTGTTTTGTGCGGACGGAGCTTTGCGGATTTGCGGCCGAGGAATGGGACTGCCCCCAGCAGTCAGTGTGACATGTCCACCAGAATGTGCACCATGTCCTCCAATGGCCAGCAACCATTTTGAAAACCTTTATTTGTCAATGTCATGTGCAAGCAACATACATCTGAGAAGGGGCTTTGCAGTGATTTCGAATTTGACTTCCTTGTTTTAAACCGCCCCTCTGTCCCAGCCCCGAAGGCTCATTGCAATGTGCTGCACTTTGCCCCGCTCACGCTTTGTTGTTCATTGCACGATCTGGTGACGACCATAAAAAGCCCTGTGCTCTGTCTTGTCGTCCTCCGTCTTGCCGTGGTGTTTCTTGAGGAAGTTTGGAAAACCATGCAGAGAAATCCATAGTGTAGGGAAAACACCCCCCACGCAACCCCATGCATGGTGTGGAAAAGCCTGCCTTGCCTCTTTCAGTGTCAGCATCACATGGTGTGTGCCTGTGATGTTCGATGTTCTGTTGGTTCTGTGTGTAGTGGAAAAACACGGAAAAAATCACAGACTACAGATTACGCACATACTACAATTCTCAGAGGTGTGCTATGGTGTAAGTCGTGAACATTTGCAACTTTGGTGCCACGTGTCGCATTGCATTTCTTTTGAAGGTGTATTTGAACGTGTGCTGTTTGTTCCTGAAAAACACCCATCGAGGTGTTTGGTATGTCCATGGTCTAGGCCCTGGCGCCTACGACCACAGACCCCTTCGATGAGGAATGTGCTGACGACAACTGAGAAGGGGTTCTGATTTCCTGGTATTTGCTTCCAGCCACATATTGCAACCCTGTCCCGATTGGTTGTTAGTAGTTGTGGGTTGTGCAGTTTGCAACCATTTTCAGCCCCTTCGATGATGGCAACGTTGTGTGTGCACGGGCCTGCTCCGTGGAACTTGGGTCTGGGCTGCAACAGGGAGCCATGCGCAGACCCCTGCAGGGACCTTTTTCTTAGGCCCTGTTTTGTGTTCCACGGATTTTTTGAAATGCCACTGCCAATGCCCAAATCCAGCCAATACCGCACCTGAGGCGGGTCCCGAAGCAAATAGTTGAGACGCTTAGCATGTAACCCTCTGGTATAGCGCTGTGGTACACCGCTCTCCAAAAAACCATGAATCCAATGCAAGGTCCTTTGTGCACATGCAGTGGGATAGCTGAGAAGGGGCTCTTCTCTGATGTTGTGTTGCCAAGTGTGTGTTACGAGTGTTACGCATCCCCTTCAATGATTTTTTGTTTCTAAGGGCGCAAACGCAGGGGGATGCTTTGCCGACGTCGGGTCTGTGCTTCCCCCACAGCAGAGGCACAGACCCCCGCAGGGACCTTTTTTCTTAGGCCCTGTTTGGGTCGGCAGAGCTGTTGAGAAAGTGGGGCGTGAAACAGCATTTGCCTAAGCATGGGATAACCAGTACCATCCAACTCCACATCCGGGGCGGAAGGGATCCGGCTTCGCACCAGCAGCATCCCTAAAGAGCCCTCGAGGCGCAGCCCCTGTTCCGGCCAAGTATGGTGCAAAGCCAACGCCAAAGGCAATGGCACCACCACCATCACCACCATGCGCGCGACAGGGCGCCCAACCCTCTGCCCTGCGACTGCGTGCCCCAAGACATTTTTCAAAAATCCCCATAGTCGTATGGTGCCCGGAGGCTGACGCTTCCACCAAGAACAATGTTATGAGAAGGGGCTCTGCTTTGGCTGTTTTGATTACCATTCTCAGAGGTGTGCGTTGCTAATACTTTTGTGTCTTGGTTCTGTTTAATTTGATGGATTTGATGAATTTTATTTTATTAGATGGAGCATGCATTGTGCCATGTATGTATGCATCCCCTTCGATGATGTGTCAGCCATGTGGGAACAATCTGTCCAGGGCCTGCTGTTATAGGCCCTATTTTGTTGGATGGAGCCAGGCATCTCCCCATACTCCAATCGATCTGCATGTCTGCCAAACTTGCCAAAGACCACTGCAATCAGCCCTACTGCACCCTTGTACTGCACAACATATGCCAGCCCCTACCTTGACAGCTTGTCTGGGTCATTGCGCAGATTCCGGCCCCAAGGTTTCTTTTTCATTCTGCCTTGCTGGGCGCAGTACTGTCCAATGTGGCGGACTGCATTTGAGTTGGGTGATGCAGAATTCCCACTGTCAGCCAAAAAAAAAACTGAGAAGGGGCTCTGCTATGTGGGTACTGGTGGTCCATTGATTTAATGTGGTTGTGATTTCATGGTATGTTTTGGTTTTATCGCACTTGATTTTATTTTATTT
Source organism: Eutreptiella sp. 'Long Island Sound 2002' (assembly GCA_964036045.1). Taxonomy (NCBI): domain Eukaryota; phylum Euglenozoa; class Euglenophyceae; order Eutreptiales; family Eutreptiaceae; genus Eutreptiella; species Eutreptiella sp. 'Long Island Sound 2002'. The sequence continues at coordinate 52,612,017 of OZ038380.1, forward strand.
GGCGGATCATGCAAAACACCCTTGAGGTGTTTAGTACGTCCGTGGTCTAGGCCATGGCGCCTATGACCATAGATCCCTTCAATGATGAACATGCTGCCCACTACTGAGAAGGGGTCCCATGTCACATTCTCCTGGTACCTATGTCCCTTCAACGCTTATCTGTTCCTTGTTCTGCATGTCTCTCTCGACACAAAGGGAAATGCGTGTATTGCCTAGGAGACAAGTGTGCGCTGAGCCTCTTCTACACATAGGGCACTCTTTTGTTATCGACCCTTGACCCTTGAGGCGAGGAAGCGCGTCTAGGGTCTAGACCGTTGCGTCTCTGACCCAGACGTTTGAGTTGGGCCTGCCCCAGCACCCATGCGTTCATCCCCCACCCACTGCGGGCTGCAATTTGCCATGTCGTCCAGCCCCCTTAGCGTGGCCTCTTCCGCCCCCTCCAGCCCTTCGTTCCCGGAATGCGGTTGGGGGGATCTGCCGGAGCTCTTGCGGTTTGGAGACCAACCCCCATCGCCACCGTGGGACTCTGATGCTCAGAAGTGTCTCAACAAACTGGCCCCCCCCCAGCCTCCATTGCTAACACCGCCTCCCTCTCCCCCTTCACCCCGCCGTGCACCAACAACCTCTCGAACGCCCGTAAGTCCTCCATGCAGACCCCACATTAACCGAACCCCATACCTGGTAGCCCTGGAAGCCGTGGAGGAGGCCCTGATGTGCACTGCCGTGCCACCGCCATCCCCCCCGCAACCCCCCAAGTACGTACCCAAGGACCCGCCCACCCCCCCAAAGCCCACTGTACACGGGCCCTACAGTGCCAAAACACTGCAGCTCATCCGGGAGAATCACGGGGGTGGGGTCCAGTACTTCGTAGACGGGGTGCTGAACCGCCGAGCGATGTACCGGTTTGCTTTGCAGCAGCCCAAGAAAAACCCCCTAGGGGTGTGGCAGGAGGGCATGCGAATTAGTCGTTCGCATTTCCTCAGCAGGGACGAGGAGCATGCAGCAGTGGTAATTGAAATCCTGTGTGCCACCCCAAAACCCCCCCGTATCCCCAAGCCAGCCCCGCCACCTTGCTGCGTCGGCCGCTGCCCCCTCCACCAAGTGATCAGGTGACGCTGACCCAGTATAGCAGGCACCGCCGTACCTCACTCCTCCCACTGGCTCCCGCCCCAAAGCGGCCATGCCCCACCCCGTAGTACGGTGCTCCAGCGGCGTGCGTCCCAGTCCGCCCCCCCCGCAATTTGGGTCATTGCTCCCTGCGCAAGCCCCCCTGCAGCGACCCCAGACTTTGGCAAGACGTTCGAATTTCCAGCTCTTTGGGCAGTGTGCGCCGAGCGTCTCTTACTCGTAGGGCACGCTTCCAAATGGCTCCAAAATGGCTCGCCAAGACCAAGTATGGTGCAAAGCCGAAGCCGAAGGCAACGGCACCACCACCATCACCATCACCATCATCATCGCGCGCCCCAGAGGCGCGCGACTCCGCCCCTATCCCGGCCCTGGCGCCGGCTGACAGGGGCGCGCCGCACTCTGCCCCCCAAAAGGCACCGGCAACTCAACCGCGCGCCCCAGAGGCGCCGCAGTCTGCCCCTGTCCCGGCCCTGGCGCCGGCTGACAGGGGCGCGCCGCACTCTGCGCCCAAAAAGGCACCAGCAACTCAACCGCGCGCCCCAGAGGCGCCGCAGTCCGCCCCTGTCCCGGCCCTGGCGCCGGCCGACAGGGGCGCGCCGCACTCTGCCCCCCCAAAGGCAACGGCACCTCAACCGCGCGCCCCAGAGGCGCTGCACTCCGCCCCTGTCCCGGCCCTGGCGCCGGCTGGCAGGGGCGCCCCCCCCACAGGCAACGCCCCAGCCACCACCCGGGGGTGTGAATTTCGTCATGATCCCACCGCAACCCTCGGCACAACCACCATCATTGCGCGCCCCAGAGCCGCAGCAATCCGCCCCTATCCCGGCCATGGTGCCGGTGGACTCGGGTGCGCCACAGGGTGCCCAACCCTCTGCACCAGCAATGCGTGCCCCCGAGCCGCAGGAATCCGCCCCAGTCCCGGCCATGGCGCCGGCTGACTTGGGCGCGCCACAGGGTACCCAACCCTCTGCCCCGCAAATGCGTGCCCAAGAGCCGCAGCAATCCGCCCCTGTCCCGGCCATGGCGCCGGTCGACTCGGGTGCGCCACAAGGAGCTCAACCCTCTTCAAAACCACCATGTGCTGCTCAGCCACAGCAGCCAACACTGCTGCCCACTACGGCCACGTTGAACAACATGGACTACGGGCCCGATGACAACCTTGTCGAATGGTTTACGCAACGGTGGCTTGACGGCGACAAGTTCGTGACCAAAGCATCAGAGGTGTACACCGTCCATGAGATGGCGGCCGCTGAGGTGTGGGCAGACAAGAACGGCACCAAGCGGAACCTGGCCTTTGAGCGATGGTGGCCCCACGGTGATCGCGATGGGGATGGGAATGCTCCCCCACTGCCACAATGGGCCTCTCAGATGGAGGTCTGGGGCAACTATGAGTTCTCCGATGGTGACATGGTGCGTGGCTCGATCTTTAGCAACCACAACTGGGATAAAAACAAGCCGGACTTCGAGGCGAGGGTGCATGGAGATGGCATCTCAGGACAGCCTGTTTGGATCAGCTGTGCTAATAAGGCACGCACCAAAATCACCGACACCTATTGGTGTAAGGTTGTCCCCGACACAGGTGCCTTTCAGACCTTGCGTAGGGAGATCCAGAAGGGAGAAGCGTGGCCCAAACTGCTGGCAAACATGCGGGCCGAACCAAGGGACACGCCTCCCCTGTCGACCAAGGACCAGGACATCCTGAAACACCTTGTCAAACAGCACGGGCTGAATCCCTCACAGGCGTTGGCTGTGCGGCAGGTGTTGGATGAGTCATGCATCACAGCATTGACTGGTGGTGCTGGCACAGGGAAGTCGGAGACCTTGGTGGCATGCATCAAGGCCGTGCTATGGCGGCAAGGCCTCCTGGTCGCCCAGAACCCTGAACCTGCTGACCCGGGTACGTGGAACATGGGCAGGAAGGTGGGGGGGGCTGAGACAGATACCCCAGCCCGCGCATGCGTGTTGGTGACTGCACCCACGAACGCACAAGTCGACATGTTGTTGGCACGCGTTCACGGGGAGTGTTACAAGGACAATGTGTTTCGTGAGAAGGTGCTTGGCGACCACCCAGCCCCCTGGTTGCGCCTCCGAGCCCAACGGGCTACTGCCCCAACAGGCCTGGCACCCTTCGACCAAGAGGCAGTGCTGAAGACCTTGGGGAAGACCCCAGGTTGCAAGCCTACCCTCAAATGTGCCCTCAACTCCTGCCGTGTGCTGTTTGCCACGGCTGGGATGGTTGCTAACCGGCACAAAATGCTGCTTGGGAAAGGGCAGGAAAAAACCAGGTTTGCGTTCAGCTTCGTGGATGAGGCGTCGAGGCACAGCATTCCTGCAGGCCTGGACTTGGCCGCCATGGGCAGCCAATGTCTGCTGTGTGGTGACCCAGGGCAGGTGCGGCCCTACAGCCACGTCCAGCTTTTGGCAAGTCAGTGTGAGGCTGAGAAGGTTGAGGTAGTCCCCAAGAGAGTGGCATGGCCACGGGAGGACACCTTTAAGTACAACGGGGTTGTAAAGGACGGTCCTGGCCCGGAAGTGCATTGGCATGATTCGCATCGGTTTTGCACCACCAGCACCTTGCAATTCTCTTTGTACCGCACGCGCTGCCAGGCCAGTATCCTGGTACAACAGTACCGGATGACCCAGCCGCTGGCCACGGTCATGCGTGCCTTGTTTACGGGGGGGGCAGTTGGCCACTACCACTCATCTGAGCACCCCCTCCCCGACCCCATCGTGAACAACCCCATCCGCATTGTGGACCTCGCTGGGTCCACCTGGTGGGGGGAGTTGGAGCAGACTTTGGGGGCACAGGACCTAGGTAGAATGTTCCACGACGTACAGGAAGCATGGGCCACCCTGCGAATGGATCCTGTGTTGCTGAACAAGGGGGGCCTGAGCATGGAGGAGGGTCTGCTGGTGTGTTATTTTTTGGAGTATGCTGCCAGGAAAGGGACCTACCCAGCACAGTCGGTAGCGGTAGTGACGACTCACTGCGCGCAGATGGTGTGGCTGAAACACTGCGTGGCGTTTGTTGGCCGCAAATGGCACGCCCATCATGTAAACCTCCTCAGAACGGTTGCGACCCGCGATAGGTTCCAGGGGCTGCAAGCCCCAGTGATCCTGGCCTCCCTGGTGTCCACGACACCAGGGATCATGCACGACATCTGGCGGTCAAACACCCTGACCAGCAGGGCGCAGTCGGAGCTGCACCTCTTCGGGCAGTTTGCACAGTGGACCACCCACCCCACCCCTGGTGTATGGCTCGAGGCACTGCACGCGATGCAGTGGGAAGCAGCCTCCGGGACTGTGAGCGACACTCTTGAGGTGGCAGGGGATCTGAGGGAGGCCGCAACTGTGGAGAAGATTGTGCATGGCACAATCTACCGGTTGCCTGGGGGGGTGGTGGGGCACTGGCTGTGGAAGCCATGGAGGAGGCACAAGAGGGCACGGGACCCATGGGGGTATTCACCAGGCAGTGCGGATCAGTTGCTTGACTTTGAGCGCATCATGGCCAACACTCGGAAGGATGAGGTGTCTGTTTCTCTCAGGGATGCACGGGGGAACATTGTGAAACCCCGCCTTCTGGGGGTCATCCTGCCTGACTTCACCGAATGGGCGCTCCCGTACGTCTTGGTTGAGGACGATGGACAAGGGGACAGGGGGCAGGGGGACTGGGGGGGGCTGGTGAGGGTAACCCACACATCCGAGCTTGACGTGTGGGAGCAGGGACTCGTCCAGCACCTGGTGGGAAGGCCCCTCTTCTACAAGCAAAAGTACAGCAACAAGGAGACAGTAGGGACGTACCGCACGATCCACCTGCCCTTGTGGCAGGACGCGTACGCCTGCCTGGATTCCCTGCCGTATTTGGGGGCTCTACACCCCCAAAATGTTTCACGGAAGGGGTTCCGTCAAATATTTGGGGGCTCTACACCCCCAAAATATTTGACGGAACCCCATCCGTCAAATATTTGGGGGGTCTACACCCCCAAAATATTTGACGGAAGGGGTTCCGTCAAATATTTGGGGGGTCTACAGCTTCAAAATATTTGACGGATGGGTTTCCGTCAAATATTTGGGGGGTCTACAGCCCCAAAACATTTGACGGATGGGGTTCCGTCAAATGTTTTGGGGGTGTAGAGCCCCCAAAATATTTGACGGATGGGGTTCCGTCAAATATTTGGGGGCTCTACACCCCCAAAATATTTGACGGAACCCCATCCGTCAAATATTTGGGGTCTACACCCCCAAAATATTTGACGGATGGGGTTCCGTCAAATATTTGGGGGCTCTACACCCCCAAAATATTTCACGGAAGGGGTTCCGTCAAATATTTGGGGGCTCTACCCCCCCAAAATATTTCACAGAAGGGGTTCCGTCATAATTGGGGGGGTCTACACCCCCAAAATATCTGACGGAAGGGGTTCCATCAAATATTTGGGGGGTCTACAGCCTGAAATTATTCGACGGATCGGGTTCCGTCAAATATTTGGGGGGTCTACAGCCCCAAAATATTTGACGGATGGGGTTCCGTCAAATATTTTTGGGGTGTAGGGCCCCGAAATTATTTGATGGATGGGGTTCCGTCAAATATTTGGGGGCTCTACACCCCCAAAATATTTGACGGAACCCCATCCGTCAAATATTTGGGGGGTCTACACCCCCAAAATATTTGACGGAGGGGGTTCCGTCAAATGATTGGGGGGTGTACAGCCCCCAAATATTTGACGGAAGGGGTTCCGTCAAATATTTGGGGGGTCGACACCCCCAAAATATTTGACGGATGGGGTTCCGTCAAATATTTGGGGGCTCTACACCCCCAAAATATTTGACGGATGGGGTTCCATCAAATATTTGGGGGCTCTACACCCCCAAAATATTTCACGGAAGGGGTTCCGTCAAATGTTTGGGGGCTCTACACCCCCAAAATATTTGACCGAACCCCATCGGTCAAACGTTTGGGGGGTCTACACCCCCAAAATATTTGACGGAAGGGGTTCCGTCAAACTTTGGGGGTCTACAGCTCAAAAATATTTGACGGATGGGGTTCCGTCAACTATTTGGGGCGTGTAGAGCCCCCAAATATTTGACGGATAGGGTTTTGTCAAATATTTGGGGGCTCTGCACTCCCAAAATATTTGACGGATGGGGTTCCGTCAAATATTTGGGGGCTCTACACCACCAAAATATTTCACGGAAGGGGTTCCGTCAAATATTTGGGGGGTCTACAGCCCCAAAATATTTCACGGAAGGGGTTCCTCCAAAATTTGGGGGCTCTACACCCCCAAAATATTTGACGGAAGGGGTTCCGTCAAATATTTGGGGGGTCTACACCCCCAAAATATTTGACGGATGGGGTTCCGTCAAATATTTGGGGGCTCTACACCCCCAAAATTTTTCACGAAAGGGGTTCCGTCAAATATTTGGTGGCTCTACACCCCCAAAATATTTGACGGAACCTCATCCGTCAAATATTTGGGGGCTCTACATCCCCAAAATATTTGACGGAACCCCATCCGTCAAATATTTGGGGGGTCTACACCCCCAAAATATTTGACGGAAGGGGTTCCGTCAAATATTTGGGGGCTCGACACCCCCAAAATATTTGACGGAACCCCTTCCGTCAAATATTTTGGGGGGGGAAAACCCCCAAGTATTTGACGGATGGGGTTCCGTCAAATACTTGGGGGCTCTACACTCCCAAAATATTTGACGGATGGGGTTCCGTCAAATGTTTGGGGGCTCTACACCCCCAAAATATTTGACGGAAGGGGTTCCGTCAAATATTTGGGGGGTCTACAGCCCCAAAATGTTTCACGGAAGGGGTTCCGTCAAATATTTGGGGGCTCTACACCCCCAAAATATTTGACGGATGGGGTTCCATCAAATATTTGGGGGCTCTACACCCCCAAAATATTTCACGAAAGGGTTTCCGTCAAATATTTGGGGGCTCTACACCCCCAAAATATTTGACGGAACCCCATCCGTCAAATAATTGGGGGGTCTATACCCCCAAAATATTTGACGGAAGGGGTTCCGTCAAATATTTGGGGGGTCTACAGCCCCAAAATATTCGACGGATGGGGTTCCGTCGAATATTTGGGGGGTCCGCAGCCCCAAAGTATCTGACGGATGGGGTTCCGTCAAATATTTGGGGGCTCTACACCCCCAAAATATTTCACGGAAGGGGTTCCGTCAAATATTTGGGGGCTCTACACCCCCAAAAGATTTGACGGAACCCCATCCGTCAAATATTTTGGGGCTGTAGACCCCCCAAATATATGACGGAACCCCATCCGTCAAATATTTGGGGGGTCGACACCCCCAAAATATTTGACGGATGGGGTTCCGTCAAATATTTGGGGGCTCTACACCCCCAAAATATTTGACGGATGGGGTTCCATCAAATATTTGGGGGCTCTACACCCCCAAAATATTTCACGGAAGGGGTTCCGTCAAATGTTTGGGGGCTCTACACCCCCAAAATATTTGACCGAACCCCATCGGTCAAACGTTTGGGGGGTCTACACCCCCAAAATATTTGACGGAAGGGGTTCCGTCAAACTTTGGGGGTCTACAGCTCAAAAATATTTGACGGATGGGGTTCCGTCAACTATTTGGGGCGTGTAGAGCCCCCAAATATTTGACGGATAGGGTTTTGTCAAATATTTGGGGGCTCTGCACTCCCAAAATATTTGACGGATGGGGTTCCGTCAAATATTTGGGGGCTCTACACCACCAAAATATTTCACGGAAGGGGTTCCGTCAAATATTTGGGGGGTCTACAGCCCCAAAATATTTCACGGAAGGGGTTCCTCCAAAATTTGGGGGCTCTACACCCCCAAAATATTTGACGGAAGGGGTTCCGTCAAATATTTGGGGGGTCTACACCCCCAAAATATTTGACGGATGGGGTTCCGTCAAATATTTGGGGGCTCTACACCCCCAAAATTTTTCACGAAAGGGGTTCCGTCAAATATTTGGGGGCTCTACACCCCCAAAATATTTGACGGAACCTCATCCGTCAAATATTTGGGGGCTCTACATCCCCAAAATATTTGACGGAACCCCATCCGTCAAATATTTGGGGGGTCTACACCCCCAAAATATTTGACGGAAGGGGTTCCGTCAAATATTTGGGGGCTCCACACCCCCAAAATATTTGACGGAACCCCTTCCGTCAAATATTTTGGGGGGGGAAAACCCCCAAGTATTTGACGGATGGGGTTCCGTCAAATACTTGGGGGCTCTACACTCCCAAAATATTTGACGGATGGGGTTCCGTCAAATGTTTGGGGGCTCTACACCCCCAAAATATTTGACGGAAGGGGTTCCGTCAAATATTTGGGGGGTCTACAGCCCCAAAATGTTTCACGGAAGGGGTTCCGTCAAATATTTGGGGGCTCTACACCCCCAAAATATTTGACGGATGGGGTTCCATCAAATATTTGGGGGCTCTACACCCCCAAAATATTTCACGAAAGGGTTTCCGTCAAATATTTGGGGGCTCTACACCCCCAAAATATTTGACGGAACCCCATCCGTCAAATAATTGGGGGCTCTATACCCCCAAAATATTTGACGGAAGGGGTTCCGTCAAATATTTGGGGGGTCTACAGCCCCAAAATATTCGACGGATGGGGTTCCGTCGAATATTTGGGGGGTCCGCAGCCCCAAAGTATCTGACGGATGGGGTTCCGTCAAATATTTGGGGGCTCTACACCCCCAAAATATTTCACGGAAGGGGTTCCGTCAAATATTTGGGGGCTCTACACCCCCAAAAGATTTGACGGAACCCCATCCGTCAAATATTTTGGGGCTGTAGACCCCCCAAATATTTGACGGAACCCCATCCGTCAAATATTTGGGGGCTCTACACCCCCAAAATATTTGACGGAACCATCTCCGTCAAATATTTTGGGGCTGTAGACCCCTCAAATATTTGACGGAACCCCTTCCGTCAAATATTTTGGGGATTTGGACCCCAAATATTTGACGGATCGGGTTGGGTCGACACCCCCAAAATATTTGACGGATGGGGTTCCGTCAAATATTTGGGGGCTCTACACCCCCAAAGTATTTGACGGATGGGGTTCCGTCAAATACTTGGGGGCTCTACACTCCCAAAATATTTGACGGATGGGGTTCCGTCAAATGTTTGGGGGCTCTACACCCGCAAAATATTTGACGGAAGGGGTTCCGTCAAATATTTGGGGGGTCTACAGCCCCAAAATGTTTCACGGAAGGGGTTCCGTCAAATATTTGGGGGCTCTACACCCCCAAAATATTTGACGGATGGGGTTCCATCAAATATTTGGGGGCTCTACACCCCCAAAATATTTCACGAAAGGGTTTCCGTCAAATATTTGGGGGCTCTACACCCCCAAAATATTTGACGGAACCCCATCCGTCAAATAATTGGGGGGTCTATACCCCCAAAATATTTGACGGAAGGGGTTCCGTCAAATATTTGGGGGGTCTACAGCCCCAAAATATTCGACGGATGGGGTTCCGTCGAATATTTGGGGGGTCCGCAGCCCCAAAGTATCTGACGGATGGGGTTCCGTCAAATATTTGGGGGCTCTACACCCCCAAAATATTTCACGGAAGGGGTTCCGTCAAATATTTGGGGGCTCTACACCCCCAAAAGATTTGACGGAACCCCATCCGTCAAATATTTTGGGGCTGTAGACCCCCCAAATATTTGACGGAACCCCATCCGTCAAATATTTGGGGGGTCGACACCCCCAAAATATTTGACGGATGGGGTTCCGTCAAATATTTGGGGGCTCTACACCCCCAAAATATTTGACGGATGGGGTTCCATCAAATATTTGGGGGCTCTACACCCCCAAAATATTTCACGGAAGGGGTTCCGTCAAATGTTTGGGGGCTCTACACCCCCAAAATATTTGACCGAACCCCATCGGTCAAACGTTTGGGGGGTCTACACCCCCAAAATATTTGACGGAAGGGGTTCCGTCAAACTTTGGGGGTCTACAGCTCAAAAATATTTGACGGATGGGGTTCCGTCAACTATTTGGGGCGTGTAGAGCCCCCAAATATTTGACGGATAGGGTTTTGTCAAATATTTGGGGGCTCTGCACTCCCAAAATATTTGACGGATGGGGTTCCGTCAAATATTTGGGGGCTCTACACCACCAAAATATTTCACGGAAGGGGTTCCGTCAAATATTTGGGGGGTCTACAGCCCCAAAATATTTCACGGAAGGGGTTCCTCCAAAATTTGGGGGCTCTACACCCCCAAAATATTTGACGGAAGGGGTTCCGTCAAATATTTGGGGGGTCTACACCCCCAAAATATTTGACGGATGGGGTTCCGTCAAATATTTGGGGGCTCTACACCCCCAAAATTTTTCACGAAAGGGGTTCCGTCAAATATTTGGGGGCTCTACACCCCCAAAATATTTGACGGAACCTCATCCGTCAAATATTTGGGGGCTCTACATCCCCAAAATATTTGACGGAACCCCATCCGTCAAATATTTGGGGGGTCTACACCCCCAAAATATTTGACGGAAGGGGTTCCGTCAAATATTTGGGGGCTCCACACCCCCAAAATATTTGACGGAACCCCTTCCGTCAAATATTTTGGGGGGGGAAAACCCCCAAGTATTTGACGGATGGGGTTCCGTCAAATACTTGGGGGCTCTACACCCCCAAAATATTTGACGGATGGGGTTCCGTCAAATGTTTGGGGGGTCTACAGCCCCAAAATGTTTCACGGAAGGGGTTCCGACAAATATTTGGGGGCTCTACACCCCCAAAATATTTGACGGATGGGGTTCCATCAAATATTTGGGGGCTCTACACCCCCAAAATATTTCACGAAAGGGTTTCCGTCAAATATTTGGGGGCTCTACACCCCCAAAATATTTGACGGAACCCCATCCGTCAAATAATTGGGGGCTCTATACCCCCAAAATATTTGACGGAAGGGGTTCCGTCAAATATTTGGGGGGTCTACAGCCCCAAAATATTCGACGGATGGGGTTCCGTCGAATATTTGGGGGGTCCGCAGCCCCAAAGTATCTGACGGATGGGGTTCCGTCAAATATTTGGGGGCTCTACACCCCCAAAATATTTCACGGAAGGGGTTCCGTCAAATATTTGGGGGCTCTACACCCCCAAAAGATTTGACGGAACCCCATCCGTCAAATATTTTGGGGCTGTAGACCCCCCAAATATTTGACGGAACCCCATCCGTCAAATATTTGGGGGCTCTACACCCCCAAAATATTTGACGGAACCATCTCCGTCAAATATTTTGGGGCTGTAGACCCCTCAAATATTTGACGGAACCCCTTCCGTCAAATATTTTGGGGATTTGGACCCCAAATATTTGACGGATCGGGTTGGGTCGACACCCCCAAAATATTTGACGGATGGGGTTCCGTCAAATATTTGGGGGCTCTACACCCCCAAAATATTTGACGGATGGGGTTCCGTCAAATATTTCGGGGGTCTACAGCCCCAAAGTATTTGACGGATGGGGTTCCGTCAAATATTTGGGGGCTCTACACCCCCAAAATATTTGACGGATGGGGTTCCGTCAAATATTTGGGGGCTCTACACCCCCAAAATATTTGACGGAACCCTCTCCGTCAAATATTTTGGGGCTGTAGACCCCCCAAATATTTGACGGAACCCCTTCCGTCAAATATTTTGGGGGTTTGGACCCCAAATATTTGACGGATCGGGTTCCGTCAAATATTTGGGGGGTCGACACCCCCAAAATATTTGATGGACGGGGTTCCGTCAAATATTTGGGGGCTCTACACCCCCAAAATATTTGACGGATGGGGTTCCGTCAAATATTTGGGGGGTGTAGAGCCCCCAAATGTTTGACAGATGGGGTTCCGTCAAATATTTGGGGGCTCTACACCCCCAAAATATTTGATGGATGGGGTTCTTTCAAATATTTGGGGGCTCTACACCCCAAAGATATTTCACGGAAGGGGTTCCGTCAAATCTTTTGGGGGGTCTACACTGCCAAAATATTTGACGGAACCCCTTCCGTGAAATATTTGGGGGGTCTACAGCCCCCAAATATTAGACGGAAGGGGTTCCGTCAAATATTTGGGGGGTCTACACCCCAAAATATTTGACGGATGGGGTTCCGTCAAATATTTGGGGGGTCTACACCCCCAAAATATTTGTCGGAAGGGGTTCCGTCAAATACCCCCCAATATCTCACCTACAAAACATTTCGGGGGTATGCCGCGTCCAGGTTCTGTGGTCTCATCTATACTTTTTCTACTTGTAGTTTGTTTTTGCCTCATTACACCTTTCCCTGTGCAAGTTCGCGTTCTGCCACTTCGCCTACTGTGCGCCTTGGAGCCACAGCTACCTGGCTCGGTCCGAGCCATTGCGCTTTGCGACTGAACCTTGATCGCCTACTGTGCGCCTTTGAGCCACAGCTTTCGGTTTCAGTCTGAGCCACTGCGCTTCGCGACTGAACTCTAGTTGTCTATTGTGCGCCTTTGAGCCACAGCTTTCGGTTTCAGTCCAAGGCATTGCGCTTCGCGACTAAGCCTTGACGTAACCACTGCGTGCCTCTGAGCCGCAGCACTTCGTTTTTTGTCATAGCCCTAGCGCTCACGACAACAAGCCCACCAGCAACGGCGTCTCCTGGACCAGCCGGTGAGCCTGAGGACCAGCCCGGCTGGCACTTTGAGTACCAAGGACCTGCCCTTGATTGCCCCCCCGAGTTGTGGGAGCCCCATAGTGGTCACGGTTTTGGACCCTTCAAGCCTCGAAGGTCACCCAAACCACTAACAGTCGTGGTGCACGAGCCAAGCAATGGACCAGCCTGCTGAATGGCCACCGGAGCACTTGCTGGAGCCAGCAAGAATGAAGTATGGCCTAATGATGGCCACAGGACAATTGGGGTGGGAGGCCACACCGGAGGTGGCCGGGGCCTACGGCGACAATTGAGGGACCGCATGGCCTCGTGTGACCTTGACGTGGTGAATCTGCATGGTTGCAGGGCATTGTGCCGGTTCATGTACACCGAGCATGGGTTTGCCAAGCCCACCATGCATGATGGGGGGAGCCTCGTGCACTACCGGGATGTTGCCACAGACCTGTGGGAACGACTTGCAAAACCGAACAGTGGCCGGCCAGGCAGTCGTAAGGCCGGTGCTATTGCCGGGTGGCCGTCAAGTGTCAAGACAGCAGAGCAAAGGGACGTTTGGTGTGAACTGGTGCGTGCCCTACCTCTGGTCGACGAGTGGCCGTTCCGGACTGGGGACGTGGCATATCCCACCCCTACCATGGGTTACTTCTATGACAAGGCTATTCGCCATGTTACGCCTGGCCCATATCTGTGGCCCCAAGCGACAATTGGGCCCAAACCACTGGTGAGCGACTTGTTGCCAAGCCCCAAGGCGCGTGCTAGCGGTCGGCGCAACTCGTTGCTGCTTGAGGCTGCGGTCCCACGTGCGTGTGGCACTGTCACCCAGACACGGCAAGAGCGCTTTGACCAAGCGATGCTGCAAGCCGCCCATGGGGCAGCCCGATGCCTCACGATTGCATGCCAAGGGCTGCAAGAGCAGCGCCGAGAACCATTGACCGAGGACACGCTGGGCCGCCACTTCGCGAACAGCATGTGGGTGCCTATGCAAGATTGCAACGAGCTGTTGCTGCGTTGCAGCCCCTTTAGCCTAGAGGTGCCAGACAGTCATCCAGGTCGTGTGCATGCGGCCGTACGGGTTATGGACAACGCATGGAGGGATGATGGAGGTCTTGAGATGTTGCAGGTATTAGTGGAGGAGATGGAGGCGGCCGGTGTACAGCCAGCATACACCCAACGATTAAGTCCAGGAGGGCAGCCCCGAGGTGACCCAAGTGACTCCACGTCCTCTGCCGTAGCGCAGGGGGTTGGAGCGGCGGTGCCCATGGAGGAGATGGAGGCGGCCGGTGTACAGCGACCATACACCCAACGATTAGGTCAAGAAGGGCACCCCCGAGGTGACCCAAGTGACTCCACGTCCTCTGCCGTAGCGCATGAGGTTGGAGCGGCGGTGCTCATGGAGGAGATGGAGGCGGCCGGTGTACAGCGACCATACACCCAACGATCAAGTCCAGAAGGGCACCCCCGAGGTGACCCAAGTGACTCCACGTCCTCTGACGTAGCGCAGGAGGTTGGAGCGGCGGTGCTCATTGCAAGAGACCCCTCAGGCGATGAGTCTGTGACTCCCACTTCGTCCTCCCTGGCACAAGGGCGTGGTCCCCCGACAGGTGCACATAGGGTGGATAGCCCTGGTGAGGTGTTAAGTCCACCTGCACCCCCCCCAGGTGGTGCGAACGACTCCGCGGCATGTGTTGGGCGTGGAACACCGGACCCCAGGTCCCAGGTCTGGCCCGCCGATGAGTCACCTTCCATTGCATCCGTAATGGACCCTACAGGGCTTCGGACGCCACACTCCCCGGCCCCCCACCCTGTGTGTCTGACACCGGCGGCTAGTGATGGAGGGGTGGCGAGTTCCTTGGAGGAGTCTCCTGTACCACTGGCGCAGAAACCCAAGGAGCCAGCTGCTGTGGACTGCAGTCTTTCTAGCACAGGCTCTGTGGCGACAGTGAAGGCCTGCAATCAGTCTAGTGCAGATTCATGGTACACCCCGGTTGAACACCCTAGTTCATTGGCGACAGTGAGGGCTTGCAGTCCGTCCAGTGCAGAGTCAGCGACCACTTCGGTTGAACACCCCAGTTCTGTGGAACAGAGCCCACGGAGCAAGAAGCGCCCAGGGGTTGGCCCCACCAAGTAATGTGGCTGCCGTGAAACGTGGCAAGAAAGAGCAAGGCACAAAGACAGCGCCGATAGATCCAGATGCTATGGCATTGGACGACGTGGACGAAAAGCCTAGCAAGGCCGAGGTTGGCAGAGTCCTACCAACGGCGAGGTCCTTGACGCTTCGCATTCTTCCGGACCAATACGTTGCCGGGGCATGTTTCTACTATGCCGTGGCCCAAAGCCTGCATGCTATCAGCAGCAACACCCCGTTGGACGGCGCATCGCTGCGGGCAAGGGCCATCGCCGTGTTCCGCGACATGTGTCGGCTTTCATTTCAAGAGTCTAAACTATCTGTGAACCGGGATCTTGAGAAGGACACATGGCGTGGCCGGCCCCAAGGGGGAATGGCTGACCACTTTGCTGCCTTGGCGAAGCATGTGGACGGTAGTGTGGTGTTGCTGCGATCAGACAGGTACAGCATTGTGACGTCAGGGTTTGGGATCGACAGCGCGTTGACATCCGCTACTGTTTGGGTGCCTGGACGGGAGCATCCGCTGCACTACCGTGACTGTGGGGATATGGAGGAGCAGTGCCACCGGGCGACGGTGGTGGTTATTGCCGAGGCGGAACGAGATGGTGTCAAAGGAGGTGGTCATTTCCGGGGTGCAGTCTTTGACCATTCGCTGCAGGTAGCCCCCTTTTGCACGTTGCACGGGATGATGGGCATCTTGGCATACAAGCGTGGGCCGCTGGGGGGGGTTAGAGCGTGGCATTTGCAACTAGGGGTTGGCGGTATGAAGGGCCACACCAATGCAACAGACTGCCGCCGCACTCGTCTAGTGCAACGGACACACAACTACAAGCCACTGGTGACCCTGGTGAACAAGATGGCAAGGCAGATGTTGCTTGATTGTTTGACATGGACCACCATGCAATTGTCTTGCAATGTGCTCACAAAACCGCATCAGCATGTGCATGACGCGTCCCCTTGGTCGGCAGTGTTTTCCACCGGCCAGCACACACGGGGACACATATGGGTGGAGGTAGGTGGTGTATGTAATGGTCGGGGTGGACGGAGATGTAGTATGGAATGCTTGGATGGTGTTACACGGGTTGGCGCCACGTACGATGTATGCCAGCAACCGGTTCTCGTACGTACGGGTGCATGGCATGGCACTTGTTCTTGGCACGGGGAAAGGAGGTTGGTGGTGTTGTACTCCCGTGGTGACTGGTGGACACTCCCGCCGCGGGACCGTGCATTCCTCAATGAGACCGCATTCCGCTTACATGCAGGTGCATAGTGGGCCACTTGGTGGAGCAATGCGGCGACCATGGGGAATGGAGAATCCACATGGGTACAACTAGTGTTGGTTGGGTACCACGCTGCAGTGTCTGTTGGTGGCGTCGGGTGGACATGAAGAACAGCACGCAGGATGCCTGGACCAGGAGCGTGTCTAGGGACCATTGTGGCAGGGTGTTGTGGCACATGGAGGAGGTGGTGCATACAATCCACAAGACATTGCTGAGAGGCTGGCAATGGAGGATGCCATGTGTGAGACGGTGTGCCGATGCAGCGGGCGATGCAAGTGCAAAGCCCCTGCACCAAAATTCCAATGGATGCGGCAGGCAGAGATGCCCGAGTGTTGGAAGTACATGGTGCCCAAGCTCACGGCCGCTGGAGTTGTTGCTCTGTCATGTTGTTTGTCGTACGAGCAGTTCTGGCAATACTGTGGTGCCTGTGGGGTGAAGGTTCTGGGGGAGGGGGGGGGAGACAGCCATGCCAGCGCAGATATTGCATGTGACGAACCAGGGGCAGAGTGTGCGACAGCGTGTGAAGGAGGGAATGAAGGGGAGACCGGTTCGGTTACCTGACAACCCCCCCCCCCCCCGTGTCCGTCTGGGGGTGACCTGAGGAAGGCACCAATGTATACATCGGTGGTGTACAACGAGGCCGTGGGGTTACATGTCCACAACCAGCAGGAGTACAAGTTGGTTGTGGACCATGAGTTTCTCGATTGCCTGGGGTGGCAATGGTCCTTGCATGCCATGGTGTTGCACATTGGAGCGACGAGGGAGGAGGGTCACTTTGTGGTGCATGTCGTTTTCAACGACAGGTGGTGGTTGTGTAACGACACCGCGGTGAAGGCCATGAATCCCCCCCCCCCGACCCGCGAAAGGCGACGTTTCTGCTATACAAGCGGAAACAGACAGATTTGGTTGTACCAGACATGTCGCAGCGTGCCTCCCAACGGACACGGGATGCCCGGAGCGTACCTACTGACACCTCGGTGCCAGCCACGGTGTGGCACCAGGCGCGTCCCCCCCCCACCCTCCTTCAACACAGGGTGCATCAAGGGTTGGGTACATTAGGAACAGGCCTATGCATGCCCAGAGCGTGCCTATGGACGCCTCTGTGCCAGCCACGGCGTTGGCACAAGGCGCACCCCCTGCTTCAAGGGTAGGGGACATGAGTCCGCATGCCCAGAGCATGCCTAATGAGATGTGTGTGGCTGCCTCGGCGCCGCTACAGACGTCCTCAGAATTTGTTGAGGCAGTGGCACAGTTGCTGCAGAAGCGCAAGGTGCGAGTGGCAAGGCAGCTGAGAGTGCGTGTTGAAGCACACCAGATGCAACTGAGAGCACGGCATGCAAAAGAGTGGGATGCGCGGCATGCACAGCATGGCATGTCACAATCCTCAGTGGCACAATCAGTCGAGCAAGACAGGTTGAGGTCTGTTGCTTTGGCCGCATCGGGGAAGGAGGCATTGTGCGTGTTGATGCAGGTCACTCCCATGCAACTGGACAGTGGTCCAAAGACACTACAAATGTTTGTAGCCGCTCATTGGCAGTATCAGTTCACGACAAGTGGGGGTGTTGAGTGTCTGTGTTGTGCGTGGGCAAATGTGTGTGGCATTCCTGGGGTGGCGCGTCCCCCTAAGAAAAGTGAAGCCTTGGTATTGGGAACATATGCTGTAGGGATGCGCATGAAGAACTCCGGCCCAAAAACGTGGCGGAAGGAGGTGTTGGAAAGCCACTTGGGGTTATCACGTGGCACAACATCAAACCGAAAAAATCTGCATAGGCCAGGGCACCACCACCGATTGGTGGAGGACAGTTTCAAGCTGCATTGTGCAGAGCGGTATCGCGCATTGTGCCCCACTGCTGGTGCCACAGCTGACGTAGTGGGAGGGAACGTTGTGTTCGTCATGGGGGAAGCCATGGACATTGGTGTGGCAGTGTCGGATGCTGAGGCAGCCATTCTGTCACGGTTGGTTGAGGTGTATATAGGGTTACGCATGTGCACTTCCATCCGTGCTATAAGTGAGCGCATCCTTCTTCACTGTTCTCTGACTTCCGCCCCTGGGCACCATGCATCACGGCGGTGGATAGTTGAGAAGCTCATTGCCGCAATGCATGATGCCATGCAGGATGAGGTAACGCACGCCCTATTCCTGGCAACGTTCATTGCAGTGTTGCTTGACGGCTCGGATAGGCAGAGGCATCGCATCAATGAGTACGCCATTCTGCTTATTTTCCCGGGGACTGGCCCTGGGGGCATGTGTGAGGTGTTCCTTGATGTGGTGGATGTGGCCTGTGGTGATGCGCATGAGGTTGCAACGCAGCTAGAATGCGTCCTGATGTCCTGGATTCCAGACCGTGATTGGTGGGCAAAGAGGGTAGTGACCTTTGCAGTGGACGGGGCTTCTAACCTTGGTGTGCGAGGTGCCAGTGCGCGGCAGGTTGTTGATGTCTCACACATTGAGAGCAATGTGTTCGCCTTGATTGGGAAGTGGTTAGTGTTGATGACACCCTTGGGTGAGCCGTGCCATGTGTTGCAGCGCAAGTTGGGTCTTGCATTGGAGGCTGCTGGCCCAACCCATGTTGATTACTTGGCGGCCGCCAATCGGCAACGAGGCTTGTACAATGGGGCACGGCAGTGGAAGGAGTTGCAAAAGTGTGTGCAAAGGCATGTGCAGGATAAACGTAGTGGCTTGCAGCTCATCCCCACAAGTCATCGCATCAGGTGGTCACATGCGCATGCACGGCGCAACACTGCTTTTTTGGCCAATGTCTCTTGGCTGGCACGACACTTGGATTCCAAGGTGCAGCATTCTACCAAGGAGGAGGATGTGTGGGAGGACTGCCATGATGCCAGTTTTCTTGCATGGGTGGTGGTCTATGGGGACATCCTGCATGGCATGCGGTGTTTTGACGGTGTGGCACAACTACGTGCGCCCACTGGTGCACACTTAGCCACTGCAACAGGTATGCTAGAAGCCCGGTTGCAGAGGGTGGCTCGCGAGGAGGGTCCAGGGTGGTTGCAATTCAAGGAGCATACTGTAACTGGTGCGTGGCGTGGTGTGCAGTTGGTCCAGTTTGATTCAGGTGGGCAGAAGTGTGCAACAACCCCTCCTTTTCCAGGCGTTCAGGCGCGTGCAGTGACCGATGTGTTGCTTGCAGGCATCAAGGAGGGGCAGGCAACCATTGACCCCAGGTGGGTGTTGGAGTGCGCAGTATTGTTGGACCATGGCCGTTTCGTTGCCCTCCCGGGCAACGAGCGTGCCGCATATGGGGTGGAGCAGTGGCGTTAGTTCATGACTTCACACCAAGAAGAGTTGGGTGCAGCCAATGTGAAGTGTGACCGTGCCTTGGTAGAGTGGGAAGGCCTTAAGGAGCACATGGTGCAGCACTTTGCAGCTGTGCAAATGTCCAAGATGTGGGAGGCATTGGCACCTGAAAGGGCACATGCACAGTGGGGGAATGTGTGGCGCGTTCTCGCATTATTGCGAACATATTGCCCCGCTGAAGCTGCAGTAGAGCGTGCCATCTCTTTGCGTGGGAGGTTCTGCAGTAGTATGCATGACACTGTGGAGACACATGTCCTGAGCATGTGCATGGCATTGCATTCCAACTTGCCCCCTTTACAGCAATGGGCAAAGGGACAAGGCGTTGCAGTGGCACGCCACCTGGCTGCCCATGCACGCTTCGATCTGCGCCCAAGACAGAGGGTTTCAAAGAAGGTAGGGGACAGAGAATCTGTGGAGGCTGCAACGCTTCAATGTCTGCAAGGTAATGAAGCAGTGGCTGATGATGGTGACAGCCTGCCCTTCTTTGGAGGGCCGGGTACACCAATGAGCTCAACGGCATCCTCAGGAAAGGGTACAGAACGGCACCAGGCAGATGTGGTCAGCATTGTTGCACCCGATGGGACCCCTGACTCGCATGCTGGCAACCATGACTTCATCACTTTTCGCAGAGGTATGGACTGTGCCACATGCAAGAAGGAGGTTCGCATCTGGTGCAATACATGCCTGGTGTGCCATGCATGCTTTTGCGCAAGTCCGCGTTCTTGTGGGAACGTGGTGGTGAATGTTGTAGATGATGTCGGTGATGAGGGGGAGAACAATAGTGCAGACGAATTGGCCACACCACGGAAGCCAAATAAGGGGCGTGGTGTGGCCAGGATGCAGGCGACATTGGTGATGGCCACGCAGAATGGCAGGCTGCGTGATTGGTCAAAGGGGGCGCTGTTGAACTGTCTGGATGTGCTTGGTGTGAAGGTGGCAGGTAACAGCGATCGGCGGGAACTGCGGGACCTTGCTACGCAGCATGCGTTGCCATTATTGGAAGAATGGGATGCCTTTGTGCCGGACACGGACCGTGTCACCCGTTCTGCGGCACCACCAAGCAGCTCCCAGCCGACTTGCTCGCAGCCAGTGGATGACATGGATGGACTCATCGATGAATGAGAGGCTGCCCACGTATTTGCATGTGCCCTTTTGTTGTTGTGTGCTGTCTTCGAAGATTTTTCCCATTTTCCCTGTTTGCACATTTGATTTGATGTTCTGTGGCATTACCACGACCATTTTATTTGTGGATCTGAATTTAACTGATGATGATTGCAATGGTCATGATGACATCGCTTGAGATGTTTCCCATTTGGCTTTTTTGTGTGGTGGTCGTTCAATTTTCCCACTTTTCCTGGTCCCACATTTTCCCCTTTCCCCTTTCCCCCTTTCCCCTTTCCCCTTTCCCCTTTCCCCTTTCCCCTTTCCCAAAGTACACAAACAAATTGTCGGCTCAAACAACCAAAATCAGAATCAAATTGAAGTTGTCACATACACTACTGTCAGCAACAGGTGTGCAATTGCTTTCCAAACAGGGGGGTCTGTGTTTTCTGTGGCGCCTTTTCTCCTTGGGGGGGGGGGGAGGCTGGAAAGCACCCGATAGTGGGGGGGGGATAGGGTGGGGGGGGGATGGGTGGGGGGGTTTCTTGTGAAGAATTTGGTGTGGACAATGGCGGGGCGGGGGGCCATGGGACCCCTAGACCCACCCCCAGTACATAAGAGTATCAGACATCTTCGTGGACAGACCGCACACACAACATCCCTTATCAGACATCAGACATGAGACCTTATACACATAGCTGTAGACCATTGCAATGGATTGGCAACAAACCCTTTGTTGTATTCATTGTGTGTGCATCACTTTCTACCATCTACCGTTTTTGAAAAGACGGCCGCACCATGATTGGTACGAGAGACCAGTGGAAGTATTGCCAAGCCACGTGTACAAAAAAACCACACCTCAAGACGCCACATCCTCAACAGTATGGCAAGTATGGGCTATCCAACAACAAGTGGTTGTTATTGTGCATGTTGTTTGGCGAAAAGGGCGGTTGATGGAGCGGAACACGCCTTTCGGGGGGGGGGGGGTGGAAAACGTTTTGTGCGAATTTGTTTCGTATCCCCCCCCTCCCGGGGGTACGCACAAAAATGCTGGCACCGGATGTAGGAACTTTTTTTCGCCACGAGCATTTTGTTTATTGTGTGCTACTTGATCTTGCATGTCACTGCACTTTGCTACATTGCATAACATTGGCACATGAACTACTACTGACGTAAAAGTAATTGGTTGTTTTATTGCGTGGCGCCAACGGCGCCCCTTTTTTTTGTTGATTCTTTTTTTTCAAGCTGTCGGTGCTTTTGAGAGCCACATTAGCAAGACGAGGCGCTGTATAAATGTTGTTTGCGATGAAGTGCTTTTAAGCGGAAGATTACCAAGACGGGCCGCTATACACATGTCGTTTGTTGCAAAATGAAGATCGGCGCAAAACCCTGCCCCAAGTGCAGCGCCAAATTCTTGAATGGGGGAACATTGTACTGCGTTCTTTCTTGCTTTCTCGTGTCTCTTTCTCACCCTTTGGCGTGGGCACCTGAGTTGGGGTTAGGGACTCTCAATCCACGCTTTGTTGTGTGGCCCCTCGAGTTGGGGTTAGGCACTCGCAATCCACGCTGTGTTGTGTTTCCCCTTGAGTTGGTGTTGGGGACTCGCATTCAAAGCTGTATTCTGTGGCCCCTTGAGTCGGGGTTAGTGACTCGCAAACCACGCTTTCTTGCCTGCATGGGTGTAGAGAGCTGCAATCGATCATTAGGCAAACGACAAAAGAGGCAAAGAAAAAGGGATTTGGGCTAGTGCATTGGGAGGCAAGGAGAAAACAGGGTGAGAGGGAGAAGGACCAATTAACAACAATCCACTAAGATTTTGGTTCACTTGTACGTGTTATTTTCTATTCTTTCGCGCAGACCTTTCACATGTCCACGGCGATCAACATCGCATGGGGCCAATGGGAAGCCCATGGGTGGACGCTTCCCTGTAATGAGCGCTTATCAATTCGGACTGCACCTGACACACAGTCCTACCAGTTGCATTGCCACGGCAAGAAGCATCCCGCAGGCATTTCCCCCGTTGACAAGGCGCCAGCTGTCCAAGACGCGATTTTTCCACGAATAGTTTCCGGCGTCGCAGCCCTTTGGCAAGCCTAGGAATTATCACTGCCATGAGAAGACCCCAGTGGCCCACGTTCCAGGGCTAGTGAACCCTTGGCACTGTCCATGATAACCCTGAAACATATGCTCCTTGCACCTTTCACACCCAAACACGTGGGGCAGAGTTAAGGAAACATTAGGTTTTCCGGTGAGGGCAAAATTTTTACACAATTTTTTTTCGCCCCCTCCAGCCCTCTGGAGGTACCCCTAAAAAAAGGTACTCCGTTACCATCTTTTTTTCATACCCCCCCCCCACCACCATGGACGCCTTCTGAAGGCACATTACTATGTGAGAAGCACATACTTTTTGGGGCATCAGATCTGTTGGTCATTTGGCATGGCCGGGGGGGGGGGCATTATTTGAGCCCCCTAACGGAGGATGGTGTGGGGTGGGGGGGTGGGGAAAGGGGCTCTCGTAACAGAGCGGTCTCAGGAGGGTAGTCTGAAATCTCTAATAATCACCAATATCGCCGCAAACATGCCTAAAAGATTCTTTTCAACAAAGAATCACCCCCATGATACGTACCACAAAATGACAAGCGCATTGTTGGGATAATTTTGGGTCATATGTGTCGTGGTACCTCAACCCCCCCCAACCCCCCTTGTTAGCCCCTTGGGGGTTGCCGTCTACCCATTTGGAGCCGCCGTCCCGTGGCTCGAGAAAGGGGGAAGGTCCGGGAAAGTAGCTGGACCCCCGCTCCGCACGCACAATGTGGGCAAAGCTTCTCCCCGGACCCAAGGATATTGGTGCTCGGACTTGGGTGGTCATTTTGGTGCGGGAAGGGCCGATTTCCGTGTACATTTGTTCTTGTGCTTCTCTTCGGACCTTGGCGCCGCGTGTCCTCGGGATCCATGGAGAGTTGAGTAGCCAATAGGGGCTGCATTTCATTGTCCTTGTTGTCTACTTTACGAAGATGCTCGGGTTTGCGGGAATTTGGTTTGAATTGGTAAGGATATCTTTAAAATACTAGATATCTTTTCCAACATTTATATGCCAAGAGGCACAATTGGCACCTATCATTAACCGATAGGCACCAATCTGTTCCTAGACTGTCCCAAGCGTCATATGCCGATGTTTTCAATAGAAAACATTGGCGATTATTGGGTTGAGCAATATCCATTGCTCAATCGTGCCTGCATGGCACCGATGTATTCAATATATGGCATATACGAGGCCCGCATGCCCATATGAGGTTTGCATGCTCATATTTCGTTTATATCGGCTTATATATGATGTGTGCTTCTTGCGTTCATGCGCAGATCGTGTGGGTGGCCCATTGCTTGTATATTAAGCCATGCATGACGACCGGAGCGCCTTCGGGTGATACTATGTATTTTGGTAACGTCATGTGAGAAGTTAATATATCAATTTTGGCAGTTTTGTACGATATTTGACATGACATGATGGACATAAATGCGTGATCGGTTTTAAATCGAAACTTGGCCCTATTTATGACGCATGGGTATGCTTCTTTTAAAAAGCCCAGGTCACCGGCCAACCAAACCCAATGAGTTTGGATATCCTACTTGGGTGGGTTCGATATTCAGTATTTTTGCCATTTCGCGTTTTCACCTTAAAGAAAATCATTTCCAAGAATCTTAGACGTCAAATCGATCGGCAATTGAAATATATACCACACATAGGCCCCTACTTCACATTTTTAGTCATTTGGCCAGCCAACAAATTTTTCCCCACGTGTGGCGCCTTCAATGATGCGCCGCAGGCAAATTTTCATGTTAAATGCGTGCAGCCGTATTTGGGTATCTAATCGACGCAAATTGCGGAGTTTGAGAGAGGCAAGCTAGATTTGTGACGATGATTTGTGATTTGGGACATGTATACATGTATGATAGAAGGGTAACGATTGGTTCCCAATAGGTCTTTAGTTATTTTTTTCGGGACATACAAGGTTCCGGGGAAATTTGTTCAAGTCTTTCGTTGTTTTGCTGTTTTTTGTGGTGTTTATCGGGTCACATTGCGATCCCATCTCCGCGAGCCCACAGCGGCTTGGACGTGCATATTTTCATATGATGTTGACATCCGCCCTTACCCTGAGTCCATGCACTTGACAGTAATAACGGCGGTCATAGAACTGCCGTCAACACCATTAAAGGATCGCATATGGGCCCCATAGGCCACCTAACCCCAACGGCGCCGAACACCGTCCCACAGTCCAACACCATCCCACGGTCCAAGGGCAATATGTTAGGGCACAACATGGATGTTCGCCCATTTGGTCTGTTCCTTAGACCCGTGTCTAACCCGGACCTAGCTCATCACATAGTGCTACTGATTTTTCTTTATGAACCACTCCGTCGATTTCGGGTTAAACGCCGAATCGCGGCCCATTATGACCGTCACGGTAGACCGCCGTATCCGGCGCTCACAGGGAGCCGGATCAAGGTAAGTTTATGCGATGTTGGTCCATATTCTCTATCCCATGTGTGTGTCTCGGACGGTCCCAACACGCTCGTGGCCGAGCTAGAGGCCATTACCGCAATGGGCCATTTCGGCCATTTTTGCCACTTGGGGCCATTTGGCGGTGGTAGCCCACACCATTGCTGCCGTTACCAGTGGAGCTAGGCGGGATGAGCCATGCGCCTTCGCACTACAACCAGGGGATGGTTGGGGTGTGGGGTTTTGCAAGCTAGCAAATACGGAGGCAACCCACCCCTAGGCGAAGGGGAGATTTTCCTTGTGTTGTGCCCCCGGATCCCGCATATTGACTTGTGGCATGGCCTTTGTGGTGAGGGCCATATCTCTATGCCACCGGGTAGTTGGAAGCACCCGTTTTCTTCTTTTGAGGGGCCAAACCCCCTCTAGAAAGGGAGCACCTTGTACGGGAGACGGGTGGGGAGGGTCACATCCCCCCCTCAATTGTGCTACTTTTGGCTTTGTGAGGTCACTTTTCACACCTGATCTGGTAGACGCCGGAATCACAGGTGGAGTCCCATGACCCAAGATCCTCAATTGGATCTTAGACCACGGGTATTTATTTAGTATCCTTGGGCCATCCACTGGCTGGCCCAACCAAGGGGTCATTTTGCAATGAGTTAGCTCTATCCGCAGGCTACTTCGACCCCTCCACGGGTAGTGTTGGTCGCATACCTCCAAGGGCATGGAGAGGTAAACCGGGCCACCTTGGGAGGATGTAGAGGTGACCCCGAGCTGAGGGATCCCCACTTGGTAGATCACGTGCCCCCATGGGCTTGGCTCCGGGAGAGAAATGGGATCGAGGATTAGGGTTGCGGTCAGGGGCCTTTCATGGGTTGCCAGGCGGTGTCCCCTATTACTAGCCCCGCGTGTCTCAAGGACTGGTGTGCGGGTATGACGGAGGGCGAGACCCCTTGAGTGCGGTCCATTTTACTTCATCCTATGACCCCTGCCATGTTGCCTTGAATGTACGTATGACTATTTGACCGATTCCCGCATACATGCACATACATGTTCATAGAGCGTGGCAAGGATGCTTTGACGCCTTGGCATCTCAATTATTTTTGTGATCCTCTGATGCATTGCATGTTATTTGTCGCCCCAGCGCCCTAGGGAGGCCCTACCTAGGGGTGACGTGTCCAACCCGTCTATCCGCAAGGCACATGCCCCAAAGTGCCTCCCCCGTCCCACACTGGAGCATAATGGCTCGTAGCAAGCCCTTGAGAAGGTTGACCAAGAAGACCATGGCCCAAGCCTCACCAATGGGGCCTCAACAGCCGCCATGACGGTCACATTGCGTACACCCCTCATCAAGGCGGCATCGGGCATGTTTTGGGATCCAGAGTGGTGGAGTGGAACCTAGACGCTACCGGACGGTCACCACTTGCCCGGCATCTTGGCGATCCGGATGGACCTCCATGACTTCCTAGAGCGAGAGAACGTCATCCAAGGGATGGTGTACCAACGACTGCATCAAGAACAGGCGATAGCCGGTTTGGTGGTTCCTGTATCGGGTGCCCCTATGCTTGGACGGCATGGTGGTCAAGGAGTATGTCTCCGTCCCCACATAATACCCACACAACTCTTGCGTGGAGGCCGCCCGGAGGCCAACCCCATTGCCCATGCTGTACGACAACATCGTTGCCCATGGCGCCAGGGCTTTGGCCCCCGGTCCATCAAGGCGTACTGCTCCTAGCCCCACCCTAGACCTCAACGCGGAGCCACGGAGCCATGGCCGTCCTCCACTGGACGAACGTTAGCATCGGGCAAGCAAGCACTCCCCACTTGCAAATGGACCCCATAAAAGGGATGGAGTCAAGATCCCTCCTCTACAAGAGTGAGACCCACTCAGGGCAAGGACACGGCCGGAGGTCGTGGCCCATTTGAGACCCTCTCTTGCCGCGACCCCAAATGGCCATCTAGCGACGTGGAGCCGGCCCATAGGCACTACCCCTTGACATGTCTTTTGACGGGGTGTGGTAGGCGGCAGTGGCGGAGTTCCGCTTGGTGGATGTACCCTTGTTCGAAGGACGGGACGCCGTCCGTGCCTTGTGCCTCTTCTCCTAGCCCGTGGCTATTTTCTCCTCGGCGCTCCTGACAAGCATTGCGGTTGGACTACGGGGTTTCCAGACAAGAGCGAGACGGCGCCTGAGGGAGGCGCCGGCCTTCCTCTGGAGCTGTAGTTCCAACTAATGGAGGATCAAACTATTGGTGGTCATTGAGCCGTTGTGCCCATACTCAAGCGGAGTGCAAGTGGTCCATTGCTTAGACAAAGTTAGCGTGACCAGAGCCTTCGAGCGCCGCAAGGGCAAACACAAGGCTCAAGAGTGCCATCCCTTCGAGGACCCATCACCGCCCCTATACGCGGATGGAGACGATGATTGCGGTAATGAGCGCCCTCCCGGACGGGACCCACCACCGCCCCCCACGTGACGATCCAGATGATTGTGGCGGTGATGATAGCCCCAATCAAGAGGACGGAAGACGATGAGCTCCAAAAGGACGAGGAAGAGCACCAATCACCTCTCGCCCCCCCCCCCCCGGAGGTTCCCTTGTGGATAGGACCGAAATCTAGGGGTGGATATGCGATAGGGTCAAGAGGCGCCAAGCGAGAAGAAATGGAATGCCAATGGGAGGGGCGCTCGAGGCACTTCAAAGGTCAACGCCGATCCGAGGGATGGCCATCTGCAAGATAGGAAACGGGTCCAACTAATGGACCAAGGCTGCTACACCCGACTCCCATGGACTCCCTACAGGGACCCAACCGACCCCAAGCACATTCATTTGGCCCTCCCCCGGGAACGCTTGGTGCAGCACCTGGACCATACCCGCGGCCATTGACTAGATGGTGATGATAGGCACGGGACGCGCCCCGACGAAGGCTTGTGCCGTAGCACGATCGAGGCCTAGATGTTAGTGCTTTCGGCACCCCCCGTCAAGGCTAGGACCGGCTATTGCGAGCAGTGGCGCTAGAAGGCATCTTCACAGGCAAATACCGCATGCAACAACGCCACACAACATTTAGCACAGTGTCCACGCAATAGACACACACACACCTCACCCAACTAACCAATAAGCCCCGGCCACCCCACCACCTAGCCAACAACCAAGTAACCAACCAACCAACAAACAAACAAACAAACTAGCGAGCAAAACTTAGCACTGCACGAAGCAATAAACCAACAACCAACCAAGCAACCCAAAAATCAACAGCCAACCAACAAGTCAAGTTGCAATGCACGCAGGTGGGGAGGAGGGGGTTATCCCTAACCTATGAAGAGGGAGGACAAAGCACACCACACGCAGCCTCACACAGTCCGGGGGGGCACAGTCGAAAAACCAGGGGCAAGGGTAGCAAGGGAGGAGGGATGGTGGGAAGGATGGGAACTGTGCACCAAAGAGCCCAACACCAAAGGTTGCCAAAGCAAGAAAAAGGGGAGGATTATCACACCTACCTCTTGGTTTCGATCCGTAACAGCGAGAAATTATTTGTAATTAACAAAAACACAGCTGTAATAATGGAAGGCATACCCTCTTTGACCGTAAGCACATCACAAGAAGCAGGATAGCCCCAAATCCATTAGGGAGGGCGTTGTCTTAATTTCTTTGCCCACTCCCTCCTCTCCCTATTGTTGATATCTTATATTCCGTGCTGTGTTTTGCACATGCCTATGCCAAACTATGTGTGTGTCTTTGGGTGGGAGCATGTATGCCTATGCATACGTCAATTTGATTGCTCTTTATGAGTGTATATGTCATTTAGCGCCCTCCCCCCATTTTGGTGATTTGCTATTTGCAATTCTACTAGTCTAGGTGAGAACAATTTGTGTTATACGCTAGAAATGGTCGAGGCCACCACGTTCCAGTGCATCCGTTCTAGCCTAGAACGAAATCGGGTGTTGTAGTGTATGGCTAATGTGGCAAGCGGCGAACCGGGGCCGCCGCCACCGGCCCCGTCTACGGAAGAAATCTGGGCAGCAGCGGACCTACCCTTGGTACATGTTGGAAGACCAAATTTTGTTCTACCCTAGAACGCTTTGCTAGAACGTTCCAGCCTAGACGAGATCAATACTAGTACACTATAATGTCCACGAAGAAGTGGCATTTTCTTCATTGTTGCGCATCGTGCATGCAAGCTATTGGGCACAGTGCATTCTCCCACGTTCCTCTCTCTCTCTCTCACTTAGATATTTCGTAGTTCTTTGCAATACAATGTCCCTCCATTTTCCCCCTTGCTCCCTCCTCAACCGGGGAGGATACTTCCCTATTGTCCAAGGCACTATGGACTCGAGTGGGGCTACTAGCCTCAAGGATAAACACGTGCGCCATTACTTGGCCACGTGGGCGCTATCATGCCCCTTAGCACTGTGGCAATTCAACAATGCCGTCTAATATGTGAGTGTCGCCACTTCCACCCAAACTACCGGTGAGGTATGCAAGGCCGCCTTTGAGCGATACGCCTCCTCCCTACTCCCCGTGTGCATTTGTGCACGTGTGCACGGCCACGTGTGCACTTGTGGTCAACTTGCGCGCCTCCAAGTCCTCGTGGTTGACCCTCTCGGAGCTGTACACGCTCTGCAAGATAGAGTACCACCGCACCGTGCCCGGTGGCCCCTACTCCCGAGCGATTTGCACCAAACGGGACTTCCAAGCCCGTTGGAAGGACTCGGTCGCCCCCATGGATTTGGATTAGCCCGTAACCATGGTGTTGCCCAAGGCCACCGGAATCTCATGGCCCCTCACCTCATTGGTCAAGTACATCCTCCCCCGACCGGGCTTGCACGGGTCAATCAATCACCCCTTCCCGTTGACGTTCATCGTCCGAGGGGATGCCTACCCCGTGGCCGGGGGCAATTGGACACCACTCAATATCTCCTTTGCCAATTTCAAGCGTCTGGCCCGCTCCCCCACGGGCCTTTGGGTGTTGAGCATGGCCAATTGTGATGTTGGGACGTTGTGGAAGAGCAATCGGGAGGTACTCCTCTCACCTAGTGCTTTTCACTCGTTCTAGTGGTGTTATAGTTAGTCGCTGACACTGCTCGCTAGAAGCTAGGCTACCCCAGATTACAACGAAATAAACCACCCCCAATGTCTCGTGTTTAGGTGATTCAAGAGGTCATCAACACGGGCCTCGTCCCATGGGTGGCCTCAAGGAGTAGACAAAGGAGATCCTCGGGGGGGTCGACCGGGGACAAGGAGGGTGATCGAGGTGTCCACATGCCCCCAGGTGGGCTCCATGTTCAATCAGGGCATATGGAACGCCCAAGTGAAGAATTGGGAGGGTAGTGCTATCCCGCAGACCATGGAGGGTGATGAGGCCCACTACACGGCCATTCTCCTTGCGACGCCATCGTTGTAGGCCGCCAGTTGTACCATGGGGCGCAATTGGAAATCGCCGCGTGCTTGGGTCGTCTTGTGCTTTTTGGGATGGTGTACCAACGACTTCATCAAGAACAGGCGATAGCCGGTTTGGTGGTTCCAGTATCGGGTGCCCCTATGCTTGGACGGCATGGTGGTCAAGGAGTATGTCTCCGTGCCCACAGAATCTTCTACAAGGTGAGATAGTGCTGACATAAAGGCCGACCCAGTGGTAGTCAACAAATTGGCCACCTAGGCCATAGATGCGTGCAGTGTGGGGAGGGATGGAAAGCCCGACAGAAACTTGGTTGCCTCGAGAACAGGTGTCACGGCAATTGCTGTAAAATTAAATGATGTGTTTGCTTCATGTGGGGTGAGGAAGTATAGATGGGGGTATCCACTGCCACAATACCATGGCTAAAAGCCACCACCAAGGGAAAAAACAGGCAGTGTGAGACAATAATGGTGTACTTGAATGGGTGCAATATGCCAAACACTGGGGGCGTTCGACAAAGCTTGTGACCGACATTTCACGGGTACCTTGGACAAGGCAACCATTGCCGTCATTCAGGTGGAGCTTGCCGGACATGTCGTTGCCACGCTAACCAAAAACGCATCCTTGGTAAGGTTGCACCCATCCAGCATCGGGGGCGAGCAAAATCAGTCTTTGAGCTCCGTGCCTACCTGGGGTCCGGCAACTACTACTATGACTCCATTGCAAGAGGCATTTGTTTTCACCGTGAAAATCCTTCACACGTGTTGCCGCTAGAGCATGTCCGTAGTGAGGGGCAGTGTGTCGCTCTCGTGCTGCTTGTGCTCAATGAGTCCATGGAGGTCCACAGCAAGGCGGCATTCAGCAGAGACCTTCTTGGGCACTACGTAGCATGGGGAGGCCCATTCGGTGTGGCAAGGCTCCAACAAGCCGCGTTCCATCAACTCCCTAAGCTTGGCGAGCCTGGCTTCCCATTGCTCTCCCCTTAGCACGAACTACCCGTACCTATACACACCACTGTTGGGCTTCAAGCGAAGCTTCGCTTACCCATAGAGTCATCGCTTATCATAGGGTCATCGCACAGGCGATCCCCGTATAGGTTTGCCGTTGAGTAAGAAATATCCGTGCTTGACCTTGATGCGTTCATGCAAAGCCAAAATCTTTGGACAGCCCTGTTTTAATGGCTTGACAATGGTTGGGACTGACACCACGGAGTAGACCTGGGTCTTTTGAGCCTTGGGAGGCCGTGATTTGGTCGCAACTCCGCCGCGGCTTCCGAATATGTTCCCATATGTCGGTGGACTCTGCCCAACGGGCTCATCCCAGTCTGCACGGTGAGCCACGACACGACGGACAAACGTATTGCCGTCAGAAGAGCTGATCACAATGCCCTTCCCACTAGCGCATGGTCCCGGTTTATCTTGGCCCTTGTTCCAACTGTCGGGGGTAAGGCTCGGTTCCTCCCCAAGACAGAGATCCTCATCCACGTTTGGGCAGTGAACATGGCCCCCCAGGGCCCTGCTTGGATGTGGTTAATCGTGAACAATTGCATGTCCTCCTGGTGGGCCTGACATCCCGAGACGTAGTACACGTTGCCGGCCCTTCATTGAGGTAGTAACGCCTTATCTTCGGCGTCCTCATGAACGCTCCTAGCAAGGGCCAAAGACACGGTGTCCAAAATAACGCAATCTAGTTGGTTCATCAGACTGCCTCCCTTGTCATCCTATCGGTATACGCCACTGAGAACCAGAAATCCCCATGTGCACTCCCTCTTGACCTTGATGACAGCTCCCCCTAGGTCATTGTGGTGGCAGTGGATGGAGAGGATCCTCTATTGTGGCCTCCGGCAGCGTTTCTAGGCTGAGTCGTTAGCCGACCAAAACCGTTCACAGAACGTGAGGTGGACAAAATGCCCGGAGTCAAACACACCTAGCGCGGGCGATGGAGCTCCAAAGTCATCGACAGCTCGCTGAACCATTTCCACTCTAAAGCGGTACTCGTTCGGGGGCCGGACAGCGGGCTTGATGGTCCTCATTGCCCTCTCCATATGTGCCCGCTCCGTCCGAATCCAAGCACAGCCCGCGTGGTGGTTCATGGTGGACAGCCACAAAAGACGGTTGTCGCGGTATAGCGTTAGGCTAAACTTGGATGGCAGGCCTCCGGTGTTGGTGTCAACCATGAAGTTGTACCGCATGATCATATCGCATTTGCTATCACACTCATAGAAGACATCCGACAAGGAGATAGGCCGACCAAGATTGGGTAGCTGGTGTCCTCGTGGTGGACAAAGTCGAGGGTTGACATGTAGTTGCCTCCCGCAACCAACGTATGGGCACAACGTGCAATCCTAGGATTTCAAGTTTCCTCATCAGCTCCACCAGGGGTTGATAGAATGGTGGGTTACAGGTTTTGCATGCCCATCCGAAACATCTAACTGCAGGATTGGGCGCTTCGTCTGACTCACCCAAGTCTGATAGGGGCCCAGACGCCCCTCGTGTTATCCAAGTTTGCTGTATCATGCATGCCCTTGACAAGGTGGAACACCAGGTCCCCATCCAGGTGGTTATGACTGGGATGAGGATGCAAGGGGCCCGCAGTCCGCTAATGGGGCTGATGTCTATGTCCTCCACCCTCTGCGTGTACGGGGCACCGTACACCTAGCGACAGCCCCCTCGTCACTATGACCTAAACGTTGAGTGGGGGTACTGTTGATCCCCGATTTGTCCGCTGTGCCCTCCTCGATGTTCTCCTCCGCGTAGCCCACCTTGCGCTTCTGCGGGTTGTCGTGGTCCTCGTCCTCCAACTCGTCAAATCTGCTCCCGCTCGGGGGTTGCAAATTGTCAAGCGCAAAAGGCGGGGGGACGGAGGACCGCGGGGCTCAACGTCCTCGGGCTTCTCGTACCCTTGGTACACGCTAGAAGACCCAATTCCGTTCTAGCCTAGATGGCGGTAGAATGCTAGAATGGAAAAAAGGGGGGGGTTATGCCCCACCGTGGGGATAAGGTGTGGATACTTTGAGGGATTGAACTTGGACCCCCCCCTGACTGTACCCGGGCGCCCATGCCTTTTGTTCACAGTTTCACTATTTTCACCTGAGTTCGGATTGGAAGAAAAGTTTTGTTCTAGTGGTGTTCTAGGAACGTTGTACCGTGCGCTGCTAGCACGCGCTCGAAGGTCGTTAAAACGCTTCGCTAGAAAGGATGCTGGAACTATATATATGAATGCCGTGCCACTCCTCAAAGAGAAGCTGCGACGGCTCACATGGCAAACAGTGGCCAGTCACAGGGTCGCAATGCCGGTCCGACTCATGGAGCACCAGCTTCCCCCCGCACCACCCCTCGGTTAGCTCCGTTAGCCCCCCACCCCAAAGGTCGCTTGCAAGGTCACTCGGCGGGCCGGCGCGGGGTCACTAGGTGGACGTTTAGCCCAATTAGCCCCCTGGCACCCCTTTCGCCAGCCGCAACACGCAGGCTACCGCTCCTGCGTGGTGGGGGGATACCGTGGCGTATGCCTGCTCCTAGCACCCCCCTTCTCACCCCCCGTGTCCCCTTCCTTCTCACCTCCCTTATCACCCCCCTCGTCATCCCCCTCCTCGCCCCACTTGTCACACCCTTTATCAACCCCCTCCAACTTGTCGCCACCCCTGCGTCCCTCGTCATCCCCGTCGTCCCCGTTGCCGTCCCCGCAAGGCATCCCGGAGTGGGGAGTGTGCCTCCTCCCGGGTGAGGAGGAGGAGGTCCCCCGGCACACGGAAGATGCCCCCCTTTTCTTCTCCCTTCCTCTTCTTGCCCTTCTTCCCCACTGCGCTCGTCGTGGCGAGGGGGGGGCTTGGGGGCCTTTTGGGGGGGGGTCTTCCCAATGTTGGTGTTGGAATTGCTTCTCCTCCTCCTGCTGCTGCTCAGCTTACTAGTGCCGCTGCTGTTGCTGCCCACCTCCTCTCCCACGCTCGTCCAACCCCTGCGCCGTGGTTCCATCCCCCCCACCCCCCGCACTGCTCCCCGGCTCCCACGTACCTAGCCCGTACAACACCGAAAGGGCTATGTTGGGGTCACTCACAAACATGTTGCCCGGCTCGGTGACCCCCACGAGGTGCGCGCGGCCCCCTCCATCGCGCCAAGGAGGACATGGTACTGGTCGCCGACATGGTCGGAGATCATGGGGGTTGGAGTCTTCGAGTCGTTGGCAGCCAACCGGGGGTGTATGCCGGATTGGTGCACGGCATTGCCACCCGCCCAACCCAAGACCCCAGGCAGGCCCGCAGCCGGAGGAACCCCGCAGCCGCATCCACCTCAACCTCAGGGACGCCTTCACTAAGGCCTTGGGGCAATCCGCCTCACCCTCAACACGAAGTGCACGGTATGCAGAGTGCGTTCTAGCACTGATCCCGGGAACCGTTCTCTTGTTGATCTAGCCAAACCGCCGCCGCGGTCGCTAGAATGTCGCTAGAAGAGGTTCCTAGAACGTTGCTACAAGAACATGCCTCTTGTTTCTTCTCTCATAGGTCATTAGCCTGCAGTTGTGCGATGAGGACCCCAGCGGGGTACAGCTACCTGCCTACCCCCCCGTCCCCATGGCCTCCTGGCAATGGCGAAAGAACCCGAAATGCCCAGGTCCCCTTCTCTTGACTTTGGGGCTGAGGACGTTGCATTGGCCACTCATACACGTCTTCACCCCCTTGTCGGAAGGGGGGGGACCACTTTTCCCTTCTTCCCCGGCCGCGACAGTTCCGCCTGCTATTACCATACCCCCGGAACCCCCAAAACCTGCAGGGGTTTGTCCGCGTGTACCCCCGCTCATCCACCCCCCCTTGCCCCAAAATGTGGTGATGCACGCGGTGCATCACAAAACAGAGAGTCCCAATAGGACTCTCCAGGGGCAGGAGGAGGGGGCTTTCGAGCCCCGGAGGGTGGGGGCCTACGAGAACGGCTGCATCCCAGGGCATGTCCATGATGGCCCCTGCCCCCCCGTTTCGCAAAACCGCCTGAACCACGCCATGCCCATAACCTCTACCTTCTCCTCCATCACCTCCGCCTCCACCTCCTCCTTCACCTCCCCCTTCACCTTCCTACCAGTCCCTACCTAGTCCTCCAACATTGCCACCGTGCTCTCCAAGTGCCTCACATTCGCCTACTTCTCCTTCGCCTTCCCCACTGCCTTATCTAAAACCCCCTCGCCCCATCCGCCCCCCCCCCCTCCACGCAACTCCCGCTCCTTCGCCTCCCACTCCTTCACCTTTGCCTCCGCCCTCCACCTTGCTGCCTATTGTGCCCCCAACGAACCGGAGAGCGTTAGGAGCTTGGCCTCCAGCCCCTGCAGCTCGTCCACCTCTTCGGGGGACAATCCTTGTCCCTGTCCCTTTCCCTTTCCCTTGTCCTTCACCAGCCAGTCCACCACCTCCTCACAACGTCCTCCGGCTCCTCCTCCTTCAACGCCGGGGCGGATTTGCGAGCGGTGCGGGTGTGAGGGGGTGGCAAAGGGCAAGGAGGATGTTGGGCTTGAGGCCGGGGCCCGGGGTCTGGCTGGGGATGGGATTGCTGGAGCAGCTGCGCGAGCAGCTACTGCGTTTGGAGTTGCTAAGAGAAAAGGGGCGGCAGCGCTCTAGGGACGTTCTCGGCGATTGTTCTAGCGGCGTTCTAGCAACATTCTAGCGACTGATTGTGCTGCCTGGATCAACGCTAGAACGCTTCCCTAGATGAACACTAGAGCACACGGAAAAATAGGTGCTCCAGCAGCTGTTTCACGAGATCAGCATTTGGATTGGCCATGATGATGAAGAGCGCTCTGTCCAAGGGAAGCCTGCATGTGGGTCTGGGCCGTCCTCACCTCCATGGCATACCTACCCGACCATGCAACTTGCGACCGGGTCCCCAATGCACAACCCAAGACACATTCAAATAGGCAAAAGCCAACTCATGCACCCTGCTTGCACATTGGCCTCCCTGTGGATGGCCGACCACCTACGCCCTGACACAACGTCCACTCCATCCCCCGGATCGTTGTGCTCAGCATGCCCGTGTTTGAGAAAGCAGTTCATGCTTTCTGAAATATCGCCACAAGACGTGGCCAAGCCAAATGGCCGAATGCTTTGCAACATGGCATCTACATTGTGCTCAAGGCTCAATAGATACCATGATGTTGTACCAACGGTGCAATGACGGCTGAAATTCTCCACAACTGCGGCACAATTTAACAGGTTAGGACCCTGATATGTACAACATCGGGCCCGCAGCGGGTCCCACATGTCCGCGACGGGCTTGTACTTGGCCGAGCCCGGCCTAATGCCAAGGCAGCTAGCAATATCAGGCCCTGCCTAAAAGAAAATGGGCTATTTCTTTCCCATCCGGGGAAGCCGACCCGTAAGCACTTCAACCTGCACACCACTGCGACAATTGCAGTTCTTGACGGAGCGAAGGGGTGATCCCCGTAGCCTCCCAGTCAACAACTTTCACCAAAAAGGGGCCCATGGCCGTCGTCGAGTGCAAAATGCACAAGACGACCCAAGCACGCGGTAGTTTCAAGATTCGTAACATAGTACAACTGGCGGCCTACAACGATGGCGTCGCAAGGAGAATGGCCGTGTAGTGGGCCTCATCACCCTCCATGGTCCGCGGGATAGCACTACCCTCCAAATTCTTCATTTGGGTGTTCCATATGCCCTCGTTGAACATGGAGCCCGCTTGGGGGCATGTGGACACCTCGATCAACCTCCTTGTCCCCGGTCCATTCTCCCCCGAGAATCACCTTTGTCTACTCCTTGAGGCCCCCCATGAAACCGAACACGAGACATTGGGGGTGGTTTATTTCGTTGTAGTCTAGGGTAGCCTACCTTCTAGGGAGCAGTGTCAGAGGCTAACTAGAACAACACTAGAACGAGTGAAAAGCACTAGGTGAGAGGAGTACCTTCCGATTGCTCTTCCACAACGTCCCAAGGGGGTCCATGACCTTGTCATCACAATTGGCCATGCTCAACACCCAAAGGCCCGCGGGGGAGCGGGCCAGACGCTTGAAATTGGCCAAGGAGATGTTGAGTGGTGTCCAATTGCCCCCGGCCACGGGGTAGGAGACCCCTCGGACGATGAACGTCAACAGGGAGGAGCGATTGATTGACCCCTCCAAGACCGGTCGGAAGAGGATGTACTTGACCAATCAGGTGAGGGGCCATGAGATTCCGGTGGCCTTGGACAACACCATGGCAACGGGTTCATCCAAATCCTTCGGGGCGACCAACTCCTTCCGTCGGGCTTGGAAGTCCCGTTCGGTGCAAATTGGCCGGGAGTAGGGGCCACCGGGCACGATGCGGTGGTACTCTATCTTGCAGAGCGTGTAGAGCTCCAAGACGGTGAACCACGAGGACTTGGAGGCGCGCAAGTTGACCATAAGTGCACACGTGGCCGTGCACACGTCCACAAATGCACACGGGGAGTAGGGAGGAGGCGTATCGCTCAAAGGCGGCCTTGCATGCCTCACCGGTAGTTTGGGTGGAAGTGGCGACGCTCACATATGGCATTGTTGAATTGCCACAGTGCTAAGGGGCATGATAGCGCCCACGTGGCCAAGTAATGGCGCACGCGTTCATCCTGGAGG
Source organism: Eutreptiella sp. 'Long Island Sound 2002' (assembly GCA_964036045.1). Taxonomy (NCBI): domain Eukaryota; phylum Euglenozoa; class Euglenophyceae; order Eutreptiales; family Eutreptiaceae; genus Eutreptiella; species Eutreptiella sp. 'Long Island Sound 2002'. Next base: position 52,650,088 of record OZ038380.1, read on the forward strand.
CTAGTAGCCCCACTCGAGTCCATAGTGCCTTGGACAATAGGGAAGTATCCTCCCCGGTTGAGGGGGGGGCAAGGGGGAAAGTGGAGGGACATTTCATTGCAAAGACATACGAAATATCGGAGTGTGAGAGAGAGGAACATGAAAGGGAGAATGCACTATGGCCAATAGCTTGCATGCACGATGCCAAACAATGAAGAAAAAGGCACTTCTTGGTGGACATTATAGTGTTCTAGTATTGATCTCGTCTAGGCTAGAACGTTCTAGCGAAGCGTTCTAGGGTAGAACAAAATTAGGTCTCCTAGCATGTACCAAGGGTAGGTCCTCTGCTGCCCAGATTTCTTCCATAGACGGGGCCAGTGGCGGCGGCCCCGGTTTGCGGCTTGCCACATTAGCCATACACTACAACACCCGATTTCGTTCTATGCTAGAACGGATGCACTCGAACGTTGTGGCCTAAACCACTTCTAGCGTACAACACAAATTGTTCTCACCTAGACTAGTAGAATTGCTAGCACGCAAATAGCAAATCACCAAAATAGGGGGAGGTTGCTACAAGACATATGCAATCATAAAGACCAAAACACTTGACACATGCATAGGCATCTATGCTCCCACCCAACTACACACGCATAGTTTGGCATTGGCATGTGCAAAACACAATAGGCAATACTTAAGCAATACAAGGTTGCAACAATAGGGAGAGGGGGGAGTGGGCAAAGAAATTAAGACAACGCCCTCCCGAATGGATTTGGGGCTATCCTGCTTCTTGTGATGTGCTTACTATCAAAGAGGGTATGCCTTCAATTATTATAGCTGTCTTTGCTTTATTACAAATAATTTCTCGCTGCTACGGATCGACACCGAGAGGTAGGTGTGATAATCCTCCCCCTTTTCTTGCTATGGCAACCTATGGTGTGGGGCTCTTTGGTGCACAGCTCCCATCCTTCCCACCATCCCTCCTCCCTTGCTACCCTTGCCCCTGGTTTTTCGACTGTGCCCCCTGGACTGTGTGAGGCTACATGTGGTGTGCTTTGTCCTCCCTCCTCATAGGTTAGGGATAACCCCCTCCTCCCCACCTGCGTGCATTGCAACTTGACTTGTTGGTTGGCTGTTGATTTTTGGGTTGGTTGATTGGTTGTTGGTTTATTGCTTTGTGGGGTGCTAAATTTTGCTCGCTAGTTTGTTTGTTTGTTTGTTTGTTGGTTGGTTACTTGGTTGTTGGCTAGGTGGTGGGGTGGGTGGTGCTTATTGGTTAGTTGGGTGAGGTGCATGTGTGTCTATTGCATGGACACTGTGCTAAATGTTGTACGGCGTTGGTGCATGTGGTGTTTGTCTATGAAGATGTATGTGCAACCATTGCAAGGGTCCTCAGGGAGGGTCGAAAACATTTACTTGTGGCGTTCTAGAGGGGTTCTAGCGAGGCATTCTAATGGTGATACAGGGAGTGAAGCGGTCGTTGCTAGATCTCACGAGAACGCCTCGCTGCAACGCCGCTAGAACGCCAGATTTAGATGTGTGCAAGCCCCCCCCAAGGACTCTTGCAAAGGCGGCACATACATGTACAAAAACAAAGACACCATGCAACAACATCACACAACATGCACCACAGTGTCTAGGCAACACACGGCATGCTACAGCACAAGTGCACACAAGCATGAACCCCAACGTACGAACCAACAATCCCTACCCAGAAACGAACTAGGCGCCAAGGAACCAACCAATCAACCAACTAGCCAAACTTGGCAGCCCACAAACCAGCCAAACCAACAACCCACCAACCGGAAAATGAACAACCAACAAACAAACAACCCAGTTATCGCTGCTCAGAAGGGGGAGGGGGGAGGCATCCCATAGCCTGGCAGGAGGGGGAACAACACACACCAAAGCCTCACACAACACAACGTCACACACCACAACTGTGGACGGTGTGGTTGTACGCCACAGAGCCCAACACCACATGCACACACAGCACGAAGGAGGGAATGAGCAACATAACTACCTCTTGGTGTCAACGCGTAACACCGAGAAATGATGTATACAAGCAAGAAGAGAAAAAGAGACATGCAAGAATGAAAGGTATACCATCCCTAACCGTATATACCCCCCTAACCATAATCGCTGCACAACAAGATGTGGCCCCACAGCCCGGAGAAATAAATGGAAAGGGGGCCCCTAGTATGGCCCAGATGGACCAAATTCCGCTATTGACATTACCAAGCTCCCACTCCCAGGGCTCGGGGTAACCCGCAGTTTTTTGCGTTCCATCCTCTTCTAGCCGTTCTAGGGTAGAACCGAATTGGGGTTTGTAGCGTGTACCTATAACGCCAGAGCTTGATCCACGTACGGGAGTGGGGGCAGTGTGGCCGGTGCGCTTGGCGGGGGGCCGCGCCTTCTAGCGCCACTGCTCGCAATAGCCAGTCCTAGCCTTGACGGGGGGTGCAGGAAGCACTAACCTCTAGGCCCGGATCGTGCGACGGTCCAAGCCTTCGTCGGGGCGCGTCCCGTGCCTATCATCACCATCTAGTCAATGGCCGCGGTTATGGTCTAGGTGCTGCACCAACCGCTCCCCGGAGAGGGCCATATGAATGTGCTCCTCCCTTGGGGTCGGTTGGGTCCCTACAGGGGGTCCATGGGAGCCGGGTGTAGCAGCCTTGGTCCATTCATTGGACGCGTTTCCTATCTTGGAGATCGCCATCGCTGGGATTGGTATTGACATTTGTAGTGCCTCCATCGCCCCTCCAACCTTGGTATTCCATTCCTCCTGGCTCGGCGCCTCTTGTCCCGGTCGTCTAGGTGGCATATCCACCGCTAGATTTCAGTCCTATCAACGAGGAATCCTCGGGGTGGGGGGGGGGGGAGGTGATGTGTGCTCTTCCTCGTCCTTTTGGAGCCCATCGTCTTCCGTCCTCCTGATCACGGTTGCCATCACCGCAACTGTCATCTCAATGCTCACGTGGGGCGGTGGTGCATCCCCTCCGGGAGGGCGCTCATCACCGCAATCATCGTCTCCATCCTCGTATAGGGGCGGTGATGGGTCCTCGAAGGGATGGCACTCTTGAGCCTTGTGTTTGCCCTTGCGGCCCTCGAAGGCTCTGGTCACGCTGACATTGTCTACGCCATGGACCACTCGCACTCCGCTTGAGTATCGGAACAACGGCTCCGTGATGACCAATAGCCTGATCCTCCGTTGATTGGTACTACAGCTCTAGTGGAAGGCCCACGCCTCCCTCAGGCGCCGTCCCGCTCTTGTCCGGAGCCTCCGGACCACCGGTACAGGCAATGACCCGTCCATCCAAGAGTGCAAACCACGCCTGGGCCCGCTACAGCACGCTCGTGTGCATGTGTGGAGTGAGGACGGTGCCAAGTCCGCGGAGAGGCGGAAGCTTCATCTTGGGGCAAATGATGAGGCCATGGACACGGACTCCCCAAAGCCCAAACCCGGGGCACAGATGACTGAACAAAGAGAGGTATTTGAAGCCAAACCCTGTAGTCCAACCGCAATGCTCGGCACAAGCACCAAGGGGAATATAGCCACGGGCTAGGAGAAGAGGCACAAGGCACGGACGGCGTCCCATCCGTTGAGCAAGGGTATAGCCACCAAGCGGAACTCCGCCATTGCCGCCTACCACACCGCGCCAGAAGATAGGTCAAGGGGTAGTGCCTATGGGCCGGCTCCACGTCGCTAGATGGCCATTTGGGGTCGTGGCAAGAGGGGGTCTCAAATGGGCCACTACCTCCGGTCGTGTCCTTGCACGAAGTGGGTGTCACTCTTGTAGAGGAGGGATCTTGACTCCATCCCTTTTATGGGGTCCATTTACCCACACCACTCTTGCGTGGAGGCCGCTCGGAGGCCAACCCCATTGCCCATGCTGTACGACAACATCGTTGCCCATGGCGCAAGGGCTTTGGCCCCCGGTCCATCAGGCCTGCTGCTCCCAGCCCCACCCTAGGCCTCAACGCGGAGCCACGGAGCCATGGCCGTCCTCCACGGCCAAATCAACGTGTATGCCGAGTATGCAGTCCGGATGACCGCGATGCTCACGGTCAACCCGGGGTTGAACAAAGCAGGGGTCGAAGAAGCGTGTTGAATGGAATGACAATTCCATGGCGGCTTTCGAGGGCCTGAAGCGGGCTGAACTTGATAGGGTAGGCCTGCATTGAACCCCACCATGGGTTTGTGCTGCGCGCCGATGCCGCCCATTTTGCTTGACGCCCATATCGGCCTGGAAGTGTTGGCCTGTGTTGTGCCCTGTTTGGATCCCCGCAGCGGCTACATTGTGGCTGTGCCGGCGCTCAAAAGCGGATCTTTCGGCCAAGGAAGTAGCAATAATGATGACCCACCATCGGCTGATTGTCTAGGGTGCCCTTGACCATTTAAAATGACTGAGGACCTCAGTTTCTAGGCGGCTGCTTGACACCCATTTGCTCATTGCCGGGCATTAGGCGTGCCAAGTGCGTCACTTACGTGAGCCAATGCAATGGTTGAGCTAAGGTGACCCAGAGAACTTTTCAAGAAGCAGTGAAAGATCCACTCATAGCACAAATAGTGAAATCAGTTTCTTGAGATTTTGGCTGCCCTGAAGGCGCACCATGACACCCCCACTTCCGGTAGGTTGTCTCCTCACAAGTTCTTATTCGGTAGAGATTCTCTGGGGTGTGGCCTACCCTTGTTATTGGACATGATGGCCATGGATGCTTAGGAGTTCTTCAAGCGCCATCTGACGACCGAGCTGTACCAACCTACTTCGGCTAGGTACCTTCGCACCCATCACATGACCACCACGCGTGGAACATGGTCACCAACCAACTACGCCACGACCTTGCTGCGTATAAAACACTACTGTGATCCAGCTTCACGAAAGTAGCCATTATAACTGGTGTTCTCATACCACGTTGAGAAGGGGCATTCTGATCGTCTGTGCGTTCCTTCACGGTTAGGGACGTTCTGTGGGTTGAAAGACCTCCTCCGCTGGGAACCAACTGGACGAAGACGTGCTTCACCCCCGGAGTGGTGATGCGCCGACTTTGTCAAGATACCTACCGAGTGAAGGTGGGCCAAGGATAGTTTAGGGAGCGCCATGGCATGTCCCACATACGCCCGCCGGAGCATGAACTGTGAGGCTCACGTGTAGTGCCATAAGGGGGCTCCCCCCTCCCCCCTATTTTTACTATGGCATCAACTCTTTGATGTTGATTAGTCACCAGATCATGACATAGGCTAGTTGATAGTTGTACTACGTCCCAAGATCCCAAGGGCCCCGGGTTGAAATCCTATTGATTGCACTTCTTTTAGCTTCGCTTTTTTTGGTTTTTCTTTATGCCTGCATGTCTGCTGACTGCATGTGCATGCACCCCAAGGATAACGATTCAGGTGTGGAGGACAATATTTCAGCAGTGTTGCCATGGATCCCTCCTAGGGGGTACCCTATCTTTCAATCTCAGGTGCACATACCCCTTAAACCCCTCCCCCCCGCTCTCGACCCCTTCCGAAGCAATCAGCCCTTGACAGGGAAACACCCAAAGTTAGTTAAACATAGGGGCCACAAATACAATTTCTTTTTTCTTTTTCGCTGAACCATCCATTGTTAGTTAAACACGTGTTGTCCGATGGCTGGGTGCATGGACAGGTAGGTCTCACCTTCTTGCCCCACTTGGGGGGGAGGAGAGGACAGACAAGCACCCAAGAGGTTCAGGAGAGCAGGGTGGGATGCAAAAATAAAAGCCTGTAGCTTCCTCTTTTGCCCTCCCGCCTGGGCCACCCGCGCCTTCTACCCCAGGTCCACACATTTTTGGACTTGAACAGGTCAAGGATATTGCATGCATTAAATTTTGTTGTGTTGTGCCCCTATTTCCAAAGGTCATCTGAACGCCATCTTTATGCCCCATGACTTGTTCCCCTCCACCATTTCCCCAGGCATTTTAAGGTCCAAGAACCCAAGCGTACCCTAGAGACCCACGTTAAATCCAAGATGTTGAATTTTGAAGTCTAATATTTGAAGGTCATTAAAGCTTAAATGACAAATTTTAACACGTTAAACCCAAAAATCCCAAAATTTAAACCTTTGCAATGCCCTTAGCATGCGGATGCTTGGACCCCATGGTTGTTTTATGTGGTACAACGTTGGATAATAGGTTTTTATAAATGTTACATTGCCTAGGGGTTGGGTGTTCAACCCCTAGCACATTTCTTTGGGTCCACCTCCCGCCCCACTCTGCACCGATTTTCCAGTTGTGCAGCTCTTGTTTGTTATTCCTTTCTCCCGGGATAGCCTTCTGGAGATTAGTACGATGCTTGTGCGTTTGAGTGGAGCCAAGAGTTCGCGACCTCTGTTGGTCTCCGGACACCGTGGTGAGTGCGTGGCTTCATGACCCTTGGCTGAGGCCCGATGGGTGGAGGCCACCATGGTTGGCTACCCCTCCCTTGTCTGCACCAAGCAACTCGAGGCGGTAAAGCCCTGACCGCCCGTTGGTACCCCCCACCCCTGCCCCGCTAGTCGCCATAGTTGGCCCGTGCACTTGTGGGTCTAGGACATTGGATCGCGCCCACCACATGCGACCACCATTGATGGGGGGCGCCCCCTCTCGTTTATTGTATGTGGAGATGCCTATACGTGCGCGAGTGGAAGTTGGTCCGCATTATCTGTTGTGGTGTATTGGGCTTGGTTTCTAGGACTGTCGTGTGTGGTGTAGTGCTTTCTAGGGCTGTGATGGTGCTGGGGGGGGGGGGGCAGGGGGTTCTGGTGTGTGCAGTTGGGGTTGTTGTCCAGCTGCACCCTCTGGTACGTAAAGCCCCCCCTCCCAGGGTAGTCAAACAGGACAAGTCATCCCAGGGCTCCGTTGACACAACCACACCTCGGGTTCAGGCGCGTTGACGGTCCGAACCCGTTCTTGATTGTTTTTCAGTGTGCTTATTTTGATTGTGTTCTTTTAAAATTTAATCACGGCATCGTCTTTTCATTCAAATTTTGATCGCGGTGTCCGTTTCAGATTTAAAGGTTAAAGAAAAACACACCGATTGTAATTTAAACGAAAAATTTTAAGCCTGTTTAAATATTCATTGGTTCTTTTTGGTTTCCGAATGTACTTTACTGTACTATTGTATAATGTACTATATTATGATGTATTGTACTATACTGCACTGGACCGTCCCCTACTGTGCTATGGTCTAATGTGCGGAACTGTAGTGTGCTATAGGTACACACGCACTGTACTGTACGGTAGTGTACTGTACTTCACTGGACTATGCTGTGTTGTACTGTACTGCACTGCACTATACCATACTCTATTGTGTTGTGGTCTGCTGTTGTTACTGTAATGTGGTGTACATACATACTTGCCATACTGCAATGTACTGTATCGTACTATACTGTGCGGTGATGTACTGTGCTGTGATGTACTGGTCTATGTGTTGTGTTGTACTGTGCTGTGCCGTACTGCTATCCTTTACTGTGTTCTACTGTGCTGCATTGTATTGTGCTATGTTGTAGTGTACTGTACCGTGGTGTGCTGTGCTGCGCCTAAAATTTGGGGCGCTTCGTTTCACATTTTTGGTTTAAAATCTAGCATTTAAAGAGTCCAAAAGTTAGCGTTAAAATTTAAGTGAAAATAATGAAAACAATGGTCGACAAAATTGAGCCCCCCTTGTGACGCCAAGCACCCATTTTTGTGCAGGTAAACCATAGCACCACGCCCTAAAGTCCTAGAAACCACATCCCCGCACCACCAGAGCCCCACAAATCACAGCCACACACACCAAAGCCCTTGAAACCACACCTCCACACACCACTACCCCATACACAATACACCTAGATGCCATGGCCCCACACCCCACAATCTCACACACCACGGCCCCAAACACCACAATAGCGGCCAAGCAAAGTGTGAAATAGCCCCATTACCTTCTTCGGGGCAATCTACAACCTACAGCCTAGCCACAATGAACACACACACACACGCACATAGACAAACATGCATGCACACGGACACTCACACACACACACACACACGCAAATATACCTCCAACCTCATCACGTTGGTCTTCGCTTGGCCGTCCACCTGCGGAACAAGCACATACCCTCCAGAACCTTAACTGTTGTGTGTGTGTGTGTGTGTTTACGTGTCTGTGTGTGTGTACATAATGGTTGGGGCAGGTTTTAGGTAAGAGGGGTATAGCTACGATCTTCATGAGGATGTGTGTGTGTGTGTGTGTGTGTGTGTGTGTCCGCATGGGGTTGGTTCTCAATTCCCTCACAAAGTATCTTTGTGTGTCTTTGTGTGTGTGTGTGTGTGTGTGCATAAGGCGGCGGGGGGGGTATAATGTACGACACTGGCGTGGATGGCCATAGACACACCCAGGACCCCCGGCCGAACCCGCTAACCCCCCGATTGACCCCCAAGAACACCCTAAATCCAACACCAACGACCCCAGCGAGGCCCATAACCCAGCCAATCCAAGGCAAGGTAGTCCTGCACTATGGGACCGGAAGATGGGTCCCACCAGGTCTAGGCCCGAGACGTTGGCCCAAATGTCATCGAACCTGGGTTGTGGGGGCCAATGGGTATGTGCCTTGTGCTTTTTGCTTGTGTTTGAGAGTTTCATGTTTGTTAAGTTTCGTTTGAATTTTAATGCCGGCGCCTTTTTTTCGGTTGAAATTTTAATGCTGGCGGCCTTTAAAATCTGTGAAGTTTACATCTTAAAGCAAATTTTAAAGTCAAAATTTCAATGCGAGACCCATTTTAACCTATTTACTCATGTACACCGGTGTGGCCCCCCAGGTAACAAACAAGATAAATTGATAGCCACACACACAAGGCACCCCATTGGAGTTGAAAACTTTTAAAGCAACCACTCTATCCCCGCAAAAAAAGCAAGTTTCGTTTACCGAATTGATTTTTGGTCAAATATTAAATATATTGGCTTTAACGCGGGTCTCTAGGGTATGCTGAAGTTGCAAAGGGGGGGCGGGGGTTGCAGTAACACAAGGTTTTATGCTTGTTCACTGCCTGCTGCTGGCATTCTCTGTAGCCTTCCGGAGAAAGTGGCACAATGTCCATTGACAATGCTTTTTTTTGTAGGTTCAGGATTTGTGCTGTAGCCCAGTTGCTATGAGTTGAGCACTTTGAGACTCATTTCTGGTGTCTCATTCCCCTTTTATCATTGCCACCATAAAATGCCAGAAAAATCTACAAAGGGCAGACAAAAGAAGCTCAAATTCGTTAAGGAGGTCGCGCGCGAGGCCACTGCCATACAAGCGAGTGAGGGATGTCTTCAAGCCACACAAAAGGCAGGAACTCGCAGAGGAGCCGATGTCCACCTTTCGCTCAGCAAAGAATAGACACCAGCGCCTGCTTCCGACGAGCAGGAAGAGGGCCTGTTGGAAAAATTGCATGCATGCCCTTCCCCCTTTTCAGCCAATGGCCCGAAGTCCCTTCTTAATGCCTCCACCTTCAGAGAACCCCAACTCTCCCCTTGGCGAGACTCGACATGGATCGTGGGCACGTCAACTGGCATGATGTGTGTGCTATGTAGTGCACTTTGTGGGGGCCCATGAATGCGGACAGCAGGCAAACCAAACCCACGGCGCGTGAAAGGCCACGCTGAACAGCCTTGTAAAAGCTGCACAAAGCATCAAGCGGCAGTATTGGCTGCACGGACAAACACCAATGTTTGCCATTTGCTGCCCATTTCTGAGCTCTACCCATGCCTGCACGTCACACAGAATGGTGCAATGTGTATTATCTGTGCAGCTTTGTAGAAGATAATGAACGGAGACCGGGGACAGCTTCCACGATGTGGCATGACATCCAATCCCATGGTTGCAGCGCGTAACGCTACGCACTGCTGCCAAGGCCACAGCCTTGTAAGCCCATCCCCCCACCCCATTGGGAGCCCTTAGCCTCCCGCCGCATCCTTGTGCCAGTCAAGAGGGCATTGATAAATTGTTTTGGGGCTCTTCATTCAGGTAAAGGGTACCTTTTTTACAAGGCTGCCTGTTCTTTGGGCCATATGAAGGGTAGCGACCGCACCCTTTGTTCATATTCTGGGCACTCCAGTTACCAACGGATTCACAACATGATTGTAGACGATGCAAGGAAGTGCACGAAGCTATTGACGCTGCATTTGAACAAGTTGATAATTTTGTTGGATGCCGGAACACGGTGCGCCGACAAGTCAAATTCAAAGTTTGTTTTTGTTCGGGGGGACAATGGTGGGTATGGTTCTGTTGGTTTGGAGGACATGGTGCCTAACGACGATTTGTGGGATCCTGATCCTGATGCAGCAAATGTTGCTGCGAATGATATTGCTATCCAGAAAATTTTTTGCCGGCTTGATATTCCCTGGCAGTTGATTTTGCACAGGTTGGTGGGTGTTGTGTCTGATGGAGCATCTGTCATGGGCTCCTATGTGGCAATGTTGAATGCTGCGCGCCCTACCAGTGTTGACCCCATCGTTTGCATCCGGGATGCCGCGCATGGGCTGATGCGTAGTGTTGCCCACGGGAAAGCTGCCTTGAGAACATGGTACCGGGCACTTGATTTCGCAGTTTGCGTGATGTGCACTTTTTACCGTACCTCTTCTAAACGAATGTGTGGCCTGGGCCGGCATGGGGGCAAGCATTGTTTCCAGCGACAAACGGGAGTGCCATGGGTAGAAGCTATGGGCAGGGAGCTAACAATTGTTTTACAAAACTCGGATGCATCCCTAAAACACTTACCGAAATACATTTCTGCTGAATTACACACACAATGGAAGGCCAAGCCCACAGAACTTTTGGCAGCCCCATCGAAGAATCTTTTTCCGGGTGTCAGCGGCTTTTTGTGCAGATGGTTTCAGCATTGTGTGTGCAAGCAGCAATTTTGTGGAGCCAACAGGGGTGTCAACATCTGTGTCGTGCCTGGCTTGGTGAATGTGATGTGCAGCCAACTTGCAAATCTGCGCACACAGGTATTGCAGGGCGGGTGGGAGAGCCAACTGTGTGTTGACCTAGCGATCAGCCTCGAGCGTGGTAGCCGGGCCTGCTTCCTCGCCGCCTTGATTGCTGATCTGCAATCGCGGTTCGCTCAGGGCAGTTGGGTTTGCATCGACTGCCTGCCCGATTGTTCTGAGGACTGCGAGTTGGGAGATTTGTGAGGTGTTGCATTGGTAAGGCAACTCCCATTCTGTGGGTGGTTTGGCATAGATAATGCGTGTTGCCTGGTTGCCCGATCTCATGTCTCCCGAGTGTGTCATGACCTAGGTCGCCTCCCACTACTCTCTACTTTACTTGATTCTCCCTAAATTTTGCTAGCTTTTGCTTGTTCTCTGTTACTGCAATCCCTACGGTCCTTATTCGTTTTGGACATGGTCCAACTTGGTTTACCTTTGGACCCCCATTTGAGCCATTTGGGTGTTTCTTGCCCATATGACGTTGCGCAACGGGTGCTGCTACTATTGGCACCCATAGTGAGTGTGTTTTGACGCTGTCCATGGCGAGTTTAGGTTTTTACCCTTTTCCACTTGTCTGACAGATTTTTATACTAATGTATCCCGATCCTGATGGTTGCATCATTTGGTGCTCTCCAGAGTGTATTTACATGGATTCTAACTTCATCCCATGTATGATAGGCGATACATTGTGTCGTGGTTATTATATGTTCCCGGTCGGGCCGTGGTGCGTAATGTTTGCGCTTTGGCATGGAACCGGGCCCACGTTGCCTGCGCGAAAGAGAAACCACGGAACGCAACGGAACGCCATGAGGCCCACAGGCAGATGGTACTTGCCCTTGGAATGGCGTGGTAGCTGGGGCTGGGGTAAGGATGTGCCGTTCCAAGCTCCATCTCTAGCCCCACGTCGACCTACCTCCCTTTGAGCATCCACGAAGGCCTTGGGCCAGACTCGGAGGTGCACGCAATTTCACACAGTCAACTGTCCGAGAGGCGGCCCGTGACTCGTCGTCTCACGAAGGCATTGCTCTTGATCGGCCCAATAGACAAGCGTCGTGTGAACGCCCCCCCCCCCCGAATTTTTGCTGGTCATGGAATTTCCGGCGCACCGTGTCCTAGCCACAACAGCCTACGCTCTCCGACATGACTCCTGCGTGGAGAGAGAGAGTGGCTTTTTCTTCAGGCAAGGTGATGCAACCCTTGCGCGCTTTCCCGCTATTTCGTTGTTAAGTTCCCTCACTGCTTGTCACTCTCATCCTTGGCATGCACCCCTTGTCCAGGATTGTTCACCATGGAGCGGCGTGGGCTTACGGGTCCTTGCTGCTGACCAATCACCGCCTGGAGCCGGTTATTTGGGTGTATGGCCCCTCTTAGGGAGTCACCTCGGCAACCCGTTGTATTGCCTCCCCAACCCTATCCTAAGTCTTGGTGGCTGCCAAGTTTTGGGTATTGAGCCCCCCAAATTCGCTCGAAAGGCGGCGAAGTGGTATGAGGACCCTCCCGGCATCGCGTCTCTCCAGGGAATTCCACCAAAGATTTTATTTGTGGAAACAGCAGCCTGCGGGCGCGCTAAATTGTCTTGAGGCGCAGAATTGATCAAGTCTGCAATCCCCTACCGATTCTTGCCAAGTCTGTGCCAACTCTAGCTTTCCAAGGCGAGATGATCGTGTTTTTCTCTATGTTGTTGCCAGCGCCGCCACCGATTGCCGCGCGGCAACTAGAAGTTTCAGCTCCACCTGACGTAGCCAAAACCTCTACCTGGACACCAGAATATTGCTAATGGGACCTCAGTGGTCATTCTGGAGCTGAATGCGCGAGGGTTTGTGGACAATTAATGGGCACCCAGCGTCAACCGATAGGCACCAATGTGTTCAAAGACTATCCCAAGCATCATATTACAATTTTTTCAATAGGAAACATCAACGAGTATTGGGTTGAGCAATATCCATAGCTCAATTGTGCCCATATCGCACCCATATGTGCAACCTATCACATACACGAGGCCTGCATGCCCATCTGAGGTTTGCATGCTCAAATTTCGTTTATATAGGTTTATATATGGCTTGTGCTTCGTGCATACATCTCTACATCGTTTGGATGGCTTGCGATCCAAAACTGATCATGCATTTATGTGCATCATGCCATGTCACATATCGTACAAAAGTCCCAAATTGATATACCAACTTGTGACGTGACTTTACCAAAAATACAAATTATTGCCCGAAGGCGCTCTGGTCGTAATGGATGGCTTAATATACCCATCAACAAGCCATCTTTTTTAGCATTACCTATCCGCAAGCACTTTTGGTCCCCACTTCCATTATGAACTCCTCTTCCTTGATTTCATTTCTTGCCTTTTCGGCCTTGAAGCTCCTTTGCACGCTGCATTAGCATCGTGAACAACTTATGACACAATCAGGCATTGACTTTAAGGCATTGGTTGATAAAACCAAAAGGCCGACCCCACCGAGGGTCGTGCTTTGCGCAACCCACGGTCGGAACAAGTTGTATGCGCAATGCACGACTTTACAGTGTCATGTGGTTTGTGCTCTTAGTGCTCATGTGCATGAGAGATGCTCTCGAGCTTTGATTCGCGCCCAATCATGATGCCAAGTGTACGCTTCAGGTGGTTGCAAATCTAACTCCTCACGTTATGCGTGGAGTTGAGTTCCTCAAAACATAGGATTCTTCACGCACCCAAAACCATGCATGAACATTTGGCTTATATCCATGCACGATTAGCCTTGGTTGCATTTTGCTTCGTTGCTTATGCGTGTGAGCCTCTACCGAAACCCCAACATCTTGAGCATTGTACGTCTATTGCCATTACTCACCCCTTTGTGGAACCCCCGAGTACCGGATAACCTGTGGTTGATGAGGTGTTGAGATTCTTTTTGCTATTATCCCGTCACGCCTCAACAGTCATACGAACTCGCACTCTCCTGGTGTTCTCAGTTTGATGAGCCACATTTTGCAAATGCCGCTCAACCCATCCAAAGCGTGATGTGAGTATGTACGTGACACGGGTATGCTTCTTGTGAAACCCTAGGTCACCGGCCAACGAAGCGCAATGGGTTTGGATATCCTACTTGGGTGGGTTCGTTATTCAGTATTTTTGCCATTTCGCATGGCCACTCAAAAAAATTCATTTCCACGGAGCCACGACGTCAAATCGATCAGCTATAGAAACATATAACACACATAGGTCCCTACTTCACATTTTTAGTCATTTGGGCACCCAACAAATTTTCTACCACCTGTGGCGCCTTCAACGATGCACCCGAGGCAAAATTTCATGGAAAACACGTGCGTCCATATTTGGGTATCTCATCGACGCAAATATGGGGAGTTTGACCGAGCCAAGCTAGATTTGTGAAGTAGGAGACATGTATACATATATGATAGCAGGGCATTAAGGTTTGGTTTCCAATGGGTCTTTAGTTATTGTTTTTGGAACATACAAGGTTTAGGGAAGTTTGTTCACGTGTTGCCTTTTTTTGCTGTTTTTGTGCCATTTATGGGGCCATATGGCGATCCCAGCACTCCGAGCCCACGGTGGCTTTAACTGCCATATTTTCATATGATGTTGGCATGGGTCCTTACCCAGAATGCATGCACTTGGCAGTACTCGCCGTCAACTGCATTAAAGGATGGCTCCCATAGGCCAACTGACCCCAATGGCGCCTAGCGCCACTGAAGGGTCCGAGGGGGTTATGGTTGGGGCACGGCATGGGTGTTGGGCCATTGGGTCTCTATCTTCAGACCCATGTTGAGTCCAGACCTAGCTTGTCACATTGTGGAGGCAGGTGATTTTTCTTTCTGACCCGCCCCGATGATTTGTGGGTTACACCGCGAAATTCGGCCCAACATGACCCCCCGGGTGGACCCCTGTATCCGGTGCCCCAAGGGAGCCGGATCAAGGTAAATTTATGGGATGTTGACCCATACTCCCCACCCCATGTGTGTGTCTTGGTGGGTCCCAACGCGCCCGTGACCGGGGGCTGGAGGCTATCGCCACTGGGGGCGTTTTGGCCATTTCTGCCTCCTAGGGCCAATTGGCGGTGCCGGCTAGCCCACACCAGCGCTGCCGTTACCAGCGGAGCTAGGCAGGATGAGCCATGCGTCTTCGCACTACAACCAGGGGATGGTTGGAGTGTGGGGTTTTTTTCACCTGGAGATACGGAGGCAACTCACCCCAAGGGCAAAGGGGGTATTTTCCTTGGGTTGTACCCCCCAACCCCGCATCTTGACGCGTGGAATGGCCCATACGGTGAGGGCCATATCTCTATGCCACCGGGGGGTTGAAAGCACCCGTTTCTTCTATTGAGGCGCCATACTCCCCTCTGGAAAGGGAGCACCTGGACCCTCCAGAGTGTGCGGGAGACGGATCGGGAGGGTCGCATTCCCCCCTGAATTTTGCTACTTCTGGCGTTGTGAGGTCACTTTGTAACCCCTGATCTCGGAGACGCCGGAACCATAGGTGGAGTCCCATGACCCAAGATCCTCATATGGATCCTAGACCACGTGTATGTACTTAGTTTCTTTGGGCCATCCACTGGCTGGCCCACCCAAGGGGTCATCTGGGGACTTTTTAGGTCCGTGCTCTTGGGGCACCAAGATGGCACCCGCAAGCTACTCTGACCCCTCCCCGGTAATATTGCTCCCATATCTCCAAGGGTATGGAGAATTAAACTGGGCCACCTTTGGAGGATCTCGAGTGGACCCCGATCTAGGTGAGCGCCACTTGTCAGATCACGCGCCATATGTAAATTCAACACAATATGGCAATGGTTAGAGGATGAAATGGAGTGGACTGCACTCAGGGGGGGGTTGCCCTCACACATCCTCACACAGCAATCTTTGAGACACCTTGAGCTGGGAATAGGTGGGCGCACGACGACCCATGAAACGCCCCCAATCGCAGCCCTAATCATGGACCCCGTTTCCCTTCTAAAGCCCCGCCCACGGGATGCTTCGGCATCTCATTTATTGTGGTGAGCCTCCAGTGCATTGCCTGTTGCTCGCCGCCCCGCTGCCCCGCTACCCAAGAGACACCCTACCCAGGGGTGACGCATCAAAAGGGGAAATTGATTTGGGCCATTTTCGGTGCACAATCTTTTGGGTTCCGCACCCCACCCACATCCTCTCTTCGAATGCATCCTTGGCAATTGGGTTTTCACACAGTATAGGACAGCAAGCCCTACGCGCTTGCCTTGATTGTTGCCAGTCTGCCCCGGCCCGAATCATTGTGCCTGAATCAGTGTGTTTTCTTCCCTTGAAACGGGGGGGCCGGCATTGGAGGGCTTGTCTGCCCTGGTTCCCCTGATCCTGTTTGCCAGGCAGCTTTCGAGTTGTCATCATCGTCTTATAGGAGATGCTTTATGCCCTCATTCAAGTCCTCATTCAGTACCCGGCCTTGCAAGACACCACGCTTCAGGATTTGACCAATTCCGCCATTCAAGGGGTGTGCACCATGACACAAGGTGTCATGAAGATACTGCGGCCTGGCGACCGAGTCAGCCAAACTGGGAGCAGCGCAGTGCCCAGCAGCAGCAGCCAACTGAACTCCGGCCCTGGCAGCCATGCCCAGCCTGCAACAAGTTCCACACAGCCTCACACAATGTCTCCTCATCCAGCTGGTCAACCGCCTAATCTCAGCCCAGTGGTGAATTTTGGCCCTAGCAACAACGTGAGCCCTAACCCACGCCCATACCCGATTCTGAACCTCAATTCTCGCCCAATTCCTGATGAACACTGTCGGGCATGGGCACCCAGCCCCAGCGACCAGTCCACCGGGGCTGTTGATGGAGACCATGAAGTGGACCAGTTGGCCACAGAGCCAGCTACAGAGTGCAGCATATGCTTGAACAACAAGAAGTGCGCCTTTTTCTTGCCTTGTGGACACGTGGCGTGCTGCATGCGCTGTAGTCGGCAGTTGACAGAATGCTGCATCTGCCGAACCCCGATAGAGAAGGTGTATAAAGCATTTGTATGAGACATGCAGAAAATGCATTTTGAGTCTGCGGCAAACATTTCCAGGTCGCAAGCAGTTCATGGAAGAGAAAGGCGACCATCCCCGCGTTCCCAGGGGCCCGTGCCTACACACACAAAGCCTTCCCAAGCCCGCTCTGCTTACCCTTCTGGCAGGGCGGCTGATCCTGAATACCCTCCCCATGTAGTCCCGCACCACGGAGGGTTTTGGGGCCTGTGCCCCACAATAACTGTCAGCAGTGAGCATCGCAGAGCAGAGCAGAGCAGCCGCACGTTGGAGTACATTTAGCCCCAGCCCTGGTCTGTACCTTGATGTGGTACGAAGCTTACTGTGCAATGCCCCAAGGGTGGATTTACTTCCGCGTCTGCCTCACTCACCTCTGCTGCAAGCTGATCAATTGTCTTACGTGGTGTTTTCTTCATCTGATTGTCGCCGACATGTTTGGAATTATGCTCTCATTGTGGAGTGTTTGCTTGTTGCAATCTGTGTTTGCGTGCATTTGTGCATTTGGGCTTATTGTTACTTATTATATTATACATTGGACCAGCCCGGTGCCCAGGGGGGGGGGTTCTGAGAAATCCAATAGCGTGGGGGGTTTTGAAACCCCCCCCCCCTTTTTTGAAAATGGTCTGAGGGGGGGTTTTAAGGGTGTTTTTCGACGCAGGCACATCATTTGTGCGAATTTTTTTTCGTGGTATTCTTTTGGACTGCACATCCAAAGTTTTGTCCTTGCCCCCAATTTAGCCACTTTTGACTTTGTCCCCTTAGCTAGGGACCCCCCATAATGCAAGGGTGACGTTGCATTTCCGCGCTTTTTTGGACACTTCTGATTTTGCCCCCCGCGTGGAAGCGATGGGGATCCCCGAGGCGGCAGGGGTGATGTAGCCACCTTGCCCACTTGTGGGCCACTTCTGATTTTGCCCCCCGCTTTGAAGCGGTGGGGATCCCCGAGGCGGCAGGGGTGATGTAGCCACCTTGCCCACTTGTGGGCCACTTCTGATTTTGCCCCAGAACACAATATCAATTGGGTATTGTGGGTTGCCGGACGGCATGCTCCAGTATTTCTATGCTTTTGGGAACCACCCTCGCTTGCGGGACATTACCTTTGACAGCATATTCCGTCTTATACGCCACGTGTGTCGCCACTACGGCTCATGCTATTTTCGGAGCCGACAACAATGCAACCGGTCCTACCTTCTCCGAGGCAGCTGAAGCGTTGCAGTTGTCCAATCATTTGGAGGTTGCTTCCCTTGCATCCTTATTTCCTCGACGACACAACCATCTTTCACCATGCATTGGATCCGTTGCTCCTTTGTGTCCCGGCGTCTCCATGTGTTTCTTGTGTGTCTCAGGTTGGGGCTACTGTCCTCCTTCCATGGAAAGATATTGTTACTTCCTTAAAGGTTCTGATCGAAATTGAGCCTATGTCCCATGCGCCAATGGACACACCGTGCATATTACACCTTGTCAATGAGTATTTCAACGGCAACGTTGAACATGCGTCAACCGATCGGCTGCGGCGCACGGCACAAACCGCCCGGTTTGGTCGAACCCCCACGAATGTAAACAATGTTGCATTGCCTGACAATTGCAATTTTGATGAGGACGCGGTCACAGTGAGTGCTATCTTTCTTGCACTTGTGACCTTCATATGGGGCTCGCAACGGACGTGTTCCGTGGGCACATTTAGTTTTTCATGGTGCACTGTTGATGGTGCACGGGTTTATGGTACCACGATGGAGGCACTTGCGACAGGACATGTCATCCCCGTAACGGGTCAATTTTTGCCTTTTGTCGCCATGACCAGTGATCCAACCTTGTTGCGGTGGACGGGGCGGTTTGGTCCGGAATGTAAGTTTCGGAATGGGCATGTGGTTTTTTTGGATGCCCAAATGGATGCCGATGGTCGTTGGCTGATTCCAGTGGGCACCCTGTCTGCCTTTGTGAAAACTGCAAAGGTGCCCAATTGTCCTCAGTTGCGTGCAGAGCCATACGTTGGTGTGGCACATACTAGCGTGCGGCCCGCGGAAGCAACAGAATTTTGTTTGTTTTGTGGAGCGGCCATTGCTTTGGCAAGGATGCGTCATCATGTGGCAGCGCACTTGCAAAAAGGAGAGGTGGTAACGGACCCAAGGATGCGTGGTGGGGCCGAACTATGTGGTTTTTGTGGACGCACAACAGGCACGTGTATCACAAGTATTGTGCGCAAGAAAATCAGTAACACATGCCCGTGCGTGGTCCCATTGAAGCTCGCAATGGCCATGCGCAAGCAAGAAAACATGCCCCGTGAATGTCCTATTCCCGGTTGCAGTGCCACCCTGTGGGTTTTGAACATCAAAACTCACTTGGCTCGGTGCCATCCAGCCGTGCCACCCAACACCGTTGATTTGACGGAATGGATTGTAGTCGGGCAGGGCGATGAGAAAAAAAAGGGGCGAGCCAAAAAAATCCCCATGGTGATGAAACCCAAGATCACTTTGAAAGTGGCACGCCACAGTACCGAGGTTTTTGGTACCCACGGCAGGAAATACAAAAGCCGATGAAACCCTACCATAGATGATGGTAGGGGCGGTGCGAATTGTCAGATCACACCTGGGCCGCATACCCAACTGTTCGGAGGTGCCCGACACTATGTTCTTCATTGGGGGGGGGGGGCGGGGTGGCCTTTCCGCGGACAATACCCCCGCGCAGCGAAAAACCCCCTTAAAAACCCCCCCAAACCCCCCCCCCTTTTTTAAATTTGGCTCTGGGGGGGTTTTAAGCATGATATCCAATTTCCGGGAATCCCGCCCCCCCGTGCCGGTGCCCATCAGCCACAGCTGTACGCGGTGTACGGTGCACTTGCCAATTTACCATATTGCCCCGGGGGATTATTTTTTCCAACAGCAAGGCTTGTTTGAAAGAAGAAGATGAGGCAACCATGGGGCGTAGCCGCAATGTTGAGAACGTTGTTAGCCAACCAGCGAGGTTGATGCAGGTGCTGACTATCACTAAAGAAATTTAGTGTGTGTTGTAAGTCGTATGTTTTTTGGCGGTAAATGCTAGCACCAAAAAACTCGTACACTTGTGCAATTTTTTTTTGCGGTAAACCCGAGTACAAAAAAAAATCGTGCTGGTGTGTACTGCAACAACCAGATTCTCACATTTGCCGCCAAATACAAAAAATTTCACGACGGTATAAGTTGTGTACATCTGGGGCCACTTGGAAACCCCATTTGCTATGATAGTTTCATACTGTATTGAAGAAAGCTTGAAAGTAGCAGCATTTTGAGCACTACAAAACCTTGCACTGTCTGTGCACTGCGTGCAGAATTATTCTTTATGGTTTGTTGTGCACTGCAGCGGGATACATGCCAGTTGGTTGTAAGCATTTGGCACCTCGCAGCTGTCGATCTGCAAAATAGGGGGTGCAAAAACAAACAGCGCAGGGGCCACTGGCAGATTGCACTTTGTCCTATCAAGGGTGATGCTGGAGCATGGAGCAGACACGGGTTCGAGGTGTAGCATGAGGGGTACTTATGCACCGCACGCTGCATTTGCGATGCACTCTCCCAAAAAGGCCTGCAAATGGCCTTCATTCTCCAAACGACCCCAAAACCGGCCCGGCAAACAATCTCCGGCGCTGTTCCTAGGGGGGGCGCCTAGGTGCAGTCCTTGACCCCGACACCTTTTTAACATTTTGGCCCCTTGATCGGGGGGGGGGGGGGGCATAGGACCAAAAACCTCCCCTTTCTCTGAGCCACCGTGGTGTCCAGGCACCATTCACACCCATGCACCCTGTGGAGCCACCTCCCGGTCTATTCAGGCCCAAGGGTGTCATTACCGCAAGAACAAGTCCACTTTTTTGATTTTGTTTTGGTTTCGCATTTACCGCAAGCAAAAAAATTACCCAGCGGTAAGATTCTTTTGTATTTGCATTTGCTGCACACAAGAAGGTTACACAACAGTGCAATTTTTTTGTGCTTGTGTTTACTGCAAATAAAGCATTCCAAGGAACAAGATTTTTTTTGCTATCGCGAATACGGCGAGCAAAGAAATCCACTCGCACTTTCAATGAAACGAAAATTCATCGCCACTAGCCACTTTTCCTTTGGTCCCCGCCTTGGGATTCCCAGGAAGGTAGGGTTTATGTAGTGTGTACGTGGTAATATATATTTTTCTTTTGCGGTATATGCGTGTAACAAGGAAATCTTCATGTTGTGCAATTTTTTATGCCGCCAAAACAACTCTATTTGTGTTTATAGAGAATTGAATTACAGGACATGACAATTGTTTTGTGCTCGCATTCAACGCAAGAAAACGTTGCATGATGTGACTATTTTTTGTTCTACGATTTGCCGCAAAAACATTGCACTTTTTTTCGGCAGAGGAAAAAAGTACACAATTTTACCGCAACGAAAAAAATATTACACGATTTCACCGCAGAGCAAAATTGCACACTTAGGTTGTGTAGCCAATCTGCCCACATGTGGGATACTGTTGATTTTGTGCCGCACTGTGAAGTGTTGGGGACCCCTGGACGGCAGGGTTTGCGTAGCCAATCTGCCCAATTGAGGGTCACTTCTGATTTTGCCCCACGCTCGTAAACGTTGGGGACCACCCAGACGGCAGGGGTTATTTTGCCAATCCGCACAATTGTGGGGGCCATTTCCTGTTTCGTCTCATATACCGATTCCGGACCTTTAGATGGTAGGGGTTATGTACCCAATTTGCCCAAGTGTCGGCCATTTGTGATTTTTTGCGCCTCTCGGTCAGGGACCCCTAGACGGTATGCCACCCCTTGCCGGCCACGAATCGGGGAGCCATGATGGGTTAAAGCAAGCTCCAGCAAGTGTGCGCGGTCTTTGCGTGTCGTTCGAAGTTTCCTGTGGCCTAGCCCGCTCCACACCTCCTGTGTTGCCCCGCGTGCCCTCTGATGCCTTGTTCACCCGTTGACCTTTCTACAGTTCTGCATCATGGGGGCGTACAGTTGTGGAGAATTCCGATGAAGCCTGTCCGGCCTTTCACGGGGTTTTTGCAGCATGATGTAGCTCGTTGAAGGGCTCTTTGTGGGCTCCGCTTTGGGTTGGGAATTAGGTTCCTCCTGACATACCTCGGGGACGGTCCACCGAGCCCATGCCTTTCGCTTCCTGAGATTAGGGGTAGTCCCCCCCTTTTCTGTGTGTAGTTTTGGCCGGAGAGTGGTCCACGTGGAAGTGGAGAGGCACCACTCCCCATGGCACGGGCACCACACTCTGGGTTGGCCCCCTCTCCAGTATAGTAGGGGTTTGGGGGAAAACTTGATGTGTCGGCGGTGGAGCCAACCCCTCTGGACCCTTGGATGGTATGCTCATCGCACCAGCCGGTCCACATTCCTACGCACTCTTAATTTCAGCATTCCTCATCCTTCGCCATAGGAGCTAACCACCGAATATTCACCTAGAGTACGGTGTACCAAGTTTTACTATAGGGATCACACCAATAGCAATGCGGCCAGGAGCTAGTAGGTTGCTAGTAGGAGCCGAACGCCTAGCTCAAAGATATAAAGGGGCGTCAGTTCGTCAGCGGTATAGGTATAGCAAGCCAGGAACCTTTCGGACATGCTCGAGATATGGGCCCTAACAAAGGGAATGCTTGCTCCACAACAAGACAAACACACCTTGCGCAAGCACACCTTGTTGATGAGCAAAACCGATCCTCGAACCCCAGCGCCTTTCGGCTCGGCGCAAATCCCTGCATAAACATATAGGGCGTTGTTCGCAGGCAACGTGCTAAACAAGGCGGGAACAACGCACAGATGCAGAGCCAATGGGGACCACATGAGAAATTTCTAGCGGGGACAACAATGTGCATCCACAAAACCGGCCCCAAGGAGGAGCGCCAGGCTCTATGACGGCCCCAAAAGTAGCGATCACCTGTGCCGCGGGACATAACAATCCCAAGGTGGCCCCGCAACTTGGGAGGGACGAACACACCAACAGGGATGTTGTTGTACACGGGGTGCTTGGTACAAGCACTAGGGGTCCCAGGGAGCTATTTCGGCCTTACTTGAGCGCGAGCAATAACGTACGATGTACATAGTACAATAGGCTACGGGCCTAGAGTGGTAGCATCCCAAAGGGGTGGTCATAAGGCCTAACACACACTACACTTCAAGGCACGTACCGCAGCTGGTGCCTTGAGAGGGCCGAGAGGTGATGCACACCGCTAGTCAATGACCGATCTGTTGACTTTGCAAGCAAGGGCTCTTTTGTGACACAGAGTGTTGTCAACTTTGGTGTGGGAGGAGGCGGCCTCCTATGATGTGTCATACGTGCACATTTACAAGGTTCCTAAATATTGATTACATATACAACAACATGGACACTATGAGGTGTTCACACAACCCCCCCCCCCCCTAGTGGAGACTCCACTCCAATAAAACTTAGGCCGGTGGGTAGAATGTCCATTATTTGTAGAGTTTTGACTAGACGGTTAATGGCACCTTGCTCATGATGACATAGGCATTGTCTACCCTCCTTTTCAGCGTTGACCCCTTATAATAGCACGCTAGCATTGCTGTTGATATCCCCAAAGCTTTCAGCATGCACACCGCAAGAAAATAGAAGTAGTCCCCTTTTTATCTATGACTGTTCATAGTTTGCCAAAAGTTGCCGTGAAACGCAACAATATTAAATAATAGAATAATACATTGCATGTGCAGAAACATCGTAAGCATTCATGAACTTTTAATGTAGGTACCACCAAATTCCTATGTGTGGTGTACACCGTCCTCACCACAAAGATACCCATCTTTTGGCTAAATCTGCCTCAGGGCAACCACACCCAAAGTGTAGAGGCGGACTTGGTCACATGAAATTAAATGCACACACAAATAGATGTTGTTTAACCGGAACTCAATAATTGACTATTTGACAAAAACAATATGTCCTGATCATGCCCTTGCCAAAGCTTGCTTCTGCACGAAAAAGGCGAGTAACGGTCATTGTAAAACAACCTCTCAAAACAGCAACACACCTTTGCTTGTGTGCATTATTTCATCAACGGCTGTTGATAGAAACCTAAAATGCAGTACGTATCCCAAACTTGAATGACACCTGCTATTAGAGAAATACTTATGAGGTCTTTTGAGTTTTGAATCTTTCCCCCCCCACTTTTGTAATCCCTCGATTCCCGGATTTGTTGGACAAGACGTAAGCGAAAAAGGTTTGAAATAGGGGAGGGAGCGGTGCAAGGTGAGTGATTAAAAACAAAACTTGCTTGGGCTGGTGTTTTCTTTTATTGTTGTCTGATCCCAGGACTTGATCTAACTTGTAGCATATAAGCATTAAACAGGGGTATGTAGGTTGGGAACTAGAAAGAAGTGGAGCGGCGGGGCGGCGGCGGGGGGAGGGATAGGTTTTTTTAGTTTTTTTTTATGTTTTACTGGAGCCGTGTGTGGCTCACCCCTTGATCTGACAAAGGCTACAAACACCCTAAAAAAAGGCAACTGTGCATGTTCGCGCAACCTCTTCAACAGAAAAACGGTGCTTTTCTACCAAACCTGGACCTAAACGGCAAGGTTTGTTTTGACACGCAACTTATTGCGAGCAATATTTAGCCCCAAATTGCAAAATTGACAAAAATAGAACACAAAGAAGCGGCGAGCGTGTTGTTAGCCTTCATACACATTGCTCAGCGGAGGTGCGCTTGGCAAGTTACTGCACCGGGGTACTATCACGTCGCTAGGTTCACCAATGAAGCATAATGCATGAAGCTGCAAGGAATAGCCTCAAAATTTAGAGGGCACGCACACACGGAACCACACAGAGTAACCTTATCTGTCATCAATCCTACCCTTGTTGCGTAGCGCCACTTTATTATTGCGGTGCCCCATGAAAGTCCTTGGGTGTCGCACTCGTTGTCTCAGCGCTGCACCGCTTTTCTTGTGGTGTTACTCCTCGCTTCTCTATGAGCACATGGCGCCTACAATTCTCAGCCCTTGCTTTCAGCGCTACCCATAAGCGCTTACCATCAGCCCTACCCCTCAGTGCTTGTTTTTGTTCGCAGCGCTGCGGCTCAGCGCTTGTTTGTTGCGATGCTCATTAGTGCTCATTTCCATAGCCTTGCAATCCTCCTTTATAGGGCTCCTTGTGGGGTGTTGCGGCAGTGTTCTCCTTTCCGGTAGTTAGGGTTTTTTAGCGACGCACCTTGATTTCGTTAGTCCTTGCTTACTTTCAATGGTTTCTTACAAATTTTGCCCCCAATCACCCATAGGGCATGAAGTCAACGCAAAGCGTGATTCACGGCTCGCACAAAGGCGAACGGGAGTCTAACCGCAAAACAATCAGAACTGCGGACAAAGTGTGACAAAAATTTGTGTATGGTCCTCCTCGCTGCGTTCCATGTAGTTCTCTTGCCCGTTGATACCGGCACATTAGGACTCTAACAGGCCAGTAGTGTTGATATCCCCAAAGCATTTAGGATGCACAATACAAATGAATCGAAAGTAGTCTGATTTTCATCCATGACCGCCCATAGTATGCCAACAAATGCCCCGAAATGCAACAATATTTATCAACACAATGTATGCAGAAAATCATCGCAAACATTCATGAACACTACATTTAGCTGTTGCGACGTTCCTATGTCTCCGCGTGCGATTGCTGCAGCCCTTGCAATCTACAATCTTTTGTTAGAAGTCCTAAGGTAAAACACCCAAATCAGCCTCTATCCAATTAGCTCTAAGATTAGCATAGAGGCTCATGGTGAGGCGCTTTTTCGAGAGTAAGACGTGCACGAGCTTATTTTGAGACGGTGAGCGCGTGTGGCAACACCTGACGAGTTCTCACTAAGTTACAGAAGTAGAGACGGTAGCTCAAGACCTTTTTTCCTCACAATTTCAAGAAGCTTTTCGATGCAAAACATCTTTTCATCATTATTTTTCAACTTGCGTTGTGGGTCCAATTGTCACTTGGGTCGTTACCCTGGGCAGCCATGGGTACAAGCCAAGGTTGGGTTTGGCTCTAAATCCGTATAATTTTTGATCCTGGGGAAGCACTCCCAAAGCAAGTTTATGGTTCGTTAAATTTGTATGTTTATAATGTTTATAACAATGGAATGGAATGTGTTGAATTGGCTTAGTTTAGCATGGCACTTTTTTTTTGGCAAAAGGGTGTAATTTAGTACTATTTCCCCGGGCAAAAACAATGGCACCAATGTCATTTTCAAGGAACATTTCTCTTTTTTTAGCACCCTTGTGCAGGGGGGGGGGGGGGGAATTCACCCCGGCAGGCGAAGTGTCCGGCCAGTAGGGGGGGACAAGTGTCGCGGTGGAAAAAAAACACATCCAAAGTTCAAAAAGTTCCCGGTTGGGTGGGCTGTTTTAGGGACCGCTGTTGGGGTTGAAAAACTGCATATGTTAGTGGCACAAAGTTAATCGCCGAGTGATTGCGGCATTGGAGGTCCTAGTGGACGTTTCATCAAACAGGGTAACTCTCTCTAAGCTTGGAAGCTTAGAGTTGCCATTGCAGCTATGCCGCAATCGAGAGATCCCCTGTTTGGGCAGTACGCTCGCCTTTTTCTTTTTCATGGCGTACTGCCCAAACAGGGGCCCCCAGGAGCGCCGTCCACACTTGTGCGTCTTGCTCATACGTTGTTCGTCCGTTCCGAAGTGGGCTTTGGCTGTCTGGGCAGACACGTGGTTAATGGCAAGATCAGGGACTTATTTTGGTTTCACATCTGCAAAAAAGTTGCCGGAATGTTGCTTGGTTGTGTTGATTCGTGCTTTGCTGCAGTGTGACCGGGCTATGTGGTTGTACCCATGGCCCGTGGGGGCTCCTTGACAGTGCGACAGTGTGAGCCTTGCCGTTGGACTCCCTCCTCCCTGTTTTTGTTGCAGATAGAATAAAGTCCTCCACTTCCTCACAATGGCTGATATGGGTGCATCTCCCCCCTCCTTGCCCCCCATTAACGCTGCCGCAGAGTGGCGTAAGCAGGACGTCCCGACAAAGAAGTGGCAGTGCCCCTGTGGCAAGGTTGTGCCCATAGTGCAGACCCCACAGAGCAAGGCACTTAGCATCCACTGCTCCGGTACCCAGCATACCGAATGGGTGCGGTACGGCAAAGTCGTGCCGGAGTTGTTTCAGGGTAGTGTTAGCTCAGATACTCCCCTACTAAGCATGCTCATCCGCGTAGACAAGCATCCGCAGCTCCTAGGGGCTGTCCGGCTCGAATCTACATTGGCCGCAGCTGATGCAGGCGCTGTACTAGAGCTCGGGCCCACTCTCCGGTTGCCAGACCTGGATGTAGACTGTGGAGTTGAGCTGGACCTTGACCTTGACGCTCCGATTCCTCTTCGCGAGCGCAAGTGTCCCGGGGTTCTCTCTAGGCGGCCCCCCACCCTGTAGCAGCTGCGGCGGATGTACCCCGTCATGCGGGGCAACTACGAGCAGCCGCCCTGGGAGTTCTGCGACCGCCAAGGGCTATTTACTCTAGATTGCCGCACAGATGGTCGTTGGGACGACATAGCAGGCCGCTATGACCCCTGTGTGCCGTGCCTAGATTTGCTATCCTGGAAGCATGCGGCTAGGCTAAAGAGCTGGATGAACACCACCATTCATCCAAAGGACACAGAGCCCCATTACCGGCAAGGGGCCCACGTCTTGTCCCGCCACCTCAACGAGGCCAACGACAGGGGGTACGTTGCCCAGAAGACCTCGGGCCAGTTTCAGGAGTACCGGCATAAGTTCTGGCGGCGTGACGAGACCTACAAGGCGCTCGCCGTTGCCAGAGCGGAAGGAGACCGTCTGCTTGCTGGGCGTCGTGCAGCACGGCTTTTGCAGGCCGGGTGGGCTCCGCCAAAGTTTTGGGGCACCTCTGCGATGCCCGGAGTGTGCAATCTTGGGATGCCCAGGACAGGGATGCAGCCGCGCTAGCATCACTGGGCGCTGGGGGGCCCAAGCTGTTGCAAGCACTGAACAACGCTGGATACCTGCCCAGCTTAGACACGGGCCGAAGGAACTTGGAGGGAGCCCCCCGTGTTCGTCTGAACGAACCGCCAGGTCTGCCCTGGCTGCTAGAGGCCCTAGGCCACATCCCGGGTAGCCATGTGTGGCATCTATGCATGGACGAAATCCATGTGGAGCACGGCATCACTGTCTCTCGCGAGGCACTCGCAGTCGGATTGTGCGCTACGTGTTGTCGGCACCCCATGCCGTTGCTTAGTGGTGCTAATGTGGAGGCTCTGGCACAGCGGTTGGAGCAGGATCTACATACATACCACACTGTCAACCAGGAGACATTGCTGTTTCTGGCTCCTCATACAGAGGAGGGGTACCTTCCCATTCCTGTGTGGGTCATCCCCACCTGCGGCACGTTCAAGGCGGAGCATTGCCATGCTCTTCAGAAACGCAGGGCTCAGCTGTGCGGCAATGCTGCATTTCGGGACTGCTACGGTTTTCTCCTGTTTGTAGATACGGGCGGTGATGCACGGCGGTCCCGTGAGATGCAAGCTGCAATGTATGCAGAGGGTGCTAGCACCCCCTCCTCGATGCCTGAGATTCCACACACTCCATTCCAAATGGATGTGTTCGGAAGGTTTGGGAACTCCGACCCCTGCCCCCCCACTTCATGAAACGGGTGTCCCACATGTCAGCATGTTTGGGGGGACTTCCCTTATTTTGCAGGGTGAGTTGTCTTATGGTGTGCCGCAGGAGCTGCATTACCATTCTGACGACCCCAAGCCTATCTTGCCCCCCCCCCCGCCAAAAGGCAAATAAGAGGTTGAGCCCGCGTTTGACCTCCTGAAATCCATGGCTGCTGTAGGCCGCGCAGCCCCCGACAACCTTAACCTGCCGCCCCCTCTAGTCCATGCTGCTGGCGATGCCGTTGTTTTGGGTACGACACTACAAAAATTCATAGGTTGGGTTTTAACATAGAAATGCCGCCAACGGTAGCACTAGAAAACATCGCCGAAGCTGGATAAATCATTTATCTCATCCAGCTTTGGTGTCAACCATTTTGGAATTGCTAGTATTTGCAGTTAGTTCGCACAGTGCAAGCGTTCTTGGTGATTCCTGCCTTTTTGTTGTGGCAGGCTAAAAATGGGCATGGGGAACAAAAATTTTTCACATGTCTGTGTGGCAACCAGAGGGCAGAGGACGCCTTTTGCTATGTGAGAACAAGGGTGATCGACCGGAACTGCTCGGGGGCTGAGCTGGCAGTACGCAACGTGCGAGAGGGCTGCTGACAAGGCTTTTGGATGTTGTCCGTCTGTGGTGGCCCGGTGCAGGGTACCCTGACCCTAGGGAGCGTAACTCTTTCGAACCGTTCGGGGGGGGCCTTTTGCATGTTGACCCCGATCATGTACCGACGACTCCAAGGGATGATGGGGGTGGAGAAACAGAGTACGATGTGGATACACACGCTGAGAGATTTGGGGAAGCTCAAGGGGGGTGTATTGTGCAGCACGGGCGCGACATGCACATTATGAGTGCAGTAAATCTGCGCATCGACGGGAACCATGTTCGGCGGTCGGCTGACCGCCTTGCCAGGACTGCCGGCATCCCGGCTGTCAAGGGGGTCCCCGAGCCCACAATAGGGCCGGCTCAGTTGTGGAAGGGCTACCCGTTTGTGGCAACTTTGAACCTGCCTGGGCAACCACAACAAACCTCGCCCTTGTCCCACTTTGGATTCTGCCCCCCGTTTGCGTTGGTTAGGAACATCTGGCCACTTTGGATTTTTCCCCATGTTTGATGGACCCCCCCTACATCAACGGGTAGCAAGTGGAAGTTGAATCTTTGTGACACGGGGGTTTTGGCAGGGTTTATGGCGTAGGACGGAGCCTCCAACAATTTTGCCTTGTGTGTTCTTCCGGCCCCCACTTCCGGCAGCTTCAGTGACACAGAAACGACAGGCACCAGAACGGAAGTCGAGTAGCGACTCAGAAAGGCAGCGGAAGTAGAAGTTTACGTGAGGTGCACAAGCAGGTGCATAAGACGTTACGCTATGGCGGGGGGCTTGGGACCACCGCAGTGCAAGCGGTGCATTGAGGAAATGAAGATTGAAGTGAAAGTTGTAGATGGGTCTTACCGCTAGGGAGTTTCTGTTTGGGGGGGTGCGAAGTGCATGCGGTTCCACGCATTGCCGCAAGACACACAACAATACACAACCATAGCGTAACAGACGATGTACTTGTTGTTGGCACAACCGAAGTTCCGGGATTGGGCACCCCGTGAAACATGAAACGACTCAAAAGGACCGCATTGTGGGATTGGGTACCCCATGAAGCGGTAATCTCAAACGCGAAACGATTCGAAACGACCGTATTGTGGGACTGGGCACCCCATGAAGCGGTGACGCGAAACGCGAAACGTGACGAAACGTACGTCTTGCAGGATTGGGCACCCTGTGAGGCACCCTCTTCCGTGTTGGGCCGCGCCGATGAGAAATCGTCCATGCCCCCCCCCCCCCCGGCAAGGGGTGTGGGCGGCTACAACCACCATTGCATTGGTGAGGAGGTAGAGTGGAGACCTCTGTTGTTGTATGCTAACCCCTTAGGCCACCGCGTCCCGGCCGCATCTGATATGTGAAACAGCAACGAGCATGCAAACATCCGTCACTTTTGAAGCAAGACACCCCCAAATTTCCTTCTACATGCCCAAAAAATGGGCAAATACGCACTTGTGCACATCAAAGGTAACCCCCCGCGGCGCGTTTTGGAAAATTTCAGTAGCGCGCAAAAGGGGTAGAAAACCCCCCCCTTTTTTCAAAATGGCCCATTTTAGGCAAAACCCCATGACTTCACATTTCGCAGAAACGCCCCCCCCCCCAATGCTTTTGGATGTTGTCCGTTTGTGGTGGCCTGGTGCAGCATACCCTGACCCTAGGGAGTGCAAGTCTTTCGAACCGTTCAGGGGGGGCCTTTCGCATGTTCACCGCGATCATGTACGGACGACTTCAGGGGATATTGGGGGTGGCGAAACAGAGTACGATGTGGATACACACGCTGAGAGGTTTGGGGAAGCTCAAGGGGGGTGTATTGTGCAGCACGGGCGCGACATGCATATTCTGAGTGCAGTAAATCTGCGCATCAACGGGAAGCATGTCCGGCGGTCAGCTGACTGCCTTGCCAGGACTGCCGGCATCCCGGCTGTCAAGGGGGTCCCGGAGCCCACAATGGGCCCGGCTCAGTTGTGCAAGGGCTACCTGTTTGTGGCAATTTTGAACCTGCCAGGGCAACCACGACAAAGTGCGCCTTTTTTGCTCATGTTTGGCTCTGCAGTCATCGGGGGGCGGAGTGTCACGGACCCCTCCCATCAGGAGCTTGGAACGGGCGCGGCGTTCGCGATACCGACACCGCAGAGGTTTTTTTGCAGGGAGGGGGATGGGATTCGGGTGTGGGAAGGGGCGGTGGACAAACTGATGCAGGTGGAATATACTGCTTGTGAGTGGGTGAACCCCGACCTTGAAATGGGGGTGTGGGTTTTGCAAGCGGGGTTCCTCGATAGTTGTGCGCAGCAGCCAACCCCCCAAAACACAAGCAGCATCATTGCTGCCTAGGCAGGCTGTTGCCTATGAGGGGGTTACGCTGCTGCCTGCAATGGTTCGTAGGCGGGATGGGGAGGTTATGTGCCGCGTCCCAGGTTGTGGGAATACAGTACCGCTTGGGGGGATCCGGATTCACCTTGCGTTCCACCTGCACACGCCAACACCCCACCCACCTTGCTGTGGATTTTGCGGGAAAACCGGCTGTGTCTTCCGTATGCGTCGCGTAAAGGGGGGGGGGGCACAAGCGCAGCCGGTTTCTTGCACAAACGGATTTTTTTTTAAGTTCAGCATGCGGGCAACACACAAGCAGGGTGTGCAGGTACTGCCTGCTGCATGCCCCGTCCGGGGGTGCAGCTGGCAATGGCGGCACAACATGCGCCTCCACTGTGAGCAGCAACACCCCGACCACCAGCTGCCTGGCGAGCGCACCGCGCAATGGGACTGGGGCCCGGAGGAGATGATTGTCCTGGGGGAGGGGGAGGGCGCCTTTTCGGAAAATAGCAGAAAATCTTGGCGGACGGAGCCGGAAAGGAAGGAGAAGCGCAAAAAAATGGGCACCGCGCTCCGCGGTGCCCTGCAGGGTGACACACGGGACATGGGGGAGGAGGGGGGCACCGTCCCTGCGCTGCCCTCGCGGCGGCCTAAGGAGGACAATTCTTAGGCGTCACAAGTTGCCCACCCTTCAGGACCCCGTATACGCGCGATGTGACAATATTCTACATTTCTACTTTGAGTATCACTTTTGACATATGTGACCAAAGTTGTTGGCAGAGCTGTGTGACACCCGTTGAAATACGTGTTGATGTGTTAGCCTTGTGTATCCCCGTCTTCTAGTGTGTTGTATTTGATGTTTTTCTGACGCTGGCCGAAAATGAGGCCAGCTTTTGGGTAACATTGCAAACAACTATGTGTATATGTAGTTTTTGACCCTTCTGGCCGAAATTTCGGCCAGCTTTTTGGTTTCCTAGTGAATAGGCATAGTTATTTTTATTTTTCTTAGGGCTGGCCCAAATTTCGGCCAACTTTTTGGTCTGTTCACTATTCAAGCACTGATATTCTGGTTTTTGGGCAGTCTGGCCGAAATTTTGGAAAGCTTTTCCTATTTTGAAAATTTAAGCAGATATTTCCCCTTCGAACACACCTGGCCGAAATTTCGGCCAGCTTGCAATTGTCGTTATTCATGAGTATTACACAATACACTCCTACATAACTGTTTTCTTGTCTCAGCATTATTGTTTTCTGCTATTACTGTCAATGTTGTACATGCTGCAATTACTGGTGCTTTTTCTACTACAGCCAAAGGGTTGTTGCGAAATGCATTACGTGGTGGGACTCTGCAAAAGCTTTTGCAATTCTGCCTCTTGTTGCGGAAGAATCGCAGGAGCGGGCACTCCCTGACACACTTGAAGGCTGCCGCCACTGAGAAAAAGCCCCCACGATGGTACATGACATTTTTGTCACAGTTCCATGCCCTATACTGCCTGCTGCGTCGTATGGCCCTCCCATACTCTAACTGTGGGTCTGGTTACACCTGGGGTATTATGTCCTGCCGCCAACGCCGTAAGGTAGGAGTCCTTGGTCAGTGTAACACTAAGCAGGAGTCCATTCACCATCGTGGTGGACTAGAAGCACACAACTTGTGGAACACCATGCACCGTAGGCAAGTTTGTATATGGTTTGATAACTTGAGGCGTTACAGGTCGGGAGCTGATCTCCATTCACCCGACTTAACCCTAAACTGTACAGCTGTTGCTGTTTTGCACACTACTGCCCTACCTGCATACCGGGGTCTGCCGGAGCTGGCCGAAATTGAGGCCAGGATACCAAAGGTTGCAGATGACATCTTTCGCTCACATAGAGCATTGTTTGATCGTATTGATGTTGCCAACCAAGGTATTCAGAGAGTTTGGGTTCGTGTTCCTTTGGATATTGCCAGAAAAAATGTTCGTTCCCTCAACTGGAGACCCTTTTTCCTGTCTGATGATGCAGACAGCGTTGCCTCCTTTGAAGCCCTAGATGAGGCGGAACACATCGGTGTGGATACCCAGGACTGGCACTGATTTTTGTTTGCAGCTCCGTTTGTCACTGTGGTATGGGTTCTGCCACGCATTGCCACTGATTTTGGTGTGTCTATTTGCTGTTTCATGTTTTTTTGGCCGAAATTTCGGCCAGACTTGTTGTTTTTTCATATGGCTACCCCCAGAACACAAATGACATAAGGTTCTGGCCGAAATTTCGTCCAGCTTCTCAAAATGGTATTTGTACACAGCGGTTTGACATGCAGAGAAATTTCGGCCAAGTTATCCGATTTTCCTGTCAGGCAGTCCGTTTTGGTCTCTTTTTGGTTTATCTGTGCTTGTTATTTGCTATCTGGGAACTCTCCCCTTCATGAAATGTTGCCCTGTAGCCCTTTGTTTTATGACTGAGCCTGGAGAGGTATCACAGGACATGGCTGTGTGCCAGGTGGTGAGCCTGCAGCAGACAATGGGCAATCTCAAGTGCAATCCCAGTCTCAAGAGGACCAGGCGAGCACAGAGGGACTTCAAAAGAAGCCTAAGGCCGCACCAAAGAAAAATTCAACATCCTCCATCAAGTTATCCGACTGGGTTACGTCAACGACGAAAATAAAGGTTCGGTGGGATCAGATTATTATCGACCACGACCGAAAATTTGAGCAGGTCCTTGGGATTTCGGATGATCGCGTGCAACGCCGCTACGACGATCTGAAGGCAACCCCGCCCGTGGATTACATCCAGGATTTTCTTTTTTATAAAGTCACTCGTATGTGTGTTGTGGTATTCTTCTCGATAGTACCGTTTTCGCGTCTGAATTTTCGACCCTGCTGTTTCGAATATTCCTGTTGCACAGCCACTCGCTGGGTTGTGTTGGGGGGTCAGCATGTTTACACTGCTGCTTGAAAACACAAGACGGAATTTGAGATAAAAAATATGGAGACTCCTGATTGGACCCTGGTATTTGGTGGTTATGAAGTCAAACAGGACTGCCCCCTGCGGACTAGGCGCCGGCTTGCAGGCTTACATCAAATCCAGACCACTGCTGGCTCAGCATCCACCACATCGGAGCGAATGTCCCTACTCCTGGATAGGCTTGAGGATGAGGATGCCAATGAGTACACCCTGTACCATCACATTACTGTTATGCTTGAAGAGTGTGGTGTTACTGCCGAGGAAGGCACTGTGGTGTGTTTCGTTTATTCATTCGGTTTTGTCGATCGACCAGGCCGAAATTTGGGCCAGCTTCTGTGTTCCACATGATCTCCTGTGCAGAGTGCTGTTGCCAAACGGTGGGGTGGCGTTGGGCGTTTGGTGAAATTTGTGGGTCTTGCTGCGATAGACGCCATGGCAGCCATGGAGAAGCGTGGATTACATCCCGCACTGGGTACGTTCAAGGAAGTGGAAGGCATCACGCCTGACCGACTTCGCGACATCGTAGGTCACATGGATGGGACAAAAAGTACCCTACCTGGTCTAAAAAAAATTACGAAAGATGTTAAAAAGGCCCGGATGTGGTCCTGGCACATTCTTCATCCCGAGGCGGTTACCAATGGGCTTGTGAACAACACCAAAGGTATGTTTTGGTCAAACAGGGGTTTGTATTCGAATAAATCGACCGACCTGGCCGAAATTTCGGCCAGCTTGTGTGTCGTTCAATTAATGCACAATAGGAGCCCACCCCTGTGACACCACCTGTCTGCAGCTACACTTGGTACTATCGAGATGGCCAAAAGGCAGTGCGCTATTGCATCACACCTGAAGGCAGCCTATGGCAGCTGGACCTGGACTGAAGAAAACCCCTGGCCACCGTGGTCAGCAGTACTTAAGGCCCCTCTTTGGAGGGAACCCAAATATGAGGGGTTGCGGGGACGGTTGCAGAAGCCTGTTGCTAAGCCTATTTGTGAAAAATGTGATACTGGTCTGGTCAGTATTCAGTGTGCTGAGGAGTCCCTCGTTGAGTCAAGCACGGGCAAACTCATTGCAGAGTCAGGCCGTGTGGAACAGATGGCAATGCGTTGTGGAGTCCCTGTTCCCAGTATCATTAGTTCACTGCCCTTTGCTGCTTGTGTCATTGAGGTGCCCCGCCTCTATACAGCTGGTTTGCATAACTTGGTTGCGCAGCAGCTGTTGTCCGGTGTGCCTGTGTTCATTGCGGGTGAGTCTGCTGATGTGAAAGCCGCCGTTGCTGCTTTGAAGGCCACTGTGGCTGAGGATATGTATCACTGTGATGTTGCAATTTACAATTTGTCAACCAAGAACCCGCTGTACACTTTCCGCGTCCCATCTGGTTTCCATTTGTGCTGCCACTGCCTTTGATAACAGGCTGCCCCGTTACGTGGCTTTTACTGAAGGACCCATGTCGTCTGTGATGCCTGTTGAGATATTCTCATTTCTTTTGAGCCTGGTTCCGGTCCCAGAAAGGGCAGGCAAATGGTTTTTTTTGGGGACTCTGTCGGTGTATTTTGCAAGCATGATGTCTACTAGGTTTTCCAAGGACTTTAATAATGCGTGTGCCCTTTTGGGTGAGGAGACTGTTGTGCCTGATGAGTTTGTTCAGTCGATCAGAGCAGCTATCACCAACGCCGACACGTGCCCCCCCAAGTCATGGGAGGATGTGTACCACGACTTGGGGGCAGGTTTTCCTGTGGATTGTTCTGGGGTTAGGTATGTAGATGAGGATCCTGAGGAGCAAGATGGGGAGGCAGAGTCGCAATCACAGACACATACTCCAAAGAAGAAACCCAAAACTGCCCTTGCCTCCTCACCTAGTGGCACGCAGTGCGCTCAGGCCACCCCAGCTTCCTCCTCAGGCACTGTGGCCCCTAGTGGCAGAGGTATGAATGCTTTTGTGAATCATTTTTCACCATCCCAGGGTGGAAACACACAGTCACATCACTCTGCCACTGCCAAGCCTGGTGCTGCAACCCCTGCCAAGCCTCCTGCTAACACATGGCTAAGAAGCCCCGTGCATCTGGTCTGCGCAAGCGCTAATGCCAGTCCTACTGCTTATATTGCGTATCAATATGAAGTCTGGCCGAAATTTCGGCCAACATGCAGCCCTCAGCCTCTTCAGCCTCTTATTATTGTGTTTCCCCATAGGCACTGCAAAAGTCTGATTCGATTCGTCATTTGGCAAGTATTTGCTTGTAATTGAGTCTATTATGTTGCACACCCTGTTCAAATGTCACTGCTCCTGTGTTCCTTGCCCATGTCTACTGTCATAGGTACCCATTTCAGTGACCATATTCGGAGTTTCGATGGACCTGGCCAAAATTTCGGCCAGCTTAGGCCTGTCTGCAAAATAGGACCATGTGTTTGGACATTTTTCGAACGGCTGGCCGAAATTTCGGCTAGGTTGGTTAAAATAGGAAATACAAGTATATGCTTTGGGATAGTTTTCTGTGTGCTTCCATGAAAGGTATGTTTGGGGTTCCTTTATCCGTGGTGTAAAGGGGGATTCTGTGATCACCCTGGAACAAAGGGGAGAGAAAAAATAGGCACCCCCCCCCCCCCGCATTGGAATGCAGTGGTCTAAATGTAAAACAACACTATATTTTGGTGATTGAATATCTTTATTTTGAAAATCTGTGTGTTTCCAGAAATGCAAATAATGGCATATATTTGAAATGCACACCTTGTTTTTGCATGTTGCCACCAGGGGGGTTCGGATACCCAAAAAATAACACCCCTTTTCACATACTTTTCCCCTCACTACAACATGGACTTCCGTGGGCCATAGCGCCAGGTGGGGGGTGGGCAACTTGTGACGCCTAAGCAATTCTGAAGCCTATGCAGTCCTTGAGAGGGGATCTGACCAAGGTGGAAGGGACTTGAGGCGGGCAGGGGCGCGAGATCAGGATTTCGTGCTCTGTGACTCCTCGTCCTCACAATCCTCCTCCTCTAAGGGGTCGTCCCATGGGCTTGCCTCAGGGGGGAGCTGAACGCACCGACCTAAAGGCGTCCCAGTCCTATGCTGCGCCATCAGGGGGAAGTAGGAATTTGGACAACCCTCTGCCAGCCAAAGGGAACCGTCGGCGGCTCGGTCTACTATCACAGTGTTTAGTACTAGTAGTCGGGTCCGCCCCCCACCCCAACCCACGTCTGCCCCCCCACCCCCACGCCGCCGGCCTGCCAAGTAGGCATCTCGCACCCGTGACCCTCTCTTTTCAGTTCGCCATGTCGTCTAGCCCCCTTAGTCTGGCCTCTTCAGTCCCTTCCAGCGCTTCCCTCCGGGACGAGGAATGCGGCTTGGGGGATGTGCCGGAGGTCCTGCGGTTTGGAGACCAACCCCCATCGCCGCTGTGGGACTCTGATGCTTAGCGGTGTCTCAGCAAACCGGCCTCGCCCCAGCCTCCATTGCTAACACCGCTCCCCTCACCCCCTTCATCCAGCCGCGCACCAATAACCTCTCCGACGACAGTAAGTCCTCCGCCAGGTAGCCCCATCCATACTAGGTAGCCCTTGAAGCCGTGGAGGAGGCCCTGATGTCCACTGCCTTACCACCAACATCCCCTCCACAACCCCCCAAGTACGTACCCAAAGACCCCCTCACCCCCTCCAAACCCACTCACTGTTCACGGGCTCTACGGTGCCAAAACGCTGCAGCTCATCCCGGACAATCACGGGGGTGGGGTTCAATATTTTGTAGACGGGGCGCTGAACCGCCAAGCCATGTATCGGTTTGCGATTTAGGAGCCCAAGAAAAACCCCTTGCGAGTCTGGCAAGAGGGAATACGATCTCGCCGTTCGCATTTCCTTAGCAGGGACGAGGAGCATGCAGCAGTGCTGCTTGAAATCCTCTGTGCTACCCCGCAATACCCGCGTATCCACAAGCCGCCCCCACAATCTGTGCCTTGTCGGCCACCGCCCCCTCCACCGAGTGATCAGGTGACACCGACCGAGTATAGCAGGCATCGCCGTTCCTCACTGCACCCACTGGCTCGCGCCCTAAAAAGGCCGAACCCAGCCCCGCAGTTTGATTCGTTGCTCCCTGCGCAAGCCCCCCAACAGCTAGCCTCTCAGCCCGCCCCCCCCACTGCAGAGGCCCCGATTTGGGTCATTGCTCCCTACGCAAGCCCCTCCGCAGCGACCCCGGACTTCAACGAGACGTTCCAACTTCCATCTCTTTGGCAACGCCTGACGAAGCGGATCTTTACAGTGTTTTTCAACATCACCAGACTGTCGGGCAGATTTGAAAACCCCTGGACTACTGACTGATGGTACTTGACAGAAAGTGCCCCCCCTAACAGTTAAGACATGGATGTATCACATCATATGTACACCTCAAGGGGCGCCGCAGCCACTGCAAAAGCAATAGAGGCCATTGGGTACGGGGGGCACGCGGAGAACTTTGAGGGACAAGTTTGACGCTTTGGGGGGTTTCTTGCCTTTTTCTTTTGCTTGCAATGCATCCAGGGGGTAGAGTGAAAACCCGCGCGCTGCGGACTGATGGTACTTGACGGAATGTGCCCGGCCAAGAAGTAAGTCATGAATCCATCACGCCATTCTGTACACCCCAGGGGGCCACACAGCCACTGCAAAAGGAATTGGGACCATTGGGGACGGGCACTTGGAGAACTGTGAGGGACAAGTTCGACGCTTTGGGGGGTTGATTGCCTTTTTTTTTTTTTTGCAATGCATCCAGTTGGTAGAGTGAAAACCCCTGCACCGCTGACTGATGGCATTTGAAGTGTTGTGATCTGCTAATGGGAAGTTGAGGTTCAAAAGAGGGCATTCTGTGTACCCCAGGGGCGCCGCAGCCACTGCAAAAGGAGTTGGGACCATTGGGCAGGGGCACTCGGAGAAGTGTGAGGGACAAGTTCCATGTTTTGGGGGGGTTTATTGCCTTTTTTTGCTTGCAATGCATCCAGTCCGTAGAGTCAGAACCCCTGCACTGCCGACTGATGGCATTTGAAGTGTTGTGATCTGCTGTTCGGCAGTTCAGGTTGAAGTGAGGGCATTATGTGTACCCCAGGGGGCGCCGGAGTCACTGCAAAAGGAATTGGGACCATTGGGGACTGGCACTCGGAGAAGTGTGAGGGACAAGGTCCACGCTTTGGACGCTTTGGGGGGTTATTGCCTTTTTTTGCTTGCAATGCATCCAGTGGGTAGAGTGAAAACCCATGCACTGCCGACTGCTGGCGTTTCAAGTGTTGTGATTTGCTAATGGGTAGTTTAGGTTGAAGTGAGGGCATTATGCGTACCCGAGGGAGCGCCGCAGCCACTAAAAAAGGAATTGGGACCATTGGGGACGGGCACTTGGAGAATTGTGAGGGACAAGTTCGACTCTTTGGGGGGTTTATTGCCTTCTTTTGCTTGCAATGCATCCAGTGGGTAGAGTGACAACCCCTGCACTGCTGACTGAGGGCATTTGAAGTGTTGTGCTCTGCTAATGGGGAGTTCAATTTGAAAAGAGGGCATTATGTGTACCCCAGGGGGCGGCGCCGCCAGTACAAAAGGATTTGGGAGCATTGGGCATTGGCATTCGGAGAAGTGTGAGGGACAAGTTCCACGCTTTGGGGGGTTATTGCCTTTTTTCGCTTGCAATGCATCCAGTGGGTAGAGTGAAAACCCCTGCACTGCCGACTGATGGCATTTGAAGTGTTGTGATATGCGAATGGGGAGTGTAGGTTGAAGTGAGGGCATTATCTGTACTCCAGGGGGCGCCGCAGCCAGTGCAAAAGCAATCGGGACCCTTGGGGACGGGCACTTGGAGATCTGTGAGGGACAAGTTCGACACTTTTGGGGTTTTATTGCCTTTTTTGCTTGCAATGCATCCAATCGGTAGAGTGAAACCCCCTGCACTGCCGACTGATGGCATTTGAAGTGTTGTGATCTGCTGGTCGGCAGTTCAGGTTGAAGTAAGGGCATTATGTGTACCCTAGGGGGCGCCGCAGCCATTTCAAAAGGAATTGGGACCATTTGGGACTAGCACTCGGAGAAGTGTGAGGGACAAGTTTCACGCTTTGGGGGTCATTGCTTTATTTTGCTTGCAATGCATCCAGTTGGTAGAGTGAAAACCCCTACACTGCTGAGTGATGGCGTTTGAAGTGTTGTGATGTGCTAATGGGGAGTTTAAGTTGAAGTGAGGGCATTGTGTGTACCCCAGGGAGCGCCGCAGCCACTACAAAAGTAATTGGGACTATTGGGCACTAGCACTCGGAGAAGTGTGAGGGACATGTTCGAGGCCTTGGGGGGTTGATTGCCTTTGTTTGCTTGCAATGCATCCAATCGGTAGAGTGAAAACCCCTGCACTGATGTCTCATGGCGTTTGAAGTGTTGTGATCTACTATTGGGGACTTCAGGTTGAAGGGAGGGCATTATGTGTACCCCAGGGGGCGCCGCAGCCATTGCAAAAGGAATTGGGACCATTGGGGACGGGCACTTGGAGAATTGTGAGGGACAAGTTCGACTCGTTGGGGGGTTGATTGCCCTCTTTTGCTTGCAATGCATCCGGTGGGTAGAGTGAATACCCCTGCACTGCTGACTGAGGGCATTTTGAAGTTTTGTGATCTGCTAATCGGGAGTTCACGTTGAAAACAGGGCATTATGTGTACCCCAGGGGGCGGCACCGCCACTACAAAAGGAATTGGGACCATTGGGGACGTGCACTCGGAGACCTGTGAGGGACAAGTTCGACGCTTTGGGGGTTTTTATGCCTTTTTTTGCTTGCAATGCATTAGTGGGTAGAGTGAAAACCCTTGCACTGCTGACTGAGGGCATTTGAAGTGTTGTGCTCTGCTAATGGGGAGTTCGGATTGAAAACAGGGCATTATGTGTACCCCAGGGAGCGCCGCCGCCACTACAAAAGGAATTGCGACCATTGGGCATTGGCATCCGGAAAAGTGTGAGGGACAAGTTCCACGCTTTGGGGGGTTATTGCCTTTTTTCGCTTGCAATCCATCCAGTGGGTAGAGTGAAAACCCCTGCACTGGTGACGGATGGTTGTTATGTGTATGTATGTTATGTGTACCCCAAGGGGCGCCGCCGCCACTACAAAAGGAATCGGGACCATTGGGGACGTGCACTCGGAGAACTGTGAGGGACAAGTTCGACGCTTTGGGGGTTTTTTTT
Organism: Eutreptiella sp. 'Long Island Sound 2002'; assembly: GCA_964036045.1. NCBI lineage: Eukaryota > Euglenozoa > Euglenophyceae > Eutreptiales > Eutreptiaceae > Eutreptiella > Eutreptiella sp. 'Long Island Sound 2002'. Next base: position 52,691,600 of record OZ038380.1, read on the forward strand.
GCCTTTTTTTGCTTGCAATGGATTAGTGGGTAGAGTGAAAACCCTTGCAATGCTGACTGAGGGCATTTGAAGTGTTGTGATCTGCTAATGGGGAGTTCAGGTTGAAGTGAGGGCATTATATGTACCCCAGGGGGCGCCGCAGCCACTGCAAAAGGAATTGGGACCGTTGGGGACGGGCACTCGGGGAACTGTGAGGGACAAGTTCGACGCTTTGGGGGGGTCTATTGCATTTTTTGCTTGCAATGCATCCAATCGGTAGAGTGAAAACCCCTGCACTGCCGACTGATGGCATTTGAAGTGTTGTGATCTGCTGGCCGGCAGTTCAGGTTGAAGTGAGGGCATTATGTGTACCCTAGGGGGCGCCACAGTCGCTGCAACAGGAATTGGGAGCATTTGGGATTAGCACTCACAGAAGTGTGAGGGACAAGTTCCATGCTTTTGGGGGTCAGTGCTTTTTTTTTTGCTTGCAACTCATCCAGTTGGTAGAGTGAAAACCCCTGCACTGCCGACTGATGGCGTTTCAAGTGTTGTGATTTGCTAATGGGCAGTTTAGGTTGAAGTCAGGGCATCATGTGTACCCCAGGGAGCGCCGCAACCACTACAAAAGTAATTGGGACCATTGGGCACTAGCACTCGGAGAACTGTGAGGGACATATTCGACGCCTTGAGGCCTTGATTGCCTTTGTTTGCTTGCAATGCATCCAATCAGTAGAGTGAAAACCCCTGCACTGCTGACTGATGGCGTTTGAAGTGTTGTGATCTACTAATGGGGAGTTTAGGTTGAAAACAGGGCATTCTGTGTACCCCAGGGGGCGCCACCGCCACTACAAAAGGAATTGCGACCATTGGGGACGGGCACTCGGAGAACTGTTCCGGGACAAGTTCGACGCTTTGGGAGTTTATTGCCTTTTTTTGCTTGCAATGCATTAGTGGGTAGAGTGAAAACCCCTGCACTGCCGTGTGATGGCATTTGAAGTGTTGTGATCTGCTGGTCGGCAGTTCAGGTTGAAGTGAGGGTATTATGTGTACCCTAGGGGGCGCCGCAGTCACTGCAACAGGAATTCGGACCATTTGGGACTGGCACTCGGAGAAGTGTGAGGGACAAGTTCCACGCTTTGGGGGGTCATTGCTTTTTTTTGCTTGCAATGCATCCAGTGGGTAGAGTGAAAACCCTTGCACTGCTGAATAATGGCGTTTCAAGTGTGGTGATCTGCTAGTGGGGAGTTTAGGTTGAAGACAGGGCATTATGTGTACCCCAGGGAGCGCCGCAGCCACTACAAAAGTAATTGGGACCATTGGGTACTAGCACTCGGAGAACTGTGAGGGACATGTTCGACGCCTTGGGGGGCTTATTGCCTTTGTCGCTTCCAATGCATCCAGTGGGTAGAGTGAAAAATCTGGCAATACTAGCTGATGGCATTTGAAGTGTTGTGATCTGCTAATGGGGAGTTCCGGTTGAAGTGAGGACATTATGTGTACCGCGCAGCCACTGCAAAAGGAATTGGGACCATTGGGAACGGGCACTCGGAGAAGTGTGACGGACAAGTTGCACATTTTGGTGGGTTTATTGCCTTTTTTTGCTTGCAATGCATCCAATCGGTAGAGTGAAAATTCCTGCACTTCCGACTGATGGCATTTGAAGTGTTGTGATCTGCTGGTCCGCCGTTCACGTTGAAGTGAGGGCATTATGTGTACCCCAAGGGGGCGCCGCAGTCACTGCAAAAGAGATCGGGACCATTGGGGACGGGCACTCGGAGAACTGTGAGGGACAAGTTCGACGCTTTGGGGGGTTTATTGCCGTTTTTTGCTTGCAATGCATCCATTTGGTAGAGTGAAAAGCCCTGCACCGCTGACCGATGGCATTTGAAGTGTTGTGACCTGCTAATGGGGAGTTCCGGTTGAAAAGGGGGTGCCCCAGCCACTGCAAAAGGAATCGGGACCATTAGGGACGGGCACTCGGAGAAATGTGAGGGACAATTCCGAGGCTTTGGCGGGTTACTGCCTTTTTTGGCTTGCAATGCATCCAGTGGGATGGGATGCCACATACACACAGCCACATGGCACACATGCGTTTGCCACGCCCCTTGATTTTTATGGTAATGTACATAGATAGTGGAGCACCCCAACTCAGAAGGGGACACATGGAGCCTGTGTGATTGAACTGAACTGCACATGCAGGCACTGACGTGAAGAACTTATGGTTGTACGACAGGCGGTGCCGGACGTCTGTACGTTTCAGCAAACCACCTTTATGGCCAGTGGGTAGAGTGAAAACCCCTGCACCGTTGACTAATGGCATTTGCAGTGTTGTGATATGCTCATCGGGAGTTCAGGTTAAAGTGAGGGCATTATGTGTACCCCACGGGCGCCGCAGCCACTGCAAAAGGAATGGGGACCATTGGGGACTGGCACTCGGAGAAATGTGAGGGAAAAGTTGCACGCTTTGGGAAGCTGTTGCCTTTTTTTGCTTGCAATACATCCAGCGGGTAGAGTGAAAACACCTGCACTGCTGACTGATGGCATGTGAAGTGTTGTGATCTGCTAATGGGGAGTTCAGGTTAAAGTGGGGGCATTATGTGTACCCCAGGGGGCGCCGCAGCCACTACAAAAGGAATTGGGACCATTGGGGACGGGCACTCGGAGAATTGTGAGGGACAAGTTCGACCCTTTGGGGGGTTTATTGCCTTTGTTTGCTTGCAATGCATCCAGTGGGTAGAGTGAAAACCCCTGCACTGCTGATTGGTGGTGTTTGAAGTGTTGTGATTTGCTAATGGGGAGTTCAGGTTGAAGTGAGGGCATTATGTGTACCCCAGGGGGCGCCGCAGCCATTGCAAAAGGAATTGGGAGCATTGGGCACTAGCACCCGGGGCACCATTGGGGACGTGCACTCATAGAACAGTGAGGGAAAAGTTCGACACTTAGACCTTTTTGCGTGCTTCTGTGCAGACACCTGTCTTGCTGACAAGGAAGGCGTTGAGGGGATTGCCACCAAGCTGCAACCGGAACAAGCACCCAAGAACCCATAGGAGGCTGGACATCAAGCAGCAGAGGCAGCACAACAAGAGGCACGAAAAGAGGCAAAAGAGGCAGCCCCAGTGCCAAAGGAGGCAACGCAGCAAGCGCCAAAAGAGTCAGCAAAGCAGCCGGCAAGGGCGGCAATGCCAAAAGAAGCCAGGCCCCAATCGCCAAAGGAGGGGCCAGAGCAGGCAGCAAAGCAGCCAGCAGATGCAGCACCATCAAAGAAAGCAAAGCTGCAAGAGCCCTAGAAAGCAACAAAGCAACCGGCAGAGGCACCGGGAACAAAGGAAGCAAAGCCGCAAGCGCCATGGGAGGCAAAAAAGAAGGCAGGACAGCAGCCTGTAAAGGAGGGGTTGCAAGCCGGGCTTTCCATACCTGGCTGGACTGTAGAGTCCGATGATTCCTCTCCCTAGTGGCCCAAATTAGAGTCAATATATTTAATATCTGGCCAAAAATTAACACGTTAATCTCAAGATTCACTTTTTTTAGGGGGGTTAGGGGGATTGCCGTGAAAATTATGACCCCCATTGGGTACCTTATGGGCTTAGGTGTCATTTCCCCCCGGGGGTTGGTGGGGGGGTCCTACCCATGTGGTTGTTTCAAAATGGTAAAATTGCTCTCGGCTTTAATTTTTGTTTTTAATTTGTCCATTAATTTTTGAAAAGTTCAAAATTAAAGGGTCGCCGGCATTAATATTAATCTCACAAATATTAACTCATTTCCCCAAATATTAACCCTCCTAACAATCGCACCACGCAACATCTAATGCATCATGTGTGTGTTTATGTTTGTTGTCCATGGCCATTGTGGCCTCTTGGATCCCTATCCGGGACCTCATACCTCGTGGGACCCCGTAGTGGGGTCCCACATCTTCGCGGGTCCGGATGGGGGGTTAGTGGGGTTAGTGGGGTTAGTTGGGTTAGTGGGTTCGGAGGTAGGGTTTGCGTTCGAGGGGTTAGGCGTTTCGTTTGTGGGGGTGGGGGGTTTGGCCTTCTTTTGGCCCGCCACCTGGGCCTCTTCCCGGTGCCGCTCGGCCTCCTCGGGGGTGGGGCAGAGGAGGTAGCGGCTCACCTCATAGAGGGTGGTGCCGCCCGGGTATTCCACCCAAACGGCACCGTACTTCCGCCCGTGGATACCACGGACGGTGCCCCCTCTACCCCTTTGGGGTAGGGTACGTGGACGACCGTCCCGATGATCGGATCCCCGGGACGGTCGTCCTTCTTCTCGACACCCTTGGGGGTATCGGTCTTGGTGAAGGTATGACAGCCTAGACGACGCAACCACCGCGAAGGACCACGACATGAAACTTGCCTCTTGGAACATTCAAGGAGCACAGGGCTCCGTCAGCCTACAACGCTGGGCCAGTACCCTCCACCTGATCAGCCAATGCCGTATCGACCTTTGCGGCATCCAGGAGTATAACCCGTGTTTCCCTAAACCAGAGGCTGCCACAACAGCACTCAATAACGACTACAAGTGCTACGCTGCGCCTGGGACCGAACCACGGATAGCATTCATTGTCCGCAACCCTGTGTTCCCCCACATACTCGAAACGTTATACTCACCCAACGGTTTAGCAGGGGCAATTAGGATACAACTCCCAAACAGCCCCCGCCGCACCATTGCGTGTGTGTACTCCAAACTCAACCAACAGGACAAACAAGAGGTAGACCTATTCCTGCAGTCCCTGAGACCATACGACATCATTATGGGGGACTACAACGATGACATTTGGTCACCCAACCCGACACGCCCGTGGCAGGAAGACCTGGCCAACGGAGTGTTCCTCGACCCATTGCACGCTAGTAGCCAACCCCCGGATCCCCGGCAATACTATACCCGCATCCATAGGCATGGACGCCCTCGTCGCCTAGACGCCATCTTGATTAGGCAACAAATACCAAACATACCCTGGACCTACTATGACACCATACAAATGCCCATATCGGATCATGCCCTGGTCCTGCTTGGGTTCCGATGGAGGATAGGGGCCCCCGACCCACCACGCAGGAAACCACCGCCCACAGTCGCGAAGTGGGATACCAAACAATTCCAACGGTTTACTAACACTATATCCACACTACCCGTAACAAACAACGACCCAGCCCTACGCACGGGACGACGGATCCTATCGGCAATAGCGCACGCGGCGCGACCACGACAACCCACGCGCGCCAAGACAACGGCCACCGCAAACTGGTCGGATACCACGGACCCCAAAGCACGGTTACGTGAGTACGGGGAGATACAAGAGCAGCACATACGGAAACAAATCGGCAAACTGCGCCGAGCAGCAGTTCACAAATCGGGCTATTTTTCTAAAATGGTCAAGAGATGGCGCACCGGACTCATAGCCCAAGACACACCGCAGCCCCCGATAGGAGGAACACAGTACGTACTCAACCACTTTGCGGGCGACCCAACATACGACGAAGACACGTGCCGACAACTGATACGGAAACATGTACGGCACCGCACGTGGAACACCACAACTCCCACATACGAGGAAATACTTGCGGTGCCTTCGGGCACCAAAGAATAAATCAGCCGGGCCTGACGGTGTTCCCCCGCACCTGCTCCGGCATCTACCGGACCACGTGCAACAGCAGCTATACCAGGCAATCGTTGCGGTCTTGAACGGACAGCACATCCCAGTGGCTTGCCTGCAGTCCAGGGTAGTGCTCATCTATAAAAAGAAGAATCCCCAGGACCCACGAAACTACCGGCCAATCTACGTATCCACGGCCATATATAGCATACTCACACGCCTCCTCCTGACGCGTATATCGGGGGCCTTGACCCCGGGACTACTGGACATACAACACGGCGCCACACAGGGCCGAAACACCACAACGTTAGCCACGAAACTATTCAACGACCTGCACGCTGAGGACGGGTACGTGGCCCTACTCGATGTGGCCAAAGCTTATCCATCAGTCCCCCGACCCATGCTGACTGGGATCGTCAGGGAGGCAGGGGCGCCAGAAAACATCATACGGATGTTGGGGGAAATATACCATCATACACCGGCCGTACTGACCCTACACGGAAAGGACCTACCCATACGACCAACCAGGGGTATGAAGGAGGGGTGCTTCCTCTCCCCAACACTGTTTCTCCTATACTACGACATACTACTACGTGATACCATGGAACGATGCCCGGGAGCCCGACTATACGTGTTCGTTGACGAGGGGGGGGGGGGTTTGTGGTGGCGGTCTTGGGGGGGTTGGTGGGTTCGTGAGCGGGGACGGCCTTCGTAGGCCGTGCGGTGGTGGTGGTGGCGGGGGGTTTGGGTCTTTTGGGCCGGGGGATCGCCCCGCAGTCGCTTTCGTGAGACGACTCGAAGGAAAACTTTCGTTTCTTGGGGGCGGGTTGGGGGTGGTTGGGCTTCGCTTGGGGGGGGGTTTTGAGGCGGTGGTGGTGGTGGTGGACGCCCCCCCCCCCCTACTCCCCCTCGCTCACCCTGCCCCCACCCATGCTCCCCCACATCTCCTCATCCTCCCCCCCCGCGTACCCCACCTCCTACATCCGAGCCCGCTGCCCGGGCCGGAGGTGGCGCGGCGCCACCCATACGCCGCTCACCGCGCGCGAAGTCTCCCAGTCGTGGAGACCGCACAAGAGAGCAAGGCCCACGGGTGGATCCCGGGCCACAATGCGATGCAGGGCCCCCAAGGGTACTTCCTGGGAGCACTCAGCGTCTCGCCAGGCCACCCGGATGGGCCTGGCATTCGTTGCTTTGACCACGACCTCAATCACCCGCAAAAAAAAAAGAAAAAAAAGGTAAATGAATTTTTTCGGCGACATTTTTAATACGTTGACTTTATTATTAACTCTTAAGTTTTAATGTTTTGACCGGCGGCGCAAAAATTAAATATTAATCTCGAGAAATTAAAGCTGGCGTCCTCAAAATTCATGCAGGCAGGCAAGCAACATACCTCAAAACTCCCGTTCACTCCGCCTGCCTGCACTGCCCCCATGGCACCCCGGGTCGTAGATGGGGCGGGGCAGGGCCAGCACAGTGGCCCAGTCCACCCCGAAGGCCACAGCCTTGCCCTGGCGCCACTGCCTGACCCAGCCCAGTTGGGCCCAGTGCTCCCGCAACACCAAGTATTGCGGCGTCGCAAAACGGACGCCGCGGGGGTCAAAACGCAAATTCAGTGCGGGCAAGGCGCCCGCACTGATTGCCTCTGGCATGGGGGTTAGGGGGGCACCAGGAAGGGGTTTCCGGACCTAGATCCCCCCCCCTGGAGGCATCCTTACCCCAGGGGCCTCTGTGTTCCCCCTCCTTCCGGCGAATCAAACACCGGACCAACCGCCGAAAAATCCACATGACTGTCATGTGGCTATGGGGGGGGGAGGAAAAAACGGGTTGATTCCCCGCGCACCACTCCTGCAGCACCCGGGTTGACCAGGGGATCGGCCCCGCCTTCCGGGCGGTGGCAGACTGGGGGCCTAGGGCTTTGAGAAGCCACTGCGGGAGGGGGGGGGTCATTGGGGGGGTCAACAACCTGAACTTCATCCCCGTCCCCGTCCCCGTCCCCCTTGTGCACCACCACTTCCCCCTCCCCCTCATCCTTGACCCCCCCCCCCCAGGCTGGCCTCTACCCCCCCCCATTGCCCCTGGCTCCTCTCCCTCTCTCTCCCCTCCCTCTTCTCCTTCTTCTTTTTCTTCTTCTCCTTCTTCTCCTTCCGCCGCCTATCCGAGGAGTCTTCGCTTGACTCCTCGGTTGGCGGTTGTGCGGCGGGAGGAGGAGGAGGTGCTGGTGCTGGTGCTGGTTCTGGTGCTGGAGCTGCTGCTGCTGCTGCAGGAGCTGCAACCAGTCGCCGCTCCAATTGTGCCATCTAAGAGAGTGAGAGGATAAAAAATAAAAGGGAAAAAATTAATTTTTGTGCCCCGGACTTAATTTCTTGAAATTAATATTATCTATCGAAAAATTAATTAATATATTAAATATTAATGACGGCGCCTATTAATATTAATCTCGAAATATTAAACGGATCGACGGAAATCTTAATTCGTGTACGCAAGCAAGCGTGCACAAGCAAAACACACCAGGGCTTCGTTGTTCGCTTTGAACATGACGGCCAACATCTTTTGCAGGGCCGAGGCATCTATGGCAAGGAGAAAACAAAGCTAGTGGTGCAGTGGTGGAGAAGCAAGGTTGGAGGGCGGGGGGCTATGGGTGGCCATGAGTTTGACCATGGTGCATGGGGCGGTATGGGGGGTCCCGTAGTTGCGTAGCGGGAGGTCAAATTTTGAAAACCACCACTCCCACACTTGGGAAACTACCTCCCCCTCCCTCTCTACTTGGGTTGCCCCCAGCATCCCCCCCCCCCCCGGCCCGAGTGGTCATTGTATGCGCGCTTAAGGATGGCTTTGAGGCTCTCAACGGCATCCGCGCACACGGCACCCAACCTAACCCCCAAGCGGCGTGCATTGGCCATGGCCTCGGTGACATCCTCCTCCAAATAGAGGAGGTAGTTTGATTGACGCGCCTCCTTGCAACAATGTGCACCGTAGGTGCGTGCCACCTCGGCCGCACGTAGGTCTCCGCGGGGCGGCTTGTCCGTGTACAACTCTTGGAGGAGGTCACGCATGGCCACGACGGCTTGCCATTCACCATCCTCCGGGACGTAGTCCAACAACGGACCAAGTTCCTCCCACGCGAGGAACAACGCACGGGCCTCCTCCCCGTCGGGTGCCCCCGTCGCACCCAACTTCACACCCGTGCGGGCCCGGTAGAGGGCCCGTTGTACGGCGTCGGTGTTCTCCTTGGGGAGGTCCACAAGGCGTGTCTCGATGAACGCCACTTGGAGCCGGCCAATGGCCATGCAACAATGAAGGATGCATAGGAAAACCATGCACCGGTCAACCACAATGTGTGGATCCCCTATGCATCCCCCATTCTCCAAGCTACGGCCGGTCTGCTTGTAGCGGCGGCGGGCCGCGTCTTCACGGGCCAAGGTGCGCCAGGTCGCCACGTTGACCCATGCTGCCGCAACCTTGTCCCACACCCCCATATTGTAAATTGAGCCCACTTTGGGCGAGGTGGACACACCGATAAGGCGCCGCACGAACTGTTGCTCGCCCCCGACGACCAACCTGCTTGGCACCCAGTGCGACACCCAATGAAACTTCTCACAGTCTTGTATGGACTGCAATGCCTACAAAGAGGACATGGATTAATATTTACATTAATTTCCCGAGATTAATATTAAGTTAACTTTTCAGTCGGCGTTAATATTAACCGAAAACAAGATATTAATCTCGAGAAATTAGCGCCAAAAAACGCAAAAATTAACAAACAACGAATGGGCAACAAACCTTCAAGTTGTCGGCACATATCGTTGCAAGTGCTGCCATGTCCTTGTTCCGCACACGGCCATCCCTATCACCCTCAAGTACGCGGGTGTGCGGCCCCGTGCGCCGTGGTTGAGGAGCCCAATGGAGAGTTGGGTCCAACTACCAGCGGCGCACGGGTACGCATCCCCACGCACAATGAAGGTGAGGGCCCTTGTGCAATCGATGGTGTCCACTAGCGATGGGTGTGATTGGACGTACCGGGCCCATGAGGGTAGCGGCCAAGAGCGCCCACTCGCGGGGGGATCGGGGACGGACACGGGTGGTCGTAGGTCAAGGGGGGTGACCAATTCCTTCCACGCGTCCGTGAACGCTTCCCGAGTGGGGAGGGGGAGGGCGAAAGGGAGGCCCGTTGCGGCCGAGTAGGCCAACCCCCGGCGGCTCATGTACTCCATCATGTGGTGGAAGCCAACCTTGGGGACGTTCAAGTCCATGAGGAGGCCGATGAGGTCCGGGGCCGGGAAGAGGTGGGAGGCATGTTGCTTCACCGCCTCCACTTGCTTAGTACGAATGAGGGAGGGGTAGCCAACCACCATGGCCTTGGACCATCGGGCCCGGGCCAAAGGGGATGAGGCCACCCACTCACCAAGGAGTTGGGAGACCAAAGGGTCCCGCAAACTCTTGGCCCCGCTCAAACGCACGAGCGTCATGTTAAGCTCGGTAAGGGTGTCCCGAGAGAAAGGCATAACAAGGGCTATATAAGGGAACATGGTGGTGTGGAGGGGGGGGGAATGCGGGCGACCGGAGGGGGGGCGTCCAAGACATCCACCAACACAACATTGGAACCTCTCTACTATACCGTTGTGCAACAATCTACCATGTAACACCCCTTATAGGTCCGCATATGTGCATGGAAAAATGGGTACAAATGGCTCAATCGCAAAAATTTGACTTTAACCTCTTAATATTTGCGAGATTAATATATTAACGCCTTCATATATTAAGAATTAAAAATTAAAATATTGACTTTAATTTGGGCCACCAGGGCTTTAATTGGACACCCCGCCGAGTTCTCTGACGGTGAAATCGCCGAGCTTACGGATGTTGAAAGGGAAGTCTACAAGGAAGACGGCCCACCACCACTGGATGCGAGCAACCGGAGTGTTCCCAGGAGATGTGGAATTGCCCCAGTTGGACGGAGTTGGCAAGCCAGGGAGTGGAGGAGGGTTCACAGGAAAGAATGCCGTACTTCCGCAGCGGAGGCGGCAGGCATGGTGACCAAAGGCGGTGCTCCCGTCCATTTTGCTGTCACAACACAAAGGGACCGAGTGACGAATGAGAACACACCAGCTGTGTATTATTACATCCAAGGAACCATGACCACTGCCTGGGATACGAGCGAGTTTATACCGGTAGAGGAATGGGTGGAGGGATAGGAGAGTGCACGAGAGGCAGCGGCACAGGCACAGCAAGCGGAGAAGGGACACGTTGCGGACCGGCCGCATGTACAGGAATAGCAACCAGAGAAGGGACATGCCGCGGATCAGCCATCAGGAGAGAAGGCAACGCAAGGATCCAGAATATCGACACACAAGCTTTGGAGCACACCAGGACCCCCACCAGGGGCGCGGAGGCAGGAACCCGCCATGAACAAGGCGGCCCGCCCATCTTTGGGCCAACCACTTGCGGCGGACTTGGACACGGACACTCTGGTGGAGTCGGAGGAGTAGGACACAATTGCCAACCGAGTAAAAACAAAGAGGCCAGACCCACAACAAGACGCCATACGAAGACAGATAGAGAGAGAGAAGGAGCGGAGAGAGAGGGAAACAAGAAAGACGGAGGACAAGAAGGTCTTCGAAGGCTTGAAGCGGCGGCACAAGAGGCAAGCAGTGGAGGATGAGATGCAGTGGCCGGCACGGACTCGGGAATCAGAGCGGAAGCAAGCGGTGACGCTGGCCAAAAGGTGGGTCGACCAGGTGGCCATATTGCACGCCCCATGGGGCGCGCAAAGGCACATGCAACTGCATAGTTCCAATACCGCCCCGGTCGAGCATGTGGAAAGGAGGCGGTCGCTGCACAAGCTGCAGGGGGCCATGAGGCGCGCGCACTGGCTGCCTGCAAGGCCCACCGGCCACATGCCCGACCTTCCGGTGGCATACCGCAGCCTCGGCGATGAAGGGCCCCTCCGCCCCTCTCGGCCCAGCCGCCAGCTGTTTGAGGCGGTCGTGGACCGGCAGGGCGAGGAGACGTGGATTGTGGATCCGCTGCACCTGCAGCCGGCACAGGACCCGGCAGTGACCTTCCAACGAGCCGGATTCATTGTGCATGCCGTGCAGCGCCCTGGTGGCCCTGGTGGCCCAAAACAGAACTGCTCGTACCTGGCGGACAAAGCCGCCGGCGCGTTAGTGACCAAGCCCACGAACAACTGGAAGATTCCCGAACCCGGCGACTTCTTCGACAATGACAAGTCCATGACGGAGCAACACCGGGAAGAATAACGTTCCACGCTCAAATGGCTGCAGGGATGGAGCCAGATCAAGGTGCAGCCGCAGTCGAAGAGACGGGGCGAGTACGTTCCCAAGCACCCCTACATTGTCAGCACCACGGAGACCACTATGCAACAAGGACTGCGGCCGTGCGGGTACACAGCGCTGAGCAACGAGGCGATGATGGCGGCTGTGGCAAGGCCTAGTGGACGGGCCCCTGACGTGATGAGGAGCGTGGCGGCCGGTGCCGAACCGGTGCTGAAGTCCGGCGCCCCGGACATGCAGTTGAGGTATTGCAGTACGTCGTAAGCGCAGAAGTTGCTGGGCTTGGCGCACCCAAGTCGGCAGTGGAGCATGAGCACGACCCGCAAGGAGGAGCCGGTGGCAAAGACGCGGTGGCTGTTGCCGATCGTCATACCGAGAGTGACGCGGTCGTCGGCATGCGGGCGCCTTGGCGACCAAGGAGGCAAGAGACCAAGCAGGCAAGCAAGGCACGCAAGAGAAATGAGAAAGAAGCGGAGGAAGAAGAAGAGGACGAAGAAGAGGAGGAGGAAAAGGAACCCTCACAGAAAAGAAGAAAGTGCTCAAGAGGAAGATCAAGAAAAAGATAAGTAGAGAGTAGACAGATGAAAATAGGGGACCTCGATGGAGGACAGGGACAGTGGCCAACGCACCACGGCACTGGTGACTGCTTTCTGGCGTGCCCCGTGGATCTCGTGTTCGTTCGTGCAACCCGCCATTGTCTGGTTTGGGGGGGCCAGACCACACAAACCCCCACAACGACATCCCCTTCCACTGTGCGCACACGATGGTGGAGGTGGCGGGCCTGTCGGTGTGTGGTGGTGTGACCACGGCCAATGTTGGGGAAGCATGTTGTGGCAGTGGTCCCAAGAGGTGGAGGACACGGGTGCAGATGAGAACCGCAGGGGGCATGGGTGCCAGAGAAGCAAGAGAAGGGGAAACAGAGGAAAGAGAGAGCAGATGGAAGCTGGCAGGGGCGATGCAAGGCTGATGTATGAGCGATGCAAGGGTGTCACACTGGCGATGCAGAGGACTCCATGGGCCTTACCATGGCAGCCACACGGACCAGGAGCTGATCTGAGGTGGAAAGGGAGGAGGGAGGAGGAGAACAATGCGCGTGTGCAGTGTGACCAACTACTGCACAGGACTGGGCTGGCTCACTAGGACAAGGTACAGACAAGGAGGGTAACAGGCCAAGTGACCGTGCTCATGACCCACAACAGGGAGGAACGGAGGCGAGATGCGTGTTAGCGAGAAGGGGAGGCAACAGGGATGAGGGAAGATAGAGGGACGAGAGGGAGGCGGTCAAGACGGGAGGGAGGGCGCAGACCCGCCGCCAACGACAGAGGGTGGTGAAGATGGTGGACAGAGGGACCAGAGAGAAGGGGGCAGGGGGAATGGCGGCAGGCTGGGCGGTTGGGAACCCGTGCACTCCGTGAGTCTGCTCCGCGGTCGGGGGCATGTGATTGGCCACGCGTGGCCATGGTAGCCGGGGCAGCCTGAACAGGAATTCACTGCAGTTTCTGTGAAGGTGGCGGAGCAGGGGGGAGGGGCGGGATGCTTGTCGTGCATATCATCCATGTTTGCTTGTGTAGTGCACAGCGCGCTCCGGAAGCTGTCTGCAGGTATCAACATTTTGTGGACGAAGGATGTGCGCGAAGGATTGCCCAAGCTGATCTGCTAGCGGGCGAGGCAACAAACAGTGCATATCTAGCTGGCACCGAAGAAAGGCAAAAAAGAGGTGTGTTGTGTATGCGGTTTTTCCGCAGGTATCAAGGCAGAATTCAGAAGAAAAGCGGATGCTACTGCGGCAAGACTGCGCGCCAGTCGAAGAGCGTGCGCGACCACCAAACCGCATCTTCGCATGGCGCTGAAGAAAGGCATTAAAAAAAAAGAGGTGTGTTGACGTGCCAATTTTCTGCATGTATCATCAATTTGTGGAGCAACACCAAGACCCTGACCCTCAAGTTCACAATGGCCGCATCATGGGTAGCGCATCTCTGGATGGCTCTGAAGACAAGCAGAAAACAGGTGTGTTTTGCATACCACTTTTCTGCAGGCCCCTCGGTATTCATCACTTGTGAATCACAGTGAAAAGCTCAAGTCCAGCACCTGTGCTAATAACCAAGGCTGCTGCGACCACTTGACGGCATCCTCGCATGGCGCCGAAGACAAGCATTCAACAAAAATATGTGTGTTGGCGCCCCATCACACTGTGTGCAGGATGCAAGTCACAAGTGTTGTGCGTGCTAGTACCGAGTGCGACGCACTGCCGAAGGGTGCAATTCCCTTCTACAATTTTGTACATTGAGCCGGGGCCGTAGTCTCCTCTCTTTTAGAGAGCGATGGTGTCAAAAGATCAATGTGCTCCTGTACATATGTATGTGAACAACTGAGTGGACACTTGGTGCTCGTGTGCTTGGAACCCGGCACTCCGTGAGTGCGCCGCGGGATCGGGGGCCTGTGCTTGGCAGCGCCTGGCCATGGTAGCCGGGGCAGCCTCCATAGAAATTCTATGGAGGCGGCGGAGCAAGGGGGTAGGGGTGGGGCTAGGGGGGGCCAAAGGGCGGGGGGGCAACGTGGGGGGGGGGCTTTGGGGGCGTCTTTGGGCCCAGTGGGGACATTGGGGGATTAGGGTAGAAAAAGTCCCCAACGGGTAGAAATTTTTGTATGCGGGGTCGGGGCGGGGGGGGACAGGTGTCGTTGTTGAAAAAAAGTTTCACCTTCTGGGGGAATTTTTCTTCCGCCCTTTCCGTGCCCTTGTGTGTACATTTGAGAAAACTTTTTTTTCTTGTTCAATCTTCACCGGTTCACGCCAAGATGATGGTCGTCCTCAACAAAAATCCTTGTTCAAAATGTGACATGTGCTTATTTCAGCTAATTAGAAAAATGTATAATCTCTGCGATGGGTAGTTTGAGAGTGCATTACATATATCCAACGGTGCCACACTAAAAACTCTGGTTCGACAGTATTCACCAGAAATCCCCCTACTTTTTGGGGTTCACAAATAAGTTTCTAGAAAATACATTTCCCCCCCTCAAATACATGGCAAGGTGCCAAAAAACCAAGGAATGAATTTCTTGGAAACCCCTTGAACGAAAACGGAATTTCTTTTCTACACATCTCCTTCTCCCTTCTTCTTCTTCTTCTTCTTCCTCTTCCTCTTCCTCTTCTTCTTCTTCTTCTTCTTCTTCTTCTTCTTCTTCTTCTTCTTCTTCTTCTTCTTCTTCTTCTTCTTCTTCTTCTTCTTCTTCTTCTTCTTTCTCTGATCCATTTCTTGATGTACTCATGTATGGCACACCAGCAAGCATACAAATAAGGGTGTGGGGCCATGAAGTTGTGACATGCATGAACATTGCCAAGCATGGGTGGATGCTCACAACCTACTATTAGGCCCCGCACCATTGACGGATGCAAATGAAATGTAACCTTAATGCCCACTAAATGGAGCAGGTGAGAGTTCTGGAGTCAACTTGGCCGACGTTGGTCAAGTTACTGAAACATTTATAAGCACAATCATCAATATCGACGGGGGGGGGGGGATCAAGGTTTGACTGAAACATCATAATTCTGGCCTTCAATTTTCAAGGATTTTATCAATTTTTTCTAATTGATATATTCATTTTGGGCATGTAAGAATGAGGCGGTGCCCTTTTTGCGGCTTTCCGCATGGGTCCTTTTTGACCAAAATTAGGCGCCATACCCAAAATGCCGAGTCGATTTCCGAAGTTCACCAGGTGCCCAAAGCATCGCCCAACAGTGGCCCTTTTGATAAATAATATGGATTGGTGCTGAAATGCGACGCCTTTGGGGGACACACGGGAAAGGAGTGTTTTTGGCTCAAGGATCAAGATTTTTGCTTTTTTTTTTTACCTCAAACCATCGTTTTGCCCAATTTGGGCAGGATCTTAGTTGAGCTGCTGATGGCGAGGACCTGAAGATGTCAGTGTTTCTGATGGCGGCAACACCATCATCAACGCTTCAAGCATTTTTGTACGCTATTTTATAGTATAGAAGTAACACTCTTAAATGTCACATGTTTACATGTCACTATGCCTACGTACACCTCAATTTCTTGCTCAAGATGCCAAATTGTGTCATGGCCGAGGCAAGGATTCCAGAACTATTTGTGCTACCCAAATTGAAGTGTTGATTAACACAAGATGAACAGGAATTTTTTGATTTGCAATGGGTTCACGCTCTTGCATGCTCAAGGAATCTTTGAGGTTGTTCCCTAAAATGCTTCTAAACAATTCTGCCATCGCCGAAGCAATGTTCGCAGGCCAACCGTCCCCCAGACCTCAAAGCATTTGTCAATGACGTTAGTTTTCGCAGGAGCTACAGTCCAAGGCATTGGCTTCATGAAGGAGTGGAGACCTTGGCTCTTATGATGGCTGCAAATACCTATGGACCCCCAAGCCCCTTGTGTAGACGGCACCCATGACGACGCAATATGTGGACCACGACGACCTGGACGAGGTTTTAGGCACAAGTTATTCGTCGCCTTAGGGTATGGAAAGGCCCCTACAAGATTTGAATACTTTATTCTTAGGATGACAGCAAGTTTCAATGCCCTTGCCAAAAAAAGGGCCGAATTGCGTGTCGACCAAGTGCAGGGAAACTGCAGTGCCTCTCTTCAAGTAACTACAAGCCTACAGTGGTGTCGTGCTGGTTGGGCAGCTGTCAACCCACCGTTTTAAGACCCCAAGGACCCAAGTTTTCAACATAGGGGTCCTCAAGACCTCTCAACATCCAAGCTCCCCTCTTTGGGCTTGCCTTCCTTTGGACATAGGTAAGCCTTTTCAGGAAGCGGGTGAAGTGGTAGGGTGACCTTTACCCTACCTGCTGCTGCCATAGTGAAGCTTGGGGATGTTGATTTTGAGCATCTCTCTACACGATCCAACAGATCTTTGGGGAAATTCTTGTAAAATACGCAAAAACATGAAATTTTATATGGCTTGGTGCCAATCTATTCCCACGCGCTTAACGCCTTGTTGGGGCCATTTGGCCTTCGATTTTCGAGGATTTAATCAGTTCCTTTGATTGATATTTTTGTCGTGTGCATATAAGAATGAAGCGGTGCCCTTATTGCAGCTTTCCGCAAGGGTCATTTTTCACCAAAATTGGGCACCACAAACATTTTCTCGCAACGTGTTGAGCCCATTCCAACAGCTGACCGAGTGCCCAAAGCAGGGCCCAACAGTGGGCATTTCCATTTATAATATGGATTGGGGATGAAACGCGTCGTGTTGGTGACACCACGCGATTGGGGGAGACACGGAAAATCACCGTTTTTTGCTTAAATATCACTTTGTTTCACTGTTTTGTGCCGCACAACCACTATTTTGCCCAGCTTGGGCACGATCTCCGTAGATATTCAGATCGCGCCAACCCAAAGCTGTTAGTGTTTTTAACTGGTACGACACCGTTGTTGACACTTCAAGCTTTCGTATTAGCTATTTTATAGTATAGAAGTGACAGTCATACATGTTGTATGTGCACTGGTTCACTATGCTTGCATACACTTCAATTTCCTTGCTCAAGACACCAGATTGTGCCACGGCCGAGGCAAGGATTCCAGAATTGTTTGTGCTTCCCAAATTTCAGTGTCCATGAACACAAGCTCAAGAAGAATTCTTGGATTGTGAGTGGGTCGGGGTCTTGTATGCTCAAAAAGTCTTGGAGGTTGTACCTTCAAATGCTTCAAAACTATTTTGCCATCACCGAAGCCACGTTCCCAGGCGAGGACTTGGCTGAGACCGCACGACATTTGTCAACGGCGTCAACTTTTGCAGGATCTATGGTCCAAGGCATTGGCTTCATGAAGGAGGAAGACCTGGGCTCGTATGATGGCTGGAAATACCTACGCAACCCCAAAGCCCGTTGTGTAGACGACAGCAACGACGACGCAATCTATAGACCATGACGCACTCGACGAGGTTCCAAGCACACGGTATTCGTCGCCTGAGGGTGTGGAAAGGACCCTAGAAGATTTGAATACTTAATTTCCCGGATGACACCAAGTTTCCATGCCCTAGCTAAAAAAAAAGCCACATTGTATGATTTTATTTGTTTTTCCGCACCTGCGGCCACGTCCAGAGAGGCTGGAATGCCTTTCTTCATGTTACATTAGGCCTACCGTGGTGTGCTGCTCGTTGGGCAGCCGTCAACCCAACCATTTTAAGACCCCAAGGACCCAAGTTTTTAGCATATGGGTCCTCAAGACCCATCAAGACCCAAGCACTTCTCTTTGGGCTTGCCTTCCTTTGGACCTAGGTAAGCCCTTTAAGGATGGGGGTGCAGCGGTAGGGTGACCATCACCCTATCCGCTGGTGCCATAGTGATGGGGACGTTGATGTTCAGCATCTTTCCGAAAGATCCAACAGATCTTTGGGGAAAATGTCGTACAATGCGCAAAAAATGGACCTTTTTTACGCTTGGCCATACTATTCAGCATGCGCTCAAAGCATTTGCGGGGCCATTTGGCCTTCAATTTTCCACAATTTTATGAATTTTCTCAATGATATATTCATTCAACATCACTAGTACTGCATCTGCGACCCTCGCCACAATTTCCGGGGCACGTCTAACTAATTCATGCCGTTCACACAATTGGGGCATGTGTTGATGGTTTGCAACTTCCCTCATGCGGATTTGTTTCGGCGGGGTTATGCGCTTCTTGACATGATCGAGAGTACCTTTGTTAGAATCTCGCTCCGGAATGTGCTATCTCTCTGTTTGCAACCAATGGTACTATCTCAACAACGGTGTGGAACCAAACTGGATCACCTGAAACTTCTCCATATGATTCGGCATGTGCAGCAAGCAACCCGACATGATTTGCCTGTGTGTGTCGATATTAAGATTCACTACAAGCTAATGAAGTACTTGTATGGGCAAACTTACACTTCTTGGAATTTCCGGTCGCACTGGTCAAGCCTGCCTTCATCTACGGGGTTCGGCACCCATACAAGCATATGATCACTATGCTGTTCCGCAATTTAATGCCCATTATCTCTTGATTGAGAATACACACCGATATTAGAGAAGGGGACGCAGTACCAACAAAGATCAAGCTCCTTCATATGGAGAAGACCATGCAGGCGCTCTATCTAAGTGCAGGCACTTACCTACAAAAAGTTCAGGCAAAAATTGAAGCATTTGCTGTTGCGGCGCAGAATGAACCACTGACGGACATGCAGGTTAAAAGCAAGGAGCTACTTTTGGTGTTGAAGGTGTTGTTGAAGGAGTATTGCTCAGATGCATTGAGGATTGGTGCACTTGTGCGGGACTGCAATTGGGCCGGCAGAGATCCCGGCAGTGGGAAGCATGCCTTAGCAGTGCTGCGGTCTTGTTTGTTGGGTCCGGTTTCTTTGGTGGGGGACCAGTGGGAGAATGTGGAGTACATCAAGACATTGGTGGCTGCTCTGTCGACATGGCAGCGTTGGCACTCTCAAACGCCCGGGTGTTTTCTCGGTAAGGAATTCGGGGAGGTAATGTTGAACAGTTCAGTGCACAGTGCCAATTTTGGACTACCATCACATCTCTTGACGGCACTTTTGTACCACTGGTCCAAACCCGGCCAGGGAGGAAGAAGCTGCGGTTCTCACTAAAAGAGAAGTATGTGATGGTATGCGTCTAATCTAAGGAAGTTTGTTCTTAGTGTTTCTGTAGCATCCTTGCCTAATGTGCAATGCAAGCCCCAACCTCAGCGGCTTGTAGAAGCAGTTGTGTTGCGCAGTGTTCATGACCATTGTTTTCCCGGAACATTTGCGGCAGTTTCACCAGGTAGCTGTCTTTTCGATGTTTTCCACAATCATATTAGGACCGTGCTTCGCAAGAATCCCCCAAGCGATGACCTTCTTACAGTTCTACAGCAAACAGTGTGTCGTTCAACGATTGCGGGGCAATAGAATGTGGATTTCCAGAGAGTGAAGCAAATTATGCGCCAGCCTAAGCCGAAACCCAAAGCAAAACCAAAACCGGGGAAACTAGTTGCAAAACGAGCTGCCCCCCCCCCCCCCAAGACAGGCTACATCCATCCCCAAACGAGCCCCAAGGAATCCAAAACGTGCACCCAAATCTGGCCCACATCGACCGCTAGCGCACCATAGCGGCCACCATCCAATTAGGGGAGAAGGGCAAGGTGCGAATAATGCGAGCGATGACGAGGACGATAGCCCTGAGGGGGCCGTGTTTGCAGTCAACAGTTCCAGTGATGACAATAATGTGTCCGACGATGATGATATAGTGGCAATTCTGGATGATGAGGAGGTATTTGGACAGGACACTTGAACATGGGACTGAAAGACTTGTTATCCTTAGAACGTGCCGGAAATTGTACTTTGATTGTGGGCTGTTGCATTGACTGCCGAAATTTTGCCACATCTTTCATAATTGGTGTTTGTAATTTTTGATTTCTGATTTTTGCATTGAGGCGCGAAATTTCGCACTGTTTTTCTAGTTTGTATATTTAGAACCTGCTTAGTAACGGGTAATGTTGTGTTGCAGCCAGGCCCACCAACGATTTGCTATAGTTTTTCCTGTGCGTGATCCCGATCGGCTACTGTGATGCACTATCTTGATTGATGACATTGTCATGATGTGTAGTTGAGGGTACATTATGAGATTTTCTTTGGTTTTGATGTGAACAGACTATAAATAAGGAATGCTGGGCACTAAAAACAACCAATCACTGGCATTTGCCATTGAGATCCATGACCGGAGCACCCTGATTTCCCGCAGGCCCCCGTTGTCATGTCATGTGTACCCCCAAAATCAAATAACAATGTGCCTGTGGCCCTAGAGCTAGCCTTATTGTCACAACCATCGCAGGGGTCCTCCGAGGGCCCCAGTCAACGGACGCCGCACAGCCGTGGAAACAAGAAGGGACTTTGGAAAACAATGACTCTATCAGATGCGGTCCAAAAGACACTGGTGTTATCGCACAAGGTCCTGTGGCTGGATGTGAACCGCAAGTATGGGCAAATCATGATAGTCAACGACACCCAACTGCAGATGCGGCCGGAGGATTTGGCAAGGGTACCCCTTGTGGTGATTATCAAAGGCTTGCTGGTTCGGCGTGACAATCGTATGTTGCTACACGTGCACCTACACGTCTATCGTTTGTATTCTGTCTTGGGGGTGAATATTTTGTGCCATTGATGCAGTGGGCAGTTTTTGGATCATTGCTGGATAGCATGTGTTTTGTGCGGCATGGAGACTTGTAGCTGAACTTGAGAAAAACAATTTGGACCCTTTGAAGGCACCTGCAGTTTGCGTGTATGGTTGTGAAGTGGGATACCCCATTGCGACAGAGGAGACACGTAGCAGGCCAATCAACAGACAACACAACTATTAGTTAGAGGAGCATTGATGAGTGAAAGGGCAGTGCAACTGATGGAAAACTGGGGAGGAGCCTGAGAATGCTAATTTGAGTCTCACTGACATGTGCCGCGTGATGTTGGCGGAAGGTGGACAAACAACTGACGAAGGAAGCCTTGCGTTTGAATGTTGCGCTCATGCTCGTTGTCTTCCTGGGCCCTAAAAACGTTGCTCCTACACCTGTGACACATAGATGGCTGCCTTTGGCAAGAATGATTGAGGCAACTGGCTATACAGCAATTGATGGAATACGCAATTTCGAGACTAGCCAGGAGGATCCCCTTGGCACTTTGGATCATTCAAACCATAAGAGGGGCTCATTGCACCATTTGTGGGACAATGTGCCAGATACATGGAGACCTCACGAGCTCCTGTTGATGGATTGGCTAAAGTGGCACGCGAATGCCAAAGGGAGATGCGAGGGGGGTGGATCGTTATGCATGCCGATTATCCCAAGGAGTTGGTTCACCCTACCAGAAGTATGTCGTACAAGCATCGTGAAATGCACCGTTGAATCGTCCAATTCCGTTCATTGTGAGGAAATTTTGCGTCTCCTGTGCCATTATGTGGTGAACACCTAGCTTTCCTTGCTAATAGGAAATACCTCGGAGTTTGCTACCTTTCAGCGTCATATCAAGGGGCTTGGTGCACTCCAATTCTGCTGTGCAGACTGGGTGTATACTGATGATCTGCCTATGCCCCCCTGGGACTATGTATGCAAGGGGGAATTCTCGACATCCTCAAAATATGTCGACTTTAGGAGCCACCTTGACAGACTGCGTAAATCCTTTGACATTGCCAGCTCAAAAAAGGAATGTGGTCCACCTGAAGACAGTTTCTAGTTCTGATGCCGATGCTGTTGGCGGTGACTCCGTGTTTTAGCTTTTTCCAGCTAAATCCCACTACCATTTCAAACGCCACTGTCGTTGGTTTGCCGTTCATACTTGCTGTCATTCAGATTCTAAAAGGCTGGTCCATGGGTCTACCACCTCTTGATGTGGGACATGTTTCAACGGGGAAACCATTGGTGGTTGCTGATGAATGTGCTGACCTTCGGATCATCTTGAGTCAACTGCAGGCTGACCAAGATGAGGAGGGAGTGAATCAGGTGAGTTTCATGATATACAACACTCGTAGCCGCAGTTCCAATTTCACTATGATGCAATCAGTGATGACAATCATCACGTTGACTCCTATTCCAAGAAGGGTACGTTGCCCCTTTTAAATGCTACGCCGAAAACACCAGAATGTCAAATTCGAGCGAAATTTTGCCACTCTCGTCATTTTGTCTATTTTGTACCACTTGTTTACCTGCCTCTGTACTTCACGTTCAGTCCATGCGCGTTGCCCAGTATCTTGTGTCCTGAGGCTATTCAATGGGTGATGGAGGTTCTGAAAGTCCCAATGAATCTGACAAACTCGGTGCTAGTGGGGTCTCAATCCCCAAATTTGGCTGTTCAGTTGCGCATCCCTCTCAAGTTTGAAATTTGAGTTTTATTTGGTTTGCTCAAAGGTGCGGTTGATGAACTACCAAAGGAAATTATTGAGCTCACACCGGTACTTTGAGAGAAGGGGACTCTCCGGCCCCAATCTACTGGGAATTTGTGTTGCCGCATGTGGACAAGGGTGTGCTCGTTGACCCGCATCTGGACAAGGGTGTGCCTGTTGACAAGACTGGAATGGCCTATGTACCCGATGACCTTGACGAACAGGACTGCATGGATAGTATGGTGAACGTGGATGCAAAGTCCAACGCAAAGCCAAAGCCCTAGGCTGCTAAGCCAAAGCCCAAGAACGGGGCTGCTAGCCGTCCGCCTAGTGTCGATGCAGGTGGCAGTACCAAACCTTAAGCAACACCTATGAAAAGGGCTCGATCACCGTCCGATGAGGCCCCGGCGGCGCATGGTAATGAGGAAGAGACAGAGCGGGAGAGCCAACAATTGGTCACGCCACACAAAGGAAATAGGAGTCCAGCGTTGGAGCCCAAAGGACAGTCACTGTCACCAAAGGGATTGGTGAAATTTGCTCATTTGGTGAGTGGTGGGACCGCACCAGCAGCTTAGCCACAACAACAAACCTCGAAAGGAACTTGTTTGTGGCACAAACGACGACGGTGATTTGGGAATATCTGCTAAGGTGAGACATTGGTGACAGCAGAACCACCATGATGTGAGCAGTTGACTTGAGTTTCAATTTATGTCCGATGGCACATTTGAGTGCCTTTTGTAATTTGTATTTGGTGGTTTCTGTGGTGTATGTTTGTGTATTGAATCATTATACACACTTCCTTATGGTTCGATTCGTATTCCTGCGATGATACATATCAATTTGATACTGTGGCAAGGAGCCAATGGACTAACAGGATTTTGTACCTCATTATCCTAGATTTTCCGAATGTGATGAAATTTCGCGTCTCATTGCAATTTACTGAAAAGGGGGTCTAATTCACCGTGCATTAGTGCAGTGTTTCACGGAGTGTCACATGTACGCCACGGAAACCCTTCAGTGGGCAATGCAATTTGTCCTTCAGTGCTATTTCTTTGGATTAGGATGCCTGTTTTGGATGGTTTGCAAGTGTGCTCAATTGCGGCCATGTAGGGCAAAGTGGACGAAGGCGACGAGGAGACGAGAAGGCATGATTTCAGTCAACGACCTCACTCGTTGTGCGCTGTGTGCAGTTGGGGTCTAGTAATTCGGCTTTTTTTTTACCCCATGAATGGCCTTAATTTCGTAGACCCCCCCCCCCCACCCGCGGGCAAATAAGGCCTCCTAACTTCCTCGGGACACCGGATTGTGTAGTGGGCAAGGCAGGCATTTTTCAATGGTTAGTGCTACCCAAAGTGAAGTGTTGATGAACACAAGATCAAGAGGAATTCTTGGATCTGCAGAGGGTCGGGGTCTTGCATGCTTAGGGAATCTTAGAGGTTGTACCCCAAAATGCTTCAAAAGAATTTTGCCCCTGCCAAAGCCCTATTCGAAGATGACAATGTGGCCGAGAGCGCACGACATTTGTCAACGGCGTCGACTTTTGTAGGAGCTACGGTCCAAGGCATTGGCCTCATGAAGGAGGAAGACGTTGGCTCCTATGATGGCTGGAAATACCTATGGAGCCCCCAAGCCCCTTGTGGAGACGACAACAACGACGACGCAATCTTCAGACCACGACGCACTCGACGAGGTTCCAAGCTCAAGGTGTCCCTCGCCTGAGGGTGTGGAAAGGACCCTACAAGATTTGAATATCGAATTTTTAGGATGACACCAAATTTCCATGCCCTTGCAAAAAACAGGGGCCACATTGCGTGATTTCATGTGCCTTTTTGGCACCTACAGCCAGGTCGAGAGTGGCTGTAGTGCCTCTATTAAGGTATCTATAGCCCTACAGCCGTGTGCTGCTGGTTGGGCAGCTGCCAACCCAACCTTTATAAGACCACAAGGACCGAGGGTTTTTAGCATATGGGTCCTCAAGACCTCTCAAGACCCAAGCACCTCTGTTTGGGCTTGCCTTCCTTTGGATATAGGCAAGCCTTCTAAGGAGGGGGCTGAGGCGATAGGGTGACCTTCACCCTACCCGCTGGTGGCATAGTGAAGGTCGTGCTTGGGGATGTTGGTTTTCACCATCCCCCTTCTAGATCCAATAGTTCTTTCGCGAAGGTCTTATAGAATAGCCAAAGAATCGACCATTTTTGGGCTCGGCCGGCGCCATCATTTTCCGCTCGCGTTGAGAGCCTTTTCGGGGGCATTTGGCATTCAATTTTCGTGGATTTTATCAATTCTTTTAAATGACATATTCATTTTGGGCATGTAACGATGAAGCGATGCCCTTTTTGCGGCTTTTCGCAAGGGTCACTTTGGACCAAAATTCGGCACTGGAATCATTTTCTCCCATAATGCGCCGTCAATTTCACAAGACGACCAGGTGCCCAGAGCATGGCCCAACGGTGGCCCCTGTGATTAATAGTATGGATTGGAGCTAAAATGCGCCGCGTTGGCGACACGGCTAGTTTGGCGGAGACACGGGAAATGAGTGTTTTGGGCTCCAAAATCACTATATTTCACTTTTTTTCGGCCCCAAAACCACTGTTTTGCCTGGCTTGGGCACAATCTCAATAGATATCCAGATCGCGCCGATGAAAAGCTGGCAGTCTTTCTGACGGCGGCCATGCCGTCGTTGATGCCTCAAGTTTCTGGATCAGCTATTTTATAGTATACGAGTGACACTCATACATGTCACCATGTGCATACACCTCAATTTCCTTGCTTAGGACGTCTGATTGTGTCTTGGCCGAGGCATGGATTGCAGAGCTGTTGGTGCTACCCATTTTGAAGTGTGGATGAACATAAGATCACCAGGTACCCTTCGAGTTTTCGTGGGTTGGGGTGGTGTATGCTCAGGGAATCTTGAAGGCTTGTACCCCATAATGCTTCGAGCCACTTTTGCCATCGTGGAAGCCACGTTCGCAAACGACGACATTGCCTAACTTGCACCATTGTTGCCAACGGTGTCGACTTTTGGAGGAGGTACAGTCCAAGGCATTGGCTTCATGAAGTAGGAAGACCTTGGCTCCTATGATGCCTACAAAAAATTCTGGAGCCCCCAAGCCCCTTTGAGGTGTAGCTAGACAGGATGAATCCGACAGCCCCCCCCCCCCCGTCGCAGCCCATTCTTGGCACCCCATACCCGCACGTGTGCATGTTCTTGGGGTTTCTGTGCGCTCATGCGGGTGAAAATAGCCCAAATATACAAGTGGTTGCGTTGTGCGCTTGCGTTTCGGCCAACTTTATTTTTTCACGCCGGCCTGTGTCTTTGCACAAGAAAGGGGGTCTGTCGGACGACAGCCCCCGTGTCTGGTGCCACTTCCCTTCCCACAGCCACCTGTCTTGAAGCCTGTCTGCACCCCCTATCTACGGACAGCCCCCTTTCTTGAAATCTGTGTACAGCACTTGTCCTGTATTAGCACCTGTGGTGGCTCCTCTCTTCTATTGCAATGCCAAAAGTGCACAACCTTGCAAAGGGATGGATTGGCAGTGTGGGGACCAAAACGGGGGCAGCAGTGGTTCATGCCGCCAAAATGCCCACACAATACATCTCTGCGAGGGAGAGTATGTAGGTGCAATGCGATGGTGCCATGGCAGATGTCAAGATGCTGCCCGCGTTCACCGCCAAGCGATCCCCATGGTGCTTCATTGATGTGCTTCACAGCATTTTGGAAGGGAACTTAGATCTGCAGCTTGTGGTGGTACCGGCCAATGGTGAAGACCTGGACTACCTGTTTGAGTACGCCCAGGCTACCGTCGATGCGGATAGCTACCAGGAGACAGTGTACCTCGAGAACCTAGATTACAATGGGTGCCTGGACTTCTGAGCAGATGCCCCCCAAGGGGCCTCTCGGAAAAACACATCATGGCAGGGACCTTTGAAGCACCGCCTTTGCCTGTCCATGGATAGGGACCCAAGTTTGTCAACTCCCGTGTACTCCCTCCGAAGTTACTCCCCTCACCAATGGTGTGATCATGGGCCAGGAACAACGTCTGCTGGGCTATGAGTGACGCACAACAATGGCCGCATTACCATCCCCTCTCTACCACGAGCACAACTAATTGGGGTGCCCGACGACCGTGTCCAGGGCGCAGACGGTACCACACAGCTGGAGGCACATGGGGACGACTCACATGGGCGCTGGTCGTGCATTCTCGCGCATGAATAAATCCACATCATCGATGAGCTACGACAAGAGGTCAGGGCGGCCCACAACAAGTTTCATTGGGAGATCGTCGCGGCTAAGCCCCCTCATCAGGATGTCTATTTTGAGGACGTGCCTGATTTTTCGGCAAAAGGAAGTGACAAGTCTTTCGCATGGTTACACGGCTCCTTTACCACAAGTTCGCGGGTTTGCCATGAAGCAACTTGACAAGCTGCGAACGTCCTTTGCGGGTGACCAAAAGCAGCTCCACCTTTTGTTCGTCAAGTTGGTGTGCCTTCCCAGGGAATCACCGGGGCCTGTTCATCGTGCAGTTCAAAGACACCCTGTTCATGACGACGGGATCTTGCTCACTTCCTACACTCTGGTTTTTGGGTCCCATACGGCGGATAGTACAACCAAAGGGTACTTCGTCCCCTTCAATTTTGGAGGTTTGCCGCAGCCATGGAGCACGTTGCCATTCCCAACGGTGCCTGGCGAGTCGTTGATTTGCCCATCCGACTGCATTGTTCGCCTTCTTGGGAAGCGAAGCGGTATGTATGAGCCGTTGGTCCTCATTCTTATGTGCTGCGTGACACATCGTGTGACCCACGCCGGATATCCAGTTTTGTTGCCCCTTGATTGCACCATGGCCCCTCCGCCTGACAATCTTGGTCAAGCCAAACCATGCATAGGTTGGAACAAGAAGCAAAGCGCCAGCAAAAGGTTCCCTTGCACGCTGGAACATGTTGTGGGGTGCCGCACCAACCCTGGTTGGCACTTGGAATCCAAGGCGAAGACGGTCACCGACATCCCTACTATACTTGGTACGGCAAGCTTCTTCATGTTGTGCGACGAGAATACCCACTTGTACGTCACGGTTGTTGACATGCCTCGGGCGGTCATGGAAGTGCGGAGCATGGGGGACACTGCACCCAGCCTTGAGCATTGCCCATTGCGTCACTTTTGCCATGGCAATTCCATCGTTTCCATTGTTTCTGACATAGTCCTCACCACCGTTCACGTTCCCCCCGGTGTGGGTATCATTCTTCGCAACGTATAGTTTGGTGGCCTTGCTGTTCGGTCTCCTCCAGATCCGCAGTTCTCAGCCACACGCGGTCGTGTCTTATGGTGCACGCTTTTTCCCCCGCAAACACCCCTCTTGGAGTATCGTATGGCGCGGTACTACCGCCGGAACACTCCACAAGAAAAACAATTCTCATGGGTGTCCAAGGCGGGAACACCAAATAAGGGGAACCGGGCCCAGTAGGGCAGCGATGACATCGACATGGAGGATGCAGTGCACGGGACGTGTGCCTGTCAACAGATGCACTACCCAGACAACTCCCACGCTACGCACGACACAGGTTTGCTAATTTCGCTTGCGATTCGTGTGTTGTGAAAGCCGCCTACGCCAAGCATCAAGATAGTCGCCTGTCCCGCAACAGCCCTCCAGACAACCCTGCCAACAGCCTCCTTGTCCGATGACTGACCCTGTCTTGTACCCTATCTTCATGCCCTGTCCCACGTCAGCCCTCTTGTCTGGTGTTGTGTCTTAAGTCTTTGCCCTACGACAGTTGCTTGTCGCGGTCTCTGTCATGCCCCCCCGTCCTTTCATGCTTTCTCACTTCAGGCCTCAATGGATGTTCTTCCGGCCATGGACGGGACAACCCTTGTCGCCCCAAGAGTTCACTGTTTCGTTCCGTTCGTCGAGAACAAGGATCAGGGGGAGAAGGATGCGGGGCAGAAGGATGTGGGGCAGAAGGATGGGGCGCCACATCCCGGCCCCTCGCGGGAGTTCGCGCTCATGTCGGGCGAGGAGACCACGGACCCGGTGCCGTGCGGCAGTGCAGTGGTCCGGACACCGTCGGATGCCGCGTGGGACTCGAAGGGGGCGACCGTGTCCTACGTGAGAGCATTCATTAACTTCTCCGACAGCGAGGGCCATCTCAAGCCGCGCGACGTGGAGATGCCCATTGCGATCAACACCCCTGCCGAGGACGGCACCAGTACGGTCGGAGCAGTGGTGCGGTGCACAACTCGGCCTCGCGGAGGGGGTAAGACACAGATCAATGAGGGATTGCTCATGCAGGCCCCGCTGAACTACACATGGAACCACAACCGTTGGATCAGCTTGTCGAAGTCCACGACCATTGGGGGGTAGCCAGTTGCGAACCACGTGCGCACGTCGTTGGAGAATGAATTTTGGTCACAGGAACGAGAGGCGGTGCAAGTCAAGTTGAAGAAGTCGGAGGCCCAAGACACAGGGGATTCGGACTTGGGCGTACACCCCACAAATAAGAGGAAAAGCACCACGGGCCGCTTGGAGGAGCTGGTGTTGTCGGCGAGCAGCAACGCAAGGGCAGTGCAATCACCACGCCCCGCAAAGGGGGCTGAGTCCACGTAGATCAAGGCGCTCAAGGAGGCACATGCCTGGGAGATCCGCACACTCAAAAAGGCGCACCGAACTGCCCTTAAGGAGGCAGTTTTTGAGGAGCGCCGGAAGCATCAAGACAAGCAGCAGGAGGTCGTTGGCCCTTTGAAGGAAGCGCTTTGAAGGAAGCCAAGAATACTGCCGCGGAGGCCCAGGTGGAGGTCTCAGCTCTCAAAGTGCAAGTCAACCAGGAGAAGGCTCTCCGGGTGGAGCTCGAAGGCCGGCTGACCCAGGGACAGAGCTAGGCTGACAACTTGAAGAAGCAACTCGAGGCACGGCCGGAGATGAGTGGCGAGAGCTGTATCAGTCCATGGCAGCGAAGGGCAATTCCACGCAGTCCCAGTCACAGTCCCAATAAGGCCAATCCACTCCGCTGCAAGGTGGTCCCTTTTGGGGTTTTTCAGCATTGGCACTGTCCCCTTTCCCCTAGGAACACTTTGCATTCACCCCCTTTCTGGAAACTGTGGCAGGCTCTTTACGATATATGGGGTTGACCAACCCTCTCCTTGTACCTGGGGTGTGTGGGTGTCAATGCCTCGGTCGCAGTATAAACGAGTTGCACCAAGTGTGCACCACTCTCCATGTGTGGGCTTGATTTTCATTTGTATCACTCAGTCATCACGTGGCTCCCCTTTGTGAGCCTGATATTCATTTTCTTCCTTTTGTCGCAAACGTGGCCTGATGGCCAGTCAACAGCAGAATTCGTTGTGCCATCGTTCTCAGTCTCTTTTAAAGACAATAGAAGCAATATGAACTAAACCTATGTCGTGAGTTGCAACGTGCAAGTGAAGCATGGTATTATAATGTCACAATCGATGCGCCATGCAATGGAATGTCCGCAGCACTGATGCGTGCCTTGATCACAATGGAGGAAGGGTGTATGCCACCGTAATGCATAGGGGGGGGGGTGGAGGTGTGCTTGCGCTACATCAACCAAGAACGAAGGTGATGGGATAGCACGACAGGATACCAAGACAGGGGTCATGACAGGAGTCTATCTCAAGACAGGGTACCAAGACAGGTACTAAGACAGGGGGGCTGTCCGGCGTCCGGCGAGAGCCCCCCTGTCCTAGTACTTGTCTTGGTAACATGTATTGTGCCAAACCCCTGTCATGACCCATGTCTTATTAGTTTGTCTTCAACACGGTTCGTGAGACAACTATGGGTGTGATTGCATGCTGCATGGTGGTGCATTGTCTGTTGATAGGAAAATGACCTCTGGCAACCTGTCCGAAATTCTTGACACCCTTTGCTCTTGTGTGGCCAAGCTCCACTTGGCACCTAGTTGGACTTTGTCCCACCAATGGCGCCATGAGCGCTTGCACATGCTGGAGAAAGCCACTAGGGCAATTTTGCGGGAACCCACCACACCAAGGGGCATCACACCCTTCGGCTAGAGGGGCAGCTTCAGGACTGCGATGGGAGTGAGGAGAAGGTTGTTTTGTTGGTGGGCTAGTTTCGAAGGATGAAAATTTCTTTCCGCAATCTGGACAAGCACCCGAGGACGCATTGGAGGGCCAACCCTGCGGTGGGTCCGCCAAGCCCTCATCCCCTAGCGGTCGAAGCCGGTGGTGTTCAAGCCTAGCTTGGGACGGGCTCGTTGCGGGGCCCTCCTCAACCTCCAGGACGTGGTGGAGCAACGTGTAAAGTTGCACTGCATGCAACAACCCCAAGGCTGCGTACCTCCAAAGTTTCATATTGTCATATGTGTGGATGCCACCCCTTTTTGGAGGGCAAGCGCCACACGACGTGTACATCGACTTAGCAGATAGTACACACAGTGCGGGGAGGCCCAGTTTGTCCACGTGGTTTGCGTTCGATGGATCAGATGATGCGGATCCCTTGCCTCTAGCCGACGAATTGGGGCAACTAGATGCCCAGGTGGTCGAGCTACAACACGATTGGATTGCCACCCCCACCGTGACGGTTGAGGTGGAATGTTTCTTAACGGCGGATGGGAAGGGGATGTGCGCTGGGCACACGACACTTAAATGCTGTTGTTGGCATTTAATTGTGACCGTTGAAGACGGGTTGGAGACGGGTGCACCCAGGCAAGAGGCGCTTCCCACCCCCGGGCGCCCTCGAGTCGCCCCCACAGCGCGCAAAACCAGCTCGCAAGAGCGCGCGCTGTGGGGTTGGTGACGGGTCCCCATGCCCACACCCCCCGCACCCACAACCAGTGGGTAACGGGCCCCGGCCGCACGCCCCAAGGACGGGCGGTCGGGCGTGGCAGAGCACTCAACCCCGGACGCTCCACAACCAGGCAAGAGGCGCCCCCCCCGGGCGCCCTCGTGCCGCCCCACAGCGCGCGAGCCACCTCGCAAGAGCGCTCGCTGTGGGGTTGGTGACGGGTCCCCACGCCCACACCCCCCGCGCCCACGGAAAACGGGCAGCGGGCCCCGGCCGCCTGCCCCATGGACGGGCGGCTGGGGGAGGGAGAGCGCCCAACCCTGGACGCCCCACACCCGGTCAGGGGGCGCCCCCCCCCCCGGGCGCCCTCGTGCCGCCCCGGTAGCGCACAACGCCAACCCGCGAGAGCGTGCGCTGCGGGTATGGTGACGGGCCCTCACGCCCGCTCTCCCCGCGCCCGAGGAAACAAGGACAGCGGGCCCGGGCCGCCTGCCCCAAGGACGGACGGTCGGGGGGGGGAGAGTGCCCAACCCCGGACACCCCTCAACACCACCGGAACAGGACGGGAGACGCGAGCCCCCCCCCCCCCCCCCACCAACTGACCACAATGTCCAGAGGACCAGTGCCAATGCACAGCCAGCAACCACCTGGTGTGGTACAGAACTGGTCTACGCTGGAGTGCAGCAAGCAAAACACTGAACAGTGTGGTTATGACCATGCGCCTCTGACACGGGGGCGTATGCGAGCCCAGTTTCCGTTGCCTCATGGCCCACCAACTCTGTCGGCCCAAATTTTAGCCACCACAAAGCGAGGGTGCAGGCCGTTGGCTGGTTCCCCTTGGGGACCAGGAAACAGGGGAGCAGACCTTTTGCTGCCCCTATCCCCCCCAACAGAAATGGGGCCGGACACAAAGCAGGCCCGGCACCCCCCCCCCCCCCAGCATGCCCTCGCACCCTCACTGCAGGCCGACACATGGTGATCGAGGTCCCTCCCCTCGCGGAAAGGGGGCGGACACTGAACGACGAGTATGTTGGGATCTGGGACCCGCATGGTAACCTAGCAGGTGGTCCTCCTCTCCCAAATAAGTGAGCACCACGAGCCAATGAACGGATAGGTAGACCCTTCCACCACTCAACCCCCCGCCCCCCCACACTGCGCCCCCGACGGGAGGGGTGCATGGAGCCGGCGCCCTCAGGGCCTAAAAAGTGGAGGCTGTGAAGGGCTCACAGCTTGACCGCTGTGGGTATCCCTTGAGCGGCCGGCCCAGGGAACCTCGAGATGTGCGCGCGCCCCTCCAAATTCATCACAGACGCCTAGGCCAGCACAGCCCCGTGCACTCTGGTGCAGTTGTGGGCGACCCCTGGAGGCCAGACAGCCACCTGCCGACCCCTGCCCCCCCCCCTCCTTCCCAAAGGGAGCGGTCACTTGGGTGGTGTGCCCTCTGGGCCCCCCTGCTTACGTGGACAGTAGCACCGCCACTCGGGTGAACAACCCGGGCAGACCCGGGGGCAGGGTAGCGCTTAGCGAGCCCCGGGGCCCCTCCAACCGTGCAGCCAATCCACCGTGGGATGCCACTAAGCCCTGAGCAGCACCACCTGTGCCAACGCAGTCAAGGAGTGCGGGCGGCCCCCAGTGGAGTGCAAGGCTTAGCTGCCCCCGTGCCCCAGGCAGTCGTGGGGTGGCCAGCGGCATGTCAGTTGACCTGGAGGAGGCGTGTCCACGCCGATGACTTCTCCGGCGGGCTTAGCGTCATGCGCCCACTGCCTCCCTGCCGGCGCCTAGAGCACCAGGCGACAAACCACCCCACACCCCCCCCCCCCCCCCTCAGACCCAAAGGCACCCCAGCGGCGCGCACACCACACATACAGGCACGGCGGTATCTCCCTCTCGCGTGTGCCACCGCGGGGTTCGGGGGCTGTCAGCAGTCCGGCACGCCTTGAGACCGCGACAGCCAGGAGCGCCCAACCCAGTCGAGTCGCGCAGGGACGGTTGCGCTGACTGTGGGCCTGGTCGTCCGGGGGAGGCGTTGACCCAAACCAAACCAAAACCCCCCCACCAACGACAGGCAGAACAAGGGATCCGAGCAGGAAACGCGGAGGGGCACGAACTGCCTGGAACGGCCTTACTAGCCACCTGCGAGGGGACCTCGCGAAGGGCGCGCGCCAAACGGCAATGGAAGGGGGGGGAGACGCGACCACCGCGGGTGCGCGAGCACACAAACACACAACGAACACGCGGCGCGCACCGAAAGGGCAACCGGACCGAGCTCGCGGAACGCACAGACCACATGGAATGGCGTACCAACAGGCGAGGACAAGGGACACCCGGACGGGGCAACCCGCTACAAGCACCGCGAGGGACGCGAGGGAGGGACAGCGAGGGGGGGGGGGGGGGGCAACGAGAAGCGGCACCGGCCCCGCCCTCCCAATCTGCCGCGAGCGCCGCGCACACACCAACAGGGCACTGCACCCGCCGAGGCAAAAGTGGCGCACAGCGCTACGCACCAGCCCCGCGGCTAGGCAGCCTCCGCGCCAGCCCATGGGGGTCCCACTGGCGACAAGCCAGTAGCATGGGCCCGGCAGCGCCGGCACCCCGGGCGACCACACATTAGGGGGGCGGCGTATGTGGGTAAGCGCCCGCACCCACGGTTGCTAAGTGACGCACTGACCGGGGAGTGGCGAAATGGGGAAGCCGGGGAGGGACAGGGCTCCGAGCCCCGTGAACCCGGGGGACTCCGCCACCAGGCAGGAGGTGTGTCATGAAGGGCCCCCCACTAGGTCCCGGTGGGGAGGATATCACCTGGCCCGACCAGGTGGCCCCCCGGGGCCGAAGGGCGTCTATTACCCGAAACCTCAAACCTCAAACCTCAAACCTCATTTAATTGTGACCTCACATTCGAGGACTTTGGAGGTGACAACCTTTGTCCTAGTGATTTTGTAATTTCCATCCAATGGGGGGCTTTCCTCCGTTCCATACCACCAACACGTCGTGTTGGAGACATGGTGCTTCGTTGTTGTAGAATAGTTAAACTTTTTTTTTACAGGGTTATGCTCAGATGGCCGGATTTCACAGGCCCGTGCCCTCGGCCCTCTGCTGCGGAGTGTAGTGCAATCCGTGATGCAAGCAACTGCCCACATCCCGTCCGAAATCAGGCACCCACCGCGGCCCACTAAGGACGGTAATTTTGATTTTGCGGGGGGAAGGTGTTTTGGCCGAGATGAGGCGAAGCACACAAAAGTTGTGCAGCTTATTCAACAGCATGTGGGGCCTCGAGAGCGTGTGGCTATAAGCGGGGCAAGCATTCCCCTCCATGCCGTGATTCTGCGCATGCTCCTAAGTTTGTGGTATATGGAAAAGTGTTGGTCGAACAAGATTGGTTTGACCAATAAGGAGGTGGAGTCGTATGCGCGGGTTGTGGGACATTTTTGCCAATGATTGGCGTGCGTTGCAGTGGCAACCCACAGTGTGGGTACATTGGACATGTGTCCATTCTGCATGGTTGGTTTGCGGTTGAATACAGCAATTTTTATACCTTCTCTTGCATCCCCACCAAAAGGCGGAACGTGTAGTTCAAGATGGTCATCCGCCATTCATTTCTAGGTTATAAAATATCGCGCCCATATTTTAGTGCACGGGCGTTCACCAACGTATTGGAGCTTGATGCTCTTGATGTGGGCATGCAGATGTGGCATGCGTTGCATGACACGAACGACAAGAAGCGACACATTGGACGACGAAAGGCCTTAGGAGATAAATGAAATTCAAAATGCTGCTTTCTGACAGGGCTGTGGGACAGGTGCCGAGATAGAGGGCTGTCTTAGGACAGAGGGTCGAGACACGTGTCAAGAACGGGGGGGGTCGTAAGACAGCTGAACCAAGACAGGGGGGGTTGTCGTGAAGACAAGGGCTGTCTTGGGGCTGTCATGGGATTTTACGAAATGCGCACGGCGCGTGCGCACATGGGGGCACCGGTGTCCACGGGGTCCCATTGGCAGAGGGAACATGTTTTAGTACCTAAAAGTCATAGGATGTGAGGGAGTATTGTGCAGGAATACACCACTTTTAAGGGGGGGGGGGTTGTCGGCCTCATCCCATCTGGCTGCACCTCATTGTGTAGATGACAACAACGATGACGCAACCTGTGCGCCACACCGACTTCGATGAGGTTTGAGGCACAAGGTATTCGTCGCTTAAGGGTATGGAAAGGACCCTACAAGATTTGAATACTGAATTTTTAGGATGAAACCCAATTTCCACGCCCTTGCGAAAAAAGGGGCCACATTGCATGATTTTATGTGGTTTTCTGCACCTGCAGCCAGGTCCAGAGAGGCTGCAGTGCCTCTGTTCATCTAAATTCAGGCCTACAGCGGTGTGCTGGTGGTTGGGCAGTTGTCAACCCAACCATTTTAAGACCCCAAGGACCCAGGCTTTCAGCATATGGGTCCTCAAGACCTCTCAAGACCCAGGTACCTCCGCCTTCCTTTGGATATAGGCAGACCTTCTAAGGAGGGGGGTGAAGCGGTAGGGTGACCTTCACCCTAACCGCTGGTGCCATAGTGATAGTGGTGCTTGATTTTCAGCATCTCACTTCCAGATGCAACAGATTTTTCAGGAAAATTTTGTAAAAGAACCGAAAAACCGACCTTTTTTGGGGTTGGCGCCGTCATTTTCTCCGCGTGTTGAGAGCATTTCTGGGGCCATTTGGCCTTCGATTATCAAGGATTATCTGAATTTTTTTTAATTCAATTCTTTTAAATGATATATTCATTATGGGTATGTAAGAATGAAGCGGTGCCCTTTTGGCGGCACTCCGCGGGGGTCGTTTTTGACCAAAACTGGGCATCGACATCATTTTGTTTCGGAAATAGACGAGGTGCCCAGGGCAGGGCCCAATAGCGCCCCTTTCCCCCAAGATTCTTGACCGGTGTTGGCCAAAGGCCCTGCCACATATTAGCTGGAGACATTTGCTGTTCCTTCGGAGTTGAGGGATTGTGGCTAGTCATGCCCCTGATGTATATTCTCGGTTGTTCCTTTCAGGACGTCCGCTTGCCCCCGTTGACACTGTGAGGGCAATAACTTGGAGAAAACAAATCCATTGAAGCATTTAGGGGTACAACCTCCAAGATTCCCTGAGCATCCAAGACCCCGACCCACTGAAAATCCTAGAATTCCTTCTGATCTTGTGTTCATCCACACTTTAGTTTGGGTGGCACAAACAATTCTGGAATCCTTGCCTCGGCCAAAACGGAATCTAGCGTCGTGAGCAAGGAAATTGACGTGTATATAGGCATAGTGAACATGTGAACATGTAACATGTATGAGCGGCGCTTCTATATTGTACGAAAAATTGTAAAAAGGCTTGAAGCGTCCACGACGGTGTCGTCGCCGTCAGAAACACCGACGGCTTTGGGTCATCGCAATCGGGATCTTCAGTGAGATCCTGCCCAAGCTAGGCAAAACATTGGATATCGGGCAAAAAAAAGTGAAATATAGTGATTTTTGAGCCAAAAACACTCATTTCCCGTGTCTCCCCCCAACGCGTCGTCTCGCCGATGCGTCACGTTTCAGTCCCAATGCATATCCTTTGGGTACGTCGGCCAAGATCATGCCTTTACATCATTCCTGTCCATCCCCTACATAAGACCTGCCGTGGCTTTCGGTGATAAAATAGTTCCTCCCACGTAGTGTGCCCCTCCACAAGGAACGGTCTGCTGCACCCATGGGGAAGTGCGCACCGATGGACTATGATATTATGTTGACGCTGACGGATCTGTCCATTGTTTGTTACTTGGCAGCTATTGAAGTTTGGCAGGCCCCCGGTTTCGTACATAGGACCCCCTGTGATTGTCTAACACAGTCTCTTTCTGCCGTTTATTCAAACACCAAGGTTGTCTTCCCACTCGCTGGCAGGCAACATAAGGGCACAACCACCCCTTCCTACCGTTTGCCTCAGGGAAGTACAATTACCCGCCACTATTCCTTCAGCCCATTTCTCAATCCTTCACATTATCCATAGTCTCTCCGATAACACTTGAATGTGACCGGTTAAGGGCACCAGCAGAAAACCTACAAAGGAGAGGACACATTATTTGCAGAGGTGGTGCTGTAGTTGCCACCAAACCCTAACTCTAACCCTAACCTGGATTGAATATTGGGACCGAGCTGGTGGGGGAAGGAGCATTGTCTAGGAGACTTCAACGACAAACGAGGTACACAGTGGAAAGTGGATGAGAGCAGCTCAAAAGGGGCTAAGAATGAGCCGTATACATCTGTTTGTGCAACACAACTAGACTAGGATCAGTTTTGGAAAACCATGATTTTGACCTATTTTTGAGCCATTTGTCGTCCCAAATTGGCCAAATTTTCAGGGCCCTTTTGGCCTTAAGAGGGGCCAAATTTGCTCAACATGGGGCCAAAATGGGCTCATTCCACTTGTTTGTGCACCCCAAATAACCCAAAAGTATCTTTGGAAAAACACATTTTTGATCCATTTTTGACTGATTTTTGGTCCGAAAAGCCCATTTTCAAGGCATTTTGTGACTTTGGAGTGGCCAGAATGGCTTGCCATGGGCTCAAAAAGGGCTCATTTCACTTGTTTGTGCACCCCAAATGGTCTCGGATCATTTTTGGAAAAACACATTTTTGACCCATTTTTTCACCCATGTTTGGTCGCAAAACAGCCCATTCTCAAGGCATTTTGGGATTTTAGGAGGACCAAAACGGGCCACCACGAGCTCAAAACGCGCCAAAAACACTTGTTTTGGCATTCCATGTGGTCCAGGATCATTTTTGAAAAAAGTCACTTTTTTGCACCCAGTGGACCTTGTTGACCCATTTTGGCACCCACCTCTTTGGGCTACCTCTTGCAGCTTGCCGCAGCCCACTGGGCCTAGGTACGGGGGTCTAGGCGTCAGTTAGGGCAATTTTGAGGGGTGGAAACCACCAAAAATGGGTGGTTGCGGGTGGATTAGGTGCAATCGAAATTGCGTTTTGAGCCACATAGCCCAAGATATGGTCTGTTTTTGGTTTGGGGCTGTCGGCGGCCAATGTGCACAAATTTTGGGGATTTTGGGAGCCTTTTGGGGGCGTTTCGCGGAACATATTGTGGAGTTGGAGGGCCCTAGAGGGCCCTTCAGCACGGGGAAGTCTAGCTGCATGTGTAGAGTAGCCACTATTTCCCTTATTTTGGCCGTTTTCAGCAGGTTCTAGGGCGGTTTTGGGCAAAAAAAGGCTGATTTTGGCCCTAAATTGCAGATTTTGAAATGGAGGTCAGGTACTTGCGACGCCCGTTCCCGGCCGCCACCGTTGAGTTTCTGGACCGTGTGAGTAGGTCAAATGAATAATACGACACGGGGACAAGATGAGGCAAAGAGAGAGACGCCGGCAATCCTCGTCAGTGGGCACAACAAATCGGCAAACGCCAATAAACCCAGAGAAAGAGTATACAACAGTTTTTCGGAAAGCCAGGAAAGTGCCACATGTTCACCTTGACCAATGATGCCACTCGGTTTCCTTACTCGGGCTCCTTCTGTTGACCGATGAGACAGAAACGTATAGTCCAGCCCCCAGCCTTCAGCCTTCAGCCTTCGGATTGGGGGCTGCCAGGAGTGTACATTCGGTGCAACATTGCCATCATTTGCTTGGTCAGACTCTCTCAGTTATGGGTGCAGGCCGATCTTCTTTTGGTGCTACGCTGCTTTCCTCATGTCTCATCACGAGTACTGAAAAACAGTAGAGAACATCGCAAACTCCAGGAGAATGAAATGCAGAAGCATGAGGTCGTTACCACAGGACTTCCACTAAGTGATTCATAGTAGCAATAGCGACTGTCATTATTTATCCTTGTTCGTTTATATCTTGCCGTCTTGGGCATAACATTTCATCATCAGCAGTACCATGCCATGCCATGCCATGCCATGGCGCTTTACCAACGCTGCAGTTGCGGCGTCCTGTTGGAGGCCGACACCGTTGTCAAAGGCTTTGAGTGGGACAGGTTTCATCTATTGGGGAGAGAATGCCACATTCGCGCCAGGAGACTTCGTCACCAAAAACCCTCGAGAGGAGCCTCAAAGCCAAAGCCCATTGTGTTCCTCAGGACCACCACCCCCGCGAACCTCTATGATCGTCCTTCAACCATTTCCTTTTTCCCCGAATCAATCTGTGAGCTGATAAGGAGGCCCACGGCCGCATCATAGACATTACCCCTTCAACGCTACTGTTGCAACCAAGGTCAACCTATGGGGCAATGGACCCAAGTTCCCAACATTCCTCCTGCATTGCTCCAACTATAGGTTGCAAGATGATCACTGTACCAAATAAGTAGAGATGCATGTGAGTGTGGCCGGTAGTCCCTCTTGGGCCGCTTCACCTTTTTGCAACAAGAAGCGCAGCCATTTCCAGCCGCAGCACATGTGCTACATGTCCAATCGTTCAGGTATTTAGCTTCGTGTTACGTGGCCCTGGGCCACACAAACCTCCATGGGCAAAGGGAAGAAGGAGAAAAATCTGGTGACGCCTGCCATCCAGAATACCGATGAACAGCTGGAAAACGTGACCGCCAAGTGGTTGAAAGTGTTGGATTGCATCGTGTTCGGTGTAACTTTGGCTATCCTCATTGGTGTGGAGCGATTTATTCCCCCTCGCCCAGATCCTCCTCTTCTCTATCCCAATTGCCCCCTTGCCGGGTTCGCTTCGTGTACCTTTGCGAGCCGTGGGACTTTCCCTTCCTCCTTATAGCACTTGGTCAGGTCGATGCCGGCGAATGCAAAAGGAAAGACAAAACGAAATGAAATATACCTTCGGTGAGCAAGAAGATATCTGCATGTACGTGCAAACATCAACACTAACATTTGCCACATAGCCATTCGCACATCTTATATTCCACAAAGCTGTTAATGATTGTTGCTATGAATTAATCACGGTTTTGGTTGTTCATCGTACATGCGGTTTGCTGGGCGGCCCATTGTGGTTGTGGCACCACCGTTCGTGCTTTGGTTCAAACGTGCGATTGAAGGCCGGCGGCGGGACAAAGAGTGCAACCCTTGTGGGTAGGATCTCGTTTGATTAGCGCACCAAGATGCATGTTTACACCTCAGGGGGTGTATGGGCTGGCTACGAACACGTTTATCGTCGCTTGGATTGGTTTGACACCGACGACTCCCGACATCTTTGGATGCTCTTCGACAAGAAGAGATTTCAGGTTTTGTGATGCGGAAGCCTCTGAGCAACTTAGTGTGGCAGGCAAGGGTGGGTGGGGGGGGCGAACGGGACCAGATTGATCCAAAGCGGGACGGCGGCAGGGGATAGGGGGTTTAGTGGCGATGTTTGCGGGCCATTGTGGATCACTCACTAATCACTTGAGCCATAATGGTTCGGACATAATAGAATTCTTCTCTTTGTTTTAGGCATAAGTATGCCAAACATGTTTGTGGATTAGGATGTTGGAATGATTTTGGATCACGTTTTTGCATTCAATTTCATGGATGGATAATGTTGGATTCCTTGTGTTCATCGGTCCACTTTGGTTCCATCACCATGGGATCGCTTCCCTACTTTTTGGAGTACCGGTCTGGATCATTTGAACATTTCGTTTCCCAGAGTGTGTGGAGTGGTGGATGAGTTTTGGGCTTCTGCTTGCATGCCTGCATGAACAAATTTTATTCCAAAAGTACCGTGAGACCGTCACACTAGCTACCCTTCTCTACAGCTAAAATGCATTTGTGAACAGGACCACTTGCTTGCGTTGCGCTCCCGCCTTTCCATGACAACATTCTTGTCTCCTCGCGTGACCGAGTGACGTCCTAAACACCCTTCACTCCCAAGAAGAAGTGGTATCGATTTTGCAAGCAGGTGCTCGCTCAGTACAGAATCCGACCCTGGACTGATTGATCACAACTTGGAAGCGGCGAATGCTTGGTGTTGCCCCTATTCCCACCATTTTCTTCTCCCTTTTGCTATCGGAATCGGAGGAAAGCAACATCAAAACCAACG
Organism: Eutreptiella sp. 'Long Island Sound 2002'; assembly: GCA_964036045.1. Taxonomy (NCBI): domain Eukaryota; phylum Euglenozoa; class Euglenophyceae; order Eutreptiales; family Eutreptiaceae; genus Eutreptiella; species Eutreptiella sp. 'Long Island Sound 2002'. The sequence continues at coordinate 52,733,049 of OZ038380.1, forward strand.
TGCTCACCAAAAGTGACGAATCAAAATTTCCCTCCACATTGTATGCCTTTGCCCCCATGCTATTGGCAAGGTGGTTTTTGTCGGTGAATACAATGCTTTGTGCCCACCTTTCTGCATGCATGCTTTGTCCCTTGTCTCCCCGGATCGCAGCCCCGTAGTCCTGGGCCCCCATGGTTCATAGACCCTCGGATGAGTGATCCGGGGCTCTGCAACAATCATGATTCCCAATGAATGATAGCTTTTTCTTGCAGTCGGCCATCAAAATGTTTCATAGCATCAAGAAAAGCCGTTGTCAGGTGTTTGAGGTTTGGCTTGGGTTTGAATTTTGGTTGCAACATGCGTGTGCCTCTCATGGGTGTCCATGCGTAGCAATGTTTGGCATAGCTTGCACAGTGCATTGCGGAGCAAAACGGACAAGGCCGGCTCTTGGCAGTGGGATTGGTTGCGGCCCTCTTCTCATCTATGTCAAGTGTTGCCTTTAAAGCCCTCTGGTGCTTCCTATCAGGAGATAAAAGACTTTATGGCCGAAGACCCTGACCGAGCGACATTGCGGTCCGGAGATGGCCGTGGACCAATGTGGTGGGCTTATGAAACATGCGATGAGGAGTTGGTATCCTGGCTAGAAGAGCGGTGTGTTGTGGGTGGGTTAGGACCCCCCCTTCCCACGCCCAGACCCCTACGCCCCAGCTGCTGCTGCAATGTCGCCAAAACCCCAGCGAAGACACTGCAGCTTGTTGGGCCCCAAGGGTCGCATAATTCCGCTTCATGAAATCGGGGGTTTGGAAGGCCATGGAGCGCCACGTTCATCCGATCTGCTCCAAACCGTTTGTCCACGTCCGAGCTCTGCTACCGAGCGTTCTATGCCCTCAGACAACACTGCCTCATCATGCAGGTAACTTTGGGCGAGCGGAACCCTGTCCTCATTGCCCTGACTCGTTGCTGGCTTAGATCCGTGCAAAAAATATCTTTCCAAATACCACCCAATCATAGCGAATCTGGGTGCCAGTGTCTCCCAATCAAGCAAGCACTTGGATCTTTTTCTCAAAAGTGACAAGGTGTGATGAAAGCCATGAAAGCCACACGGTTTCTCAGGATAGCAGGAGATGAATCTGTAGATTTTCCCCATGTGGAGAAGTCCAATTCAGCACTTCAGGTGCAAATCTGATCGCGCTTTAGCCATGGTTATCCCTCACACATTTCATTCACCCAAGTTGAGGATCTATTCGCTGTGAAGCCCTCCAAATAAGAGAGCTCGGCCACCCCATCCACACCATCCAACGAGATGCGCACGTTGCACTTCCGGAGTACTGCGTTCAGAGCTGAAAAAAAAAGTGAAAGTTTCAGACCGGCCACCAGGTGAGGTAAGGGCGTTTCCCAAGCACCCCAAATTTTTATCTGAGGAGGCCACTGTGTCTAGAGATGGCCCGGCTCATGAGTGCTCAAATGTAGACCCACCGAATGGGCGCTGATGCTGCTGCGGTAATCGGATGTCAGAACTGCACAACTGCCATGCTTTTGAGTTGTTGAGCCTTGCTGCTACCATTGGTTTTGCGCGCTGAACGGGACCACTATTCAGTCGTTGTCGGGCTCTGTTTTGACAGATTGAGTTTTGCTATTTTGCGGCTTCTGTGAGCCTGGAATTCGCCCGTTGTGAAACAAGATTTAAGGTGAAGTTTAGCTCACAGTGATCTTGGTTTGGTTTGGTTCGGTTGGGTTCAGTTTTACGGGTGGTTTAATGGGTTGTCATGCAACTTTGGCTCTATACTCTCTCATTAAGTGGGGCGGGTTGAGTCCTGTTTGCAGTCCCTTTTCCCATGGTAAATCATTGCCTCTGTCCCTGCCATTGCTGCTGTTTGGTTCCCTTGCACACCGAATTTTCGAACCTAGAAAGGCATGCACCCTATCATTGCACGTTTGGACTGCAGGTATGGTTTGGACCCCAAAACATCAGACACCGATGCCAAAGGGCTCCGTCCTCAGGACCTGTGCAAACGCGGCCTCAAAAAGCCTCGTTGGAGGGACAGCTCACAAGCGGCCGAAGTCTACAACGTTCTGCAAGGCGATGCCAATCAGATTCGCCAGTATTTCATCGCCAATCCTTCTGCCCTCCAGGTGTCGCGATGCAAAGTTTCTGGCGCGTCCGTGCTTCTGGCTTTTCTGTCCCGTGGGCAGGACGAGAAATCTTCTATGGCCTAGTACCCCCCCGCCACACACTCTTGCCTATTGATCTTTTCCCGCACCGGGGGACAGCTCGGCCGTGTACACAGCACACCATGTTTGAGCAACTCATTTGGATTCATCATTTTGGCCTTCAGGTCAGATCTGAAGATGGTCGTGGGCCACTGTGGTGGGCCTGGGAGCAATGTAAAACACACCCAGAGCTGTTGACGCTGCTGCACAGCCTCGGGGCGGATGTTGCTACTACTGAACAGGTTTGTGCTGGGTTGTAAGAGGCTGCAGGACAGAAGCACCCTTTTTGAAGAGACCTCTCCATGGTGCTCGTCTTGATCGTGACCCACAAATGTACGCACATTTGACATCTTAAATGGCATAACATTTCTGCATGTCACAAACATGGCAATTGTTGGGTGCTGGGAGCAGCAATTTACAACCTCTGAGTTACTGGAATCTTTTGCGTTTCACACATGTACCGAACCCAGAATATGCCGCCGTCCTTTAAGGCGTTGCTGACGTTGTATGGGGCACGCTCAAGGTTCAATCTCGCTGGGAGATGTGGGTTTCATTGCCTGTGTGGCCCCTGCAAACTTACGAAAGGCTTCCCACAGTTATTCGGTCCAATGATCCAGTGTCCGTTGATTTTGCTAATGTCTACTCCACGGGGGGGGCGACTCCGCGGGTCCTAGGACGCCAACTACCCCTGCCCCCCCCCCCCCCCCCCTAGGGGCCTTCGGCCAACAGTTAGTTGCCAAAGGTGTCGCCTTCAGGCGTCCATGGGCGCCTAAGGCGCCCGATGCGTCCATGGGCGCCTAAGGCGCCCGATGCTCCATGAACACCAAAGGTGCCCTCAGGAAAATTTTGTCCAATTTGCACCCCCAACCCTCAGCCTACTCCTATCCCTACACCTAATCAAGACTGAATATTGGGACCGAGCTGGTGGGGCAGGGAACATTAGCTATGACTGGTGAGGGACATCAAGAATGATTCACACATTGATGGCTCTTGACAAAGTGAAATCAGCTTGCAAGTGAACCCCATCACCACGGCCCACTTTCAAGGCTTTTTGGGCTTCTCAGGGGCCAAAATGCCCCAAAATGGGCTCAAAATGGGCTGATTTCACCCGTTGGTGCACCCCAAATGGTCTAGGATGAGTTTTGGAAAAATGCGTTTTTGACCCATTTTTGACCCATTTTTGGTCCCAAAACAGCCCATTTTCAAGGCATTTTGGGATTTTCGGAGGACCAAAATGGGCCACCACAAGCTCAAAACGGTCCAAAAACACTTGTTGTAGCGTCGCACATGGTCTAGGATCATTTTTGAGAAAAGTCATTTTTTTGCCCTACTGGACCCTGTTGACCCGGTTGGGCACCCACCTGTTTGGGCTTGAGCTTGCAGCTTGCCACAGCCTAGTGGGCCTAGGTATTGGGGTCTAGGCGTCCGTTTGGGCAATTCTGAGGGGTGGAAACCACAAAAAGTGGGGGGTTGCGGGTGGAGTAGGTGCCCTCGGAATTGCGTTTTGAGCCATGTAGCCAAAGATATGGCCTGTTCTTGGTTTGTGGCTGTCGCCAGCCAATCTGCACAAAATTTTGGGCTTCTTGGGGCCTTTTTGGGCCGTTTCCGGGACATATGGTGGAGTTAGAGGGCCGCAAAGGGCTCGTTGACACACGAAAGTCAAACCTGACATGGAGTGTACCCACACTTTCCCTTTGTTTGGCCGTTTTGAATGGGTTCTAGGGCTGTTTAGGCCCAAAAAATGGCTGTTTTTGGCCGTAAATTGCAGTTTTTGAAACTGAGGTCCGCCACTTGCGACACCCGTTCTCGGCCGCCACCGTTGAGTTTCTGGCTCATACTTTGTGTGGTTGTCCCTCACACCCATAGGTATCATCCACCAAAATTTCGGCCGAATCCGAAGCACCACGACGGAGTTCTGATTTTTACCCATTTCGCGCGTGCTGCTTGCTTGCTTGCTGCTGCTGCTTGCTGCTGCTGCTGCTGCTGCTAAACCTGGTAGGTCCACCCTAGACACTAAAAAGGGTTATAAAACCAAGACTGGTTCCACCAGCTCGGTGACCCTAACCCTAACCCTAGCCCTAACCCTAGGCTAGGGTCAGAGTGAGTGTTGGGGTCCAAAATGGAGAGCAATGATGTGGCAAAAGCAGCCATGAACGAAATTGGAGGGATCTTGTTCAGCCCAATCAACATGGCTGGCATGGCCAAACCAACTGGCTGCAAACGTTAGGGTTAGGTTTATGGTGATGCTATGGTTAGAGGGAGGGCAAGGGGAGGTAAGGGGAGCCTGTCCCCCCCCCCAACACCCCAAATCGCCCCACCTGGACTCCTAGACCCCCCCCTCCAATGCCCCCCCCCCCCCCCAAGGGGCCTCTGGCCAACAGTTAGTCGGGGGGGTAGTTGGCGTCCAGAACCGAGGGGTCGCCCCCCCCCCCCCCCGGGGTCTACTCTTCCCTGGCAAGATTGGATTTTCTGCAGTGCCAGACTCACCCGAGGATTGCTTGTCAATTAGTGAATGATTGTTGGGGCTCCACCCCTCTCCTGTGCCCCAAGCACGTCAAATAAAGCAAATGAAAGCAAACACAACTTGGACAGCGGCAACGGTGCAGCCATCCCTACCTTGGTACAACACCGAACGAACCATGATGGGCTGCGACTTGCACACGAGCCGCCAAGTGAAATGTTGGATAGGCCCATTTTATTGACCCCTGGGGGCATGAGATTGTGTTCGCATCGGCTGGTAAGATGGGTAATTGATCACACCACTCCACCACAAAGCGAGAAAAGCTGGTAGACCGTCCGGTTATCAACCGTATTTCCCCTGCGTACACTCAAGTACATGAAGCGTGCCTGCCGTCCCTGAAGATCATGTAGTGGTGGCGCTCCTTTGTGTTAGCTGGGTGCTCTCCATGTGCGTTGACAAAGCAGCATCCATGTGTGCCAAGGATGCATCTCACCCCACTGGGGCATGGTCTATCACTGAGGTTGAGGAATTGTTGGGTGTGCCACCTTGTGGCACAATGTGCTCAGGCTTAGTTTGACTTCCTTGCCATGGACACAAATGCTGAGGCATCGGCGCCCTCGTCAATTAAGCTCAAGCTTTCCAATAAATCACCTCGAAGAGAGGTTGTTAGATCAAGCGCAGGAGCAGGCACCATGTAACCCCCACTTTGGGATAGAAATATGGGAGGGAGGGTATGCACAGGAACCCATTAAGGATACCCAAAATCTCTGTGTAATTCACCACCGCCGATGTGCAAAGTGATGCGGGCAGTGAAGCAGAAGTGGTACTTGTTCCAGAGGGGTTTGCTGTTGCTCCAGCCGATGGTCCTGATACCGGTGTATCGGAAGCTGATGGCATTGATTTTGATGCAGTGGATATGGAGCAGTTGGAGGCACGCATCACCCAGGCTGAGAATAGTGGTGCTGTTCCAGAGGAACAAGGGAAGGATGACAGTGCAGAGCCTGCCCCAAAGCAACGGGAACTCAGTGCCAGGCAAGGGAGCAGCCACACCCTGCAGCCTCCAAGTGGACCATGTCGCAGCCCGCAATGAAGGGCTTCTTTGGCGCACGCTGAGAGCTGTTGTAGACATCCAGACATCAGTCTTTCCTCTTTCTTGTTTGTGTTTTGTGTTTCATGTGGGATAGGGAGGGAGCCAACCCAGAAAGATGATTTTCATTACTTTGCAACACTGTGAAGCTTACACACCGTGACTGGGCCATTTTTCAAAGGCCCTGTGTAGGAATTATTTGGTTCTCCCTTCAGTTTCCATCAGCCGGGGGGAATTATTTGAGAGGGGGGGGTTGTTTGCGTGGGGATTCGTTGGGTGGAGGGAATTCCTTGGCCCCTGGTTTACCCTGAAAAAAAACGCCCCAAAGTGTACGACATTGCCATTCTGTACTCAACCCCCTCCAGGCCCTAGAAATACGGACAGGCTTACAACGCCATCTGGCAGTAGATCCCCCATAATGCAATGCGTGCCATATTGCATCATCCCAAGCTGTGTTTTGCAGCAATCTTGCAAGGTGCTCTCAAGGAAGGAGCATCCCCAGTTATTCGCACCGCACACCCCAATGTATGATACCTGAGCCCTAACCCCTTGTCTAATCATCATTTACGGGGACAAATTTATCACCCAAAGATTTTTTCGATTTTGACTCCTCAACCCCCCTCTCCCCCGCGCCCTGTACCTGTGGGTACTGGTTTTTTTTTGGGGGGGGGTCAAAATTTGGTTGGCCTATGGCTGCCACGGTGTGTCGATGCAGACCATGGCCCCGGAGAACATTTTTCTTCTACATGGACCCCGTAACTAGGGGGTGGGGGGGTCCCATGTTATATTTCTAGGTATTTTCGATCGGCCCCCCTCTGCAGCCTCACCTGCGAGGGTTTTGCCTTGTCTTGGGCTGGATTGATTCAAAAATTGCAATTTCCGGGTGACTTCGAAGAAACGCTGGGTACCGTTGGGCTAGGCTTGAGGTGATCATTTGGTGACAATGGAAGCACATATACACCCATGGGGAGCTATGCAGCACCAATTAGGCCCTCCCAGTGGGCCCTATTGGGCCCTGAAAGCACCATTTTGGGCCTATTTGCACTTTATATGTTCATTGATCCGGGCCCTGGTCCTGGAAAACTTTTTTCCTCCATATGGATCCCACCACCAGGTCTCTACATCTCCAGGTACCCCGGATTGGCTCCCCTATGGGGCCCAACCGTTGAGGATGTAGCCGTTTTCAGGCCCGCATGCGATTGATTAAAAATCAAAATTTCTGGGTGACCTCTGACAACCTCTGGGGACCCCAGTGCCAGGCTTGGGTGATCATTTCGTGACAATGGGAGTGCACATAAACCCATGGAGAGCCATGTCCCACGAATTAGGCCCTCCTAGTGGTGCCGACTGGGGCGTAAAAGCGCCGTTTTGGGTTTATTTGCTTATTTGGTGGGCAAAACTTGGTTGGCCTTGAGCCGGCACTATGTTTTGATTCGGACCCCGGTCCCATTCGAATTTTCTATTTTACACAGACCCCTTGAATAATTCGGGCGGGGGGGTCCGAGCCTCTTTCTCCAGGTACCCATGAGCAGCCCCCCTATGGGACCCTACCGGTGAGTATGTATCCGTTTCCAGGCCCGCATGGAGTGGTTGAAAAAACGAAATTTCTGGGTGACCACTGACAACCCCTGGGGACCCGTTGGGCCATGCCTGGGTGACCATTTCGTGACAATGGGATTACATATAAACCCATGGAGAGCCATGTCGCACCAACTGGGCCGCTCTATTTTGTGTCCATGGGCATTGTAGGCAATATCACAGCTTACGTGTGGATAGATAAGCACGAGCTTGGGGCCAGTTGGTGGTGCATTGTTCCGGGCGAATTCTCTGCGAGGCGGACTTACTGAAGGAAATAGATTTTTTTGGATGCTTTTCGTCCCTGTTTTTGGGACTATTAATTGGCTAAAACGTGTTCACATGGGTCAAAATTGCCAGAAACACTAGTTTGAGCATGCCGCTAAGTTGGGGGCGAGTTTTGGGGAAAAAGTCATTTTTGTTCCAGTTTTGATCCACGTTGGATCAAACATTTTGGCCGGCACCGGTGGTCTAGGTGCCAGGGCCTCTGAGGGTGGAGATCTCAAAAAGCGACAGCCTGCAGGTGGACTCTGTGCCTCAGAATTGGATTTCAAAGCCCAAGCTTGGTTTGGGCCAAAATGCGATCCCAGGCATTTGGGCATGGAATCTGGGACATATCATGGAGTTGGTGGGCGCAACACATTTCGTTGACAGAAGCATCGCACGGTTTCCCTCTGCTGTCTGATAAGGTGCCACAACTGCAGATCTGTGAAATCTGGTGGGAAGATTGACAGGCACAGCGCTCGGATGGCACTCAGAAGACAATGGTATATAGCGTGATCCGGAATCCCGTATGATGGTAAAGCGGTAGGGCGACTTTCACCCTACCCGCTGGCGCCACAGTGATAGTGGAAGATCCAACAGATCTTTGGGGAAATTCTTGTAAAATACCCCCAAAATTGACCTTTTTTGGGCTCGGCGCCGTCATTTTCCGCGCGGGCTCAGAGCATTTCTGGGGATTTGTGGTCATGATGGACAGAACCATGTGAACATTTTTTAGATCTCCATGCTTTCAAGATCAGGTTTCGTGTACTTTCTTGCACCCGTATCCTCGCTTGCAGGATGCCAAAGGCTTTGCTCCCAGTGTTCTGTGCCCCAGCAAGATCCGAAAACAGATGTTGGCCTCCCTCAGTCGGAAATAATTGGATCACAACATGGCGGTATCTGATGCTTGTGCTGCCTGCCGCCATTGTTGCTGTTATTGTTGCTGCTGCTGCTGCAGCAGTTGATGCACTCTTTGCCTCTTGTTTTCTGCTTGATTGCTATTTATCTGCTGCTTCTCTGTTTAGGGGTCTGCACGGAGACAAGGGGAGAGGAAAGAAGATGGCACCCTTGGCAAGTGGGCTCACTCGAGCCAACAAGGTACAGGACTGGAACAATGGATTTTTGTAACTGGAGCCCAAAATGTCTTTATTTTTCCCGTACTCTTCATATGTTGAAAGCATTGCTGCAGGCAAGGAAGGTTGTTGGCTGTGTGGCGAAGTGTATCAACCTCAAGAGCTGCAGTGCTTGGGTAGACGGGACCAGCGCACTAGAACCAGCCACAACCACAGCATGTCCTCATATGACCATATTTTGGGGGGATACCCGTAGTTTTATTCCATTATCTATGCTTATGTTTTCAACATGTTCTCAGTCAAATGAGTTTGCATTTCAGGATCCCCACTGTTTGCCCCCAGACTCTCCCATTAGGTTTGGACGCTATTTATGCATTTCCGCTGATTGCATTTGGGGGTTAGGGTAACTGCCCAGTGGAATATCACTTTTCAGTGTGCACGCATGTGGGAGCCGAGCAATTCTGCTCTCGAAAGGACGGCCTTTTCCAAGAATAGAAAAAAAGGGGCAAACACGGACATAAATGACTCAAATTGTGGGGTGACCTCGATGGCTTGCCCATTGGGTCAGGGATAGAGCTCATATAAACCTTCAACTGACTGCTCCTGCCACCCTTGCCCGCAAATTCTGCAGATCAAAACACAGCTGGCATCCACCGACCAATGTATGCCTGTGCTGCATGAGCTGATGTGTGGCCTGCAAAGTGCAGCATTGAGAGACATGCAAAGGTAGAAAGGCATTCACCATTGCCCCTGCTCTGGATTGTCACCTGCAAGTTCATGTCCGGATCTTGAAATTTTCGTGACTGCAAATGAAGAGGAGGGCAAACATGCACCCCACCCTAAGGGGTGTCCTTTATTGAGATTCGAGCGTGCCATGAGAGCATATGTGTGCATGTAAAAGCTCGTATTACAAGTTTCAATCCTCATACACGAGTCAACTCTGAGAAACCTGGCAAATGTCTTGCTGCTATTGCAAGAACTTGTGTCCAGGAACCGCAAGTCACTGCCCACAAACCACGAACCGGATCGGGCGAGGTTGCAACACTGCCTGTCAGCCCTACCTGAGCATTCGTTGACACATTTCTGCTTTTTGCTTTTTCCATTCACAGAGAAGCTTCTATATGTCATTGCTGGTTTCCATGTCAGGCCTGGACTTCAGGCAATACAGAGGCAGGGGCATAAACTCCGTCGCTTGTTGTTGTACAGCTATTCAGCAACCAGGGAGCCTGGGATGCATGGGCTGCAGAAGGATGTGAACCAGTTGGGATGATCCAGAAGGCCACTGGATTTGCATCCATTTCATATTCTGAATTGAGTGAAGTTCGATTTTTTGATGCCAGGGCGCAGTGTGAATTTGAGCACTCAAGACTGTCACGACAAAAGCTGCTCTCAGTAGTGAACTGAAGAACATGTTGGAGGCACTTCACTCAACTCCTTTCTGCTCATCCAGACCTGCAATGATTTCTAACCTACCCACCTCCGGTAGGCTTCAGACCTCTGCACATTCGGACAGAGACCACAGAGTTCTTGCTGTCAGCACCATAGTGATATGTACTCCGCTTTCTTGTCGTCAGAAAAGGAATCTGTTTTAGTTGGACCAGTACCAACGGCGGCATGTATGCTGCTGGTACACACCAAAAAAGTCCCGTTTTTTTGACCAACCCCCCCCCCCCCAATTCCTACCATGTTTTACCAAAGGACCATCCACCTCATTTTTTCCCCCAAAACCCCCCAGCCAAGGTTTTGGGTTTTTTTTGTAAAGTTTGGGATTTTTTTTTCTAAGATTCGGGGTGTATTTTTATAAAACTCCGCTGTTTGTTGGGTAAGGGGTCAGGGTGGGGGGCTTTTGGTAAATTTCGGGAGGTTTTTTGGAAAGTTTGGGGGTTTTTTGGTACTAGTTGGGTTTTGTTGGTAAGATGTGGGGGGTTTTATATGTTAGAATGGGGGGGGGGTATGGTGGGCTTTGGGTTTTTTTTTGGTAAAAATGCCGGATTTTGGCCACAGTCTTGAAACCCACTGTAACCCACAATTGTGTTTTGGCCCCTGGAGTTTGGGATATGGACTCCCATGCTTTGGTGTTTGGTAGTGCAACCAGGTTATGCATGTACATTACATCCTAGATCACCCAGGTCAATGCTATGACAATATTCATGCACAAACAGGCCATCGGACAAACAGACAAGTTTCAAAAATGTTTCCCCCAGAGGAAAGAAGGAAATATGCTTCGCCTTAGGTCCTCTAAGGGGGCGAACAGCTTCGTACAATGGAGGATGGTATTTTCGGTGGATCTGTTCAGACATGGCACATTGAGTTTACCAGGAACTATGAGGAGATAAAATATGCCCAAGGCGTTGCGACGTATGTTATTGACCAATGCGGGATGAAGGGAAATTCTGCAAGCAGATTGTCATTAAGGATGCCCACACAACGAAGCCCCATTTTGGGTTGGTGTCAAAATGAACTAATGTTCATCTCCACCCTAGTTGCCTTAGTGGTTATCTAGGAAATAGGGAACGGGTAGGCAAACATTTGTGGGAACAGGCACAGGAACAGGAAGGAAATGTTGCCGTATTAAGAAACGCAACATATGCCCATTGGATTATGAATGATCACTCAACATTCTAACGCATAATGCATCAAAAATTTGCCTGTCGGCGTTATGCCGATATTTTGCCAGGCGGACAAATTACATCGGCAGCGCACACAAGTGTTCATAGTGGGCTTCTGCAAGCTTTATTGTAGTATTACACGGAAAGGAGTTTGTCATATATTCACAGCTACAGATGGAGTGACATACGAAAACGACATCTTAGCGGGAGTGCATGACTGGAAAAAGGCATCAAAAGTATACAACGCGGTATTTTCTGGTATTCGCTGCTTGTTGTTTTTTCATGAAAACACATCCAGCTACTATTCATTGACAAAAAAGCTATATTCTCGTTAAAAATGTTATCGAAATCGGGATTACAGTATGAATTGGCTTTTCGGGTTGGGAATATCGGTTCTTACGCTTCAGAGTGGCTCTTCGGGATTGAGATATGAAGTCCCGCGTCGCGGTGTGGCCCTTTGCGCTGGCGATATGGACTCTAACACTTCATTTTTGGTGTGGCTTCTCGAGCTCGAGATATCTGGTCCTAGCGGGCTGCGTTGTGGCCCCTGGAGTTGGCGATATTGACTGCCCTGGTTTTTGGTAGGGCCCCCCAAGTTGGGGGTCTGGACTCGGGCGCTGCGGTATGTCTTTTTGAGTTGGGGACATTGATTCTTTGGCTGCGGTGTGGCTTGTCGACCTGGGGACATGAACTCCCATGCTTCTGTTTTTGGTGAGGCTTTTCGAGCCGTCCGCGTTTCACATGTTACTTTGGACATTGTGTGGCACCTTTTCCGTGTGTGTGCCAGGCAACGAGCAGTGACGGTCGCAAGGAAAGGGACACATACAAATGTAGACTATACTTCGAAGACCCCGTCTCCAACTCTTTCTCTAGGTGTGACCAGTAGTATCCAAGAAAAGGAATCACTCAAGAATTTACATAACAAGTTATTGAACTAAAGATTAGCGGTCCGAACGTGGTGCATTCGATGTGTGGTGCACCAATATAACAGGCGTAGTTTATGGGAGCCGCATCATCGGTCAACATTCTAGAAGCAGCAGTATCGGCATGGATGGGGACAAGATAGCAGGCGGGTCAAATTTCCAGAAAAAAGTCATAAGTGTAGCGTCATAAAGAGAGTTGCTTAACATTGATGTTGCATCACATTGAGGACTTAAAATTTGCTTGTACCGGCCTAATGGCACCAAATCTGCTTTATAGCATTGTAAGACTCGTAGGAAAGCACGGTATGGTATGAGGAAAGAATATGTGCCATGGACAATGGCTGCACGGATGGGGCTTGAAGGCCCAAAGAGAGGTTTTAGTGTGTTTTGAGAGTCGTGCTCTGCATACTACTTCAGAACCTGGGAGAAGGCTAAGGTTGAACACCAAGTATCGTGTCGTGTGCGTAGGCGCTGTAAGAAGGACAAGCGAAGGTCTTAGAAAGGATGGAGGCGTTGAAGGTGAGGGTGGCGGGGTGAAGGGTAGTTGGAGGGCGGGACAACAACCAAGGTAGCGGCTAAACGACATCCTTTGAGTTGCCTGACCGACAAAGTTTATGCCTGACGTCGGAGGATGCCGCTGTTAAAATTCCCCAAGTAGTTTCAAACCTTTTTGGTAATCAATTGAGCAGGATCAGCAGGCAAATCAATAGAAGACTTCCAATGAGCAGCCTTGGTTCTCCAAAGAAAAAACACCAATCTACAAAACAAACAAAATATAGAATGATATAACTCAAAGCTCAAAACTTACTTTACAGAATAAAGCTCTGACATGCATGTAACTACACAAATAAAGATTTACTGCTTTTTCTCAAACTTTCAGTTTTATACAGTTGGCGAAGTAGCAATCACCATGTCCATCTATCGTTCATAGAAAACGCTTTAAAACATCTTTTCTGTCCTAAAAATCCTTTTCAAATCATGTTTTTTTCCAAACATCGAAAAATAGAAATCGATTCAAAAATCACGGTCAACAGTCACTCATAGTGTTACAGTTTACCATCCTTTAACATCCGTTTTTCTTTTTCGCGAATACGTTACAGTATGAGTTAACGGTAACTTACTGGAAGTTCGAGCGATTGCGCGAAACCCAAAATCAAGTCACTCTTACAGCGATATGCGCAATTAACTCCAAACTTATACATCAAATTCTGCGGTAAACAAAACAGAATGCATATTGCCACACATAATATATCACATGCCCACAATCAACGATCATGGTAGAAATCGAGAATTCAAAGATGGTGTCAGTAATACGGGATACTTACTTGTAGTGAATTCATCCGCCAGTTGTCTGGACGAATCAATCCATTCCCAATTCTGTATGTCTCCAGCTTCCAAGTATTCTCCCATTAGTGATAACACAACCAGAAATCTCCTCTCCGAAACTTGTTTCCTCAAATACATATGATCCCACAATGAAGCGCAATCTGCGCGCAATGTCACTGGAACCTATCTTGTCTTGATCATGGCCTTCAACGAGCTCGCAAGATGAAAGAGATTGTCGAAGGTTGCTGTACATGAGAGTGTCTCTCCGCCAAAGGTACTCTTCACAACTCGTCGTAATGTCCTGCTCCTCGATTGTAGCGGTGAAAACCCTTCTTTCCCAGACGCATCTTTTGCTGACAGTACCCAGATCCAACCTTCCACGGCACGACCATCTTGTGCATTTCTGCTACTGCTGTCATGATATCCAATGAGCCGTAGCTCGCCTGTCAATCGTGGGTACTGTACCACCAGAGCTTGCTTCTTCATGGTATTCAATAGTTTGTTCGCTTGAATGGCGTGTCTCTCGTTTGGTGCTCCATTTTGCTGCGATAGCTTACATATATCGTATGCACGATCCGGCCGCGATGAGGCCGACGTCCAAAGCAGTGCACCCACGATTCCTCTATAATCTGACTGTTCTTGTCCTTCAAGAAAGCGATCCTGTGATCCTGTAGAGTGACAGATCTCCATTGGTCCGATCTTATCAATGTATGTCCGTTGATCCACCAAAATGGACGTCACCTGACCGCTGTCATCGAGATGTGTTGATATTAGAAGTCCACAATAAATAAAATCTCCCCTCTTTTCCTTCAACACAGTAAACAACGCCCGCATTTTGACCAACAACGAATCTTCAATCGATTGATCAGCAGGAGAATACAGGTCATCCACATGTGCACACAACATCGCTAACAGGGAATCATCTTCGGCATACCACATTCATGCACACTTGTGATACCGCAGCCGTACACCACCAATCGCCACAATGCCCTCATTACGAGCTTCATACCAATGCCACGGCGCATCCACTAAGCTATAAACGCTTTTGTTCAATTTCATAACCATGCTAGGGCGAGGATGGAGATAGACATTACGGGTGATCCGACGACCTTGAAGGAAGGCTGTGGAGATGTCAAAACAGCATGGCACCCACCCATACACCGCCGTCATCGCCACCATCACACGCCACATGCCACGATCCACCGTAGGACTGGCCGTGTCCAACGAGTCTTTGTCCGCTTCTTGAAACCCGCTAGCGACAAGATGATATTACGGAGTGACAGTGCCATCATCAAGAAACCTTCTCGGTTTTCACCCAACGCGTGGAAACAACCGTTTGCCCAGGATCAGGAACCAATTCATAGACACCACATCGCCTCCACCTGGCAAGCTTTCGTTTCGTTGCCTCAACAAAATCTCGTTCCGCCGCACGGGCAGCAGATACTTCGCCATGTGACTTCTTCCTTGTTACGACCATATAGACAAGGCAAAAGGCAAGGAGGACCAACTCATCTTGGGAGTCAGCACAGAAGGTATTCACAAATTGGCGAACAGTCGCTCCTTGCTGCTTCAACAACCCTGAGAGTTTCGTCACACGCACCAGAGAGCGGCGAGCCGCCTCCACACAACAATGCATACTCAGTGGCTTGCCATGTGCCACAGACAAAAGAAAGTCAGGCACCCCGTTCATGTGAACCTCGTCCCGTGGAATAACATTGCTCGCTTCATGACAATCCTCAAGACCAACATCCAAGGAATTGTCCACAGATGGCACCAGAAAGTGCTTCTTCACAAACACCTCAGGCAAACCAGTCCTGGTATGTGCGCCTGCCACTTCCGGCGCCTCTTAAGATGGGTCTTCAGCAACGTCTCCCTCCAATTCAGACTCTGATCGAGTGCCCATAACCGAACCCTCATAGCGAACCGCAATAGTCGGGAGCCTCTTGACGCCACCACCATGCTGGACAAGAACAAGGCCCGCATCAGCACCTACCATAGTAGCAGGACCCTTCCATGAAACAACACCTTGCTTCGGTGGCTCGTGATAGTAATAGACTCGATCACCCTGCGCACAGACCACATCCTGCTTCGGAGCTCCTTGAAAGCGCTCAGCCTCCTTCATCTTAGACTTCACATCAGCCGCATGAAACACCTTCCGCATCTTATACATTTGTGACAAAAAGTGAACAATGTCCCTAGATTATCGTTTTAAGGTCAAAACCGTTCTACTCAACTCAATAAAGTCTACTCAATTGAATACCATAGATTTCAATTGAACAACTACTTTCCACCCTGTCTAATTCCCATTTAGTGGCACCTCATGTGGTTTCATATTTCCAAAACCATGATAACCATTTCAGAAATTGTATGTCAAACACCTACCATTGATTTTTAAACCCTTGCGACCCTTGCATACCCTATTTTATGCATTTTTCTCACAATTGATGGAGTTGAAAATTCCATTGAGCAACAAGAGGATCAACACGCACAATATGATGGAGTCAACACTATCATCAAAAAGTGTGAAGACCATGTATTGATGAATACACTTGTCCTAAACCTTGGCATTCGCCTTGTATTGCACCCTCCGGGCCTCCGCCTCCTCATATGTCTTTTCACAATCAATTTTTTTTACAGTCATGAGGCTAATGTCATCCTCCCCGGGTAGTTGCAGGGGCATGATGAGCATTCGCCAACCCGGACGGGTGGCCCTTGTCCATTCACTCCTCGGAGCATCATCTAACTCCGAGCCACGCAAAAGCATGGCATCATACCCACAACAAACAACCCACTCCTTATCACACTCCAAGTCCTCTTCCATTTCCAATTGCATGGGAACCGAAAATTTATCTAGGTCTTTGAGACGCAGAGAGGCCCTTGTTGGAGGGACCCCATCTTCCTCAACCACTCTCTCTACTTCCTTACATTCCTCTCCCTCATGCGCATCATTGGTTCCTCTTATCGGTTTGGGTCATCCACATCATTGGTTGGTTCCTCTTCCTCTTCCTCTTCCTCTTTTTTTGCTTCCTCCTCAACGTTGCTTGCCACGGCTGCTTTCAAACTCACGTTGAGGCTCTAGAGAGAAAGGGCCACACCAACGGACAAAAGCAAAGGAAATATCCATTCACATGCAACCAATACCACATAAGCAAGTGAAAGCAATGACTCACATTGTTCAAACCAACAAGAATGCAAGGCTTCGCAGTTGCGCAACATCCGCTTCCGGCATGTGTTCGGGCAATGCACGCGTGTAAAACACGAGTGCCACCCTCCGACCACGCCATTGTCATGGGCCATGCAATGAATGTGAATCAAAGACAACGCCATGTTGTTGGGCGTCTCACAAGTACCCCTCAACGGGGGATCCATCCGCACGCGTACCCATTGTGGGGATTGCCTTTCCTTCGTGGTGGATGATCCCCTCCTTCTGCACAAAAAAAGCCCGCCCATGGCAATCCCCCTCTTCCCCCGTCAACACGCAAAGGCCCGAAACGCGGTGCTCATCATGTTCATGGCAATGCAATTGTATTGGTGAATGGCCATAATTATAAACTACGGCTATGGCATTCCAATGGAAGGGGTGTGCGCGGAAGTTTACTTGGGCATATTGGTTCAATCGGCTCACCAAAGTTGAATAATCCTCCGTGCGTCCGGTGATTTTCATGTTTTTAAATGCGGGAAATTCCACCGTTGCTCCAAAGATGGCCTTGCGGAACTTGGCACCATACCGCCTCTTGTAGGACCACTTCATCCTCATGATGTCTTGGAATAGCCCTTGTCGACAAATCCCACGAAAGGAAGTACAAACCTTTCGTTCCACTCTCCCCCCGCTCTATCTGCATCGAACCACGCATATACCGCAGCCACAATTTTTTGGTTCGTGCATTGTGGCCACCGGGTCTCATTGCGTGCAATAATCGGAACAAAAAAATAGAGAAATATATATTGCAGAGTTTGCTTCATTGCCAAACTCTCTCTATGAAAACGATCTGCTACACCAGGAGGGAGTGTAGTATCAACTTGCGTTGAGCCTCCGCGGTTAGTCATGGTTAGAAAAATGCTTTTCAAAAGGTGGTTAAGGGACTCGGCACTATCTTTACAAAATATGCCAAGCCCAAACTTACCTAGTTTAGGGAGTAGTGTGGGGCACACAAACTCAAAAAAATACAAATAGTGCGATGCACTTGTAGGAGCAATATGGGTTCGAAAGTTAGCAACCACACGTTGACAATGATGAATGGCTTCATCATTTTTCCATGTGCTATATAAGTGGCATAGGAGCCAACACATGTCCTCCACACTCTTGTTGGCACGACTGCCAACTATACCAAGCCATTGTGCAATAAGAGGCCATGCATGTAGCATGAGCCTCCATGTACACTCCCCAGTTGGCTTTGGGGTCTTGCCTAGGGACCACCGTACTCTACACGTTTTCAAAATTTTGTTGATAGCAATGCCCTTACTATCATGATAGTTCTCAACGGAATCCTCTATATATGTACAAATTTAACGACCCATGGCCATGAGGCCATGGAGGATACACTGTACAAATCGCAAACGGTCCAACCGAATGAGTGGTGGCCTCATACAACCACGTCGTTGCATACAAGGACCGCCATCCGTTCGGTATGTGGCTTCCGCGGCATTGGTACGCCAAATGGCATCGGTGATGAACTTATGTTCAGCCCTTTGCCAAATGGCAAATGTATATATACTAGCGATCTCCCAATATTCCGATAATCCCAACCATCGCCGCAACTACGGCTCGTCACCCCCGACCCAGACTTCGCAATGCTCCTTCTTCCCGAACCACTCAAGTGTTGCACCGTCAATGAGAGCTTGCAACAACTAGAAAGAGAAGAAGGTGCATTGTAAGTTGTAATGTTCAATTGAACGAGTTGAAACTTCAATTCGTCAATTGAACAATCTGATGTGAATTACCACGAAGGACGCGTCGTAACACATACCTTGATATTTGTTTCCCAAAGGTTGGCAAGGATTGTAGCATCCTTGTCATCGCAACATACCACACCAATGATGAATTGGTGTGACAAGTTCCGCGCCAATTGGCCCCATTTAGCAAATGTTATGCATAATTGGGACCATTGAGTGCCCGCAACGGGGAATGCGTCCCAACGAACAATAAGGGTCAAAGGCATGGAAGTATCCCATGCACTATGTAACACCTTATGTCGTTGTAGAAATTTGACGACCTCTAGGATACTTCATGATATCCCAATAGCTCCTATCTGTGTAGTAAGTTTTGGAGGCTCTAGCCTCATTTCACTACACAATTCCCTCCACTTATCGTTGACGGCCTTCAACGAAGGTAAGCGTGGAGACCATTGTACACGGAGCTTTTGGGTAAATTCGTGACCGAAGTCACTTATGAACTCTTGTAGGATAGAATACCTCGTACGTGGCATCCTTAAATCCACAATGAGCTCTACCGCACGTATAGGTGTGCAAATAAGCGTACCATGGTCGGTCAACGCTTCTTGTGTGCAACGTAGAACGATGTTACCACCATGGGCCGTATCACACATCTTCTTTAGAAGGTTGCGGTATCGTGGTGTTTGTATGAAAAAGTTTGCAAGCACGTCAAAAACGTCATCATCAAAGATCGAAGTTACACGTGTTGCATTTACTAGGAAATCATGGAGTCCATGAGCGTCATAGATGTTGCGAGAGGCCATTATCTACACATAAAAATTGAACATGAGTAGCGCGCACCAAGGTCAATAGTGCGGCACAGCAATTTCGGGCAACACACAATTAACCTACATGAACAGGATTGTATTTTATCACCAAACACTGTGAAATCCTCAACTTTTATGAGCCTTAAAGCTGTCTGTGGCTCTACATGACGTCCATTTGCGTCTTTTTGACTGAGTGCGCGAGCGCAAATGTCGGCGCGCTCTTTGTTCAATTTTGTCAATGTTCAATTTTATTCAAATCTGTTCAATTGACAGATTGAATAGGGCTGAGTTGAGTAGAACGGCTTTGACCTTAAGACGATAATCTAGGGTAGTGTCCCAAGTGATCAGCTGCAACATCATAGGAGCCCAAAGCTGGCAAATCACAATCATCATAATGCGGCCACCTCGAACGAACACCAAACACAATCTGATGTGGACAATACCCAAGCTTCGCAATAGGAAAATACTTCTTCCCCATGTGCGCCAAATCCACACACTCGCTCAGAGTCATGGAATGATAGACGTCAAGCAACATCTCACTCAAAGTCCGCAAGTTGGTATGCTGCCGCTCCATTCCCCCGATGCTCCAATGAGCCCCACTGGCTGCCGTTTTCAACTCAATCCCGCACAGATCAGCCATCGTGCCAAAAACATCGTTGTGAAACTCATCCCCAGGATCACTCAGAACAACGCCAGGACCACCAAAATACTTAATCCACTTATCCCGTAACGCTCTCGCAAAATTCACTGCTTTCTTCGAATGCAGAACAGCTCCTTGCAAATACGGGGAGAATGGACAGCAAATATACAAAACAGGGTGCTTCCCAAGAAACCACACATCCATCCCAACAGTATGGTTGAACAACGGCTTCGAGGTAATGCCGTCCGTGTCCTTCCAGCCATTGCCTTGCGACATTCACACAGATCACATTTAAACTTCTTTAGGACGTCAAGAACTGGCTCCTAAGACCTGAGGAAAAACGCCTCGCAAACATCTGTGCCATGATTGCCGAATCAGGATGCCCTATCTTAACATGCAGGGAACCAACAATCTTCTGCAGGTGCGCCGTCTTCCAGTCTCCATCAGCAATGAATGCCCAACCCCGAGAGGCCGCACCATCCCGTCAATAGGTACCAAACTCTGGCATGCCAGGCTGATAGGCGGGCCTCCAAAGCTGCATGAGCATGTGCCCACGCGACGACAGCTCACACGGCATAATAATTTCTCTGCCAAATATCCGAAAACGAACCTCACACTTGGTCACATCAATGCGTGCTTGCAGCAGGGACAACGCCTTACCAGCAATGAGCAGAGGAGTCGGACCACCAATGAGGTTCACCCCGGACTGAACCCAGTGATAATCAATGAGAATATGAATGAATACCACAGGATCGGGCAGCTTGGTATCACCACCGCCAAACGTAAAGTGCATGGAACCACGTTCTTGCACCAGCTGCTGACGAGTCTGCTCATACTAGAGGGCAAGCCACTCATCACGAGCGGCGGTATTAAAGAAGGTCCCTACCAGGACCGGCCCCCGCTGTGCCCCTTCCGCCTGTTACCCCTGCTGATTTACTCCGGATCAATGATTGCATTCCTCAAATTCGAGGGTCCATAATCCAAAAATATAGAAAATGTAATCCTCCTTCAACCCTGAACAGCAACCAGATCCCACAGATACAGCAATAACCCAATCCATAATCCAATCCACGTTGCGGGCTTCCGTTCAGCACACCGGTCGTCTCACGGTGGCGGGCATGTACAAGAATTGCACCAAAGAGGAAAGCCCTGAAATTGGCATATGAACACAAATAAAGCAAAGTTGGGGAAAGAGGTAAACATACACATTCACAGCCATAAACCCCTCATTCCCTGGACTCAAGACCTTCCCTTGACTAAACAACATATTGCCCTGAACCAGGTCAAATGAGATGGCTGAATACCATGTGTCATAAGTCACTACACAAACTCCAAAAATGTGTTCACTCCCAAGCCTCTAAATCCTAGCCCAAAAGGGGAGGTGGCGTGTCATGGCCTAGAGTGGCACTCAGGACCATGCCCTACCCTGACGTATATATGACGTGCATATACTTGGTTGGACTTGGAGTCGAATGGGCTTAGAGATATGCCCCATGAGGTTGAACTCATAACACACCAAAAAACTGCCAATTCACACCATATTGGCCATACATCAAATATATGCTCAAAATTGAAGTTACCACTTATCCGAAGGCTCAAAGCATGCATGGAATCTAAGTCTAGTATTCATGGAGAATAGAGACCAAAAATCAATGCCCATGTACATCCCTACTTTACCCTCGAAACCCCTTCAGATATGGGCGCCACGAACTGCCCAAGTCAGCCCATGGTCTTGAGACAAATTCTTGTAATCCTTCGTGCGCCAAGCCAAATGGAGTACGCGATCCGACATATGGTGGTGTTCAACCCCAAAGCATATGCCAACAGATGAACAACATACCATGGTTCGACTCCCCATAGGCTTCTTGCTGTTTGCCGACCAGGTAAGTACACAAAATGCAAAAATGAGCAAAAATTGAGGTCAAAAACATGAAAATATGCCCAAATACAAAGTTGTCATGATAGTACATCTCTATGCTCACCCATGATATCCGCTCATGGTCCAATACACAAATGATTGGAACCATTTGCGAACAATTCCCCCACGTGGATCCCCAATCGGGCGCATGGAGATACCTCCGCCACTCATATCTACATGCCCCATGAAAATGGGAGTGCACTCATGGATCTCATTGCCAAACATACCATGAGCAATACATACGCGGTAGACTTAGTCCAGCGCTTTGAATTCCACAATTGGGACACGGGCAAAGCCCTTGTCATGTGTGGCTTCCTATCTCTTCGGCCACAGGAAGATATATAACATGGGCGTGAGCATATCAAGACATATACTACCAATATCACACATAGCCCTTAAAATAGGCTCCCACCATGGTATGCCATGCCCCTCCATGGTCATAACTTTGAGTTAAATGGACGTGAGAACCTAAAGAAGGATGCTATGCAACCGCAAGACTCATGCGCTACACCCGAAAGTCATAATATAAAGTCTGGACACATGGTCAACAAGTTATAAACAAGTTTCTACCATGTTGACCATGATCCTATGATACCACGAGTGTGTGTGACGACTTAAGGTGTTGGCCCCTATTAAAAGTAAGTTGAGACCAAGGCGCTTGCAACGCAACCTTCATTATTCTCTTTCCTCACACTCGCGCGTAGATATGGCCCTTCCAAGTGGTCCCACGATTCACTTTTGTTTCCCTTATATCTCCAAGTCAAATGGGTGGCAAGTATAAGGGAAACCTGATTCGGGCATAGGGAAAGGAGTATGACCACTCGAAGAAGACCAAATCAAGTGCGGCGATGTCGAAGTCGAAAATCCGATTTCGACATCGCGAAAAATTCAGAATAAAATCTCGAGTGCATATTTAGAAAATTGCGGAAGCAACGAACCCTTAACTGATGAAATCTGACCCTTCATCGGAGTTTCCGGCAAAATATCTGTAAATAACAGTTAACCAATCGGTTACCGCAAAATCGCGAGCCAACTGACAGTCGCCGATACATTGACAATCAGAACGGAAGGCTCAAAAATTACGGAAACATTATGATAAAAAAACCCTGTTGATTCCTGATATTCCGATATATAAATCTCTGCTGGGGCGCCTCGGTACTGAATATGGCCGCTCATAGCCGGAATGGCCAAACCTATCACACTATCACATCGGGTTAGGTCAGGTGGATGGAAGAGTATGATATCAGCCAATGGCGGCTTGCCGGCACATAGATACACACCCCAAGTGACCCCAAGATGGAGATTGGGGTCCGAACCGGCTTCACCCCCCTTCTCAGAGCGTTGTTACCGCTCGGAAGTCATTGAAGAGAGGACGGGAGGACCCGAATGGGCTCCAACCCCCCCCCCCATGTCCCAAGGACACATGGAGGCCCCACACACGTCGTAGACGTCCCCCACGCCCCAAGGGAGGGGTGAGGACACTGAAAATCGGTGCCCTACGCCATATCCGGTCTCCTTTATGATCTACAACATGGACCATGGGGATCAAAGATAGAGAAACGTCGTCAGTCGACCTAAATAAGTATACCACAATGAAATATATATGTGGAGATCGAGTGAAGGGGGTAGATGCCCAATCAAGGCCGAAAAATCCCCGGATGAACGCCCTCACCCGTCTCCTCAATCACAGAAACAAACAAAATGCCAAAGGGGATCCATTACGGTGCTACAGCAGCAACCAGATGGACCAACACGTCCTTGACATCCAAAGAAATATTCTTTTTCTTCAGATAGTCCATCCAGACCGTGGTATACCTCGGCACGAAACTGCTCGGAGGCTCCCACGAATCCCTGGATGCGGCGAATCCCTTCCAACGGACTTTATAAAGCCTCCCCCCAGGCGTCCCCGGGTCCGGCTTGTCCGCCTGGATCTTCTCGGCGGTGAAGTCGTCGTCCTCACCCTCGTCGTCCGAATCCACATCGCCGGCCGTGAACTCGAAGGTGACAGGACGTCCGCTGGGGTCTGGTGCTCGGGGACGAAGCTGGGTATGGTCGCGGTCCAGGATCTTGTTATCCCCCACACGAACCGCATACACATCCTGCCCGACCTTCCGCACGATTACCCCCGGCACATACCAAAATGCCTGCCGATGCCTGGACAGGACATCCTTGTGGTGCCGTACCACCCACACGGTGTCTTGGAGAGCATACTTCTGGACTTTTCCCTGCTTGAAGTACTTGGCCCTCTTGTCATGCTCGTCCTGAAGTGCCTTGCACACCTTGGCCGCCGTGTCGTCCGCCTCAGCCATCATAGCGTTCGCATCCCGGGCCACTTTGCCATGGTTCAACCACGGGAGAGTGCGTGACACTCGATCCCGTAGGAACAGGATACGATGGGGCGACAGTCCAGTGGGTCCCGGAAGGTCGTGATACGCTTGGAGTACTCTCCACAGCGAATTATACCAATTCCGGCCCGGTTCGTCGATGTGCAGCTGGCGGAACTTCTCGAACATCTGCCGCCCGGCCACCTCAGCTCGGCCATTCGACCAGCTGTGGTACGCCACGGTCTTGGCGTGCCGAATACCCATGTGCTTGCACATCGTCTTGAACCACGTCCCCACGAATTGACTGCCCCGATCGCTGCAGATGACAGCTGGGACATCAAAAATTGTCAGCCAATGCCTGATGATGGCATTAGCGACGGTCTTGGCCTGCAGCCCCACTCCATGCTTGTCCTCCTTGTCCTTCTTCTTGGACTTCTTGCCCGGGACCGCCACGATATACCCACTGTGCCTATCCACCGCCAGGATGACAATGTCGTAGGTCTCTCCTTCCACGGTGACCTCAGGCATGGCGAATACATCCATGGCCACGGACCGCATAGGGGCCTCCAGTATAGCCGTATACATCGGGTTGCCCGCTGTGGAGTGGTTGGGGCTCTTCGTGGCCCGACACACGGCACAGTCGTTGCAGTACCTATCCAGGATGGCGTAGTACCCCGGTGGGAACTTGAAGCGCCACTCCAGCTCCTGCTGCATCTTGTCTCGGCCAGGGTGCATGAGCTGGGCGTTGTGCCAATGGACAATGAGCTCCTCCACCCGGTTCTCGGGCACCAGCAGCTTGTCCTTGAGGAACAACTTGTCTCCATCCTCGGTCAAGCCTTCAGGCCACTCGTCGTCCGACGGGGCGCTCACGGCATTCCAGTACTTGCTCCAGTGCTCGGATGCCGCGTAGTCATCCGACCAGTCCTCTGTGAGCACCGACCTGACTAGCTCTACAGGGGCCACCATCCATTGCTCGAGGGTTTCCTCTCGAATAGCTTGGACGCGGGCACCCCGGAACTTGGCCAGGTCCGTACGGTTTGCCATCACCACAAAGCACTTGACCCCCTCTTGCTCCATGGCCTTCTCCATCTCGATGATGCGCTTGGCCTCCTCGGTTTCCTCAGCATCACCATGGCTGGATATGTCCATCCAAGCCTTGCCCGCGGGGTAGGCCCATCGACTGAGGCAATCTGCCACAGTGTTGTCCTTCCCCGGGACGTATACGACGCTGAGGTCGAACTTGGCGAACGTCTCATGCCATTGGGCCCTCCTTGCCGCCGGTCCCGGGGGGGTGTCGACGTGCTCCTTGTGCCAGCTCTGCAAGGACTGATGGTCCGTACAAACCACCACCGGTTGCAATCCGATGTGGCCAGACCACTTCCTGAGCGCACAAACAATGGCGTACGTCCCCTTCTCCCTCGCGGTCCAGGTGCGGCGTTGGCCCTCGGCCAGGATCCGACTCCAGAACGGCCACGGGTACGTGTGACCCGTCGTCCCGGATCTGCTCGAGGACTGCCCCTACAGCATAGTCCGAAGCGTCCGTCCGTAGCACGAATCCCTTGTCCGGGTCCACCAGGAACAGCCCCAACTGCCCCAGGAGTCGCTCCTTCAGGCGGCTGAACGCATCTTCGGCCTCAGGGGTCCAGGCAAGCTTTTTCTTGCTCCCCTTCCGGCCATCGAACTTGCCCAGTTGCAGCATCTTATGCAGCGGCCCCGACAGTTCTGCATACATTCGGACATAGCCCGAATAGTAGTTGCAGAACCCCATGAAGGATCGGAGTTCGCTGATGGTCTGGGGCTTCTCCCAGTGGTGCAGGGACGCCAGCCTCCCAGGCATGGGACGGCGTTGCCCGTGACCAACCACGTGACCCGTGAACTCCACTTCCTTCACGAAGAGTGAGGCTTTGGTGGGCTTGCACACCATGTTGTGCTTGTCCAGCTCGCTGAGCACTCGGCGCAGATCCTTCTCATGCGCTTCGATGAGCTCATCCTCAGTCATGTTCTCTGTGCCGGACCCGATGATGATGTCATCCACGAAGGGATCGGCACAGTGCCGGACAGGACCGAGTAGGTCCTCCATCATGCCCTGGAAAGCGGCGTTGCCATTCTTGGCGCCCATAGGCACCACTTTCCACTGCATGGGCCCCAGCGGCGTCGACATCGCTGTGCAGGGCCTGGAGTCCGGGTGTAGCGGCATCTGGTGATAGCCGTGTTTCAGGTCTAACACCGTGAAAATCCGCTTTTTCTGTTGTTTTTGGAGGATGGAGTCGATCAGGGGAAGCGAGTACGAGTCGTGCTCGGTCTGCTCGTTCACACCTCTGTAATCAACCACCAGCCTCCACTCGCCCTTCTCCTTCTTGGGCACGATGAAGGCTGGGCTGGCCCACTCACTGTCGGAGGGTTCGATCCATCCCCGCTCAATGAACTCGGCCAACAACTTCTTCATGGCCTCGGCCCGATCGCCCTGAAGTTGGTACTCCCGATGACGATGGATCTTGGGATTCGTCTTCAGCTTGATCCTCGCTGTGCCAAACCTCCCACGATCTGGAGGGTTCTTGTTGGCGACGCCACTGAATAGCCGCGGATAGGCATTGATCAGCGCCTCCTTCAGCTCGGCGACCTTCGGGTTCTCCTGGGCCTCTTCAGCCGCTTGCTTCGGTATCGATACCACCGACCGCACTGCGGTATAGGCCTCCTCTGGGTCCGAGTCCGACCTCTCCTCGTCCGATATGCCGTCTTCATCGTCGTGGGGCGCGCTTCCCAACGATAATCTTTGGAAATTTGCGTCATCGGGCTGGTTCTTGTCGCTCTCGGCCCCCATTCTTGGGAAATCCCATGTCGGCGGGTCCGACGCAACCGGACCATCATACTGGTCCGCGATGTGATCCATGACCCTCGCCACGAACTCATCCTGCTCGTACTTGCCGGTGACCAGCATCTTGTCATCCCACCAATGCGAAGATGTGACCATGGCCCGCCTCTTCTTGGCTGCCACACGGTCGTGCATCCCCATCCGCATGTAGTTGACGACGTCGTCGATCTCGGCGTGGGACAGGATGTCAATGCCATCAATAGGCTGATCCGTCCCCTCCTTGGGCTCAAACATGACCTTCATGGGCACCGCCTCCACCCTACGGATGAATGCTTCATCACCTGTGGGCTGGGCTTGCGCCCCATCCACCAGGAAAGCCTTGGTACCCCACGCTTGACCCGGGGAGGGCATTGATACACCCTTGGCGTCGATGAACAACTCCTCCTCTGGCCCGAATGACATCTCGTTCAGGGTGATGGAGTCCAGCGTCGACTTGAGACCCTCCAGCGGACATGGGGTGGAACCTATGCCGGTTATGACCAGGATCCCCTTTGCCCTATCCGCGACGATCTCCTCCACCGTACGTCTGGTGTTATCCAGGGAGCCATGCCAATACATGGGCCCCCACTCCTTCAAACCCCAATGCCTGTGCCAAGCTGAGTCTCCTCGATGCCAATGCCTCCTACACTTCCGCAAAAGTGGGGCATCCCGGGAAGCGCTTCGGCTGCCAGCGTCTGGATCATCCTGGCATACACCTGCGGCGCCATTCCATACTCCGTGAGCTGAACTCCACGGTCTCCTCTGGACTTGGCACCCACAGCTTGCGGCGCTTGGACGATCCAATCCTCTTCCTCAGCATTCCATTGGGATGATCCGCATGCATAGTCCGTGGACAGCCATGTGAGGGATTCATCATCCTCCCGGACCAGCGTTGCACGATGGGGAAGGGCTCCAATGGCGTTTGCCACCATGAAGTCATACCCCATGATCATATCCCAATCTGTAATGTCGGCCACATAGAAGTTCCCGGATAGAGTGCTTCTCTTCGCCAGATCAGGGCGGTTCAAGCGCTCATGTTCCCAGAATTCCATAATGATAGTGGCCTCATGGGTGCCCCCACCCATGATCTCTCCGTTGGCGACCTTCAGGCGGACCGGTCTCCGGCTGGGCTGCAGGAGTTCCTCCTTGAACAACCCTCTCCGGACCAGGCTCACCTGGGCACCCGTATCTACCAACACATCCACCACCTTCTCCTCTCGTCCGCACCATACTCGCACTTTCAAGTGCAACTGCCGCTCGTCACCATGAGGCGTATGGACGACTCTCACGGCATGCAACTCTAGCACGTCCGGGTGCATCAGGACTTCAAGGGTATGATCACGGATGGTGTAGATCTTGGGCTGGTCCTGCCCATCCACGGGGCTCTCCGTGGTCGCTCCTTCCTTCTTGCCATGTCCCGTACCCACATGTACTTCCCTTGGCAGGGCGCTCCAGGGGTTGGGAGTGGCGAAACTCAGTGGTTTTGGCTCTTCTGGAGCCTTCTTCGACACCCGAAGTGCCTTCGCTTTCTCTGGGATTCCACTGATTTCCGGAGGAGAGACCTCCGAGGTCCCACTCCCGTGGGGGCTCCTCTAGACTTGACTTCCCGCAGCCCCTTCCGGCTGCGATCCGCCAGGACTTTGTCCACCACGTTGCTGGGCTTTGAGTTCCTCCAACGTCCTCAACATGTCCTCAGCAACCTCCTCGATCGACCTCACTCGTTGGTCTTGGCCAGGTCCACCACCATAGCCTCTTCCTCCACCTTTCCCTTGGCCTTTGCCTTGGCTTTTTCCCCCGTCTCCGCCCTTCGCCTTCCAATCGGCAATCCGCTGCTCCTTGGGCTTTTTCTCGGGGTGGGCGGCGAAGTAGGCCTTCTTGTCCGCCTCATACACCTTGCACTGACGGTGGTCGTGTGCATGGTTGTTTCCCTTGCCATAACAGACCAAGCACCCGTCGTGCTGAGACCTGTACTCCCGGAACGAGAGCGGTGGGTTCCCGATCCTCCTTGGCTCTCTGCTCTTCTTGGGTCCCACCCGGCTCCATCTGGACCGATCCTGCCCATGGTCCCTCACGTTGTGCGCCACAAACGCGAAGAAATGGGCCTCCTTGTGATCCTCCCGGGACCCGGTCCAGTGGTCTTGGCCACTTCCACTACCATGCTCCGCGGAGTTGGCCGTGTCCTCCTGGATCTCCCGATGATTGCGGTCTTCTCGGTGGCCTCGTTGTCCATGACCATGTCGATCCTGCACGTGGGCCTCGTTCTTCGCATTGAGCTTCAACTCCACCGTGATGTACTTCACGATCTCGTCCAGGCTCATGCGAGCGAAGATGACCTGCATCCTCAGCGGCTCCCCGCGCCTCAACTCCACGTTGTTGAGGTGCAGCAACCTTTGCCCCATGCAGTCTCCAAATACCTCCACGTACAGGGCGTTCTCCAGTCCCAACATCCGGTTGGGCTCGCCCAGGTTCCTGCTGAAGAACTCCATGATACCCGCATGGGTATCCTCCGCCGCCATGATCCTCACCGCCACCCGCTTCTTGGCTCGCTTCTTCTCCTCGTCCTCCACTCTCCTTTTCCAGTTGCCGGGGAGGACGTCCTTCAGCAGGTGGCGGATCTCGCTGGCCTCATTCCAGTCCTCCACCAGCTTGAGGCATCTTCGGTACTTTCGCAGGTACCGGTTCCACTCCCGGACCCGCAACTCACCGCGGTCCAGCGGCAGCGGGATGGACCACAAGTCCTCCAGCTTCTGGTTCGGAGCGTCCACCCACTCCTCATCCTCCAAACACTGGAGGCAGGCCTGCTCCGTACGGATCAGTCCTTCCCGGATCTGATCCCGCAGCTCCTCCTTCAGGTCCTGCGCCAGCCGGTGTGGGAATGTCAGGCATACCCACTTGTCCCGCGGCGCTCCCCGCATCTCGCCGACGACCCCCTCGGCGAAGTCCTCCCAGTCCAGGATGAAGTCATCCAGGTTGGAGGGGTTGCCATCGTAGTAGGGGATTTTGATTCCCCTGAGGTCGTCAATCCTGATGGCGTCTCCGACGTCCCCAGGCACCACTCCACCGAGACAGATACCACCTGTGGCCGGGGGGTGTGAGTACACTCCCCGTACATCTCTCTCCTCCATGGAGTGCGGTCCAGTTGGGCCTGAACCCATGGGGTTTGGAATGCGAGAAGGACTTGCTCCATCGGCCGTCCATATCCCCGTAATGGGGTCCTTCGCCCACAGGTTTCCGCCTGGATGACCTCGACCATGTCCGTCGGCGCTTCCCATGGTTCGCCCCTGCATGGTCTGGCTCTGGATCTCCTCTTCCGCATAAACTGCATGGGCAGTCGTAGTGATCGGTAGATCCTGGACGGCGTGGGACATCTGTACCGTCAGGCTCCTCGGGTCCGTGGTTACGTGCCCTTCCCGCATGGACCCAGCCGGTGCCGTGTGTAACCCGAGCATTGTGGATTCGCTGAACATGGGAACAAACGGCAGCGCACCCGGGTCAACACGCGGAGGCGCGTAGGGTGCCTCTGCCGGACCACCCATGGGTTTATCCATGGCGCTCCGGAGGGTCTTAACCCGCTCCACCAGCTCTGCGGCTGCCGGCTTTGCCGGGAGCTCTGGACCCGAGGCGAGGGGCTGTAGCTCCTCTAGCTTTTTCAGGCGTTCTGACATGTCCTACACCAGGTGGAGGAGGCTGTCCACCACTCGCTGCTGCTTCTCCAGGGCCAGCTCCAGATTCTCCCGGTACCGGTCCCGTTCCGCTCGCAGCTCCTCCATGTCTTTCTCCGCCGCCGACTGGTCATCCAGGATCCCGGCGACGTCCTCCTCTAGGCCGTCCTTCGCGTTATCCAGGCTGTCGAGGCGGTGCACGATGGCGTCCATCCCCATCTTTGGGTACTTGCCCATGAGGAGAGACACATGCTCGCAGTGGCACTCAGCTTGCTTTCCACCTGATCTGGCGCATCCCGCGGTTCCCGGCGCCTCGGACTCATCGCCCATGGGCGTATCGCCCACGGCGTCCATCTCTGGTCCCGTGTGCCGGGGCACCGGTGCCGTCCTGGCCCTGGCAGGCCTCTCCAAGCCCTCGGCGTCGTGCTTCAGGGCGGGCTCGGGGGCCGTATGCGCCCTGGCGGTCGGCGCGGACATCTCCTCCGACTCCGAGGGGAAGCAGGTCCGATAGCCATCGGAGTGCCCCTCGGATTCCCACAGCCTGACGGGGCTGGGGCTCGTATCCATAGCCCCGGCGTCCTCTGCCGCGTGCTCGGGTGACCCGCGCTTCCGGTAGCGCCGGGCCCGTCCTCCACTGCTGCCTGAATGGCAGGCCTCCTCAGAGTCCTCCGCGGCGGAGCGGAGGTTGCATGCCTTGCGGCACGACGCTCACACATGGAGACCAGGTCCTCCATGTCAAGTCCTCCTCTTCCCGAATGTCGTACTTCTCTTCGGGCTTCAACTTCCGGAGTTCGCCATGCTCTTGAGCGTCTCGGCTCTTCTCTGGCTCCAATCTCCGGCGTGGTCTCCACCGAGTCCACAATACGCACCCGGGGCGTACTTGGGCAGGGCTCATAGGGGCCCAAGTCCCCGGGTCGGCTGTAGGTAGGGGCAGCAGGTACACCTCTGCTACCATAAAGAAGGTCCCTACCAGGACCGGCCCCCGCTGTGCCCCTTCCGCCTGTTACCCCTGCTGATTTACTCCGGATCAATGATTACATTCCTCAAATTCCAGGGTCCAAAATCGAGAAATAAAGAAAATGTAATCCTCCTTCAACCCTGAACAGCAACCAGATCCCACAGATACAGCAATAACCCAATCCACAATCCAATCCACGTTGCGGGCTTCCGTTCAGCACACTGGTCGTCTCACGGTGGCGGGCATGTACAAGAATTGCACCAAAGAGGAAAGTCCTGAAATTGGCATATGAACACAAATAAAGCAAAGTTGGGGAAAGAGGTAAACATACACATTCACAGCCATAAACCCCTCATTCCCTGGACTCAAGACCTTCCCTTGACTCAACAACATATTGCCCTGAACCAGGTCAAATGAGATGGCTGAATACCATGTGTCACAAGTCACTACACAAACTCCAAAAATGTGTTCACTCCCAAGCCTCTAAATCCTAGCCCAATAGGGGAGGTGGCGTGTCATGGCCTAGAGTGGCACTCAGGACCATGCCCTACCCTGAAATATACTTGGTTGGACTTGGAGTCGAAGGGGCTTAGAGATATGCCCCATGAGGTTGAACTCATAACACACCAAAAAACTGCCAATTCACACCATATTGGCCATATATGAAATATATGCTCAAAAGTGAAGTTACCACTTATCCGAAGGCTCAAAGCATGCATTGAATCTAAGTCTAGTATTCATGGAGGATAGAGACCAAAGGTCAATGCCCATGTACATCCCTACTTTACACTCAAAACCCCTTCGTATATGGGCGCCACGCACTGCCCAAGTCAGCCCATGGTCTTGAGACAAATTATTGTAATCCTTCGTGCGCCAAGCCAAATGGAGTACGCGATCCGACATATGGTGGTGTTCAACTCCAAAGCATATGCCAACATTTGAACAACATACTATGGTTCGACTCTCCATAGGCTTCTTGCTGTTTGCCGACCAGGTAAGTACACAAAATGCAAAAATGAGCAAAAATTGAGGTCAAAAACATGAAAATATGTCCAAATACAAAGTTGTCACGATAGTATATCTCTATGCTCACCCATGATATCCGCTCATGGTTCAATACACAAATGATTGGAACCATCTGCCAACAATACCCCCACTTGGATCCCCAATCGGGCGCATGGAGATACCTTCGCCACTCATATCTACATGCCCCATGAAAATGGGAGTGCACTCATGGATCTCTTTGCCAAACATACCATGAGCAATACATACGCGGTAGACTTAGTCTAGCGCTTTGAATTCCACAATTGGGACATGGGCAAAGCCCTTGTCACGTGTGGCTCCCCATCTCTTCGGCCACCCGAAGATATATAACATGGGCGTGAGCATATCAAGACATATACTACCAATATCACACATAGCCCTTAAAATAGGCTCCCACCATGGTATGCCATGCCCCTCCATGGTCAAAACGTTGAGTTAAATGGACGTGAGAACCTAAAAAAGGATGCTATGCAACCGCAAGACTCATGCGCTACACCCGAAAGTCATAATATCAAGTCCGGACACATGGTCAACAAGTTATAAACAGGTTTCTACCATGTTGACCATGATCCTATGATACCACGAGTGTGTGTGACGACTTAAAGTGTTGGCCCCTATTAAAAATAAGTTGAGACCAAGGCGCTTGCAACGCAACCTTCATTATTCTCTTTCCTCACACTCGCGCGTAGATATGGCCCTTCCAAGTGGTCCCACGATTCACTTTTGTTTCCCTTATATCTCCAAGTCAAATGGGTGGCAAGTATAAGGGAAACCTGATTCGGGCATAGGGAAAGGAGTATGACCACTCGAAGAAGACCAAATCAAGTGCGGCGATGTCGAAGTCGAAAATCCGATTTCGACATCGCGAAAAATTCAGAATAAAATTTCGAGTGCATATTTAGAAAATTGCGGAAGCAACGAACCCTTAACTGATGAAATCTGACCCTTAATCGGAGTTTCTGCCAAAATATCTGGAAATAACAGTTAACCAATCGGTTACCGCAAAATCGCGAGCCAACTGACAGTCGCCGATACATTGACAATCAGAACGGAAGGCTCAAAAATTACGGAAACATTATGATAAAAAAACCCTGTTGATTCCTGATATTCCGATATATAAATCTCCGCTGGCGGCGCCTCGGTACTGAATATGGCCGCTCATAGCCGGAATGGCCACACCTATCACACTATCAGATCGGGTTAGGTCAGGTGGATGGGAGAGTATGATATCAGCCAATGGCGGCTTGCCGGCACATAGATACACACCCCAAGTGACCCCAAGATGGCCACGGGGGTCCGAACCGGCTTCAGTATTGGTACACCCAATACCCAGAAGTCCCTTCAAGAGGCATTCTGTAAGCAAACCTTGCAAACAATCAAGGCCAACATCAAAACCAGAGTTTGCCATGTAGCACAGACCAACATAGGAACCCCCATATTGCTGCGATGAGTCTTCAGTGACCAATTGATCTTTCTTTTCCGCTTGCACTTCCTGAGCATCAGCAACAAAGAACTCGCCCTTGCCAACTTTTTTCCTAGGCGGCGACCAACAATCAGTAGCGACGTGACCGGCCTTGCGGCAACCAAAACGGGTAATTGTGCCATCACCTCGCCTGCCAGGTCCGCCAGCACCTTTGGACCCACCCTTCTGATTGGTGTCTTTACCTTTTCTAGAGGGAGAGCCAGCCCCATTACACGCATCCGTGACCAAAGTGACAGCCCCAAAACCTTGCGAGTCACCAAACAAATTCCGCAACGCAACTTGAACAGAGTAACATGACACATCACGATTCGTGGTAGCCAACACCATAGCCTTTTGGTTGACGGAAAGATCCGAATTGCCCGGCAAATCACAACCTGACAGACGTGGATCAATCATCACACCTTGGAGCTGAATCAGCCCCAGAACTTCAGCCACACCCAAAGAGTGCTCCAGCATGGGCTTATGACCCCCTCTGCCGTGAATCGGCTCACGAACCGCCAACAGCAGGCCTTCACAACCATCCACTCCAAAATTTGCATCCAAGACCTCACCCTTTTTGCTGTATGCCATCACTTCCCAGCGCCAACTCAATCGGTACACACGCAGAAACCACTTGCGCGGGCTTACCACGAGTAGACGCCAGTAGCTCAGAGCTTTTTTCGGAATAGCCATAGAATTTGTCTCATACCAAGCCCGAGCACAAAAGGCCCATGTCTTGTACTCCGCAACTGTAACCATCTCACCTTTTCCATCAGAACCAAGCGTGGGGCATGTCGTGGGCTTCCTACTCTCTAGACCAGACGGACCGGAAGGCGACCCGCCGCGAAGCCAAGCGAACGAAGAAGAGTGACTAGTAACATGATCGGCACCAAAACGCCCCCGGGAGGCTGGCCCGCCCCACCCGGCCAAGAAAAGTGAGCACACGTACACACGCACGGGTGTGGCGTCCTCCGACCCGAAAGGGGAGGTGTCGGCGTCCACACGAAACAGCCCTGTTGCACCGGCAGAGTCCCCTGTTAAGCGATGGACGGTACGGGAAACTGAACGCGTGACTGACGGGGTCCACGCAGGCAGACGGCCACACTGCACGCAGCCCCAGACCGACGCCGGAGGGACCCGCCAGGGACAACCCCATCGCGGGGCCCCAAACGGGTACAACGCGCAGCGAGCCCAGCGCCCCCGCCTTGGCGGGGGCCAGCGGCAGGCACCATGAGCCCGGTTCTCGGCCGGCCTCCACGTGCGCCGCGCAGCTGCCCAGTAAATCTGGGGGCGACAGCCCCCGGGGTGCGGAAAGGCACCACGGCGTCGGAAATACCAACCGGAGCACCGAGAACGACCGGACCGGACGAGGCAGGGCGCCCCACGCAGGACCACTAGGCACGCCAGAGAGGCACGCCGCCGGCCACAACCAAGGCAGACGGACAGGTGCCAAGCAACAACAGCCGACGGGTGCCGCAAACCCGGACAGCGCGCACAACACGCAACGGACCACGGCATGAGGACAGGTGCCAGGCAACACCAGCTGCCGTCCGGATGGACTTGTGCACACCCAGCAGGGAACCCAGCCCGTGCTGGCTACGGAACAGCCAGCGTCCGGATGGACGAGTGCGCGTCCAGCAGTGGTATCCAGCCCCTGCCGGCTACAAAACAACCGCCGTCCGGATGGACGTGTGCGCGCCCGGAGGGTACCCACCCCCTGCTGGGTACGAAATACCGCCGTCTGGATGGGCGAGTGCGCGCCCCACAGCGAGGCCCCGCACACGCAACACAGCATACCAAGCGCGCACACCGGTGAACAGCAGCGAAATGGCCCAGGACACCGCACAAGAAACACGGAGCACAATACACCGGGCGGGCACGCCGGTTAACAGGAGCCACGTGGCCCAGGACACCGCACACGGAGCACAACACACTGAGCGTGCGCACCGGTGAACCGGGGCCAACTGGCCGAGGACACCGCACACGCAACACAACACGCTGAGCATACACAGCCGTGAACAGGAGCCAGGTGGCCCAGGACACCGCACACGCAACACAACAAGCCGAACGACCACACCGGTGAACACGAGCCAAGTAGCCCAGGACACCGCACATGCAACACAACGCACCGAGCGTGCACAACGGTGAAAAGGTGCCAAGTGGCGCAGGAAACCGCACACGCAACACAACACGCCGAGCGTGCACACCGGTGAAAGAGAGCTAAGAGGGCCAGGACACCGCACACGCGACACAACGCACCGAGTGAGCACAGCGGTGAAGAGGAGCCAAGTGGCCCAGGACAGCGCAAACCCAACACAACGCACTGAGCGAGCACACCGGTGAACTGGAGCCACGTGGCCCAGGACACCGCAGACACCAGGGTTGTGGAGGCTTGGCCTTGTGTTGGTAGTAGTGCGCCCGGATGGCCGCTGTATTGTGGGTGAGCTGCTGCCGTGATTATATGCAGCCAGTGGCTGTTGTTGAACCTTTGGTGAGGCTGGTGGTAGCGCGCTGCCTTGTTGCAGCGCACCACCTTTGTGTGCTGGCAGCATACGGATAACCTGGGGCCGTAAAGTTCACTGCAGCAGTGCGCAGGGTGCTGCCAAGTGGACTGCAGAATGCCAGGCCTTACAGCACTTGACATTACCTCGGCATGCTGCTCGGTTCATTGCTACAGCGCGCCAAGTCATTGTACCTCGTCGCCGAGCCTGTGGGAGCGCAATAGGACCAGTGAAACGCGCTGCTACGTCCTTTGCGTTGCAACAAGTCATTTGGGTCATTTGGTCATGCTGCTCACCAAGATGCACTGGAAAGGCTTCAATCTGAAAATCGGGCGCTCACGCCAGTGCCTCAGCGAGCCCTGAAGCTTTGAACAGGGTTTCGTACTGACCTGCTGAGGTGTACGCTTGCTTTTGTGTTCCCATTTGAGAAGTTTTTCGTACCCCTTCAAGGGGTGTTGGCAAACGTTCCTGAGTTGAGCGAGGTCCAGCTTAGGGTTACAGCAGACGTTTCTGAGTGGATATTTGTGTGTGAGGTGTTGCAGACCATTGAAGCCCTTCTGGACGCTGAGTTTCTCAGCCGCCCATTGCATGGATACTGACTTATTTTTCGGAAAACACAACTCTGCAACTGTTTTCTTGGTGCAAATCTTGCAAGGGTTGATTCTGTCCCTAAAACGCGTTGTTGTTTGTGTATATTCTTTGATCGGGAAAACGTGTTTTTGAGTTTTGACGTAGCACTTCACTCACCACTTTTGCACCTCACTCACTAAGTATGCACTAGCACTCCACACAAGCACACCACTCATTCACAAGCTAAGCACAGGCACACCACAATGCAGATTTCGAAAACCAATGCGGAGTTTTCCCCCAGGTTTGGGAGACCTTTTGCAGGTTTTTCAAGCTTGTTGCAGTAGAGTTTGCGAAAACTAGTCTGAGCGATGGATATGGCGTGTTTTACAGGAATGGGGTTGTTCTAGCAAAGACAAATCATGCTTTCCCCCAACCCTTGTTGAAATTGTTTGACCATTTTGAAGAGGAAACTCAATGACCCATAAGTTTTGGGCGGATATGATACATTACATTACCTGTACTGTATCGGAACGATACGATACATTACACGTACTGTATGGTACCAACCCTGGCAG
Organism: Eutreptiella sp. 'Long Island Sound 2002'; assembly: GCA_964036045.1. NCBI lineage: Eukaryota > Euglenozoa > Euglenophyceae > Eutreptiales > Eutreptiaceae > Eutreptiella > Eutreptiella sp. 'Long Island Sound 2002'. Next base: position 52,770,761 of record OZ038380.1, read on the forward strand.
ACAGAACAAAACGCAACGAGGGGACACAGAGGTGAACAGTAGCCAAGTGGCCCAAGACACCGCACACGCAAGACAACACCACCGAGCGGGCACACCAGTGAACAGGAGCGAAGAGGACCCTGACACCGCACATGCAACACAACACACCGAGCGGGCACACCGGTGAACAGGAGCCACGTGGCCCAGGACACCGCAAACAGAGCACACCACACCGAGCGTGCGCACCGGTGAACAGGAGCCAAGTGGCCCAGGACACCGCACACACAACACAACACACGGGACATACACACCGGTGAACAGGAGCCAGATGGTCCAGGACACCGCACACCCGAAACAGCAAGCCGAACGAGCATACTGGTGAAAACGAGCAAAGTGGCCCGACACATGGCACACGCAATACAACGCACCGAGCGTGCACACGGGTGAGCAGGAGTCAAGTGGCCCAGGACACCACACACACAACACAAAACGCCGAGCGGGCACACCGAAGAACAGGAGCCAAGTGACCCAGGACACTGCACATGCAACCGAGCGCACTGAGTGAGCACCCCGGTGAACAGCAGCGAAGTGGCCCAGGACACCGCACACGCAACGCAACGCACCGAGCGGGCACACCGGTGAACAGGGGCCAAGTCACCAAGGACACGGCACACGCAACACAGCACCTCGGTTGGGCACACCGCTATACAGGAACCAGGTGGCCCAGGTTACGCACATGCAACCAAGCGCACCGAGTGAGCACACCGGTGAACAAAAGCCACGTGTCCCAGGCACCGCACAAGCAACACACCGCACCAAGCGGGCACCGCGGTCAACAGGAGCCAAGTCACCCAGGACACCACACACGCAACACTGCACCTTGGTCGGGCACACCGCTGAACAGGAACCAGGTGGCCCAGGACACCGCACACGCAACGCAACGCATCGAGCGCGCAGACCCCCGAACAGGAGCCAAGTGGCCAAGGACACCGCACACGCAACACAACGCACCGAGCGAGCACATCGGCGAACAGGAGCCAAGTCGCCCAGGACACCGCACTCGCAAGACAACGCACCGGGCGGGCACACCGGTGAACAGGAACCAGGTGGCCCAGGACACCGCACACGCAAGACAAGGCACCAAGCGGGCACACCGGTGAGCAGGAGCTAAGTGGGCCAGGACGCCGCACACGCAGCACAACGCACTGAGCGAGCACCGCGGTGAACAGGAGCCAAGTGGCCCAGGACACCCCACACGCAGCACAACGCACCCAGCGAGCACACCGGTGAACAGGAGCCAAGTGGCCAAGGACACCGCACACGCAACACAACGCACCGAGCTAGCAAACGGGTGAACAGGAGCCAAGCGGTCTAGGACACAAAACTCGCAAGACAACGCACGGGGCCGGCACACCGGTGAACCGGAGCCACCTGGCCCAGGCGACTGCACACGCAGGACAACGCACCGAGCGGGCACACCGGTGATCAGGAGCCAAGTGGCCCAGGACACCCCACACGCAAAACAACGCACCAAGCGGGCACAATGGTGAGCAGGAGCCAAGTGGCCCAGGACACCGCACACGCAACACAACGCACCGAGCGAGCACACCGGTGAACAGGATACCAAGTGATTCAGCACGCCACACATGAAAATCAACGCACCGAGCGGGCACACCGGTGAACAGGGGCCAAGTCACCCAGGACACCGCACATGCAACACAGTACCTCCGCGGGGCACACCCGTGAGCAGGAGCCGAGTGGCCGAGGACACGGGACACACAGCACAACGCACCGAACGAGCACACAGGAGAACAGGGGCCAAGTCACCCAGGACAGCGCACATGCAACACAGCACCTCGGTCAGGCACACCTCTGAACAGGAGCTTAGCAACACAACGCACCAAGCGAGCACAACGGCCAACAGGAGCCAAGTGGCCCAGGACACCGCACACGCAACACACCGCAGCGAGCGAGCACACCGGCGAACACGAGCCAAGTAGCCCAGGAGACCGCACACGGAGGACAACGCACCTGGTGGGCACACCCCTGAACAGGGGCCAAGTCACCGAGGACACTGCACATACAACACAGCATCTCGGTCACGCACACCGCAGAACAGGAGCCAAGTCGCCCAGGACACCGCACAAGCAACACAACGCACAGAGCGAGCACAACAGCCAACAGGAGCCAAGTGGCCCAGGACACCGCACTCGCAAGACAATGCGTCGGGCGGGCACACCCGGTGAACAGGAGCCAGGTGGCCCAGGACACTGCACACGCAAGACAAGGAACCGAGGGAGGACACTGGTGATCAGGAGCCAAGTGGCTCAGGACACCGCACACACAAGACAACACACCAAGGGGGCAAACCCGTGCACAGGAGCCAAGTTGCCCAGGAACTGCACACGCAACCGAACGCACCGAGCGGGCACACTGGTGAACAGGGGCCAAGTCACCCACGGCACCGCACATGCAACACAACGCACAGCACAACCAACCAGCACAGCACCACAAGGCAGCACAGCGCCGCAGGACACAGCACAGGGCGCAGGACACCACCGGACACCGCACCAGCACACCAAACAACAGGGAAAGGAGAAAGGACCACCCACAGCAAAGGGGAACGCACAGCACAGCCCAGCAGCACGGCACAACAAGGCAACACCGAACCACAGGACACAACACGGCACAGCACGGCACCACGGCACACCAAGCCAAGCAACAGCGCTGCACCACCACACCACAGAACGCCAAGGGAGACAGCACCACACACAGCGACACACCACAGCGCGAGGCACCAACAACAGCACAGACCAAACCAGCACCGCAGAGCACGACACACAGCGCAACACAGCACCGCAGACACAGGGAAAGGACACAAAGCAACACCATCAGCAAAACAGACAGCAGGGCACCACAGCACGGCACCACACGGCAACACAGCACCACAGAACACAGGACACAGCACACGGGAGCGGGACGCCACAACAAACCACAGCACACAGCAGGGCAGCAAGCCACGCGGCCAGGCAGGAGCACGCGCGACCAAGCACGCCAGAGGAAAACAACAGCGGGCAACCAGTCCCAGCAACGAACACCCAGCAACCACAGGCAACAACACACAGCACCAGCCAGCGCGAACGAAGCAACAGGGCACAACCAGCAAAAAAGGACGCAAACAGCAGCACACCACACGGCAGGCGGCACAACAGAACAACACAGCACCGCACCCAAGGACAGAACACAAACAACAGGCCACGACAGGGGACCAGGAAACGGCACCAGGGGGCAGCAGGAAAGGGGGGGGGGCGCAGGGCAGGAAAACCGCGGAGCGGGCCCGACGACCAGACGACGCCGCGCATCCGGACAGCACACAGCACAACACACCACACAACAACGCGCGATGGCACCGCAAACGACCAAGCACCGCACAAAACAGCACGGCACAACAGGGCGCCACAAGTCACAAACAAAAAAGGGGGAGACAACGCCAAAGGGAGACCGCCAGCGACAAGACCAACAACACAGCACGACAACACACCACACACCACCACACCAGCACCACACGACACCGAAAAAAAACCGCTAACCACACAAACCAGCCCACAACAGATCGCAGCACCACACAACAAGACACAAGACACAGCAAGACACGAGCAGCCACCGGAGGAGGGGGTTGGCACAGCCCCAGCACACAGCGCACGCACCACACGCAAGGCCGCACACGCAGGAGGAAAAAGAAACCCAGGCAGACGGGGCAGAAGCCAAGAGTGGCGGGAATCGGGAAAATGCGGGAACGCAAAAAAAGAACGTTAAAACAAACAAAGAGAGAGAGAGGGGGGGGAGGGGCGGGCAGCTACAGAGCGCAGAGGCAAAGGGCACCCAGGGCCAGAAACAACGGAAAACCGGAGACAAGGGGGCGCGGGAAAAAAACAAGAAAGGAAACAAAGAGGGGGGGGGCGGAGGGGGGGGGGGCAAACGAAGAGCGCCAAGGCCCACAGCACCCCGGGCTGGGAAGCACAAAAAGTCGGAGACAGCCGGGGCGCGCGGGGGAAAAGGAAAAATGAGGGAAAAAAACCGAGGCACGGAGAGCCCCAGCACGGAGGGGGCCGAAGGACAAAACGGCCAAAAGAAAAGGTGAGGCGCACAAGAACGTGCCCGGGAGGCCGGCCCGCCCGACCCGGCCAAGAAGAGCACGCACAAGCACACACGTGCGGAACCCGGGCGTGGCATCCTCCGACTCGAAAGGGGGGCTGTCGGCGTCCACACGAAACAGCCCCGGTGCACTGGCCGAGTCCCCCGTCGAAAGACGGACGGTACGGTAAACCGGACGCGTCAGTGACCGGGTCCACACACGCCAAACCACCGCAGAGCACGCAGCCCAAGACCGAAGCCGGAGAAACCTGCCAGGGAGAAACGCGTCGGGGGGCCCCCAACAGGCACGACGCGGAGCGAGCCCAGCGCCCCTGCTTCGGCAGGGGCCAGCGGCAGGCACAAAGAGCCTGGTCCTCGGCCGGCCTCCCCGTGCCCCGGTCAGCCGCCCAGTAAAGCCGGGGGTGACAGCCCCCGGGTCGGTAAAGCCGACTGGAGCACCGAGAGCGACCGGACAGGATGAGGCGCGGCGCACCAACGCGGGGCCACAAGGTACGCCACAGTGGCACGGCGCCGGCCACAGCCACGGCACAAGAACAGGTGGCAAGCGACAACAGCCACCAGGTGCCGCAAACCCGCGAAGCGCGCACAACACAGGACAGACCACAGCACGAGAGAAGGTGCCACGGACCGTGAGGCCCCCACGCCCGCACATCGCAACCGGAGCCAGTGGGTAGAGGGCCCCAGCCGCACGCCCCCAGGACGGGCGGTCGGGCCCTGGGGGAACGCCCAACCCAGCACGCCCCACATTCAGGCAAGAGACGCCTCCCCCGGGGCGCCCTCGTGCCGCCCCCACAGCGCGCAAAGCCAGCACGCGAGAGCGCAGGCTGCGGGCCTGGTGACGGGTTGCCCACGCCCACAACCCCCGCACCTGAGGCCAGTGGGTAGCGGGCCCGGACTGCACGCCCCGACGTGGGCCGGTCGGGCGTGGCTGAGCGCCCAACCCCGGACGCCCCACACCAAGGCAACTGGCGCCCCCCTCCCGGGGGTGCCCTCGTGCGGCCCCCACAGCGCGCAAAGCCAGCGCGCAAGAGCGCGCGCCCTGGGGTTGGTGACGGGTCCCCACGCTAACACCCCCCGCACCCGCAGCCAGTGGGTAGCGGGCCCAGGCCGAACGCCCCAAGGACGGGTGGTCGGGCGCGGGGGAGCACCCCACCCAGGACGCCCCACACCCAGGCAAGAGACGCCTCCCCTGGGCGCCCTCATGGCACCTCCACAGCACGCAAAGCCAGTTCGCAAGAGGGCGCGCTGTGGGGTTGGTGACGGGTCCCCACGCCTACACCCCCCGCACCCGCAGCCAGTGGGAAGCGGGCCCCGGCCGCACGCCCCAAGGACGGGGGGTCCGGCGTTGGTGGGCGCCCAATCAAGGACGCACCACACTCACGCAAGAGAGGCCCGCCCGCGGGCGCTCTTCTGCTGCCCCCACAGCGCGCAAAGCCAGCTCGCAAGAGCGCGCGCTGTGGGGTTGGTGACGGGTCCCGACGTCCGCAGCCCCCGCACTCGCAGCCAGCGGGTAGCGGGCTCCGGCCGCACGCCCCGAGGACAGGCAGTTGGGCGTGGGTGAGCGCCCAACCAAGGGCGCCCCACACCCAGGCAAGAGACGCGCCCCCCCGGGCGCCCTCGTGCCGCCCCCCCGGCGCGCAAAGCCAGCTTGGAAGATCGCGCGCTGTGGGGTTGGTGACGGGTCCCCACGCCCACACCCCCCGCACCCGCAGCCAGTTCGTAGCGGGCCCCGGTTGCGCGCCCCGATGACGTGCGGTCGGGCGTGGGTGAGCGCCCAACCCTGAACGCCCCACACCCAGGCAAGAGACGCCCCTCCCCCCCTCGGTGCGCCCTCTCCCTGGCCCCACAGCGCGCCAAACCAGCACACAAGAGCGCGCACTGTGGAGATGGTGACGGGTTCGGACGCGTTATCCCCCCGCACCCACAGCCCTGGAGTAGTGGGCTCCGGCCTCACGCTCCAAGGACGAGCAGTCGGGCGTGGGTGAGCGCCCAACTCAGGGCGCCCCACACGAAGGCAACCGGTGCCCCACAGGGGCGCCCCCCTGCCATCCCTACAGCACGCACATCCAGCTCGCAAGTGCGCGCTGTTGAACTGGTGACGGATCCCCACGCCCATACCCCCCTCACCCGCAGCCAGTGCGTAGCGCGCCCCAACCGCACGCCCCAAGGACGGGCAGTTGGGCGTGGGTGGGCGCCCTACCCCGGATGCCCCACACCGAGGCAACCGGCGCCGGCCCCGGGCGTCCTTGTGCCGCCCCCACAGCGCGCAAAGCGAGCTCGCAAGAGCGCGCGCCGTGGGTCTGATGACGGGTCCCCACACCCACACCCCCCGCACCCACAGCCAGTGGGTAGCGGGCCCTGGCCGCGCGCCCTAAGGATGGGCGGTCGGGCGTGGATGAGCGCCCAATCCCGGATGCCCCGGAACCAGGCAAGAAACACCCCCCCCCCCGGGCACCCCCGTACCGCCCCAACAGTGCGCAACGCCAGCTCGGCAGAGCGCGCGCTTTGGGGTAGGCGACAGGTCCCCACGCCTACACCCCCCGCACGCACAGCAAGTGGGCAGCGGGCCCCTGCCGCACACCCCCAGAACGGGCGGTCGGACGTGGGTGAGCGCCCAACCCCGGACGCCCCACACCTAGGGAAGAGACGCCCCCCGGCGGGCGCCCTTTTGCCGCCCCCACCGCACGCAAAGCGAGCCTGCAAGAGCGCGCGCGGTGGGGTGGGTGGCGGATCCGCAGGCCTACCCCCCCTTGCACCCACGGCCAGCGGGTAGCTGACCCCGCAAGCCCGACACCCAAGCAATAGCCCCCCCCCCCCCGGGCGCCCTCCTGCCGCCCGCACAGCGCGCAGGACCAGCTCGCAAAAGCAGGCAGCCCGCAGGCAGACGAGCGACCTCAAGGCAGGCAGGGGGACGAAGGGACCAGGCCACCCCCCCAAGAGCTAAATAGGCGGAGTGCAGGACCGGGGCAGGAAATGCGGAATGGCACGAAACGCCTGGAACGGCCCTACTGGCGCCCTGCACCGGAACCGCTCGTAGTGCGCGCACCACACCAACCCGGATTGGTGGGGGGGCGTACGCCGTGGGAGCACGAGCGCACACACACACAACGGCCACGCGGCGCTGACCCGAAGGGCAACCGGCCCGAGGCCGCGGAATGCACAGACCCCATGTAATGGCGTACCGGCAGGCGAAGGGAAGGGACACTCGGGCGGGACAACCCGCAACACGCACCGCGAGGGAGGCGAGGGCAGGAAGGAGCCCAAGGGGAGAAGCAAGAACCGGCACCAACCCGGACCCCCCAGACCTACCGGGAGCGCCGCGCACACACGACCAGGGCACGGTACCCGCCAAGGCAGTAGTAGCACACAGTGCTACGCACCAGCCCCGCAGCTAGGCAGCCTCCGCGCCAGCCTGTGGGGGTCCCACTGGCAACAAGCCAGTAGCACGGGCCCAGCAGTGCCGGCAGCCTTGGCGACCACGCATCAGGGGGGCGGCGTAGTGGGTAAGCGCGTGCAACCACGGTCGCTAAGTGAAGCACTGACCGGGGAGTTGCGAAATGAGGAAGCCGGGGAGGGACAGGGCTCTGAGCCCCGGGAACTCGGGGGACTCCGCCACCAGGCAGGAGGTGTGTCATGAAGGGCCTCCCACTAGGTCCGGGTGGGAGAGATATCACCTGGCCTGACCAGGTGGCCCCCCGGGGCCAAAGAAAGCCTAGTACCCGAAATGTCAATCCTCAAACCTCAAACCGCACATGCAACACAGCACCTCGGTTGGGCACACCGGTGAACAGGGGCCAAGTCAACCAGGACACCACACAACCAATACAACACACCAAGCGCACGCACCGGTGAACAGGAGCCAAGTGGCCCAGGACAACAAACACACAACACAACACACGGAGCATACACAGCGGTGAGCAGGAGCCAGATAGCCCAGGACACCGCACACCCCACACAACAAGCCGAACGAGCACACCGGTGAAGACGTGCCAGGTGGCCCCCCGGGGCCAAAGAACGCCTAGTACCCGACAAGTCAATCCTCAAACCTCAAACTGCACATGCAACACAGCACCTCGGTTGGGCAAACCGGTGAACAGGGGCCAAGTCACCCAGGACACCACACAACCAATACAACACACCGAGCGCACGCACCGGTGAACAGGAGCCAAGTGACCCAGGACACCAAACACACAACTCAACACACAGAGCATACACAGCGGTGAGCAGGAGCCAGATAGCCCAGGTCACCGCACACCGAACACAACAGGCCGAACGAGCAGACCGGTGAAAACGAGCCAAGTGGCCGAGCACACCGCACAGGCAACACAACGCACCGAGCGTGCACATCGTCGAGCACGAGCCAAGTGGCCCAGGACACCGCACACACAACCCAATGCACCGAGTGAGCACACCGGTGAACAGAAGCTAAGTGGCCACGGACACTCCACGTGCAACGAAACGCACCGAGCGAGCACACTTGTTCGGAGGAGCCAAGTCGCTCAGGACACCGCACACGCAGCACAACGCAACGAGCAAGCACACCGGTGATCACGAACCAAGTGGCCCAGGACACCGCACACGCAACCCAAGACACTTAGCGAGCACACGGCGAGCACACCGGCGAACAGGAGCCAAGTGGCCCAGGGCACCGCACTCGCAAGACAAGCACTGGGCCGGCACAACGGTGAACAGGAGCCAAGCGGCCCAGGACACCGCACACGCAAGACAACACACAGAGGGGGCACACCGGTGATCAAGAGCCAAGTGGCCCAGGATACTGCACACGCAGGACAACGCACCAAGCAGGCACACCGGTGCACAGGAGCCAAATCGCTCAGGACACCGCACACGCAGCACAACGCACCGAGCGAGCACACCGGTGAACAGGAGCCATGTGGCCCAGGACACCGCACACGCAACACAAGGCACTGGGCGGGCACACCGGTGAACAGGAGCCAAGTGGCCCAGGATACCGCACACGCAAGACAACGCACAGAGGGGGCACACCGCAGATCAGGAGCCAAGTGGCCCAGGATACCGCACACGCGGGACAACGCACCAAGCGGGGACACCGGTGCACAGGAGCCAAAGCAATCAGGACACCGCACACGCAGCACAACGCATTGAGCGGGCACACCGGTGAACAGGAGCCAAGTTGCCCAGGACACCGCACACCCAACACAACGCACCGAGCGAGCCCACCAGCAAACACGAACCAAGTGGTCTAGGACACCGCACTCGCAAGACAACACACCGAGCGGGCACATTGGTGATCAGGGGCCAAGTGGCCCAGGACACCGCACACGCAAGACAACGCACCAGGCGGGCACATCGGTGCACCGCAGCAGAGTGGCCCAGGACACCGCACGCGCAACACAACACACCAAGCGAGCACACTGGTGAACAGGAGCCAAGTGGCCCAGGACACCGCACGCGCAACACAACGCACGGAGCGGGCACAACTGTGAACAGGGGCCAAGTCACTCAGGACACCGCACACGCAACACAGCACCTCGGTCGGGCACACCGCTGAACAGGAGCCAAGTGGCTCAGGACACCGCACACGCAGCACAACGCACACGGGCGACCTGGAACCAAGTGGCCAAGGACACCGCACAATGAAGACAACGCAGCGAGCGAGCACACTGGTGAACAGGAGCCAAGTGGCCCAGGACACCGCACACACAACACAAGGCACCGAGCGAGCCCACCGGCGAACGGGAGCCAAGTGGCCCAGGACTCGGCACTCGGAAGACAACGCACCGGGCGGGCACACCGGTAATCAGGAGCTAAGTGGCCCAGGACACTGCACACGCAAGACAACACACGGAGCAGACACTCCGGTGATCAGGAGCCAAGTGGATCATGACACCGCACACACAAGACAATGCACCAAGCGGGCACACGGGTGCACAGGAGCCAAGTGTCCCAGGACACCGCACACGCAGCACAACACACAGAGCAAGCACACCGGTGAACAGGAGCCAAGTGGCCAAGGACACCGCACACGCAACGCAACGCACCGAGTGGGGACACTGGTGAACAAAGGCCAAGTCACCCAGGACACCGCACAGGTAACACAGCAACTGGGTCGGACACATCGGTGAGCAGGAGCCAAGTGGCCCAGGACACGGCACACGCAACACAAGGCACCAAGCGAGCACACCGGTGCACAGGAGCCAAGTGGCCCAGGACATCGCAATCGTAAGACAACGCACTAAGCGGGCACACCGCCGTACAGTAGCCAAGTGGCCCAGGACACCGCACACGCAACACAACGCAGCGAGCGAGCACACCGGTGAACAGGAGCCAAGTGGCCCAGGACACCGCACACGCAACACAACGCACCAAGCGAGCACACCAGTGAACAGGAGCCAAGAGGCCTAGGACACCGAGCACGGAACACACAGAACACACCATGCGCGCACACTGGTGAACAAGCGCCAAGGGGCCGATGACACCGCACACACGTGCGCACCTAGGGCAGCCGAGGGAGGGAAACAACAAACCACACCCCATGGGTCGGGCGCACTGGGGCAACCCAGGCGACCCATCAGGACAGCAGCAGGGGCGGTACCCCAAGGCCGCTGGTCCGAGCCCGACCAGGCTGCATCGGGGACCCTGGCAAACGTCACCCGGAGCCATGGAAGCAACCGTTGACAGGCGAGCCAGTAAACGGTCCAGGAGGGGGTTGCCTGCCAAGCAGAGAGGCCCTGCAACCCAAGCAAAAGGGTAGAGGCGATCGTACCGTAGACCCGCCAGAGAAATACCTTCTGAGTTGAGAGATACTCCATACGGCTGGGCAGTCCTCAGGGCTGCCGCCCAAAGGAGGGGGCATCTGACCCTACCCACAAGCACACGTGGGGACACCCTCCGACCAGAGACACCTGGACTGGCTGGCCGCGACACTGGCTTCCCAAGCACCTGCGGGAGCGGCTTAAGGGACACCTGAAGCAGGGCCGTGGGAGGGATAGGACGTCCTCTTGGTAAGACGTTCTTCCTGCATTGTCAAAGGAGGCATCCCGAGCTCCAGAAGATACCTACCTACCCACGTGCCTCCAAAAAATGCATCCAAGACCTCACCAATTTTCTGTATGCCATCACGTCCCAGCGCCAACTCGATCGGTACACACGCACCGACAACTTGCGCGGGCTTACCACGAATCAACGCCAGTAGCTCAGAGTTATTTTTTGGAATAGCCATAGAATTTGTCTCATACCAAGCCCGAGCACGGAACCATCATGACTTGTACTCCGCAACCGTAACCATCTCACCTTTCCATCAGAGCCAAGCGCGGGGCACGTCGTGGACTTTGTACTCTCCATACCCGATGGACCGCAAGGCGACCCGCCGCAAAGCCCAGCGAACGAAGAAGAGTGATTAATAATATGACCCTGACGACACTCCTCATTGAAGACATTAGCCAGCTCAGGCCTTTGCGCCTCCATTTGGTCTTGCATTGCGCGCTCGCGATTGCCCCACTTTTGATCAAAATCAGCCTTCATGTTAGACAACAACTGATGCCGTACCTCAGGTTGGTGATGTAGATGACCAACCAAGGCAGCAAATCCTGGCTGAGGAATATGCCGCATACAATCAGCAGCAACAGGACCACCACACAGATCCTCCAGCGTCAGACCACTTGGCTCACCTTGCTCAATGTGCTCTTGATCTGCCATTAGTAAAAGAGCGCTACCAGTGTTAAAATTCCGTAAGTATTTTCAAACCTTTTTGGTAATCAAATGAGCAGGATCAGCCAGCAAATCAATAGAAGACTTCCAAACCACTGAACATTCCAAATAGCAGTCTTGGCTCTCCAAAGGAAAAACATGAATCTTTAAAACAAGCATAGTATAGAGTGACAGAAATCAAAGCTCAAAGCTTATTTACACAATAAACCCCTGAAATGTATGTGACCCCACAAATTAGGATTTACCGCTTTTACTGAAACTTTCAGTTTCATGCAGTTGGCTAATTAGCAATCACCATTTTCATCTTTTTTTGATGCATGGGGGTTGCCCCCCGGCGAGCATAACACACAAGCGGCCTGACCACGAGCAAGTGAGCTTTCATGGCGAGCCGAAGTTCATCCAAGGACAGCAGCCATATGTACAGTAACTCAGGGGGTGTGACCTTGCTCCAATATGCACCAAAGGCCTGCTTACTGTTGGCTGTGGATTCGCCATTGGCCCTGTTGTCGGTGTTATGGCGGGATAGGAATCGAAGATGGAACTGAGCAAGTCCCGCAATCTGTATATATAGAAAGCCACCGAAGGCAGAAAAAAGCAAGAAAGACACGGTTAACTCCAAACCCAACTGTCTGGGAAAGGTCAGGTAGCCTCCACTGAACTTCATACACCTGGGGGAAGGAAAGTCGTCACCCTAAAGGACCTCCAGTCAAGTGATAAACATGGAATCCACTGATTTTGCTCCACTCTGAAGGATAGAATTGGAAACCACTCATCTCCATTCACAAGCCTCCAGTGACCTCTAATCGTCTGGGGAAAAATCGGATAAAAAACTGAAACTCAAGGGATAACCTTGGACATCACTGATCTCCATACATCTGGGGAAAGTCCAGAGTAGACTTCAATGACTTCCAGTCGTCTGGGGAAAGATCAGATTGTCTCAGAGAATCAGGGATGATAACCATGGAATCCACTGTCTATACTCACCATGGAAATGACTACGTGTCTGTGTTTGTGAGGGTGTTTATTGGCGACTGTTGTATTTGTCCGTTTTGGGTAAGTCAATAAGGCGGGGTTGTGAGATGAAGTGCTGTAAATGAAGTATTGGTTGTCCCATGGGCTGTCTGCGGAATCTAGTTGGAGTAAGTGCAGATCGTTAATTGGGTTTAGTCTGAGCCATGTTTGTGTTTCTTGTAGTGCTGTTTGGAGTCTTTTTCTCCTGTATTTAAAGGCTGCTTTTAGATTTTGTTGGTGTTGGAAGTAGGGAGTGTTGGGTGGGATATGTCTTAGTGCATTACTGAGTGAGTTGAAATTGAGCGTGCGGATGTAGTTTCGTCTTTCTCCTTTTGTTGCATGTTGCCACCAGTTTGTGACTGTTTGTTTGAAGAGTTGTTGCCACACCTCAAAAAAGAGGTCGCGAATAGGTTTCGCTGTTTTGCATTCGGTCACCGTAGTTATGGGGTCCAGGAGGTGATGAGTGTGGGAGTTGGGACAGTGATATGTGTTGAGTTTGTAATGGGGAAGAAAACCAGTGCAGCAGTACAGTCCGTTTGTCCATTTGAAAGGTATTCTGGAAAACCATGATGTGTGAGCGCAGAAGTCGGTGAGAGAAGGTAGGTGTATGTTGTTGTGTTTATAGCGTGTGAGTAGGTGTTTGACAGTTTTGCGTGTAATGCGTCCTGGTACTGGTGTATGATTGTGGTATATGAAGTGAGAAGTGTCAGGGTTGTGATTTTCTGGGTGCTGAGGGAGGTTGAGTGAGACCCATTTACACATTCTTTCAGAATGCTCATTGCCAACGAAGTCAGCATGTCCTTTGATCCAGGTGAAAATTATGTGAAGCTGGGTGTTGTGAAGAAAATTCCAAATATAATTGTACCAAAGAGCGAAGCAATTAGCGTTTGAAGCGAAGGGTTTAGCATTTAATTGTTGTATTTGGTGGAGTGTAGAGCAAAACGACAGGTTGTCAATGGCAAAAACTATCGGTACAGAGAAGGTGTTCATTTGTGGGAGGTAGGTAAACAAGATAATGGCATAAGGTTCTGCGGGGTAAGATCCTTTTATGGGCAATATGTTGCAGATGGTTGTTGGCGGTGTAATGTGGAAGCTGATGGCGGCACCTGTTGGCGTGTCCACTGTGGGGTCATCCGACCTGTCCGTGTAAGCAACCGTAGCGTTGGGGTAGGCGTCGAGGGCGGCTAGAAGATCGTGGCATCCCCAATAATGTAGGTGTTGAAATTTTGGGGAAGAGAGATTGTTTTTTAGGGTAAATTGAATGAACTTTTGAGTGGTCTGGGTGCTAGTGAGAGGAAAAGGGAAGTTGGTCATGTCGGGTAGTGAGAGAGGCTTGGTAGACTTGGAAATATCCTGGTATGTGGGGAGAGTAAGGAAGCGAAACTGGCGGTTGGGGGTGAGGATTGTGGACATGTCATGGAAAGCAACTGTGGTTTTCTGAGGCAGGGGGTGGTCGACTGTGCCTTGGAACCATAGGGTTCTTTTTGTGGTGTGGGTGGTGTTTTTCGTAGTGCAATATGTTGGTGGGTTGCTGTTGGACTGGTAATAAATAAAGGCGACTTTGATTGTTGTGTGTGTAGGGATTTGAAAAGGGAGACATGGATTGACTGTGGGTATGTTGTGAGTGTGGATGCGTGAAAGAATTGCTGAGTGAGCGGTCATGAGTTGTATGGTGTTGGGATTAGTGGATTTGTGGCAAAGGTGTACGTCACTCTTTCGTTGGGGTGGGAGGGTCCGTCGTTATGTGTGTAGCGAAGTATATGGTTGATGGCTGGGATGTCGGTGACGATAGAATTTTTTGTGATGTTTAGACCTTGTGTGTGTGGGGAAGAGTATTTGGTTTTATTGGGGGTGCGAAAGGATAGTTTACCAAATTTGGAGATATGCCTCCAAATTGTGATGTCCAGTTTGTCAAGGTCAGGTTGCGGAAGTGAGTTGTAGATTAATCGGTAAGCGAAGGTAGGTATCAGTTGTATGTTGGATAGTTTTATGATTTCGTTGTGCGTGAGAAAGAGGGTGGATATGTTGGCGAAAAAAGCGTGAATGGAGTTGAGTAGAAGTTGGAGCATGCTGGGGTTTTGTTGTTTGTTGAAAAGGTAGGTGCCCAGGTATTTATAAACAATTCTGGGGTTGGTAAAAGTACTGAAATGTTGGGTAAGACTAATACGAATGGTGATGTGGGTAGCGTTGTTGAGGGCGTGGAGTTCGGATTTTGTAGTGTTAAAGGAAAGGCCGTAGCGGGGCCCTTGGATGTGGAGGAAGTGAAGTACGTTGTGTAGTGTGGTATGGGAGGTTGTTTGGAGGGCGATGTCGTCGAGGAGAGAGAAAAGGTCGTTGAATTCGTGTTTAGGTAGGAGAGACTGTATGCTGTTAATAATAGGGTCGACAAGAAGGTTAAAGAGTATGGGGGACATGGGGCATCCTTGTCTAAGTCCTCTTATGCAGTCGGCTGCAAAGAGGGCGAAGCCGTTGACGAACGGGAAATCACGAGGGCAGGCGTACAGGTTTTGGATGATGTTGATGATGGAGTGAGGTATGTTGTAGTTGGAGAGTATGTGCCATAAGGCTTGGTGGGGAACAGCGTTAAAGGCTTTTTTTAGGTCGAGGTATAAGTGATACATGTCGGGGTGCAGTGATAGGTTGGCAATCATTGTGTATATGTTGTCCGTGGTTCTGTGGTTAGGGAGTCCGCCGTATTGTGTATTGTTGTCGAAGTGGTAAGTTGTTGCGTAGTAGGTGAGGGTGTGTGCACCGTAAGAAGCTAGTATTTTGTACACTGTTTTAAGGAGTGCTATGGGTCTGTAGTTTACAGGATTATGAGGGTCACCTTTTTCGTAAAGTAGAAACATTTTTGCCTTAAGCCAGTGAAAGGGAATGTGGTCGGTGATAAGGAGGGAACATAAGTTGTAAATGTAGGTTTGGATGTCGGGGGGGGCAGATGGAGAATAGGTAAAGAGAGGTTTCGCCGAAACCAGGTGCGGTGTGGGGTTCAGCGTGCGACAAAAGAAGGTTAAAGAAGTTTCTGGTAAGGGTGGGGTTGTGGAGCGTCGTTGGGTAGTTTTGGGGAGTTAGTCATAAGTGTGTCGATGAAGGCTGGGTCTATGTTGAAGTCCTGGGGGCCTCCCAAAGAAGAGAGGGTTTGTCCCATAGATTTGCACATTTCGTAAGGGTCGGTGGTGAGTTGACCGGTCTGGTCATAGAGAGAGATGGGGGTGGTGTTTCTGGGGTTGAGAATGTTGTTGATTGTTTTTTTTATGCGTTTGTGAGAAATGAGGGAGTGGTGAAGTTTTTTTGTGCGCTTGTGCTTGTTTCTTCGAGGTCCAGTCATTGAGTAGTGTTTGAAGTGTTTTATTTTCGTGTGCATTGGTGGCAGAAGAAGGTAAGTTTTTTATTATGTCAAGGAACTGTTTCTCCACGCTGGTTGGTTTGTGATCGTGTGTTTGATGAGTGACCTTTTTGTAAGTAGTGACTAGCTGAGTGAAGAGAAAGTCTGTCAGGGGGATAAGTTGTTCAATGGGTTGTTGGATGAGAGTGTCGTGGTATTTGGAGAGCCAGTCGTTAAGGGGTTTACTGAGGGACGTAAAGTGCGATTTTTCCTCTTTGTTTAGGGGGCGGTAGCGAATGTAATTGTGTTGGATGTTGTATATGTTAATTGGGCTGGTGGGGATGGCTATGAAGGTGAATATGGGTCGGTGGTCGGAGATGTCGTTGTGAGTGTCAATGAAGGTGTTGGAAGGTTTGAAAATGGTCCTGGAAGAAGGGGAAGAGAGTATCAGATCGATGCGTGTGTGAGATGGGAGCCTTTTCTTTGCAGGGCGCGTCCACTGTTTTGTCTCTGGGTTGTCTTTACGATACAGGTCAATGAGGGTTGGTGTGGTGGTGGGATTGGTGGGGTGTACCTGGTTGTGGAGCCATGGCCAGTATTTATTGTGTTTGTCATTAGCCGTGTCTAAAGAAGGTTGGAGATATGTGTTGAAGTCGCCGAGCATGATGTGGCACGGTTGGTCTTGTTGGAGGGCAGAGATTGTATTCTCTAGTCTGTGTCAGAGATGAGCGTGATGTGATTTGTACACGTTAATGATACGAAGGGTGTGGTAGCCTGGTATGGTAAGGTCGATGGAAATAAGGCATCCATTGACCTTGACGTGTTTCAGGTGTGTGACGAAGGGAGATAGAGAAGAGTGGATGATGATCGCTGTGCCATTGGATTTGTCAGAAGAAATGTTTGTGAAAGTGCGTATGTTTAGGAGTGAATGTAAGGAGGGGGTGGTAGGTATCTCCTGCAAACAAAGTATGTCGGTTCCTTGTTGTTGGTGTCGTAGTATTATGATGTCTAGGTTGTCAATGTTCTTTGCAGTGTAGTGAGTGTTAAATGTGTTTTAGAGTGAATTAAGTTGTCTGTTGGTGTGGTAGATTTAGGTGCGTTGTGAATGTTATTAGCGTATCTTGGTGGTTGGAGTACTCCCGGTTGGAGGGGGATATCAATTGACGGTGTCATGATGATCAGAGGGATGGGACCACGTTTCAAATTCTGACCACTTCCAAATCATTCCTCGATCCTAACACGTCCCTGTATTCAACGTGAAGCGGTGGTGGCGGTCGTGGCCTGAATGGAAACGGCCACTTAAGGGGTCAAGAAGGAACCATTTGCAAACAATTGCAAGAATCGGACACTCCCATAGAGTGGGTTTGGAGCCACAAGGACGGTCTTCGCTGAGAGGAATAAGCCACATGGAGAGGACAAGGAGCGCAAAACCCTTCATGCGGTCATGACAGAAATCAAACAGGCCACGTGGTTGCCATCTAAGGGGCAGAGTGACACGGGGTGTGTAACTAAGTAACCAGTCGTGGCTTGGATGAATCAAAATCTTGACACACAAGAAATGCGTGAACAAAATCCACATGAGAAGGCAAATGGAAAATATCACGGCATGCGGGAAGCTTCGTGATGTGAGTGTGCGTTCCAGTGTGTTCGTACTTTTTCCGATGCGTGGCACAATACCTTGTGAGATGATGCTTGGTGCGGAGCGGATTTGATCAACTTGAAATAGAGAATAGTTTCTCCAATGCATCGCCATTGTGGAGTCCTTTATGAGAAGGGTGTGGGTATGATTAGATGAAATCGCTTCGAAGGCTAGTAGCCTGATAAACAGGTCATACCGTTGGTCTTGAAAGGAGTGAGGTCGAAAGGAACCCATTTCTCTGAGTAGCGACATTGTGAAGACATTGAGAACTGGATGAGAGAAGAAGTGTGGGTGGGTGGGGAGTCATTGGGGCGTAGCCACAATCAATCGCTCATTAATGGAGCGTAGTTGCTTCTCGGAGCAAAATTCTTTGGCGGCCAAGACTGTGGCTTCCCATTTTCAAGTGGCATGGTCTTGCGCAATTGAATCAATGATATTTTGTTTTTTTAAAAGGTTGGGTGAGCCGGATGTAAAGGTGACGCCTTGAACGTTTTCTTGGTGTGCTAGGATACTGGATCCCGGATTTTGAAAGATTGCTTCAAAATATTGGTGTGATTTGGCACTTGGGTTGGATTCCAGCGGTTGGATGGAGGTGAAGATACCGACAAGTGAAGTTTCTTTATTGATGTCTCTAAAACTTATGGAGCGTGGAGCACAGATGACAACCGATTTGCCGTCGGTTGGTGTGTAGGAGGGTCTAGCCCGGTAGCTTAGTGGAGCGTCGGACAAAACAGCATATGTGTTATCGTGATCAAAAAAAGTGAGGCCGGCTTTCTTGCATTGCTCGTTCATCCATTTGAGCTTTGAAACTCGTGTTTCGGTGTTGCTTGGAATGGAGTGGATATCAAGATGCACTAATACTGAGTATTTGGTGCGTAGGATTGCGTGTTGCAGGATGGAATTCATTTTTTCAAGAGAGGCCACTCGATTTAAAAGCTCCGTGGGTTCGAGTTTGGCTCCGTTGTTGGCGGAGCTTTTTGTGCAGGAGATCATGCAAGTATTTTCATGGGCGGAGCGGTTGTAGGGGTAAGCCATAATGAGTGGATTCCTGTCTAGTGGGTAATGGAATTGAACGGTTTTGACGATTTTGGATGAGAGGGCTGAGTTGGTTTCAATGTCAAAACGAGCATGGGTGCTGCCAACAGGCGAGCCGTTTTTTTTATCTCACCGCGGTAATGTGCACAATCGGTAGAGGTAATGGATGAGGCATCTTGGAGGTCGGGTTTGATTAATTTGTTAAAAAATTGGAAAGCATCTTCCTCGGTGAGGACTTCGACATCTCGCGAAATGTCAAATCTGACATAATCGGTGATTGGTGGTGAGTGATGGGCTTCCTGTTGCGGAGTGATAAAAGCCTCGGCATTTGCAAGGTCATGGCCTAGAGAAATAGGAGAGAAATTGGGTGGTGTGTATTGGAATTCGCAAACGTTATCCAAAGTGATGATAATATATCCCTCCGGGTGTGGGGCGGAGCAAGTGTCAAAATTTTTTTGATCATTCTTGAGGATCATATGCAAAGGAACAAAGTTTTGGGAAGTTTTTCGGTCAACCATAAACCTCCTTGCTTTGGCATAGGCTTGACAGTAATCCCAAATCCCGTTAGTGGCTTCACACACCCTCGGGTCTGATACCAAAAAAATTAGCGTTCCCCTTACATGTATTTCCGCATGCGCAAGCGAGACCAAGGCATTGAGCAACATGTTCACATGTGCGGTTGTGTTGTGCGAGGCGTCCTTGTTGAAGTCGTAGTTTGTGGTTGGGGTGAAGATGAAGGTTCTTGTTTGGGACTCGTAGAGGTTGGCCATGATGTTGAGGGTTGTGATGTTTTGGGGTGTGACCGGTTTTGCAATTTTGATGGCTCGTTCATGGTCTTCCGTTGGATATGGGGCGGAATACTCGTACTTCTCATTGAAATAGTGTTGATAGTCGGTGCCCCCAAAATGGATTTCGTGAGGTTGTTTGTGAAATTGGGCGTTGATGTCCTTGGTTGGTAACATGGTGATGTAGTCGGACTATACACGTTTGTCCTGAGCCCCGAATCGATAGACTCCCGGAACTTTTTTGTCTTGAAGGTCTTGGTGAAGTTGGGATGGAGAGTTGTCGGTGAGGTCGTTCACAACAACGTTGATGGTTTGGTGGGTTTCCAAGTCTTCCAAAGGGATGAAAGTGAAAGTCTTTTTACGCTTTTCTGAAAGTTTGGCATAACCCGCCGTTTGCTTTTTATTGTAATGAAGTTGGGTGTTGATGACAATCTCGTCGTTGACTGCCTCCTTCGTTTCACGGTTTGGTTACGGGGTTGTTTTTTGAGACCATTTTCTCTTGTGGCGTTTGGATTTGCCGTTTGAGCTTGAGCTTGCATTATGGCTTGGAATTGCGTCTGGATTGTTTTTTTCGGAGTTTGTTTTCTGATTTGACTCTGGAGTTTGGGGCTTTTGATCATTGTCCTTTCCTTTTTCATTTGTTCTGCTTTCCTGAAGAGCCGCGTTGCGTCTGTGATCTCTCAGTTGTTGGTCGCTTTTCTCGACTTGCGCCACGCGATTGGCGACAGACTTGTTGGGATCTGCAGTCTTTGGCGCGTTGCGATCTTTGCCCATGAAGGATTTCTTGAGCAGCTGTGGTTGAAATTCTGATCAGCGTGTGTGCCAGGAAATTGCGGATCGAGTTATACCTAATACGCAAGCAGAAATCAGTGATATCGGAAAAATTCAGGATAAGATTTTGTTGTAGTCTGTCAACCTGAAATTTGGATTTTCCCACAGAGGACCCTCCTTTGATCACCATTTTCACCTGTCCATGATGAAAAACCTTTCAAAATATCTTTTCTATCCCAGAAATCATTTTAAAATCATGTTGTTTTCCAAACATGCAAAAATTGAAATAGATTCAAAAACCACTGTCAACAGTCACTCATACTGTTACAGTTTGCCATGCTTTAACAGCCTAAGGTGGGTTGGAGATATGGACTGCTATGCTACACCGGGGCGAACTGGTGGGGTCCAAGCACCTTGCACGGATCCAAGGGGGGGAAGCGCAGGGCCACATCACGGAGGTGCTGCTATCTCTGCCAGAGGGAGACTACAACGTGGCTGCTGACGACAGTCACACATTAGATGCGCTGAGCCTGGGAGCTGTCGTCGAAGCTCGGTCATGAGAACAGCGGATGGTAATCGCGTCCCGCAGGGGTCCCGAACTAGTAAAGAAGGTCCCTACCAGGACCGGCCCCTGCTGTACCCCTTCCACCATTTCCTGTCACTTCTATGGTCTTGCTTCTCACCAGGTTCTGCATGATCTTGCCCTATCCTGCACAGTTTCCCACAAAAATAGTAAAATATGGCTCCTTCACACAAGTCCCGATCCCTTGCAATAACCAACTCCCAAGTACAATAGCTCCAATCCAAATAATCCACACTGTGGGCTTCCAAGGGCGTTTGAGGTCCCGTGTTGACACTCAACAACTTCTTTCAACGTGCCGGTCGTCTCACGGTGCACACGGAGACACGGGGGTTTGGCATGTACATAGAATTGCACCAATAGAATAAAGAAGAAAAAGCCCTGAAATGGGCATATGAACACAAATCAAGCAACATTGAGGACAGATGGAAACATACACAATCACAGCCATAGACCCCCCATTCCCTGGACTCAAGACCTTCCCTTGACTCGCCAGCATGATGCCCCGAACACAGTCAAATAAGATTGCTAAGTGCCATGTGTCAAAAGTCACTACACAAGCCCCAAAATGTGTTCACTCTCAAGCCTCTAAATCTTAGCCCAAGAGGGGAGGTAGCATGTCATGGCCTAGAGTGGCACTCAGGACCATGCCGTACCCTGACATAACGTTGGTTGGACTTGGAGTCGATTGGGCCTGGAGAATTGCCTCATGAAGATGACCTCACAACATAGCAAAATTAGGCAAATGACACCATAGTGCCCAAAATTCAATTATATACTCAAAAATTCATACGGCAAGTATTCAAATGCTCCATGCATGTGTCAAACCGGAGAGTAATCTACAAGGGTGATAGAGACCGGAGGTCAATGCCGGAGAATATCCCAACATTGGCTCCCAAACCCCTCTGAATATATACATGCCATGCTTCACAAGTCAACACACAAATTTGAGACCTAATTTTGTGAGGCCTCGTGTGCCACGCCAAAGTGACCATGTGATTCGACATATGGTGAGGTGCAACAGCGAAGCATTTTTCAACATATAAGCAACATACCATAGTTCACAGATCTCTAGGCACTTTACTGTTAGCCGACCAGTTGAGCACATAAAATACAAAAAATGAGCATAAAATGAGGTCAGAAACATGCAAATATTGCCAAGTGCAAAGTAATCACAATAATATATAACTTCGCTCACCCATGGTATCAACATATGGTTCGAAACACATTTGCTTGGGACCATTTGCCAACAATCCCCCCACTTGGATCCCCACATGGTTGCATAGGGACACCTTCGAACCTCCTCCCGACACGCACCATGGAAATGGGAAAAATGGTATCGGCACTTTTGGGTCGCTCCGTAAGCCTTCCCATATGCACTATATGTGCGGTAGACTTAGTCTAGGGCTATCGAGCTCACCATTCGGACATGGGCAAAACCCTTGCCACATATGACTCCACATATCTTCCTACAAACGGAGATATATAACATGGGCGTGAGCATAGCGAAGCGCATACCATCCATATAACACATACCCTTAAAAGTGGCTCCCACCATGGTATTCCATGCCCCTGCATGGACATAACTTCACGTTAAAAATACGTAGGAGCCCAACGAAAATTTCTATGCAACACCAACACTCATGCGGTACACTCCAAAGTCGCATTAAAATATTCGGTTGCATGGTCCATAGTTACATAACACTTTCTACCCTCTTGACCATTATCCTTTGCTACACCAGACATGTGTACACATCAAAGGCGTTTGACGCTTCTCAAATTAAGTTGAGACCAAGGCGATTCCAGCCCATATCTCAAAATTGTAAATCCTCGCAGTGAGCGGGGGATATGACTTTTCAAAGTGGCCTCACGAATCAATTTTGTTTCGCCTATATCTCCAAGAAAAATGGAGGAGACAACAAAAGGAAGGTTGATTCGTGATCGGGGAAAAATGTAGGACCACTCGAAATTCATCATATCTAGTGCGGCGACCTCGAAATTGAAAATCCGATTCTGAATGTCTCAAAAAATCAGATTGATTTTGCGAGTGTATAACACAAAAATTGCGGAAGCAACGAACCCTCTTCTGATGAAATCTGACGCTTCATCAGGGTTTCCGCTAAAATATCTGGAGATAACAGTTAACTAATCGGTTACCGCAAAATCGCGAGCCAACTGACAGTCGCCTATACATTGACCATCAGAACGGATAGCTGAAAAATTACGGAAACATTATGATAAAAAAACCCTGTCTATTCCTGATATTTTGATATATAAATCTCAGCCGGCGGCACCTCGGTTGTGAATATGGCCGCTCATAGCTGGAATGGCCAAGCCTATCCCAATATCACATCAGGTTAGGTCAGGTGGATGGGAGAGTATGATATCAGCCAATGGTGGCTTGCCGGCCCATAGATACACACCCCAAGTGACCCAAAGATGGCCACGGGGGTCCGAACTGGCTGCACCCCCCTTCTCAGAGCGTTGTATCCGCTCGGAACTCATTGAAGAGAGGACGGGAGGACCCCAATGGGCTCCAACCCCCCCCCCCCCATGTCTCTAGGACACATGGAGGCCCCACATACGGCGTAGGCGTCCCCCATGCCCCAAGGGAGGGGTGAGGACACTCATAATCGGGGCCCTCCGCCATATCCGGTCTCCTTCTGATCTACAACATGGACCAAGGGGATCAAAGATAGAGAAACGTCGTCAGTCGACCTAGATACGTATACCACAATGAAATATATATGTGGAGACCGAGTGAAGGGGGCATATGGCCAATCAAGGCCCAAGATCCCGGATGAACACCCTCACCCGTCTCCTGAGCACAAAAACAAACAAAAATGCCAAGGTGGATACATCACGGTGCTGCTGCAGCCACCAAATGGACCAACACGTCCTTGACATCCAAGGATATATTCTTCTTCCTTAGATACTCCATCCAGACCGTGGTATACCTCGGCACGAAACTGCTCAGAGGCTCCCACGAATCTCTGGATGCGGCAAATCTCTTCGGACGGACCTTATATAGCCTCCCCCCAGGCGCCCCCGGGTCCGGCTTGTCCGTCAGGATCTTCTCGGCGGTGGAGTCGTCGTCCTCACCCTCGTCATCCGAGTCCACATCGCGGGCTGTGAACTCGAAGCTGACGGGGCGTCCGCTGGGGTCTGGTGCTCGGGGACGAAGCTGGGTGTGGTCGCGGTCCAGGATCTTGTTATCCCCCAAACGCACCGCATACACATCCTCCCCAACCTTCCGAGCGATTACCCCCGGCACATACCAAGACGCCTGCCGATGCCTGGACAGGACATCCTTGTGGTGCCGCTCCACCCATACGGTGTCTCTGAGAGCATATTTCTGGACTTTTCCCTGCTTGAAGTACTTGGCCCTCTTCTCATGCTCGTCCTGAAGTGCTTTGCACACCTTGGCGCCGTGTCGTCCGCCTCAGCCATCATAGCACTCGCATCCCGGGCCACTTTGCCATGGTTCAACCACGGGAGAGTGCGTGACACTCGATCCTGTAGGAACAGGATACGATGGGGCAACAGTCCAGTGGGCCCCGGAAGGTCGTGGTTCGCCTGGAGTACTCTCCACAGCGAATTGTACCAATTCCGGCCCGGTTCGTCAATGTGCAGCTGGCGGAACGTTTAGAACATCTGTTGCCCGGCCACCTCAGCCCGGCCATTCGACTGGCTGTGGTACGCCACAGTCTTGGCGTGCCGAATCACCATGTGCTTGCACATGGTCTTGAACCAAATCCCCACAAATTGACTGCCTCGATCGCTGCAGATGACAGCCGGGACATCAAAAATTGTCAGCCAGTGCCTGATCATGGCATTAGCGACGGTCTTGGCCTGCAGACCCACTCCATGCTTGTCCTTCTTGTCCTTCTTCTTGGACTTCTTGCCAGGGACCGCCACGATATACCCGCTGTGCCTATCCACCGCCAGGATGACACAGTCGTAGGTCTCTCCTTCCACGGTGACCTCAGGCCTGGCGAATACATCCATGGCCACGGACCGCATATGGGCCTCCGGTATAGCCGTATACACCGGGTTGCCCGCTGTGGAATGGTTGGGGCATTTTGTGGCCCGACAAACGGCGCAGTCGCTGCAGTACCTGTCCAGGATGGCGTAGTATCCCGGTGGGAACTTAAAGCGCCACTTCAGGTCCTGCAGCATCTTGTCCCGACCAGGATGCATGAGCTGGGCGTTATGCCAGTGGTCAATGAGCTCCTCCATTCGGTTCTCAGGGACCCATAGCTTGTCCTTGAGGAATAATTTTCCCCATCCTCGGTCATTCGCCGTCCGACGGGGCGCTCACGGCATTCCAGTACCTGATCCAGTGGTTGGATGCCGCATAGTCATCCGACCAGTCCTCTGTCAGCACCGACCTGACTAGCTCTACGGGGGCCACCATCCATTGTTCGAGGGTTTCCTCTCGAATAGCTTGGACTCGGGCGCCCCGGAACTTGGCCAGGTCTGTACGGTTTGCCATCACCACAAAACACTTGACCCTCTCTTGCTCCATGGCCTTCTCCATCTCGATGATGCGCTTGGCCTCCTCGGTCTCCCCGGCGTCCCCATGGCTGGATATGTCCATCCATGCCTTGCCCGCGGGGTAGGCCCATCGACTGAGGCAAGCTGCCACAGTGTTCTCCTTCCCCGGGATGTATACGACGCTGAGGTCGAACTTGGCGAACGTCTCATGCCATCGGGCCCTCCTTGCCGCCAGTCCCGAGGGGGTGTCGACGTGCTCCTTGTGCCAGCTCTGTAAGGACTGATGGTCGTACAAACCACCACCGGTTGTAATCCGATGTGGCCAGACCACTTCCTGAGCGCACAAACAATGGCGTGCGTCTCCTTCTCCCTCGCGGTCCAGGTTCGACGCTGGCCGTCGGCCAAGATCCGGCTCCAAAACGCCACGGGTACGTGCGACCCATCGTCCCGGACCTGCTCGAGGACTGCCCCTACAGCATAGTCCGAGGCGTCTGTCCGTAGCACGAATCCCTTGCCCGGGTCCACCAGGAATAGCCCCAGCTGCCCAAGGAGTCGCTCCTTCAGGCGGCTGAACGCATCTTCGGCCTTAGGGGTCCAGGCAAGCTTCTTGTTGCTCCCTTTCCGGCCATCGAACTTGCCGACCTGCAGCATCCTGTGCAGCGGCCCTCATAGTTCTGCATACATCCCGGCATAGCCCGAATAGTAATTGCAGAACCCCATGAAGGATCGGAGTTCGCTGATGGTCTGGGGCTTCTCCCAGTGGTGCAGAGACGCCAGCTTCCCAGGCATGGGACGGCGTTGCCCGTGACCAACCAGGTGACCTGGGAACTCCACTTCCCTCACGAAAAGTGAGGCTTTGGTGGGCTTGCACACCATGTTGTACTTGTCCAGCTCGCTGAGCACTCGGCGCAGATCCTTCTCATGCGCTTCGATGAGCTCGTCCTCCGTCATGTCTTCCGTGCCGGACCCGATGATGATGTCATCCACAAAGGGATCGGCACAGTCCCGGACAGGACCGAGTAGGTCCTCCATCATGCGCTGGCAAGCAGCGTTGCCATTCTTGGCGCCCATAGGCACCACTTTCCACTGCATGGGCCCCAGCGGCGTCGACATTGCTGTGCAGGGCCTGGAGTCCTGGTGTAGCGGCATCTGGTGATAGCCATGTTTCAGGTCTAACACCGTGAAGATCCGCTTTTTTTGTTGTTTGTGGAGGATGGTGTCGACCAGGGGAAGCGAGTACGAGTCGTGCTCGGTTTGCTCGTTCAAACCCCTGTAGTCAACCACCAACTTCCACTCGCCCTTCTCCTTCTTGGGCACGATAAAGGCTGGGCTGGCCCACTCACTGTCGGAGGGTTCGATCCAGCCCCGCTCGATAAACTCAGCCAACAACTTCTTCATGGCCTCGGCCCGATCGCCCTGAAGTTGGTACTCCCGATGAAGATAGATCTTGGAGTTCGGCTTCAGCTTAATCCTCGCTGTGCCAGACCTCTCAAGATCTGGAGGGTTCCTGTTTGCGACGCCACTGAATAGCCGCAGATAGGCATTTATCAGCCTCTCTTTCAGCTCGGCAACCTTCGGGTTCTCCTGGGCCTCTTCAGCCGCTTGCTTCGGTATCGATACCACCGACCGCACTGCGGTATAGGCCTCCTCCGGGTCCGAGTCCGACTTCTCCTCGTCGGATATGCCGTCTTCATCGTCGTGGGGCATGCTTCCCACCGATAATCTTCGGAAATTTGCGTCATCAGCCGAGTTCTTGTCGCTACCAGCCCCCATTCTTGGAGAATCCCATGTCGGCGGGTCCGACCCAACCGGACCATCATATTGGTCCGCGATGTGATCCATGACCCTCGCCACGAACTCATCCTTCTCGTACTTGCCGGTGACCAACATCTTGTCATCCCACCAATGCGGAGATGTGACCATGGCCCGCCCTTTCTTGGCTGCCACACGGTCGTGCATCCCCATCCGCATGTAGTTGACGACGTGGTCGATCTCGGCGTGGGACAGGACGTCAATGCCATCCATTGGCTGATCCGTCCCCTCCTTGGGCTCAAACATGACCCGCATGGGCACTGCCTCAACACTACGGATGAATGCTTCATCACCCGTGGGCTGGGCTTGCGCCCAATCCACCAAGAAAGCTTTGGTACCCCACGCTTCACCAGGGGAGGGCATTGATAAACCCTTGGCGTCGATGAACAACTCCTCCTCTGGCCCGAATGACATCTCGTTCAGGGTGATGGAATCCAGCGTCGACTTGAGACCTTCTAGCGGACATGGGGTGGATCCTATGCCGGTTATCACCAGGATCCCCTTCGCCCTATCCGGGACGATCTTCTCCACCGTACGTCTGGTATTTTCGAGGCAGCCATGCCAATACATGGGCCCCCACTCCTTCAGACCCCAATGCCTGTGCCAGGCTGAGTCTCCTCGATGCCAGTGCCTCCTACACTTCCTCAAAAGTGGGGCATCCCGGGAAGCGAAGACATCCGTCTCGGGCGCTTCAGCTCCCAGCGTCTGAATCATCCTGGGATACACGTGCGGCGCCATTCCATACTCCGTGAGCTGAACTCCGCGGTCTCCTCTGGACTTGGCACCCACAGCTTGCACCGCTTGGACGAACCGATCCTCTTCCTCAGCATTCCATTGGGATGATCCGCATGCATAGTCCGTGGACAGCCATGTAAGGCATTCATTATCCTCCCGGACCAGCGTTGCACGATGGGGAAGGGCTCCAATGGCGTTTCCCACCATGAATTCATACGCATGATCATATCCCATTCTGTAATGTCGGCCACATAGAAGTTCCCGGATAGAGTGCTTCTCTTCGCCAAATCAGGGCGGTTCAAGCGCTCATGCTCCCAGAATTCCATACTGATAGTGGCCTCATGGGTGCCACCACCCATAATCTCTCCATTGGCCACCTTCAGGCGTACCGGTCTACGGCTGGGCTGCAGGGATTCCTCCTTGAACAACCCTCTCCGGACCAGGCTCACCTGGGCATCCGTATCCACCAAAACATCCACCACCAACTCCTCTTGTCCACACCGTACACGCACCTTCAAGTGCAACTGCCGCTCGTCACCCTGCGGTGTATGGATAACTCTCACCGCATGCAACTCTAGCACATCCGGGTGCATCAGGACTTCGAGGGTATGGTCACTGATGGTGTAGATCCTGGGCTGGTCCTGCCCGTCCAGGGGGCTCTCCGTGGTCGCTCCTTCTTTCTTGCCACGTCCCTTGCCCACATACACTTCTCTTGGCAGGGCGCTCCAGGGGTTGGGAGTGACGAAACTCAGTGGTTTTGGCTCTTCTGGAGCCTTCTTCTGCACCCGACGTGCCTTCGCTTTCTCTAAGATTCCACTGATTTTTGGAGGAGAGGCCTCCGGGGTCCCAATCCCGTGGGGGCTCCTCTAGACGTGGCCTGCCGCAGCTCCCTCCTGCTGCGATCCGCCCAGACTTTGTCCACCACGTTGCTGGGCTTTGAGTTCCTCCAACGTCCTCAACATGTCCTCAGCAACCTGCTCAATCGACCTCACGCGTCGGTCTGGGCCGGGACCTCCACCATAGCCTTTTCCTCCGCCTTTCCCTTGGCCCTTTCCTTGGCCTTTTCCACCGTCTCCGCCCTTTGCCTTCCAATCGGCAATTCGTTGCTCCTTGGGCTTCTTGTCGGGATGGGCGGCGAAGTAGGTCTTCTTGTCATCCTCATATACCTTGCAATGCCGTAGGTCATGTGCATGGTTGTTCCCCTTGCCGTAGCAGACCCAGCAACCGTCGTGCTGCGATCTGTACTCGCGGAACGAGAGCGGCGGGTTCCCGATCTTCCGCGGTTCCTCGCAGTTCTTGTTGAACCTTGGCTCCAGGCGGTTCCACCTGGACCTGTCCTGCCCATGCTTCTTCATATTGTGCACTAGGAACGCGAAGAAGCGGGTTTCTTCTTCATCCTCCCGGGTGGTCCCGGTCCAGAGATCTTGGCCGCTTCCACTCCCTTCCACTGCGGTGCCGACCGTGTCCTCCTTGACCTCTCGGTGTTGGCGATCTTCCCAATGACCTCGATGTCCATGGCCCTGTCGATCCTGCACGGGTGCCTCGTTCTTGGCATTGAGCTTCAGCTCCACCGTGATGCACTTCACGATCTCGTTCAGGCTCTCGCGGGCGAAGATGACCTGCATTCTCAGCGGCTCTCCGCGCATCCACTCCGCGTTGTTGAGGCGCGTCAGCCTTTGCCCCATGGTGTCGTCGAATACCTCCACGTAGACGGCGTTCTTCAACCCCAACATTCGGCTGGGCTCCCCGAGGTTTCGCCGGAAAAACTCCATTATTCCGGCGTGGGTGTCCTCTGATGCCATGATCCTTACAGCGACGCGCTTCTCTGCTCTCTTCTTCTCCTCGTCCTCCACCCTCTCCTTCCAGTGGCCGGGGAGGACGTCCTTCAGCAGGTGTCGGATCTCGCTGGCCTCATTCCAGTCCTCCACCAGCTTGAGGCTTCTTCGGTACTTGCGGATGTACCGATTCCACTCTCGGACCTTCAACTCCCCCCGCTCCAGCGGCAGCGGAATGGACCACAAATCCTCCAACTTCTGGTTGGGGGCGTCTACTCGCTCCTCGTCCTCCAGCCACTGGAGGCAGGCCTGCTCCAACTGGATCAATCCCTCGCGGATCTGATTCCTGAGCTCCTCCTTCAGGTCCCGCGCCAGCCTGTGTGGGAATGTCCGACATACCCACTTGTCCCTTGGCGCTCCCTTCATCTTGCCGACGACCTCCTCGGCGAAGTCCTCTTAATCCAGGATGAAGTCATCCAGGTTGGAGGGGTTGCCATCGTAGTAGGGGATGTCGATTCCCCTGAGGTCGTCAATCCTGATGGCGTCTCCGACGTCCGCAGCCACCACTCCACCGGGACAGATACCGGCTGTGGCCGGGCGGTGTGAGTACACTCCCCGTACATCCCTCTCCTCCATGGAGTGCGGTCCAGTTGGGCCTGAACCCATGGGGTTTGGGATGCGGGGAGGACTTGCTCCACCGGCCGTCCATATCCCCGTAGTGGGGTCCTTCACCCACAGGTTTCTGCCTGGATGGCCTCGACCATGTCCGTCGGCCCTTCCCATGGTTCGCCCCTGCATGGTCTGGATCTCCTCTTCCGCATAAACTGCATGGGCAGTCATAGCGGTCGGTGGATCCCGGGCGGCATGGGACATTTGTACCGTCAGGCTCCTCAGGTCCGTGGTTGCGTGCTCTTCCCGCATGGACCCAGCCGGTGCCGTATGCTCCCCGAGCATTATGGATTCGCTGAACATGGGAACAAACGGCAGCACACCCGGGTCAACACGCGGAGGCGCGTAAGGTGCCTGTGCAGGGCCGCCTATGGGTTTCTCCATGGCGCTCCTGAGGGTCTTAACCCGCTCCACCAGCTCTACCGTTGCCGGCCTTGCCGGGAGATCCGGACCCAAGGCGAGGGGTTGTAACTCCTCTAGCCTTTTCAGGCGTCCCGACATGTCCTCCACCAGGTGGAGGAGGCCGTCCACCACTCGCTGCTGCTTCTGCAGGGCCATCTCCAGCTTCTCCCGGTACCGGTCCTGCTCCGCTCGCAGCTCGGCCTTGTCTCTCTCTGCTTCCGACTGGTCATCCACGGTCCCCGCGATGTCCTCCTCTAGGCCGTCCTTCTGGTTGTCCAGGCGGTCGAGGTGCTGCACGATGGCGTCCATCCCCATCTTTGGGTACTCACCGATGAGGAAGGATACGTGCTTGCAGTGGCACTCAACGTGCTAACTATCTGATCCGGCGCATCCAACGGTTCCCGGCGCCTCGGACACCTCTGCCATGGGTATGTGGCCCATGTTATCCCGCTTTGGCTCTGTGCGCCGGGCCACAGGCGCCGTTCTGGCTCTGGTAGGCCTCTCCAACGCCTCGGCGTCATGTTACTGGCTGGGTTCTGGGCCCGTGTGCGCCCTTGTGGGCGGTCTGGCCATCTCCTCCGACTCCCAAGGGAAAGCGGTCCGATAGCCATCGGAATGCCCCTCGGAATCTGCAGTTGACCACAACCTGACCGGGCTGGGATCCATCTCCATCGCCCTGGTTTCCGCCGCGGGTTTTGGGGACCCGTGCTTCCGGTAACGCCGGGCCCTGCCGTTGCTGCTAGTCTCCATCAACTCCTCCGCAGCGGAGCGGAGATTGCAAGCCTTGGAGCATTGCCTTTCACACATGGAGGTCAGGTCCTCCATGTCTAGCCCATGTCCTACAAGGGCTCTCCGTCCCGAGCATCCTCCCTCTTCTCGGGCTTCCAGGTCCGGCTTCGACTCCACGGACTCAACGATCTGCACCCGGGGCGTCCCTGGGCAGGGGTCATGAGGGCCAAAGTCCCCCGTCCGGCGGTAGGGGGCAGGTACTCCTCTGCTACCATAAAGAAGGTCCCTACCAGGACTGGCCCCTGCTGTACCCCTTCCACCATTTCCTGTCACTCCTATGGTCTTGCTTCTCACCAGGTTCTGCATGATCTTGCCCTATTCTGCACAATTTCCCACAAAAATAGTAAAATATGGCTCCTTCACACAAGTCCTGATCCCTTGCAACAACCAACTCCCAAGTACAATAGCTCCAATCCAAATAATCAACACTGTGGGCTTCCAAGGGCGTTTGAGGTCCGGCGTTGACACTCAACAACTCCTTTCAACACGCCGGTCGTCTCACGGTGCACACGGAGACACGGGCGTTGGGCATGTACATAGAATTGCACCAATAGAATAAAGAAGAAAAAGCCCTGAAATTGGCATATGAACACAAATCAAGCAAAACTGAGGAAAGATGGAAACATACACAATCACAGCCATAGACCCCTCATTCCCTGGACTTAAGACCTTCCCTTGACTCGCCAGCATGATGCTCCGAACACAGTCAAATAAGATTGCTAAGTGCCATGTGTCAAAAGTCACTACACATACCCCAAAAATGTGTTCACTCCCAAGCCTCTGAATCCTAGCCCAATGAAGGACGTGGCGTGTCATGGCCTACAGTGGCACTCAGCACCATGCCCTACCCTGACATAACTTTGGTTGGACTGGGAGTCGATTGAGAATGCAGAATTGCCCCATGAGGATGACCTCACAACATAGCAAAATTAGGCAAATCACACCATAGTGCCCAGAAAATATAATTATATACTCAAAAATTCATACGGCAAGTATTCAAATGCTCCATGCATGTGTCAAACCGGAAAGTAATCTACAAGGGTGATGAAGACCGGAGGTCAATGCCCAAGAATATCCCAACATTTGCTCCCAAACCCCTCCGGATATATACATGCCATGCTTCACAAGGCAACTCACAAATTTGAGACCTAATTTTGTGAGGCCTCCTGTGCCAGGCCAAAGTGACCACGTGATCTGGCATATGGTGAGGTGCAAAACCGAAGCATTTTTCAACATATAAGCAACATACCATAGTTCACAGATCTCTAGGCACTTTACTGTTAGCCCACCTGTTGAGCACATAAAATAGAAAAAATGAGCATAAAATGAGGTCAACAACATGCAAATATTGCCAAATGCAAAGTAATCACAATAATATATAACTTCGCTCACCCTTGGTATCAACATATGGTTCAAAACACAATTGCTTGGGACCGGTTGCCAACAATTCCCCACTTGGATCCCCACATGGTTGCACAGGGACACCTTCGAACCTCCTCCCGACACGCACCATGAAAATGAGAAAATTGGTACCGGCGCTTGTGGGTCGCTCTGTAAGCCTTCCCATATGCACTATATGTGCAGTACACTTAGTATGGGGCTATGGAGCTCACCATTGTGACATGGGCAAGGCCCTTTCCACGTATGACTCCACATATCTTCCTACAAACGGAGATATATAACAGGGGCGTGAGCATAGCGAAGCACATACCATCCATATAACACATACCCTTAAAAGTGGCCCCCCCCATGGTTTGCCATGCCCCTCCATGGACATAACTTCACGTTAAAAATACGTAGGAACCCAAGAAAAAATTCTATGCAACACCAACACTCATGCAGTACACTCGAAAGTCGCATTATAATATTCGGTTGCATGGTCCAAGAGTTATATATCACTTTCTACCCTCTTGACCAATATCCCTTGCTACACCGAGCATCTGTACACATCAAAGGCGTTTGACGCTTCCTGAATTAAGTTGAGAAAAAGGCAATTCCAGCCCATCATTCAAAGTTGTAACTCCTCGCAGTGAGCCGGAGATAGGACTTTTCAAAGTGGCCTCACGACTCAATTTTGGTTCGCCTATATCTCCAAGAAAAATGAAGAAGACAACAAAAGGAAGGTTGATTCGTGATCGGGGAAAAATGTCGGACCACTCGACATTCATCATATCCGATGCGGCGACCTCAAAACTGAAAATATCTGATTCCGAATGTCTGAAAAAATCGGATTGATTTTGCGAGTGTATGACACAAAAATTGCGGAAGCAACGAAGCCTTTTCTGATGAAATCTGACCCTTCATCGGGGTTTCCGCTAAAATATCTGGAAATAACAGTTAACCAATCGGTTACCGCAAAATCGAGAGCCAACTGACAGTCGCCGATACATTGACCATCAGAACGGATAGCTGAAAAATTACGGAAACATTATGATAAAAAAACCCTGTTGATTCCTGATATTTTGATATATAAATCCCAGCCGGCGGCACCTCGGTTGTGAATATGGCCGCTCATAGCTGGAATGGCCATACCTATCAAACTATGACATCTGGTTACGTCAGTCTGATGGGAGAGTATGATATCAGCCAATGGCGGCTTGCTGGCCAATAGATACACACCCCAAGTGACCCAAAGATGGCCACGGGGCTCCGAACCGGCTTCAATAGCCGGGGTTGATGTCATCGTGGACATTGTGCAGGACTATGGGTGTGAGGTCCTGGTGTAGTGGGTAGCTGCTCTCTGGTTAATGCGCCGTCCCCGGCTACTCGAGAGCCTCTCGGCGACGTCGGACAGACGACCAGTTCTCGACACGGTGTCCACGTGGAATGAGGCGAGTCAAAAGCTGATCCATAGTGCCACTGCACGTCCACTGGCAAGCGCGCTAATTCGCCCCCAGGAGGCGTCCAATGCTGTGTGGCATTACCTGTGGTCGCAGTGCTGTGGAGGCGGCTGTGTCCCAGCACGGTCGGTGCTCCCGCTGCAGTGCTGCGGGTGCGGAGAGATGGCACCGGTTTAGGTGCATCGGTGTGTCTCAGCCCCGCTCTATGGGTCGTGTAGGGAGTGCGCCTCTGGGGGATGGCCCGAAGCTAGGTGGGCACTGCCCCACTCTACACAGCTGTCGTCGAGTACCTGGAAGGCGATCCAGGGCGACCTGAAAAGCGTCCGGGAGGATGGGGTGTCGTGCCCTGATAAACGGACGGCGGCCCTAACCCTGCTGCTGTGGTGCGCGGCTCTAGACCGTGACTCGTGGGTTCTTTGGTTGTGGCATCAAAGGGGATCTTGTGGGGAAGCTGCGAGAAGCACGGGTAATGCTACTTGACTGGGTGTAAGGTATGTGGATGGGCATGATGACGTCCGTCTTCTGGGTGCAACGGAGGTGGTAGCTCTTAGGAGGTGGTCTCCTAATTGTCTAGGTGCGCAGTAACGGCAGAAGGAGTGTGACGGCGAACAGGATCTGGCATGTCGTGGCAGCCTGATCGTGAGCCGTACTGGCCCCGTACAGGAGTTTTCATTGGAGATGTGAAGCATCACGCGCCTGCCCCGGGTCGCCGCATACTACAGTGAGGTGTCATTGGTTGTCCCGACTAGGGTAATAAGGCCCAAACCCCTGTAGGGTATTCCCATGGCACCGGGGTCTCTACAAGCGGCCTGGATACTGCAGTCACGGAGGTAATTCCTCGGGTTACTTCGAGGGTTGCAGCACTGTGGTGGTCCTCCAGCGCCCGCCCCGTGGGGATCGGCTAGGAGGTGGCTCGGCAAGACAGACGGCGGCCAGAGCTGCGGTGACGCCAGCGTTCAAGTGGATTGGAAGAGAAGCTACCAGCGAACGGCACCTGTTTCAGTCAAAGGGGCGTTTGGCCTGCCCATGGCCCCAGCGGGGGATCGGTACGGCACGGAGGCGTCTCCTGGCCCTGAGATTGGCGCGCAGGAGTATGAGGACTGCTCCAGGGACTGGGGGGCGGCAAGGTGGGGATACTGGAGGGTGTGTGGTGGTGCTGGGGACAGTGTGGTTGGGGTAGTGGGGGAAGCATGGCGGTGCAGAGGACTATATGATGGATGAACTGGGGGACGTGCGGCGGTACTGAGGATTTTTTGGTGGGAGTCCTGGGAGATGCATGGCGGCGCTCGGGACTGTGTACCAGGGGTACTGGGGTACGCATGGCAGTAGTGGAAACAATACCGTGGGAATTCTGGGGGACACGCGGCGGTACTAGGGAGCAATATGGTGGGAGTATGGGAAGGCGCCTGGTGGTACCGGGGTGTCTTGCTGTCACCCCGAACAACTCAGGGAGGGTACTGGGGCATCCCCTGGCCCCAGAAACAAACTAGAGAAACAGTGCCTGTGGGTATGTACTTAGCCTATCCCTCTGACCTCAGTCACTTCTTCAGGGTCTATCTTTTTCGTGTCTATTTTTACCGTTTCTATTTATTTTCGCCATGGCTAACATCGCTATAGACCTGGGTACAGAGATTTCGTAAAATGTAGGCCAGGGGAATTGTGCTGCGAGAAGCCCAGCTGCAGTTCATTGATTAGCGCAACAACCCGCTGCAGCGCAGAAGAACCACGCAGTGCAGTCAAAAGCTACAGGCTTGCTGCAGCATGACATCTACAGTCAAGACAGCCACCGGTACCAGAGCAAGCTCCAGCAGCTACAGCAAGCTGTCAGCGCCAGAATGCCTGTTGCAGCAGTACAAAGCGCCTGAACGTCTTTAAAGGCTTTAGTGTTACGTCAGCAATTATGTATAGCATGTCTGTTCTTCACGCTGATTCTCGCTTAGCGCTGAGCCATGTGTTCTACGGCCTTTGGCTGCTGTTCTCTGAGAACCCTTCCTTTGCGCTGTACAATGACATACTACAATATCTCCATCCTAGCAGAAGAAATTCTGCGCATGACCCTGCAAAAAGCCCAGACTGTTGCTACAACTTTCCGAGCGCTGTCAATCGTTCTTTGTCCCCAGTGACATTCAACGAACGAGAAAAAGATTCCAGCTCACGTGTTGCTGCCTCACCCACCTCAACAGGTGACAAATACCACGCAAAGTCAGCCACTCAATAGGAAAGCGATAACCAAGCAGAAAACCAAAGGGTGTAACTGCGAAGATGAGCCTAGTACGAGAGGATCGCCTTCAGCCAGCAAGTTCCCTGAGGAGACGAAAGGAGATACTAATGCGTGGAATGTTCTTCGTGGTTGTCACCAGAGGCAGAAAGAAAAGAAACGACGCAAGAGACAGAGAAGAGAAAACGCACTTCAAAAAGAAGCAGAGGAAGAGCAAGAGTTTGAAGGGGTAGTAAGGAAGTTGCGATCATTACTGAGATAAGTAAATCTCCCGAGACCAAAGCCTGTCCCTGGCAGACCAAAAAACTCGCAACGGCAGAAGAGAAACCAACGCCTGTACAGAGGAACCACCAAAAAGCACCAAGTTGTGAGAGGAGAATTTAACGGATCACCAAATAGTAGATGCTTACCATGACAGCCTGCCAAGATCCATGAAAGCGACAGGCTGGACACGTCCGTACCACTGGTTCAGCCTGCTTGCCAAGGAGCTTTCAACCGAGGTATCTGTAAAACCGCAACAGAAGCTGAGTCTCCCTCGCCTGACGCAGAATGGCGAACAGACGACCAGTACACGTTCCTGAGTGGAGATGACGCCACAGAGATGCACGAGTCAGGAGGAGTGAACAACCTGGAAAACACCGAGATACGCGACCTGTATTAGATTTATCCATCACGTCACCGAGGAAGGGGGTACCACTCTCGTGCTTGCCAGCAGAGATGAGTACTCACCGCAACTCAACACACCCA
Source organism: Eutreptiella sp. 'Long Island Sound 2002' (assembly GCA_964036045.1). Classification (NCBI taxonomy): domain Eukaryota; phylum Euglenozoa; class Euglenophyceae; order Eutreptiales; family Eutreptiaceae; genus Eutreptiella; species Eutreptiella sp. 'Long Island Sound 2002'. Next base: position 52,808,217 of record OZ038380.1, read on the forward strand.
GTGATCATGAACCATCATCACCTTCGGCGGGCACCATTGGATTAAAATGTCGCCCCGATCTACCCTTACTGACACAGCGACAGCAACTTGTTTTACCAAATTTTCCTCGCAAACTCGTTTCACATGTTGATGAATTATTTCTGTGCCAAGCTTTCTATGGCCTTGTGGGCAGCCGTCTACCCCATATGGGGAAAGACAACTAGGGCAAGTAGCAAGACAAAGCTGATGCTTCCATAATTTCACTTACGTGAGGCGTGTAGTGACGCGTCAATTGACCAATCTACAGGCTTATCAGCAATAATCACTCCTAAGATGAGGAGTTATCCTGGAGGTGGAGAAGATCTGCAGACTTGTTGCGTGTCACAACGCGCGCAGCATTCCTCAAAAAACGTAGAGTACACTTCAAACAAATGATTCTTACAAAGCAACAGGGACTTACAGCCCTTGAGCAACGAGTAGGCGCACAGTATTAGCTTGGAGCAGTCGATGGTGACTTCCTGCTGGAAAAAGGCCGCCTCCATTGGGTCTGTTACTTGAAGAGCGTCAAAGTATGAATCAGTAACCTGTCAAGGCCAAAGCTTCCTCATACAGGTGTTGTATTTCTTTTTTAATAAGTTGCACATAAAAAGCTTGGTACAGAAATAATTTGTCAACATGTGAAACGAGTTTGCAAGGAAAGTTTGGTAAAACAAGTTGCTGTCGCTGTGTCAGTAAGGGTAGATCGGGGCGACATTTTAATCCAATGGTGCCCGCCGAAGGTGATGATGGTTCATGATCACTGGGTGTGTTGAGTTGCGATGAGTACTCATCTCTGAAGGCAAGCACGAGGTCGGTACCCCCTTCCTCGGTGACTTGATGGATAAGTCCAACACAGGTCGCGTATCTCGGTGTTTTCCAGGTTGCTCACTCCTCCTGACTCGTGCATCTCTGTGGCGTCATCTCCACTCAGGAACGTGTACTGGTCGTCTGTTCGCCATTCTGCGTCAGGCGAGGGAGAGTCAGCTTGTGTTGCGGTTCTACAGATACCTGGGTTGAAAGCTCCTTGGCAAGCAGGCTGAACCAGTGGTACGGACGTGTCCAGCCTGTCGCTTTCATGGATCTTGGCAGGCTGTCATGGTAAGCATCTACTATTCGGTGATCCGTTAAATTCTCCTCTCACAACTTGGAGAAAGATGTCCTTGATTAGTGCCCCAGATAGTTTGATGAAATCCTGCAGGTTTTGAAGTTGAAAACCCAAACCAAAGCAGCAAGTAGAGCAGAAACAGGATGTGGATCTAATCAATGATTGGTTTTGGAATCCAGTGTAACACAGAAGGGCTGCAGAAAGACAATGCAGGTATGAACACAAAGATTCAATCACAAATGGATAATACAAAAGATTTTATATGAAAACTGGACTGACTCTGGCCTCCAAGATAGCATCAGGCACTTCATGTGCACCCTTTGGGTGAAATGGTGCTGTTAGGAATGTGGGGCATAGATGTCAGGCCAACACAGAGAATGACTTGGCCAAGCAACTGAATTCAGAAACAGTTGAAAAGTAGAACCACAATAAGCGGTAGAAACAATTCAGTATAGGGGTCTTGGGGTGGGAGACCTCTAGGCTTAACCTCCAAGGCCAAAAGCATGGAATGCCTATTTTATTTCGGTATATCCTCCATGAAGGAGGGTACCTCCGCTCAGTTGAGTGGCAGGGGTGAACTTCATGGGGGGACTAGGGTTACAACCCTAGTTACTTTGAGAAAGTGTACTTAAGGTTTCAAAAGAGAGATATAAATACTGAAGTTAATCTTAGCATCAACAAAAGGGTTTTAAGGGGGGCTTCGCCTGGATCAAGCCCTCCAAGAAAGACATGGCAGTGACTTTTTCTTACTCCCCCCTGGAGTACTAGTTAGCTAAGCTAGTAGGACCAAGGAAAAAGGCTCAAATATTCCCAAAACTACGTCAGAAAATGCATCAAACTTACCAGAAACGTCCTCATCAGTTCATGGAAGCCTATCACACTGTAGGTACCCTTGAAAAACAGTGTAATGTACCGTGAATGATGTCCCTTCGATGGGGCATTCCTCAAAAGTCGCCGGCCTGCGACGAAAACGTTTGGCAAAAATTTGGGGGTAGTGGGGTTTGAACCAAGGACTCCCTCCCTAGAGCACATGTGCTTGCCCACTAGGGTACAGTCGACCGCTCCGATGCGGACGGTGATCCCTGTAAAAACAGTGTTTTAGTAAACGTCCTGACCAGAGGCCAGGGCGGAGCAATACTTCCAATGGAGAACACAAACCTCCAGGAGCTGAGAAAAAAAAAATGTAACCAACAGGGAGTGATTCCTGCGGTTTAGCAAAAGGGGTAGCGATTTAGCAAGTCAAATCGCTGCAAATTGACGAAATCACGCCAGAAAATGTCATTTTTACACTTAACTCAAAGTTGCAGACAAGCGCAAAGGAAGCGGACTTCAAAAACAAGGTTGCGCAAGCGTAAACGGCTTTTGAAAAAGAAGGTATGAGCCGTAGTTTTTAAAGTTCTAAAGGCAATTTTTGCACAGTTGCATCAAAATTTTTATAAGAGAAAAGTATTCAAATTCAACCCACACCACAGAGCAGATGGACAACCCTCTTCTCAGGTATGCCAGTGTCATCTCACACGCACGCATTGCGTTCGTGTTGGTTGCTTCGTTAAAACGTTAGGGTTGTAAACGCTGTGTTCGTTGGGGGTTCGGGTGCACATTCCCCGTGCTCTGCACAGGTCAATACAGGAATGAAAGGTATGCGATGCGAATGGAGCGCGCAGCGCGCACGTAGGGTTAGAATATGCGCTGTGCTCGCGATGCATGTGCCTAATTGAGGCATTCACACGCTGTGACGCTTTCCATGTACCCCAATTTCATCCTTGTTCTCTCTTCACAGGTAAGAAAAGAAAGTGTTTGTCCGTGTGTAGCCGTAGCGTTAGAGTAGGGTTGCTTAAAACACTTAGGCTTGTGTAGAACTCGCAATAGGGGTGTTTTGCGTTCGCTTCACTTCGGCATTCACACGATGCATGGTGAGTAAGGTAGGTAAGCCCAGGAGGAGCCCAGCCCCTGGTTGAGTCAAAGTGGTTATGGTTCTGCCTCCTTTCCCTGCATGCGTGCACACGATGCATTAAAGGGTAGGCCACGCGAAATGCGCACGGTAAACCTTGTTTAGGTTACCCAGGGGCTCCTCGGTACGTTCCTTAAGAGAACCTGAGGAGTCTCTTAACGCTTGCTTGCTTGACAGGGGTTGTTTGAGGACAGTGTATTATAGGTCAAACTGAGAAGCGTATAATACGTGGTGTGTGGCTTGGTTACCGCAAACACCCCTTCATTGGCCTCTGTTGTACAGGTGGGAGAGGTTCAGGGTGATTGGTGCACGCAGCAGCTGCCTTCGGCGGCTACCCATTTTTCTGCCCCAGCAAAACAGGGGCGCTGATCACACAATCAATTGACTGCGCCTCAGCCAGGAGTGGCGTGGGCAGTTCGACTCCATCGACATCCGCGCTGTGCACGCAACATAAGCACCCCTTCCCTCCAAGCCCTAGCAGGGAAACGTGTTGTGACGTCCCTGTTATGCCACAGTTGCTTAGCAGCGCTGTGTTCTCTTGTCTTCTTCACAGGAGGGTCATTAGGACCCGAGACATCATTGACAGCAACACCAAGTAGCGTGTGTAGGGGTTAGGGTCAGCAGGCCTGGCAGGAGTTGAGTGCAGGTGATGAGTGCTCACCCTGCCTTGGAAGGCCGGTGCTGGCGTTAGTGAGTGTAGTGTAGTGGTGTCTCCTGTCCCGCGTGCTTTCTCGTGGGCAGGGGAGTGCGTTAGCTTTTGGCCCTTAGCAAAAATGGGCGTTTTGTATGCCCTTCGCACACCTTGCCACCCCTCCCCTCCAGTAGGTAGGGCTTTTGCCGTCTTCCCCCAAGCATAGGCGCCAGCACAGAAATTGGGCGCCATAGGAGTGGTAATAGTACCTGATTAGGACCTTCGGTCCGACGTCAGCGAAGCCCGGTCTCCGGGAGCCACGCCGGGGAGAGAAGTGAGACACACACAGACATACGTAGCACACATAGGGGTATGGTAAAGCCTGTAAGGAAGGGTAGAACCCCATGGGTCGGGACCAGTCAGGGGTCCTAACTGTGGGCTCGCTTGTCCCCAAGGAGGGAAGACACACCTTGCCTCATAACACCTTGCTTGTCATTCCCCCCTGGTGTAGTAAGCCACCGTTCTTCGTTGGCTCCCCAATGTCATTACATCAGGGCAGTCCCATGCAACACATGGTCAACAAGGCATACACTTGCTGGGTGGCTGCAATCCTGATAAGCGGCCACCTGGCCCACGCTGGAAACCATAGGCATGGGTCTGCAGGGCACAGACAGGGTCAGAAGAGTGCCCACTGCACCTGTCAGTAGACTGACACAGGGAAATTAGTTTCGCTTTTTACGCTGGGACATAGTCTCAGCACGGGTTAGGAGCTGCCCCTCGTTGTTCTCAGCGAGGTAGGTGCGGAAGATGGGGTTGATACTCCCGTCTGGTTGTATGAGGGCTGACAGAGGTTCCCAGGTTGCCTCAGATAACCCATGGCCATCCCACAGGGTTAGGAATTTCCAGCCCTGTTTATACTCGTGGCTAGCAATACCTGCAACCACGTAGTAACCATCGACTGCCATCTCATCGGCAGTCATCTCTTCGAGTTCGTCTGCCTCCTCTGGACTGGCAGCGTTCTCTAGGTCTATACGCTCGACCTCACTGTCGCTGAGGCGCCACTCATCCCAAGACAAGTTGTCAGGGGAGTGATAGTGCCTCAACTGTTTAGGTGCACACAGCAGTTCACCACCTAGACCTGGGCTGTACCTGACATGGATCCTGGATCCATCCATCCTGATGATACGATAGGATCCAAAATAAGGGTCCTGTAGGCAGTTACGTGGCCAGGAGGGTAGGCTTGAATGGTGTACCAAAACAAGCTCACAAACTTTGGAGCAGACAGGTCGCCGTAGGCGGTTCAGTCGGCTCAGTTCACGGTCACGAATGTGTCTCAGGTTAGTCCCAGCCTGGTTAGCCAGAGACTGCTTGTGATCCAGCCAATCTCCCACAGGGCTCTTGAAGTCCTCAGGAAAGGGGGTTTTGAAGAACCAAGCAGGGCGTCCTCCATGGAACAGTTTATGGGGGGTGAAACCCGTAGAGGAGCTCCGCTGTGAATTCATGGTCAGCACTGTCCAGGGCACTAGGCGTACCCAGTCCTTGATACGCTCCTGTTTCATCAGGATTCTTAAGTTTTGCTCCACCACACGGTGCTGTCTCTCACAGAGAGGGTTAGACGTGTGGGTATAGGGCACACCTGTGGTTACCTCCACGTTGAGGGCATTTAGCACTTGTTTGTACCACCCAGTGTCACTGCGGATGCGTACATCCTCATCAGAGTGCACCTGTTTAGGTGCTCCATAGGGTTCGAACCATTGTTCGACCAGCATTTTCACAGTCTGCTCACCTGTGATTTCCTTATTGCAAGGGAACACACGGGTGAAGCGAGATAGGCCACAGGTGACCACTAGGCAACTATCATAGCCGCCGAAGCGTGGTAGGCCATGGATGAAATCCACGTAGAGAAGAGAGTTAGCACAATAGGGTATGGTTAAGCTGGAGATCAGGCCCCTATCCCTACTGTCGCTCTGCTTGCTGGCATGACAGCCACAAGCATCCACAATGGTCTGCATACGCGACCTCAGTTCAGTCAGGGTTAGACTAGAGTGGAAACACTCACGGAAGAAGTCCACTGAGCGATTAGCACCAGTGTGACCAGAACTGAGATGGGACCACTGTAGGCACCCATCCAGTCGTGCCTCAGGCACTACAATTCGGTCCTCGTAGAAGAGGTACTGATTGTTTTCATACCACTGGTGCCCTTCAATGACACACGGGTTCGAGACCAGTGCTGAGGGTTTGGAGAAGTTCTTCATACTCTGACTGATACTCGGTTAGACTCGAACCCTCCAGGATTCCAGCAGTGCGCATGGACAGGTCAAGCTGGACATCCATATGCTGGAAAGCCCCTCTGGCGAGCGCCTCAGAGCTCTCACCTATAAGCGCATCGAAGTTGTTGCGCGATATATAGTCAGACAGTTCATTCTTTATTCCGGGGACATGATGCACTGTCAGCCTGAACTGGCTCAGGTAAGTCGACCACCGTTTTAGCTTTGCTTTCTCTGGTGGTGGGCCCTTCTGAAAAGACTTCACAGGCTCCTGGTCACACAGCTAGACAATAGGGTTAGATCCCAGGTGTCGGGATCGTGACCAAAGCACCAACATACCGGCCAGGAGTTCCTGGTCATACGTGCTGTAACTGGAACGTGCTTGGTTCCATTTCCAATTCCAGTGTCCCAGTGGCACCAGTCGCCACTCACTGCTAGGATAGTCATGTTTCAACAAACCATCACGGTTCAGTCCACTAGTACGATAATGGCAGTGGGTGAGGTCAGCGGGGTTAAGCTCCTGCTATTGGTAGATCGTACCACCCCCCCCTACATCACTGGCATCAGTGATCAGGACTATCTCGCCCTCAGGGCGGGGTACTCCCAGGCAGTTTGAGGAGGCAATCTCCTTCCTCAACTCCTGGAAACACTCTTCCTCTCTGGCGGTCCACCTCCAGGGAGTAGTTTTCTTGATTAGGTCAGTGAGGGGGGCAGAGGAGTGAGTAAAATTCTGGATTTGACGCCGATAGAAATTACAGGTGCCCACAAAGCTCCTCACGTCGTGTAGACCCTTCTTAGGTTCATCGCGAATCAGCATGTCCTGTAGGGGCTGCATCTTGGATGCGGCCCGTTTCCACCAACCATACCCCACGTCGAAACCCAAATATTCCATCTCCTCTTTCATAAACTCACATTTTTCGAGTTTGATTCGGAGATGGTTTTCTTGACAGACAATGAAACATTCACGGAGGAGAAGGACATGGTCCTCTTTGGTATTAGTACCCAAACTCACGTCGTTGATGTGAGCCTCCATTTCTGCACACCGAGAAATCAACTCCTGTACTAGAGGCCTGCGCCTCAGTATGTGCAAAATTTTGTTCATTAGCTCCTGGAAGAGTGCTGGGGCATCAGCCACCCCAAAAGGCATAACCTTCCACTTAAAGACACGGCCCTTAGGGGTTATAAAAGCCAGCAGTTCCTGACCTGCCGCGGTTAGGTCCACCTGCCAGAAACCCGAGCTTTGTCCATTTTGGTCTTGTACCTGCATTTGGCAATACCCTCCAGGGTATTTTCCATGTTAGCAATACTCCCTGAGTGGTTCTGGATTTTCTTGTTGACCTCACCATAGTCTACAACCAATCGTAGGGCCGTCGACCCCGGTTTGGCAACGAAGAAACAGGGACTGCAGTGATGGGGGTAGTCCCCCTGCTTATATTCTTCAACGAGGCCAGCATCAATTCATTCCTGGATCTGGTGCTCGATTTCTTCAACCTGTTCCTGTGGAGCGGGATAGGGACGACGCCTCACTCGGGTCTCTTCAAATTCAGGTTTCAGTTTCAGGTCCATCTGGACCAGTCTTTTACAAGAGAGGGGAGGCGGCAAGGCGCCGAACACCTCCTCGTAGGTTATCAGCAGTTTCTTCAGGCGGGGGTCAAGGTTAAGACTCTCGAGTTTCTGAAAAAAATCCTCCTCAGCATGGAGGTTGCTCTTTCCATGTTCTTTCTTTTTCTGCCGATCAGCAGTTTCGGCAGGCACAGAACCATCGTCCCACTCAGGGGGACATTGGTGCCCATAGTGCAGAGAATACACTAGCGGTATCTCAGGATCAGGCAGCGTATAGGAATCATCGTCCTCCTCAGACCAGATGGAGGATTTCCAGGTCTGTCTGAGGTATTGCAGCCGCTCTTGGCGCTCAATACCTTCGGCCTTCAGGTACAACAGGCGCCGGAGTTCCTGAGTGTCATGCTCAGACAATGGCATGTTATTAGCAGCAGGCCGCGCCAGAGCATCAGCACTCCGGTCCGCGGGTTCACCTGTGTGCATAGGCTGCATGTGTAGCACTGGCTTCCCAACAGGGGAAGCGGGTTCAGGGGTTGACTCTAAATCTACCTCCTCTAGCAACAGCTGGGCTAGGAAGGCACTGTGTTTTAGGTCAACACAGCTGGGACCAACAGGAGGGATAGTGCTGGCGATCTCAGACAGTTGGTCGTCAGCATCCTCCTTTACAGCTGCAGGTTCCAGATAGTCATCAGGAGACTGACACCCTGTAAGTGTGGCAGATAGGTGCTCAGGAGATCGATTTTTGAGATCAGAAAGGGTCAGGCCACGATTTTCGGCCATGACCTCTTTCAGTAGCACCTGGTCCAGGTCACACAGGGGTACAGGATTGAGATATCCATCGACGATGGACAGGAAACTGGCCCACTCAGGGCCCTGCATAGCTGTGTCTGAGTCCTCAGGCACATAGATGGGGCCGTCGGGGAGTTGCACTCTTCCCAAGGTCATTCGATCTAGCATACGACGCCAGTAAGCACGTTCAACAGAGCAGCCCCAGTCAGGGGTGCACATGACAACCCTTCCTCCCTCATAAAGGATTTCGGTTAGAACCTTCACGAGCAGGGAGAAGGGAGGGTTAGCATACGCTAGGCCCATTGCTTTCCAGAAGAAACGGAGAGCATTGTTCAGTTGTTTCGAGCAGTACAACTGCATGATGTGCTGTTGTTGGCTCGCAAACAATTCCACCTGGATCTCATCCAGGCTTACCTGAAGGGCCGCCAGTCCATTTTCAAGAACGTGACGGGCCAATTGGTAGTTTTCAGTACGATAGTTAGTCTTGGATGCGTAGTGCAGGCCAGACGTTTTTCGTCCTGACAGCTCCAAAGGTACGGAGAATAGCCCACTGCCAAAGTCGCAGTGCAAAGAATAGGGGCTTCGGAGAGACAGCATTTTTACCTGGGGGTTTCTTCGCAGGAAGTCGGTACCAATGACGATGTCGAAGGCGTCGGTGTCCAGCACTCTGCAGTGTTTGGTCACGGTTTCGTCGCCCAGGCATATTGTCACATCGACCCTCCTCAAGGAATGGATGGTACGCCCATCCCCTACTCTTATGGTCACGGTCTTAGTTTTCTTGAAAGTTCTTAGCAGGCGCCGGGCCACTATGGAAAGTGTTGCACCGGTGTCAAGCACCGCTCGAAAAACTTGATCCCTGACTTTCACGAGGATCCAGAAAACCAAGTCCTCCTCTTCGGAGCCGCCCCCCTTCTCCTCATCAGGGAACCTGACATCCACCCCTGCAGCTATGAGGGACCTGGCCATCCAGGCCAAGCGCCTCTCCTCCGAGGTATTCCCCTCAGGGGTAGCGTTATCCCCCTTGGGGCGTTTCTTGGGATCACCTGCGGCAGGAGGGGGTGTAGCAGCAGGAGGGGGTGTAGCAACAGGCGCTGATGAGCGCCTCTGGGGGTTAGGGGGTCCATTTTTGCCACCCTCCTTGCCACATCCTTTACCACCTTTATCCCCATTCTGGGGTTTTTGGTGGGTGTTTGGGTCTTCTAACGTTCAGCCTCCTGACACTTGAGTTTATCACTCTCGCGTTTCTTGATGTAACATTCGTCCTCGTAGTGACGATGTTTGCCACAATACCCACAGGTGATGGTATACCTGAAATGATCCTGATGGGTCACGGGTTTCCCATCCTTGGTATGCTGCTGTCGTTCCATCTGCAGCATACAGCTACTGCGGTGATCGCAGTCAGAGGCATGACAAGGCCCCCCCTTGTCGTTGACAGGTTTGCAGTAGAACAGGAGGGGTTTACCTGCATCAGGTTTAACCTCATTCATCGCACGTAGGTTACCCCTCCCCTTACCACCTCCCTGGTTGGTGTTAGTGGGATTTTTAGACCCTTTTCCTTCGCCACGTTCAGGGGTAGGGGTACCACCTCGACCCAAGTGCTTCTTGAGGAACTTCTCCATGTGGGAGTCATTCTCTCTCTCAAGAGCCAGCTCAATCAGGAGGTCCACCAGTTCATCGTACGAGTGGGTCCGACTCTTCCTCTCAGAGGTGGAGCAGCAATCATCCCACGTACGTCGGCGGATCTTACTCATGAGCCACAGGTGGGGCTCAGTGGCTCCGTAGGAGCCCACGTTCATCTGCGAAAACAGATACTCCAAGTCGCACACATATTCAGAGATTCGCGCAGCGGAAGGAAACTCAGGGAACATAGGTAGCTCCTCTATCTCTGTCCGCACACTGAGGTCAGTCTCATAGAGTGGGAACCTTTTCTCCAGCCTCTGGAGTATCTCTGCCCAGGTGGAACAGGTTTTCACAATCTGTTTCACATGTTTTTGCAAAAATTTCTTTTTGCATGAGCATTTCAGCAGTGAGCATTTGGTGGCCACATCCACATGGGATTGGCCAGTCAGCAAAAGAAACTCAGCTAATTCTTCTGCCCATTTGGGCAGATTTTTGGGGTCGAACTCCGGCAGTTCCAGCTGGATGGTCGCCTGGGCAATAGGTCTGCCCGTCTTCCCACCCCCCGGAGTTAGGCCAGAAGGCGATACGCCGGCAAGAGGTGCCAGGGCTGACAGCCCTCTTGCCTCAGTCTCTGTCACAGGCACGTCCTGTAGTTCAGCCATGGGCACTGTCCTGGCACGGGGGTGAAAGGGGCTTGGGCAGGTGACCTTAGGCACCAGCCTTGAAACCCTTGATCTCTTAAGATCTTCGGCCAGGGTACTCAGTCCGGGAGAGGGGGAGGACAAGTCTGGCTTGGGTAAGGGTTCTGTAATACCCAGTTTCGCCTTAATGGCCTTCGATAGGGCCGTCACATATGGATCCCCTGATCCAGACAGAAGTTTGGCCAGCAGTTGGGCCGTATGATCCAGGGCACCGTAGGTTGGCCTTGGATGATGTTGTTCCTCAACTCGAGTCGGGCCCACTTCGGGAGCCCTTGGGGTTGAACAACATGCTCTTGGATACTCGGGTCTTGGTGGTCTTGGCAGGGATGCTGTCTCGGCTCTGTCGGACGGCGGGCCAGAGTGCGTGTAGGACCCTAGGTCTGTACGTTGTCTGGATCCGTGTACTGCCAATGGCTCATCCCCATCTTCTCCACGAATGGATTTGCAGTACTCCTCATGGAGGATGTATTCATCCATTTTCTTCCTCAGTTCCTCGTATTCCTCAGGGCCTTCAATCGCTGTTGAGGATGATGCCGGACAGGCAGATCGGGAGACTGAGGCTGCCACACGCCTGTCGAGATGACGCAGGCTGTCTCCACCGTGGGCCGCTAAGGCCTCGGTGCTAAGGACTGTATTCCCTTCCGCCCTTCTGCGTTCTGAATCTCCTTGGGACCCAGATGCACCACTGAGATGTGGAGGTCGGTAAGGTGGTTCACTCATGGGGTGGGCCATGCTGCCCATTTGTACTTGGACAGTTCTTATGGGCCAGGTCCTGACGCTTGGCGTGGACATGATGAATTTGTTGTTGAGCTTTGTGTGCTGCACTTCTTCTCAGGGTCGGTTCAAAAGGTCACAAGGGACTGTCTCTGCTACCAGAAACATGTCCTTGATTAGTGCCTCAGATATTTTGATGAAATCCTGCAGGTTTTGAAGTTGAAAACCCAAACCAAAGCAGCAAGTAGAGCAAGAACAGGATGTGGATCGAATCAATGATTGGTTTTGGAATCCAGTGTAACACAGAAGGGCTGCAGAAAGACAATGCAGGTATAAACACAAAGACTCAATCACAAATGGATAATACAAAAGATTTTATATGAAAACTGGACTGACTCTGGCCTCCAAGATAGCATCAGGCACTTCATGTGCACTCTTTTGGGTGAACTGGTGCTGGTTAGGAATGTGGGGCATAGATGTCAGGCCAACACAGAAAATGACTTGGCGAAGCAACTGAATTCAGAAACAGTTGAAACGTAGAACCACAATAAGTGGTAGAAACAGTTGAGTATAGGGGTCTTGGGGTGGGAGACCTCTAGGCTTAACCTCCAAGGCCAAAAGCATGGAATGCCTATTTTATTTCGGTATATCCTCCATGAAGGAAGGTATCTCCGCTCAGTTGAGTGGCAGGGGTGAACTTCATGGGGGGACTAGGGTTACAACCCTAGTTACTTTGAGAAACTGTACTTAGGGCTTCAAAAGATAAAAATACTTAACTTAGTCTTAGCATCAACAAAAGGGTTTTAAGGGGGGCTTGGCCTGGATCAAGCCCTCCAAGAAAGACATGGCAGTGACTTTTTCTTACTCTTGGTGCTTTTTGGTGGTTCCTCTGTACGAGGCGTTGGTTTCTCTTCTGCCGTCGCAAGTTTTTTGGTCTTCCAGGGACAGGCTTTGGTCTCGGGAGATTTACTTCTCTGAGTAATGATCTCAACTTCCTTACTACCACTTCAAACTCTTGCTCTTCCTCTGCTTCTTTTTGAAGTGCGTTTTCTCTTCTCTGTCTCTGGCGTCGTTTTATTTCTTTCTGCCTCTAGTGACAACCACGAAGAACGTTCCACGCATTAGTATCTCCTTTCGTCTCCTCAGGGAACTTGCTGGCTGAAGGCGATCCTCTCGTACCAGGCTCATCTTCGCAGTTACACCCTTTGGTTTTCTGCTTGGTTATTGCTTTCCCATTGAGTGGCTGACTTTGCTTGGTATTTGTCACCTGTTGAGGTGGGTGAGGCAGCAACACGTAAGCTGGAATCTTTTTCTCGTTCGTTGAATGTCACTGGGGACAAAAAACGATTGACAGCGCTCGGAAAGCTGTAGCAACAGTCTGGGCTTTTCGCAGGGTCATGCGCAGAATTGCTTCTGCTAGGATGAAGATATTGTAGTATGTCATTGTACAGCGCAAAGTTAGGGTTCTCAGAGAACAGCAGCCAAAGGCCGCAGAACACATGGCTCAGCGCTAAGCGAGAATCAGCGTGAAGAACAGAGATGCTATACATACTCGCCCGCGTAACACTAAAGCCTTTGAAGACGTTCAGGCGCTTTGTACTGCTGCAATAGGCATTCTGGCGCTGACAGCTTGCTGTAGCTGGCAGAGCTTGCTCTTGTACCGGTGGCTGTCTTGACTGTCGATGACATGCTGCAGCAAGCCTGTAGCCTTTAACTGCACTGCGTAGTTCTTCTGCGCTGCAGCGGGTTGTTGCGCTAAGTAATGAAGTGCACCTGGGCTTCTCGCAGGACAATTCCCCTGGCCTACATTTTACGAAATCTCTGTAGCCAGGTCTATAGCGAGGTTAGCCATGGCGAAAAAAAAAGAATACGATGAAAATAGACACGAAAAGAATAGACACTGAAGGAGTGACTGAGGTCAGAGGGATAGGCTAAGTACATGCCCGCAGGCACTGTTTCTCTAGTTTCTTTCTGGGGCCAGGGGATGCCCCAGTACCCTCCCTGAGTTGTTTGGGGTGACAGCAAAACACCCCGGTACCGCCAGGCGCCTTTCGATACTCCCACCATATTGCTCTGCAGTACCGCCGCGCGTCCCCCAGAATTCCCACCATATTGTTACCACTACTGCCATGCGTACCCCAGTACCCCTGGTACACAGTCCCCAGCGCCGCCATGCATCTCCCACGACTCCCACCAGAACATCCTCAGTACCGCCGCACGTCCCCCAGTTCATCCATCATATAGTCCTCTGCACCGCCATGCTTCCCCCACTACCCCAACCACACTGTCTCCAACACCACCACACACCCTCCAGTATCCCCACCTTGCTGCTCCCAAGTCCCTGGAGCAGTCCTTATACTCCTGCGCGCCAATCTCAGGGCCAGGAGACGCCTCCGTGCCGTACCGATCCCCCGCTGGGGCCATGGGCAGGGCCAATGCCCCTTCGGCTGTACCAGGTGCCGTTCGCTGGTAGCTTCTCATCCAATCCACTTGAACGCTGGCGTCACCGCAGCTCTGCCCGCCGTCCGTCTTGCCGAGCCACCCCCTAGCCGATCCCCACGGCGCGGGCGCTGGAGGACCACCACAGTGCTGCAACCCTCGAAGTAACCTGAGGAATTACCTCCGTGACTGCAGTATCCAGTCCGCTTGTAGAGACCCCGGTGCCATGAGAATACCCTACAGGGGTTTGAGCCTTAGTACCCGAGTCGGGACGACCAATGACACCTCACTGTAGTATGCGGCGACCCGGGGCAGGCGGGCAATGCTTCACATCTCCAATGAAAACTCGTGTACGGGGCCAGTACGGCTCACGATCAGGCTGGCACGACATGCCAGATCATGTTTGCCGTCACACTCCTTCTGCCGTTACTGCACACCTAGACAATTAGGAGACCACCTTCTAAGAGCTACCACCTCCGTTGCACCCAGAAGACGGACGTCATCATGCCCATCCACATACCTTACACCCAGTCAAGCAGCATTACCCATGCTTCTCGCAGCTTCCCCGCAAGATCCCCTGTGATGCCACAACCAAAGAACCCACGAGTCACGGTCTAGAGCCGCGCACCACATGCAGCAGCAGGGTTAGGGCCGCCGTCCCTTTATCAGGGCACGACACCCCATCCTCCCGGACGCTTCTCAGGTCGCCCTGGATCGCCTTCCAGGTACTCGACGACAGCTGTGTAGACTCAGGGAGTGCCCACCTAGCTCCGGGCCACCCGCTAGAGGCGCACTCCCTACACGACCCATAGAGCGGGGCTGAGACACACCGATGCGCCTACACCGGTGCCATCTCTCTGCACCCGCAGCACTGCAGCCGGAGCACCGACCGTGATGGCACACAGCCGCCTCCACAGCACTGCGACCACAGGTAATGCCACACAGCATTGCACGCCTCCTGGTGGCGAATTAGCGCGCTTGCCAGTGGACGTGCAGTGGCACTATGGAGCAGGTTTCGACTCGCCTCATCCCACGTGGACACCGTGTCGAGAACTGGTCGTCCGTCCGATGTCGCCGAGAGGCTCTTGAGTAGCCGGGGACGGCTCATTACCCTGGGAGCAGCTACCCACTACGCCAGGACCTCACACCCTTAGTCCTGCACAATGTCCCTGATTACATAAACCCTGGCTAGTTCGGGACCCCTGCGGGACGCGATTACCATCCGCTGTTCTCCTGACTGAGCTTCGACGACAGCTCCCAGGGTCAGCGCATCTAATGTGTGGCTGGCGTCAGCAGCCAGGTTTTGGTCTCCCTCTGGCAGAGATAGCAGCACCTCCGTGATGTGGCGCTGCGCATCCCCCCCTTGAATCCGTGCAAGTTGCTTGGACCCCACCAGTTTGCCCCTGTACGCTGTAGCATAGCAGTCCATATCTCCAACCCACCTTAGGGTGTTAAAGGATGGCAAACTGTAACAGTATGAGTGACTGTTGAGAGTGGGTTTTTTAAATCTATATAATATTTTAAATGTTGGGTAATCAACATGATTTTAAAAGGATTTTTTGGGATAGAAAAGATGTTTTCAAAGGTTTTTCATCATGGACAGATGGGAATGGTGATCAAAGGAGGGTCCTCCGTGGGAAAATCCTAATTTCAGGTTGACAGACTACAACAAAATCTTATCCTGAATTTTTCCGATATCACTGATTTCTGCCTGCGTATTAGGTATCACTCGATCCGCAATTTCCTGGCGCACACGCTGATCATAGTTTCAACAACAGCTGCTCAAGAAAACCATCATGGGCAAGGATCGCAACGCGCCAAAGACCGCAGATCCAAACAAGTCTGTCCCCAATCGCGTGGCGCGATTCGAGAAAAGCGACCAACAACTGAGAGATCACAGACGCAAACGCGGCTCTTCAGGCAAGCAGAACAAATCAAAAAGGAAAGGAGAATGATCAACAACCCCAAACTTCAAAGTCAAAACAGAGAACAAACTCCGAAAAAACCCTCGAGACGCAATTCCAAGCCATAATGGAAGCTCAAGCTCAAACGGCGAATCCAAATGCCACAAGACAAAAATGTCTCAAAAAACCATCCCGCAACCAAAACGTGAAACGAAGGAGCCCGTCAACGACGAGATCGTCATCAACACCCAACTTCATTACAATGAAGAGCAAAGGTTGGATTATGCCAAACTTTCAGAAAAGCGTAAAAAGCCTTGCATTTTCATCCCTAACGAAGACTTCGAAACCCACCAAACGATCAACGCTGTTGTGAACGACCTCACCGACAACTCTCCATCCCAACTTCACCAAGATCTTCAAGACGAAAAAGTTCCGGAGGTCTATCAATTCCAAGCTCAAGACAAACGTGTATACTCCGACCACATCACCATGTTACCAACCGAGGACATCAACGCCCAATTTCACAAACAACTTCACGAAATCCATTTTGGGGGCACCGACTACCAACACTATTTCAATGAGAAGTACGAGTATTCCGCCCCATATCCAACATAAGACCATGGACGGGCACACCCCAAAACATCACAACCCTCAACATCATGGCCAACCTCTACGAGTCCCAAACAAGAACCTTCATCTTCACCCCCACCACAAACTACGACTTCAACAAGGACGCCTGGCATAACACAACCGCACATGTGAACATGTTGCTCAATGCCTTCGTCTCGCTTGCGCATGCCAAAATACATGTAAGGGGAACGCTAATTTTTTTGGTATCAGACTCGAGGGTGTGTGAAGCCACTAACGGGATTTGGGATTACTCTCAAGCCTGTGCCAAAGCGGGGAGGTTTATGGTTGACCAAAAAAACTCCCAAAAACTTTGTTCCCTTGAATATGATCCTCAAGAATGATCAAAAAAATCTTAACACTGTCTCCGCCGCACACCCGGAGGGATATCTTATGATCATTTTCGATGACGTTTGCGAATTCCAATACACATTACCCAATTTCTCTCCTATTTCTCTAGGACATGACCTTGCACCTGCCGAGGCTTTTATCACTCCGCAACAAGAAGCCCATCACTCACCACCTATCACCGATTATGTCACAATTGACATTTCGCGAGATCTCGAAGTCCTCACCGAGGAAGATGCTTTCCAACTTCGGTGCCCCTATCTGTCTTACGCCCGGACAGCGTCACCTCCTGTGCTGTCTGGTGCTGAGTTACTGGAGCGCTCTGGCCCCAACTCCCCAGGCCACCATCGGCGATAACGTGTTCACTGAGGCACTCAGCGTGAGCCGCCGAAAGACCAGCGTAGCCCGCAAAAAAATGATATGAATCACAAACCTTCAGCAGAAGAATTCAGGCAGGGGTTTCACTGTCACGGGGGGCTCCGGCAAACGTTACGGCCTAGTTGGACGGGGTTGGGGGGGCTGATACCAGAATCTGGGGGTTGGGTACGAGATACTTACCATACCTGGCCACGTCCAGAAGGTCTGGCACCAGGGTACCGCTAAAGGTCAAACCTCAGAGGCTGGTCACCTCACGACCCCTAACGGAGCCAAAAAAAACTATCCCATCCCAGCTTAATCCTAGTAGACCCAAGCAGCCAAGGCGGTTATCTGGACAGCTCCCATGAAGTACACGGCCGAAGCAGCAAGCCGAACAGCTGACACACAACGGTGGCAGGCCACCCCCCCCCGGAACGGCCCCCCACCACCCCCGCGGCACGCAGCCCCCACAGGGCAGGCAGGCCAAGAGGACAGTGTTGGGCCCCGAGACCCACACACCCGCGCCCACAGCACATGGGTGGCGGACCCCAACAGCCCGCCCAATGGGCGGGCAGTCGGGGGAGGGACAGCGCCTGACCTCAGACGCCACTCACAATGGTGGAAGGCACCCCCCCCGGGGACGCCCTTCCGCCACCCCCACAGCGAGCAACGCCGACCCGCAAGGGCGCAGGCTGTGGGGCCGGTGCTGGGTCACCACGCCCGCACCAACCGCACCCGGGACACACGGGTCGCGGAACCCTGGCTGCCCGCTCCAGAGGACGGGCGGCCGGGGGAGGGAGAGCGCCTGACACCAGGCGCCCCTCACAGCGGTGGCAGGCGACCCCCCCGGGGACGGCCCCTCGCCACCCCCGCAGCATGCAGCCCCCACAGGGCATGCAGGCCAAGGGGACAGTGTTGGGCTCCCACACCCACACACCTGCGCCCACAGCACGTGGGTGGCGGACCCCAACAGCCCGCCCCAGTGGGCGGGCAGTCGGGGGAGGGACAGCGCCTGGCTTCAGACGCCCCTCACAATGGTGGAAGGCACCCCCCCCGGGGACGCTCTTCCGCCACTCCCACAGCGAGCAACGCCGGCCCGCAAGGGCGCACGCTGTGGGACAGGTGCTGGGTCCCCACGCCCGCACCGACCGCACCCGGGACATACGGGTCGCGGAACTTTGGCCGCCCGCTCCGGAGGACGGGCAGCCGGGGGAGGGACAGCGCCTGACTCCAGGCGCCCCTCACAGCGGTGGCAGGCCACACCACCGGGGACGGCCCCCCACCACCCCCGCGGCACACAGCCCCCACAGGGCATGCAGGCCAAGGGGACAGTGTTGGGCCTCCACACCCACACACCCGGGCCCACAGCACGTGTGTGGCGGACCCCAACGGCCCGCCCAGCGGGCGGCAGTCGGGGGAGGGAAAGCGCCTGTCCTCAGACGCCCGTCACAATAGTGGAAGGCACCCCCCCCGGGGACGCCCTTCCGCCACCCCCACAGCGAGCAACGCCGGCCCGCAAGGGCGCACGTTGTGGGGCCGGTGCTTGGTCCCCACGCCCGCACTGACCGCACCCGGGACACACGGGTCACGGAACCCTGGCCGCCCGCTCAAGAGGACGGGCGGCCGGGGGAGGGACAGCGCCTGACACCGGGCGCCCCTCGCAACGGTGGCAGGCCACCCCCCTGGGGACAGCCCCCCACCAACCCTGCGGCACGCAGCCCCCACAGGGCATGCAGGCCAGACGGCCAGTGTTGGGCCCCCACACCCACACACCCGCGCCCACAGCACGTGGGTGGCGGACCCCAACAGCCCGCCCAATAGGCGGGCAGTCGGGGGAGGGACAGCGCCTGACCTCAGACGCCCCTCACACAATGGTGGAAGGCACCCCCCCCCGGGACGCCCTTCTGCCACCCCCAAAGCGAGCAACCCCGACCCGCAAGGGCGCACGCTGTGGGGCCGGTGCTGGTCCCCACGCCCGCACCGACCGCACCCGGAACACACGGGTCGCGGAACCCCGGCTGCCCGCTCCAGAGGACGGGCGGCCGGGGGAGGGACAGCGCCTAACACCAGACGCCCCTCGCAATGATAGAAGGCACCCCCCCCGGGGACGCCCTTCCGCCACCCCTACAACGAGCAACGCACCAACGCACCAACGCACCAGCCACGGGACATCCGCACCCCACCCCCTGCTCTTAGGCACAGCGACACAAGAATGGCGGAGCCCGCGGCCCCACGCAAAACACGCCCCCGATCTCTGACGCTGGACGCGGCACACGAGGTCATCAGGGCACTGGGACTCAGAGACGGCGAAGGAGACCCCCCAAAAGGGGACGCGGACACGGACTCCGACCTGGAGGCAGTACCGGAGCCCTCCACGGGAGGCGCGCCCGCAGAACCTGCGCCGCCGGAGGGCAGCGTGCCCATCCTCTGCCCCGCGTGGAAACGGGGCCACTGCACCGGCGAGGGCTGGTGCCCCAAACAGCACCCTCAGCCTGGCCCCGATGATGGAGCGCTGCCCGAGGTGAGACCCGCGGCCGCATGCGCCGCCCTACGCTACGGGGGTGCGCAGGACTGGATCCTGGATGAGACCGCACGCGGCAGCGTGAACATCCAGGAGGCCGTCGACCGGGTCACCCACGCGGGACAGGCGGCAGTGGCCTTGCACACCCGGGGCCGCCAAGGGGGACCCGCAGACAGGATCATTGTGGAACCCTCGGGAATGGTGCTGGTCCTGGCGGCGGACATGGTCCGAGGGGTGCTCCACGCATCCCCTGTGCGGCGGGCGTGCCCACAGTGGACCATCCAGGTGTACACCCCCCCAGGGGGCGTGGCCCTTCTCCACGTGGGCGGTGCTCGCCGTCATGTGGCACCTGGCACTGGAGGACGCCCCATCAGGGACCGCGGAGGAAATCGCCCGGGACCTCCACACCTGGCCGGCCGACCAGGACTACCCCTGGCGCAGGCCCCGGGGCGGCCTCCCAGTTGCACCCGTGGCAGAGGAGCTCAGCCCCGCGGCAACCCTCCAACGGCACCCCGACAAGGAGGCACGCCACTTCCTGCAGACGGGCATGGTCCCGGCCGCCCCACCAGACTCCGAGTGGCGATGGGACGCAGGGGAGGCGCAACCGCTGCCGGGCCCCTGGGTCCTCCCGTTGTGGTATTTGCCCATGGGCACCCTGGCCCACGCCAATCAAGCCCTCAAGGGAACTTTCCCGCAGCCGCTCCTCCCTGGCGTGGCCCTGCTCCGCAGCCTCCAGGCGGGGGCCATCTGGGTACGGTGGAAGGAAGGAGGCGGGCGCTCGAGCCCCTATTTCCCCCTGGTCCAGCGCCAGGTGCTGCTCCACGCCAAGGGCATGGGGACCGTGGAATGGGGGGCGATCGTGCCCGGCACGGCGTGCAGGTGGATCACAGCGGCCGCCCCACAGCCCATGCGATCGCCCCCGACGTGCCACCGCCTCCTACGGATGTTCCCCTCTTTGGCCCCCGAACAGCCCTTTACGAGGGACGTGTGGAAGGCCATACTGAGCCACACCAGGGAGTGGCTAACAAACCCGGGTGCACGGTACCCGCCGGGGCCGGTGCTCGAACAGCTCACGGCCCCCACACCCGGGGTCCGCCACGCCCTGCACAGGGCGTCAGCTCTCACGGAGCACCTCAACGACGAGGTGCTGGACCTGGCGCTGGAGCCGCTGTGGGTGCTTTACCCGCAGACCCACATCCCACCCGCGGGCACGTCCAACCGCCTAGGCCGCCTGGGGTTGCAGCGCCGCGTCGAGGCCGCGCACCCGGGAGGCGTGGTTGAACAGTGGCTAACGCTCCGCAACCCGTCCGCCGCGGAAGGCCACTGGTACCTACACCAACTCCTATTCATAACACGGGCGGTCGGGAACACCGCCGGCAAATCCCGTACCACACGCACCCGGAGCGCCGAGGCGCGCAGGGCTTCCCGCAGCAAGTCCCGCCCGCCCTCTTGCCGGGGCAGGGACCGGAGGCGCTGCAGCAGGGCCCCCCGCTCGACACCGCCACCACGGTACAACAAAGGGGACGCAACAGCGCGGATGGTGCCGAATCGGAGGTCACAAACTGCGGAGCGGTGGCCTGGATGGCAGCCTGCAGGCACCTCGCCCGAGATACCACGGGGCTCCGGCAGTACAGACCAACGGACCGCACGGCGCTGGCGTCCGCGGTCGCGGCCGTCACCATGGGTCCTGTGGCGGCGTGGCCGGCGCAACTGCTGCCCCACGTCCCCTACCACGACACGAAGCCCTGCCGGCCGGCCGCAACGCACGCGCCGACGGCACCCCTCACGGCAGAGCAGCTATACGTCGTCGCGGTGGCGTTGCTAGCGGACGGCGGGGAGAGCTTCGTCCACCACCACGGCCCGGCGCAGATTGCGGGAAGCATACAAGGGCCGCAGCGCGATGCACCAGACCCGTGGCACGCCACACTCCGCGGGTGCACCCGCGTCTGGGATGCGGGCGGTGGCACACCCCCACCCGGGCCTCAGCAGGGGGAGGCACTGGTGCTGCAGACGGCAGGCTACCAGGGCATCCTGCACGGCCATGCCGGAGGGTACCGGTCGCACGTCCTAGCCGGAGGCCGCTGGACTGTCTCGCACAGCACCGCCAGGCAAGGGGCATTCCCGCCCCCGCCTCACGTCGACTGGCAGCAGGGGCCCACCCAGGCCTACTATATGTCGGCAGACCCCTGGCTGCTGGCAGTCCTGCTACACACCGTCAGCGCCCCCAACAAGAGGCAGGAACTGGGGTGGGCCAACCCCCCCGCACTGGTGTGGAGCCCCGACCAGGAGGAGCATCTACGGGCCGCGTGGCAGAGAGACGGAATCAGGGCCACGGACGTTTCGGCCCTCCACGCGGGGCCAATCACGCACGCCCGCCTGGCGGCTACCCTGGCAGTGGCCCAACGGGGACAGCAGAACCCGCAGTGGGTGGTCTGCATGTTCAGCCCGGCGGACACGCACATCGTCGTCTGCGACCCCGAGCACCTGCCACGACCCGAAGCCGTGGTCCGCGTGGCAGACTGTACCCGCATGATCGTCAAGGCGCTACGGGAGGGCGAACACCACGCCCTCCTGCTCCAGGTCAGGCTGAAGGACAACGCCCGGGCGGCGAGGCCGGGGCTGTGGCCGGCGGCGGCGCAACCCGCCGACCTAGAGCTCTAGCTGGCGGTCCCGACCACAGTGTACCAGTGGCTACAAGCCTTCCACGACCTGCCATGGAGGGGCAAACCCGACCGCCAAATCGGCTCCACACACTGGCAAACGTGGTTGCAAGCAGACGTGCAGCGCGATGCCATCCGGAGTCTCGGGCCCGCGCCCGCGACACGAGCCCTCGATGCGGCGGCCCCGGGCCGCACACTGGCGCCGCACACAGTTCCACTGGCCAACCTGCCCCTCGAACCAGCGGCGGAGGGCGCCATCCGGAAGTCGGTGCCGCTCCCCCCGGCGCGAGGGGCCACGGAGCCGACGAAATGCCGCCTGTGTGCGGACAAGTACTACACAAGCGGGGCAATGCTGGACCACCTGGCGTGGCACGCGGTGCACGCTGCAGCCCCGGTGGACGACAAGGAGGCGGCCTCCAACATCCTGCAGGGGAGGGCACGGAGGTCCCCATGGCACGCCCCGTACGCCCGGCGCCCGCCGCCCCAGGCGGCTGACCACGCAGACGGCGATGAGGAGGCACCCGAGGCGGCCCCAGGGACCGGCAGTGCGTGCCAACCAGGATCAGTCCCCGCGGGGCTGGCCACCCTGGCCCCCCTGGCTCCCCCAGCCCCCCGGGCCCCCCTGTGGGCCCCTGCTGGGAACGGGCTCAGCGGATGCGCCACACCCGGATGCCCTGGCTGCGCCGGCGAACCCAGCGGCGATGCCGATGCGGGATAGCTGACTCCAGGAGGACACGGCGGGCGACGCCCTGTGGCTCCTCTCGTGGAACCTGCGCAACGGCCTCGTACCGCCAGACCGGTCCCTCAGGGACACGCTCCGGCGGCGCCGGGGGGCGGCGGCCTGTACCGACAAGGAGCACCTCATCACCGGCATGCTACCCCAGTAGGGGGGCTTTGCCATCATGCTCCAGGAAACAGGGATCACCACCCGGGCGCAGGAGATGCACGTGGCTGTGGCGCTCCGGAACAAGGGGTACACCAGCTTCTTCAGCAGCCGGCTGGTAGAGACGGGAGCCACTTCCACTTCCAGAGGGGGGGGCCTCCTCACCGCGGTCAGCAGCAAGTACGTGGCGGAGCACGAGGTGCTCAGTTTTACGGAAATCGTCCCCGGGAAGGCCGCGGCCCTGGAGATCAGCACGGACGGGGGAGGCCTCACCCTCATCAACGTCCACGGGCCGCAAGCAGGCTGCTCCCCGTGAGCGGGACGGGCGGCGTTCTGGGCCGACATACAAATGTATGCCACGGCACGCAGCCTCGTAGGGAGACACCCGGTGGTTATTGCCGGCGACACCAACATCTACATGGATGCCACCACCAACCCGGCCACGGAGCACTTCCGAGCGGGCTGGGAGGCCTGCGGTTTCCAGAGGGCCACGGCAGGCGGCGAGGAGGACATGACCCCCACACTCCACCCGTCCTGGCACAGGGTGGACACCTTCCTGGTCAACCAGCCCCTCCTGCCGTGGTCCCTGCGGGAAAGCATCTGGGCTCGCGGCATGGCACATCCCCAGGTGGTCGGCTTCGACCACCTCCCGGTCCGCCTGGCCCTGCCGGGCCTCGTCAGCGCAGCGGGGCGCGCGGCGATGCCCACCCCCTACAGCCACACAGAGGGCCGCCTCCTCCTGTACGACGCCGAGGCCGCGCCCGTCCATCACTGCCTGTGGGCGGCGGTCACCGCCGCGCAGGATGAACCCTCCCTGGCGCCCTGGCTGGGTCCCGCAGAACAGCACGACTACGGGTCCATGCCCGCGGCCGCGGTGGACAAGGTGTTCGAACACCTCCACGCGACGCATGACGCCCTGGCGCGTGTGGTGGGACGCCGGCAGCCGTCCCCAGCGGGGACGGACCCGGCGGAGGGGGACCTCCCGGAGAGCGGAAAGCGGCTCCAGGCGGCGGTCCTCCGCTATGACACCCTGGCAGCGCGCGCGCCGGCAGCGTACCAGGCGGAAGCGGCACGGCATTGCATCCGGTCCGAGGCGGCCCTCCGGCTCACGGAGGAGCTGCGGGGTGTGTCGCCCGGGTTCCGCCCGACCACACAGGGCCAGCTACAGGAGGAGCCGGAGAGGCAAGCAGCCGCCCTCGAGGAGGACATTCGCCAGCTCCGCGCACTCCTGGCGGCAGACCGCAAGCACGCCATCAAGGACTTCTGGCGCCGCCACGCCCCGGACATCGCCCAGCGATGGAAAGCCGTGCGGGGAGCCATAGAGGTAGAGGCCCCGGGCCCGTCAGGCCTCTGGAACGTGCGGGTCCCCAACACCCAAACGCTCCTCACGGAGGCCCACGACGTGATGTTCGCAGTTTGCGCCTTCTGGCAAGAACTGTATGACAAACGCCCGGTGGACCTCCCAGGCTTCCAGGCAGTCCTCGGCCGCCATGTCCCCCGGGTCCCTGAAGGGGCCTGGACACAGGTCCAGCAGTACTCCATGCAGGACCTGAAGTCCGCCTTGGACAAGGCCGATGGCAAGGCCGCAGGTCCCAACCACGTGGAGGCTCGTTTCATCAAGGCCCTCCCGGCACCCGTCCGGTGGCTCCTGGTCCACTCCTACCGGGCCATCCTCCGCGGCGCCCCGCCGCCGATGCACTAGAGGGACGCGCACATCTGGCTCAGCCCAAAGGTACCGGGCCCTGCCAGACTGGACGACTACAGGCCCATAGCCCTGGGCCAGCTGGACATGAAGCTGCTCACGGGCCCCCTCACCCAGCGCATCACGGAAGTGCTCACAGAGGACCAGAGGCGTCAGCGACTGGCAGCAAGGGGCCCTCCCTGGCTCCAACACAGGCCCCCCACTGTTCATGGCGCAGCGGCAGCTCCAGCGAGGAAGGCCCATCTACGTCTTCTCCTTCGACGCCCGCAAGGCCTTCGACACCGCCCCGCACGGCGCCCTCCACCTCATCCTGCGCCACCTCTCCGTGCCGCCGGACGTCATCGACCTCCTGCTCTTCCTCCACACGTGTGCCAGGCTGCGCATCGTCACCACACACGGGCTAACGCAGCCTGTCTACATGCTGCGTGGCGTCCGGCAGGGCAACCCCGAGAGCCCCCTGCTGTACGCGCTCCTCCTGGAGCCCCTGCTCAGGGCGCAGCGGCACCGCCTGCGCCCGCCGGGAGGGGCCGAGCACGGCCTAATCCAGGCCTACATCGACGACCTGCTGGTGGTTGCCCACACGCTGCAGTACTTCGTCGACGGCGTGGAGGCGGTGGCCGCGTACCTGGGGATGATGGGCATGGAGCCCAACCCCCGCAAGTGCGCCATGGCCACCACGGAGGGGGTCCGGGGCCTGCAGCTGCGCCTCTGTCCCCACCTGGAAAACCCGTGGCACTGGGTACCAGCGGCGGACTCCGTCCCCTACCTGGGACTCCAGCTGCAGCCAGACGGGGAGTTCTCCCTGCACCGCAAGCACCGGCTACGCCTGGCGGCGGTGCACCACTGGTGACTCAACACCCTCGCGCCACCAAAAGGGGTGCAGGACGTCATCCTGGCGATCCTCGGGGGGGTGACGCAGTACGTCGCCCCTTTCATCGCCGACGACTCTGACACTGCACGCCACCTGGACCACATTACGGTCCAGGTCGCGAAAGACAGGGCGCGGTACGCCTTCAACGCCTCGCAGGACAGCCTGCAGGATGACCGGACCCTGGGGCTCACACGGGTGCCAACGCGGTGCCAGCAGGCAGCGGTGGCCCTCGTGGGTACACTCGTCCACCACCGCTCAACCTCTGTGCGCGCCGAGGTCACCAAGATGTTCTGGGAAATAGCCGGCGCGCACGGAATATGTCCCGAGGTGCACTACCCCGTCCCGAAGTTCGCAACTCTAGCGGGGGATGACTGGGTCCACCGCATACCCCGGGCCCTGGCCGCCCTGGGACTGAGGCTGTACAACCCCATCGCGTGCCCCAGGGCGGCCCATGTCCAACTACAGTCCCCGCCGGGCAACATCGTCACGTTGCGCACCACCAAGCTGCGACACCACGACACGTGCCGCCTGACGGTGTCGCACACAACGCCGTGGCATGGGCACCACGGGCCACGCCACCCCCTCCCCGACAACGACGATCCGTGGCCGACGGCGGTGCGGGAGTGCCTCAACCAATGCGCCGATGAACACCTCCATTATTGCAGCCGTGAGCAAGAGCCCACTAACCACCCCGGGTGGCGCGAAGCCTTGGTCCACCTCTTCCACACCACCGGCACGCGGGACCCCCGCCTGAGACTCGTCCACCCCACGAGGGCTGAGCAGGACGCCCACACCGGCCCACAGGTGACCCCGGACGGCCTGCACCTCCACGTCGGGGGCTACTGCCGCCAGGGCGGCCTATCCCCCCCCACACGGGGAGGGCGGCGTACCACCCGCCGGCAGCCCTCATGTACATCCTCCGCGACGTACCTGCGGAAAGCGAGCACCAAGAGCCTAACGCGGATGTGGCGTGGCCCGAGCCCCTGCGTTCCCGGCCCCACACGCCGACGCCGTTGTGGTTGGTGACCACGGACGACCAATGCACCCAGGCAGCGGGGCAAGCGCAGCTCCGGGCCGAGTGGGTAATAGTGCAGGTGGGGGCAGGCCAGCCCAAACCCCTTGGGCTCCCCCGTGGCACCGCCCTGCTGGTAGCTACCGGGGTGCCGCACGACCCACACATGGCAGTGCACGTGCTGGAGGACCAGCCGGAGGACACGGGACACCTGTGAAGCAGGTCACAACCCTACCCTGGCATTTTACCCCTAAGGGAGCATTATTTGGCCCTATATATGGGATATATGTGGGATAGGGTATATCATATTCCATTTCCTTGTTAGGAACATAGGATGTGGGATAGATAAGGCAATCTTGGATGTTTAGTAGTTATATCAATTAGTGGATGATAGGGTGGATTTCTCATATGTGCATATCAGGTATTTCATTGGCTATGTGTACCATATCTGTTTGCAGGATACTATTCAGTCAACACTATGGAGATTTCTCCGGTGCCAAGCAATGTTGCTGCCCATGCAACTGCGACCTCTGCTCCTGACCACCCGGTCTGGTTTCATGGTAGCAGAGGCGAAAATGTTTCGTCTCTGTTGGGCGTTTGGCATCGCGGAAAGCGATCGGTCCAAGACATCGTGGACCAAATTCAAATTAAAATCTCTTCCCCGGGGGGGATAGCTGAGGGTGTCCAGGTCCCCACTCTCAGGACCTCCTCGGCCCCGACCCCATCGACCAAACAGGGGCCGCAAAAACGGGCCAAGCCCCAAGTGGCTACAAATCCTAAGTTTCCGAAATCCCCGAATGTTCCCATCGGGCCCCCCCATCCTCGAAATCCAGCTGGTGTACCTGGGATGGTTCGGGGGGGAAATAGACGGCCACCCTCAGGGAGCGATGAGAGGACCACAATCGCCTATTATGGGCTCGGGAACCGTTGATAGCGCCAAGAATCGGGCAGTAATCGACCAGTCTACTGGGGTGATCGAGCGTACAAACGCTGCGCCCTCACGCGCTGCCGACTGGGGTACGATGGCTTCGCCAATGGGGCCTATTGTGGTCGACTCTGGCACTCCTCCGTCGCTAGGGGGGTTGCCAGAGCCTCAGGTGAGAAAAAATCTGTTTGCGGCAGGGCCCATCAGCCCCATTGTTGACCAACTCGACGCTGAAAACCGTCGAGTCCTCGCGCTCACGCCTGATCCCCATGGCCATCTGGGTCCGGCTCGAGAGGCCCTGGCCCTGATCCAGCAAGCCCTGTCGGGGACTAGGCAGAACCCCACTGTGGTGGAATCGTCGCCCACTCCAACGAGTGGATCGCG
Source organism: Eutreptiella sp. 'Long Island Sound 2002' (assembly GCA_964036045.1). Classification (NCBI taxonomy): domain Eukaryota; phylum Euglenozoa; class Euglenophyceae; order Eutreptiales; family Eutreptiaceae; genus Eutreptiella; species Eutreptiella sp. 'Long Island Sound 2002'. The sequence continues at coordinate 52,836,206 of OZ038380.1, forward strand.
GCGGTTTCCCTCCCTGGTGGAGGAATCTCCTGCCTTGGGAGCGTATCCCAATCCCCCGAGCGGATCCAGGCTAAATCTTACGATCATCGAGGAATCCCCCACGCAAATCGAGGAGGATGACTGTGACCAGTGGTTCCCCCTGGCGGTGGAGCAGTGGAACGACGATGAGGAGGAGGGGATTGGAGTGTTGGAACGTCATGAACTCCATCATTCCCCTATTTCTGTTGCCTCGTCGCCTGCACCTCCTGAATCTATGTCAGGGACCAGGGATCGCCCCATGCTTGTGGAAGAATCCCCGGCCCCCCACTACATCACGCTGGAGGACTCTCCGGCCCCTCAGTTCATTGCTGTGGAAGATTCCCCGGTTCCTATGAGCGGCGTCAAAAACCGCCTGTGTCTTGTCGTGGAATCTCCAGAGCCTACGGAGGACCGGGCCGGTACTACATCTCCAGTGCCTATGAGTGGCACGAAAGATCGTCCATCCCTAGTGGATGATTCTCCGGCAATGCCGAAGGTCAACAATCTGTGCTGGGGGGGAGGGAATCAGGTGGAGGGAGGTTCAGCAACCCTCCCAATAAATTCGGTCTCTCCCCCCACAAATACATCTCCTACGGAGGACCCCCAACTGCCCAATTGGGGGGGGGATCCAGAGGTTGCAACGGGATCTGAGCCTGTTTTTGCTTCCCATCCGAGAACTCGATCACCTATGGTGGTTCATGAGTCACCGCAGTATATTTTGGTGGACGATTCCCCACCCCCACCGCCGCGACCGAATACTGTTGGTCATGTTCCCCCTCCGCCGTCACCCCGCCACCGCCAGGTGGCTTACATCGAGCACGTGCAAGGAATCCCGCACCTGGTTCGGCCATCTAGTGGTGGGGGTTCGGGGGGGGGACATCCCTCTAGTGGGGGGGCGCCAGCACCTGTTGCTGCGCGCCCCGCACCCCCGTCTCGCCCTGCGGGGGGGGGCCTCTGGTCCCTCCGTGGCAGGGGGGGCTGCTGGGGGGGGCGGTGGTGGGTCATCTCCTCCTCGTGGAGGGGGGGGTCCATCCTTTCGACATTCTGGGGGCCCCACTCCTACACGGGGGGAGGAAGACCTACAGCACACCTGTGGCTGTCCCCGGTGTGTGGTGCACTACGAAACGTGCATCCAATCTCTGATGGCACAGGTGAAGGACCTGCGAACTCAGAATCTGGAGTTGCAGCGATCCCATCAGGAACTTTCTCAGGCAGTAGCCTCTAGCGTGGGCATCAGTCAGTCCTACGGGGACCGGATGACCTAAATCCTGTCTACATTGGCTAAATTTGACGCGGCGGTTCAGGGCTACCGCCGGGATTCTAAAGTGGTGGAGGCTAGCGTGGCAGATCATCTTAAGATGTCCAACGGCAACACGGCTAAGTGCTTTAGCGCAGTGGAGTCGCTCGCTACACGTTACGCCGCCGTTGCATCTAGGATCGATGCGTGGGACCACTGGTACTCCACGCCTGCGGAACCCGTTACAGTGGTCATAACCCCGCCATCGGCGCCTCCACCCGTTCCTGATCCTACACCGGCGGCGCCTACGGCGCCCATGGGCGCGCCATCCGGTTCATCCGGTGGTGGGTGTGTCCTTCCTTTCTCCGTCCACCCATCCCACGATTGCATCTACCATCCGAACGCTTGTCCGGATTCGGGGTGGCCGAGGGGGGGGGAAGAACACCACGAACACCCCCACCCCCAAGAACCTACATCGTGGAGGGGAATGGCCGAAAAGCAGAAGGAACGTGCTGTTCCCGAGTGGAGGGCGACGCCTAAGGGCGAAGAACACCCAACGGAGCCTACGGCCCCGTGGGCCAATGAAGAGGAGAACACCTCTTCGTTGGGGAACATTAATCCCCTCACGAAAAATGTTTTCACTTCCCCTGGGAAACCTTCGTACACGCCCTCTCATCCTACGGATACGTGTACAGTCTCTCCAGTGAGGGTTGCACCAAGTGCAAGTGGAGGTGCACCCCCAACCATGGCTCCCCCTGCTTACCACCCGTACCAAATGCCTATGGTGCAAAATAGTTACACCAAAGCGGTGGAGGATAGTGATATGCCTAAACCGCAATTTAATGGGCAGCTAGAGTGCTACGACGAGTGGGTGGAGAAGCTTCAACAATGGTTGGGGGGGTGTGCTCCCATGTACCGAAAGGCCAACGAGGCAAAAATGATTTTGAGTACCTTGCCCCCATGGCTAAAGGCGATCATCAACGCCCGGGTTGCCGAGGCCACCCACCACACACGCACGCCCCCCCCCCTCAAAGAGTTGTGGGACTTTTTGGAACAACGTTTCCACGAGTATGACCCCTCAAGGGCTGATGAAAGGTGGCGAGCCCTCACCCCCAGGGTGGTTAAAGGGCAAGTGACCCTCATCGACCTTGAAGATTTCTATGCTCGTTGGCAACGTTTGTTGCCTCTGAGCAATGAGACTCGTCCCCACGTGATCCGGGAGCAGCTCCTAAGCAAGCTCCCGTGGATCAAGGAGAAGGTCGTCAAGCAAGAGGCTAAGAAGAGCCCAGACAGCTATGTGGTGGATTTTAGTGGCCTTGACCCTTCGCCGGGTTGCGCCCCATTCGAAAAGGAACTCAGGAAATATAGCGCTCAAGCTTGCACTACGGTTCCGGAGATTGTTTCCTATTCGGGGCCGGGGGTGATAGTTGACTGCAAAGACCCGGCTCTCCAGGAGTGGATCTTGAAACTCAACAACACACCTCACACACGCGGCTACACTATGAAAGTGGAGCAACGTAGGCCTCGTTTGAAGCCTGCGGAAATCTACGCCCTTGCCCATAAAAGCGTGTCGGAGAGGGAAGCTCTCGAACGCCTCAATAAAGGAGACAAGACGACGGTGACGTACACTCATCGCCCTTCTCACAAAAAAACCGCGGTGAATGCGGTTAATGCGGAGGCTACGGCGGACCCTGACACCCCCGAACCCGATGACACCTCCGTCAACGCCGTGGGTCACTCTAAACCTCCGGCGAAGAAACCCGTCGACCCCGGGGCTAAACCGCAACCTACCTTTTGGGTCCCGTGTTCCAAACATTGGAAAACACGTAAACAAACGGAGATGGACATGTCTTGGATTGATTGGGGTGCCACCAATACCACCCTTTGGACGTGTAAGCCTAATTCTCCGTGCAATGACACTCATTGGAACATTGCGGGTAAGTCTAAAGGTGGTAAGCCTAAGGGTGGCGATAAGGGTGGCGGTGGTGATAAGGGTGGTGGTTATAAGGGTCACGGCGGCAAGGGCGAAGGAGGAGGCAAGGGAGCGCCGAACGGGCGCGGACGTTGGTAGGAGTGCCCAGAGGCGCCCCCTTCGAAAGAAGAAAACCTCGGGCACCCCTGTGACACTACCGTGGCTCTCGTTTCATCGAGAGTCATGAGGGGGCATATAGTGACTAGTGAGATTCAAACCAAACTTTCCGTTCAGGTTGTTTTGCCCAATGGAGAACGCAAGGCCCTCCGTGTTTTGGTGGATTTTGGGTGCCAAGCGGTCGCGTTGGCCAACCCCAATGTTTTTGGAGACCAACTCTCCGAAAAATATGAATCCCCCCAACGGAGGCGCCTACTCCAAGCCGATAATGAGACGCCTTTGCCAGGGGGGGACGAGCAAATAGACATCAAAATTCAATTTACGGGGGTTGTGGATGGTAGTGTTTCACTTCCTCGTGTTGCCCAGTATGGTGTGTGCCCGTACCTTGTCCCGAATCTACCTTGGCATATGGTTTTGGGGCACCCATGGGGTTACGAACATTGTGTGAGCCATTTTGCCCGCTTCAATTGTTTGTACTCTTACCATCCAGTGCACCCCCGTTTTTGGATTGAGGACTTCCGTGAGAATCCACGAACCAGCAAACCATTTTTGGTGAAACCTATTCATCGTAAGGTGTCCCGTCAGTCCGTGTGGGGCCTAACCGTTCTAGTAATTGGGGCGGTCACCCCTACGCACCCTGCCCCGGCCATTGTGGTTACGCCCCCTGGTGGCGAACCGCCTAACCGTGTTGAGGCCGAGAAACACATATCCTATGCCTTGACCGCTTCCTCCGTGGCCCCCGTACAGGACCGGGCTTGTGCTTTGGAGCTCGTTGAATTTGCTCCCGAAGCCCTTGCCCGTGATGTTCTACCTACGCGGCGTGATGGGTCCATGTGGACCCAGTCTGACTATGGCCTCACGCCATATTGGGCCGCACGTGTCAAAAAACAATTTTGCAAAAGCCCCGACGTGGACGCCTTCAATAGGGTCCCGGGTATGGCCCAGGCTAGCCGTTGGGTTTCGCCGCTTGAAGATTTCTTTTCCACTCCCGCGGACCCCTCCAAATTGTATTGGATGTGCCCTCCCTATTATCGGTTTTCCGATTGTGTTCGGAAAATTCGGCAAGAAAAACTACGAGCCATCGTCGTACGGCCGAAGTGGACACATAGGGAGTGGTGGAAACCCCTTATGGAAATTACTTTGCAAGGGTACCACCTTCCTGGGCCAGAGACTAAAGCCTGTCTCTATCAGAATGACCACCTCACGCCCCTTCCTCAACGGGGTTGGTCCACAGTGGCGCTATACGTGGACGGTGGTATTGCGGAGGAAAATTTGGCGCCCACTAAATGTCATGTGGCCTACGTTTTGACACCAGCCGTCTCTAACCCCAACACGGATGGCGAGCCGGGCATGACCTCGGAGGAAGAATCGGAGGATGAAAGGGTGCCTGACCATTTGGCTTCGGTGCGCACCCTCACGTATCAGGCGACCCATAAAAAACTCCTCGCACCCGTTACTCTTGATCCTACCCCCGAAGATTTGGAGGCACAAGAATGCGTGCGTTCACGCATTGCAAAAATTGAACGAGAGTTATTGGGTGGGAGGGCCACTACCGTTAAGTGTTACCGAAAACGTAAAGGCGCCACATGATTGTTGGCGGCTTCTCGAGTGGGTGGCGTTCTCACCACCCAAGAGCCTATTGTGTCTCCGGAGGTGGAGCTCATGAGGAGGCGCATCCTCGCGGACTATGAGCGGGATGTTTTTAGTGGGGAGGTTCGTCTCCGTCCGGGCCAGGAACACCCTAAGGTCCGTGGTACGGAGCAGTTGGGGTTTGCTAAAGTTGACCTATACCCGAACGCCAAACCCAAGTCCGTGAAACCTATACGGTTGGTGGGGGAGCGTGCCGCGGCGGAGCAAGAAATAGTGGAGGACTTTTTGGCTCGTGGCTGGATTGAGCCGTGCCCTGCCTCCGAATGGGCGTCCAACGGTTTCGTTGTGCCCAAGAAAGAGAAAGGAAAATGGCGCCTCGTGGTGGACTACCGCCAACTTAATGAGGCTACCTTGCCCGACGCACACCCCCTCCCCCTCATAGAAAACATGTTGGAAAATCAATCCAAACACAAGATTTTCACTATTGTGGACTTGAGTAAAGGGTTTCATCAAATTCCCCTTCACCCTGAATCCGGGGCTAAGACCGCCATGAATTTGGCGGGTAAGCGATACCAATGGCGTGTTATGCCTATGGGTATCAAGAATGGGCCCGCTTCTTTTCAACGGGTCATGGACCATGTTTTGCAGGGTTTGGATTGTGCGGACGTATATATTGATGATATTATTATTGGTTCCTCCGGTGCGACGGAGGAGGAGCTATTCGCTAACCACGACCGCGACATGCGTGCCGTGTTGGATAGGCTACGAAAAGAGGAGTTGGTTGCTTCGGTTAGCAAAACCGATTTCTTTGTTCGTTCGGTTGAGTTTTGTGGCCGTGTGTTGGAAAATGGCACACGTCGGCCGGCGCCAGGGAAAATGTTGGCGCTTGAGCGTTGGGACAAGCCGGATAATGTTCGGGAGCTCCGGGGGTTCTTGGGGCTCGCCAACTATTCTTCGGGCTATGTCCAAAACTACGCCGCCATAGCTACCCCTTTGATTAATATGTTGAAGGATTTGCCTAAGCATAAGAATGGCAAAAAGATAGGCCTAACATGGAACGCTTCGGCTAACGAGGCCTTTTTGAAGCTCAAGCGTGCTATTACGGATATTGTTCCCCTCCAACTAGCCGATTTGGATAAGGACTTTGTCCTCACCCCGGACGCTAGTAATTGGGCGGTGGGGGCGGCCCTACAGCAGGAAGGTCCCGATGGTGCCCTACGCCCCCTTGCCTTTTTCTCCCGCAAATTGTCAGGCAGCCAATTGAATTGGAGCCCTCGGGAGAAAGAATGCTACGCCATAGTGGCGGCGCTTTTCAAATGGCATGGTAGGATGGGGAACAAGCGCGTGGAGGTCCGTACGGACCACTGTAGCCTTGAAAATTGGGCTACGGAGGACCTCAAAACCGTGGGGGGTCCCTCTCCACGCCAAGCACGTTGGCATGAGTTGTTCTCTAAATTCGACCTCCATGTGGTTTACACTCCGGGGCCAGTGAACCCCGTGGGTGCTTTCTTGTCCCGTTGGGCTTACCCTGCTAACCCGGCGTTGGGTGATGTGTCCATACATGGGACGGCCCAAGCGGCCGGGGATGTGCGGGACATGATGGCGGCCGAGAAGGAGGAAATTCTCGCCCGCCCCCTTGTATTTAGGGCGGTTGTGGCGCCCGCTGTTACTAGGTCTAAAGCGGCGCCTCGGGCTCAAGGGGCACCCGCGTGTGATCCACCCCCTCTGGCTTCGCCTCCAGTGGGGGAAGGGACGAAGCAAAAGAGAAAGCTTCGGAGGCTGGAGCGAATTGTCAAGATAAAAAAATCTTGGAAGTCCCACAAGAAAGCAACTCCTATACATGGGGAGGATGCTCCCAATGTTTTTGAGATAAATTGGGCTAAACACTACCCAAGTTGTCAACGCTACAAACAAATGTGGCAAGATGCCTTGAATGGGAGCTTCCAAGATGGATTGAGGTTGGTGGATAACAAGCTCGTCCGTAATGGACGGTGGTGTGTTCCTATGCCGCTAGTGCATCGTTTCGTAGCCGAATACCATGATGCATTTCACTTAACTACCTCCAGTGTGGAAAAACACTGGAAGGACTTTACCCATGGCGTGGAAGGTGAGGGGTTGTACAAAGCAGTGGAACTGCAATGTCAAACGTGTCCCTCATGTGCCATTCACACGCATGACACCAAGCGCAAGCAAGGGTACATGACCCCTATGCCTATACCTATGGAGCCCATGGACTCCATAGCGCTTGATGTGTTTCACTACCCTTCCACCTCCCACGATGGAGAGGTGTATGACCGAATGCTCCTATGTGTATGCCGGCTTTCCGGCTACCTCATCGCGATCCCTATTCCTAAACCCCGTCATGAAGACAAGGATGAAGGGCTAACGGGGAGAAGAGCGGCCCATTTGGTAATGGAGCGCTGGGTGGATAGGTTCGGAGCCCCTCGTGAAATATGCTCCGACCGTGGGCCACAATTTGTGAGCCAATATTTCCAAGAGCTTTGTTCTAAGAGTGGTGCCCGCTCGACTATGTGTCTCGCGGGTAGGCACCAAGGTAATGGCAAGGCGGAAAATACTGGCAAGCAGCTAGGGCGTGCCGTTGCTAAAGCCATTACCTTGAAGAAAAAGAAAACTAATTGGGTAGAGGTTTTGCCCGCCGTTGTACGAGCGTGGCATGAGACTACAGGTCCTTCAGGTTATACACCTAACGAGATTGTGTTTGGTAAACACAACCGTACTAAGGGGCCTCCTCTTGCTGAGCCTAAGGGGGTGGCCCAAGACGCCGCTCACTACTTCCAACGGCGTGAGGAGCTTATTGCTCTTGCACGGAGGGCTATGATTCAAGTGCAAGAGACAATGGATCGTAAGTATAATAAGAGTAGGAGGATGTTCCCCAATTTCTCAAAAGGGGACCGCGTATGGGTCCGTCGCCAACGCAAAAATCTTGGCGATAAGACTTGTCCCTATTGGGATGGGCCCTATGAGGTTGTGGCCAAGAAGGCGCACGACCTCTATGTTATTCAAGTGGACCAACGGAGGTTAGTTGACGTCCACGTTGATTGTTTAATGAAAACGGTCAACTCCCCTCGCTCCCCCGTGCCTCTAAATTACACGGAGGAGGTTGCTAGAGTGCCCTCCTAGTTTGGAGAGGACACCTATAATGTCAAGAAAATATTAAGTCACCGTACTTACCGCAAGAGACTTCTCTTCAAGGTGCGGTGGGAGGGTTATACCAAAGATTGGGATACCGAGGAACCCGTTGAAACCTTCTTACCATCCTACAACAAAGTTTGGAGAGATTACTTGCAGAAACAGAATCTCACCCAAACCGTTGACATCCTTGCCCACATTGGTGGACCGCTCTCATGAGCGTGCCACGAAAAGAAAACCCTAACCAATATGGATATATTGTTGTTTGGGGAAGGGAGGAGAGAGCGAGAAGCGGTGGGAGACAAGAAAGAAGATGTGCATGCACAGCGCGCTCCTCGGTTACAAAAATCCCCACCGGAGCAGGGCGGTGGGTACCGCAGGTTTACCCCACCGTCTACCTCTCTCACCGCCAAAGGCTTGAGAGTCCTTGGGGTGGGGTGGTGTGGCATATAGCCTGGGGCGGAAGTGGGACGTGTTCTTTCGGGGGTCTTAATGCCATTCAAACCCCTATCCTTGGGTCTTACTGGAGCACTCCTACCACCACCAGGACTACTGCCACAAGTCCTGCCCACGATGACGCCCCCCGTCAAGGGTGCTAACAACGTGGCAAGCACTTCCCAAAGACTCTACCGGGTTGTGCGCATGGTGGTGTTTGCAAGGTTTCGGAGTGCCGCCCCGTACCGAAACCACGACCCCACGACCGTCCCTGACCCGTGACCCAAGCCAACGAGCTAAATCATTTGCTCAAAATGGCGAAGGCTTGAAAACTTCGTTGGGTTGGCGGGTACAACCCATTTTCCTTTTTGTGTTGGGCGTGATGGTTTTCCGACGATTTGCCCTTGTCCACACGAGGGTAGGTATACAAGGTACGAAGTACTCGTGTGGCTCACATTACGTGGAAAAAATTTTGTGGCGTGCAAAATTGCCACTACATACGGCGAGGACTTAAGCCTAGAGGGGGGGGTCGTCCTCTACAATACAAGTATTCTAATATGAATTGCAATGGGTGCCTTTGCCCCGTCACTCTATGAGTGGGTGGGGTCTTCAAAGGCAAAGAGTGGCGTTGCGGATTTGGGCTGTCTCCGCCGCCTGGGTATTTGTCCCCGGTCGCTATGCGTGCCCGGGTTGGGAGTGGGTACCCTCCATTGCCATTGCATGGGGCCGCATGCTGGCTGGGTGTGCTCTTCATGTCCTTGATGAATTTCGCGGGGGAACTCCTGCCTGCAACGAGAGGGAACAAACAATATGATGAAAAGGGCGAGTGTGCACATGCATATGTTTATGAGAGAATATGTATATTAATGTTTTCTCTAGAGTTCCCCACGAGTGGACTTGGATTTCCACAACACCCGAGGGGTTCTCTATCCCAACACCCAACCAAACGGGTTGGGATATGGGCGCGGCATTTTTCTTTATAGAGACCCGTGCGTGGACTTGGATTTCCACAACACACACGAGTCTCTCCGTCCGAGACACACCAAAACCGGGTGTGCCCGTGGCCAATGGTAGCGTGTGTGTGCGCATGCCATTAATTTAGGTACGGGATTATATGGTTGCCTATTACGTTGGTTATCACCCGCCCCCCGAACAAGCAAGACCTAGGTTGACACCTACCTTTGGGGTTTTGTAGCCGTGTACACCGGCCCAAGTTTATACACGGAGGTGTAAACATGAACCGTCATACACGGTGTAGAGGGGTTGGGGGAGTAAAACTCCTTCGGGGCGTGTCATCGTGCCCCCGGGGAGCAGGGTGGGCTGATACACCAGCGGGACCGTACGGGCGACCTCCCCAATTTGCAGCCTGGAGGTGACCCCCTGCGCTACGGCCCGCCGGTGGCACACCCACCGACAAAGGTAACACGCAAGCTAACCTAAGTGTTTATACGCACGCCCCCAAGACACACACGAACACCAAGCAACAAGGTGGCGTATCTATACACGTGTTCTATTGTGGATATGCTTACTGTTTGTTGTGTGTACGTGAGTAGTTTGTGGAAGCTCTTGCACGTGCTGTATGTGTGGAGTGCCCCCATCACGTGCACCAAGGCCGCCACCGCGAGACCCACACTCTGTGATGCCCTCGGGGCGAGTGTGTGCCCCCGGGCCCTGCCAATGGGTGTGCGCGCACAAGTGTGTATTGTGTTTGTCGGTGTGCATCGCTCTATTATGTGTATATATGATATATATACGTAGTATGGCTCCTAGGTGAGGGGTTAGCAGTGAGGTCAGGTTATCATTACATGGTTATGAGGTTTGTTTATTTAAGTGTGTCTACTCACACCCTCATCCCATCTCCTTACCTCCTCCTTTACCCTCTATGTGGTGCATCACGTGTGACACACATGCTAAGTTAGACATCCACACGGACACGACCCTTGGCTGAGCCGTGCCCGTATCGTACAGTCACAACCGTGACTGGTTCATTCATCCTGGTCCGTTCCACTCGATCATTTTTTTTTGGTGTCTGGTCTGTTTGACAAGTGGGCCTTTGGCTAGGCCTTGTCTTGGTCTTTTACAAGCAAGTAATCAAGCAAGTTTACATCTTACAAGCAAGAGCTCACTCATTACTACAAGCGTTACGGGCAAGCACATCAAGAACATCAAGCACATCAAGCCCTCATAAACGATCTAAAGCACGTGGGTGCCAGGTGTCGGCATCGTACCCGTGTTTTGGTTTGTGCCTAAGTGATCGTCGATCATTTACCCTGAGGCCATCGTGACCTCTTTCCTCTACTTAGTGAGCTACCGCGCGCACTGTGGGGCCATCGTGCCCGTGTTTATTAGTGGGCCTAAGCATGCACAAGACAGAGGCAGGCACAAGACGGTGATGCATCGCAAGGCAACAATATGGCAAGATCACGGTGTTCAATGTTCCAAAGTGTGAAAAAAGGGCTGTGGTGGCTGTGAGGACTGTTACCGCGGTTGCCCCGCGTTGCACTGCGAGACAGGACCGTTAGCCCCCCGTGGTAGCAGTCCCCTGGCCGAAGGCGATCGAGTTTTGTTGTGTCCCTTATGAATGTTTCCCTGGCCTCTATCTCTTTTATCCCTCGTGCTTCCTTGTGCAGGCACAGTCCTACGTTGCTGTTTGACACTGCCGTCAATTCTCCTGGCAGTTTTTTCAAAGAGTGAAATTTTTGCACTTTCGCGTCGCACCGCTTCGCATGTACCATCATTCAGTTTTGTTTAAAAGTGTGATTTCACTTTGCCTTTAGTTTTAATTCTTTGAAAAACTACCTGCCCTTACCTGCTGGACACCGGCACAGCACACCCCCCCGCACAATCCCCGCCCAAGCCCCCCCCCTCTCGCTGCTCAACCGGAGACCCACACACGCCCACCAGCGCGCGCACCCCCGGGCCCCGCGACACGGGCCTCCCCCACCCGCCCGAAGACCAGCACACGCCCGCCACACACCCGCCCGCCGGCCATCCTTCACCGCCCCCCACACTCGACAACCCACACACACCCGCCAAGGGGAGCCCCGCGCCCCGCGGCACGCCCACCCCACCCAGTGGCCCGCCCACGCCCCCCACACACACCCCAGAGGACCCAGGCCCAGCCCCCCCGGCCCCTGAATGCAGCCCACGCGAACTGTTCCCCCCCGCGGACACCAACCCACACAACCTCGCACATTGCAGGACCCGGGCCCAGCCGAGCCCAGAGCGAGAAGGCCGCAGCCCCGCGCCTCCCTCCCCCGCCGCTGCCGACCAGATCGGCCCGCCGGGCCGCCAGGTCACGACCGGGCCCCCCCAGCCGCCCGCCCCCAACCTACAACCCGGGGACATGCCCTCCATCCTCACCGCCGTGGCCGCAGCAGAAGCCGCCGCCCGCAAGCCCGCCCGCATCACAGCCGAACCCGCGTCCACCACCTCCTCCTCGTCCTCAGCCTCCTCCACCTCCTCCACCTCATCCTCCGACCCCCCCCTCCCCGCCAAACTCATCCTCAAGGCCACGGCGAAAGCCAAAGCCGCGGCCGCACGCACCGGCCCCCCAACCCCCACACAGGCGACTCAGGCACCCCGGCAACCCACCGGGACGACCCCCGACCCGACATCGACGCCCTCACACCTCCGGACAGAGGTACTCCTCAACCTGGAACCGGACCCCAACCCCAAACCCGACCCCAAACCAAAACCGGACCCCAACCCCAAACCCAACCCCAAACCCAAGCCGGCGCCCACGCGAGCACACACAACACCGCATACGCAACGACACAAAACCACCCGACACTACCCCCGCCCAGGCCCTGGCCCAAGCCAGGACCCCCCGCCCACCGCAACCCGCCCCCCCCTCCCGCCGGCACCAACCACCACCGCGGAGACGGCCACCCAGCACGACCCCGTCCAGACCCTCGTCCACATCCCCGTCACCAAGCGCCCCGTCATCCATCCCCCACAAACCACCACCGACGCCGGCCAAACCGACCCAGGGACGTGGGACCCCTCAACCATCGTCACCGTCAAGCCCGGCCCCCAACCCTTCCCCCATGCCCACCACATAGTGCAGCCCCGGGGACTGCCCACGATGGCCAACCCCCCACCCCCACAAGGGGGACCGGAAGACCCACAAGGACTCCATGGGCCATACCCACAACACCAACCCCACCACTACACACATTACCACCACCAGCGGCCCCACCACCACCACTACCAACACCACCCCCACCACTACCACTGCCCACCGCCCTACCCCACCGGGCCACAACCCCCCGTGCACGAACAGCACCAGCGGACGGGATGGCAGCCACCGAGCGCCCCGCCCGCATACCCACCCCCCCCGTACCAGCCACCACCCCCGTACCAGCCGTACCCCCGCGGCCACCATCCGATGGCCGAAGGGGCCCCATGGACAACGGGGGACCTCCCCCCCCAGGCGGCACCGCGCGGGGCCCCGTACCCCCCCGGCCACCATCCGATGGCCGAAGGGGCCCCAAGGACGACGGGGGACCTCCCCCCCCAAGTGGCACCGCGCGAGGCCCCCCAGAGGCCGCCGACGCTTCCGGACTGGCCCGACTCGACGACGGGGGCCGGTCCCGCAAACGGCGGCGCTCCCGCTCCCCCCCCGCACGACACACTCGCCCACGGCGCCCACACTCCCACCGCGCCTCAACCACCCACTCGCGCCGCTCCGACTCCCCCAGATACCACCACGACCCCCAGGGACCCCGCTCCCGTCGCTCCCGCTCCCCCGGGCGCCACCACGAGCGCCACCGCCGCCCCATGTCCCCCTCCCCCTCCCCCCACCGGCCACCCAGCCCCCGCCACCACCACTCCCGCTCCCCCCGCCGCCCCACGTCCACCTCCCCCTCCCCCCACACGCCCCGCCGGGCTCCCCGTTCCCCCCGCCACCCGTACCCATCCACCACCCCCAGCCCCCGCCACCACCACTCCCACTCCCCCGGACGCCACCGAGCGCGCCACCGCCGCCCCATGTCCACCTCCCCCTCCCGCTCCCCCCTCCGCCCGTACCCGTCCTCCACCCCCAGCCCCCGCCGCCGCCGCTCCCGCTCCCCCAGGCACCGCCACCCCCGCCACCACCGCAGGTCCACGTCTTCCCCCCGCCGCTCCAGGACCCCGGACACGGACCCCTCCCCCCCCCCGGGCCCCCGCCTACATCGCCTGGTGGTCTCCCCCCGCTCTGCAGGAGCTCCGCCGCTGGGTGAAGTGGGCCGGAGGAGCGGGAAAAACGAAAGGGTGCACATGGTGCATACCTTCGAGAAGGTGCGCACCCGCACCCCCGCAAACCCGAACGAGGCCGCCCCGGAGGCCATCATGCCGCAAGCGGCATGGGAGGCCCTCCTCCGCGATGCGGTCCAGGGCCTCCGCCCCCCCTACACCCCCCAAGCCCTCCGCCAGTGGCTCCAGGCCACCCACCCCCAAGCCTGGGCCACCGGCGCCCCCTCCCCACCCCGCCCCTCCCGCCACCACCACACCAGGAAGGGGCAGGACAAGGGCAAGGGAAGGGCAAGGGGCACCAAGGAGCACACAGACAAGAGGGCACGGAAGGGCCCCAAGTGAGGGCAGCCACACGCAGGGACAGGGCGCCGGCAGAGACACCACATGGGGGCAGGAAACCACCCAAGAACCAGGACGGGGCGGGAACGGGGACCAAGACACGGAGGACAAGAGCACCACGGCGGGCACCACGACCCACACCCAGGAAGGGCACACCACAACGGGGAGACCAGCGCCGCCCCAGCCCCACCAAACACCCCAACACACACCACTGAAGCAAACATCGGACGCCATACGGGACACACCAGCGCACGCCCACCGGCCACCGGAAACCACACGGAGAACAGAGGGCACACCTATACTGGGAGTACGGGCCACACCCACAGAGGAAGCCGCAAGGAACGCCGCCGCACGGCGCACCACCACGCCCTCACCACCAGGCGACGACCCCAACCAGGCACCGGAAGAGGACGAAACCACGGCCGCGGCACCCACTGCTACGGACCCCGGGAGGACACGGGACCAAGGCACAGGCCCCCAGGGAGGGCAACCCCACGGACCGTCACGCGACTACACCATGGGCTAGTAGGGCCGGGCTGCGTTACCGTCGCGGTTTGACGCAGAGTACTGCTATGCACTTGGATTGACGGCCGGGGGCTTGATCTCAGCTGGCCTCACGTCCGTGAGGGCGTCCGTCACCAACCTGTTGCGTCCAGTGGAGGAATGGCACTGCGGCGGCACGCCGATCCCGTCCATGATGAATTTCGAGCGCCGCAAGGGGAAGTGCAAGGCTGTGATCGATCGCGAAGGCCTTGGTGCTGCTGGACGGTGCTTCCTTCAAGGCCATCTCCGAGCGCCGTGACGACTGGAAGAGCCAAGATTACTACCGGTGCCCCGGACCCCTGCAGTTCAGCACCGGAGATATGGACATCCCCCTGACCCTGAAGTATGAGCTCATCCCCCGGCGGCACCGACCCGGACCCTCATGTCCCTGCCAGCGCAGCCGAGCTGCAGTGCAAGCCTTTCGCCACTCAAACAGCGTTCGGAAGCCACCTCCACCGTCCGACTCCTGATTTCTGTTTGTCTGCCTTGGAGAAGGAACGTCTTCCTACACCCCGAGTACGCCTGCCTGTCAGCGGGGCCCGGTGAAGATTGAGTCCATAGGTGAGAGTCAGCGTGCACGCCCCAAGGACACCGTGAACATTCAGCAGAACTTCCCGAAGACCTACCCGCCAGGCTGACCTCCACTGACCCACCGCGGCACCACGCGAGACCACGGCACACCGCACCACAGCGCGCCACAGAGCAACACACCACAGCACGACGCGACGCGACGCGGCACAGAGCGGCACAGCACGACACAACTGACCCTAACCTGAGGGACTAACCGAAGCCAGCCACCGCACACCCAGGAAGGCGCCGCGCCACCACGCCACACACCAGCACCGCAAGCCACACACGGGGCCACAGCACGCCAGGCGACAACGGTGACGGACCACCCAGAAGATTACAGCCGGCACCGGTGAGGGGTAAGGACACGAACAGCCCCAGCCCTCTAGCCCAAAACCACAAGCAGCCGCCTGGCGCAGCCGCCCAGCCGGCAGAGCCAGGACCTAACCCAGCAAGAAAGGGCGCCGAGCCCACCGTGTACAAAGCCCACCCGACCCATGGGGCCGGAACGTGACCACACAGAACGCAACTGAAGACAGCAGCCCGGAAGACAACACTGAATGCAGGCCAGTGCGTGCGCCAGCCCAGGGCAGGCAGAGGGAGGAACAGGCAAGCCCCCCCCCCCCCCCCAAAAAAAAAGGAGGGGGGAAGGGGAAAAGGCACGAAAACAGCCCACAGCCGCCAAACCGCCCGCCAACACTACCACAGGCGGCCAAGCCCCCCCCAGAAGGCAACGAAAAAAAAAAAAAAAAAACCCCAACAGAGGCACAGGGGGACCACCCACTCAAAACCGGCAACACCAAGCCAGTAACAGCGGACCACGGGGAAGAGGGACTAGGAAAATAGAAAAAAAAAAAAAAACAGAGAGCCACCAGCCCAGCCCGAAAGAAAGGGGATGGAGGGACAGGGACCACAAAGCCAAAAAAAAAAAAAAAAGAAAAGAAAAAACCAAAGCGAAAAAAAAAAAAAAACACACACCCCGACAACCCAGCCAAGAAGGGCTGGGCACAGGCGAGACCCAGGCCCAGCACACACGCCCACACCGCGCGCCGGAACCGGAAACGGCGGGGGGCAAGCAGGGCGCCCACGAAACCACACACCTCCCAAAAGCAGGCCAAAACCGAAGCCCAACCACGAACACCACAAACAGCCGACACTAGAGGGACAACACCACAAACCGTGCCCAAACACACCCACCCAAGACCCCAGCCAGGACTGGCGGGGTAAACGAAACCCGCACCCAACCGCCAACCGGACCCAAACACAAACGCCACACGACAGTAGGAAACCCAGTGCCCACAGCCCGGGCACTGAGGCAGCCCGTGCCATGCAGGTGACCCGGCCAAACGAGATCCGGAGACCGGGGGTAAGGCTGCATCCTAAGGCCTGCGCTGCTTTGGGACTCGAGGCGGAGCGTGCGACACCCAAGCGCCTCGGAACCCTAGTACCAAGAACGTGCATGCACGCCTCGGGAATGGGATACGCCAGGAAGTCCGGTGAACCCCTAGGGTTCCGCCCAAAGGAGGGGACGTGCGCAAGCACGGGGGCACACCCTCCCGGCGAGACAAGCATGTCACGCTGGCGGCGATCAGCCCTCCCGGCGTAGCCCGGGGCCGCTTTGTTGGGGGCCAACAGTCAGGTCTAGCGGGAAGCAAGCCGCCTCCCCTCTTCACGCGCGAAGCCTCTTCCTGTTCGTCACAGGGGCGACGCCAGGGGGAACCATGGGGCGCCTCTCCACGACCGAGTGCACCTACCTACCTACCTTACCTGCTGGACCCCACATGCCTCATGCGACAAGCAGGGACCAGACTCTACGCGCAACAGCTCGCGATTTTGCCTACTACTTATTGCGGGACCTGCGGGATCCCGTTTGTCATTTCATCTGTATTC
The DNA here is from genome assembly GCA_964036045.1 of Eutreptiella sp. 'Long Island Sound 2002'. NCBI lineage: Eukaryota > Euglenozoa > Euglenophyceae > Eutreptiales > Eutreptiaceae > Eutreptiella > Eutreptiella sp. 'Long Island Sound 2002'. The sequence continues at coordinate 52,853,302 of OZ038380.1, forward strand.
CGGCGGTGGTTCAATGCCCACTGATCGGAGCTACTTCAGCGGCCGTGCGGCCGGCTCCGAGATTGCCTGCGTAGGTTCGATTCCCTATGGGAGGGAATCTGCTAACCTGTGATTTGGTGCTGTTTGTGACTGCTACGTTCCTCTTGGGCATGTACTTCCTGCCCGTGGCAGTCGCTTTAAGTGGGGGGGTGAAGCAGGTCACAACCCTACCCTGGCATTTTACCCCTAAGGGAGCATTATTTGGCCCTACATATGGGATATATGTGGGATAGGGTATATCATATTCCATTTCCTTGTTAGGAACATAGGATGTGGGATAGATAAGGCAATCTTGGATGTTTAGTAGTTATATCAATTAGTGGATGATAGGGTGGATTTCTCATATGTGCAAATCAGGTATTTCATTGGCTATGTGTACCATATCTGTTTGCAGGATACTATTCAGTCAACACTATCGTTATGTCTTCGGTGCCAAGCAATGTTGCTGCCCATGCCACTGCGACCTCTGCTCCTGACCACCCGGTCTGGTTTCACCTGGTGGTGCACGAGCGCGAAGGCCCGGCGTGGCTCAAGGAACATGTGACGGCACTTCGGTCCTGGGCAAGCAGATCCGGGTGCATGACCACCCGGCGATCAGCTCCGGCTACACCAGGGCGCTGAGCGTGGACGAACTGACCCCCAGCCACCCCGACGTCCGGTGGCACTCCGCGGACCTCAACGCGGGGTGGCTCAGCCCCACCGGGTAATACTGGATCCCGGAGGCCTGGGGCCACACCTCTTCCGACGCGTCCGGGGGCGGACCCTGCAAACACGCCACCAGCGTCGCTCTCGCCGCCGACCTCACCCGCACGTGGGCGGTGGCCATCTCGCGCACGGTGCCCGACGGGGAGGGGTTGGCCGCCTCCCTCCCCCTACAATACGGTGCCCGACGACCGTGAGTCCACACGGTGGACGCCGAAGTCATCCTCCACCTCCTGCGGCACGCAGATTGCGAGCGGAACACGGGGTTCCCCGCGGGCGCAGCGAAGGTGGTCAACCAGATGCCCCTGCGGTGGCTCCGGGACGGCCTGTGCGCGCGAGGGCAACACGCCGGGCACCCGTTCTGGTACGTCCGAGCCACCTTGCACCACAGTGACGCCCTACTGCACAAGACGGAGTGGGCGGCGTCCCAGGACACCGTCCTGCAGAACACGCCCCCGCACCCTGGCCACGCCCAACTCATTGTCGCCGGCCGTGACGGCCACCTCGATCTACGGCCCACCACGATGCGGGCGCTCGGCGAGATCGTGCAGCGGGCGCAGACGGACCATGCGCTGACGCACCAGGGACACACACCTTTGGGCGCAGCCCACGCCACAGCCTATGTCCACGCCCGGGACCTCACCGCGACGGCCACCAACCACCGGGCGCTGCGAGCCCGAGACGGCCACACGCCGGTGCAGCGCAGGCTCCGCGTCCGTAAGGAGCGGCTCTCCGGCGTCGCCGTCGTCCCACAACCGTGCCTCCTATGCGGCGGCCCGGAGGAGACCCTGGTGCACATGCACGTGGGGTGCGCCCACTCATCGCTCCTCTGGCCCCACTACCGCGAGGCGGTACACGAGGCAGCCCGCCACCTCCAACCCGGGGACAAAGCCCTGTGGGTGGCCTCGTGGCGCTCCGCAGGCGCCACATGGACGGAAGTCTTCTGCTCCGGACTGGTGCCCGAGGACGCGGAGGCGCAGCTCCGCGCCATAGCCTGCTACGACCCGCCAGGAGGGACCTCTGTGGATGATTTCCTCCACCACATGCTCCGGCTGGGGGACTTCGCATGGAAGCTTCGCAACAACCTGCTGGAGCAACTCCTCCGTGAGCCCCTAAGCGCGGCGGCCCGGGCACACCGATGGCTCACTGCGGCTGAGGCGACCACCCTCCCCCTCCCCCGCGCCCTGACAAGGACTTCGTAGCCTCCCTCCGTGTCCTGAATGGCACTCTGGACTGCCTGCCCCAAGAGGGCCCCCACCAGTACCAGGACCTGCCGAAGGGGTTCTCGAAGCACCTACAAGACGCCCTCTTCCCACCGTGGATCATCGGGCGCGGCTCCATGACCGCGTGGGAGGCGCGCATCGTGGGTGAGGAATGGGCGCCCGAGTGGAGCCGGTGGTGCCCCGCCACGCGCGAGCCGGAAACCCCTGCGCAACGATACGCCGCCATCCCGCTCGAGGGATGGGGGCCGGACACCCGGCTGAGACCCACCGTGATCCGCGGGGCGGGACCTGACCACCCGTGGGACGCGGCGACGGGGGAATGGCTGCAAGCGGCCCCGGGGCCGCAAACAGGATGGACTGGGGACGTGTCCTCACTCGTCAGGACACCCGTCCCCCCCCGCATCGTCCTTCACGCCGCCAACGTACTCCGGGCTACGGAGATACGCAAATGGGGACACGCTGCGGCCACCGTCCGGTGGCACCCCCCAGAGGACGGGGCCGCCCAGCTCGCTGTGGCGCAATGCGGGGCCCGTATACGACGACGCCCTGTCCCGGCTGAGCAACACCCAGGGGCCCTTGCTCCTCATGCTCTCCACCGACATTGCAGCCGCGCTGCGCCAGGAGCTGGACGCCTGCAAAGGGCTGCGAGTGGGATTGGAGGCAGTCGCGGATGGCACCCTGCTGGCCCTCCTCCACCGAGACGCCCAGAACGGGTGCCAATGGGATGCGCTGACGCTCCACCTCACCGGGCGCCACGTGTACGTGGCAACCCCCCCCCAGGGGCACCCCCGCCCGGCGTGGGACGACCTCATCGCCACCTTCCACGACCACGGGATTCTCCCCGACAACACGTGGCGGGAGGTCCAGCGGAAGACCCTCGGCAGGGACTACTGGCGCCGCGTCCGCGCCCGCCTGCTGGAGATCCGGGACCCCCTCCGACAGACGTGGGACGACCTCTGGCTCCGCCATCTCGACCCTTGGTCGCCGCCCTCCCACCTCCCACACACCTACCGGGTCTGCGGGGAATGTGACACGGTGTCCTGCGCAGCGTCGACAGGCGCCAACAGGTGCGCGCGGTGCGCCCAGGTGGCCGCGTGTCCCTCGCCGGAACCTCTCGCAGGCCCGCGCAGGCACACAGAGGCGGACGCCCTGCACCGGCGCATGGAGGGGGCACACGCCCCCTCACACGAACGCGCGGGCCCCGCGGGCGCTGCCCTTCTGTGGATCCACGTGCACCTGCGGGACCCCACATCAGTTGCGCACCTGTCGCACGTGTTCGCGCCCTGACCCCCACCCGCCGCCGCCCTTTGCAGAGCCCGCAGTACCATGCCACGCCGACGGGGGGATGGGCCGGGACACGCCAGGGCCCGCCGCAAAGCGCAGGAGGCGGCCGTCCGGGGCCTGGTGGCGGACGCGGTGGCAGAGGCGCACGCTGCCGCACGGCGTGACCTGACAGGCAGTGCGAGGGCTTTCCTCAACGAGACCGCCCTCCCGGCCGTCCGCGCCCTGAACGGAGCGGAGGCCCCTACGCTGCTCCTGGCGATGCACCGGATCGTGAACACTGTCCAGTCGGGGCTCATCAGCCCGGAGGCGGCCCTCTACCGGCACTGGGTGGAGTGGCATGAGTCCAACCGGTCGGGCGGGCCAATGTCCAATGGGGATACCCTGCAGCTGACGGGAGTGGGGTCCGCCATGTCACTCCGCAGCAGCGCCCCAGCCCTGCTGCACGCCCCCAGGACGTGCTACCCCGGGGACGCGACCCCGTACCTGAACCAGGCGCAGGCCACATACCCGGGGGGGGTGTCAGCGCTGGATGCGGTGCTCCACCTTCTACACCCACCGGAGGAGGACCTGGAGGTGGGCGAGATCACGGTGTTCGTGGAAGGCGCGGAGGAGGCGCCCGCCCGCCCCCGACCGACCAACCCGGTGTACGACGGCACCAGGCCTACCTCCCCCTGTACGGCATCGTATGCGAGGCGTTCCCCAGGGAGCCCACTTGGTGAACCGCCCTCCCGCCGGCGACGCACGCGCCCCGCGGCTGGGCCAACCCAGACCTGTCCCCCCCCCTCTCCGGGACCAGGGGTGCCCACCACAGGGGGCAGGTCCTCTGGCAAGAGTGCCCTGGCACCCCCCTGCTCCTCCTCGTCGTCGCGACCCGCGCGGACCCGGAGCGGGTCCTGGGGACACCCCCACCAACCTCCATGGGGCAGCACCCGTACCCCGCGCCCCCCTCCCGGCGCCCGCGGCGCGGGACGGAGTTCAAAACTTCCTGCGAACACAGGAGGTCACCGCCGTTACGGGGGTCCACCTAGTGCGGCTCCCCCCGACACCACCCGACGACCCCCGGGGGCCCAGGGCCCTGGGCCCCGCCCCAGACTGGGGGCTGTGGCGCGACGCCTCGGCCGCGTGGCTTCCCCGCCCCCCCTCCCAATGCCGATGGACGGCCGCCGGCCCCCGCCCGTGCGGGGCTGACGCCACAGCGGGCCCCCCACCCCCTCCCCCCCTCCCCCCCGCAGAGCACCGCACGGCACTACCCACGGCACGGCACTGATGCACCAGGAGGTAGTGGGAAGGGCGCGCCTGCCACCACGCATGCCTACCAGGATAACAGTGATGGCAGACTCCGATGGCTTCCCGCAGCGGGACGACCGCCACCACCGCCGGTCCCGCTACCGCTCCCCCGTCTCCCCGGAGTGGACGGGGGAGACCCCTCCGGAGCGCGAGGAGCGGAGGCTGGCGGAGGCGGCAGTGCGGGTCGGGCCGCCACCGCCGGCCCAGGAGCCTGAGCCAGCCGAGGTGACCCCCGCTTGCCGCCCAAGCAGCAAGCCCTGCCGCCCCGCCCCAGGAGGGGGCCCCAGACGCGCAGGAAGCGGAGACCGCAGCCCAAGCGAGCCACGCCGCGGCCGCGACCGCGTCTCCCGGCACACCGCCGACACGGGGGGTAGCCCGGGCGCAGGAACCGGGCGCATCGCCGAGGGCTGCCGCAGCCGCAGAGGAGAGCAGGGGGGGGCGCGCGAGGGGTTGCAACCGCGGCCCCAGCAAGCCGCGCCACCGCCTCAGCCGGCCACGCCGCGACCCCCAGCACGCCGCGAAGGCGGGGGAAGGACCCCGCACGGGCCACGGGCGCCTCGCCGGCGGCCGGCGCAGCAGCAGCAGTGGGCAGGGAGAGCGCGAAGTACCGCGCCCACGCCAACCCCACCCACACCCACACCAGTCCCCCCAAGCCGTTTCCCCCCAAGCCCTTCCCCCCGGGGCGGGCGCGGCACGTCCGCCCCCCGGCGCCCGAGCGCTCGCCGCCGGGCATCACGCTGCCGCAGCTGCAAAGACCAGGGGACGCCCGGCGCGTGATCCAGGAAGGAGGGGACGGCGCGCAGGCAGAGCTGCGTGCCAGCCACGGGAGCGCGGAGCGGAGGACAGGAGGCGACAGGGGAAGTCCCCAGGAGCGCGCGCAAGGAGCAGGCCAGGGCACGCGCGGCAGGAAGCAAGGGCGCAGCAGCGGAGGGGGACAGAGCGCAGGCAGCGGACGGCGCGACTCAGGGCAGGGGGCCGAGAAAGGGACCAGGGCACGGGAAGGGCGCGCAGGGGCGCGGACAGGGCGCCCAGGTGCAGGGAGCGGGGCGAGGGACGGTGGGCGAGCGGGCGGGCCAGGGCGTGGGGGACAGGGGGCGGGACGCGCGGCACGGGCAGGGGGCCGGAAAGGAGCCCAAGGGCAAGGGCAAGGGCGCCGCGGGCCCCGAGGGACAGGCGGGACGGGGCATGGGAGCCCGGGGGGGAGGGTGGGCCGGAGGGAGGGGGCGGGGAGCGGGGCGCCCCCGCAGCCGGATATGCAGCCGGTGAGGTGCATCCCCCCCGGCGTCCAACAGATGCGGGCGCACCACACCCACCACCACCACCACCACCACCACCACCACCTCTACAACATCGACGCTGACGCTGGCGAGCTCGTCCCCCCCAAACCCCCACGACCCCAGCACCAGCCAGCCCCCCCCTGCGCCGAGAGCGGAGCCGGCGCGAATGGCCTCGGCGGGGGGGGGGGCGGGGCGCGCCATCGGCGCCGCAGGCACAGGGGCAGCGGGGGGAGCCAGCGCGAGGGGCAGAGGGAGCCCGGCCCTGGGACCGGGAGTGGGGCACGGTCCCGGACCCCCTGGGGGAGGAGGCCCTCCCCCTGGTTGGGGAGGTGTACGGCTGGTTGTGCTGGGCCAACCAGGGGACCACCAGGGGGTTGAGGAACCGGCCCTTTGATGCCGTGCTCCTCTGGAGGGACAGAGGAAACCGAGAGGTACCCCCGGGGGGCCGGGCGGCCCCAGAGGACCATGAGAGGGTCCTCAGGTCAGTGATCCAGGCGGCGTGGCCCAACAGGGAGCCGACGTGGCCGGCCTTCCTCGAAGGGGGAGCGGTGCTCCGCATCACGGATGCGGACGCCAACAACTGGCTCCCCCGGGCCTTGCGCAGCGCCCTCGCCTACTGGCGCTATCGCCGGCGCAACCCGCCGCCGCCACAGCCCCAGCCCCCACACAAGCGGCGGCGCAGTGACAGCCCAGACGGCGGGTGCGAGAAAGTGGAGGGGGGGGCTGGGCCCCCCGACCCACGCCCCCCCACGGTACGGCGTGACGAAGGAGCGCGCGCCACCTCCCGCGGGAGGGAGGGCGGAGACAACGAGCGCGAGGGGGGAACCTGCTGCCCCGCAGCCCGCCAACCGCCGACCGCTAACCCTCACGGCCGCCCCCGGCCGGCCAGCGCCGCGCGACGACAGCAGGGGAGATGAGGGGCCCAAGCGAAGGCCTGCACGAGGGTCCGGCTCTAGGTAGAGGGGGGCGGGGGAAGGGTGCGACCCCCCCAGCCGATGGCTGGCCCCCGGGGCCGGGACCGCCATGCCGCCCCCCCCCCTGGCCGTCAGGAGGCGGCGCCAGGGGACCAGAGGGCCCCCCCACTCCCCCCCCCCCCCCACTCAGGCCCAAGAGCGGACGGAGGCAGACCAAAGAAACGGCGGCCCCGCAGCCCCCCTGAGGAGGCCGCTGCAACCGGGGTGCGGGGGCACCACGGCTGAGGCAGGCACCCGCACGCCCTGCCCGCTGCCGGCCGACGGCGGACCGCCGGCGCCCAGGACGGCGTAAACGGAGCGGCCCTATCAGAGGCCGGCCCGAGGAATACGGGGGCGCGAACCAGGGCGGGGCGGTCCCCCCCCCCTCCCCCCCCCCCCTTCCCACTGGCCCGTTGGCGGCCGACCGGACCGCGCCTGACGCCCGCGGCCGCCCGGCAACCCCCACGGCACGAGTATACCCCGGGGGGGCACGCCGGATACAACAGATGGCAGGCCGACGCCCAACGGGGCGGGGGGGCGGTTGGGCGGCCCCCCAACCCACCCACCCCTCGCTCCCCCCCCCCAGCTTGGGCGCCACAGGAGCGGCCCCCCGCCCCCCCGGAGCCGAGGGGACGCCCCCCCCCCCCGAGATGGGACCGCGACGCGGGGGGGAGGGATGCGGCTGTACACCGCGCGCCCCAGCGCCCCGGGCCGCCTGCTCCCGCGGAGGTTGCGGCCGCAGGGCGAGTTTACACCAGCGTGCCGGAGCAACGCGGGCACCAAGCTTGGGGGCGGCGCACGGCGGCGCACCAGAACAGTATGGAGGCCGCGCCCTACATGCCCCTCCCGTGACCACAGCCCACTCAGGGAGGGCAGAGGGGGGGTTCAGGTCTGCAGGGGCCCCCGGGGAAGCGGTCCTCGGGCCGCCCCTCACCCCCCCCCACCCTGGCGCGGCACCGCGACCCCGACCGCACGCGCACGCCGGAAGGGAGTGCGCCGACGACACGAGGGGGGCCAGGATTGAGTACCGCAGGCCGCCACCCAGAAGGGGAGTAGGGAGGCCGCGGCGCGACCCCCCCGCCCCAGCCCCCCCCCCCGCCCGCAGGCCGCGGGGGCCCCGGCCCCCAACCCCCGAGGCAGGGGGGATGGTCCCCCCCCCCACCCGAGAGAGGAGCTGGAGCGCGACCTGCCCCCCCGCCCCAGCCGCCAGCTCCCACAGGGGCCGCGGAGAACAAGCAAGCCCGCGCCAACGCATCGGGGCGCCGCACAGATCGCGCCCAGAGAAGGCGGGCGAGCACGAATTGGAGTGGTATGGGGGGCCACGCCCCCCATGGACAGCACGACGCCACTGACACCCGCTTGGTTGCCTGCCCAGGGAAGGCAGAGGGACGGAACGAGGCAGAGCGACCCCCCGCCCTACAGGCCCTCCCCAGCCGCACAAACGGGGGGTACGGCGCACGCCCCCCCGCCCCCCAGCCCGCCCCCCGGCACACGAACGCCACGGACCCGCCCCGCGCTGCGCAGCCCCCACAGGGCATGCAGGCCGAGGGGACAGAGAAGGGCCCCCACACCCGCACGCCCGCGCCCACAACACGTGGATAGCGGACCCCTACAGCCCGCCCAGTGGGCGGGCAGTTGGTGGAGGGGGAGCGCCTGACCCCAGACGCCCCTCGCAACAGTAGAAGGCACCCCCCCCGGGGACGCCCTACCGCCACCCCCACAACCTCAAGCCAAGTACGGGGGAACCGGGACCGGACCGCCCCCCCCCGAAGCACGCCAGACGGAGAAAGGGACCGGGGCAGGACACGCGGAGGGGCACGGACCACATGAAACGGCCCTACCAGCGCCCAGTGCCGGGACCGCGCGAGGTGAGCACGCCACACCACCCAGGAGGGGGGGGAGCGGACGCCGCGGGAGCGCGAGCGCACACACACGTAAAGGGCACGCGGGGACTACCAGAAGGGCAACCAGACCGAGCGCGCGGAACGCACAGACCGCGTGGAATGGCGTACCAGCGAGCGAGGGTGAGGGACACCCTGACGGGACGGCCTGCCACACGCAGCGCGGAACACGCGGGGCGGGAAGGGGGAAACGAGAGAGACACAACACCAGGTACCGGCCCGAACCCCCTGAACCGGCCGTGAGCGCCGCGCACACACAGACGGGGCACTGCACCCGCCAAGGCAGTAGTGGCGCATAGCGCCACGCCCCAACCCCTAGGCTAGGCAGCCTCCGCGCCAGCCCAAGCGGGTCCCACTTGTGACAAGCCAGTAGCACGGGCCCGGCGGCGCCGGCGCCCCGGGCGACCACGCTTTAGGGGGGCAATGCAGTGGGTAAGCGCCCGCAGCCACGGCTGCGAATTGATGCACTGACCGCAGAGTGGCAAAACGGGGAAGCCGGGGAAGGACGGGGCTCCGAGCCCTGTAAACCCGGGGGACTCCGCCACCAGGCAGGAGGTGCGTCTTGGAGGGCCCCCCACTAGGACCCGGTGGGGAGGATATCACCTGGCCCGACCAGGTGGCCCCCCGGGGCCGAAAGGCGTCTAGTACCCGCAAAATCAAACCTCAAACCTCAAACCTCGAACAGCTCACACAACGAGAAAACAGTGACAAAACCGCCACAGGAGCAGAGGTCAGCACCACATTGAATGACCGAAATAACCGTTTCGGACTGATCTGAAAATAACCAAACAGGCAGAGAAGAAAAGGTAGATTACTTGGTATTTTCTGATGGGCAAAGGGCCCTGCCCAGTGAACCCAAGGCTCTGAGCGCACTGGTTACCCATCCCGGGCTCTTCCTAGGATTTCCTCCGACCCAGCACCCCGCACTCAGCACACCCACATCACTGCCCCAGCTCAGTCCCCATGGGAGCCAGAGAAGAAGTGATACTGACAGACACTCCCCTCACACGCTTGCCGAAAACTGTTCCAAAAACTTGCAACTCTGTGGGGTGGGGGGAACGGCGAGTTACGGGCCGTGGTTGCCTAAAGCGGGGAGGAGTTGCCATGCCTTCAGCCCTAGCCAGAGACTGCGATATCCGAGGCAGGGGGGGTGGAGTTGGGGTTGGGGTGAGGCAAAACAAGGGGCGCGTTCCCGCCCAAACATCATCGGGTGGCAGGAAAGGCAGGTGGGTGAACTCAACAGTTTCCATCATGCTGCTGGTTAGTGGCGGCAGGGAAGGAAACCCTGAGGCCCACATCTCGGTCTTGACAATCAGGTCGATGTTGGACACCTTGCAGCTGACTGTTCCCATGGCCATGACTTGCGGGGTGCTCGCTGTCCCTTGACTGACGACTTGATGGAGCTTGACTTCCCCATGAGGGTCGTGGGGGGTAGACTTCTCCGGAAGGGAGGTGGCCGCGAGGTTCATTCCCCTCCTATAATGGCGGCGGGGGGTTGACTTCTGAGTAGATGGCGCCTTTTGGAGTCGGTCATAGGCCATTCGCGCATGAGGGCCCTAATCATCTTGCAGCTGTCGAGAGGGTCGTCATGGCTTGTTGGCCTTTGCTTTCTCCCCTCGGTGCTGTGCAACTGGTGTCACGCAGTGCCACACAGTGTCACCGGGGAAAGGGTAGAACAAGTACACGGGGGTGCGCATGCTCGCCTACCTACACCCCACACTCGGGTAAGGAAGGGGGGAGTTCAATGTACGTACCCCGTGTAGCGGAGGTGTCACTCTGGGCTTCGCATTCCCGGAGGGGGGCCACCCCGCTCATGGCTGAAAAAAAAATCGAAACAAAGAATCTCTCGGTGAATCACCGGGGTAAGAGAATGGAGGAACTACAATTCCCATAGTCTAAAACGTCAAACTGGGAGGCACACCGTCGGCTCAAGGTGGGGTTAATTCAGCGGGGTTGTAGGGGGCATTTGGGGTATTGGGGCTGACTGCCTACCACGCCTACCTCATACATATGCTCTGGGTTCCCACTCTTGAGCCAAGTAAACAGGTGGGGGAAACTACAAAGGGGGAATGGAAGACATACAATATGCTGCAGCCAAGAGAATGGAGGGGGCTGGTGTGGGTACCTTACTCATGAAAGAGTAAAGTGGGCTCGGGTGGGATGGGGTGATACGCTGGTTGGGGGTTAGCGTTTTGTAACCCACTGCCCCCGATTACCAAAAAACTCAATCCAAAATTCATCTCACATATACGGCACCATGGGATATCATTGGACACACTAATGAAATGGTAACCGCCAATGTTGAAAATGAAAGAAAAACCTTTCATTAAGCTCACGGACCCACTCGAATTCTTCATGTCATTCCCTCTTTGGGCTGCAAAACCTCGGATGACGTTCCTTGGGTGGTGTTTTCCTCTCCCACGGGGAGGTGAGTGGGTGTCCCCACATTGAGAATTCTCCGAAGAGAGGGGGGCGGGAAGAAGAGTTGGGTTCGGTTTGGGTGGATATGGTGGGAATGACGGGGAATGTCTATGATGGAGAAAAGAGAAATTTCTGTGGGTGTTCCTTCATTGTGATAAGTGCCCACTGACCCACATTGATCCCCTTTCCCATACCCCTGCTCCTTCACCCGGAGCAATTGCATTTGGCTGGTGTAGCCCAGCAGGACAGGGGGGAGGTATGCTCCTGAATTTGAGAGGGAATGGAAACAAGTTGGAGAGATCGGGGAAAAACATTTCGAACTGCCAAACCCTCCTGAAAAATTTGGCAAAGATGTTTGACACTCATTGGCACACTGGGAATTCAACCCATGGATACCAGTGCTGCACCCTGGTGACTTAGCCACTGGGGTACTCCCTCTCTGAGGGTTGCTGTCCCAAGGGCGTTTTAGGGGGCAGAAACCCAACGGGGTGGTGTATACACACACCCTAATCGAGAATCGTTGCTGGGCACTGCCCAGCCACTGACCTACCTGCAAGTAAATCACAAATCCGTGCGACCATGGGCAAAAGTTCTTTCAACCCTAACCCCATCCCACCATTCATGTCCAGGAAACTGCTATCCATCCAGGATTGGCAGATCGCCAGCTGGCTGGCCTGCTGCTGAATGCACAGCTGCACAATCCAGATCAATCGACTGCCAATAGCTTACAATGATTCACTTGAATTCGATGGGTTTTTGTACCATTTAGGAGTACACTCATAAAAGAGCATAAATCACGAACCAGCTGGCGCCGCTGCATCCCGAACACACTCTGCACGTGTGAAACACATTCATGGCGCACAGGAAACACACACAGAGCGCACAGAGCACTTAGAAAGAATGGCGCCGGCGCTCAAAATCTTTACCCTTAACTGGGTTCGAACCAAGGTATAAGAAATGGGGTACAACCCTCTAACTTAGGGCACAGCAGGCCTTTTCAGCCTGCCGCCTATCGCCATACATAGAACACGCGCGCTACAAGCTACACACACTTCTACTGGTCGCCTACACTCACTGCGGGCTGACAGGGACTCGTCGAGGGGCCGAGGGTACAGACAACCATCAAACCGCACATACACACATTAAGTGACCCAGCAGCGTACACATAGCGTGCACAACACTCAAAAGCAAACCCGCGCCGACATGAGAGCAGTACCAGCAGCGGGACTCTAACCTGGGTCACAGGACCGGCACCAGGTGTCTTACCGTTAGGGTACAACGCACCTGTTGAGCCCTTCAGCAGTTACCGCAGTCATAACGCGCGGCTTACACTCCACACACTCTACTATACCTATCCTACACGTGCTACGCACTCACAGACACACGCTGAGTGTACAAGCACGCAATAAACAACACAAAAGCACGATCGACGACAGGTGCGAACACACACAGCGCGCGTAACACCCAACAACAAACTGGCGCCGGCGCACAGAAAGGTGCCGGCCTTTGGGTTTGAACCCAAGCCCCTGCTGTGAGCGCCAAGTGCGTTGGCCGCTCGGCCGCTTACACACGACACATTCATCGCCCACGGCGGTTTATAGACTTCTCCGCCGCGTCAAAAAACACAGGGGAGTGTTGGTAAAACACAATATAAAAATTTTATTTCTGCGGTGTCGCCGCCGGTCGCCAAACTCGAGCACTCAAGCCAGCTCTCTCACACAAACAACCGAGGGCAAAGACAAGCACATAGTGGACACAAACTCACTAAGCAAACTCGACTTTACCCCAGAAAAAACTCAAAACAAGGTGTAAACTCAATACACAACCTACAAAACACAACTAAACTCAAACGAAACTCAACAACAACAACCGAACACAAGCAAACCTCACTTTCGAGTCCTCAAACAAACAATGAGCGCGCAAATAAAAGCGCTCAAGCGCTCAAAAGAACGAGAGCGCTTCAAAAAACAAAAACCAAGCAACAAAGAACTGTAAAACACAAAAGCAAAAACGGGACACAACAAAACATAACTCCTTGGTTGAAAGCTCAACCAAAATTAACAAACTGGAACCAAAGATGAAACAAACTAACAAAACAACAACCGAACACATCAACATAACAAGATTCGAAGGCAAAACAAAACTCAGCTTTCAAATTCGGAACCATAACAATTGTTAGCCAAAACAACAACCAAACATGCATGTAAATTAGCAAACATACTGAATAAACACTTGAGTGTCTAAATAACACCTACCACAATACACTGGCACTCAAACACAAAGAACACACTATGACACAAGTATGCCACACATATGACAACCATTCCAAGCAGATTCAAATTCAATGTTCTTAACCATGTCCTTGAAGTCGATCATGTTGAATTGAACTCCATGGAATTGAACCCCAAGAATTGAATTGATTCAAAGTTGATAGATTGACAAAGAAAATTGAAAATTCGTACGATAAACTTATATTGACCAAGATGATGTCCAGGACATTGCCGGTCATCAAACGGGTTTGCCCGCTCCCTTTGAACTCAAATTCAATGTTCTTTGGATGTGAGGGTGCCACCCTCGTGGCCTCTCTCCCACACATCCCAAGATAACCAAAGAGGAAGGAAGACCTGAATTGATACCCATGAATTCTTGAATATTGTGAAAAGGTGCAATGACCACAAACGCCTAAAATACAATGAGAATCAAATACAACACTTCAATCTACAATTTAATGCGACATCATAAGTAAAATGGTTGATTAGATGGGGAGACAAGCCAAAGATTCGTTGCGTAAACAACTTCACCAGTCAATTGGTTGTTTAGATGGGGAGGCATTTACCAATACCACACTAAGACCAAAAATTACCAAGACAACACCTCAATGCAAAATGAACATACATGAAAATGTTTAGAATATGAGTCATTGATGGTGAGAAAAAAACACAACTAAATCTAGTCTGAAGCCAACCAGAAAAAGAAAATTGAAACCTAAAGCCGAAAATAATCTAGAAAATGAAAATTGTACCTACAAAGCCCTACCAAGGGGGCTGGGGGCATGGTGCTACCTAAACTGATACAATGTAATATGCTACATGGTATAGAAAAAGAAAATTGGAAGAGCAAATGGGCACCAATCCAAAACTAATTTTTGGGGGGATCTAAACCTACCAAGCTACCATGTAATAAGCTAGTCCCTAAGGGGGGCAGAGCAAGTAGCTCATTATCTAAACTCCCAACTAGGGAGGAATCTCCTAAGAGTCCTACCAAGTCCGGGGCGTAGCCTAGGGGCTCATGACTAAGCTACACTACCAAAAGACATAGCATGTAAAAATGAAATCACAAGTCCCTTACTAAACCCAAACCCAAACCCCTACACCCACACAGTGCAAGTGTAAAAGACCATCTTCACCATGTGCCGTTTGATGGCGGACTTTGCCACCCGGCCTTTGGTTCCTTGCTTGGCTTGATGATTGCCAAGGGGCCATGATGGGGGGTGGCTCACCAAACCCTCATGTCCAAGAGACAACGAGGATGTGAACACATGCATTTGTACTACTACCCTTCACAGTACACAGGCATGTATGACACGCACATAGCTATCACAAACATTCACAACATCTGACGTAAACGGAAAACTGTGATCTCGAATGCCGTGTTAACGCCGTAACATCGGCACAAGTCAAAAACCAACAAATCTACCATAACATCCTACAAAATTAAATTGAATCCAGTTACAGAGTAGCACAGATCAGGTATGAACGGAATAATCCAGCACATCGCGATTTTAAGCGCGCGCACACACACAGCAACTACGCGGAAAATACAACTCTACATTTAAGCACGCAAATAATGAAAATTTATCTACCTATGTAAACTACCACATTTACACGCATCTGACTTATTGCTGAAGCGTGAACAGCAAACTTGCCTGAATTGGTCGTCCTTATTACAGTTGAGTCAGTGACTGGGAAACAGAGGGGTATGGATCGATCGTGATTGAGTTGTTAAAAAGAGGGGACTGTCCGACTTGTGCATAGTCATGCATGCATATGACGCACTATAGGGTAGGCCACGCAAAGTGCGCTCAGGATGACCCTTCTTTAGCTTACCCAGGGGCTCCGCCCTACGTTCTATGAGAGAATGGGGGGTGTTCCTTAAGCTTGCTTGCTTGATAGGGCTTCTTTCAGACTGCGCATTTTTTTCCTGTCGGAGACCCGTATAATACAAGGAGGCAGGTTAGGTTCCTCCGCTGAGAGCAGTCCTGCATTTGCCTCTATTTTCAGGTGGGCAAGGTCAGGGTGATTCGTGCTGCCGCAATTTTTCTTCTGCCCAGCTAAAGCACGAGCTGATCACACCACATTGTTCCCTCCGTGCCTACGCCAGGCCCTGTTTCGCGTCAAGACAACAAGCTCACACGCTGTGCACGCAAACAGAGTACTTCCTCCCTCCACGCCCTAGCAGGGAAACGTGTTGTGCTGTCCCTGTTAGGCCCTGTTAGGTGTGAATAGCTTCAAGGTACGGTCAGCCCAAACATGACCACTGGACTCATGGGCCCACTTGAGGAGTGCCAGAATACGGTCGCTAGGCAGGACTAACCGGTCCTCATGCCAGAGGTAGGTCTTGTCTCGCTTGCATTGCTCTTCGTTCACCAGAACGGTTCCAGACGCTTCACCAGGCGTTTGTGGATGTCCTGGAACTCCTTCAGGTCCTCAAGTGGTTTAAGTCCATGTAGGGTTCTGATCACGGTCATGTGGAGGTCCAGGTGTACATCCATACGGCTGAAACGTATCCTTGGCTAGCTCCTCAGACCTGGCACCAATCATGCCGTCAAAGTTGTGGCGGCTGATGTAGTCCGCACACTTGTTCTTGACGCCCGGGATGCGATGCACTGAGAGCCGTAGCGGGCTCGTCTAGTTCCACCAGCATCTGACTTAGCCTTCCGAGTTGGGAACCAATTTTGAAAGGTACGGACCGGCTCTTGGACACATAGCCAAACCACAGGGTTGCTCCCCAACAGCCTGAATCAGAGGATAGCACGAGCATACCCGCGAGCAGTTCTTGCTTATAGGTAGAGTAGTTACCCCCGGCCTCGTTCCTTTTCCAGTTCCAATGCCCCAGGGGAACCAGGACACACTCGTCGTCAAGGTAGCTGTGCCTGAGAGTGCCGTCTCGGTTCAGTCCATCAGTCACCCATTGGAAAATTGCCAAGTTGAACCCCTCCTTCTCTAGTGCTTACCACTGGAACACCGTTCCACCTCCGCCCACATTGCTGGCGCCAGTCACGAGGACAATTTCTCCTTGTGCCCTAGGCACGCCCAAGCACTTCGCGTTATCTACTTTGTCCTTGAGCTCGTTGAACACTTGCTGCTCTTTAGGGCCCCAGCGCCATGTCGTACTGTTCTGGATGAGGTCCGTCAGGATGGCGCTGGTGTAGGTGAAATTTCTGATGTGGCCGTGGTAGAGACTGCAAGCCCCAATACATCTGCGTACATCATGGGGTCCTTTCTTGGGGTCTTCATGTTGTACCTTGACATCCATTAGGGGTTTGGCTTTAGAAGCCTCAGGGCTCTACAGGCCATAGCCAGTGTCGAACCCCAGGTACTGCATAGTCTCCTTCATGAACTCACACTTCCCCAGCTTCAGTCTGGTGTGGTTCTACTGGCAGGACGCACAGAACTCACCCAGGAGTATTAGGTGGCCGGCCAGCCCCAGCCCAGAGCCGACGCTGACGGACTGGGGCTCGGGGTCGCCACACCCCGGGCGGTATGCGCCGCCGCCGGTACGGAAGGGGCACCTGACGGTCGCGGGGTGGAGTGCAGGGGAACTGGGTGGAGCTGGTACGCTCCGTGAAGTGGGCGGGGAGGACGAGGGGGGGGCGGGAGAAGCGACGGACCTGCCCCTTCGGCTGACTGGTCGGGAGGGCAGGGAGGCCGAGGGAAAGGGGGCCTGAGATGGAGGAGGGCCTGTGGAGGAGGATGCTGAGGGAGACGCTCCCAGAGGTGAGCCCGGACTGTCCCCGGGAGCGGAGGAAAAAGCCCAGGGTGCGGAAGCTGCGGGATCTGTTGCAGCGGGAGGGGTGGTACGATGGCGAGGCGTAGGACGGGGCAGGAGCAGGACCGCAGTGCTCATCCTCATCAACACGTCAGTGCCAGGCGCACGCAGAGTGCAGGGTGGACGGACAGACGAGAGGCAAGGCGGGGTGCAGGAGAGGAAGACTCGAGGAGTCAGCAAGGGAAGGAGATGGCCCAGGACGGGCGTGGGGGACGCAAGAAGTAGAGGAAATGCGAGGCGGCGCGGAGGAGCAAGAAGTGGCGGGGACAGGGTCAGCGGTGGAGGATGGCAAGTATGGCAGCGGGACATGAAGTGACGGCAGACGAAGACAAGAACCCCCAGAGGGGGGAACAGGGTCGGCAGCAACAGCGGCTGGGACGCCGGAGTGCGGGAGCGCCGGCAGGTGCGGACAGAGCAGCCGGACAGGAGGGTGCAGGAAGTTCCGTGGGTGCCGCAAGAAGCTCGGCCAGAGGGAGAAGCCTGACATGATGCAGAAGTACTGGTGGACTTGTGTACTGTGGACTGGTGTGCTGGTGGCGTACGGCGAGCGGTGGTATGGGACCGGGTAGCGATGCCAGATGCGCTGGGCCGGCGGGGATACTCAGCGTGGGATCGACACAGACAGGAGCCGGTCAAGAAGATCGGACGATGACATGGAGCTGAGATGCCCGCTCGGAGTGCTGGGCCTACAAGGATCGCATTGGCTATCATGGGGACCATGGGCGGTTCACTCTTGCCTGCTGCGTGAGGGATAGCTCGATCAGCCACCGGCACAAGTCGTGGCAGCCCTGGACAACGCATCATCTAACCCGTCCACAAGCAGGACCGCAATCCAGCCCGCACGTAAAAGCTCTTCCTCGCCGTGAACCCATGGCGTCCCGGATGGGGTGGGAGTCGGGGAAGGGGGGCATAGCACAAAGCTTGTGGACGGTAGCACATCGGAGTGGGCAGGGTGAGGGTACGACTGAAAACCGGGGTAAAGGGTAGGGACAACAGAATAGGGCATAGGTAGAACCCACGGGTGGCACACGCGGGAGAATGCACGGCAACAGCAGAGACGGCGGACAGAAATGTACCGACAGGATCATCAGAGTGACAGCGGATAGGGGGTGAGGGGGCGAGAAATGGCGTGACTGGGGGTGAGGACACGGGGCGGCGAGGCAGGGAAACGCAGAGAGGCGCAGAGGGCACACAGAGGGTGCGCGTGAGCAGCAATGAGCGCGACAAGACAGGCAACCACTGGAAAAAAGCAGGAGAACCAGAGGGCTAGATCCGCGCGGGAGGGGGGGAAAGCAGCAGACGGACGAAGGCACAAAGATACACCACGTCTCGCGCAGAGAACCGCCATGCCGATGGGCCGCATTGAACCGTACCGGCCTCCCCGCCCCACCATTAGGGAGCTGATGGAGGGCAGGCCGGCGGGGGCGGACGAGGGGGGAATCCTCCCGAAGGGGTATCAAGGGGAGGCCGCCCAAGTCCGACCAGGACGGAGGACAGGGCGGAGGCCCAGAGGCGCGTGTGAGCGCGCGAGATACAGCCCTGGCGCGGGGAAGATCAGCGGGAAACACACAGAGCAGGAGAGCAGCAGTAAGAGGGCGGGAAGGGGGGGGAAGGGAGGGGAGACAAGAGAGGGAGGAGAGGAGAGGGACGCGAGGTAGGGGCGCCCACCTGGCATGGCCAGGTACCGGCAAGGGGCATGCTCAGGAAGGCGAAGGGACAGGGGACGGGCACAGAGGGGAAACGTGACCCGATGACCAGTGCCGTGCTGACGTGCGTGCATGCAGGGAGGAGGGTACCACAAGGCAGGGAGCACTGCGGGAAGGGGGGGGGGGCAGACAAAAGGAACCACAGGCACCGCCAGAGGGCGAGCAGCGCAGAGCAAGTAGGCGGCGGGGGAACGGGGAGGAGCAGCCGTGCAGAAGAGGGGCCACAGGTGGCGGGCAAAAAGAAATCGCAGTTGACCAGGTCGGGAAAAGGCACGGGTACCGGGGCTGGGGCCAGGAAGAAGAGCCCCCAACAGATCAAGAAAGAAACAAACCACCCAAACGAAAGGGGGAGGGAAAGGAGCGACCCGTGCTAGGCGCGCGAAACGGTCCCCGGATGGATGAGAATCCAGTGGGCCCGCGCCAAAGGGTTGCTGGCGGCCCGGTGGGGTATAAGCACGGGATGATGGGAAAAGGGGACGGGACAGAGAAGGGCGTGTGGCTAGGGCCGCACAACAGCCCGGGGAGAATCAGAAGGCGCTGGGCGCGGGGAACAGGCCGTGATGGGTGAAGGGACGTGGCACGGGGGACAGGGACGGATGGCGGGAAGGGAGCGACCCGTGCTAGGCGCACAAAGCGGTCCCCGGATGAGTGAGGACTCAGTGGGCCCGTGCTACAGGTTGCTGACGGCCCGGTGGGGTATAAACATGGAATAAAGGGAGAAGGGGATGGGACGGAGAAGGGCGTGCGGCTGGGGCCGCACAACAGCCCCAGGAGAATGGGAAGGCGCGGGACGCGGGGAATAGGCCGTGATGGGTGACAGGACGTGGCACACGGAAAAGGGACGACGCAGGGTTGCGAACCAGGGACAGAGGGGAGACGGAGAAAACTGAGCAACAGCCCCGTGGGATTGAGAAACCAGTCGCCATGGAGTGGTGAACCATGGGCCAACCATGGGGAGCCTGGCCAGGGGAAGTCAGAAAAATGCCCTGAACTCCGGGACGGCCGTGAGGTGTCCGCAGGGGTGAGGGTTGGTCCTGAGGTCCTCGGGTCAATGGGCTGAGTACACGTAGGTTCACGCGTGACCGGGACCTAAGGGAAGGTGGAAAGGGTCGCCACTGGCCTCCAGCCGCGGATGGACGACACCAAAGGGCAGCTGGGAGCCGAGTGGGTACTCCAACCCGTGAGGGATGGGGAGTGGTGGATTGTGGTTGAGAGAGAGAAATGCTGCGCTGTCGACGACGGCTATCAACAGGAAAACCCGCCTGCAGGCACCCAAACGGCTGTGCTAGGGGGGGAAGGCCGGAGGATCCTTCGATGGGTGACCGGAAGGAGCCGAAACCGGGAGGGCAGCGACTGAAGGAAACCTACCGCCGGTCATGCCCCAAGAGAACCTGGGTGAAGTTCTCGGCGGTGAGGTGAGACAGGGGTCGCCAGGGGACCTGATGGTGGAGAGCTCTCCCTCCTGCCAGAGGCGGCCACCATGTAAAACAAACAAGACGGATGTCAGATGAGGCCACGGACGCGGCCGCCCTTACTTACTTACTTATTAGGCGGTCCTCCTGAGTATTCGTTCCCAGGCATACGGTGTGGATGTGTGCTCCCATCTGGGCGCCTCTGGAAATGAGTTCTTGCACCACAGGTCTCCGGCGTAGGGTGGACAGGATCGTGTTCATCAGCTCTTGAAAAAGGGCTCGTGCGTTGGCCACAACCTTCCATTTGAACACCCTCCCCTGAGGGCTGATGAACGCCTGGAGCTCATGGGCATTGGGCGTTGGGTCCACTTGCCAGAAACCACCTCGCTTGTCCATCTTTGTCTTGTAGCGGCAGGAGGCTAACCTCCTCAGGGTTGACTCGATGTTACCAATAGACCCCGACAGGTTCAGCGTTTTCTTCTTCCGCTCTCCAAGGTCCACCACCAGCCCCTTGCCTGTAGACCCAGGTTTAGCCACCAGCAAACAGGGGCTGCAGTGTTGGGGGTAGTCCCAATCATTGTACTCCAGGACCAGGCCAGCTTAAATATACTGTTGTATCTGTCGCCCAATCTCATGGATCTGCTCTTTAGGAGCCAGGTGGGGTCTCCTACGTATCTTGTGACCCACGAACTCGGGGTTCAGCTTCAGGTCCATCTGTACCAGCTTGTCACAGAAGGCTGGAGTGGGTACTTCATTGAACACCTGCAGGTAGCTCCTGATCAGCTTCTGTACTCTAGGGTCAAAGAGCCTGATGTTGTGCTCCAGGTCCATGTCAGAGTGTAGGCTGCTTGCCCCTTGATGAATCGAAGCAGGGAGGTGGTCATCAACTGCCTCGGCGTCCTTAGTAGTATCCTTCAGCTTTTTGTACGCGTATAAAACTTCCCGCCCCACAGTCTCAGGTGGACGATGACAGCATAGGATTGCTCCAGGGGGTTTGCATCCGCATTCTTCTGAGAGTTCATCTTCCTCTGGGGTCCTCAAATGGGCACCCCATACACTCTTCATGAACTCTAAATCCACGGCCTGTTGCCAGGTGGTAATCTTCTGTTCAAGGTCCTCCTTCAGTTGAGAGATATCTCCCACAGACCCCTGCTTCAGCGGCCATGAACGGTGTGTAGGCGTAGCGTAGCATAGCCTCTTTGCCATCAATCTCTTCTTTGAGTCGACGTACTCTCTCAGCCTGGATCAGGGGTCCACGTCCTCGTCCAAGCGCTCCCCTCCCCTGATGAAGAGTAGGGGTTTCTGTGGGGCAGCGAACTGGGCATTCTCCGGTTTCACCACGCAGGTCTGCACGAAGAAGGCGTCATGCTTGGTTTTGTCATCAGGGTGTGTGGAGCTGGGTAGCTTGGATAGCCCACATCCAGAGACTACATCAGGACTAGGTACATTGCAGGGGGACGTGGGGGCAACAGCGTCTGAAACAACATACTCGCCTCCCACATGAGTAGTTTCCACCGCTTCTTGAGGCCGGAACGGGTCTTCCAGGACATCCAGGGTGTAGCTGCTGCTCTCACGTTGAACTTCCTGGACCATAGCAGGGTCGAGATCTTCCCAGGGTACTGGGGCTAGGCCCCCGTCCACAACGCTGGGCATGCACCCCCTTCCTGGTTTCCCAATAGGCGTCTTGCCACCTAGAGGCACGTAGATGGCGTCGTCAAGCAGCTGGATGGAGGTGAGTGTAAGCTTCTCCAATGGGCTCCTCAAGCGGGGGATGACAGGACCATACCTTCCAAGGCCGCCTTCGTCAAGATCTTTCCCAGTACACTGAACCTGGAATTCCTGTAGGCCATCACAGAAGAGGGCGAATAAAAATCTTGTGGCAGCATTTTCGGCGTTTGGTTCAGTAGAAGTCCTGGACATGCTGCTTGTCACTGGGGAACAACTCCACCTTCAGGTCTTCCCTGGGGTATACGGACTCCTTTAGACCTTGGTCCAGGACATCCCCAAGGAGCTGATAGTCATCCGCTTATGAGGGCTCCTTCTTGCATGCCCACAGGTAGCTTGATGTGTGTTGAGACTGCTACAGTGGTACGGATTCCCCTCCGTCACCATGGCCCACTGGGAGGACATAGGGTGCTTGCAGCGTGAAAGATAGAATCTGAGAGTGGACGATGAAGAAGTCGGTCCCCAGGACGAAGTCGAAGGCTTCGGTGTCCATCACGTAAAACCGATGGGTGATGCACCTTGTTCCCATAGGCACGTCGACATCGCAGTCCCCACAACTGTGCACCACATAACAATCCCCTATGCGAATGGCTGCAGCAGGCATGGTGTTCTTGAGGTCCCCACGAGGTAATATTGTACTGGCCACAATTGATATAGTAGCCCGAGTATCCCGTACCCCGAGGTATTCTCATCCCCCAAGATGGATACGTACCCAGAACACCAGGTCTGTAGATCCCCCAGAGTGTCCCTGTCAGACCTCAGCGGGACAGGTAACGTCTAACCCCTTGTTGCGCAGTTTTAGCACCATCCGCATGAAGCGCACACTTGCGGGTGTTAGACTTGTCCCCATCTCTTTTGGCCCGCTAAGTCCCCTGTTCTTGCCCAGCTTGCGTCTGGAAACGGGCTGGAGGCCCCGTGTTTTGCTGCCAACAAGAGGGCTCAGGATACATCCCTCCTGGCATAGGGTTGGGTTTCCCCCGGACCTGTCCTGGTTCTTCTTCTTGTTCTTGTGCTGGTTCTTCTTGTCAGGGCCTCAGCGTCTTTCAGCTTAGCCTTGCGCTGGACCTTGGCCTTTGCCTCGTCGTTGAGCCTTATCCTTGCCTTTCTCACCATTGCTCTTGCCTCCGGCACTTCCGACGGCCATTATGAGCCTTGCTCTTCAGCTTGGCTGACAAGCGCTGCTTGTGGAGGCACTCGTCCTGGTAGTGCTTGCGCTTGCCACAGAAGGAAAAGGTGATGGTACATCCGGAGTTGTCAGGCATCCTAGCCTTCCCACCGGTGTTGGTCTCCTGCTCCTTGCCCTGGACCACGAGTCAATCATGCTGATCGCAGTCCGGGGCATGCAAGAGGCCGCCCTGCTCATGTCTGGTGTGACACAAGAAGAGGTCTTGCAGATTGCTCATATAGCGAGCATTCTTAGGGGTAGTCCCTTGTCCGGGTTGAGGTCGTTGATGCCCACGGCCCTGGGTCCCGGAGTAGCTTCCTCCGGGGCGGTAGGCGTTGAGGTGCTGGTCACTCTCCTTCTCCAGTGCCAGCTCCAATAGTAGTACAGACAAGTCCTCGTAGGTGCAGGTTCTTGCCTTGCGTTCCACCGTCGCCCGACATTCATCCCACACATCTCGTTGGATCCTGGCCACCAACCAGAAAAGCATCTCATCGCTGCCGTATGATCCGGGCGTCAGTTGCCCTACCCAGTGGTCCAAGTCAGCCAATAGTTCAGAGATAAGCGCAGCCCTGGGGTGGTTGGGCAACATAGCCAGGTTTCTGATCTCGGTCCGGTTGAAGAGGTTGCTCTCGTAGGATGGGTACCGACTCTCAAGGGCACCCAAAACTTCGGCGAATGTAGCGGAGTTGTTTTGGGATTGACCAACCCTCTTTCCTTTGTTTCCTCCATGTTCTATGATCCCCTCTTGTGTCGGCCAATTTTTGCCTTGAGGCATAGAGGATGTCCCCATGCCTCAAAGCTTTCTCACCTTTTGGGAATCAAGCTAGGGAGGGGAGTGTTTGGTTTCCGTCATGCCCTGCGCCCCCGGCGCCCCCTGTGGGGCCCGATCCCCGGCTATGGGAACACATACTCTTCTTTGTGCTGAATCCCTTCATCCCTTTGTGTAGGCTATTATAGGCCCACACTATGGCATTTGATAGGGGATATCATTAGCCTTCATCCCCCCATAACCTTCCCTCTCATGGCACTTTTGACTTGAACCTGCAGTAGGGATATCAGGGAACTGGGCGTGTTTTTCAGCCGTCTTTGTATCAGTTGATAGGGAAATCATTGGCCTGTTGATACCTATGCGAATTTGCCTTACATTTGCATAGTTACAGAAGCTAGATATTGGCAGTGGCTTGGTGGTGAACCGGCGTCGCGTCAATTCGCGGGCGAACTGCCAGTTCGGATCTGGCAACCCAAATCGCGAGACCATGAACTGACCTTTACGGTGAGTCCAGCCTTTTCAGTTAAATTAATCCTGACTGCATGGTTGTAATAGTCAGTACTTAGTTTATAATCAGAAATTGAAAGTTCAGGCTCCAGTGCCACTATTTTCAGAAGCCCCCTAACGTCATGGGGCCTGGGCATTCAAAGTATATGTACAGATGCCTGAATCATTAGGATCGAATTGAACTTTTGTAGTGGTGAAGAGACCATGGTGAATTTCAAGGTACAGTTGATTTCATTGATTTCAGCGAGAGTTCAACATTGGTATACATTTTGGTTCGCCTTCCTCTCCCTTTGCAACATCAAGATTTGGTTGTGGTGGGTCACCACACTCCATGGTGGGTTCCACGTTCAAGCATAAATAGTGCATCTTTCTTGTGTTCATGTTGTCACTTCTTCGAGTCAGTCTGTGCGGTCACTGCGGTTACTAGTGGTGATTAAATTTAGAGCTCGTAGCAGCAAGTCTCTACTTCCAATAGCATCTTGATTCGAGCTCATCTGAGGAAATGGCTATTTCTGGTGTCAATTTAAGGTTTGGGACTTTGAGAACTTTGTTTTCACGTGCTCAAAGTTCGCCACTATTTCTCCAAGATATAGTGGCGACAGAAAATAAGTAAGGGCTCATTTTGCTCGTACTTGATGTGTAGAAGCAATATATGTTAGACTTCTGGTCCGGCTTCGACGCTTTTGGTTCAAAATGTTAAACGTTTTTGAGCTCATTTTGGAATATTCGGTTTATGCCAAAAATCACTCATCCTTGGCCTTCCATGCCTGTAGGTTTTGAGCTTGGATCTCAAAGCTTGCGTCAAGATCCGGTCGAAGTGTTCTTTGTGCGTGTTCCGGGGTGTTTCTACTTCTGTTAATGCGCTTTGTATCGCGGTGAATCATCGTACATACGGCCATACATGAATTTTAATGACTGTGTCTTTGAATTGAAGTTTTTTCATGTGCTCACCTGTGATGATCATGGATATCCACCACAATTGAGTTTTTGGTCCAACTCTCGATCATTTGTGGTCTCCATGGCCCGTACTGATTGTATATATGGGCGCTCTAAACCGCTATCATTTTTTCCATTTGTGCTACGATCAATTGACCATGTGCGCTTTCGGCCAATTTTTGCTTATAGCAAATTTGGTCATGTGAACATTTCCCAAATTTACTCAGTTATGGGTTGCTTCTTTGACCTCATATCTTCATGTACAAGTCAATTGCGAACGGCAGCGTTCATTTCAATGGAGGTGCATGCCTTCCACTCCGGGCGCATGCAGTCCCTGGTTATAACTGACTTTGCGTGTGCCGCACCATTGCAATCTCTAACACGTTTTCGAGATTTCAATTTTTTTTTGTTCGCTTCAGCCACTTGGTTCTTCTGGGTCTCTGTGCCAAACATCCTTGTTTCTTGACCCAAGAACTCCCCAATATTTTTACCTTGGGTATTTGAACTTGTTTTTGTATCTTGCATCATTTACCCAATCCATTGGAACCAATTTTGCCAAGTGTCTAGGATAGTGGGCTTATATGGTCCCAGAGATGTACATTATGGACCCTGAAACCACCCTGTCATGTAGTCACTTGGCAGGTAAAACAGTAGAGAACCTATGAGGATTTACACCTTGGGGTCTTTTTCTATGTCTAAATGGTACTCTCTACTTTCTGCAACGGATTGCGAGGCGTTGCAATACAAAAATTTGATTTCGGTTGTTTTGGCAGAAGTGAACACATGCAGAGTTCGCATAAGGCTCAATACGACAAGTAACATTCTTCTTGGAATGCGCAGTATTGCATTCCCGAACGAACAATTCGAAAAACTTGTAGTCTCGCAAATTGAAATGTGAGGCCTCGCAATAATGTAGCAGGAAACTATAAAATGGGCAGATACACCAACTATACAGCATGTGCATTCCCTTTGCTGCGGCGCCACTGTATGGGCACCCATACAAGTCCCGCCGGCATCTCTAGTTTTGATACTATCGTCACCGCTGGCTTCACTGCCCAACAGAAATGGTTGTGATTCGCAACTGAGTGCCTCAAGTGGGATAAACATGAGAAATGTGGGACCAGTTGACTCTTACAAGTAACAGAGAATGCGCACGCGCGTCTGAGTTGCACGCAAAGATCAATATGGGCGTGTCGCGTGTGCAGCGCTGTGCTGGCAAGAAACTTTATTTACCTGTAGTGCTAAAGGAGCCTGTTTTCTGTGGAATTGTAGAGGCGAAATAGACAAATTTAATGTTTCCCAGAAGATTGTTCCTGCCACGCAACAGTGCGCATCGAGCGCTGAGGGAGTTGGAACGGACTGTCAGGCAATTGCAAGCTTTCTGTGTAACGGAACATGGATATACCACTGCTGAATTCCTATGGGCTGCCGTTGAAAAGAACAACAGTGGAGCGGATTTCTTTTTTGATTTTCCGCGCTTGCTGTAACTGAACGGAAGGACACGGCACTCACTACTGAGACTGAAAGGCACACCAGACCGCCCAGATGCAAATTACTTCAAGGAGGAGTTGTTCAACTTATACAAAATCTTGCGCTTGCAGTGCACACCCCAACACTAGGACGAGGACGCCCCCAGTTTTAACGCTATTGGGCGCGAGAACAGGCGCTGGTTGCGCACGACAGGGCTCCCGCGGCTGCGAAAAGAAACTATGAAGCAACGGTCCGCGGGGAAGATCCTTGAAACATGGTGTTGGATAGGGGGCGGCAAGTTTGCGTCTGGATTGACGATTGCTACATTAAGCAGCATTGAACGCATCCAACGATCCAGGATTCATCGCAAAATTGCACAGCGCTTTGCGTCGTTGAGATTCTTTGCAGATTGCGTTTTGTCGGAGGACACCCGAACATAGATGTGCTAATCGGTAGCATCGGCAGTGTGGCTGCAACGCTTGGCAGAATGAAACGCAGCTGTCATGGGATCGTGACAGATCTGAGCCTGCTTGCGGACAGACCAGCAGCTATACCGAGCATCAGGGCGTTCCTTGACATCGTGCGAGATCCAGTACCAAAACCTGGTTGGAAACCGCTGCTGCTGAGTACACAGCAGGTGTCCTGGTACAAGGGCCTGCTCCAGGTGTTGGACCACATTGCATCCCTCTCGAACCACACGCACCCCATTGTGCCCATCCTGGCTGATGAGAACAAACACAAAAGATGCCTGCAGTTGTTGTACTGCGACAGAACGCGAAAAACTGAAGAAGACTCCCGTCTTGTACGGCTGTTGGCATTCCCTATGCATACCTTGTGACAAACGTGTGGCGGCATTTTCATTCGCTCCGTCTGCACTTCTGCATTGGACGCGCAGGAGTGGGTAAAACAGTAGGGTCATACCCGAAGCTGGGAGTCATGCAGAGGACTATTGCTGGCATCCTCAAGTGTCTGCCGCATTTCTTGCGGCAGTTGTGTCGGAAATCAAACAGGTTCCAGATTGTTGCCGATCACAGTGAGACGGCGATGGATCGACTGAAGAGTGTGGTATCTAAAGCTATGGTGAACCTTCTGCAGAACTGGTGTCCGCTTGTCCTTTACTGTTGATTTCTCCTGAGACAGTGCAACTGGTCTGGACGGCACCCAGGAGCCGCCATCGACGCCTAAATCTGTTGCAACTGGTGTTCGTGCTTTTGAGGGAGCTTGGCAGGGCTGCAGCTGATCCACTTGTGTATGTGAGGGCCATCGGTGTCGCTTTGTTCCAATGGCAGGCGTTCAACAGCGGCCTGCCCGGATTGTGGTATGGCGAGGAGTCTGGGGAAGTTATGCCCAGTTGACTGCGGGGCCATCTTGGTTGGGCTGGCAAGCCGACCCTGCCTAAAAATTCGGGCAAAATTGAAAAAATGATTGTCAAGTGGCTTGCATCCATTTTTGGTTCATTGTTATGTATAAAAAAACCTAACTTGAAAAATCAAGTTTTGCCCCCTCCCCCCAGAACCCCCCTTTGATGCCATTTTAGTTGAGCTCGCAAGCAGAATCCGCCTAGTAGGCAGTTTAAGAGCAGTTTTGTTATCAATTTTGGATGAGAAATTGCACATTTTGGTGCACACGGATGCTGTGATCTGTATGTCCACATAAAATGCGTTTTCACATCAAACGCTGTCAAAATAGGGGCGGGGCTTGTCTTGAACTGCTTTTTTTTTTGGTGCAGGGGGGTTGACCCCCGGCGAGCATAACACAGAAGCGGCCTAACCACGGGCAAGTGAGCGTTCATGGCGAGCCGAAGTTCATCAAAGGACAGCAGCCATATGTACAGTAACTCAGGGGGTGTGACCCTGCTCCAAAATGCACCAAAGGCTTGGTTACTGTGGGCTGTGGCCTCGCCATTGGCCATGTGGTTGGTGTTATGGCGCGAGACGAATCGAAAATAAAATGGACTATATATATATATATATATATATATATATATATATATATATACATATATACACATATATATATATATATATATATATATATATATAGAAATCAGAAACAAACAAGTAACTCCGGCCAAAGATCTCCTGGGGTACCATAAAAGACCTCCAGTTAAGTGGAATCCACTGACTTCTCCATACATCTGGGGAAGGTCCACAGTAGATCTCCGGTAGACGTCTGGGGAAAGATTCTGAGAATCAAGGATGACATCCTCACACTTCAAAAATCATCATGGATCACCACGCTATATAGGATTCCGTTCTCCAAAGTCCTGAATGGTGTACGAAAAGGAGCTGGAAGAGAGCATCAATAATTCGTTGACACGAACGTGGTCCCATCTCAACGATCTGTCAAATGGTATCAAGGGACTAGGGGGGGGGGTGCAGATCGCAGGTGCTGAAGATGAGGAGGACAGTGAAAAACGAGAAAGAAATAGAGAAAAAAAGAAAAAAAGGGGGGGGGTAAACTCGTCACCCGGAGACCAAAGCAGGGCAGAAACCCCCCAGTCGCTTGCAGAGCTTAGTTTCTTTTCGCGATGGCTTTTTAGGGTAACTCGTTTCTATGTGGGTAGTTATGGTAAATTAAGTAGTTGGGATTTGGTTTTTTTGTTGTTGCTGTGTATGTGTCTGTGTTTGTGAGGGTGTTTATTGGCGACTGTTGTGTTTGTTCGTTTTGGGTAGGTCAACGAGGTGGGGTTGTGAGATTAAGTGCTGTAAATGGAGTATTGGTTGTTCCATGGGTCGTCTGCGGAATCTGGTTGGAGTAAGTGCATATCGTTAATTGGGTTTGGTCTGAGCCAGGTTTGTGTCTCTTGTACTGTTGTTTTGAGTCTTTTCCTTCTGTATTTAAAGGCTGTTTTTAGATTTCCTAGGTGTTGGAAGTAGGGAGTGTCGGGCGGGATCTCTCTTAGTGCATTACTGAGTGAGTTGGGAATGAGCGTGCGGATGTAGTTTCGTCTTTCTCCTTTTGTTGCATGTTGCCACCAGTCGATGACTGTTTGCTTGAAGGGTTGTTGCCAGACCGCAAAAAAGAGGTCACGAATAGGTTTCGCTGTGCCGCATTCGGTCAACGTAGTTATGGGCTCGAGGGGGTGATGAGTGTGGCATTTGGGGCATTGATATGTGTTAAGTTTGTAATGGGGAAGAAAACCAGTGCAACAGTACAGTCCGTTTGGCCATTTAAAAGGTAATCTGGAAAACCAAGATATGTGGGCGTAGAAGTCGGTGCTAGAAGGTAGGTGTATGTTGTTGTGTTTATGGTTTGGAAGTAGGTGTTTGACAGTTTTGCGTGTAATGCGTCCTGGTAGTGGTGTATGATTGTGGTATATGAAGTGAGAAGTGTCAGGGTTGCGGTGTTCTGGGTGTTGGGGGAGGTTGAGTGATACCCATTTAGAAATTTTGTCAGAATGCTCGTTGCCAGTGGAGTCAGCGTGTCCTTTGATCCAGGTGAAGATTATGTGAAGGTGAGTGTTGTGAAGAAAGTCCCAAATATAGTTGTACCAAAGAGCGAAGCAATTAGCGTTTGAAGCGAAGGGTTTAGCTTTCAATTGTTGTATTTGGTGGAGTGTGGAGCAAACCGACAGGTTGTCAATGGCAAGAATTATTGGTTGGGAGAAAGTGTTGATGTGTGGGAGGTAGGTAAACAGTATAATTGCATAAATTTCTGCTGGGTAAGATCCTTCTATCGGTGATGTGTTGCAGATGGTTGTTGGCGATGTAGTGTTGAAGGTGGTGGCGGCACCCGATGGCGTGTCCACTGTGGGGTCATCCGACCCGTCGGTGTAGGCGATTGTAGCGTTGGGGTAGGCGCCGAGTGCGTCTAAGATATCGTGGCATCCCCAGTAGTGTAGGTGTTGAGGGTTTGGGGGAGAGAGATTGTTTTTCAGGGTAAATTGAATGCACTTTTGAGTAGTGGTGGTGCCAGTGAAAGGAAAAGGGAAGTTGGTCGTGTCAGGTAGTGAGAGAGGCTTGGTAGACTTGGAAATATCTTGGGATGTGGGGAGAGTATGGAAGCGAAACTGGTGGTTGGGGCTGAGGATTGTGGACATGTCAGGGAAAGTGGAAGTCTGAGGCAGGTGGTGGGGGTCGTTTTTGTGGTGTGGGTGGTGTTTTTCGTAGTGGAATATGTTGGTGGGTCGCTGTTGGATTGGTAGTAAATAAAGGCGACTTCGATTGTTGTGTGTGTAGGGATTGGAGAAGGGAGACATGGATTGACTGTGGGTATGTTGTGAGTGTGGAAACCTAAAAAACTAGCAGAGTGAGCAGTCATGAGTTGTACAGTGTTTGGATTAGTGGATTTGTGGCGCAGAGTGTATGTGCCTCTTTCGTTGGTGTGGGAAAGTCCGTCGTAGTGTGTGTAGCGCAGTATATGGTTGATGGCTTGGATGTTGGTTACGATAGAAATTTTCTTGATGTTTAGACCTAGTGTGTGTGGGGGAGAGTATTTGGTTTTTTTGGGGGTGAGAAGGGATAGTTTGCCTAATTTGGAGATATGGCTCCAAATTGTGATGTCTAGTTTGTCAAGGTCATGTTGCGTGAGTGAGTTGTAGACCAATCGGTAAGTGAGGGTGGGTATCAGTTGTATGTTGGATAGTTTTATGATTTTGTTGTGTGTGAGAGGGAGGGTGGATATGTTGGCGAAAAAAGCACGAATGGTGTTGAGTAGAAGTCCGAGCATGCTGGGGTTTTGTTGTCTGTTGAAAACGTAGGTGCCCAGGTATTTATAAAAAACCCTGGGGTTGCTGTCGTCGGTAAAAGTACTGAAATGTTGGGTAGGACTAATACGAATGGTGATGTGGGTGGCGTTGTTGAGGGCGTGGAGTTCGGACTTTGTAGTGTTAAAAGAAAGGCCGTATCAGGGCCCTTGGGCAAAGAGGAAGTGTCTTGGACTGCTTGTCTGAGGCCGAAAAACTGAGATTTTGACCATAAAATGGCCAATGGTGGCCTGGTTTGATGGAACATGGCACACGTTGTTGAGCATGCATGCTGTACATTGTTTTTTTGTGATCCTCATGTCCATATTACGTGCGGTTTTGCGACCAGTACCCTCAAAAAAGGGGGGGCTGTCAGAATTACTTGTGTGAGGCCAGACCACTGGATTTGTGATCATAAAATGGCATTTTTTGGCCCATTTCGGATGCAAAAAGGCACATATTTGTGCACATGGATGCTGTATTTTGTGACCTGGGTGTCCATACAACTTGCAGCCTGACACCAAGCACCCTAAAATTAGGGTCTGGGGTCTTTGAATTCCTTTTCCTTTGGACAGGGGAGCATCAACTTGGTGCAATCCCCCCTGGGCCGACACCGGTGAATTTTTGGCTCCAAGCTTGGATTCTGCAAAGGCACCACCTAGGCTCTAGGATGTAGAGCCAAAACGTAAAGAAGAGGTGCTTGCTTGCTCATTGCTTGCTTGCTTGTTGCTTGTTTGTTAGCCAGAACTAAAGGGGGAGGGCCGTAGTAATTTATATATATACATATAATATATATATATATATAATATAGTATATACATATATTATACATATATGGCCTATACGCAGATCTCCCCCCCCCTCCCCCCCTCTCCTCCCCACGTCCCACTACTGGGTGCGTCTTCAATGGGAAGTAAGGACATCCACCCCTATTTTGAGCTTGGGCAACTGAAAAAAAATGTTTCAGAAGTGAATGGGATGGTTCTTTCCTAGGCTGCAGAAACAGGTACACTTTTTTACCGCTGTTTTCTTTTTAAAAAAAAACACCAACAAATGTTCTGGGTTGTTTCAGTAAATTTTTGGGCCTGATTTTTCATGAAGGTTTTTCGGGTGAAAGAATGTACTTTTTCCTGGCCGTCGCAACAAATTGGGGTCCTCTGTATTACTGCGTACTATGGCATGTCAATACAGAGGGAGAGGCCACTATGAGTCGTACTACGTGTACGTCAATACGCCTTCTTTCTGGAACAGATTGCGAGGCGTCGCAATACAAAAATTTGATTTCGGTTGTTTTGCCAGAATTGAACGCATGCAGAGTTCGCATAAGGGTAATTACGACATATAACATTCTTCTTCGAATGCGAGGCCTCGTATTCCCGAACGCAATATTTGGAAAAGGTGTAGTCTCGCAAATTGAAATGCGAGGCCTCGCAATAAGGTAGCGGGAAACAATAGAATGGGCAGATCAACCAACTATACAGCCTGTGCAGTCCGTTTCATGCGGTGCTACTGTATTGGCACCCATAGTTTTAATACTGTGGGCACCGCTGGCTTCACTGCCCAACAGCAATGGTCGCGATTCGCAACTTGGTACCGCAAGTGGAATAAACAAGAAGAATGTGGGACCAGTTGACCGTTACAAGTAACCGAGAATGCGCATACCCGGCGCAGTTGCGCGCAAAGATCAATATGCGCGTGTCGCGTGTGCACCGCTGTGCTGGCAAGAAATTTTATTTACCTGTAGCGTTAGAGGAGCCTGTTCTTTGTGGAATTGTAGAAGAGAAATACCCATCTTCAATTTTTTGAAATGATTGTTCATGCCACGCAACATTGCGCATCGAGCCCAGAGGGCTCTGGAACGGACTGTAAGGCAATTGTGAGCTTTCGGTGCAACCAAATATGGATATACCACTGCTGCATCCCTATGGGCTGCCGTTGAAATGAACAACAGTGGAGCTGATTTCCTTTTTGATTTTGCGCGCTTGCTGCGACTGAACTGAAAGACACGGCACTCACTACTGAGACTGAAAGGCACACCAGACAGCCCAGCGGCAAATCAATTCAAGGAGGAGTTCTTCAAATTATACAAAATCTTGCGCTCGCGGTGCACACCCCAACACCAGGACAAGGACGCCCCTGGTTCTGCCTCTATTGGGCGCGACAGCAGGCGCCGATTTGCGCAAGACAGGGCTCATACGGCTGCGAGAGGAAACTATGAAGCAACAGTCCGCAGGGAGGATGCCTGAAACATGGCGTTGGATGGAGAACCGGCAGGTTTGCGTCTGGATTCACAATTGCTACATTCAGCAGTATGGAACGCATCCAACGATCCAGGATTAATCGCAAAATTGCACAGCGCTTTGCGTCGTCCAATTTCCGTGCAGTTGCCAAAATTTCAGAGGACAACTAAACATCGATGTGCTCATCGGTAGCATCGGGAGTGTGGCTGCAGCGCTTAGCAGAACCAAACGGAGCTGTCATGGGATCGTGACAGATCTGGACCTGCTTGCAAGCAGACCAGCAGTAGCAATACCGAGCATCAGGGCGCCCCTTGACATCGTGCGAAATCCAGTACCGAATCCTGGTTGGAAACCGCTGCTGCTGAGTACGCGTCAGGTATCCTAGTACAAGGGCCTGGTTGAGGTGTTGGACTACATTCCATCCCTGTCGAACAACACGCACCCCATTGTGCCCATCCTGGCTGATGAGAACAAACACAAAAGATGCCTGAAGTTGTTGTACTGTGATGGTGGATCTGGCACGAAAAGCAGAAGACGACTCCCGTCTTGTACTGCTTTTCGTGCCTTCTCATACCTATAAATGCCTTGTGACAAACGTGTTGCGGCATTTTGATTCGCTGTTTGTGTACTTCCGCTTTGGACGCTTATCGTGCGAAATCCAGTACCGAATCCTGGTTGGAAACCGCTGCTGCTGAGTACGCGTCAGGTATCCTAGTACAAGGGCCTGGTTGAGGTGTTGGACTACATTCCATCCCTGTTGGACAACACGCACCCCATTGTGCCCATCCTGGCTGATGAGAACAAACACAAAAGATGCCTGAAGTTGTTGTACTGTGACAGTGGATCTGGCACGAAAAGCAGAAGACGACTCCCGTCTTGTACGGCTTTTCGTGCCTTCTCATACCTATAAATGCCTTGTGACAAACGTGTTGCGGCATTTTGATTCGCTGTTTGTGTACTTCCCCTTTGGACGCTTAGGAGTGGGCAAAACAGTAGGGTCGTATCCGACGCTGAGAATCATGGAGAGAACTATTGCTGGCATCCCCAAGTGTGCGCCCCATTTCTTACGGCAGTTGTGGCGGAAGTCAAGCAGGTTACAGGTTGTTGCCGATCACGGTTGGACAGCGTTTGATACACTGAAGAGTGTGGTATATAAAGCTATGGTAAACCTTCTGCAGAACTGGTGTCCGCTTGTCCTTTACTGTTGATTTCTTCCGAGACAGTGCAACTCGTCCGGACGTCACCCAGGATCCGCCATCGACGCCCAAAATGTGTTGCGACTGGTGTTCGTGCTTTTGAGGGAGCTCGGCAGGGCTGCAGCTGATCCATTTGTGTATGTGAGGACCATCCTTGTCGCTTTGTTTCATTGGCAGGCATTCAACAGAGGCCTGCCCAGATTGTGGTATGGTGTGGAGTTTGGCGAAGTTATGCTCAGTCGACTGGGGTCCATGAAGAATCAACACACTTTGGCCGTCACACCGAACGACGTGGAAGATGTTTTCCTCCAGTTCTGCGCTTCCAGAATTTAAAGACGCCTGCTGGTTAGTGGTTTGTCGTCTGACATTGAAACCGAGATCCGACAGCGCTTACACGTGTATGTTACTGACAATCGCCTGAGAACTCGGTACCGTCCCTGACAGTCGGGCACCCCGACCATGGAGGGGCATTCGGAGGCGAAAATGTATTTTCGGTCCGACCCTTACAGGGAGCCGGACGTGGACACATACAGGACTGTGTTGACGGTTGATTTTTGTACATTTCTGCGACAGCCCCGGAATTTCTCACCTGCCGTAATATGACTGATGGACAACAAGGTTCCTCTGTGTTCCGATGTGTAGCACACGAACATTCTGGACACAATCTGGGCCTTTACCAATGCAAAGAATCTGTTTTAGGTTGATTCCCAGCTCTGTTGTTGTTGTTGCGCGCATGCCGGTGCTTTTGCTCACTCCTGCGTGTTCGGAACGCGAGCCGTCGCAATTGTCTGCTGAAAAAGTACGTTTCCGACTACATGCTGTTGCCTGAATGCGAGGCCTCGCAATACAAGGTAGGTAATTGCAGACAAATACCTAAAACGTTGATTGCGAGCCCTGGCAATCAAAGGATAGATATGTACAGTTTTCTCCCTTTTTACAGGCCTATTTCAACATGGCAGAGAGTTTGACGCCAACAAAAGCGGGCAGAGCTTCACCAGACACCTCACAAGTACTGTCCACGCAGAACACGGTGCCAGGAGAGTTCCCGAGGTTCTACAAGAAGCCTTTGCAGCTGGAGGTCGACGTCGGGAGCCTTTCGATCGACAAGAAGAAGAGGTACCCCCAGATCCGGAAGTATCAACAGAAGCGAGTGGACACGGTTAAGAGAACTCTCGGGGGAAACCCTCCTGAGGAGCCTGTGACTGTGACTGCAGGGCAATCACCATGTACGTAACTGGCCGCAGCGGCAATGTCTCATGTGCATGCTCTAAAAACCTTCTTTCCGTGTCCAGCCGATGATTGGATCGTCATTGCAAAGCAGCTCTGCGTCTGTGCGACCAAAGAGCTCAACAGCGAACGTCTCCAAAAGGGCCTCGACACACCGCAGTGCATGCAAATTGTTAAGGTCAACCTTATGAAAACGGAGACCAGTTGGGCTACTCGGGTAGGATTCGCAGGTCGGAAGCAGGCCATCGATCCGGACATCTCCCCCGTGCCACCGTCGGCAGCAGCTGACAACTTCCTTATGCATTTGCGAGATAAGCCAGCTTGGCCTGATGAGACTGCCAGAGACCATTCCAACCATTCAAAAGGCCGTGAGCAGAAGTGCCTGGATTCCGCCACAGGTTTCCGAAGATGAACTCCAAGTATGTTCCATCTTCGAATGCCAGGCCTCGCATTCCGCAATCTGGCTACGTACCCTCCTCCTGTGCAGATCTATGCGGTTAAGACGTTTGGACCGTTCTTCACGTGGGTGTACCACTCGGAGGAAGCAGTGGTGCAGTCCCTACATAATTTCGAGAAGATGGACACCCAAGTGACAATGAACCAGCTGAAGTTTCTGTAGGGTATGTACGAGCCAGCGCTCCTACAATGCGTCGTCGCAGACATGTCAAGACCAAAGCCGAACATCAAGGAAATCCAGGACCGGCCCTCTGCTTACCAGAAGCAGCAGCGGATCAATTGGCATTGGGGAGCCGCTGCGGACAGTGTCATCCATCCCTCTCAAAGTGTGTTTCCCTGACAAGCAAGTAGGCAAACACGTAAACACGAAGCACACTCTTTCCTCACGTTTACAGAGGGTAGTCCGGCAGATAAGGCACCGTTGCATGACTGGGATGTCATTTGGTTTCGGATCCCTTTGGGGACTTGGCAATGGAAGGGTGAGGCTCCGTTGCCAAAATGGGAGACACTCAGCAAGGCGCAGTTCTGGACGGCGATGGGACACACTGTTCCAAAGCATGGGGCATCAATGGACCTTGGTCGCCTGCTTGCACCATTGGCATCGCCCTTGACGAGGGTCAAGTCTACGGAGTCGGGAAAAGTGGACGTGTTGAACATTGAGGTCAGTGGAAAGATGGGCAAAATGCTGTGTGCCCCCTACAAAGATTCGCAAGATCCCCTTAAGTTTTTGGAGGCGCTTGACACCGACATGTTTATTCCGAATGCGAATCTGGCGGACGGTGCTGATCTTGTGAGTCTCTTTGTAATGGCCAAGTTGATCGACAACTGTGCATGTGATCTAGAAGAGGTGGAGCCCATTTGCGACGCCCTGCATACAGTTCTGAAGACACCTGGAATTGCGGCGAACGATTACTGATACGAGAAAGTGCAAGTGTGTTACTGGCTACCTGGTGCAGGCAAGACGGGAAAAGGCGGAATTCAAGTGAAATCACTTGTTCTGCTGGCCGGTGTGGAGATCAAGAAAAAGGTATGCACAACGCTTTTGGTTTGCGAGGCCTCGCAATGCCTTTAACATCTTGCTACTCCTCACTGCAGATCCCACCATACATCAGCTTGGGTCACCGCAAATGCGATGAACCAGCATTCATGCCCCTTGTCCTTTTAACCTGGGTGCAAAAGCTGATGCGGAACAGAGAACACTCGGGTAACGTCCTGATATTTGATCACGATGTGCACATAGCTGCGTACGTGGCAGCTTTGGATGATCCTCGACAAGTTTGTTCTCTGCATTTCACCAAACAGAAGCAATCAGATTGGGCACAGAGGTACCATCACGAGGTGACGCAGCGTGTGCAGGCAGAAATTGACCAGACCAGGTTGGCGCAGTGCGAGCTCTAGATCCAGTTCGGCATGCCGATGTAGGTCCACCAGGAGAATGTGGGGTATGCCCGTCTGCAGGTGTCAACGACAGAGGAATCAAGTTAACATGCCCATCCAGAAGTTGCAGATGAGGACATGGAGGATCCTGAGGACAATGACCATGACCCGCCGCTGACAGGATCTGATCGGCGACGTCCTCGGAAATCAACGCAGGTTCGGGCGTTCCAGGCTGGCGATGCAGATGATGAGGAGCCGGAGGCGAGCCAGGCGCCGAAGCCAAAAAAGCCCAAGGCCAAGGCGGTGACGCAGACGACCCTGACGCGGCCCCAGGGAGTGACGAGGACCCTGAGACTTCAGGATACGGGAACAGAAGTGGGCTTCACGTTGAGGAGTAAGATGTCGGCAGCGGGATTGAAGAAGAAGAAGAAGTCCTAAAGGCGTTGCAGCCCTGTTTTTCGAGATATGTCGTCTTGTATTGCGTATCAGAAGCGTCATCTGGAGATGATGATTATACTGACCCTAAGGCAGCAGTCAGTATTGCGAGGCCCCATGTTCCGAAAGCCTCACCTGTCAACGCACACAGTGTATTGATACACTGTATTCTCTTTTTGCTTGTTTTCGAAAGATCTGAAACTTTGCGTAATTGCAACGAATTACGTTGATTCATGTCTCGTATTGCGGAGCCTCGCAATACGAATAGAAAAATGTTACCCTTTCACAGATTTTTTGAAACCACTGGCGTACAAGTTGACTTTCTAAGCTAGCAGAAAATAGACAAGGAGAGAACAACAACAAAAAGCAAGGTTTTATAGCCCGAGAACCCCGAAAATATGATGCATCTTACAGCAAAGTTGGTAAAATGAAAAAACATTGTGGCAGCTTTTTTGGAGGATAATCATGCATTTTTGTGGGTAATTGGGCCAAAAAACTAAGTAGTCAAATTTTGTGGTTAAAGAAAGTTGGTAAATTGGGCAAATTACCTGTACTGAATTTGCAGACATCCCGGTACAAAAGCGTACCTGCTTCGGCCGCCTAAGTCTTAGTGGGTATTTGCCCAGATGAAGGGCTAAAATGGCTAAAATTAGGGTACGACATCACTGCTGGTAGGATCCTTCCCAGAGTACTAAACATAGGTACAATCATGGTCCCAACCCCTAATACCAGCACCACATACCCCCAATGAGAGTTTGAGTGACATTTCAAATGGACAAGAATATGTAAACAACGCCAAATGACTATGTTATCGGCTTTATAGGGTATGACATCACTGCTGGTAGGATCTTAACTGGAGTACTAAGCTTATGTACAATTATGGTCACAACCCCTAATATTACCACCACATACCCTCAATAATAGTTTGAGGGACAAGAGTATGTAAACAACGCCCAATTACTATGTTGTCGGCTGTACATAGGGGTGGTGTGGGGTATTTTTAACATTTTGTGGTTATTTTCAGTACTCCGTTTATCATCCTAACAGCAGT
Organism: Eutreptiella sp. 'Long Island Sound 2002'; assembly: GCA_964036045.1. Taxonomy (NCBI): domain Eukaryota; phylum Euglenozoa; class Euglenophyceae; order Eutreptiales; family Eutreptiaceae; genus Eutreptiella; species Eutreptiella sp. 'Long Island Sound 2002'. The sequence continues at coordinate 52,892,795 of OZ038380.1, forward strand.
GATGTCATACCCCATTTTTAGCCCAAAAAGCGCTCCCACCGTCCCATCTGACCTCAAAGCCCATTTGGATGTGTTTTCAGACCTGAAAATAGGGGGGGGGTCCCTAGTCCTGCCCCAAGTCGCACACTAGGGTCCAGGGTGGTTCGGGGGGGGGGGATCTGTGTATATATCCTCTCATCTACACCCCTCTCCCCAACTCTAAGTCGCTCAACCATAGGCTCTAGGGTGCGTGCAAAGGGTACAACTTGGTGCATACATGTGGCCGAAGGGGCTAAACTGGATCAGAATGTGCCCAAAGATTGGCTCAAAACACTTGTTTGTGCACCCGCAATGGTTTACAGACAGTTTCTGCAAAAACGCGTTTTTGACGCAATTTAGACAATTTTTTGCTCCGAAAACTACCCCCTTACAAGGCATATTGCGATTTCCCATGGACGAAAACCCGTCCCAATGGGTTCAAAATGGGTTCAACACACTGTTTGGAGCGTCCCGAATGGTCCAGCACCACTTTGCAAAACCGCATTTTTGACCCATTTTTGACCCGTTTCTGGGTCGAAAACAGCCCATTTTTAAGGCATTTGTGCAGTTTCCATTGGCCACAAAGCGTCAACGCGCTGAAAACACGTGCTTGGGCATGCCAAATGGTCCAGGATAACGTCTGGAAAAACACATTTCTGACCCATTTTGGACCCATTTTTGGTCCTCAAAAGGCCCATTTACAAGGCATTTTCGGATTTTCCATGCGCCAGAACACGTAACCACATGCTCAAAACAGGCGGAAAAAAATTGTTCCAGCTTCCCAAGTGGTCGAAAAACAACTTTGGAAAAATCTTCTTTTCGCCCCGGGGACCCTGGTGTACCCACCATTGTGCGGGCCGGGGTGCCCTCCAGCTCCACCAAGTGACCACTGGTAGGGGGGTCTAGGTGGCTGGTTGGGCAATTCTGAGGGCTAAAAACCACAAAAGGTGGGGGGTTGCGGGTGGACTAGGTGCCCTCGGAATTCGGATTTGAGCGACGTAGCCCAAGATACGGCCCATCCTTGGTTTCCGGCTGCTGGTGCGCATTACACAGATGTTGGGGTTTTCTTGCGCTGTTTTGGGCCGTTTCTCGGACATATCGTTGAGTTGAACCGCAGTAGAGGCTTCTTTGACACAGTGACGTCAACCTGCACGTGTAATGTAACCATTGTTTTCCTTTGTTTGGGCGTTTTGCCCGGGTTTGGGGGCTATTTTTGGCGAAAAATGCCCGTTTCCGGCCCAAAAAAACAAACCGCGCAGATTTGCGAAGGCACCTCCCGGCCTGACGCCACCGCCCCCGGCCATGACCGGTGAGCTTCTGGCCCGACACGTGGATTTGGCAAGGCCACATCCTATACACCAAGGTGATTGGAGACGGTAGTTGGTCGCTTTGACCGTTCAAGGGTGCTAAAAATAGGTATTTCCTACTGAGTGACTTCCCCACCAAAAATACCCTGAAAATCCAGAAAAAGTGCTTCCTGCGTCACAAAATCCACCTACATCCCACGTCATTGCGACAATGGCTTCCAAAAGCGCACCCTGGCCCCACAGTATCATTCCTTGAGCCAACCTTGAATGTTTTGCAATTTAGAGGTCACTGGTTAAGATCCTATTTTTGGTAATGTCATACACTGTTTTTGGCCCAACTCACACCTTTGTAGGCCCAAATGCTCCTGTGCAAGCATCAAAGAAGCTTCTCAAAGATTTGTGTTCTTCATCCTTTAAATAGCAGGTGTGGTCCTTACCTGCCCTCCAATCCTCCCAAAGTCACAGGGGTGGCTGACGGGGGTGTAGACGCGTTACGCAATATACATATATATGCCATATACATGGCAGCACCCGTGGTCGCAGTTGTGTGGAGGCTGCTGCATCCTATCATAATCAGTGCAGCCACTGCAGTGCTGCGCCGGTTTTGCTGCATCACTGTGCCTCTGCGCCGCTCTGTGGGTCGTGTTGGGAGTGCGCCACCAGGGGGTGACCCAAGGCCAGGTGGGCACTGCGCCACTCTGGACAGTTGTTGTCAAATACCTGGAAGGTGATTCAGCGCGTCCTGAGGAGCGTCCGGGTGGATAGGGTGCGGTGTCCCGATGAACGGACAGCGTCCCTACCCCTACTACTGTGGTGGGGGGCTCTGGAGGGTGACTCCCGGGTTCTTTGGTTGTGGCATCACAGGGCATCTGATGAAGAGGCTGTGAGAGTCAGGGGTGACGCTGCCTGACCGGGTGTGGGAGAGCTGGGTGTGCTTGATGACGTCCAGCTACAGTGCGGCAACGGCGGTAGTAGCTCATGGGAAGTGGTCTTCTACTGGCCAGGGTGTGCGGAACGGCACACAGAGTGTGAGGGCCAACGCGAAGTGACAGGTCGTGCCGGCCTGATAGTGAGCCATACTGCCTGCGTACACGAAGTTTGATTGGAAACGTGAAGATTCGCTTGCCTGCCCCGGGGGGCGGCATACTATAGTGAGGTGTCATGGGCTGTCCTGACCAGGGTGATAACGTTCAAACCCCTGTAGGGTAATGCCATGGCAGCAGTCTCTACATGCAGCCCAGTTACGGCAGTCACGGGGGTAATTCCTCAGGTTACTCCGAGGTTGCAGTACTTTGGAGGGTCTCCAGCGCGGTTGGGGTTGGCCTGAAGGTGGCTCGGCAGGACGTATGGCGCGCGGAGTTGTGATGACACCACCGGTGAAGTGAAGCGGATGGGAAACGGCCGGCGAACGACGCCTGGTACAGCCGAAGGGGCGTTGGGCCTGCCAATGGCCCCAGCAGGGGATCAGTACAGGTAGAGAGGGGTTCGCTGGCCCCGAGATCGGCGCGAGGGGTTATAACCGCCACTCGAGGCTCTGAGAACGGCAAGCTGGGGATGCTGGAGGGCGTGTGGTGTGGTGGAGACATTGTTGTGCGGGTACTGGGGGAAGCAGAACGGTGCAGAGGACTATATGATGGATGAACTGGGGGATGCGCGGTGGTATGGGGGACGTTGTTGTGGGAGTCAGGGGAGATACATGGCGGCGCTGGAGACAGTGTACTGAGGGTACTGGTGTACACATGGCAGTACTCGGAAGAATATGGTGGCAGTACTGGGAGACACATGGCGGTACTGGGTAGCAGTATGGTGGGAGCATCAGAAGACGCCTGGTGGTACTGGGCTGTCCCCCTGACCCCTCGAACAACTCAGGGGGGGGTAGTTGGGCATCCCCTGGCCCCGTGAAAAAATTGCAGGCACAGTGCCTGCGGGCGTGTGCATAGCCTAACCATCTGACCTCGGCACCTGACGTTGCAGTCATGGCGATGTGTGCGGTGGCGGTCCTGCAAGTGGAGGCAGAGGCAAGCAGCAGTGGGCCAACGTGGCGGGGTGGCGGTCTGGCCCAATGGCGGTACATCATGGCGGAGTGAAGCCGCATCAGCGGTCACCGTCTATATATATGTAGCCAACAAGGTGGCAGCAGGCGCAAGGAACTCATACATCACCCGTACCTCTCTCACCGGCAGCCTCCTCTCCTCCTCCCTTACCCTCTCCCATGCTCTACGGACGTCCACCCCATTTCCTCGCGACGTTCCCCAAGTTGCCCTGACCGCCTGGGCCTGCTGCTGCATGGGTGCTCGCGGCAGCGCACTCAGGTACGTCAGTGGGTGCGGGCTACACCGGCAACACCGGTGGGTACCCTGGTAGGAGGAACGGTGGGATGACACCTCCGAACCGGCGGCCTCCCTCCTTTCCCTGGTACACCGGCGCCCCCTAGTACCCTCTTCCTTCCACTTCCCCTTGTCGTGTGGGGCGTGTATCAGTGGAATGCCCTGCCAATCGGGGGGCAAGTGGGACCACAGGTCTACCCGAAAATGGTCGTCCACTGCATCAGGCACCTGCCCCTCTCAGTAAGCTCCTACATTGATGATCTGCTTGTACGGCTCTCTCTAAGGCTTCCAGGGGTAAGGGTAAGCTCTTGGACAGTTGTGCTCTTGATGAAGAAGCCATAACTGAGCATTATGACGTGGTCAGGAAGCTTTTTTGATGCCTGACCATCCCCAGGTTAAGGGGGAAAAGGGCAGCATTTTCTGTCAAAGGGTTAGATAAGAGAATCACATCCTTCACCAGGAACGAAATCCCCCGTCCCCGAGAAAGTCGCTGCAGTACGGCCATGATTTGTACCCCAAAGCAGATGAAGGGATTTCTCGGAGTATGTACTTGGTATTCCCTTTACATACCCCAATATGCTTCCCTAGCTGAGTAGGTGCGCAGGTGGTTAGTGCCACGTCTGGTGAAATCTGCTAAAACGCCCCCCCCACGGGACCATTTTTTGGAAAAAAGGGTAAATGAGCCTTTTGAAAATGTTTTCATGAGGACACCCCCTATTTTGGGGACGCTGAATCCAAAGAAACATTCTATGAGAGTCCAAACAATTGCCTTTTGGGTACTTTTTGAGTAAAGTGACGTTTTGGCTCGTAAAATGATAGGTGGATGGATAGCCTGAAAGGGAGTTATGAGAGAGCGCCTGAAGGAGGCAACTTCATTGAATGGACTGAGATCATGAGGCAGCGTTTAGACAAAATCAAGGAGGCACTGTGGGAGAAGTGTGCATTGTATATCCTCAATGACACGGGTGATTATACGACTCACACTGATGCTTTGGACATTGAAGTAGGCGGTATGTTGGAGCAGCTGGGCTCCTTGCGCCTTGTACTAAAAAAAGCTCGGACGCCAGATCCTGTATGGTCCAGAGGACAAGACGTTGGGCCATACGGGACGAAGGGCATGGGCTGTGTGAGAAAAGGAGATATACCCACTGGACTCTTGCCTCCGGAATTTCAAGAGCTGGATATCAGGGCGTGAAGACACTGTTTTCATGGGCCACAAGTGCCTGGAGTCATGGTACAAGGAGGATCTCTCTGTACTATGACTGAACCCCTGGGTCATCGCAGCCGTTCGCATCAGATCCTTTCCTGTTACAACGTTGTTGTTGTATACAAGCCAGGTAAGGATAATGATGTCGCGGACAGGATGAGCTGGTGGGGCTACCCTGCGGGGCTGGAGGATGACACCAACTTCCATGGTTTGGACACCGACCTCAAGGGGTATGAGGACTGGGAAGCCTAAAAAAAGGCCCACAATGATGGCCACATTGATGGGCTGTCCATATCTGGCAAGGAAGAAAGTCAGTCTGGACCCCCCTGGAAGCCATACAGCCAAGTGCCATGGTCACAGCAGCGGGTACTGCGATCTGCGCGCGTCCAGCCACTACCACTGCTCTAATTATCAGTGTGCCAATCTGGAAGCCGCCACTCCGAGCAAGCTGTATGCCCAGAGGAGATGTGATGCTCTGCTGCATCCTCAATACAGGGCCCAGGTGACCCCGGACCCCCCTCCTGCTGATCAGCCACTTACTGCGCCCCCTCCTCCGTGTCATGATAGCCTGGATCACCATAAGATTAACACCTGTGGTGGTCTGAACCTCAGGCACAGTGATCCTGATGGTCCTGACTGTGGCTCTGAGGCTGAAGAGTCCTTGGGTCCTGAGTTCTTTGAGGATCCAGACCTCCATGGTATGGCGCATGTGATGAGGGAGTCTCTTCATGTTCCCCACGCTCTGATTGCTTCCGTCACATCGGTCAGTCTGCCCACACCGTGTAGTATCCTGTATGAAAATTGGAGACCATACTACGCCTGAGGACCCCGACCTGAAAGTCCTGCCGGACTGGGGTATCAAGAAAGACATTGAGTATGGAACATACCAGTGGCATCCACCAGAAAGGGGACATTCTCATATCAGAGTGGATGGTAGGGCAGTGGTTCCTGTGGCCATCCTGAGCAAGGTAATAGAAGCGGTGCACTGTGTTGCACATCCAGGTACCCACACAGCCCTAGAACTGTTCAAGCGACAGTTCCATGTCTGTAATCTGTCCGGGACAGAGTGAACAACGTTGTGGATGCTTGTGTGGTATGTGCACAGTCCAAGGCAGGAAGGAGCCCACATTCCGACTTATTTGGGTCCTTCCCTGTGCACTCCTATCATTTTCCATCAGTGGGAATGGACCCTATTTCTGCCTGAGGGTAAACATCCTGAAACAGGAGTGAAAGTTGACTATGCGATGATTATGGTGAAGCCGGTTCGGACCCCCGTGGCCATCTTGGGGTCACTTGGGGTGTGTATCTATGTGCTGGCAAGCCGCCATTGGCTGATATCATACTCTCCCATCCACCTGATCTAACCCGATGTGATGGTGTGATAGGTTTGGCCATTCCGGCTATGAGCGGTCATATTCAGTACCGAGGCGCCGCCAGCGGAGATTTATATATCGGAATATCAGGAATCAGCAGGGTTTTATTATCATAATGTTTCCGTAATTTTCCAGCCTTTCGTTCTAATGGTCAATGTATCGGCGACCGTCAGTTGGCTCGTGATTTTGCGTTAACCGATTGGTTAACTGTTATTTCCAGATATTTTGGCGGATACTCCGTTGAAGGGTCAGATTTCATTAGCAAAGGGTTCGTTGCTTCCGCAATTTTCTAAATAAGCACTCGAAATTTTAATCTGCATTTTTCGCGATGTCGAAATCGGATTTTCGACTTCGACATCGCCGCACTTGATTTGGTCTTCTTCGAGTGGTCATACTCTTTTCCCTATGCCCGAATCAGGTTTCCCTTATACTTGCCACCCATTTGACTTGGAGATATAAGGGAAACAAAAGTGAATCGTGGGACCACTTTGAAGGGCCATATCTACGAGCGAGTATGAGGAAAGAGAATAATGAAGGTTGGGTGGCAAGCGCCTTAGTCTCAGGTTAATTCAGGGAGCATCAAACGCCTTTGGTGCGCACACATGCCCGGTGTAGCAAGGGATAAGGGTCAAGAGGGTATAAAGTGGTACATAACTCTTGGACCGTGCAACCGAATATTTTAATGCGACTTTCGAGTGTGCTGCATGAGTGTTGGGGTTGCATAGCAACTTTCCTTGGGTTCCCACGTATTTTTAACGTGAAGTTATGTTCATAGAGGGTCATGGCATACCATGGTGGGAGCCTATTTTAAGGGCTATGTGTGATATTGGTAGTATTGTCTTGATATGCTCACGCCCATGTTATATATCTTCGTGTGGCCGAAGAGATGGGGAGCCATACGTGACAAGGGTCTTGCCCATGTCCCAATTGTGGAATTCAAAGCGCTAGACTAAGTCTACCGCATATGTATTGCTCATGGTATATTTGGCAAAGAGATCCATGAGTGCACTCCCATTTTCATGGAGCATGTAGATACGAGTGGCGAAGGTATCTCCATGCGCCCGATTGGGGATCGGAGTGGGGGAATTGTTCGCAAATGGTTCCAATCATTTGCATATTGAACCATGCGCGGATATCATGGGTGACCATAGAGATATTCCATCATGACAACTTTGTATTTGGTCATATTTTCATGTTCTTGACCACAATTTTTGCTCATTTTTGCGTTTTGTGTACTTACCTGGTCGGCAAACAGCAAGAAGGCTATGGAGAGTCGAACCATGGTATGTTGTTCATCTGTTGGCATATGCTTTGGAGTTGAACACCACCATATGCCGGATTGCGTACTTCATTTGGCTTGCCGCACGAAGGATCACAAGAATTGGTCTCAAGATCATGAGCTGACTTGGGCAGTGCGTGGCGCCCATATCCGAAGGGGTTTCGAGAGTAAAGTGGGGATGTACACGGGCATTGACTTTTGGTCTATATCCTCCATGAATATTAGACTTCGATTCCATGCATGCTTCGAGCCTTCGCATAAGTGGTAACCTCAATGTTGAGCATATATTTGATATATGGCCAATATGGTGTGAATTGGCAGTTTTTTGGCATGTTATGAGTTCAAACTCATGGGGCATTTCTCTAAGCCCATTCGATTCCAGGTCCAACCAAGGTTACGTCAGGGTAGGGCATGGTCCTGAGTGCCACTCTAGGCCATGACACGCCACCACCCCCATTGGGCTAGGATTTGGAGGCTTGGGAGTGAACACATTTTTGGGGTTTATGTAGTGACTTGTGACACATGGCATTCAGCCATCTCATTCGACCTGGTTCAGGGTAATACGTTGGTGAGTCAAGGGAAGGTCTTGAGTCCAGGGAATGAGGGGTTTATGGTTGTGAATGTGTATGTTTACCTCTTTCCCCAACTTTGCTTTATTTGTGTTCATATGCCAATTTCAGGGCTTTCCTCTTTGGTGCAATTCTTGTACATGCCCGCCACCGTGAGACGACCGGTGTGCTGAACGGAAGCCCGCAGCCTGATTTGGATTGTGAATTGGGCTATTGCTGTATTTGTGGGATCTGGTTGCTCTTCAGGGTTGAAGGAGGATTACATTTTCTATATTTTTGGATTTTGGACCCTGGACTTTGAGGATTTTGAGAAATGCAATCGTTGATCCGGAGTAAATCAGCAGGGGTAACAGGCGGAAGGGGCACAGCGGGGGCCGGTCCTGGTAGGGACCTTCTTTATGTTAGCAGAGGCTTACCTGCTGCCCCTACCAACCGCCGACCCGGGGACTTGGGCCCTTATGAGCCCTGCCCAAGTACGCCCCGGGTGCGTATTGTGAACTCGGTGGAGACCACGCCGGAGATTGGAGCCATAGAAGAACCGAGACGTTCAAGAGCATGGCGAACTCCGGAAGTTGAAGCCCGAAGAGAAGTACGACATTCGGGAAGAGGAGGACGTGACATGGAGGACCTGGTCTCCATGTGTGAGCGTCGCTGCCGAAAGGCATGCAACCTCCGCTCCGCCGCGGAGGACTCTGATGAGGCCTGCCATTCAGGCAGCAGTGGAGGACGGGCCCGGCGCTACCGGAAGCGCGGGTCACCCAAGTCCGCGACAAGGGACGCCGGGGCTATGGACACGGACCCCAGCCCGGTCAGGCTGTGGGAATCCGAGGGGCACTCCGAGAGCTATCGGACAGCCTACGAGCCACCTTCGGAGTCAGAGATGTCCGCGCCGATCGCCAGGGCGCATACGGCCCCCGAGCCCGCCCTGAAGCACGATGCCGAGGGCTTGCAGAGGCCAGCCAGGGCCCGGACGGCACCTGTGCCCCGGCACACGGGACCAGAGACGGACGCCATAGGCGATACGCCCATGGGCGATGAGTCGGAGGTGCCGGGAACCGCGGGATGCGCTGAATCCGGCGGAAAGCACGCTACGTGCCATTGCGAGCACGTGTCCTTCTTCATGGGCAAGTACCCGAAGATGGGGATGGACGCCATCGTGCATCGCCTTGACTGCCTGGAGAACGCCAAGGACGGTCTAGAGGAGGACGTCGCGGGGATCCTGGACGACCAGTCAGCCGCGGAGAAAGACATGGAGGAGCTGCGAGCGGAACGGGACCGGTACCGGGAGAATCTGGAGCTGGCCCTGGAGAAGCAGCAGCGAGTGGTGGATAGCCTCCTCCACCTGGTGGAGGACATGTCGGGACGCCTGAAAAGGCTAGAGGAGCTACAGCCCCTCGCCTCGGGTCCGGAGCTCCCGGCAAAGCCGGCCGCGGCAGAGCTGGTGGAGCGGGTTAAGACCCTCAGGAGCGCCATGGATAAACCCATGGGCGGCCCTGCAGAGGCACCCTACGCGCCTCCGCGTGTTGACCCGGGTGCGCTGCCGTTTGTTCCCATGTTCAGCGAATCCACAATGCTCGGGGAACACACGGCACCGGCTGGGTCCATGCGGGAAGGGCACGTAACCACGGACCCGAGGAGCCTGACGGTACAGATGTCCCATGCCGCCCAGGATGTACCGATCACGACGAATATGGTAGTCTATGCGGAAGAGAAGATCGAGATCCAGAACCAGACCATGCAGGGACGAGCCATGGGAAGCGTCGACGGACATGGTCGAGGCCATCCAAGCGGAAACCTGTGGGCGAAGGACCCCAATACGGGGATATGGACGGCCGATGGAGCAAATCCTTCCCGCATTCCAAACCCCATGGGTTCGGGCCCAACTGGACCGCACTCCATGGAGGAGAGGGATGTACGGGGAGTGTACTCACACCCCCCGGCCACAGGTGGTATCCGTCTCGGTGGAGTGGTGGCTGGAGACGTCGGAGACGCCATCAGGATCGACGACCTCAGGGGAATCAAAATCCCCTATTACGACGGGAACCCGTCCAACCTGGATGACTTCATCCTGGACTGGGAGGACTTCGCCGAGGAGGTCGTCGGCGAGATGCGGGGAGCGCCGCGGGACAAGTGGGTATGCCGGACATTCCCACACCGGCTGGCGCAGGACCTGAAGGAGGAGCTGCGGGATCAGATCCGGGAAGGACTGATCCGTACGGCGCAGGCCTGCCTCCAGTGGTTGGAGGATGAGGAGCGGGTGGACGCTCCGAATCAGAAGCTGGAGGACCTGTGGTCCATTCCACTGCCGCCGGACCGCGGTGAGTTGCGGCTCCGGGAGTGGAACCGGTATCTGCGGAAGTAACGCAGATGCCTCAAGCTGGTGGAAGACTGGAACGAGGCCAGTGAGATCTGCCACTTGCTGAAGGACGTCCTCCCCGGCAACTCGAAGAGGAGAGTGGAGGACGAGGAGAAGAAGCGCGCCAAGAAGCAGGTGGCGGTGAGGATCATGGCGGCGGAGGATACCCAAGGGGGTATCATGGAGTTCTTCAGGAGGAACCTGGGCGAACTCAACCGGATGTTGGGCCTGAAGAACGCCGTGTACGTGGAGGTATTTGGGGACTCCATGGGGCAAAGGTTGCTGCGCCTCAACAACGTGGAGTGGAGGCGCGGGGAGCTGCTGAGGATGCAAGTCATCTTCGCTCGCATGAGCCTAGACGAGATCGTGAAGTACATCACGGTGGAGTTGAAGCTCAATGCGAAGAACGAGGCCCACGTGCAGGATCGGCATGGTCATGGACAACGAGGACACCGAGAAGACCGCCATCATCGGGAGATCCAGGAGGACACGACCAACTCCGCGGAGAATGGTAGTGGAAGTGGCCAAGACCACTGGACCGGGTCCCGGGAGGATCACGAGGAGGCCCATTTCTTCGCGTTTGTGGCGCACAACGTGAAGAACGGTGGGCAGGATCGGTCCAGATTGTGCCAGCTGGGACCCAAGAAGAGCAGAGAGCCAAGGAGGATCGGGAACCCACCGCTCTCGTTCCGGGAGTACAGATCTCAGCACGACGGGTGCTGGGTGTGTTATGGAAAGGGAAACAACCATGCACACGACCACCGTCAGTGCAAGGTGTATGAGGCGGACAAGAAGGCCTACTTCGCCGCCCACCCTGAGAAGAAGCCTGAGGAGCAGCGGATTTCCGATTGGAAGGCGAAGGGCGGAGACGGGGGAAAAGGCCAAGGCAAAGGCCAAGGAAAAGGCGGAGGAAGAGGCTATGGTGGTGGACATGGCCAAGACCGATGGGTGAGGTTGATCGAGGAAGTTGCTGAGGGCATGTTGAGGACGTTGGAGGAACTCAAAGCCCAGCAACGTGGTGGACAAAGTCCTGGCGGATCGCAGCCGGAAGGGGCTGCGGGAAGCCAAGTCTAGAGGAGCCCCCACGGGAGTGGGACCTCGGAGGTCTCTCCTCCGAAAATCAGTGGAATCCCAGAGAAAGCGAAGGCACATCAGGTGCCGGAGAAGGCTCCAGGAGAGCCAACACCACTGAGCTTCGCCACTCCCAACCCTTGGAGCGCCCTGCCAAGGGAAGTTAATGTGGGTACGGGACATGGCAAGAAGGAAGGAGCGACCACGGAGAGCCCCGTGGACGGGCAGGACCAACCCAAGATCTACACCATCCGTGACCATACCCTTGAAGTCCTGATGCACCCGGACGTGCTAGAGTAGCATGCCGTGAGAGTCGTCCATACACCTCATGGCGACGAGCGGCAGTTGCACTTGAAAGTGCGATTACGGTGCGGACGAGAGGAGAAGGTGGTGGATGTGTTAGTGGATACGGGTGCCCAGGTGAGCCTGGTCCGGAGAGGGCTGTTCAAGGAGGAACTCCTGCAGCCCAGCCGGAGACCGGTCTGCCTGAAGGTTGCCAACGGAGAGATCATGGGTGGCGGCACCCATGAGGCCACCATCATTATGGAATTCTGGGAGCATGAGCGCTTGAACCGCCCTGATCAGGCGAAGAGAAGCACTCTATCCGGAAACTTCTATGTGGCCGATATCACAGATTGGGATATGATCATGGGGTACGACTTCATGGTAGCAAATGCCATTGGAGCCCTTCCCCATCGTGCAACGCTGGTCCGGGAGGATGATGAATGCCTAACATGGCTGTCCACGGACTATGCATGCGGATCATCCCAATGGAATGCTGAGGAAGAGGATCGGATCGTCCAAGCGGTGCAAGCTGTGGGTGCCAAGTCCAGAGGAGACCGCGGAGTTCAGCTCACGGAGTATGGAATGGCGCCGCAGGTGTGCGACAGGATGATCCAGACGCTGGGAGCCGAAGCGCCCGAGACGGACGTCTTCGCTTCCCGGGATGCCCCACTTCTTCGGAAGTGTAGGAGACGTTGGCATCGAGGAGACTTAGCCTGGCACAGGCATTGGGGTTTGAAGGAGTGGGGACCCATGTATTGGCATGGCTCCCTGGAAAATACCAGACGTACGGTGGAAAAGATCATCGTGGATAGGGCGAAGGGGATCCTGGTCATAACCGGCATAGGATCCACCCCATGTCCGCTGGAGGGTCTCAAGTCGACGCTGGACTCCATCACCCTGAACGAGATGTCATTCGGGCCAGAGGAGGAGTTGTTCATCGACGCCAAGGGTGTATCAATGCCCTCCCCGGGTCAAGCGTGGGGTACCAAGGCTTTCCTGGTGGATGGGGCGCAAGCCCAGCCCACGGGTGATGAAGCATTCATCCGTAGGGTGGAGGCGGTGCCCATGAAGCTCATGTTTGAGCCCAAGGAGGGGACGGATCAGCCAATTGATGGCATTGACATCCTGTCCCACGCCGAGATCGACGACGTCGTCAACTACATGCGGATGGGGATGCACGACCGTGTGGCAGCCAAGAAGAGGCGGGCCATGGTCACATCTCCGCATTGGTGGGATGACAAGATGTTGGTCACCGGCGAGTACGAGAGGGATGAGTTCGTGGCGAGGGTCATGGATCACATCGCGGACCAATACGATGGTCCGGTTGGGTCGGACCCACCAACGTGGGGTTTTCCAAGAGTGGGAACCGGTAGCGACGAGCACCAGCCCGAGGCCGCAAATTTTCGAAGATTATCGGTGGGAGTCGAGACCCACGACGATGAAGACGGCATATCCGACGAGGAGAAGTCGGACTCGGACCCAGAAGAGGCCTATACCGCAGTGCGGTCGGTTGTATCGATACGGAAGCAAGCGGCTGAAGAGGCCCAGGAGAACCCGAAGGTCGCCGAGCTGAAGGAGAGGCTGATCAAGGCCTATCCGCGGCTATTCAGTGGCGTCGCCAACAAGAACCCTCCAGATCGTGGGGGGTTCGGCACAGCGAAGATCAAGCTGAAGCCGAACCCCAAGATCTATCGTCATCGGGAGTACCAACTTCAGGGCGATCGGGCCGAGGCCATGAAGAAGCTGTTGGCCGAGTTCATTGAACGGGGATGGATCGAACCCTCCGACAGTGAATGGGCCAGCCCAGCCTTCATGGTGCCCAAGAAGGAGAAGGGCGAGTGGAGGTTGGTGGTTGATTACAGAGGTTTGAACGAGCAGACCGAGCACGACTCGTACTCGCTTCCCCTGATCGACTCCATCCTCCAAAAACAACAGAAAAAGCGGATTTTCACGGTGTTGGACCTGAAACACGGTTATCACCAGATGCCGCTTCACCCGGACTCCAGGTCCTGCACGGCGATGTCGACGCCACTGGGGCCCATGCAGTGGAAAGTGGTGCCTATGGGCGCCAAGAATGGCAACGCCGCTTTCCAGCGCATGATGGAGGACCTACTCGGTCTTGTCCGGGACTGTGCCGATCCCTTCGTGGATGACATCATCATCAGGTCCGGCAGGGAGAACATGACTGAGGACGAGCTCATCGACGCGCATGAGAAGGATCTGCGCCAAGTGCTCAGCGAGTTGGACAAGCACAACATGGTGTGCAAGCCCACCAAAGCCTCACTCTTCGTGAAGGAAGTGGAGTTCGCGGGTCACGTGGTTGGTCACGGGCAACGCCGTCCCATGCCTGGGAAGCTGGCGTCCCTGCACCACTGGGAGAAGCCCCAGACCATCAGCGAACTCCGGTCCTTCATGGGGTTCTGCAACTACTATTCGGGCTATGTCTGGATGTATGCAGAACTGTCGGGGCCGCTGCACAAGATGCTGCAAGTGGGCAAGTTCGATGGCCGGAAGGGGAGCAAGAAGAAGCTTGCTTGGACCCCTGAGGCCGAGGATGCGTTCAGCCGCCTGAAGGAGCGACTCCTGGGGCAACTGGGGCTGTTCCTGGTGGACCCGGACAAGGGATTCGTGCTACGGACAGACGCCTCGGACTATGCCGTGGGGGCAGTCCTCGAGCAAGTCGGGGACGACGGGACTCATGTTCCCGTGGCGTTTTGGAGCAGGATCCTGGCCGAGGGCCAACGCCGAACATGGACCGCGAGGGAGAAGGAGACCTACGCCATTGTATGTGCGCTCAGGAAGTGGTCTGGCCACATCGGACTGCAGCCGGTGGTGGGTTGCACGGACCACCAGTCCCTACAGAGCTGGCACAAGGAGCATGTCGACACCCCCTCTGGACCAGCGGCTAGGAGAGCCAGATGGCACGAGACGTTCGCCAAGTTCGACCTCAGCGTCGTGTACGTCCTGGGGAAGGACAACACTGTGGCAGATTGCCTCAGTCGCTGGGCCTACCCCGCGGGCAAGGCTTGGATGGACATATCCAGCCATGGAGACGCCGAGGAGACCGAGGAGGCCAAACGCATCATCGAGATGGAGAAGGTCATGGAGCAAGAGGGGGTCAAGTGCTTTGTGGTGATGGCAAACCGTACAGACCTGGCCAAGTTCCGGGGCGCCCGCGTCCAAGCTATTCGGGAGGAAACCCTCGAGCAATGGATGGTGGCCCCTGTAGAGCTAGTCAGGTCGGTGCTCACAGAGGACTGGTCGGATGACTACGCGGCATCCGAGCACTGGAGCAAGTACTGGAATGCCGTGAGCGCCCCGTCGGACGACGAGTGGCCTGAGGGCTTGACCGAGGATGGGGACAAGTTGTTCCTCAAGGACAAGCTGCTGGTGCCCGAGAACCGAGTGGAGGAGCTCATTGACCATTGGCACAACGCCCAGCTCATGCACCCTGGCCGAAACAAGATGCAGCAGGACCTGGAGTGGCGTTTCAAGTTCCCTCCGGGGTACTACGCGATCCTGGATAGGTACTGCAGCGACTGTGCCGTGTGTCGGGCCACGAAGAGCCCCAACCACTCCACAGCGGGCAACCCGGTGTACACGGCTATACCGGAGGCCCCTATGCGGTCCGTGGCCATGGATGTGTTCGCCATGCCGGAGGTCACCGTGGAAGGAGAGACATACGACTGTGTAATCTTGGCGGTGGATAGGCACAGCGGGTATATCGTGGCAGTCCCGGGCAAGAAGTTGAAGAAGAAGGACAAGAAGGACAAGCATGGAGTGGGGCTGCAGGCCAAGACCGTCGCCAATGCCATGTTCAGGCATTGGCTGACGATTTTTGATGTCCCGGCTGTCATCTGCAGCGATCGGGGCAGTCAATTCGTGGGGACGCCGTTCAAGACGATGTGCAAGCACATTGGGATTCGGCACGCCAAGACCGTGGCCTACCACAGCCGGTCGAATGGCCGGGCTGAGGTGGCCGGGCAGCAGATGTTCGAGAAGTTCCGCCAGCTGCACATCGACGAACCGGGCCGGAATTGGTACAATTCGCTGTGGAGGGTACTCCAAGCGTATCACGACCTTCTGGGGCCCACTGCACTGTCGCCCCATCGCATCCTGTTCCTACGGGATCGAGTGTCACGCACTCTCCCGTGGTTGAACTATGGCAAAGTGGCCCGGGATGCAAACGCCATGATGGCTGAGGCGGACGACACGGCGGCCAAGGTGTGCAAGGCACTTCAGGACGAGCATGACAAGAGGGCCAAGTACTTCAAGCAGGGAAAAGTCCAGAAGTATGCCCTCCAAGACACCGTGTGGGTGGAGCGGCACCACAAGGATGCCCTGTCCAGGCATCGGCAGGCATCTTGGTATGTGCTGGGGGTAATCGTGCGGAAGGTCGGGCAGGACGTGTATGCGGTTCGTGTGGGGGATAACAAGATCCTGGACCGCGACCATACCCAGCTTCGTCCCCGAGCACCAGACCCCAGCGGACGTCCCGTCACCTTCGAGTTCACGGCCGGCGATGTGGACTCGGACGACGAGGGTGAGGACGACGACTTCACCGCCGAGAGAATCCTGGCGGACAAGCCGGACCCGGGGATGCCTGGGGGCAGGCTTTATAAAGTCCGTTGGAAGGGATTAACCGCATCCAGGGATTCGTGGGAACCTCCGAGCAGTTTCGTGCCGAGGTATACCACGGTCTGGATGGACTACCTAAAGAAAAAGAATTTTTCTTTGGATGTCAAGGACGTGTTGGTCCATCTGGTTGCTGCTGTAGCGCCGTAATGGAACCCCCCTTGGCATTTTGTTTGTTTCTGTGCTTCGGAGACGGGTGAGGGCGTTCATCCGGGGTTTTTTCGGCCTTGATTGGCCATATACCCCCTTCACTCGATCTCCAAGTATATATTTCACTGTGGTATACTCATTTAGGTCGACCGACGACGTTTCTCTATCTTTGATCCCCTTGGTCCATGTTGTAGATCAAGAAGAGAACAGATATGGCGTAGGGCACCGATTTTCAGTGTCCTCACCCCTCCCTTGGGGCTTGGGGGACGCCTACGACGTGTGTGGGGCCTCCATGTGTCCTTGGGACATGGAGGGGGGGGTTGGAGCCCATTGGGGTCCTCCCGTCCTCTCTTCAATGCCTTCCGAGCGGTAACAACGCTCTGAGAAGGGGGGTGAAGCCGGTTCGGACCCCCGTGGCCATCTTGGGGTCACTTGGGGTGTGTATCTATGTGCCGGCAAGCCGCCATTGGCTGATATCATACTCTCCCATCCACCTGATGTAACCCGATGTGTTTGACATGTTATCTCCTGGCCATCCCGTGTAGACAGGAGGGACTGACTAGCCATAAAGCAGCCGCCCCACTTCTGCAGTATTGTGCCTTTCTTACGCGGATGCCCAGGGAGATGCATTCTGATAATCGGTCCATCATCGCCTGAGAGCCCTTCAACGCCATTTGTGGTCTGGCCGGATTTATCCCGGCCAGGTCTATAGTGTATAGACCACAGAGTAATGGGCGTGCAGAGCGGGTGGTTCAGTCTATTATCAATGCTTTCAAGCTATACTTAGTGTTCCGCAAGCTGGCCGGGTATATGCCCTACCATCTGCTCTGTGGGGTGTTAATGACCTACTGGGCCACATCGCACCCTACCGACTGGTTTTTGGCCGGGACTCTATCGCGTTTGGCAATGTATCCCCCCTGACGGTGGATAACTGAGTATGTCCGCAAGGTTCAGGATAAACGCCAGCTAAGCCAACAAAGTTGGTTGACCTAAATGCCCGGGAGTACCAGGCGTTCCTAAAGAAACACCCGTCTCTGCAGTTTAAGGAGGGAGACATCGTATGGGTGCAAAACAGAGCTGACCAGCCTGACTTACATCCCAAGCTGGACAGGATATGCCAGGCGCCTGCAGAGCTCCTCCGTAAGGTTTCCACGAATACATTCCTGGCAAACCTGAACGGTAAGGAGGTCATTCTGTCCGTGGGACAGCTAGATCCCTATGCTATATACCCCAACGGGATGGTGTTGACCCTCCTTTTCATCATTTGATTCGGGCCCCGCGTCGTTTGCCGTCATCCTTGCGCCATCCTGACGCCAAAAATATTCCTGAAGCCTTTTTAACGCCACCCTGACACCTTCCTGACGCACCCGGACACGTCTTGATGCACTCTGGACGCCTACACCAACAACCTGACACACCTCAGACGCCTGCTTGACGCCATCCCGACGCATCCAGACGCCATTCAGACGCCATCCTGACGCAATCCTGACGCATTTCAACGTTCCCGACGCGATTTGACAATCCTCAGGTTCCCTGACGCCATCCTGGTGCCATCCTGAAGCTTTCCTCACACTATCCTGACGTCATCCTGACACCACCCTGACGCCATCCTGACGCTACTCTGACACTTACGGACGCATACGTGAACCATTCGAGACGCCATCCTGACGCAATCCTGACGCATTTCAACTTTCCTGAAGCGATTTGACAATCCTCAGGTTCCCTGACGGCATCCTGGTGCCATCCTGAAGCTTTCCTCACACTATCCTGACGTCATCCTGACACCACCCTGACGCCATCCTGACGCTACTCTGACACTTACGGACGCATACGTGAACCATTCGAGACGCCATCCTGACGCCATCCTGAGGCCAAAAATAGTCCTGAAGCCTTCCTAACGCCACCCTGACACCTTCCTGACGCATCCGGACGCATCTTGACGCACTCTGGACGCCTACACCAACAACCTGACACACCTCTGACGCCTCCTTGACGCCATCTCGACGCATCCCGACGCCATCCTGACGCCATCTTGACGCAATTCTGACGCATTTCAACGTCCCTGGCGCAATCTGACAATCCTGAGGTTCCCTGACAACATCCTGGTGCCATCCTGACGCTTTTCTCATACTTTCCTGACGTCATCCTGACACCACCCTGACGCCATCCTGAGGCTACACTGACACTTACAGACGCATACGTGAACCATTCAGGACGCCATCCTGACGACATCCTGACGCACCCTGGCCCTCATCCAGCTCGGGGCCCAACCCTAACATTGCGTGTAACCGTAACGCTAACCCTAGTTAATCTGTTGCCAAAATCATTGATTTCGGTGAGAAAAATCATCTTTTTGCCAACCAAGGAACCTATTGTATTTTTGAAGCTTTTCAATCATGTTGCTTTAGTCAGCCCATGCTTTTGCCAATGCAAAATAGGTTTCAATCTACATTCCATACGTCGTCATTTTATCCTCTCTTTGGGGCGCCCCGGATCTTACGAATGCAAAAACAGTTTGAACATACAATCTACCTCTGCCACTGCCCAGGCAAAAAATGTCCAATCATACATTCAATACCCAATCTGCTTTCGACAGCTTTCAAACATATTGTTTTTGCAGCCCAAGCTTTTGCCAGTGCAAAATAGGTTGTATTCCATATAGCTTGCATTCCATTCCTAGCCTGTTTCTTTATTCTTGTTTTTGCGGAACAAACACAAACCGAAAGTGAACAGTTGTAAACTGCATACCTGTAAACCATTTTATTCATATCGGGATTGCGGATGGGGTTCGGGGTTACGCGTGGCGTTTCCCGCTGTTACTCAGTTCTAGCTATTCACTTAAACCACCATTATGTCGGAAAGAAAAGATGTTTTTCCGTTCAAAAAACAATTTTCGGCATTTCCTGCCTGAAAGCCTTCTCAAAGATGTTCAAAACATCTCATTGGGTTTGTTCCTTATACAACATTTTATCTTTTATGTGTAACCTCTTTCTGGTAAGCATCAACCCCAAAGGCCTCATTGGGCCCCTGAGATGCCCTCAGATCCTGGTGGCGTCATCCTGATGCCATCCTGACGCTATCCTAACGCCAATCTGACGCCACCATGATATCATGCGCCTTGTACTCAAAAAAGCTCGGAGGCCAGATCCGGTATGGTCCCGAGGACAAGACCTTGGGCTATACCAGACAAAAGGCATGGGCTGTGTGAGAAAAAGAGATCTATCCACTGGGGTCTTGCCTCCGGAATTTCAAGAGCTGAATATCAGGGCGTGAAGACACTGTTTTCACGGACCACAAGTGCCTCGAGTCATGGTACAAGGAGGATCTCTCTGTACTATGGCTGAACCCCTGGGTCATCGCAGCCGTTGGCATGAGAACCTTTCCTGGTACAACGTTGTTGTTGTATACAAACCAGGTAAGGATAATGATGTCGCGGACACAATGAGCTGGTGGGGCTACCCTGTGGGGCTGGTGGATGACACCAACTTCCATGGTTCGGACGCCGACCTCAAGGGGTATGACGACTGGGAGGCCTAGGAAAAGTCCCAGAATGATGCCCTCATTGATGGGCCGTCCATATCTCGCACACAGGAGTTAGTCTGGACCCCCTGCAGCCATACAGCCAAGTGCCATGGTCACCGCACCAGGTACTGCGATCTGCGCGCGTCCAGCCACTACTCCTGCTCTCATTATGAGTGTGCCAGTCTGGAAGCCGCCACTCCGAACAAGCTGGATGCCCATAGGAGATCTGATGCTCTGCTGCATCCTCAATACAGGGCCCAGGTGACTCCTGACCCCCCTCCTGCTGATCAGCCACTCAGTCCGGGCCCCCCTCCGTGTCATGATAGCCTGGATAACCATAAGATTAACACCTGTGGTGTTCTGAATCTCCTGGACAGTAATCCTGATGGTCCTGACTGTGGCTCTGAGGCTGAAGAGTCCTTGGGTCCTGAGCTCTTTGGGGATCCAGACCTCCATGGTATGGCGCATGTGATGAGGGAGTCTCCTCATGCTCCCCATGCTCTGATTGCTTCCGTCACATCGGTCAGTCTGCCCCCACCGTGTAGTATCCTGTATGAAAATTGGAGACCATACTACGCCTGAGGACCCCGGCCTGAAAGTCCTGCTCGACTGGGGTATCAAGAAAGACATTGAGTATGGAACATACCGGTGGCATCAACCACAAAGGGGACACTCTCACATCAGAGTGGATGGTAGGGCAGTGGCTTCTGTGGCCATCCTGAGCAATGTAATAGAAGCGGTGCACTGCGTTGCACATCCAGGTATCCACACAGCCCTAGAACTGTTCAAGCGACAGTTCCATGTCTGTAATCTGTCTGGGAGAGAGTGAATGAGGTTGGGGGTGCTTGTGTGGTATGTGAACAGTCCAAGGCCCGAAGGAGCCCACATTCTGACTTATGTGAGTCCTCCCCTGTGCACTCCTATCCCTTTGCATCAGTGGGAATGGACTGTATTTCTGACTGAGGGTAAACATCCTGATACAGGAGTGAAAGTTGACTATGAGATGATTATGGTATGTTGTTTGACACGTTATATCCTGGCCATCCCGTGTAGACAGGAGGCACTGACGAGCCATAAAGCCGCCGCCCTATTTCTGCAGTATTGTGTCTTTTTTACCGAGATGCCCAAGGAGATGCAATCTGATAATCGGTCCATCATCTCCTGAGAGCTCTTCAACGCCATGTGTGGTCTGGCTGGACTTATCCAGGCCAGGTCCATAGTGTATAGACCACAGAGTAATGGGCGTGCAGAGCGGGTGGTTCAGTCTATTATCAATTCTTTCAAGCTATACTCAATGTTCCGCAAGCCGGCCGGGTATATGCCCTACCATCTGCCCTGTGGGGTGTTAATGACCTACCCGGCAACATCGCACCCTACCGAATGGCTTTTGCCCGGGACTACATCGCTTTTCGCAAGGTATCCCCCCTGACTGTGGATACCGGGGTGCAGGATGCAGCCGAGTACGTCCGCAAGGTTCAGGACGAACACCAGCTCAGCCAACAAAGTTGGTTGACCTAAATGCCCGGGAGTACCAGGTGTTCCTCAAAAAACACCCGTCTCTGCAGTTTAAGGATGGAGACAGCGTATGGGTGCAAAACAGAGCTGACCCGCCTGACTTACATCCCAAGCTGGACAGGATATGGCAGGCGCCGGCAGAGCTGCTCTGTAAGGTTTCCGCGAATACATACTTGGCAAACCTGAACGGTAAGGAGGTCATTCCTGTCCGTGGGACAGCTAGAGCCCTATATACCCCAACGGGATGGTGTTGACCCTCCTCTTCATCATTTGATTCGGGCACCGCGTCGTTCTCTGTCATCCTGGCGCCATCCTGACGCCAAAACTATGCCTGAAGCCTTCCCAAAGCCACCCTGACACCTTCCTGACGCATCCGGACGCATTCTGACGCACTCTGGACGCCTACACCAACAACCTGACACACCTCCGACGCCTGCTTGACGCCATCCGGACGCATCCTGACGCCATTCTGACGCCATCTTGACGCAATCCGGACGCATTTCAACGTTCTTGGCGCAATTTGACAATCCTGAGGTTCCCTGACGCCATCCTGGTGCCATCCTGACGCTTTCTTTACACTTTCCTGACATCATCCTGACACCACCCTGACGCCATCCTGACGCTACTCTGACACTTACAGACGCATACGTGAACCATTCAGGACGCCATCCTGACGCACCCTTGCCCTCATCTAGCTCGGGGCCCAACCCTAACATTGGGTGTAACCCTAACGCTAACCCTAGTTAAATTGTTGCCAAAATCATTGATTTCGGTGAGAAAAATCATCCTTTTACCAACCAAGGAACGTATTGTACTTTTGAAGCTTTTCAATCATGTTGCTTTAGTCAGCCCATGCTTTTGCTAATGCAAAATAGGTTTCAATCTACATTCCATACGTCGTCATTTTATCCTTTCTTTGGGGCGCCCCGGATCTTACGAATGCAAAAACAGTTTGAACATACAATCTACCTCTGCCACTGCCCAGGCAAAAATGTCCACTCATACATTCAATACCGAATCTGCTTTCGACGGCTTTCGAACATGTTGTTTTTGCAGCCCAAGCTTTTGCGAGTGCAAAATAGGTTGTATTCCATATAGCTTGCATTGCATTCCTAGCCTGTTTCTTTATCCTTGTTTTTGCGATACAAACACAAACTGAAAGTGAACAGTTGTAAACTGCATACCTGTAAACCATTTTCTTCATATCAGGAATGCGGATGGGGTTTGAGGTTACGCGTGGGGTTTCTCGCTGCTTCTCAGTTCCAGCTATTCAGTTGAATCATCATTATGTCAGAAAGAAAAGATCGTTTGTGGGTCAGGCGGGTGTACGCAGGGTTGCCCTTCGTGGGGGCCTGTCCATTGGTCCCGTGTCCTCTGGGGGTCCCTGCCCCTAGTCTGGGGTGTCGCGGCTGTTTCCTTCTTCTTTTCTGTTGCCTGTGTGGTGGCCCTTCCTGTGGCCGGGGTTGTCGACTGGCGGTGAGGGGGTGGTGCTGGGATGCGCGGCGGTGTTATCAGCGGCTCACTCGGTGGGTGTAGCCCCTTTTCCCCGTGTTGGTGCGCCCTCCTTCCCCTGTGCCGGGTCGGATGGTCGGTGGGCGTGAGCTGATGCGGACCGTGCGGCGTGAGGTCTGTGCTCCGGCGGCGTGTCTTGGCGGGCGTGCGCCTCCGGGGTCGCGAGGTGTCAGCTGCTCCCTCGGGTGTGGCGTGTGCTTCCTGTGTGTGCGCCCTGGTGCCCGTCGTTGCGCTCTCTCTCTCTCTGTGCCGCGGCCCCTGGTCCTTCCCCGTCCTGGCCCGTTGGTGCTTTCCTGCCCCCGTGTTGCGCCGCCCCCGGTGCCCTGTCCCTGTGGGCGCCTGCCTGTTACCTTGGGCCCCTCCTTGCCCCCTTGCCGGGTTGTCCTTTCCCTTCCCTTGCCCTTCCCTTGCCCTTGCCCTTTCCCTTCCCGCCGTGGTGGTGGTGGGATGGGGTGGGAACCTGCGGGGCGCCGATGGCCCATGCCTCAGGGTGGGTAGTTTGGACCCACCGGCGGAGGGTTGTGGGGGTCTAGGGGTCAGAAAGAAAAGATATTTTTCTCTTGAAAAAACAATGTTTGGCATTTCCTGCCTTAAAGCCTTCTCAGAGATGTTCAAAACATCTCATTGCGTTCGTTCCTAATGCAACATTTTATCTGTTATGTCTAACCTATTTCTGGTAAGTATCAACCCCAAAGGCCTCAATGGGCCCCTGAGATGCCCTCAGATCCTGGTGGCGTCATCCTGAGGCCATCCCAACGCTATCCCAACGCCATCCTGACGCCGCGATGAGACCCTGGCGCCATCCTGACGTTATCCTGACGCTACTCTGTTGCTCCCTGACGCCATCCTGATGTTATTCTGGCGTTTTCCTGGCGCCATCCTGACTCATGCTGACGCAACCTGTCGCCATCCTGACGCCAAACTACCGATCATCCTGCTGGCATCCTGACGGCGATCCAGACGCATCCTGACGCCATCCTGACGCCATCGTGACGCCACCCTGACGCCAGCCTGAGGCCATCCTGACTTCAACCCGACGCTATCCTGACGCCGTCCTGGCGCTTTCCTGAGGTCTCTACGTCGCAGGGCCCGAATCAATTCATCCGAGCGTGAGGACCTCCACGACAGGTCCTAGGCTGTTGAGGATGTCCTGGACCATCAGTATAGGGGTAAGGTTCGCGGGAAGGCAAAGAGTTCCAAGTACCCTTTCGAAGGCGACAAACCCTGGTAGAGAGTCAAATACCGGGGTTTCCACCTGCCAGAATGGCATGATGTCACTGCCTTCCTGCATGACATCAATCAGGATGGGCTGGAATACAATCAGCGGCACCACATCACGGTGTCGACCTATCTCCTCAGGGGAATCAAGTTGTTGCTGGTCCAACTTATCTGCTGTCCTGACGCCCAGCCTCAGGGTGATTTGGAAGTGCCCTGCCAGGCTTCCAGTTGGAGTCTGCTTCAGGCAGATCCTGCACCCCCTGATACCCGTATGGATGTCCCTGAAGCCCCTACACCAGCCGGCAGCTGGCAGTCAATGAGGACTGCCGCTCATGGTGTGCAGGGTCATTTTGGTATTAGATCCCTCTCCCTTTCCTTCCTCTGAGGTATCTCTGGACCTGCAGGTCTGGAGTACACCTCTCTGCTTCTCAGGTAGGTAGGTAGGTAGGTGCATTTGGTCGTGGAGAGGCACCCCATGGTTCACGCTGGCGTTGCTGCTGTGACGAACAGGAAGAGGCTGCGCGCTTGAAGAGGGGAGGCGACTTATATCCCGCTAGACCTGACTGGTGGCCCCGAGCAAAACGGCCCCGGGCAACACCGGGAGGGCTGATCCTTGCCAGCTCGCGGGGAGGGTGTGCCCCCGTGCTTGGGCACGTCCCCTCCTTTAGGCGTAACCCTGAGGGTTCACCAGACTTCCTGGCGTATCCGGTTCCGGAGGGATGCATGCATGATCTTGGTACTGGGGTTCCGAGGTGCTTGGGTGTCGCAGGCCCCGCCTCGCGTCCCAAAGCACCGCAGGCCTTACGATGCGGCCTCACTCCCGGCCTCCGGATCTCCTTTGGCCGGGTCGCCTGCATGGCACCGGCTCCCTCAATGCCCGGGCTATGGACACTGGGTTTCCTACTGTTGTGTGGCGCCTCCCCCCCCCTTTTTTCTTTTCCGGGGTGCAAGGGGGGGTGGTTTTCAGACTTGTCTTGTCGTGACTTTGTGGTGTCCGCAGGTGCCTATCCCGGTCTTGGGGCTCATGGCCTCTGCCCCCCCTTCCTCTATCGCGTCGGCTGTGTCCGGGGTGTACTTCCTTCTGGTGGGCCGCTGCTCCCGGCTGCGTGTCGCTGGTTTAGGCAGGGCGGTCCTCCGGTGTGCTTTCTGAAGGCTCCGAGGGTGCTGCCTTCGGTGCTGTCTGGCTTGGGGGTTTGCCCGCCTCCTGTTGACTTGGTGCGCGGCTTCGCGGCTGTGTGTCTGTCACATGTCCCCCCCCCTTTTTTTTCCGGGGGGGTGGTCTGCCTGTTCCTCCCTCTGCCCTCCCTCGGCTGGTGCACGCAGTGGTCGGCATTCGGTGTGGCTAACCGAGTTGCTGTTGGTGCTTGCGGTCGAATGGGTTATGTACACGCTTGGCCTGGTGGCCTTTCCTGTCGAATTAGGTTCTGGCTCTGCCGGCTGGGCGGTTGCGCCAGGCGCTTTCGTGAGGCTTTGGGTTAGGGGGGGTGGGGTAATCCGTGTCCCTCCGCCTTTGTGGTGCCGGCTTTCATTTTCTGGTGGTCGTTTGTGGGGACGGGCCGTTGCTGTCGTTGCCGGGCTTGCGGTGGCCCTTAGCCGGTGTGCTATGGGCCGGTTTGGCGTTGTCCCACGGTTGTTGGCGCATTTCCTCCCCTTCCGGGATGTTCGGCGGCTTGCTCGTTTGAAACCCTCGGTTAGTGTCCCTTGCCTTGGTGTTGTGGTGTGCTTTGGTGCGCCGTGCTGTGTCGTGCCGTGTTTCGCCGTGCTGTGCCGTGTTCCTCTGTGGTGTGTTGTGGTGCGCTCTGCTCTGTCGTGCCGTGCCGCGCGGTGTCGTGTGGTGGTGTGTCGTGTCGTGGCGCGGCTGGCTGCGCAGTGCTGTGCCGCGTCGCGCCGCGTCGTGTTGTGGTGTGTCGTGTCTTGGGGTGCCTTGTTGTGGTGCGTTGCACGGCGGTGCGGTGCGGTGCGGTGTGCCGTGTTGCTTTGTGTTGGGCCTTGTATCGCTTTGCCGTGGTGTGTGGTGGACTCTTTCTATCGCCCTTCTGGCGTGGGGTGGGGTCGGCGCTTGTTAGACTGGTCCGCTTCGTGGTGCGGGACGCAGGCCGAAGTCATGTGGCTGGCTGGTGGCCTGGGGGCTGCGGTTTGGGAGGGGTGGATCCGTGTTGCGGCGGTCCGGGCGTAGTGCTTTGGTCTGTGGGTCAGGCGGGTGTCCGCGGGGTTACCCTCTGTGGGGGCCTGTGTCCTCTCGGGGACCTTGCCCCTAGTCTGGGGTGTCGCGGCCGTGTCCTTTTCCTCTTCTGGTGCCTGTGTGGTGGCCCTTGCATTGGCCGGGGTCGTCGCCTGGCGGTGAGGGCGTGGTGCTCAGTTGCATGGCGGTGTTCTCGGCGGCTCCCTCGGTGGGTGTAGCCCCTCCCCCCTATGTGGGTGTGCCCTCCTTCCCCTGTGCAGGGCCCGATGCGCGGTCCGTGCGGCGTCAGGTCTGTGCTTTGGCGGCGTGTCTTGGCGGGTGTGCGCCTCTGGGGTCGCGCGGTGTCAGCTGGGGTTGGGGCGGTGCTTGTCCCTCGGGTGTTGCGTGCTCTTCCTGTGTGTGCGCCCTGGTGCCCGTCGTTGCGCTCTCTCCCTCAATGTCGCGGCCCCTGGTCCTTCCCCGTCCTGGCCCGTTGGTGCTTTCCCGCCCCTGCGTTGCGCCGCCCCCCGGTGCCCTGTCCCTGTGGGCGCCTGCCTGTTACCTTGGGCCCCTCCTCGCCCCCTTGCCGGGGTGTCCCTTCCCTCCCCTTGCCCTTCCCCTGCCCTTGCCCTTTCCCTTCCCGGTGTGCTGGTGGTGGGGTTGGGTGGGGGCCTGCGGGGCGCCAATGGCCTATGCCTGGGGCCGGGTGGTTTGGAGCCACCGGCGGAGGCTTTCGGGGGTGTAAGGGCGGCAGAGGCCCTGGACCGCGTCCTGGGGGAGGGCCTCCCATGCCGCCTGTGGCATGATGGCCTCCAGGGCCGCCTTGTTGGGGTTTGCGGGGGTGCAGGTGCGGATCTCCTCGACAATGTGCACCATGTGCACCCCTTCTTGCATTTCTCGCTCCTCCGGCCCACTTCAGCCTGCGGGGGAGCAATCGCAAGGCGGGGGCAGACCACCAGGCGAGGTGGGCGGGGGCCTTGGGGGCGGGGGGCTCCAAGTTCGAGGTCCTGGAGCAGCGGTGACAGGGGCTGGGGGTGGAGGATGCGTACGGGAGGCGGGGGGAACAGGAAGCTCGGTGGTGTTCGTGGGGGGAGGAAGACGTGGACATGGGACGGCGTTGGCGGGCGTGGCGGCGCCTGGGGGAGACGGAGCGGCGGTGGCGGGGGCTGGGGGTGGCCCTTGCATTGGCCGGGGTCGTCGCCTGGCAGTGAGGGCGTGGTGCTCAGTTGCATGGCGGTGTTCTCCGCGGCTCCCTCGGTGGGTGTAGCCCCTTCTCCCCGTGAGGGTGTGACCTCCTTCCCCTGTGCAGGGCCCGATGCGCGGTCCGTGCAGCGTCAGGTCTGTGCTTCGGCGGCGTGTCTTGGCGGGTGAGCGCCTCTGCGGTCGCGCGGTGTCAGCTGGGGTTGGGGCGGTGCTTGTCCCTCGGGTGTTGCGTGCTCTTCCTGTGTGTGCGCCCTGGTGCCCGTCGTTGCGCTCTCTCCCTCAGTGCCGTGGCCCTTGGTCCTTCCCCGTCCTGGCCCGTTGGTGCTTTCCTGCCGCTGCGTTGCGCCGCCCCCCGGTGCCCTGTCCCTGTGGGCACCCTGCCTGTTACTTTGGGCCCCTCCTCACCCCCTTGCCGGGGTGTCCTTTCCCTCCCCTTGCCCTTCCCTTGCCCTTGCCCTTTCCCTTCCCGGTGTGGTGGTGGTGGGGTGGGGTGGGGGCCTGCGGGGCGCCGATGGGGTATGCCTGGCGTCGAGTGGTTCGGAGCCACCGGCGGAGGGTTTCGGGGGTGTAAGGGCGGCAGAGGCCCTGGACCGCGTCCCGGGGGAGGGCCTCCCATGCCGCCTCTGGCATGATGGCCTCCAGGGCCGCCTCGTTGGGGTTTGCGGGGGTGCAGGTGCGGATCTCCTTGACAATGTGCACCATGTGCACCCCTTCTTGCATTCCCGCTCCCCCGACCCACTTCAGCCTGCGGGGGAGCTCCCGCAAGGCGGGGGCAGACCACCAGGCGAGGTGGGCGGGGGCCTTGGGGATGGGGGGCTCCAAGCTCGAGGTCCTGGAGCAGCGGTGACGGGGGCTGGGGGTGGAGGATGCGTACGGGCGGCAGGAGGGAACCGGAAGCTCGGTGGTGTCCGTGGGGGGAGGAAGACGTGGACATGGGACGGCGTTGGCGGGCGTGGCAGCACCTGGGGGAGACGGAGCGGCGGTGGCAGGGGCTGGGGGTGGAGGATGTGTACAGGCGGTGCGGGGAACGGGAAGCTTGGTGGTGTTAGTGGGGGGAGGAAGATGTGGACATGGGACGGCGGTTGCGGGCGCGGCG
The DNA here is from genome assembly GCA_964036045.1 of Eutreptiella sp. 'Long Island Sound 2002'. NCBI lineage: Eukaryota > Euglenozoa > Euglenophyceae > Eutreptiales > Eutreptiaceae > Eutreptiella > Eutreptiella sp. 'Long Island Sound 2002'. The sequence continues at coordinate 52,921,599 of OZ038380.1, forward strand.
GCGCCCAGGGGAGAAGCAGCAGCGGTGGCGAGGGCTGGGGATGGAGGATGTGTACGGGCGGCGCGGAAAAAGGGATGCACGGTGCTGCTCGTGGGGGGAGAGGGACGCGGACATGGGACAGTGTTGGCGTGCGTGCTGGCGCCTAGGGGGGCAGGAGCGGTGGGAGCGGGGCCCTGGGGGGTCGTGATGGCACCTCAGTGAGCAAGAGTGGGGCAATTGAGCGGTTGAGGCGCGGTGGCGCTGTGGGGAGCTTGAGCGCAGGGGCGGTTGCGCCGCGTAGGGGGGGAGCGGAAGCGCCGCCGTTTGCGGGACCGAGCCTAGTCGCGGGGGGAGCCGGGCCAGTCAGAAGGCATCGGCGGGTCCTGAGGGGCCTCATGTCGTGCCGCCTGGTACTGGGGCGGGGGTCCCCCACCCTCCATGGATCTGCAGCGTAGGGGTGCGGCGGCGGTGGCAACTGGTGGTACGGGTGGAGTGACTGTCCCGGGTTGGGGTGGGCCCGGAGAGCCCCTTTGGCGTGCACGTGGTGGCCGGGCGGGTACGGTTCTTCTTACGGGGGGATGGCCCCTGGTGCTGGGCAAGCTATTGGGATGGAGCGCCCGGGGGGTGGTGCTGCCATCCCATGCGCTGGTGCTGTTTGTGCACGGAGGAGTAGGGTGGTGGGCAGTGGTAGTGGTGGCGGTGGTGGTTGTTGTGGTGGTGATGGGGGCGTTTGTGGCGTTGGCGCTGGTAGTGGTCGTGATGATGGTGCCGGTATGGCCCTAGGATCCCTTGTCCATACTCCGGTCCGCCCGGTGGGGCTTTGGGGTTGGGCATCGTTTGCAGCCCCTTGCGGCCGTACGGCTTGGTTGGTAGTCGGGGTGGGTTAGGGGCCGGGCGTAACGGTGACCGAGGTCGAGGGGTTCCACGTCCCTGGGTCGGTCTGGCCGGCAATGGTGGTGGTTTTTGGGGGGTGGATGATGGGGTGCTTGGAGACAGGGATGTTGACCAGGGTTTGAACAGGGTCGTGTCGGGTGGCCGCCGCCGCGCTGGCGGCCCTCGCTGGGGGGAGGGGGGCTCAGAATGTGGCAATGTGCACCATGTGCACCCCTTCTTGCATTCCCGCTCCTCCGGCCCACTTCAGCCTGCGGGGGAGCTCCCGCAAGGCGGGGGCAGACCACCAGGCGAGGTGGGCGGGGGCCTTGGGGGTGGGGGGCTCCAGGGTCGAGGTCCTGGAGCAGCGGTGACGGGGGCTGGGGGTGGAGGATGCGTACGGGCGGCGGGGGGAACAGGAAGCTCGGTGGTGTTCGTTGGGGGAGGAAGACGTGGACATGGGACGGCGTTGGCGGGCGTGGCGGCGCCTGGGGGAGACGGAGCGGCGGTGGCGGGGGCTGGGGGTGGCCCTTGCATTGGCCAGGGTCGTCGCCTGGCGGTGAGGGCGTGGTGCTCGATTGCATGGCGGTGTTCTCGGCGGCTCCCTCAGTGGGTGTACCTCGTTCTCCCCGTGAGGGTGTGCCCTCCTTCCCCTGTGCAGGGCCCGATGCGCGGTCCGTCTGTGCTTCGGCGGCGTGTCTTGGCGGGTGAGCGCCTCTGGGGTCGCGCGGTGTCAGCCGGGGTTGGGGCGGTGCTTGTTTCTCGGGTGTTGCGTGCTCTTCCTGTGTGTGCGCCCTGGTGCCCGTCGTTGCGCTCTCTCCCTCAGTGCCGTGGCCCCTGGTCCTTCCCCGTCCTGGCCCGTTGGTGCTTTCCTGCCCCTGCGTTGCGCCGCCCCCCGGTGCCCTGTCCCTGTGGGCGCCTGCCTGTTACCTTGGGCCCCTCCTCGCCCCCTTGCCGGGGTGTCCCTTCCCTCCCCTTGCCCTTCCCTTGCCCTTGCCCTTTCCCTTCCCGGTGTGGTGGTGGTGGTGTGGGGTGGGGTCCTGCGGGGCGCCGATGGCCTATGCCTGGGGTCGAGTGGTTCGGAGCCACCGGCGGAGGGTTTCGGGGGTGTAAGGGCGGCAGAGGCCCTGGACCGCGTCCCGGGGGAGGGCCTCCCATGTCGCCTGTGGCATGATGGCCTCCAGGGCCGCCTCGTTGGGGTTTGCGGGGGTGCAGGTGCGAATCTCCTTGACAATGTGCACCATGTGCACCCCTTCTTGCATTCCCGCTCCCCCGACCCACTTCAGCCTGCGGGGGAGCTCCCGCAAGGCGGGAGCAGACCACCAGGCGAGGTGGGCGGGGGGCTTGGGGATGGGGGGCTCCAAGCTCGAGGTCCTGGAGCAGCAGTGACGGGGGCTTGGGGTGGAGGATGCGGTTTGAGGTTTGAGGTTTGATTTTGCGGGTACTCCTCCCCACCGGGTCCTAGTGGGGGGCCCTCCAAGACGCACCTCCTGCCTGGTGGCGGAGTCCCCCGGGTTCACAGAGCTCGGAGCCCCGTCCTTCCCCGGCGTCCCCGTTTCGCCACTCCCTGGTCAGTGCATCAATTCGCAGCCGTGGCCGCGGCCCTTACCCACTGCGTCGCCCCCCTAATGCGTGGTCGCCCGGGGCACCGGCGCCGCCGGGCCCGTGCTACTGGCTTGTATCCAGTGGGACCCCCTTGGGCTGGCGCGGAGGCTGCCTAGCCTAGGGGTTGGGGCGTGGCGCTGTGCGCCACTACTGCCTTGGCGGGTGCAGTGTCCCGTCTGTGTGTGGGCGGCGCTCGCGGCCGGTTCGGGGGGGTTCGGGCCGGTACCTGGTGTTGTGTCTCCCCTTCTTCCCCCTTCCCGCCCCGCGTGTTCCGCGCTGCGTGTGGCGGGCCGTCCCGTCCGGGTGTCCCTTATCCTCGCCCGCTGGTACGCCATTCCATGCGGTCTGTGCGTTCCGCGCGCTCGGTCCGGTTGCCCTTCTGGTGGTCCCCGCGTGTCCTTTTCTTGTGTGTGCGCTCGCGCTCTCGCGGTGTCCGCTCCCCGCTGGGTGGTGTGGCGCGCGCATCTCGCGTGGTCCCGGCACTGGGCGCTGGTAGGGCCGTTCCATGTGGTCCGTGCCCCTTCGCGTGTCCTGCCCCGGTCCCGTGCTCCGTCTGGCGTGCTTGGGGGGGGGCGGTCCGGTCCCGGTTCCCCCCTACTTGGCTTGGGGTTGTGAGGGCGGCGGCGGGGCGTCCCCGGGGGGGTGCCTTCGACCGTTGCGTGGGGCGTTCTGGGCCTTGCGCTCCTCTTCCCCCGACTGCCCGTCCACTAGGTGGGCTGTCAGGGTCTGCGTTGTGGGCGTGCGGTTGTGGGGGCCCCGCTCTGTTCTTGCGGGGGGGGAGAGAGGTGTCGACTTGGTGTCCAGGCGCCAGCCCGCCGGATTCCCATGACGAGCCTGATGCGCACGGAGCTTCGCCCTGCGGGATGCGTGGGGGGGTTGGGGTGACCGTGGCTGGAGAGGTGCACCAATGTTCCGGTTCATGGCCGAGCAGAGCACCCCTACCGCGGGCTTACTCTTAGCACAGGGGGAGGGGGTTGCGGGCGCGTTTGTTCTGTGACCCGGGTGCCAGTGTATCTCAGAAGGCAGCCGCCCCGGAGGTAGCGCACCAGGCGCGCGCCGCGAAGGAGCTGGTTCGAACCCCGGGATCGGTGGTCTTTCACCGATCCCTTCGAATACCGGACGAGGCCTCCCATCGACCTGTTCGAGTACAGGTGACGGTGCGCACTGCTGCAGGGGTGGGTGGCTCCCATGTGTTTTGTTTTTCTTGGGTGGGGGGTAAAACGAACGAGACCTCCACCCGATCCACCGGTATCGGTGGTGGCGCGAGTTGCTGGAGGGGAGGGTGGTTCCCACGTCGCCAACTAGAGAGCTCTACGTGCAGGGATCCCAGGAGCACCAACGCCCGGGATCGAACCCCCGCACTGGACGATTGAAGACCGACGCTCTCACTACCGGGCCGCGGGAGTCTCTTACGCCACTTGGGGGTGTCGTCGGCTATGAATCCAGTCCTGAGGGTGGGGCTGTGCGTTTTGAAGCGTGTTGCGCGTGCCGGGAGGCCCCAGTCCACGTGCACGGGGTCGGGACAGGGGGGGAGGGGGCTGGGTGGGGTGCGTTGGATCGCCGACTGACGTGCACAGGGGTAAGAGGCGGACAGTAGCACCGCCGGATCGCCGACTGACTGTAGGGCGGGGGGTCGCTCGGCCTCTTTCCGTCCCTCTGCCTTCCCTGGGCAGGCAACAAAGCGGGCGTCACTGGCGTTGTGCTGTCCATGGGGGGCGTGGCCCCCCATACCACTCCGGTTCGTGTTCACCCGGCTTCTCTGGGTACGATCTGTGCGGCGTCCCGGTGCGCAGGCCTGGGCCCGCTTGTTCTTCGCGGCCCCCATGTGGGCCGGCGGCTGGAGCGGGGGGGCGGGTCACACTCCGGCTCCCCTCTCGGGTGGGGGGGGGCCATCCCCCTTGCCTCGGGGGGGGTGTCGCGCCGCGGCCTCCCCGCTCTCGTTCCGGGCGGCGGCCTGCGGTACCCCTTTCTGGCTCTCTTCGTGTCGCTGGCGCGCTCCCTTCCGGCGCGCGCGTGCGGTCGGGGCTGAAGTGCCGCCGCGGGGTGGGGGGGGGTGAGGGGCGGCCCGTTGACCGCTCCCCTGGGGGCCCCAGCTGACCTGCAAACCCCCCCTCTGTCCCCTCGGAGTGGGCTGTGGTTACGGGAGGGTCATGCGGGGCGCGGCCTCCTTCGTGTTCCGTTGTGCGCGTTGCTCCGGCACGCCGGTGCGGGTTCGCGGGAGCAGGTCCAGCCGCCGTTGCCCTTACCGTGTCGCCGTTCCTCCTGTGGGTGGGGGCGCCCCCCCCGCCCTGGGGGGGTGGAGGGCCGCGCCTGTGGCTCCCCAGCTTGGGTGGATGCGGGGGGGGGGGGGGGGGGGGGCGCCCCCCCGCCCGCTCTCGGGCCTGTGTGGGAGGGGGGGGGGGGGAGTGGGGGGGGGCCTTCGGTCCCCTGGCGATGCCTCCTGTCGGCCAAAGGGGGGGGGGGGCGGCTTGGCGGTCCCGGCCCCGGGGGCCAGCCATCGGCCAGGGGGGTCGCGCCCTTCCCCCGCCCCCCTCTACCGAGAGCCGGATTCTCACGCAGTCCCTCTCTGGGGCCCCTCATCCCCCGGCCGTTGTCGCGCGGCGCTGGCCGGCCGGGGGTGGTCGTGAGGGTCAGCGGTCAGTGGTTAGCGGGTTGTGGGGCAGCAGGTTTCCCCCCGCGCTTGTTGTCTCCGCACTCCCTCCCGCGGGAGGTGGCGCGCCGCTTTCCCTGGGTAGGCAACAAAGCGGGCATCACTGGTGTCGTGCTGTCCATGGGGGGCGTGGCCACCCATACCATTCCGGTTCGCGCCCACCCGGCTTCTCTGGGCATGATCTGCGCGGCGTCCCGGTGCGCAGGCGTGGGCCCACTTGTTCTTCGCGGCCCCCATTTGAGCCGGCGGCTGGGGCGTGGGGGCGGGTCACACTCCGGCTCCCCTCTCGGGCGGGGGGGGTCCATCCCTTCTGCCTCGGGGGGTGGGGGCCGGGGCCCCCGTGGCTGGCGGGCCGGTGGGGGGGCGGGGGGGGGGGGGGGTGTCGCGCCGCGGCCTCCCTGCTCTCGTTCCAGGCGGCGGCCCTTGGTACTCCTTCCTGGCTCTCTCCGTGTCGCCGGCGCGCTCCCTTCCGGCGCGCGCGTGCGGTCGGGGCTGAAGTGCCGCCCCGGGGTGGGGGGGGTGAGGGACGGCCCGTGGACCGCCCCCCTGGGGGCCCCATCTGACTTGAAATCCTCCCTCTGTCACCTCGGAGTGGGCCGTGGTTACGGGAGGGTCATGTGGGGCGCGGCCTCCTTCCTGCTCCGTTGTGCGCGTGGCTCCGGCACGCCGGTGTGGGTTCGCGGGAGCAGGCCCAGCCGCCGTTGCCCTTATCGCGCCGCCGTTCCCCCTGAGGGGGGGGCGCCCCCCCGGCCCTGGGGGGGCGGAGGGCCGCGCCTGTGGCTCCCCTGCTGTGGTGGGTGCGGGGGGGGGGGTGGGGGGGGCGCCTCCCCGCCCGCCCTCGGGTCTGTGCGGGGGGGGGGGGCTGGGTTTGGGGGGACCGCTCCCCTGGGGGCCCCAGCTGACCTGCAAACCCCCCCTCTGTCCCCTCGGAGTGGGCTGTGGTTACGGGAGGGTCATGCGGGGCGCGGCCTCCTTCGTGTTCCGTTGTGCGCGTTGCTCCGGCACGCCGGTGTGGGTTCGCGGGAGCAGGTCCAGCCGCCGTTGCCCTTACCGTGTCGCCGTTCCTCCTGTGGGTGGGGGCGCCCCCCCGGCCCTGGGGGGGCGGAGGGCCGCGCCTGTGGCTCCCCAGCTTGGGTGGGTGCGGCGGGGGGGGGGGGGGGGGGGGGGGGCGCCCCCCCGCCCGCTCTCGGGCCTGTGTGGGAGGGGGGGGGGGGGAGTGGGGGGGGGCCTTCGGTCCCCTGGCGATGCCTCCTGTCGGCCAAAGGGGGGGGGGGGGCGGCTTGGTGGTCCCGGCCCCGGGGGCCAGCCATCGGCCAGGGGGGTCGCGCCCTTCCCCCGCCCCCCTCTACCGAGAGCCGGATTCTCACGCAGTCCCTCTCTGGGGCCCCTCATCCCCCGGCCGTTGTCGCGCGGCGCTGGCCGGCCGGGGGTGGCCGTGAGGGTCAGCGGTCAGTGGTTAGCGGGTTGTGGGGCAGCAGGTTTCCCCCCGCGCTTGTTGTCTCCGCACTCCCTCCCGCGGGAGGTGGCGCGCCGCTTTCCCTGGGTAGGCAACAAAGCGGGCATCACTGGTGTCGTGCTGTCCATGGGGGGCGTCGCCACCCATACCATTCCGGTTCGCGCCCACCCGGCTTCTCTGGGCAGGATCTGCGCGGCGTCCCGGTGCGCAGGCGTGGGCCCACTTGTTCTTCGCGGCCCCCATTTGAGCCGGCGGCTGGGGCGTGGGGGCGGGTCACACTCCGGCTCCCCTCTCGGGCGGGGGGGGTCCATCCCTTCTGCCTCGGGGGGTGGGGGCCGGGGCCCCCGTGGCTGGCAGGCCGGTGGGGGGGCGGGGGGGGTGTCGCGCCGCGGCCTCCCTGCTCTCGTTCCAGGCGGCCGCCCTTGGTACTCCTTCCTGGCTCTCTCCGTGTCGCCGGCGCGCTCCCTTCCGGCGCGCGCGTGCGGTCGGGGCTGAAGTGCCGCCCCGGGGTGGGGGGGGTGAGGGGCGGCCCGTGGACCGCCCCCCTGGGGGCCCCATCTGACTTGAAATCCTCCCTCTGTCACCTCGGAGTGGGCCGTGGTTACGGGAGGGTCAATTGGGGCGTGGCCTCCTTCCTGCTCCGTTGTGCGCGTTGCTCCGGCACGCCGGTGTGGGTTCGCGGGAGCAGGCCCAGCCGCCGTTGCCCTTATCGCGCCGCCGTTCCCCCTGAGGGGGGGGCGCCCCCCCGGCCCTGGGGGGGCGGAGGGCCGCGCCTGTGGCTCCCCTGCTGTGGTGGGTGCGGGGGGGGGGGGGTGGGGGGGGCGCCTCCCCGCCCGCCCTCGGGTCTGTGCGGGGGGGGGGGGGGGTGGGTTGGGGGGGGCCCTTTGGCCCCCTGGCGATGCCTCTCGTCGGCCGGGGGGGAGGGGCGGGGGCTGCATGGCGGTCCTGGTCCCGGGGGCCAGCCATCGGCCAGGGGGTCGCGCCCTTCACCCGCCCCCCCTATCGAGAGCCGGATGCTCGCGCAGGCCTTCGCCGGGGCCCTTCATCCCCCGGCCGTTGTCGCGCGGCGCCGGCCGGCCGGGGGTGGCCGTGAGGGTTAGCGGTCAGTGGTTAGCGGGTTGCGGGGCAGCAGGTTCCTCCCCGCGCTCGTTGTCTCCGCTCTCCCTCCCGCGGGAGGTGGCGCGCCCTCGCACATCGTGCCATACCGTGGGGGGGGCGTGGGTCAGGGGGCCCATCCCCCCCCCCTAACCCTCCCGTACCCGCCGTCTGGGCCTTCACTTGCGCCGCCGCTTGTGTGGGGGCTGGGACTGCGGCGGCGGCGGGTTGTGCCGGCGGTAGCGCCAGTGGGCGAGGGCGCTACGCAAAGCCCGGGGGAGCCAGTTGTTGGCGTCCGCATCCGTGATGGGGAGCACCGCTCCCCCTTCCAGGAAGGCCGGCCACGTCGGCTCCCTGTCGGGCCACGCCGCCCGGATCACTGACCTGAGGACCCTCTCGTGGTCCTCTGGGGCCGCCCACCCCCCCTGGGGGTGCCTCTCGGTTTCCTCCGTCCCTCCGGAGGAGCACGGCATCGAAGGGCCGGTTCCGCGACCTCCTGGAGGTCCCCTGGTTGGCCCAGCACAACCACCCGTACACTTCCCCCACCAGGGGGAGGGTCTCCCCCCCCAGCGGGTCCGGGACCGTGCCCCAGTCCCGGTCCCATGGCCGGCTCTCCTCCGCCCCCCGTGCCGGCCCCCCTCGCTGCCCCTGCTCCTGCGGCGCCGATGCCGCGCCCCGTCCCCCCTCCGCCGAGGCCATCCGCGCCGGCTCCGCCCTCGGCGCGGGGGGGGCTTGCTGGTGCTGGTGTCGTGGGGGTTGGGGGGGGGACGAGCTCGCCGGCGTCAGGGTCGATGTTGTAGAGGTGGTGGTGGTGGTGGTGGTGGTGGTGGTGGGTGTGGTGCGCCGGCATCTATTGGATGCCGGGGGGGATGCACCTCACCGGCTGCACGTCCGGCTGCGGGGGCGCTCCGCCCTCTGCCCCCCTCCCTTCGCCCCGCCCTCCTCCTTGGGCTCCCATGCCCCGTCCCTCCTATCCCTTGGGGCCCTTGCCCTTGCCCTTGCCCTTGCCCTTGGGCCCCTTTCCAGTCCCCCGCCCGTGTCGCGGGTCCCGCCTCTCGTCCCCCACGCCCTGGCCCGCTCGCTCTCCGGTCCCCCCTTGTCCTGCCCTCTGCGCCTGGGTACCCTTCCCGCGCCCCTGAGCGCCCTTCCCGTGCCCTGGCCCCTCCCCGGCCCCCTGCCCGTGTCGCGGGTCCCGCCTCTCGTCCACCTCGCCCCGGCCCGCTCGCTCTCCCACCTCCCCTCGCCCCGCCCCCTGCACCTGGGCTCCCTGCCCGCGCCCCTGCGCGCCCTTCCCGTGCCCTGACCCCTCCCCTGCCCCCTGCCTGTCGCGCCGTCCGCTGCTCCCCTCCCCCCCGCCGCTGCGCCCTTCCTGGACCACTCCCCGGGCGTCCCGCTGCCTTTGCAGTTGCGACAGCGTGACGCCCAGCGGCAAGCGCTCGCGCGTCGGGGGGCAGACGTGCCGCTCCCGCCCCGGGGGGAAGGGCTTGGGGGGGTACGGCTTGGGGGGGCTGGTGTGGGTGTGGGCGGGGTTGGCGTGGGCGCGGTACTTCGCGCTCTCCCTGCCCACTGCTGCTGCTGCGGCGGCCGCCGGCGAGGCGTCCGCGGCCCGTGCGGGGTTCTTCCCCCGCTTGCGCGGCGTGCCGGGGGCCGCAGCCCCTCGCGCGCCCTCCTCACTCTCCTTCGCTGCCGTGGCGGCCGCCGACGAGGCGCCCGTGGCCGCGGTCGCAAATCCTCGCACGCCCTCCTCGTTCTCCTCTGCTGCCGCGGCGGCCGCCGGAGAGGTGCCCACGGCCCGTGCGGGGTCCGTCGCAACCCCTCGCGCGCCCTTCTTGCTCTCCTGCGCGGCTGCGGCAGCCCTCGGCGATGCGTCCGGCTCCTGCGCCGGGGCTGCCCCCCTTGTCGGCGGCGTGCCGGGGGCCGCGGCCGGGGCCGCGGCGTCGCTCGCCGCGGTCTCCGCCTCCTGCGCGTCTGGGCGGGGCGGGGCGGCGGGGCTGGCCGCTTGGGCGGCAGGGGCGGCCGTCTCGGCTGGCCCAGGTTCCCGGGCCGGCGGCGGCGGCCTGACCACCGCCGCCTCCGCCAGCCTCCGCTCCTCGCGCTCCGCAAGGGTCTCCCCCGTCCACTCTGGGGAGGAGACGGGGGAGCGGGAGCGGGACTGGCGGTGGTGGCGGTCGTCCCGCCCGAGGGACCCATCGGAGTCTGCCATCACTGTTACTGTGGTAGGCATGCGTGGTGGCAGGCGCGCCCTTCCCACTACCTCCTGGTGCATCAGTGCCGTGCCGTGGGCAGTGCCGTGTGGTGCTCTCCGGGGGGGAGGGGGGGGGGGGGTGGGGGGCGGCTGTGGCGTCAGCCCCGCACGGCCGGGGGTCCGCGGCCATCCACTGGCATTGGGAGGGGAGGCGGGGGAGCCACGCGGCCCACGTGTCGCACCACAGCTCCCAGTCTGGGGCGGGGCTTAGGGCCCTGGGCCCCCGGGGGTCGTCGAGCGGTGTCGGGGGCAGCCGCACCAGGTGGACCCCCGTAACGGCGGTGACCTCCTGTGTGCGCAGGAAGGTGTGTACTCCGTCCCGCGCCGCGGGCGCCGGGAGGGGGGGGCGGGGTACGGGTGTGGCCCCATAGAGGTTGGTGGGGGTGATCCCCAGGATCCGCCCCGGGCCCCCGCGGGTCGCGACGACGAGGAGGAGGAGGGGGGTGCCAGGGCACTCTTGCCAGAGGACCTGCCCCCTGTGGTGGGCACCCCTGGTCCTGGAGAGGGGGGGGGACAGGTCCGGGTTAGCCCAGCCGCGGGGCGCGTGCTTCGCCGGTGGGAGGGCGGGGCACCAAGTGGGCTCCCTGGGGAACGCCTCGTAGACGACGGCGTACGGGGGGGTAGGCCCGGTGCCGTCATACACGGGGTTGGTCGGCCGGGGGCGGGCGGACGCCTCGTCCGCGCCTTCCACGAACACCGTGACCTCGCCCACCTCGGGGTCCTCGTCCGGCGGGTGTAGAAGGTGGAGCGCCGCATCCAGCTCGGACACTCCCCCCGGGTACGTGGCCCGCGCCTGGTTCAGGTACGGGGCCGCGTCCCCGGGGTAGCGCGTCCTGAGGGCGTGCAGCAGGGCTGGGGCGCTACTGCGGAGGGACATGGCAGACCCCGCTCCCGTCAGCCGGAGGGTGTCCCCCATGGACAGGGGGCCGGCCCGACCGATTGGACTCGCGCCACTCCATCCAGTGCCCGTAGAGGGCCGCTTCCGGGCTGATGAGCCCCGGCCGGACGGCGTTCGCGATCCGGTGCATTGCCGGGAGCAGCGTAGGGGCCCCCGCTCCGTTCAGGGCGCGGACGGCCGGGAGGGCAGTCTCGTTGAGAAAGGCCCTCGCACTGCCCTCCAGGTCGCACCGTGCGGCAGCGTGCGCTTCTTTTGCCTCCGCCACCGCGTCCGCCACCAGGCCCCGGACGGCCGCCTCCTGCGCTCTGCGGCGGGCTCTGGTGTGCCCCGGCCCATCCCCCCGTCGGCGTGGCATGGTGCTGCGGGCTCTGCAAAGGGCGGCGGCGGGTGGGGGTTACGGGGCGAACACGTGCGACAGGTGCGCAACGGATGTGGGGTCCCGCAGGTGCACGTGGATCCACAGAAGGGCAGCGCCCGCGGGGCCCGCATGTTCGTGCGAGGGGGTGTGTGCCCCCTCGATGCGCTGGCGCAAGGCCTCCTCCTCTGTGCGCCTGCGCGGGCCTGCGGGAGTTTCGGGCCAGGGGCACGCGGCTACCTGGGTGCACCGCGCGCACCTGTTGGCGCCTGTCGATGCTGCGGAGGACACCGTGTCACATTCTCCGCAGAGTCGGCAGATGTGTGGGAGGTGGGAGGGCGGCGACCAAGGGTCGAGATGGCGGAGCCAGAGGTCGTCCCACCTCTGTCGGAGGGGGTCCCGGATCTCCAGCAAGCGGGCGTGGACGCGGCGCCGGTAGTCCTTGCCAAGCGTCTTCCTCTGGACCTCCTGCCACGTGTCGCCGGGGAGGATTCCGTGGTCGCGGAAGGCGGCGATGAGGTCGTCCCACGTCGGGCGGGGGTGCCCCTGGGGGGGGCTCGCCATGTACACGTGGCGCCCGGTGAGGTGGAGCGTCAGCGCGTCCCATTGGCACCCGTTCGCGGTGTCCCTGTGGAGCAGGGCCAGCAGGGTGCCGTCCGCGACTGCCTCCCACCCCACTCGCAGCCCTTCGCAGCCGTCTAGCTCCTGGCGCAGCGCGGCTACGATACCGGTGGGGAGCATGAGGAGCAAGGGCCCCTGGGTGTCGCCCAGCCGGGACAGGGCGTCGTCGTATACCGGCCCCCCAGCTTTGAAGTGCGCCACGGTGAGTTGGGTGGCCCTGTCCTCTGGGGGGTGCCACCGGACGGTGGCCGCAGCGTGTCCCCACGTGCGTATCTCTGTGGCCCGGAGCACGTTGGCGGTGTGAAGGACGATGCGGGGCGGGAAGGGCGTCCTGAGGAGTGAGGATACGTCCCCAGTCCATCCCGTTTGCGGCCCCGGGGCCGCCTGCAGCCATTCCCCCGTCGCCGCGTCCCACGGGTGGTCAGGCCCCGCCCCGCGGATCATGGTGGGTCTCGGCCGGGTGTCCGGCCCCCACCCCCGGAGCGGGATGGCGGCGTATGGTTGCGCAGGGGTCTCCGGGGCGCGCGTGGCGGCGCACCACGGGCCCCACTCCCGCGCCCACTCCTCCCCCACGATGCGCGCCTCCCATGCGGTCATGGAGCCGCGCCCGATGATCCACGGTGGGAAGAGGGCGTCTTGTAGGTGCCTCGAGAATCCCCCCAGCAGGTCCTGATACGGGTGGGGGCTCTCTTTGAGTGGGCACTCCAGAGTGCCATTCACAACACAGAGGGAGGCTACGAAGTCCTTGTCAGGGCGCGGGGGAGGGGGAGGGTGGTCGCCCTCCGCCGCAGTGAGCCACCGGTGCGCCCGGGCCGCCGCGCTTAGGGGCTCGTGGAGGAGTTGCTCCAGCCGGTGGTTGCGAAGCTCCCACGCGAAGTCCCCCAGCCGGAGCATGTGGTGGAGGAAATCGTCCACTGAGGTCCCTCCTGGCGGGTCGTATCGGGTTATGGCGCGGAGCTGCGCCTCTGCGTCCTCGGGCACCAGTCCGGAGCAGAACACCTCCGTCCACGTGGCGCCTGCGGAGCGCCACGAGGCCACCCACAGGGCCTTGTCCCCAGGTGGGAGGTGGCGGGCCGCCTCGTGTACCGCCTGGCGGTAGTGGGGCCAGAGGAGCCGCGAGTGGGTGCAACCCACGTGCATGTGCACCGGGGTCTCCTCCGGGCCGCCGCAGAAAAGGCACGGTTGCGGGACGATGGCGACGCCGGAGAGCCGCTCCTTCCAGACGCGGAGCCTGCGCTGCACCGGCGTGTGGCCGTCTCGGGCCCGCAGCGCCCGGCGGTTGATGGCCGCCGCGGTGAGTTCCCGGGCGTGGACTCAGGCTGTGGCGTGGGCCGCGCCCAAAGGTGTGTGTCCCCGTTGCGTCAGCGCATGGTCCGTCTGCGCCCGTTGCGCGACCTCGCCGAGCACCCGCATCGTGGGGGGCCGTAGATCGAGATGGCCGTCACGGCCGGCGACAATGAGTTGGGCGTGGCCAGGGTCCGGGGTCGTGTTCTGCAAGACGGTGTCCTGGGACGCCGCCAGGTCCGCCTTGTGCAGTAGGGCGTCACTGTGGTGCGAGGTGGCTCGGACGTACCAGAACGGGTGCCCGGCGTCTTGCCCCCGCGCGCACAGGCCGTCCCGGAGCCACCTCAGGGGCATCTGGTTGACCACCTTCGCTGCGCCCGCGGGGACCCCCGTGGTTCGCTCGCGATCTGCGTGCCGCAGGAGGTGGAGGATGACTTCGGCGTCCACCGTGTGGACCCATGGTCTGTGTGCACCGTAATGTAGGGGGAGGGAGGCGGCCACCCCCTCCCCGTCGGGCACCGTGCCCGAGATGGCCACCGCCCACGTGCGGGTGAGGTCGGCGGCGAGAGCGACGCTGGTGGCGTGTTTGCAGGGTCCGCCCCCGGACGCGTCAGAGGAGGTGTGTCCCCATTCCTCCGGGATCCAGTAGTATCCGGTGGGGCTGAGCCACCCCGCTTTGAGGTCGGTGGAGTGCCACCGGACGTCGGGGTGGCTGTGGGTCAGTTGGTCCACGCTCAGCGCCCTGGTGTCGCCTGGGCTGATCGCCGGGTGGTCGTGCAGCCGGATCTCCGCTCTGGCGACCGTGCTTGCCCAGGACCGTAGCGCCGTCACATGTTCCTTGAGCCACGCCGGGCCCCCGCGCTGGTGCACCACCAGGTCTCCTGTGTCCTCCGGACGGTCCTCCAGCGCGTGCACCGCCATGTGTGGGTCGTGCGGCACCCCGTAGCCACCAGTAGGGCGGTGCCACGGCAGAGCCCACGGGGTTCGGGCTGGCCTGCCCCCACTTGCACTATCACCCACTCGGCCCGGAGCTGCGCTTGTCCCGTCGCTTGGGTGCATTGGTCGTCCGTGGTCACCAGCCACAACGGCGTCGGCGCGTGGGGCCGGGGGCGTAAGGGCTCTGGCCACGCCACGTCCGCGTTAGGCTCTTGGTGCTCGCTTTCCGCGAGTACGTCGCGGAGGATGTACATGAGGGCCGCTGGCGGGTGGTACGCCGCCCCCCGCGTGGGGGGGGACAGGCCGTCCCGGCGGCGGTAGCCCCCGACGTGGAGGTGCAGGCCGTCCGGGGTCACCCGTGGGCCGGTGTGGGCGTCCTGCTTAGCCCTCGTGGGGTGGACGAGTCTCAGGCGGGGGTCCCGTGTGCCGGTGGTGTGGAAGAGGTGGGCCAGGGCGTCGCGCCACCCGGGGTGGTTGGTGGGCTCTTGCTCACGGCGGCAATAATGGAGGTGTTCATCGGCGCATTGGTTGAGGCACTCCCGCACCGCCGTCGGCCACGGATCGTCGTTGTCGGGGAAGGGGTGGCGTGGCCCGTGGTGCCCATGCCACGGCGTTGCGTGTGACACCGTCAGGCGGCACGTGTCGCGGTGTCGCAGCTTGGGGGTGCGCAGCCTGACGATTTTGCCCGGCGGGGACTGTAGTTGGACATGAGACGCCCCCTGGGCACGCGATGGGGTTGTACATCCCCACTCCCAGGGCGGCCAGGGCCGGGGGTATGCGGTGGACCCAGTCGCCTCCCGCCAGAGTTGCGAACTCCGGGAGAGGGTTGTGCACCTCGGGGCATATTCCGTGCGCGCTGGCTTTCTCCCAGAGCATCTTGGTGACCTCGGCGCGCACAGAGGTTGCGCGGTGGTGGACGAGTGTACCCACGAGGGCCACTGCTGCCTGCTGGCACCGCGTGGGCACCCGTGTGAGCCCCAGGGTCCGGTCATCCTGCAGGCTGTCCGGCGAGGCGTCGAAGGCGTACCGCGCCCTGTCCTTCGCGACCTGGACCGTGATGTGGTCCAGGTGGCGTGCAGTGTCGGAGTCGTCGGCGATGAAAGGGGCGACGAACTGCGTCACCCCTCCGAGGATCGCCAGGATGACGTCCTGCACCACTTTCGGTGGCGCGAGGGTGTTAAGGCACCAGTGGTGCACTGCCGCCAGGCGTAGCCGGTGCTTACGCTGCAGGGAGAACTCCCCGTCCGGCTGCAGCTGGAGTCCCAGGTAGGCGACGGAGTCCGCCGCTGGTACCCAGTACCACGGGTTTTCCAGGTGGGGGCAGAGGCGCAGCTGCAGGCCCGGGACCCCCTCCGTGGTGGCCATGGCGCACTTGCGGGGGTTGAGCTCCATGCCCATCATCCCCAGGTACGCGGCCACCGCCTCCACGCCCTCGACGAAGTGCTGCAGCGTGTGGGCCACCACCAGCAGGTCGTCGATATAGGCCTGGATGAGGCCGTGCTCGGCCCCTCCCGGCGGGCGCAGGCGGTGCCCCTGTGCCCTGAGCAGGGGCTCCAGGAGGAGCGCGTACAGCAGGGGGCTCTCGGGGTTGCCCTGCCGGACGCCGCGTAGCATGTAGACGGGCTGCGTTAGCCCGTGTGCTGTGACGATGCGCAGCCTGGCGCACGTGTGGAGGAAGAGCAGGAGGTCAATGACGTCCGGCGGCACGGAGAGGTGGCGCAGGATGAGGTGGAGGGCGCAGTGTGGGGCGGTGTCGAAGGCCTTGCGGGCGTTGAAGGAGAAGACGTAGTTGGGCCTTCCCCGCTGGAGCTGCCGCTGCGCCATGAACAGCGGGGGGCCTGTGTTGGAGCCAGGGAGGGCCCCCTGCTGCCAGTCGCTGACCACTCCGTGCCGTGTGAGCACCTCCGTGATGCGCTGGGTGAGGGGGCCCGTGAGCAGCTTCATGTCCAGCTGGCCCAGGGCTATGGGCCTGTAGTCGTCCAGTCTGGCAGAGCCCGGTACCTTGGGGCTGAGCCAGATGTGCGCGTCCATCCAGTGCATCGGTGGCGGGGCGCCGCGGAGGATGGCCCGGTAGGAGTGGACCAGGAGCCACTGGACGGGTGCCGGGAGGGCCTTGATGAAGCGGGCCTCCACGTGGTTAGGACCTGGGGCCTTGCCATCAGCCTTGTCCAGGGCGGACTTCAGGTCCTGCATGGAGTACTGCTGGACCTGTGTCCAGGCTCCCTCAGGGACCCGGGGGACGTGGCGGCCGAGGACCGCCTGGAAACCCGGGAGGTCCACCGGGCGTTTGTCATACAGTTCTCGCCAGAAGGCGCGAACTGCGAACATCACGTCGTGGGCCTCCGTGAGGAGCGTTTGGGTGTTGGGAACCCGCACGTTCCAGAGGCCTGACGGGCCTGGGGCCTCTACCTCTATGGCTCCCCGCACGGCTTTCCATCGCTGGGCGATGTCGGGGGCGTGGCGGCGCCAGAAGTCCTTGATGGCGCGCTTGCCGTCTGCCGCCAGGAGGGCGCGGAGCTGGCGAATGTCCTCCTCGAGGGCGGCTGCTTGCCTCTCCAGCTCCTCCTGCAGCTGGCCCTGCGTGGTCGGGCGGAACCCGGGCGACACACCCTGCAGTTCCTCTGTGAGCTCGAGCGCCGCCTCGGACCGGATGCCATGCCTGGCCGCGTCCGCCTGGTACGCTGCCGGGGCGCGCGCTGCCAGGGTGTCATAGCGGAGGACCGCTGCCTGGAGCTGCTTTCCGCTCTCCGGGAGGTCCCCCTCCGCCGGGTCCGTTCCCGCCGGAGATGGCTGCCGGCGTCCCACCACGCGCGCCAGGGCGTCATGCGTCGCGTGGAGGTGTTCGAACACCTTGTCCACCGCGGCCGCGGGCATGGACCCGTAGTCGTGCTGCTCTGCGGGACCCAGCCAGGGCGCCAGGGAGGGTTCATCCTGCGCGGCGGTGACCGCCGCCCACAGGCAGTGTTGGACGGGCGCGGCCTCGGCGTCGTACGGGAGGAGGCGGCCCTCCGTGTGGCTGTAGGGGGTGGGCATCGCCGCGCGTCCCGCTGCGCTGAGGAGACCCGGCAGGGCCAGGCGGACCGGGAGGTGGTCCGAGCCGACCACCTGCGGGTGTGCCATGCCGCGAGCCCAGACGCTCTCCCGCAGGGACCACGGCAGGAGGGGCTCTTTGACCAGGAAGGTGTCCACCCTGTGCTGGGACGGGTGGAGCGTGGGGGTCATGTCCTCCTCGCCGCCTGCCGCGGCTCTTCGGAAGCCGCAGGCTTCCCAGCCCGCTCGGAAATGCTCCGTGGCCTGGTTGGCGGGGACATCCATGTAGATGTTGGTGTCGCCGGCGATGACCACCGGGTGCCTCCCGCCGAGGCTGCGTGCCGTGGCATACATTTGTATGTCGGCCCAGAACGCCGCCCGTCCCGCCCACGGGGAGCAACCTGCTTGCGGCCCGTGGACGTTGATGAGGGTGAGGCCTCCCCCGTCCGTGCGGATCTCCAGGGCCGCGGCCTTCCCGGGGACAGTTTCCGTGAAGCTGAGCACCTCGTGCTCCGCCACGTACCTGCTGCTGACCGCGGTGAGGAGGCCCCCCCCTCTCTAGGTGGAGGTGGCCCCCGTCTCTGCCAGCCGGCTGCTGAAGTAGGCGGTGTACCCCTTGTCCCGGAGCGCCGCGGCCACGTGCATCTCCTGCGCCCTGGTGGCGATCCCCGTTTCCTGGAGCATGATGGCAAAGCCCCCCTCCTGGGGCAGCATGCCGGTGATGAGGTGCTCCTTGTCGGTGCAGGCCGCCGGCCCCCGGCGCCGCCGGAGTGTGTCCCGGAGGGACCGGTCTGGCGGCACGGGGCCGTTGCGCAGGTTCCACGAGAGGAGCGACAGGGCGTCGCCCGTCGTGTCCTCCTGGAGTCAGCTATCCCGCATCGGCATCGCCGCCGGGTTCGCTGGCGCCGCCAGGGCATCTGGGTGCGCCGCATCCGCTGAGCCCGTTCCCAGCGGGGCCCACAGGGGGGCCCGGGGGACCGGGGGAGCCAGGGGGGCCAGGGGGGCCAGCCCCGCGGGGATGGACATGGACCCTGGTGGGGCCGCACCGCCGGCCCCTGGGGCCGCTCCGGGTGCCTCCTCACTTCCATCTGCGTGGTCGGCTGCCTGGGGCGGGGGGCGCCGGGTGTACGGGGCGTGCCACGGGGACCTCCGTGCTCTCCCCTGCAGGATGTTGGCGGCCGCCTCCTTGTTGTCCGCCGGGGCCGCAGCGTGCACCGCGTGCCACGCCAGGTGTTCCAGCATTGCCCCGCTGGTGTAGTACTTGTCCGCACACAGGGGGCATTCCGTCGGCTCCGTGGCCCCTCGCGCCGGGGGGAGCTGCACTGACTTCCGAATGGCGCCCT
Source organism: Eutreptiella sp. 'Long Island Sound 2002' (assembly GCA_964036045.1). NCBI lineage: Eukaryota > Euglenozoa > Euglenophyceae > Eutreptiales > Eutreptiaceae > Eutreptiella > Eutreptiella sp. 'Long Island Sound 2002'. The sequence goes on from OZ038380.1 coordinate 52,939,966, forward strand.
CCGCCGCTGGTTCGAAGGGCAGGTTGGCCAGCGGCACCGTGTGTGGTGCCAGCGTGCGGCCCTGGGCCGCCGCATCGAGGGCTCGCGTCGCGGGCGCGGGCCCGAGGCCTCGGGCGGCATCGCGCTGCGCGTCTGCTTGCAGCCACGTTTGCCAGTGCGTGGAGCCGATTTGGCGGTCGGGTTTGCCCCTCCATCGCAGGTCGTGGAAAGGCCTGTAGCCAGTGGTACACCGTGGTCGGGACCGCCAGCTGGAGCTCCAGGTCGGCGGGGTGCGCCGCTGCCGGCCACACTCCCGGCCTCGCCGCCCGGACGTTGTCCTTCAGCCTGACCTGGAGCAGGAGGGCGTGGTGTTCGCCCTCCCGCAGCGCCTTGATGATCATGCGGGTGCAGTCTGTCACGCGGATCACGGCTTCGGGCCCCGGCAGGCGTTCGGGGTCGCAGACGACGATGTGCGCGTCCGCCGGGCTGAACATGCAGACCACCCACTGTGGGTTCTGCTGTCCTCGTTGGGCCACCGCCAGGGTAGTCGCTGGGCGGGCGTGCGTGATGGGCCCCGCGTGGAGGTCCGGGACGTCCGTGGCCCTGATGGCGTCTCCCTGCCACGCGGCCCGTAGATGCTCCTCCTGGTCGGGGCTCCACACCAGTGTGGGGGGGTTGACCCACCCCGGTTCCTGCCTCTTGTTGGGGGCGCTGACAGTGTGTAGCAGGACCGCCAGCGGCCAGGGGTCCGCCGACATATAGTAGGCCTGGGTGGGCCCTGTCGCCAGTCGACGTGGGGCAGGGGCGGGAAAGCCCCCTGCCTGGCGGTGCTGTGCCAGACCGTCCATCGGCCTCCGGCCAGGACGTGCGACCGGTACCCTCCGGCGTGGCCGTGTATGATGGCTTGGTAGCCTGCCGTCTGCAGTACCAGTGCCTCCCCCTGCTTAGGCCCGGGCGGGGGTGCGCCATCGCCCGCACCCCAGACGCGGGTGCGCCCGCGGAGTGTGGCATGCCACGGGTCTGGTGCATCGCGCTGGGGCCCTTGTATGCATCCCGCAATTTGTGCCGGGCCGTGGTGGTGGACGAAGCTCTCCCCGCCGTCTGCTAGCAACGCCGCCGCGACGACGTATAGTTGCTCCGCCGTGAGGGGTGCCGTCGGCTCGTGCGTCGCGGCCGGCCGTCGGGGCCGCGTGTCGCGGCAGGGGACGTGGGGCAGCAGTTGCGCCGGCCACGCCGCCACTGGACCCATGGTGACGGCCGCGACCGCGGACGCCAGCGCCGTGCGGTCCGTGGGTCTGTACTGCCGGAGTCCCGTGGTATCTCGGGTGAGGTGCCTGCAGGCTGCCATCCAGGCCACCGCTCCGCAGTTCGTGCAGTCCGGTTCGGCACCACTCGCATCGTCGCCTCCCCTTTGCTGTACCGTGGTGGCGGTGTCGAGCGGGGGGCCCCGCTGTAGCGCCTCCGGGCCCTGCCCCGGCGGGAGGGCGGGCGGGATTGGCTGCGGGTAGTTTTGCGCGCCTCGGCGCTCCGGGTGCGTGTGGTACGGGTTTTGCCGGCGGTGTTCCGGGGTTGCCCGTGGCTGGAAGAGGAGTTGGTGCAGGTACCAGTGGCCCTCCGCGGTGGACGGATTGCGGAGCGTTAGCCACTGTTCCACCACGCCTCCTGGGTGCGCGGCGTCGACGCGGCGCTGCAACCCCAGGCGGCCTAGGCGGTTGGACGTGCCCGCGGGTGGGATGTGTGCTTGCGGGTAGAGCACCCGCAGCGGCTCCAGCGCCAGGTCCAGCACTTCGTCGTTGAGCTGCTTCGTGAGGGCCGACGCCCTGTGTAGGGCGTGGAGGACCCCGGGTGTGGGGGCCTTGAGCTGTTCGAGCACCGGTCCCAGCGGGTACCGCGTACCCGGGTTCGTTAGCCACTCCCTGGTGTGGCTCAGTACGGCCTTCCACACGTCCCTTGTAAAGGCGTGCTGGGGGGCCAAAGAGGGGACCATCTGTAGGAGGCGGTGGCACGCCGGCGGCGATCGCATGGGCTGTGGGGCGGCCGCCGTGATCAACCTGCACGCCGTGCCGGGCACGATCGCCCCCCATTCCACGGTCCCCATGCCCTCGGCATGGATCAGCGCCTGGCCTTGGACCATGGGGAAATAGGGGCTCGAGCGCCCCTTCCCCTCCTTCCACCGTACCCAGGCGGCCCCCGCCTGCAGGCTGCGGAGCAGGGCCACGCCGGGGAGGAGCGGCTGCGGGAAAGCCCCCTTGACGGCCTGGGTGGCGTGGGCCAAGGTGCCCATGGGCAAGTACCACAACGGGAGGGTCCAGGGGCCCGGCAGCGGTTGCGCCACCCCTGCGTCCCATCGCCACTCGGAGTCTGGCGGGGTGGCCGGGACCGTGCCCGTCTGCAGGAAGTGGCGCGCCCGCTTGTCGGGGTGCCGTTGGAGGGTTGCCGCGAGGCTGAGCCCCTCTGCCGCTGGTGCCACCGGGAGGCCGCCCCGGGGCCTGCGCCAGGGGTATTCCTGGTCGGCCGGCCAGGTGTGGAGGTCCCGGGCGATGTCCTCCGCGGTCCCTGTGGGGGCGTCCTCTGGTGCCAGGTGCCAGATGACGGCGAGCACCGCCCGTGTGGAAAAGGGCCACGCCCGCGGGGGGGTGTACACCTGGATGGTCCACTGTGGGCACGCCCGCCGCACGCGGGACGCGTGGAGCACCCCTCGGACCATGTCCGCCGCCAGGACCAGCACCATTCCCGAGGGATCCACAATGATCCCCTCTGCGGGTCTACCGTGGCGGCCCCGGGTGTGCAAGGCCACTGCCGCCTGTCCCGCGTGGGTGACTCGGTCGACGGCCTCCTGGATGTTCACGCTGCCGCGCGCGGTCTCATCCAGGATCCAGCCCTGCGTCACCCCGTAGCGTAGGGCGGCGCGTGCGGCCGCGGGTTTCACCTCGGGCAACGCTCCGTCATCGGCATCGGGCTGGGGGTGCTGTTTGGGGCACCAGCCTTCGCCGTTGCAATGGCCCCGTTTCCACGCGGGGCAGATCGCGGGTACGCTGCCCGCCGGCGGCGCAGGTTCCGCGGGCGCGTCTCCCGTGGGGGGCTCCGGCAATGCCTCCAGGTCGGAGTCTGTGCCCGCGTCCCCTTGTGGGGGGTCTCCTTCGCCGTCTCTGAGTCCCAGCGCCCTGATGACCTCGTGTGCTTCGTCCAGCGTCGGAGATCGGGGGCGTGTCTTGCGTGGTGCCGCGGGTTCCGCCATTGCTATGTCGCTGTGTGTAAGAGCAGGGGGCGGGGTGCGGATGTCCCGTGGCTGGTGCGTTGGTGCGTTGGTGCGTTGCTCGGTGTGGGGGTGGTGGATGGGCATCCCCGGGGGAGCGCCTTCCAGTGTTGCGAGGGGCGTCTGGTGTTAGGTGCTGTCCCTCTCCCGGTCGCCCGTCCTCCGGAGCGGGCAGCCAGGGTTCCGCGACCCGTGTGTCCCGGGTGCGGTCCATGCGGACGTGTGGGCCCAGCACCGGCCCCACAGCGTGCGCCCTTGCGGGCCGGCGTTGCTCGCTATGGGGGTGGCGGAAGGGCGTCCCCGGGGGGGGAGTGCCTTCCACCGTTGTGGGGGGCGCCTGGTGTCCGGCGCTGTCCCTCCCCCGGCCGCTCGTCCTCCGGAGTGTGCAGCCAGGGTTCCGCGACCCGTGTGTCCCGGGTGCGGTCCATGCGGACGTGTGGGCCCAGCACCGGCCCCACAGCGTGCGCCCTTGCGGGCCGGCGTTGCTCGCTATGGGGGTGGCGGAAGGGCGTCCCCGGGGGGGGAGTGCCTTCCACCGTTGTGGGGGGCGCCTGGTGTCCGGCGCTGTCCCTCCCCCGGCCGCTCGTCCTCCGGAGCGTGCAGCCAGGGTTCCGCGACCCGTGTGTCCCGGGTGCGGTCAATGCGGGCGTGTGGACCCAGCACCGGCCCCACAGCGTGCGCCCTTGCGGGCAGGCGTTGCTCGCTGTGGGGGTGGCGGAAGGGCGTCCCCGGGAGGGGTTCCTTCCACCGTTGTGAGAGGCGCCTGGTGTCAGGCGCTGTCCCTCCCCCGGCTGCTCGTCCTCCGGAGCGTGCAGCCAGGGTTCCGCGACCCGTGTGTCCCGGGTGCGGTCGATGCGGGCGTGTGGACCCAGCACCGGCCCCACAGCGTGCGCCCTTGCGGGCCGGCGTTGCTCGCTGTGGGGGTGGCGGAAGGGCGTCCCCGGGGGGGGTGCCTTCCACCGTTGTGAGGGGCGCCTTCGGTGTCAGGCGCTGTCCCTTCCCCGGCCGCTCGTCCTCCGGAGCGTGCAGCCAGGGTTCCGCGACCCGTGTGTCCCGGGTGTGGTCGATGCGGGCGTGTGGACCCAGCACCGGCCCCACAGCGTGCGCCCTTGTGGGCCGGCGTTGCTCGCTGTGGGGGTGGCAGAAGGGCGTCCCCGGGGGGGCTGCCTTCCACCGTTGTGAGGGGCGCCTGGTGTCAGGCGCTGTCCCTCCCCCTGCCGCTCGTCCTCCGGAGCGTGCAGCCAGGGTTCCGCGACCCGCGTGTCCCGGGTGCGGTCGATGCGGGCGTGTGGACCCAGCACCGGCCCCACAGCGTGTGCCCTTGCGGGCCGGCGTTGCTCGCTGTGGGGGCGGCGGAAGGGGGTCCCCGGGGGGGGTGCCTTCCACCGTTGTGAGGGGCGCCTGGTGTCAGGCGCTGTCCCTTCCCCGGCCGCTCGTCCTCCGGAGCGTGCAGCCAGGGTTCCGCGACCCGCGTGTCCCGAACGCGGTCGATGCGGGCGTGTGGACCCAGCACCGGCCCCACAGCGTGCGCCCTTGCGGGCCGACGCTGCTCGCTGTGGGGGTAACGGAAGGGCGTCCCCGGGGGGGGTGCCTTCCACCGTTGTGAGGGGCGCCTGGTGTCAGGCGCTGTCCCCTCCCCGGCCGCTCGTCCTCCGGAGCGTGCAGCCAGGGTTCTGCGACCCGTGTGTCCCGGGTGCGGTCGATGCGGGCGTGTGGACCCAGGACCGGCCCCACAGCGCGTGCGCCCTTGCGGGCCGGCGTTGCTCGCTGTGGGGGTGGCGGAAGGGCGTCCCCGCGGGGAGTGCCTTCCACCGTTGTGAGGGGCGCCTGGTGTCAGGCGCTATCCCTTACCCGGCCGCTCGTCCTCCGGAGCGTGCAGCCAGGGTTCTGCGACCCGTGTGTTCCAGGTGCGGTCGATGCAGGCGTGTGGACCCAGCACCGGCCCCCCAGCGTGCGCCCTTGCGGGCCGGCGTTGCTCGCTGTGGGGGTGGCGGAAGGGCGTCCCCGGGGGGGATGCCTTCCACCGTTGTGAGGGGCGCCTGGTGTCAGGCGCTGTCCCTCCCCCGGCCGCTCGTCCTCCGGAGCGTGCAGCCAGGGTTCCGCGACCCGCGTGTCCCGGGCGCGGTCGATGCGGGCGTGTGGACCCAGCACCGGCCCCACAGCGTGCGCCCTTGCGGGCCGGCGTTGCTCGCTGTGGGGGTGGCGGAAGGGCGTCCCCGGGGGGGGTGCCTACCACCGTTGTGAGGGGCGCCTGGTGTCAGGCGCTGTCCCTCCCCCGGCCGCTCGTCCTTCGGAGCGTGCAGCCAGGGTTCTGCGACCCGTGTGTCCCGGGTGCGGTCGATGCGGGCGTGTGGACCCAGCACCAGCCCCACAGCGTGCGCCCTTGCGGACCGGCGTTGCTCGCTGTGGGGGTGGCGGAAGGGCGTCCCCGGGGGGGGGTGCCTTCCACCGTTGTGAGGGGCGCCTGGTGTCAGGCGCTGTCCCTTCCCCGGCCGCTCGTCCTCCGGGGCGTGCAGCCAGGGTTCCGTGACCCGTGTGTCCCGGGTGGGGTCGATGGGGGCGTGTGGACCCAGCAGCGGCTCCACAGCGTGCGCCCTTGCGGGCCGGCGTTGCTCGCTGTGGGGGTGGCGGAAGGGCGTACCCGGGGGGGGTGCCTTCCACCGTTGTGAGGAGCGCCTGGTGTCAGGCGCTGTCCCTCCCCCGGCCGCTCGTCCTCCGGAGCGTGCAGCCAGGGTTCCGCGACCCGTGTGTCCCGGGTGCGGTTGATGCGGGCGTGTGGACCCAGCACCGGCCCCACAGCGTGCGCCCTTGCGGGCCGGCGTTGCTCGCTGTGGGGGTGGCGGAAGGGCGTCCCCGGGGGGGGTGCCTTCCACCGTTGTGAGGGGCGCCTGGTGTCAGGCGCTGTCCCTCCCCCGGCCGCTCGTCCTCTGGAGCGTGCAGCCAGCGTTCCGCGACCCGCGTGTCCCGGGCGCGGTCGATGCGGGCGTGTGGACCCAGCACCAGCCCCACAGCGTGCGCCTCTGAAGGCCGGCGTTGCTCGCTGTGGGGGTGGCGGAAAGGCGTCCCCGGGGGGGGGTGCCTTCCACCGTTGTGAGGGGCGCCTGGTGTCAGGCGCTGTCCCTCCCCCAGCCTCTCGTCCTCCGGTGCGTGCAGCCGGGGTTCCGCGACCCGTGTGTCCCGGGTGCGGTCGATGCGGGCGTGTGGACCAAGCACCGGCCCCACAGCGTGCGCCCTTGCGGGCCGGCGTTGCTCGCTGTGGGGGTGGCGGAAGGGCGTACCCGGGGGGGGTGCCTTCCACCGTTGTGAGGAGCGCCTGGTGTCAGGCGCTGTCCCTCCCCCGGCCGCTCGTCCTCCGGAGCGTGCAGCCAGGGTTCCGCGACCCGTGTCTCCCGGGTGCGGTCGATGCGGGCGTGTGGACCCAGCACCGGCCCCACAGCGTGCGCCCTTGCGGGCCGGCGTTGCTCGCTGTGGGGGTGGCAGAAGGGCGTCCCCGGGGGGGGTGCCTTCCACCGTTGTGAGGGGCGCCTGGTGTCAGGCGCTGTCCCTCCCCCGGCCGCTCGTCCTCCGGAGCGTGCAGCCAGGGTTCCGCGACCCGTGTGTCCCGGGTGCGGTCGATGCGGGCGTGTGGACCCAGCACCGGCCCCACAGCGTGCGCCCTTGCGGGCCGGCGTTGCTCGCTGTGGGGCTGGCGGAAGGGCGTCCCCGGGGGGGGTGCCTTCCACCGTTGTGAGGAGCGCCTGGTGTCAGGCGCTGTCCCTCCCCCGGCCGCTCGTCCTCCGGAGCGTGCAGCCGGGGTTCCGCGACCCGTGTGTCCCGGGTGCGGTCGATGCGGGCGTGTGGACCCAGCACCGGCCCCACAGCGTGCGACCTTGCGGGCCGGCGTTGCTCGCTGTGGGGGTGGCGGAAGGGCGTCCCCGGGGGGGGTGCCTTCCACCGTTGTGAGGGGCGCTTGGTGCCAGGCGCTGTCCCTCCCCCGGCCGCCCGTCCTCCGGAGCGTGCAGCCAGGGTTCCGCGACCCGCGTGTCCCGGGCGCAGTCGGTGTGGGCGTGGGGACCCAGCACCGGCCCCACAGCGTGCGCCCTTGCGGGCCGGCGTTGCTCGCTGTGGGGGTGGCGGAAGGGCGTCCCCGGGGGGGGCTGCCTTCCACCGTTGTGAGGGGCGCTTGGGGTCAGGCGCTGTCCCTCTCCCGTCTGCCCGCCCACTGCCGGGTGGGTTGCCGGGGTTCGTTGGGTGTGTGCGGTGTGTGTGGTGTCTGTGCCGTGCGTGTCGTGGTGCGTGGTGCTGCTCTTCCCTTGGTCCCCCAGTGCTCCCCTCTCCGGTGTCTCGGTGCGGTGTTGTGCTCGCCGTGTTCCCGCCGTGTCCCCTCCTCTGTGTGCGCCCCTTGCTCGTTCGCTGGCTACCCCTTGTTCCTTTCGCGGCTTCGTTGCTCTTTACCCTTTCCTCTACCCCTCTCCCTGGCATGCACCTTTTCCCTGCCTCCGCTTTGTTGTGTGTCTCTGTCTTTTTCCTTGTCGGCCCGGGCTTCCTCCTTTGAACCTGCGTAGGGAGAGGAGGGAGCGTAAACGGGCGTGCGGCGGCGGCGGTTTTGTCGCGACACGGCACCTCGAGCTGGCTGGTACGTCATGCGACATGCGTGTGCGACCGGCTTGCGCGTAGGTTTATCGCCCCACTTGCTCCCGTCTTGTCTCCACACCTCTTTGGTCGCTACCTTTACTCGTTGCCCGTTCCGCGCGCGCGGCGTGACATGCAACATACCTGCTTCTTTCCCCACTAACCTTAACGTGTCCCAGTCCTCCCGCCTTGCCGGGCGTTCGCTTATGTGTGACGACGGCACGACGCAATACTTGCCTAAGTGTCTAAGACAACCCTACTTTAACGCCCGGACGACGCAGACACGAGCATACGCTTCTCCTCGGGACCTGTGAGGGGAAGAGAACATTGGTGCGTGCACGTGTGTTTGTTGGGACCCGGCACACGTCGGCGCTATGCTATTTGTGTGTATGCTCCCCGTGTCCCCCTCCCTGGCTACTTGTGTGTTCTAACCCACGCAACTCCGCGGTTGGCGACGTGGCACGTCATGGTAACATACTTGCGTTCTTGGTGGCGGTGTGTGGCTTGCCTACTATTCGTTTGCATGCGGCGGCATACCTTTTGTCCCCTTTCGCTCCCTTTCGCCTCCTACATAAGCGGGCGTGCGGGTGGGCGGTGGGCACGTCTCGGTTACGCTTCGTGGTCACCTTTTACTTTTGTTGGCGTGGTTGCCGTTCTCGTCTCATGTCCGTTGCGTAGCGTACCATGGCATGCAACATACTTGGACCCGACTAGTCACGTGTGTATGTTTAGTTTTTGTCTTTTTTTTGTGTTGTGCTTTACCTCGGTGGTCTTTTTGTTCCTCCTCGTTTGTCCCTTCATACCATGTTGCTCGTCCGTGGCGGTGATGGCCTTGCGGCGTTCCGGGCATGCGCGTGCGGGCATACCTTTCTTTCCCTATGTGAGCGGGGGTGAGCATAGGCATTCCTTCGGTGCCACCTCTTGTTGGTTTTCCTTGTCGGTGCGGTTTTCGTTGCGCTTTTCGTGGCGGCGCACTTTGGCGTTGCCTTGGGGGTGGAGGATGCGTACGGGCGGCGGGGGGAACCGGAAGCTCGGTGGTGTTCGTGGGGGGAGGAAGACGTGGACATGGGACGGCGTTGGCGGGCGTGGCGGCACCTGGGGGAGACGGAGCGGCAGTGGCGGGGGCTGGGGGTGGAGGATGTGTACAGGCGGTGCGGGGAACGGGAAGCTTCGTGGTGTTCGTGGGGCGAGGGGGATGTGGACATGGGACGGCGGTTGCGGGCGCGGCGGCGCCCGAGACAGAGGCAGCAGCGGTGGCGAGGGCTGGGGATGGAGGATGTGTACGGGCGGCGCGGAAAAAGGGATGCACGGTGCTGCTCGTGGGGGGAGAGGGACGCGGACATGGGACAGTGTTGGCGTGCGTGCTGGCGCCTAGGGGGGCAGGAGCGGTGGGAGCGGGGCCCTGGGGGGTCGTGATGGCACCTCAGTGAGCAAGAGTGGGGCAATTGAGCGGTTGAGGCGCGGTGGCGCTGTGGGGAGCTTGAGCGCAGGGGCGGGTGCACCGCGTGGGGGGGGGACGGAAGCGCCGCCGTTTGCGGGACCGCGCCTAGTCGCGGGGGGAGCCGGGCCAGTCAGGAGGCATCGGCGGGTCCTGAGGGGCCTCGTGTCGTGCCGCCTGGTACTGGGGGGGGGGTCCCCCACCCTCCATGGATCTGCAGCGTAGGGGTGCGGCGGCGGTGGCAACTGGTGGTAGCGGTGGAGTGACTGTCCCGGGTTGGGGTGGGCCCGGGGGGCCCCTTTGGCGTGCACGTGGTGGCCGGGCGGGTACGGTTCTTCTTACTGGGGGGATGGCCCCTGGTGCTGGGCAGGGTATTGGGATGGAGCGCCCGGGGGGTGGTGCTGCCATCCCATGCGCTGGTGCTGTTTGTGCACGGAGCGTTGTAGCCCGGAGGGGTAGGGTGGTGGGCAGTGGTAGTGGTGGCGGTGGTGGTTGTTGTGGTGGTAATGGGGGCGTTGGTGGCGTTGGCGCTGGTGGTGGTCGTGATGATGGTGCCGGTATGGCCCTAGGATCCCTTGTTGATACTCCAGTCCGCCCGGTGGGGCTTTGGGGTTGGGCATCGTTTGCAGCCCCTGCGGCCGTACGGCTTGGTTGGTAGTGGGGGTGGGTTAGGGGCCGGGCTTAACGGTGACCGAGGTCGAGGGGTTCCACGTCCCCGGGTCGGTCTGGCCGGCAATGGTGGTGGTTTTTGGGGGGTGGATGATGGGGTGCTTGGAGACAGGGATGTTGACGAGGGTTTGAGCAGGTTCGTGTCGGGTGGCCGCCGCCGCGCTGGCGGCGCTCGCTGGGGGGAGGAGGGCTCAGAATGTGGCAATGTGCACCATGTGCACCCCTTCTTGCATTCACGCTCCTCCGGCCCACTTCAGCTTGCGGGGGAGCTCCCGCAAGGCGGGGGCAGACCACCAGGCGAGGTGGGCGGGGGCCTTGGGGGTGGGGGGCTCCAGGCTCGAGGTCCTGGAGCAGCGGTGACGGGGGCTGGCGGTGGAGGATGCGTACGGGCGGCGGGGGGAACCGGAAGCTCGGTGGTGTTCCTCGGGGGAGGAAGACGTGGACATGGGACGGCGTTGGCGGGCGTGGCGGCGCCTGGGGGAGACGGAGCGGCAGTGGCGGGGGCTGGGGGTGGCCCTTGCATTGGCCGGGGTCGTCGCCTGGCGGTGAGGGCGTGGTGCTCAGTTGCATGGCGGTGTTCTCGGCGGCTCCCTCGGTGGGTGTAGCCCCTTCTCCCCGTGAGGGTGTGCCCTCCTTCCCCTGTGCAGGGCCCGATGCGGGGTCCGTGCGGCGTCAGGTCTGTGCTTCGGCGGCGTGTCTTGGCGGGTGTGCGCCTCTGGGGTCGCGCGGTGTCAGCTGGGGTTGGGGCGGTGCTTGTCCCTCGGGTGTTGCGTGCTCTTCCTGTGTGTGCGCCCTGGTGCCCGTCGTTGCGCTCTCTCCCTCAGTGCCGTAGCCCCTGTTCCTTCCCCGTCCTGGCCCGTTGGTGCTCCCCTGCCCCTGCGTTGCGCCGCCCCCCGGTGCCCCGTCCCTGTGGGCGCCTGCCCGTTACCTTGGGCCCCTCCTTGCCCCCTTGCGGGGGTGTCCCTTCCCTCCCCTTGCCCTTCCCTTGCCCTTGCCCTTTCTCTTCCCGGTGTGGTGGTGGTGGGGTGGGGTGGGGGCCTGCGGGGCGCCGATGGCCTATGCCTCTGGTCGAGTGGTTCAGAGCCACCGGCGGAGGGTTTCGGGGGTGTAAGGGTGGCAGAGGCCCTGGACCGCGTCCCGGGTGAGGGCCTCCCATGCCCCATGTGGCATGATGGCCTCCAGGGCCCCTCGTTGGGGTTTGCGGGGGTGCAGGTGCGGATCTCCTCGACAATGTGCACCATGTGCACCCCTTCTTGCATTCCCGCTCCCCCGGGCGAGGTGGGCGGGGGCCTTTGGGGGTGGGGGGCTCCAAGCTCCAGATCCTGGAGCAGCGGTGACGGGGGCTGGGGGTGGAGGATGCGTACGGGCGGCGGGGGGAACCAGAAGCTCGGTGGTGTTCGTGGGGGGAGGAAGACGTGGACATGGGACGGCGTTGGCGGGCGTGGCGGCGCCTGGGGGAGACAGAGCGGCGGTGGCGGGGGCTGGGGGTGGAGGATGTGTACAGGCGGTGCGGGGGACGGGAAGCTTGGTGATGTTCGTGGGGGGAGGCGGTTGCGGGCGCGGCGGCGCCCAGGGGAGGGGCAGCAGCGGTGGCGAGGGCTGCGGATGCAGGAAGTGTACGGGCGGCGCGGAAAAAGGGACGCACGGTGCTGCTTGTGGGGGGAGAGGGACGCGGACATGGGACAGTGTTGGCGTGCGTGCTGGCGCCTAGGGGGGCAGGAGCGGTGGGAGCGGGGCCCTGGGGGGTCGTGATGGCACCTCAGTGAGCAAGAGTGGGGCAATTGAGCGGTTGAGGCGCGGTGGCGCTGTGGGGAGCTTGAGCGCAGGGGCGGGTGCGCCGCGTGGGGGGGGAGCGGAAGCGCCGCCGTTTGCGGGACCGCGCCTAGTCGCGGGGGGAGCTGGGCCAGTCAGGAGGCATCGGCAGGTCCTGAGGGGCCTCGTGTCATGCCGCCTGGTACTGGGGGGGGGGTCCCCCACCCTCCATGGATCTGCAGCGTAGGGGTGCGGCGGCGGTGGCAACTGGTGGTACGGGTGGAGTGACTGTCCCGGGTTGGGGTGGGCCTTGGGGGCCCCTTTGGCGTGCGCGTGGTGGCCAGGCGGGTACGGTTCTTCTTACGGGGGGGATGGCCCCTGGTGCTGGGCAGGGTATTGGGATGGAGCGCCCAGGGGTTGGTGCTGCCATCCCATGCGCTGGTGCTGTTTGTGCACGGGGCGTTGTGGCCCGGAGGGGTAGGGTGGTGGGCAGTGGTAGTGGTGGCGGTGGTGGTTGTTGTGGTGGTAATGGGGGCGTTGGTGGCGTTGGCGCTGGTAGTGGTCGTGATGATGGTGCCGGTATGGCCCTAGGATCCCCACCTATGATTTTAGCAGCTGTTTTTTCCCAAAATTCAAAAAGTCGACAAAAAGGAGTTTATCGCGGGAAATGACCTATTCTTTTGGTTTCTACGGCCCCAAAATAGGGGGGGGGGGTCCTCCTACCCAAATTTTGTCCAAAAATATCAAAGACCCTGAAATTTGGCCTATTTTGGGGTATTGTTGCCTGCTCTGGGCTGGTCCTGCAAAACAGTGCTGCACACGAGTGTACCTGCCTATAGAGGATTTTCGGCAGAAATTCCAATTTTCTTTGGATTCTCTGGCCCCAAAATAGGGATGGGGGGGTTCCTCCCACCCGAGCTTTCTCCGAAACCATCAAAAACCGTGGAATTCGGCTTGTTGATACTCCGGTCCGCCCGGTGGGGCTTGGGGGTTGGGCATCGTTTGCAGCCCCTGCGGCCGTACGGCTTGGTTGGTAGTGGGGGTGGGTTAGGGGACGGGCTTAACGGTGACCGAGGTCGAGGGGTCCCACGTCCCCGGGTCGGTCTGGCCGGCAATGGTGGTGGTTTCTGGGGGGTTGATGATGGGGTGCTTGGAGACAGGGATGTTGACGAGGGTTTGAACAGGGTCGTGTCGGGTGGCCGCCGCCGCGCTGGCGGCGCTCGCTGGGGGGAGGGGGGCTTAGAATGTGGTGGGTGGGGAGTCCTGGCTTGTGTTGGGGTTAGGGTTTGGGTCACGGCGGGGTCGCTTGTGCTGCTGTCGCACCTTTTGTGGTTTCTGGGGCTTTGTGGGGTGTCGTTGGTGTTGTTGTTGGTAGTGGTGGTGGTGCTGGTGCGCCTGGGGGGGTTGGTTGGGTTCCGCTTTTGGTTTGGGGTCGGGCTTTGGGTTGGATTCCGGTTTGAGGTTGAGGAGAACCTCGTCCCGGAGGTGCGAGGGCACCAGTGCTGGGTGGGGGGGGTTCGCGGTGACCTGGTGGCCCCGCGGGCCGATCTGGTCGGCAGCGGTGGGCGAGGGAGGCGCGGGGCCGCGGTCTCTTCCTTCTGGGCTTGGCTGGGCTGGGGTCCTGCAATGCGTGAGGGTGTGTGGGTTGGTGTCCGCGGGGGGGAGCAGTTCGAGTGCGCTGCATTCGGGGGCCGGGGGGGTTGGGCCTGCGGTTCCGGGGGTGTGTGCGGGGGGAGTGTGCGGGTCACTGGGCCTGGTGGGTGTGCCGTCGGGCGTGGGGTTCCTTGCGGTGGGTGTGTGCGGTTTGCGGGGTGGGGAGTGGGGGGGGAGGGGCAGGGGCGGGCATTGCGTGGGGGGCTGTGCTATGTTGGTGTATGTGTCCGCTTGCATCGGCGCGCCTGTGTGGTCAGTTGTAGGCCGGGCGGAGGAGAAGCTTGCCGTCTTCTGCGGCCGCGACAAGGATTTTGCAGATGAGCGTGCATATTTGCTGCACCTCTTCGTCAGTGGTGGGAAGAGGGTACTCTAGTGCTGGGCTAAGGGCCACACGGCGGAGGATCCTGTGGATGACGTGGTACCTGCAGGTTAGGGAGTGCTGTGGCCGGGGAGGGGGTTTCTTCCACGTCGCTGGGCTTGCCTCCATTTGTGTGTGCACAGTGGCTATCGCCCAGATCCAGGGGAACGGTCCCCGTGGACGGCCATCGGCGCTTGATCAACTGCGTCAGGCAGAGCATTGCCAGTCCCAGGTGGTAGCCCGCCTGCCCTGAGGTGATTTGGGCCAGAGCACGGGCCGGGGGTTTGTCCCCCGGCTGGAGGAGGCCCCTGGAGGACTTTGTGCGGGGCGGTCGGGTCCCCTACTGCCCCTGTTGGGGCGGGCCCTGGGGTGAGCATGGTGTTCGTCCCTTTGAGGAGCCATTTTGGGCTGGGAGAGGTTGCTGTAGCGGCCACTACGTGGTAGGGCCCGCGCTCGAGGACTGTACACCAGACCTCCGGCGGGGGGTGGTCGCTGTCTATAGCCTGGGGGGGGGAGGTTGTCGTGGGGGGCGCGAAGGTCGGCGGCGCGGAAGGCGGTGTGGCGGGTTAGTGCGGTGGTCTGTTCCCATTGTTCTGGGTCCTCCGGGTCTGCTGGGTGGTCCCTCTCCGCCCGAGCTTGTCGTAGGCGTGAGGTCCCTCGACGTGTGACACTGGTTGCGGTGTCGTGTGTCAGGGCCTGGCCCCACTCGATGGGGGGGATCCAGACGTGCTGGCCTTGGGCGTGTTGGCGGGCTCGCCAGAGGATGAGGTCTACGATGGCCTCGTGCAGGCCGTTGTCTGGGGTGGCTAGGTCCCGGAGGGCTTTGACGGTGAGCTTGGTCCAGCTGTCTTGTAGGCGGTACCAGCCCAGGGGAGTGTCCAGGGCCCTGCCTTGGAGGGTTGCTCGGAGGAGGTCGGGTCGCAGATGGGGGTCGGTGTGAGGGGGGGGTGGGCTGCCGTGGTCCTGCGCGTCCACGTTGATGTGTGGGTGGCTCTGGGCGGGCTTGGTCAGGCTGGGCGGTGCCGGTTGGCACCATGGGTGTGAGGCGGACCCTGGTGTGTCGTTGATGCTTGTGGCGGGGGGGGTCTTGTGTTGGCGGCCTTCTGGGGTGCTCTGGTGGTGTCTTGGAGGACTGTGGACGGAGATGGGGGGCGTGTGTGGGGTGCAGAGCAGGTTAGTGGACTTCTGGGTCATGCACGGCATGGTAATGGATGAGACGCAGCATGTTTTCCATGGCAGTGGGGTCGGTGAGTTGCCTCGTGTGTGTCAACAGCAGGCATTTGCGGTGTACCATTTGGGCCGCTGCTCTGCGGACTGCTTCTAGCAGGAGGTGCGCTGCTGCCCCAATCGGGTTCCCCGCGTGTTTGGTGACGAGTGGTAGTTGTTTCCTGACGAGCTGAATGCGTCGCTTCCGGAGGTGGGCTGGTATGCACACTCGGCGTAGCGCCGAGTGGTAGAGGGGGACCATTCGTTTCTCTTGGAGTTCTTCAATGTGCGCTCGGCTGTCTGTGTCGCCGAGCACGCAGGCGAGATGTTGGATGGGGTTGGGGTAATGGTATGCTCTGTCGTTTAAGGTATAGGGGCCGTCCTCCGGTACCCAGTCCGGGGTTTGATGTGGCGCCAGTTTCGGGGGTATGTGTTGGAGTTGTGTGTTGTTTCGACCCAGGTTGGGCACCTGGAGGGTCGGCAGGTGCGTAGTGCGCTGGTGTACTGCCTGGATGTCGACCTTACCATTTCCGTATTGGTGCCTGTGGGACTCTTGTTTCACGATGTGAAGTTTAATGTAGGGGGGTAGGCTGCAGAGGGCTTTCCAGAGCAGCAGTGCTCGGGTGCTGAAACTCGTCGCGGTGGCTTTGTGGATTGGTTGTCTTGCTATGCGGAGGAGTAGGTGTGTGTGGACAGTGGCGTCCACTACGAACCAGACCCGGACGATGTGCGGGAGGTGGGCGGGCAGGCGGACTGCGATTTCGGCGATGGCCTCAGCCATGGCTTCAAGTTCCCCGTGGGAGGAGGCCCCGTAGATGGTGTGGCCCGTATGGTGGTCCATGTGGTAGTGGCCCCCGGTGTGGGTCAGTTGCAGGCTGGCCCCCACGGTGATGGGCGTGAGGGCGGATTCGCCTGAGGCATCGGTTAAGAAGATTAGGTCCGCCGATGATGGTCTCGGGAGGCGGCATGAGTTCATTGGCAGATAGGCGTATATGGCGAGGCCTCTGGTGAGGTGGGCCACCGGGTTTGAGGATTGCAGGATGGTGTGGCATACACCCCAATTCCTTTTGAGATGATGCGCTGCGAGTGGGGGGACATGGCTATGAGTCCTGGTTCTGGCTGTCCTTGTGTGAGGTAGGAGTAGATGTAGTGGAGGGTGTAGGCCGTGTCCGGGTTAGGGTCGCGGCATGTGAGGGTTTGTGTTCGGTGATCTGGTGTCTGGCAGGAGTTCTGGAGCGGATAGTAGGTGTGTTCGCGCCTGCCCGGTCTGTGTGGTTCGTACATGCTGTAACGGATGACGAGTCCTGCTGGGTCGGGGTGGGGCCAGGTCGGCGGTGTGGTAAGTAGCAACTGGGTCTTGTGGTCGGGGTTCCACGCCACTGTGGGGTCCGCTTCGGCGCGGTGGAACCAAGGGCCCACCCATGCGCAGGCTTGTGGTGGCAGGTGGGCTGTGGGTTGGGTGTGGTGGCGTGCTATGAGGTGCAATACAATACGGGCCATGGTGTGGTGGGCGCTTTGGGTCACAGGTCCAACATGTGCGTGGCTTACTCTGAGAGTCCTGGGGGACCTTCGGTAGGTCTCGGGCGGTCATGTGGTGCTTCGGTATGCGCCAGTCTGCCCCGTGCTGGATGACGGTGGTCTGTGCGGGTTTGGCTTTTTTCGGGGCCAGTAGTAGTGTTAGCGGTGGTACCAGGCCCGTCAACGGGGGGACGGGTTCGCGTTTCGAGCCGTTGGTTGCGTAGGGTCGTGTCGCTGGGACGGGATGGGGGTGCTGTTTTTTGAAGTCCCGGTAGGCTGCCCCAATTTTTTCTGCTTCCTGGCAGAGTGTACCCGGTTCTCGCGCCGTCTGTGTGAGGTACTGGTGGAAGAGGCGGTATTGAGGCCATTCAGGAAGTTGTAAGAAGGGGGCGTTGTGTGCCCCGCTGCGGTGAAGGACCCGCATTTGGGGGAGGCTGAAGTATACTATGGTGATGGCGGCCCCGACGAGGTCTATGGTGTCGATGGTGCCTTTGGGGTGATGGTGGAGGTCCCCGCAGAGGACCCCTAGGGGTCCTTCCTCCAGGCCTTCGGGGTCCGGTGAGTATGGCGTTGTGCGGAGAAGGGAGGAGAACCTGCAGGTGGTTCCACAGGCATGTGTTGATGTTGGTGGGTATGCCCGTCTGGTGGAGTATCCAGCATGGGCATGTGTTGCGGGCCCGTTGTGCAGCTTGGAGGCGGCTGGTGGCAACCTCGCGAACTTCCAGTGAGTGGTTGTGGGTCATGCGGTGTAGGAGGAGGGCGATGTGCCTGGTGTAGGCCGCTTTCACCTCGTCCCCTATGGCGTCCCCATAGTGGAGCCATGCTGCACGGATGGCGCGAGAGGGTATGGAGGTGGGCCAGCCCCCGTGTGCTGCCAATTCCCTGGTGACGGCGCCTGTGGCTGGCTGGAGGGCGGTGGTGCGGTGTGTCAGGTGGAGTGCCTGGAAGCCTCTGGAGGCGTTCAAGACCCCGGCGAGGTAGTACGCCAGGCTCTGGTGGGATAGGCAGAGGGCCTTGGTGGCCGGGGACGCGTATCTGGGGAGATGGGATAGGTGTGACTGCAATTTGGGAGGGAGGGTGGTATCCTCAGGGTTGGCTGTCTGGATTACTCCCAGGTGGGTGGTGGGTTCAACAACTTTCATGGGGGGGCCTTGTGGCTCCAGGGTGGGGGCTGTGGCAGACCCCTTGATCATGGCCACCGACTTCTTGGGGTGGACGATCAGGTTGTTGCGGGAGAGGTAGGAGATGGTCACGTCCAGTAAGTCGTTGGCTTGTTCGGTGACTCTCGGTCCGGCGTCTGGGGTGTGGGGTTCGTGTGGGTGTATTCGACTGTGAGGTTGATGTCTTCCGCGAAGCCCACTAGGGGGGTGAGGAGGCGGTAGGGTGCGTAGGGCGGGTAATCTGCTCGATTGTGAGGGCTAGGGGGAGTGTCACGAGGAGATATAGGAAGGGGCCTTCCGCTCCTCCTTGGAGGACCCCGCTGCCTGGCTCCAGGAAGGGGGTGAGGCCCACACCGGTGCAGACTGTGTATTTGCGGGTGTCGATGTAGTCGGAACCGAAGTTGTGAAAGGGGAGACCCATGCGTCTCCATACCGCCTCCAGGAGGGGCCAGGGGGTGCTACAGAAGGCTCTCCTTGACGTCGAGGGAAGCGATGATGAGGTCTACCGGGTCCATGTCGGCGATGGTGTCCTGGAGCAAGATGGCTTCGTGTGGGAACCGGCCGGGGATGGCCTCCAAGAGGCTGGCCGGTATTTGGGGGGCCAGGTGGGGGCAGATGCGGCGCAGGAGGATGGTCCAGACAATTTTGACCTCCGTGACCGCACAGACTATGGGGCGCCAGTTGTCCGGGTTGGACCAGTCCCCTCTTTTGTAGAGGGGGCCGACAACGTTTGCCCAGTCTGGTGGCAGGGGTGTTAGCCCCGTGACGATGTCCAGGAGGCGTTGGCTGAGGATGCGGAGGAGATGGGCGGGGAGGTGGTAGTATGCTGCCGCAGGAAGGCTGTCGTAGCCTCGGGTTTTGTGTTGCCGGAGACTGTGGATGGCGTTCTGGACTTCGTGGATGGTGAAGGGGCGCTTTTCTAGTTGCCTCCTCTAGGCGTGGTTGCAGACCTGAGGGAGGCGGTCGACTTCGTTTTGGGTGTCCGTGTCCAATGTGTCTTGGGTGGGTCTGTGTTGGTGGAGGAAGCCGTCTTGGGTGGCTTGGAGCACGGTGGCTGGGTCGTTGGTGAGGGAGCCGTCCTCCTGCCTGACCGTTAGGATGGTGCGGTGGCCGATGTTGGTCATGGCGTTGTTGAGGTGGCGGATTGCCTTGCAGGGGAGTTCCTGTTGTGTAGACGGTTCGTGCTCTTGGGCGATGCGCTGTTGCCTTTGGATGTGCCACTGTTGCAGGTCCGCCCTGATGTGGGCTATCTGCGTCCTGCAGTGGTGGACTTGGCGGCAGGTTTGGGGGGCGTCGTGTGGAGGAGGGCAGCCAGTTGTTGCTTCGCATACCAGAGGTCATTAAGCATGTCCCCCAGGGCTGGGGGTGGCCGGTCGTCCTCAGCATCGGGGTGTTGCTGGAAACCGCAGGCGACGGCGGCTGTGAGCATGGCTGTGAGTAGGCTGGTGGGGTCTGGTTGGCTGCACATGGCGCGGTCTATGGCCTGCTGTTATTGGGACCACGCTTGTTTGTCGTGCAGTCGGGGCATTTTCAGGGGGGGTGGTAAGACTTGGTCCGCATCCTCTGGGGGGCTGGGGGGAAGGTTGGGGATGGTGAGGCAGAAATGCAGGGGCCAATGGCCCATGGCTCCAAGTGGGAGGGGGCCGTATCGGGCCTCCGCCTGGATGACGGTGGTGGGGTCGCCATAGCATACGTCAATGCGCGTAGGGACGGCCTTCGTTTCGTGGGGGAAATGAGACTGATCGCCTTCGAGGTTGCCTGTCAGGTCCACGAGCCCCAGCATTTCGATTATGTTGCAGACTGCATCGTCCTGGGGTGTGGCCTGCCCTCCTCAGTTCATGGCGCCGGTGATGATGGTGGGGGCGAGCATGGCCATCTGGCGGTATGCTTCGGCCAGGGCTAGGAGGAAGGGTTCTGTGGCGTCACTGAGGGGCACCTTTGCCTCGATGACGTTGAGTTGCCATCCGTCCCCGACGACCTCGTAGACGCTTAGTCTCCTTGGGATGCTGAAGTGCTGGACCGGGTGGACGTGGATGCCGGCTCGGGGGTATGGGGGGGTGGCCTTGTACCAGTAGCATTTGTACGCTTTCTGGTCCGGGGTATATATGGGAGTGGGTTCTGGAGGGTCGTCACGTTGTAGGCCTTTTTCGTCGAAGGTGAGGAGGTCGGGGACCCACTCCGTCCCCTGTGCCATGAGGAGCTCCTGGAGGGCGGCTG
The DNA here is from genome assembly GCA_964036045.1 of Eutreptiella sp. 'Long Island Sound 2002'. Lineage (NCBI taxonomy): Eukaryota > Euglenozoa > Euglenophyceae > Eutreptiales > Eutreptiaceae > Eutreptiella > Eutreptiella sp. 'Long Island Sound 2002'. Next base: position 52,959,783 of record OZ038380.1, read on the forward strand.
TGGCGTTCTTGGGGTATGTGATGGCCGGGTCGTAGAGGTCGAGGAGATTGACGGTGGCCACTGTTGGTGCGGGCCGGGGCTGTGGAGGCCTGCGCCCTCGGCCCTTGCCCCGTCATGGAGGAGGATTGGGGCCCGGGTACCTTTTGCCGGGTGATGGGCGCTTGGGCAGGCGCGGTAGGGGGAGGCCCTGGCTCCACTCAGGGGGGAGCTCCCCGGTGTACTTAGCGTCTCTGTGGGTCTTGTTCTTGGAGGTGAGGAGCTGGTTGGGGTGGGCGCTGTTGAGCTCCAAGGTGTGGCCCTCTGGCTTGTCCGGGGCGCTGTTGCTTTGGTCACTCGGATTTGCTCCCAATTGTTGGGGCCCAGTTTCCAGAGGCGGTACTGGATCATGCCCTTACACCAGATCCAGTCGCCTGTGTGGTCGTTGCGGAAAGGCTGTTGGACGTTCGCGCCTTTTTTGAATTCCGGGTACCCTGCGGGTTGGGGCGGTGCTGGCGGCGGAAGGGAGGATGATGAGGATCCTTGGTCCGGGTGGGGCGGCAGTGGTGGTGGGAGGGAGGATGATGAGGATGCTTGCTCTGGGTTTGTCGGGAGGGTCGGGGGGGGTGCCGGGGGTGGGCCAGTTGTTGTCCTGCTTTCCTTTCTGGCTTGCTGGGGGTTGGGGGCGGGTGCGCCTTTTTTCAGATTCGCTCGCTTTGGTGGGACTGGAGGTGGTGGGGCTGGGGGGGCGTAGCCTGCTGGTCTCGTAGCAGGGGCTCCGCTGGCATTTGCAAGTTTGCTTTTGCGCGGTTGCGCCTGAGGTTGGCGAGCTTGCTTACGGTCTCCAGGGGGGTCTGTGTGCCATGGGAGTGCTGCCGGGCTGTCGTCGAAGGGGTGGTGGAGGTGGTAGTTCCTCATGGCCTTGGCCTGTTTGAGCCAGGCTCCGTGGGTTCCGGTGTGTCTGGACCGCTGGAGGATCCTTGAGCCCAGTAGAGTGCTGTGCGGAGGGCTTCCCACGGGGCGCCCTCTCAGTCTGTGAGGGTGGCCGCTTGGAAGAGCTGCTGCCGGCCTCGTGGGGGTCTTCAGGGTCCACTTCTGGGGTGTAGGCCTGGGCCGCCATGAGGACTCTGTGTGCCCTCTGGGGAACCCACCATTGGGCGTCCGGTTTGAGGATGTGGACGGCAGGTTGTTGGGCGGGCGTGTCCAGGGTGTCCCACGATGCGATGGCTAGTTCTATCCTGGAGGGATCGAGGTGTGGGGTGGCCCTGCGGCTTAGAAGTTGATCCATGTGGAAGGGGGTGACGGGATCTTTGGGGCCTTGCGGTGGTCGGGGCATCGCTGGGATGGCAGTCGGGTGACAGTCATCTTCGTGGGTGCTGACGGTGTATAGGGCGGCGGTGATGATGTGTTGGGCTTGCCCCTCCTGGACGATGTGGCGCTCCGTGCCGAAATTCTTTGGTGGGTCGGCTTTGGGGTGGACGGTGATGTGGGCCAGAGCGCGATGGTAGGCCTCTTTTCCCCCGTGCGGCGCCTGTGATTGTTTGTGCCCTGGGATGTGTTGGTGTTGGTGTTATGGTGGGGGCGGTCCAAAGGCGGGGGACTCTACCGTGTGCAGGGGAATGGCGTGTTCCCCGGACCTGTTGCGCAGGATTTATATCCCCGGGTCGCCTGGTATGGTGCCGAGGTATATGTTGCCCGTAATGGTGATGGCCGGGAGCGGTTGTCGCAGGGGCGAGGTGCACGGGTCGAGCAGGGCAGGTCGTGGTGCTCACATCGGGGGTAGTTGATGACGTATGGGGTGATGTGTACGGCGAAGGGTCCGATGACGCGCTGTAGTTTCTTGGTTTGGATGTTGTTGAGGCGCGCCACCGCCCGTGTCTGGGAGCGCCCTTCGCTGATCCACACGGCGTCTGCTCGTGATGCCGCCATGTTCAGGCCGTCCGTGATGATGCCTGTGATCGTGCGGTTGTGGGTGGCATTGCATACTCTGGCAGGGGGGGGCGCTGATGCGGGGTATGGTGTGGTCGTCTTGGGGGGCGTGGGCCTTGCGCCTTGCGTCGTGTTGGTGCTGGGCCTCTTTGCCGGGAGTGTGTACGCCTGTGTTCACGGGCTTCTTGTTGGGGGGGTCTGGCGTTCGGAAGGGGGCCGCCCAGGAGGGGGCGTGATGGAGGGTGGGTTGCAGGAGGTCCCCTCCGCCTGTATAGTGTATCGCTCGTCGTGTCGGCGATGGGTGACGAGGACGTTGGGGGACGTCAGCTCATACACCTGTGTGGAGTAAGAAAAAGTCACTGCCTTGTCTTTCTTGGGGGGCTTGATCCAGGACAAGCCCCCTACAAAACCCTCTCGTTGATGCTAGGACTAACTTGAGTATTTTTGTCACTCTTTTGAAGCCTTTAGTACACTTTCTCAAAGTAACTAGGGTTACAACCCTAGCTCCCCCCATGAAGTTCACCCCTACCAGTCAACTGAGCGGAGGTATCTTCCTTCTTGGAGGATATACCGAAAAAGAAAAGGCATTTCATCCTTTAGGCCTTGGACGTTAAGCCTAGTGGTCTCCCACCCCAAGACCCCTATACTCAATTGTTTCTACCACTTATTGTGGTTCTACTTTTTACCTGTTTCTGAATTCAGTTGCTTGGCCAAGTCATATTCTGTGTCTGGCCTGACACCTATGCCCCACATTCCTAACCAGCACCATTACACCCGAAAGAGTGCACATGAAGTGCTTGATACTATCTTGGAGGCTAGAGTCAGTCGAGTTTTCATATAAAATCTTTTGTATTATCCATTTGTAATTGAATCTTTGTGTTTCTACCTGCTTTGTCTATCTGCAGCCCTTCTGTGTTACACTGGATTTCAAACTATTCATTGATTCGATCCAGATCCTGTTCTTGCTCTACTTGCTCCTTTGGGTTTGGGAGTTCACCATCAGAAACCTGCAGGATTTCATCAAAATCTATAGGGCACTAACAAAGGACATCCTTCCGGTAGCAGGGGCAAACCCTGAGAACCTTTGGAACCGACTCTGATCAGAAGCACAAGAAAAACACACTGAACATGTCCTACCGAACCTGGCCGATCAGAAGTGTACAAGTTCAACTATCTCACCCAGTGAGTGAACAGCCACTCAGAGCAGCATCTGGGTCTCAGGAAGATCCAGAGCACAGAAGGGCGGAACTAAATACACCCAGAACAATCCCATTAACCATGGAAACCTTAGCGACCCATGGTGAAGACAGCCTGCAAAGGCTCCGCAGGCGTGTCGAAGCTTCCATCGCCCGGTCGCCTTGTCCAGCTTCTTCTTCTTCCGAACTTGGAGTTGGTCTTGAAAAACAAGAGGACCTACGAAGGAGGATGGACGAGTTTATCCTCGGCAAAGAGTACCACCTGTCCACCGTAGAAGTAGATGGAGAACTACCTCTTGATGCCCTCGGGTCGCCGCCCCAAACTGAGATCGGCTCCTTCCTCTATTCTGGGCAATCTACAGACATAGCAGACACAGTATCACTACCGAGACGACTGAGAGTACACGAACACCCAAGAGCAAGGCATCCAGACCTGCCGATAATGGATCCACCTCGCCCAGAGCCCACCCTTGGGGCTCTGGATCGTACGGCTGAACTATTGGCCAAACTTCTATCCGGATCGGAAGACCCGGATGTGACAGCTCTGTCAGAGGCTGTCAAGGCAAAATGGGGTATCACTGAACCCTTACCTAAGCCAGCGCTACTCTCCCCTTCACCAGGATTGAGCACGTTGGCTGATGATCTCAAAAGATCAAGGGTGTCCAGGTTGCTACCCAAGGTTACTTGCCCCAGTTCTTTTCATCCTCGCGCCAGGACAGTCCCTATTGCTGAACTACAGGACGTGCCGGTGACGGAGCCTGAGAAAAGAGGGCTGTCAGCCCTGGCACCTCTTGCCGGGGTATCTCCTTCTCCTTCTGGCCTAACCCCGGGGGCTGGGAGGATGGGCAGACCTATTGCCCAGGCAAACATCCAGCTAGAACTGCCGGAGTTCGACCCGAAAAATTTGCCTCAATGGGCAGAAGAATTTGCTCAGCCTCTTTTGCTCACTGGCATATCCCATGTGGATGTGGCCACCAAATGCTCACTGCTGGAACGCTCCTGCAAAGGGAAATTTTTGCACAAACAGGTGAAACAGATTGTGAAAACCTGTTCCACCTGGGCAGAGGTACTCCAGAGGCTGGAGGAAACGTTCACAGTCTATGAGACTGACCTCAGTGCGCGCACACAGATAGAGGAGCTACCTATGCTCCCTGAGTTTCCTTCCGCTGCGCGAATCTCTGAATAAGTGTGCGACCTGGAGCATCTGTTTTCACGGATGAACGTGGGCTCCTACGTAGCCACTGAGCCCCACCTGTGGCTCATGAGTAAGATCCCCCAACCTACGTTGGATGACTGCCGCGCTACCTCTGAGAGGAAAAGCCGGGCCCACTCGTACGACGAACTGGTGGACCTGCTGATTGATCTAGCTCTTGAGAGGGAGAATGACTCCCACATGGAGAAATTCCTCAAGAAGCACTTGGGTTGGGGTGGTACCCCTACCCCCGAACGTGGCGAAGTAAAGCGCCTAAAAATCCGACTAACGCCAACCAGGGAGGTGGGAAAGGGAGGGGTAAACTATGTGCCATGAATGAGGTTAAACCTGATGCAGGTACACCCCCTTTGTTCTACTGCAAACCTGTCACCGACAAGGGGGGGCCTTGTCATGCCCCTGACTGCGATCAACGCAGTAGCTGGATGCTGCAGATGAAACAACAGCAGCATACCAAGGATGGAAAGTCTGTGACCCATCAGGATCATTTCAGGTGTACCATCACCTGTGGCTATTGTGGCAAACGTCGTCACTACGAAGACGAATGTCACATAAAGAAACGCGAGAGTGATAAACTCAAGCGGCAGGGGGCTGAACGCCAGAAGACCCAAACACCCACCAAAAACCCTCAGAATGGGGATAAAGGTGGTAAAGGAGGTGGCAAGGGGGGTGGCAAAGGTGGACCCCCTAACCCCCAGAGGCGCTCATCAGCGCCTGTTGCTACACCCCCTCCTGCTGCTACACCCCCTCCTGCCGAAGGTGATCTCAAGAAGCGCCCACAGGGGGATAACGCTACCCCTGAGGGGATTAACTCCAAGAAGAGGCAATTGGCCTGGATGGCCAGGTCCCTCACAGCTGCAGGGGTGGATGTCAAGTTTCCTGATGAGGAGTAGGGGGGCGGCTTCGAAGAGGAGGACTTGGTTTTCTGGATCCTCATGAAAATAAGGGATCGAGTTTTTCGAGCGGTGCTTGACACCGGTGCAACACTTTCCATAGTGGCCCGGCGCCTGCTAAGGACTTTCAAGAAAACTAAGACTGTGGCCATAAGAGTAGGGGATGGGCGTACCATCCATTCCTTGGGGGGGGTCGATCTGCAGAGTGCTGGACACCGACGCCTTTGACATCGTCATTGGTACAGACTTCCTACGAAGAAATCCCCAGGTAAAAATGCTGTCTCTCTAGCGCCCCTATTCTTTACAATGCAACTTTGGCAGTGGGCTGTTCTCCATACCTTTGGGGCTGTCAGGACGAAAAGAGTCTGGGCTGCGCTACGCATCCAAGACTAACTATCGTACAGAAAACTACCAATTGGCCTGGCACGTTCTTGAAAATGGACTGGCGGCCCTTCAGGTAAACCTGGATGAGATCCAGGTGGAATTATTTGCGAGCCAACAACAGCACATCATGCAGTTGTACTGCTCGAAACAATTGAACAATGCTTTCCCCTTATTCTTGAAAGCAATGGGCCTAGCGTATGCTAACCCTCCCTTCTCCCTGCTCGCGAAGGTTCCAACCAAAATCGCCCATGAGGGAGGAAGGGTTGTCATGTGCACCCCTGACTGGGGCTGCTCTGGTAAACATGCTTACTGGCGCCGTATGCTAGATCGAATGGCCGTGGGAAGAGTGCAACTCCCCGACGGCCCCATCTATGTGCCTGAGGACTCAGACACAGCTATGCAGGCCCCTGATTGGGACAGTGTCCTGTCCATCATTGATGGATCTCTCAACCATGTACCCCTGTGTGACCTAGACCAGGTGCTACTGAAAGAGGTCATGGGCAAAAATCGTGGCCTGACCCTTTCTAATCTCAAAAATTGATCTTCTGAGCACCTATCTGCCACACTTACAGGGTGTGAGTCTCCCGATGGCTATCTGGAACCTGCAGCTCTAAAGGAGGATGCTGACGACCAACTGTCTGAGATCGCCAGCACTATTCCTCCTGTTGATCCCAGCTGTGTTGACCTAAAACACAGTGCCTTCCTAGCCCAGCTGCTGCTGGAGGAGGTAGATCTAGAGTCAACCTCTGAGCTTGCTTCCCCTGTTGGGAAGCCAGTGCTACACATGCAGCCTATGCACACAGGTGAACCCGTGGCCCGGGTTGCTGATGCTCTGGCGCGGCCTGCTTCTAATAACATGCCATTGTCTGAGCATGACACTCAGGAACTCCGGCGGCTGTTGTACCTGAAGGCCGAAGGTATTGAGCGCCAAGAGCGGCTGCAATACCTTAGACAGACCTGGAAATCCTCCATCTCGTCTGATGAGGACAATGATTCCTATACGCTGCCTGATCCGAAGATACCGCTAGTGTATTCTCTGCACCATGGGCAGCAATGTCCCCCTGAGTCAGACGATGGTTCTGTGCCTGCCAAAACTGCTGATCAGCAGAAAAAGAAAGAACATGGAAAGAGCAACCTCCAGGCTGAGGAGGATTTCCTGCAGAAACTTGAGAGTCTTAACCTTGACCCCCGACTGAAGAAACTGCTGAAAACCTATGAGGAGGTAGTCGGCGCCCTGCCGCCCCCCCTCCCTTGTAAAAAAACTGGTCGAGATGGACCTGAAACTGAAACCCGAAACCCGAAACCCTATCCTGCTCCACAGGAACAGGTTGAAGAAATCGAGCGCCAGATCCAGGAATGTATTGATGCTGGCCCCGTTGAAGAAGATAAGAAGGGGGACTACCCCCATCACTGCAGTCCCTGTTTTCTGGTTGCCAAACTAGGGTCGACTGCCCTACGGCTGGTTGTTGACTATGGTGAAGTCAACAAGAAAGCCCAGACCCACTCAGGGAGTATTCCTAACATGGAAAATACCCTGGAGCGTATTGCCAAATGCAGGTACAAGACCAAAATGGACAAACGCTCTGGTTTCTGGCAGGTGGACCTAACCGCCGCAGCTCATGAGCTGCTGGCTTTTATAACCCCTAAGGGCCGTGTCTTTAAGTGGAAGGTTATCCCTTTCGGGGTGGCCAATGCCCGAGCACTTTTCCAAGAGCTAATGAACAAAATTTTGTACATACTGAGGCGCAGGCCTCTAGTACAGGAGTATATCTCTAGGGGTGCAGAAATGGGGGCCCACATCGACGACCTGAGTTTGGGTACTAATACCCAAGAGGACCATGTCCTTCTCCTCCGTGAATGTTTCATTGTTTGTCAAGAAAACCATCTCCAAATCAAACTCGAAAAATGTGAGTTTATGAAAGAGGAGATGGAATACTTGGGTTTTGACGTGGGGTATGGTTGGTGGAAACCAGCCGCGTCTAAGATGCAGCCCCTACAGGACATGCAGATTCCCGATGACCCTAAGAGGGATCTACACGACGTGAGGAGTTTTGTGGGCGCCTGTAATTTCTATCGGTGTCACATCCACAATTTTACTTACTCCTCTGCCCCCCTCACTGACCTAATCAAGAAAACTACTCCCTGGAGGTGGACCGCCAGGGAGGAAGAGTGTTTCCAGGAGTTGAAGAAGAAAACCGCCAACTCCAACTGCCTGGGAGTACCCCGCCCTAAGGGCGAGATAGTCCTGATCACTGATGCCAGTGATGTAGGGGGGGGTGGTACGATCTACCAATCGCAGGAGGTTAACCCCGCTGAACTAACCCACTGCCATTATCGTACTAGTGGACTGAACCGTGATGGTTCGTTGAAACATGACTATCCTACCAGTGAGTGGCGGCTGGTGCCACTGGGACACTGGAATTTCATATAGAACCAAGCGCGTTCCAATTACAGCACCTATGACCAGGACCTCCTGGCCGGTATGTTGGTGCTTTCGTCACAATCCCGACTCCTGGGATCTAACCCTATTGTCTTGCTGTGTGACCAGGAACCTGTGAAGTCTTTTCAGAAGGGCCCACCACCAGAGAAAGCAAAGCTAAAGCGGTGGTGGAGTTACCTGAGCGGGCTCAGGCTGACAGTTCATCATATCCCCGGAAAAAAGAATGAACTGTCTGACTATATATCGCGCAACAACTTCGATGCGCTTATAGGTGAGAGCTCTGAGGTGCTCGCCAGAGAGGCGTTCCAGCGTATTGATGTCCAGCTTGACCTGTCCATGCGCACTGCTCGTATCCTGGAGGGTTGGAGTCTAACCGACTATCAGTCCGAGTATGAAGAAATACTCCAAACCCTCAGCACGGGTCTCGAACCCCGTGTCATTGACGGGAACCAGTGGTATAAAAACAATCAGTACCTCTTCTACAAGGACCGAATTGTGGTGCCTGAGGCAAGACTGGATGGGTGCCTACAGTGGTACCATCTCAGTTCTGGTCACACTGGCACTAAGCGCTCAGTGGACTTCTTCCGTGAGTTTTTCTACTCTAGTCTAACCCTGACCGAACTGAGGTCGGGTATGCAGACTATTGTGGATGCTTGTGGCTGTCATGCCAGCAAGGAGAGCGACAGTAGGGATAGGGGCCTGATCTCCAGCTTACCCATACCCTATTGTGCTAACTCTCTTCTCTACGTGGATTTCATCCACGGCCTACCACGCTCCAGCGGCTATGATAGTTGCCTGGTGGTCACCTGTGGCCTATCTCGCTTCACCCGTGTGTTCCCTTGCAATAAGAAAATCACAGGTGAGCAGACTGTGAAAATGTTGGTCGAACAATGGTTCGAACTCTAGGGAGCACCTAAGCAGGTGCACTCTGATGAGGATGTACGCATCCGCAGTGACACTGGGTGGTACAAACGAGTGCTAAATGCCCTCAACATGGAGGTAACCAGAGGTGTGCCCTATACCCACACATCTAATCCTCTCTGTGAGAGACAGAACCGTGTGGTGGAGCAAAACTTAAGAATCCTGATGAAAAAGGAGCGTACCAAGGACTGGGTACGCCTAGTGCCCTGGGGGGTGCTGACCATGAACTCACAGCGGAGCTCCTCTACGGGTTTCGGCCCCCACGAGCTGTTCCATGGAGGACGACCTGCTTGGTTCTTCACAACCCCCTTTCCTGAGGACTTCAAGAGCCCTGTGGGAGATTGGCTGGAACACAAGCAGTCTCTGGCTAACCAGGCTGGGACTAACCTGAGACACATTCGTGACGGTGAACTGAGCCGACAGAACCGCCTACGGCGACCTGCCAGCTTCAAGGCTGGTGACCTTGTTTTGGTTCACCATTCACGCCTACCTTCCTGGCCACGTAACTGCCTACAGGACCCTTATTTTGGACCCTATCGTATCATCAGGATAGATGGATCCTGGATCCATGTCAGGTGGAGTCCACGCCTAGGTGCTGAACTACTGTGTGCACCTAAACAGTTGAGGCACTATCACTTCCCTGACGATCTGTCTTGGGATGAGTGGCGCCTCAGCAACAGTGAGGTCGAGCGTACAGACCTAGAGAACGCTGCCAGTCCAGAGGAGGCAGACGAACTCGAAAGGATGAGTGCCGATATGATGGCAGTCAATGGCTACTACGTGGTTGCAGGTATTGCTCGCCACGAGTATAAACAGGGCTGGAAATTCCTAACCCTGTGGGATGGCTATGGGTTATCTGAGGCGCCCTGGGAACCTATGTCAGCCTTCATACAACCAGATGGGAGTATCAACCCCATCTTCTGCTCCCACCTCGTTGAGAACAACGAGGGGCAGCTACTAACCCGTGCTGAGACTATGTCACAGCGTAAAAAGCGTACCTAATTCCCCTGTTTCAGTCTACTGACTGTGTCCTAACCTCACAGTTGCAGTGAGCACTGCACCGACCCTGTCGGTGCCCTGCAGACCCATGCCTATGGTTTCCAGCGTTGACCAGGTGGCCGCTTATCAGGTTTGCAGCCACCCAGCGGGTGTATGCCTTGTTGATCATATGTTGCATGAGGACTGCCCTGATGTAATGACCTTGGGGAGCCAACGAAGAACGATGGCTTACTACACCGGGGGGGAATGACAAGCAAGGTGTTATGAGGCAAGGTGTGTCTTCCCTCCTTGGGGACAAGCAGCCCACAGTTAGGACCACTGACTGGTCCAGACACATGGGGTTCTACTCTTCTTTCCTGGGTTTACCGTACCCGTAAGTGTGCTACGTATGTCTGTGTGTGTCTCACTTCTCTCCCGGTCGTGGCTCCCAACTCAATGGGCTCCTAAGGTCCTAGTATGGTACTAGTACCATTCCTATGGCGCCCAGTTTCTGTGCTGGCGCCTATCCTTGGGGGAAGACGGCAAAAGCCCTACCTACTAGAAGGGAGGGGTGGCCAAGTGTGCTAAGAGAATACAAAACGCCCTTTTTTGCTAAAGGCCAAAAGCTAACGCACTCCCCTGCCCACGTGCAAAAGCACGCGGGACAGGTGACACCACTACACTACACTCACTAACGCCAGCACCGGCCTTCGAAGGCAGGGTGAGCACTCATCACCTGCACTCAACTCCTGCCAGGCCTGCCAACCCTAACACCTACACACGCTACTTGGTGTTGCTGTCAATGAGGTCTCCGGTCCTGTTGACCCTCTTGTGGAAAAGCAAGAGAACACAGCGCTACTAAGCGGCTGTGGCCTAGCAGGGACGCCACTACGCGTTTCCCTGTCAGGGCTTTGAGGGAGGGAGTGCTAAGCATGCGTGCACAGCGTGGATGGCGGTGAAGTCAGACTGCACTCACCACTCCTGGTTGAGCTGCAGTTATTTGTTTTTGTGATTCGCGCAGCATATTTTAGCGCTGCCAAGAGGGACTGCACCAATCGCCCTAACGTTCCCACCTGTAAAGCAAAGGCCAATGACTGAGGTTCAAGACTGAGGAACCAAGACAGCCTCCACGTGTTATACGCTTCTCTGGCTGCCGTATAATACGCTGTTCCTGAACCTCAGTACAAGCAAGCAAGCTTGTTTAGGTTACCCAGGGGCTCCACCCGTTCTCTTAAAGAACGTAGGGTGGAGCCCCTGGGTAACCTAAACAAGAGTTATACCGTGCGCACTCCGCGTGGCCTACCCTTTAATGCGTCATATGCATGCACCAGTATGCACTGATCCTTCAACATAACCAATCTCAGCGTGACTCAACCAGGAGGTGAGCTCCTCCTGGGCTTACCTACCTTACTCACTACGCATCATGTGAATGCCGAGGACAACCCGAGCGCAAAACAACCCTGCCCGCTTAAACAAACCTACGGCGAATTATAAACCACCCTGAGCGATTAATGCACTGTGTGTCATGCACGCTTCCCTTGTCTTGTTTCCTGCAGAAAGAGGAGAGAAAGTGGGCAACTGCACAGCGCGAAACAAGCCTGAGCGTTTTAAGCAACCCTACTTTAGTGCTACGGCTATACAAGAGCAATAAAACACGAGCAAGCACTTTCTTTTCTTACCTGTGAAGAGAGAAATAGGGTGAAATGGGGTACATGAAAAGCGCCACAGCGTGTGGATGCCTCAATTGGGCACATGCATCGCGAGCACAGCGAAAAATTCTAACCCTACGTGCGCGCTGCGCGCTCCATTCGCATCGCATACCTTTCATTCCTGTTTTGACCTGTGCAGAGCAAGTGAGATGAGAACCCAAACCCCCAACGAACACAGCGTTGACAACCCTAACGTTTTGACAAAGCAACCAGCACGAACGCAATGCATGCGTGTGAAATGACACCGGTATACCTGAGAGGTGCGTTGTCCACCCGCTCTGTGGTGTGGGCTGAGTTTGAATACTTTTCCCCAAAGTTTATAAACATTTTGATGCAACTGTGCAAAAATTTCCTTCAGAACTTTAAAAACTACGGCTCATACCTCCTTTTTCAAAAGCCGTTATCGCTTGCGCAACCTTGTTTTGGAAGTTCGCTTCCGTCGCGCTTGTCTGCGACTTTGAGTTTTGGTGTAAAAATGACGCTTTCTCGCGTGATTTTGTCAATGTTTAGCGATTTGCGTTCTCAGATCGCTACACTTTTCGCTAAACCGCAGGAGTCACTCCCTGTTGGTTACATTTTCTATTTTTTTCAGCTCCTGGAGATTTGTGTCCTCCATTAGGAGTATTGCTCCGCCCTGGCCCCTGGTCAGGACGTTTACTAAAACGCTGTTTATGCAGCGATAGCCGTCCGCATTAGAGCATTCGACTGTACCCTAGTGGGCAAGCATGTGTGCTCTAGGTAGGGAGTCCCGGGTTCAAACCCCACTACCCCCAGAATTTTACAAAACGTTTTCGTCGCTCACTGGCGACTTTTGAAGAATGCCTCATCGAAGGGACATCATTCACGGTACATTACACTGTTTTTCAAAGGTACCTACAGTGTGATAGGCTTTCAGGAAATGATGAGAATGTTCTTGGTAAGTTTAATGCATTTTCTGGGGTAATTTTGGGAATTTTTGAGCCTTTTTTCTTGGTCTACTAGCTTAGCCAACTAGTACTCCAGGGGGGAGTAAGAAAACGTCACTGCCTTGTCTTTCTTTGAGGGCTTGATCCAGGCCAAGCCCCCTTTAAAACCCTCATGTTGATGCTAGGACTAACTTAGGTATTTTTGTCACTCTTTTGAAGCCTTTAGTACACTTTCTCAAAGTAACTGAGGGTTACAACCCTAGCCCCCCGCATGAAGGTCACCCCTACCACTCAACTGAGCGGAGGTATCTTCCTTCATGGAGGATATACCGAAATGAAATAGGCATTTTATGCTTTAGGCCTTGGAAATTAAGCCTAGTGGTCTCCCACCCCAATACCCCTATACTCTATTGTTTCTCCCACTTATTGTGGTTCTACGTTTTAACTGTTTCTGAATTCAGTTGCTTGGCCAAGTCATACTCTGTGTCTGGCCTGACACCTATGCCCCACATTCCTAACCAGCACCATTACACCCAAAGGAGTGCACATGAAGTGCTTGATGCTATCTTGGAGGCTAGAGTCAGTCCAGTCTTCATAGAAAATGTTTTGTATTATCCATTTGTGATTGAATCTTTGTGTTTATACCTGCTTTGTCTATCTGCAGCCCTTCTGTGTTACACTGGATTTCAAACTATTCATTGATTCCATCCACATCCTGTTCTTGCTCTACTTGCTCCTTTGGTTTTGGGATTTCACCATCAAAAACCTGCAGGATTTCATCAAAGTCTATAGGGCGCTAATCAAGGACATCTTTTGGTGTGGGAGAGCTGGCGGCTGACAGTGATCTTGGCGGCGTTGTTCTTGCGGGTGGTGGTGTGGGGCATGATGTAGTGGGTCGCCCATTCGTTGTGGGGGGTGTGTTCTACTGTGTCCAGCTTGATTTGGGGTTGGAGCGCTCGGAGCTTTTCTTGGGCTTTCACGTGGGGCGCCACTTTTGTTGCGACGAGGTATTGCAGGCTCCAGGTTTCCAGGGCCCCTTCCTGGGTGGCTGCCCTTGCTGCGGCCTGGAGGAGGGCGGTGGTGTTGGTGTCTAGGGGGGGGGGGGGGCCTGTTGGGGGTCCAGGGTGTCGTGGTCTTGATATGCCCACCAAATGGTGTAGCCTCGCTTGGTGTTGCGGTGTGTAGTTTCGGTCTGCGCTTGCTTGATGGATAGCGCAGTCCTAATATCCTCCGCTGCTTGTGGGTTTATGGGTGTGGAGTACGCCCAAAACCCCGGGGTGTGTATGCCATGTGGTGCTTGGCCCACTCCTTGCACCAGGTGGAGGGTGTGGTGGGTGCGTGTGAGTCCTAGGTGTTCCCAGAGGAGGTCCCCACGGATGTACTCCCACTTTTGTTGCCAGGTGTGTGTGTGGTTGTTGGGAGCGGGGTAGGTGATGACGATGGCTTGCCCTGGGATGGGGCCTGGGTGCACTGTCATGGGTGCCGATGACGTTTGTGGGGGTATGTGGACGGCGTCGGCGGGGGCTGCCGTTTTGGGGTCTCCCTCGTGTGGTGTGACGACGGCATCCCCTTGGATGGTAGTGCCGCCGGTAGTGCCCAGGTGGTGGTGGGTTCGGTGATTTAGTGGAGGCGGATGGCCTGGAGCCCGGGTGTGATTTCGTTCAACCGGAGCGTGCTATTGCTGACTGCCCGTTCTCGCGGTAGGTTCCAAAATCCGTGGCGGTCCGGGGTGGTGCAGTGTTGTGGCGGGAGCTCCAGTTTGGTGATGAGGTTGGTGAGGGGCTCTTGGTGGGGGTGCTCCTGTGCGGTCGGTTGGGGCGGTGCTTGGGGTATCTCGTCGTCGGGTTGTCGTGGGGCTTTCGCTTCCTGTACTTCTGCGCTGATGATGGCAAAGAGGTCCTTGAGGATGGAGGAGGCGGGGGAGCTCGGTGCTGGATCTTTTCAGGTTAGATGCTGCTGGATTCTCAGGGTCTTGCTGTATGGTGACCGCGGTGGTGTTCTCGTCTTCAGGCGTCCATCGGTGCGGATTGTGGTCGAGGAGTGGAGGGTGACGGTGTGGCGGCTTGTCCAGCTGTTGAACGCAAGGAGGGCATGGAGGACGTGCCGGGTGTCCCCAGGCGGGCGGGGATAGATCGTGGCTGCTGCTTCCAGGAGGGTGTTCATGGTGATTTCCGAGGTTTCCCCACACAGAAGGTCGTCTTCCGGGCCCCACTCCTCGTCGTCCTCTTTCTCCTGCCTCCAGCCCTGCGGGGTCGCGTGGTGCGCAGGGAGTTCTCCGTGGACGCTTTGGTGGTATTGCTCGGCTTTCATGGGGTGGGCTAGGGTGCTGGCCAGTGTTGCGTAGATGTCTTTTCCGGGTGGGGGGGCGACGGGGGCGTGGCAGCGTGGTCGGGTTCCTGTTTCTGGTGTTCCGCGTTCTGGACCTAGTGGCTGCGGGGGATAGGGTGCGGGGTTGCATGGGGTGGTCTTGTTTCTGTGGTTCCGGGGTTTGCTGGTGGGCGTGTGGGCGCGGGGCCGTGGCTGTGAGTAGGTGTCGGATGGCCGGGAGGATGTCGTAGTTGTCGTCCCACGGGCAGCGGGCTGCAGCGCATGTCCTGTCGGGGGAAGCGGGGGGACGGTGTGGTTGCGGTATTACGGGGCGGTGTACGGCAGCGTTGGCGACGTGTGCGGGTGGTGGCGTGCTCGCTCTGCTGTTCCCCGTGACCTCTGACACTTGGGGTGTCGTGTGTTGCGCTTGCTGGGTCGGTCTCCCCGTGGCGTAGTTCAGGTCCGGGGCGGCCCGGTGAGGTCTGGTGGGTGTTTGGGGGTTTTACCTGTGTGGCCTGTTGGTAGGTGGCGTGGTCGTTGCAGGTGATGTGGTGGAGGGCGCTGGTGATGCTGGTGGTGAGGATGGTGTGGGTGATGCAGTCGGTTATTGCGGCGCTGGTGGTGCCAATAATGAGGGTGGTGTAACCGATGGCACAGGTGTCCACGATGTCCCCGTGAGGGTGCTGTGTGACAGTGGCGCTGGTGATGTTGGTGGTGAGGGCGGTGTAGGCACGTGTCAGCTGATGGTGAGGTTTGCAGGTCAGCCGGCCATGGTGTTGCCGATCGTGTGGGTTGCGATGGCGCCTCTGGTGCTGTTGGTGATGCTGACTGTGAGGGTGGTGGTTCTGTTTGCGATGGCGAGGCTGCTGCTGGTGACGTAACGGGAGGTGGTGTGGCCCGTGATGCCGAGGGTGAGGGTGCTGTCCCTGGGCGATGGGGGTGTAACGTATCCGGGCCGGACGGTTGGACCAGGCTGGTGGTGGTGGTGGTGAGTCTGCTGTAGGTGACACATCGGGTGGTTGGGTCGATGTTGCCGGTGGTTGCGGTGCAGTAGGTGATGTGGTGGTAAGGGTGGCATAGAGGATGTTCCGGGTGACAGTGAGGGTGGGAACGGCGACAGCTGGGGTGTTGTGGGTGGTGTGCCGGGTGTTGGTGTCGCTGGTGCTGGCGGTCGTGGGTGTCGGTGGTGCTGGCGATGCGGCCGGGTGGTGGTGGTGTTGCAGTTGGTCGGAGGTGATGGTCGGGGGGAATACAGCTGTCCTTGGACTGTGGATAGACCCCGTCTGGTGATGTCGGTACTGGTGGTGTTGGTGTTGAGGCTGTAGGAGATGCCAGGCTCCTGGCGTTCAACTGGGTGATGGTGCCGCTGGTGAGGTCGAGGGTGAGTGCAGGTGGTGCCATGGGCGGCGGTGCCGGTGGTGACGGCGTTGCCGGTGACGTCACAGGTGCGTGTGCTGCTGATGATGCCGATGGTGAGGGTGCTGTGGTGGTGGTGATGTGGACCATAGTTCTCCGAGGTTGGTGGTGGTGATTTTGAGGGCGCTGTTGGTGTCGCCCCGGGTGTCGGTGCAACTGGTGACACCCATGGTGAGGGCGCTGTAGGT
Source organism: Eutreptiella sp. 'Long Island Sound 2002' (assembly GCA_964036045.1). NCBI lineage: Eukaryota > Euglenozoa > Euglenophyceae > Eutreptiales > Eutreptiaceae > Eutreptiella > Eutreptiella sp. 'Long Island Sound 2002'. Next base: position 52,976,235 of record OZ038380.1, read on the forward strand.
GTTGCACGTATGGGGAGTCGGCGTCGTCGGCGGTGCTGACGGTGGGAGTGTTGCAGGCGGTGTTATGGATTACGGTGTTGGTGATGTAGATGGTAGGTGCTGGTTCTGGGTCTGGGTCCACGCGAGGGTGGTCTTTAGCCTGGTACTGGCGCTGTTGGCCGGCCCGCCTGCTGGTCCTGGTGGTGTTTATCATCTTCTGGTCCTGTGGGTGTTGCGTGGGTTCTCGCCTTTCCTGGCGGAGGTTTTATCGTTGGTGGGGGTACTACAGGTGTTGCTGCAGGAATTGAGTTGGGGTGAGGTGTAGGGTGTGGTGTTGGCGTTGTTATTGAGGCCATTGTGTGATGGTCGGTGCTGCGACCTGTGATGGCGGCGCTGGTGCCCTCGGTGGTTGGGGTGCTGGGTGATCGTGAAGGGCAAGGTTGCGGTCATCGGTGCTTTTGGTGTTGCTGGTGATGGGTTTGAGGTTTGAGGTTTGATTTTGCGGGTACTAGACGCCTTTCGGCCCCACAGGGCCACCTGGTCGGGCCAGGTGATATCCTCCCCACCGGGTCCTAGTGGGGGGCCCTCCAAGACGCACCTCCTGCCTGGTGGCGGAGTCCCCCGAGTTCACAGGGCTCGGAGCCCCGTCTCTCCCCGGCTTCCTCGTTCCGCCACTCCCCAGTCAGTGCATCAATTTGCAGCCGTGGCTGCGGGCGCTTACCCACCGCGTCGCCCCCCTAATGCGTGGTCGCCCGGGGCGCCGGCGCCGCCGGGCCCGTGCTACTGGCTTGTCGCCAGTGGGACCCCCTTGGCCTGCCGCGGAGGCTGCCCAGCCTAGGGGTTGGGACGTGGCGCAGTGCGCCACTACTGCCTTGGCGGGTGCAGTGCCCCGTCTGTGTGTGCGCGGCGCTCGCGGCCGGTTCGGGGGGCTCGGGCCGGTACCTGGTGTTGTGTCTCTCCCTTTTCCCCCATCCCGCCCCGCTGCGTGTGGCGGGCCGTCCTGTCCGGGTGTCCCTTATCCTCGCCCGCTGGTACGCCATTCCACGCGGTCTGTGCGTTCCGCGTGCTCGGTCCGGTTGCCCTTTTGGTGGTCCCTGTGTGCCCTTTGCGTGTGTGTGCGCTCGCGCTCCCGCGGCGTCCGCCCCCCCCCCCCTCGGTGGTGTGGCGTGGGCACCCCGCGCAATCCCGGCACTGGGCGCTGGTAGGGCCGTTCCACGTGGTCTGTGCCCCTCCGCGTGTCTTGCCCCGGTCCCTTGCTCCGTCTGGCGTGCTTGGGGGGGGGCGGTCCGGTCCCGGTTCCCCCCTACCTGGCTGTTGTTGCGAGGGGCGTCTGAGGTCAGGCGCTCCCCCTCCCCCGACTGCCCGCCTACTGGGCGGGCTGATGGGGTCCGCTACCCACGTGCTGTAGGCGCGGGTGTGTGGGTGTGGGGGCCCAACACTGTCCCCTTGGCCTGCATGCCCTGTGGGGGCTGGGTGCCGCGGGGTTGGTGTGGTGGGGGGGCGTCCCCGGGGGGGGTGGCCTGCCATGGTGTCGGGCGCTCTCCCACCCCCGACTGCCCGCCCTCTGGGCGGGCTGCCGGGGCCCACTACCCACTGGCTGTGGGTGCTGGGGGGTGCGAGCATGGGGACCCGTCACCAACCCCACAGCTCGCACTCTTGCGAGCTGGCTTTGCGCGCTGTGGGGGCGGCATGAGGGTGCCCTGGGGGGGCGCCTCTTGCCTGGGTGTGGGGCGTCCGGGGTCGGGCGCTCTCCCAACCTCGACTGCCCGCCCTCTAGGCGGGCTGCCGGGGCCCACTACCCACTGGCTGTGGGTACGGGGGGCTGCGGGCGTGGGGACCCGTCACCAACCCCACAGCGCGCGCTCCTGCGAGCTGGCTTTGCGCGCTGAGGGGGCGGCATGAGGGTGCCCGGGGGGGCGCCTCTTGCCTGGGTGTCGGGCGTCCGGGGTCGGGCACTCCTCCACCCCCGGCTGCCCGCCCTCTGGGCGGGCTGCCGGGGCCCACTGCCCACTGGCTGTGGGTGCGGGGGGATGCAGGCGTGGGGACCCGTCACCAACCCCACAGCGCGCGCTCTTGCGAGCTGGCTTTGCGCGCTTGGGGGGCGGCAGGAGGGCGCCCGGGGAGGGCGCCTCCTGCCTGGGTGTGGGACGTCCGGGGTCGGGCGCTCTCCCACCCCCGACTGCCCGCCCTTTGGGCGGGCTGCCGGGGCCCACTACCCACTGGCTGTGGATGCGGGGGGCTGCGGGCGTGGGGACCCGTCACCAACCCCACAGCGCGCGCTCTTGCGAGCTGGCTTTGCGCCCTGTGGGGGCGGAATGAGGGTGCCCCGGGGGGGGACCTCGTGCCTGGGTGTGGGGCGTCTGGAGTCGGGCGCTCTCCCACCCGCGACTGCTGAAGCGGTACCCAGAACCCCATGACCATGGTGGGGTATACAACCGTCCCTTGCCGTAAAGCCCCCGTGACGGCATTCCGGCCACTTGGGGCATGTTACCATGTACCGGCAAACTGCCATTTGCCGGTATCTTACTATTTCACGCCAATCTGCCCCGCACCGCCTTCGGCCGTCGATTCGGCAACCTAACCCTAACAACAGATGTAGGTAAGACGTGTTTGTGTGAGAGATCTGGGCATCTCAGCTATTAGCGGCCGCATCGGCAACCGATGCGTCGCCCGCTGAGATTTACACATCAGAATATCAGGAATCAACAGGGTTTTGTTTTCATATTGTTTCCGTAAATTTTCACGCTTCCGTTCTGATAATCAATGTTTTGACTGCTGGCGGTTGGCTCGCGACTTTAGCGTAACCGCCAGTTTAACTGTTATCTACAGATATTTTAGCGCAATCCGTGACGAAGACTCTAAAGTCTTCAGGATTTGCATTGATGCATCTGCAATTTTCACATTGTACACTCGCAACCTTAATCCGAATTTTTCAGGATGTCGAAATCGGATTTTCGACTTCGACATCCCCGCACTTGATTTGACCTCTTTCGAGTGGACCTACGTGCTTCCCTATGCACGAATCAACTTTCCTTTTGTCTTGCCTTCCATTTGTCTTAGAGATACGGGCAAAACAAAGTTGATTCATGAGGCCATTTGTGAGGGTCATATCTCGTGCCGCTTGCGAGAAATGACAATAAGAAAACATGGGATGTATTCACAATACTCTCGACGTAATTTAGGAACCTTTATACGCCTTGCGTCTCCACACGTGCGCGCTAGCGTAATGGATCATGGTCAAGAGGGTAGAGTTTGCGTTATAACTCTTTGTCCTTGATATTGCGTGCGTTAAGATAACTTTCGAGTGTAGCGCGCGAGTGGTGGTGTTGCATAGGAACTTTTCTTGAGTTCCTATGAGCGATTAACACAAAGTTATGCGCTTGGAGGGGCATGACATATCGTGGGGGGAGCTACCCTTTTAGGCAATATGTGGTATGTGCCATGTGTTGTATTGCGTGCCTATTTGGCGGGTTTGGCTGAGAGCGATACACCCACCAATGGACCTCATATTGCACGAGGCCCTTGCTTATACTCCCCACGATCAATTGCAAGCCTAACCTTCGTGGAGGAAAGCTTGTGTGGCGATCCCAAAGCGATGCGTTGCGAGCAAGGTGTGTGTTTTGCTATTTTCCATATTTTCATGTGCCCACTTGGGAAGTAGCGCTCGTGACCTTTCAAAGCGCCCCAAGTGGCGCACATATGTGGAATCGGAGGTCATTGGTGTCAGGTCATTGTGTTTAGAAGGATTGGTCGATTACTCAATCCAAGCCGAAGATATTATAATATATTTGTGCGCCTTTCAAGGCACTTTTGGGTGTTTTTTTCGCCAATATTGATGTTTTTTGCCCGTCATGATGTCAAGTGGCGACCATGTATCTCAGGGTTGCGCTCAATTGACATCATGACCCAAAAATGTTATGAGGGTACATACTTCGGTGCCCAACATATTTGGACCAGGCGAATAATTCCTCTTGGGCTTGGCATACCTTGGCCACCATGTTGGCGATTTGGGACAATCCCAAATCATGGGCTCACTTGGCGACCCTGCCATTCCCAAAACCCGAGGAGTTGGGCGACTCCCAAAAGATATGTTGGACGCATATGACTTGATACCAATCCTATGGCACACTCTGGTCCAAGTCGGGCATGTGCCTCATTTGCCCCGACCATGAATATGCGCATTTTCGGCCATTTTGAGCAATTTTCCACATTTTCTGCCCGCCATGCACCATGTTCAGCCACCTCGTGCACGCCGGACTGATGGACCAATGGACCATATATGACATGGGTGTTATGGACATTGGTCCCCATGGTTCACACACCACGTGGGCGAAGCGGAGCAACCTTCGTTAGGGTGCTAGGCCAAAGTGAGTGTGGACAATTTTGCCACTTTGGCATTTGTGGACCCAATTGGGATTGTCACCACGTCAAGTGGCATGGGGATCTTTGAGGACCAAGGTCATGGAAGTCTCCATCAGACTCCTGGTGGATTGTGTATGGAATGGCAGATCCGATCTCGAAGCCGGCGTGGAGATATACTATTGGGAGCACCCCCGAATGGTGGCTCATTTTGAGTAGCCAAAATGACCCCCTTTATGGACCCCAATTTCACCCCCCCGTGTGGTCAATTAGCGGCCCCATATCTCTCTGCCCAAGATGAGCTCGGACCTAATTTCAAGTTTTATACTCAGATATTAGTCATAGGTCCCGCCTCCTACCCTGTGTGCCATTGGCCTTGCCCTGGCCTGGCGAGCCACGCGTGGGAATAACGCCAATTTTGATGATTTTGGCATCATGACCCCACTTGACGAACCCGTGGTGCCCTGATGCCGGGACCTCAGAGAGAACCAGGTTGGGTGAGGGCTTGGAAAAGTTCGTACTCAAAGGGCATAGGGTCAGTTACCTCGTCCCTACCTCTGGCGGGTCCAGACAAGGGGTCAATTTTGGAGATTTTTGAGCTAATATCAGTTTGGGCTGAAACAGCCCATTTTCAGCTACGGACTCCTAGGGGATAATGGCGGAGCCATATCTCTGGCTCAGAGGATAGTTGGAACCTGCTGTTGAGGGAGCATAGGGAGCCATTTTCAGTTGGCCCGGGAGCTCCTTGATTCTGAAGTACTCGCCTGTGGCTAGGCGAGACACCTCCCCTATTGGCAGGGTTTCAGGGTCCGGACTGAGCAGGGCATGGGTTGTGTTTGAGCCCCCGCCTCCACCAGCCACTGGGAGGGTCGGACCTGGGATTGGGATACGAGTTGGGACTGAGTGTCTATTGTCCTGTAATGCCCTTACCCCAGTCCAGTCTCTACCCCATGTGTACATATCCTGATATGTTGCTGTACATACTTTTGTTCCCTTGTTTCAGAGTGGCAAGGATCCTGAAACGCTTTGTCTCATGACACGAGCGTAATTGATGCCCCTGCGAGCGCAGTGCTTTGCCTGCCTGCTTGCTTATGCGTGTCACCGCAGCGTCCTGTGGCCAGGCCCCCCACGGGAACGCGTCACTGCCCGCCCTCTGGGCAGGCTGCCGGGACCTACTACCCACTGGCTGTGGGTGCGGGGGGTTGCGGGCGTGGGGACCCGTCACCAACCCGACAGCGCGCACTCTTTCGAGCTGGCTTTGCCCGCTATGGGGGCGGCACGAGGGCGCCCGGGGGGGGGGCGCCTCCTGCCTGGGTGTGGGGCGTCCGGTGTCGGGCGCTCTCCCGGCCCCGACTGCCCGCCCTCTGGGCGGGCCGCCGGGGCCCACTAACCACTGGCTGTGGGTGCGGGGGGGTGCGGGCGTGGGGACCCGTCACCAACCCGACAGCGCGCACTCTTTCGAGCTGGCTTTGCCCGCTATGGGGGCGGCACGAGGGCGCCCAGGGGAAGGGCCCCTCCTGCCTGGGTGTGGGGCGTCCGGTGTCGGGCGCTCTCCCACCCCCGACTGCCAGCCCTCTGGGCGGGCTGCCGGGGCCCACTACCCACTGGCTGTGGGTGCGGGGGGGTGCGGGCGTGGGGACCCGTCACCAACCCCACAACGCGCGCTCTTGCGAGCTGGCTTTGCGCGCTATGGGGGCGGCACGAGGGCGCCCGGGCGGGGGCGCCTCCTGCCTGGGTGTGGGGCGTCCGGGGTCGGGCGCTCTCCCACCCCCGACTGCCCGCCCTCTGGGCGGGCTGCCGGGGCCCACTACCCACTGGCTGTGGGAGCGGGGGGGTGCGGGCGGGGGGACCCGTAACCAGCCCCACAGCGCGCGCTCTTGCAAGCTGGCTTTGCGCGCTGTGGGGGCGGCATGAGGGTGCCTCGGGGGGGGCGCCTCTTGCCTGGGTGTGGGGCGTCCGGGGTCGGGCGCTCTCCCACCCCCGACTGCCCGCCCTCTGGGCGGGCTGCCGGGGCCCACTACCCACTGGCTGTGGGTGCGGGGCGGTGCGGGCGCGTCAAAAGCATTTCACCGCCGCAAGGGTTACCCATCCCTCGCGTGCCACTCGGGGCCACCAACCCCGAGCAGCGCGGCGCGGCAGCTCGCAGCTCGCAGCTCGCAGCGCAGCGCAGCAGCTCGCAGCGCCGCCCCGCGACAGCGCCGCGTCAGTGAAGGAAGTGCGGGGACCGGAACTCCGTCATCAACAAGGTCCCTCGGCTGACCAGCAAGGCCGCACACCCAGCTACAGCAACCACTTCCACAACCACCGGCCGACCAGCACCGGCCGCACTCCGGGTCCAGTGCTGCATCACCCGCCTCAACAAACACCACCAGGACCAGTTCGTTGAGCGGAACGAGTGACCACCAAGGACCTCAAGACCAACTACGCCCCCCGCTGCCATGGTAAACTGGCAAGAAGCGGGCAAGACGTGGCCGCGGCCCCACCCCCATGCAGTACGCCTACTGCGTGGGTTGGTGTGGGACCAGCACTATCGCCACAGCCACCCCCAGTGCGAAGGCGGCATGCCCGGGAGCTTCGAGCTCCGCACGGACATGAGCCCCGACCGCCTGCAGGCGGTCGAAGACTGGCTGCGGGTGGAAGGGTTTGCCTTCCGCTTCCAGCAGAGGCGCTGGAGGGTCTGGACCTGGCAGGACAGGCCCGGCGAAGGGCTGCGCCCCGACGGGATTGAGGAGGACGGGAAGCCCAACGAGTACCCGTCAGGCGCCTCGATCAACGTCTCCATGTGGGACATGATCGAGAAAAACCTCCCGGAACCGGGGGGCGAGCGCAGGCTGCAGGGCAGCAGCAGCAGCGCGTCTCCGGGGAAGGAGAAGCGGTCTGCCGGGGACAGGAAGCAGGACCGGAAGTGGCGGGAGTACCAGGAGTCCCTGGCCGCCGAAGCTGCCCAAGGCGCCAAGGGCGGAACCCCAACCCCCAGTCCCAAACGGGCCAACCGCGGTCACCACCCCGGCCACCCCTTGGTGACTTCCTCGTAGTCGCCAAGCAGACCAAGGCCAAGCCCCGTCCGCTGCTCCTGAGGGAGTCAGGCCCCAGCAGCGACGTGGAGTCGGCCCACCGCGGGAGGATGCCGACTGACCAGGCCAGCTCCAGCAGCAGCGTCGCTCCCGACCAAAGGGACGTGGCGCGCGCCTGTAAGCGCGCCTGTGGGGTGCCCTGCAACCTTCGGGTTGCCCGGCAACGGGCCAAGCAGCACAGCGCTGCCATGGAGGGCGCCGTCGGCATCGCTCAGCAGGAGGCTGCGGCGTGGGCGCATGGCATGGCCATCCACGCCTCCACCGTGGCGGCCATTGCGGCCGGACTCACGGCCGTAGCCGCCCATGGGGCAGCGACTGCCCAGGTCAACGGTAAGGTGGCGGCAGCCGACGAGGAAGCCCGCCTGACGCAGGAGGCCATTGCCTGCAAGGAGGCCGAGGTGAAGGCGCTGGAAGAGGCGCTGGCCCAAGAGAGGGCAAAGAAGGAGGCGGAGGAAAGGGCCCACGCCGAAGCGACGGCTGAGGCCCAGGCGGACGCCGCCAAGAAGGACGCCATCGAGGCCGCGCGACGGAAGGTCGCTGAGGAGAGGGCCAAGACGGGAGCGGAGTTGGCGGCGTTGGAAGCGGAGAAGGCTCGGCTGCAGCAGGCCCGGGAAGCTGAAGCGGCTCGTGCCCGGGAGGAAGCCGAAGGGCGAGCTGCCGCAGCCACTGCCGCCGCAATGGAGGAGGCAGAGGCCAAACTCCGCCGCGAGACTCCCCCAGGAGGATCCCGAGTGGAGACCCTTCGAAAGCTCTTCGAAGGGGACGCCTCCTGCGAGATGACGCTGGATGAGGCGGACACGGGCAGCAGTGGCAGCAGTGGCCCCTCTGCCCATCGACGGAGGAAGGGCAGGGGGAAGACCCCCGAGAGGCCACGGAGGCCAGCGGATGGGCACCCCCACGACAGCGACCCCTTCTTCACCGCCAGCGACGGGGACAAAGGAGGCCGCCGACATTGCCGAGGAGTGGCTGGCGGAGGAGGCAGAGACGTCCCCATGGAGCCGGAAGGTGAGGATGAGGATCTCCCTCCTCCCTACCGGAGCTCGGAGTCTTCCGAGACCGAGACGCCTAGGTGGGGCGACGGGGACGAGGATGACGACATGGACTTCGACTACACGAAGAAGCCCCCATCCTCGGACCCACCGAGGCGACCTGGCGGAGACCCACCGGGACCCCCTGGCGGAGGACCATCAGGACTCCCTGGAGGACGCCCACCAGGTGGACCACCCGGAGGCGGACCCCCTGGCGGAGGAGGACCCCCTGGACCGGGCGGACCTGGCGGAGGCCCTCCTGGAGGACCCCCTGGGGACCTCGACGACCCACCAGGGGACGGCGACCCGGATGCTACCCGGCGGTGGATTATCTACCTCCGCAGGAGGGTCCTGTCCCTCGAGCGCGAGGTAGACACGGGCAAGGGCGAGATGACTCGCATCGCCAGGGTCGCCGCGCGCGCACAGAGGAAGCTTGACATCGCCAAGATCGAGATGGTCAAGAGCGCCGGGGTCGCCACTGCCACCCAGAAGCTGCTGGACATCGCCAGGGGCGAGACCAGGTCGCTGAACAAGGTCATCAGCGGCCTGCAGCAGAGGCTGGACGCGCTGGAAGCCCGTGGGAGCGTCGGCTGCGACCACCCACCCCTGGAGTCTGGCTCGTCGGACGACGGCTGGGGACCCGGACCAGGTCCAGGCAGACCCCACGCCCCCGGCAGAGCCCCCAGGAGTCGCCCCAGCTCCAGTGCCCCCTCTCTCACCGCCCCCTCTCACCACAGCGCGGGCCGCCGCAACGAGCGCGTGCCGCCCGGCAGTGGCAGTTAGGATTGGCGCGATGAGTGGCTCAGTTCGGACTACCACAACCGCCGTGCTCCACCGCGGACACCGGTACGCCCCCGACGCCCCGCACCGGCCCCTGGAGCCAATCCCAATGGCTGGCGGACGTTATGGTGGACTCAGAGATGAGGTCCCCGGAGGAGACGTGGAGTGGGATGTCAGGATGTTGGCGGAGGAAGACCTGGAGGAGTTCGACATTAGCCCGCCGCGTGGTGTACGACAGGAGGCTGCTGAACGCAGCCGCCGGCGCCGTGATGAGGAGGCATACATGGAAAGGGTACGGCGTGAACATCTGGGTTCAGCGTACATGGAGGAACCGCGGCGTAGCCACAGGGGTTCCATGGAGGAGATGGACGTGGCGGCCGTGGGAGTCCGTGGGCGAGGCCGATGGGAACCCCGGTCGACCTCGCGGTCGGCGTTCATGGTCTCTAAGGCCGCGGATGCCGCGGTGTGGGAAGACTTGAAGGACATCAAGCCCCCCATGTACGATGGCAACCCCCTCAACCTCGACCGCTTCTTGGAGAAGCTGGACGATTGGGGGGTGACCGTCACTGAAGACATGGATCCTGCAGATGCGGAGAAATATGTCTTCAGACGGTTCAGGTACCGCCTGCCGGAAGTGCTCCAAGAGCTATACTTCGTGGCAACCCAGGAGGGGAAGATCAAGACCCTCAAGGAAGCCAAGAAGTGGCTCAACGAGCACGAGCGGGTGGACGCTCCGCAGGTGGCTGCCAAGCGGTGGAAGTCCATCAAGCTTCAGCATGATGGACGGGAGATCCGCCTACGAGATTGGCGGGACTTCTGAGGGCAATACACCCTCTTCCGCCGCAACGTGGAGGACTGGAACGAGGGTGACGAGCAGGCTCGCCTGCTCTCCATGCTGGCGGAAGCATGGATCAAGAGGGTCACCAAGGAGGAAGCCAAGAGGGCCAAGTCCAACCACACGGTCAAGATGATGCTCCCCAAAGAGTATCATACGAACGTGGTGGCTTGGACGAGGAAGAACGTGGCCCGAGATGTCAAGCAGCACTCGGTGCAGAACGCCTTCCTCATCACCGTCTCGGGCGATCGCGAGAAGACCGCGATGTGCCGCCTTGACGAGTGTGACGTGAGCGGCCAGACCATCCGTCAGCAGGCCATCCCGGCGCGGATGAGCTGCGACGAGATCCTGGAGTGGGTTGGAGAGGAAGTACTCAAGGAGTACCGGAACCTCCACCACACCCGCGGGTTGAGGCCTGGCGACCGCGACGTCAACTACGTTGGCGAAGGGCCTGGCGGGGAAGCTGCCATGGACCCAGTGGGAGCCGATGGCGATGAAGCTCTCGTCGACGATGACGACGACGATGAGCCTGCCGAGATGGCCGTTTGTGCCTTCGTGGCCGACAACGGCGCGGGGAACAACCAGGGAAGCTGGAAGCCCCTGCAGCCGGGTTGGAAGAAGAAGGAGAAGAAGGACCCTCGTCGCATTGGCAGCCCTCCGCTGTCCTTTGGGGAGTTCATACGAGCTCACCCTCAGGGCTGTTTCGTGTGTTATGGGAGGAAGCAAGGCTTTAACCATGACCACCGAACATGCCCCATCCACCAGGCCGACACCGAGGCCTACAAGGAGGCGCACAGGTTGAAGAGGCGTGCACCTGCGGGTATCCGGGAGGCCAAAGTGGAGGTCGACAAGGACGAGCTCTCCAAGCTGATGTCGCAGGGGACCGAGTTAGCCAGGGAGATCCAGGAGATCAAGAGAAACGGGGTCCCCAGGTCGGACAACAAGAACAAGGAGAACAACCAGAACGACCAGAACAAGGACAAGGACAAGAAGCCTAGGAATAGGAGGAGGAAGGGTGTCAACGAGGTTGATGCGGAGGAGAATACCCCTACTTCCACAACCTCCTGGTGCCACCCCTCCACGGCGGGCGTCCGCAAGGCGCGTGGAGAAACCCACCCCGCGGGCAGGCTCAGCCTCGCAGATGAGGCGTGTTCATCGCCGACACCTCAGCGACGGCCCACCACAGGAGTGGCTCCCCCACAAAACCACACAGGGGCGCCAGCTCTCCGTCGTGTGGCATCCTCAAAAGGATGCCAGGGTGCACAGCCACAACGCCACCACCAAGAACACGCAGCCGCGCGCTACCAAGTGGCACCCTCACCGGATGGCGGCCCCAAACCCCGCCGAAGGGAGCACCATGAGATAACATGGTGGGTAATTAGTCGCCACAAGATGCTGGGCGTCCAGTGCTGAGCCTGCGTGACACCGGAAGGAGGGCGTCCTCCGCCTGACAGCCCCCAGGGCCTGGGCGGGTGCGCGTATCCTAACTAGACGCGAACGCCGCGCGCAAACGCGACAGCGCACGGAGCGACGCGTGCCAACCGCGACAGGCACACAACACACCCACACGCACCCGACACCAACGGAAACGAGCCCCACCACAGCCCCCTGCCCTGCACAACCAGGCACCGAGCCTGCCCCCTGCCCCTGCCCCACAGCACCTCACACACCCTTGCCCTTCGCAGTTGTCCGCGGTGACAAGCAAGGGCAGAAGTTGACCGACTGCTACGACTACCACATGCCTGTGTCTCCCCTACCGCAGGCACCATGCCCAACGCTTTTACCACGCTGTCCCCAGAGAAGCAACGCGAATCTGTACGCCCCGCCGAGGTGTGGCCGTTCTTGCGGGTGGCCTGGCAGACGGAGCGTCAGCAACTCCTGGGGGATGTACGGCACCGAGCATCAGCAGTCGACGTCAAGATGCTGCCGCTCCTGGGCAACCCGATGTATGTCAGCCCGCATCTCTGGTGGTTCGTCCTGACAGCCCCCTACGCCTCATATCTGGGGCTCGATGCCCTCACCGACCACGCGTCGCAGCACTCCTGGCTGCCGTACCCGCAGCTTGTCACCAAGTTCCTCACGTGGGCTGCCAAGGCAACCACCCCCGAGCGCCGAGAGTTCCTCCAAGCTTGCCGCGCCCACATCTCAGAATTCGGCGATGGGCCCGTGTCTGCACTGTACTTCCTGGGACTAGTCGACCTCATTGCTGGCACTGAGCAGGTCAAGCCCGTCCTCCTCCGGGTGTGCGTGCTGCACCGGCTCTCCACTTGGGCCGCGGCACAGGATGGCCTCACGTTGGCGTGCAAGGCCCTGCTGCGACAAGACAAGGAGGGAGACAAGGTGGGCTGGAGCTACGCCCCCTGCCCGCTCACAGCGCGAGAATGGCAGGCGGAGCTCGCTAAGCACGAGAAAAGTGGGAAGCTACTCACAACTGATGCACGGGCCCGGCTCACTGCCCTGTCTGTTACGACACCAGCGCACGAAGGACAGCCCGCGTCATCTCCAGCATGGAAACGTGTCCTACGCGCCGGAGCCCTGGTCGAAGACGAGGATATCCTGCGCCATCTGGAGGGGCTGAGGTCCCTGCCGGACTCTGCGGCCCCGGTGGCAGCGGCCGCCCTGTCTTCCCTGCTCACAGAGGGTCAGTTCGACCTGGGGACCCGAACGGCTGTGCAGCTGTCCAGTGCCTCGACGGCGGCGGAGCTCTCCCTGGCGGCGAACTCGGCGTGGACAGCGTGCACCGCTGACCAACGCCGACGGCTCCGAGTCCAACTCTCCGAGTACCTACGCGACGTCATGGCTACCTACGGCCCTGCTGTAGATAAGGCCGCCGTCAACGCCACCCTGGCCCGCCTCGCACCAATCATCGTGGAGGCAGCCCAGCGCGGGTACTCCACATGGACCATGGCAGCCGCCACCATCAGCAGTTTTGTTAGCCTCTCAGCGGCGGTATTGTCCCCGTTGTCCAAGGCGGTAAGCCTGGAATCCTTTACCCTCGCGCTTCGTGACCCCTTGGACCTGTTGACCACGGCGGCCCAACATGAGACCCTTGTCCTGAAGGTAACTGAGGCTCTGTCTGGCACGTCCGACACGGACTGGTTCGTGTCTGGGGCCTTGCGCCCCACCGGAGCCCCACAGGCACTGGCGCTGCGGCCTGCGCTCATGCCCGCCCGGCACGCATCCTCCTCCAGCGCAGCACGCTCCCTGCACCTGCCGGTGACCCCGGGATTCCAGCCCCCCACAACCACCCCCCCCACCAGCTGTGTACGCGTCAGTGCCCTTGACGCCTGTGACCCAGTCGAAGCCACAAGCGAGCTCAGTGTGGCACTGGGCACACCTGTGTACATTGGTGCCCCCGATGTCGCCCGTGGGTTCGGCTTCGTCACCGTACCCTCCGAGCTCTACCGCAACCTCTTTGCCCTCGCCACGCGACGAACTTACACATTCCCGTCAGGTGCAGAGTGTGTCTTTGTGGCTCTTGCCCCCAACAACGATCCGTTGACCCCACACACTGACAATAACCTCAACGTACCACTTGCCCAGCGCATCCCCAGCAAAGCACAGAAGCGCCCCAAAGGCACCTCCCTGAAACCCTCCAAAGCCCAACGCAGGGCACAGAAGACCCAGGGCACAGCTGGCCAGCCTCCAGATGCGGGGCGCGCCGAGGGCCAGCTGCAGGCATTCCCCCCCGGTGACAGCCCAACAGCGCGTACCGTGCACTATTCACGCGGTCACCCATGGGATGGGCAACGCCATGGCTGACTGTACCTCCCCCGCGTAGTCCCCGCGTGTGGCTCCCCAATCCTGCCCCTCGTCCATGTGCTGCAGATCATTGACAGCTCTACCCCAGTCACTACACTGCCCAGCCTCACTGCAGCCTTGGACCGCGTCACTGCCACTCCAACCCCCACCCAGGCCCCAACAGAGGCTGTCTGCCTCTCGTGCGGATCCTACCTACCCCACTGGACCCTAAGCCCCCGACCCTGCCCCCAATGCTCCAACACAGCCGTCTACCTCCTCAGTCCAATGCCCGCAGTCCATGTCACCATCCCTGATACACTCTACAGCCTGCGCACCCTGCCACCCACGCAGATAGCACCTCTCACCCCCATTCTCAGCTCGATGCTCACCCAGGTGCACACCCTCCATCAACAACGAGCCCCATCCTCGTATCGCCGCCTATCCAAGTACGTGATCACGTCGTCGCTTTCTGGGAGCCAGCAACAACGCTCTTACACCATCCATCAACCACGAGCCTACACCAATATCGCCGCCAGTACGCCCCAGACGGCCCATGGGTCCTCCGCCCAGACATCCCAGCCCCTGGCCCGACCGTCCTCGCATCCGTATGCCACACTTGCTCACGCCCCCGCATCGTGCAGGCTGTCATGGCCCCTCCCAGTATGACTGCCTGGATCCCCCGTGCCTTCTGCCCAGACCCCAAAGGATCTCCACCCCTGCTCACACGCGATGCGTACAAACAAGGGCGAGTCATCCTGCCGAACGGCATAGTAGCGCAGGCCATCAATGACACCGCGTCCCCATGGGGCCACCCGTGCACCCCAAGCATACCAGCCCCCTCCCTCCCACCACCCTACCTCCTCCGGACTATCCCCGGTACCACATTCACCCCCGTCAGCCCAGCCCTCCAAACCATCCGACATGTTGGAGCCAACCTCGGCGGCATCGAAGGGCAAGTCCCCCTGCTGCGCCTGTGGTTACACATCCTGTCCCCAGATGTCGTAACGTTCCAGGAAGTGTGCAACTTTGCTCTCCTTGATGAAGTCTTGCCCTCGTCCATGGTGGTCCTCTGCGGGTCTGTATCTGGGCAAGGACGTGGCCTTGCCATCGCCTGGCGACGCACTCTGTGCCTCTCGGGCTTCGACCCCGCCGCAGCCAGAGACACCCGCGAGGACCTAGCAGTCGCGCTGCCAACCTGCCAATACGGCCTTGTCTTGGCCATATCAGCGCACCTGCCCCCCAAAGCTTTCTGATCGCGCTCGTCATGCCCTCATGCGCGCGTGGTCTACCCTCACGACGATCACCAACTTCCGCTACGCCCTCATCCAGGGGGACCTCAACATGCCGCGCGACCCAGGTACCCCATTGGAACAGGCGCTGCGCCCAGGCGGATATTTGTCCGCGTTCAGCCCTGCCCTTCCCCGAGGCACAGCAACCAATTTCACCGCCACGCTCGGCGTCCCCGCGGCTACGTGCATAGACCACCTCCTGGTGTATGGCGCGTGGAGCGACGTCCAGTGCAGCCTCCTGCCCCTGCAGCACTCCCATCTGGCCATTGTGGCCGAACTCACCCCACGAGATGCCAAACCAGACCCCTTTGCTTGGAAGCGGTACCGCTGGAGATCCACTGAGCGAGATGCAACGCGGTTACTGGCCGTAGTGCTCAGCATCGCGTGGGGTTCCCTGGCCCATACGTCAGCGTCCCCAAATCAGTTCCTAGACGCCTTCCACCACTATGCCGCCCAGCACGCCCGCCCCAGAGTTACCACACGCTCCCTCATCGACTCCCTCGAGCTGCCCCCACCCCCGTATACACAGCCCCAGCTGCGACGCATCGAGGCTTCACTGCGTGCCCAATGCTCCGAGCGTGAGCTCACCTCGCGGCGTGCAGCCCTCCAAGGGGTATGCATCGACGCTGTGACAAAGCGGCACGTCGCCCCCCCCTCGAAGCCCCTCCAAGTGTACTCGGGCATCAGGCCGCACCCAGCAGCAGAGCTCCCAACTGCAGCGACCCAACTGGCGGAGACACACCGACAAGCGCGAGAAATCCAGTGTAACAGGCACGTCTTGGTGGACCACCATGACCTCGAGCGCCGCTCTTCTTCGGCACCGTGGAATGCACTGTCTGACCCTGTCCGAGACCTCCCCCTCAAGCTCTTTTTCTTGGCACTCCACCGCGGATATTCTCCTGCGTCCACAGACTCCCTCAAACACCTGGCTGGGGCGCTTGCGTCCCAAGGTCCCCTCCACCCACAGCTTACACACACCGCCCTACGCCGCCTCATCTCCTGGGCCACCACCGTCGACAACTTCCCACCAGCCCTGTTGTCGTCCGCCGAAGGTGGCCTGCAACTTGCTTGCCACCGCATGTCGCAGCTCCGTCACGCAGGCACAACGTCCATTTCCAGTATAGTAACACAGTACGGCAACTACAAAGGCCCCCCAAAGCCCCCCAACCTCTTTGAATCTCACCGCCCACTGTCAGTAGCATCCCCCCTGGCCTCATTTGAGGCCGGTGCGGCAGGCCAACTCATACGGGCAACGATGGAGCTCTCGGGAGCCGCCACGCCCGAGCTCTTCGCGTACCGCGCCGAGATCCAGCCAGCATACCTGGCCCTTGCCGTCCGCGCCGCCATGATCCGCACGCTCCAGACTTGGGGCACCCTGGCCAGTGCGAAGTGGGATGAGTCCCACGCATACTTCCGCATCCCCCGAGCCCAGGTTCAACGCACGCTCATACTCACGCCTCCTGTTTGGAACTTTGCTCAGTGGTTCCAACAGTACTACAGCTCCCGCTCCATACGCATCCTGACAGATGTGGGCTTCACCGACCCCATCGTCACGGAGGAGGGAGCGGACCGGGGATGCCCTGCCGCCGATCAGTGTTTCCAGGGCCCACAGGCCTGCCTGAACACCACCCTGACCACCTTCAGCGACATCTCCCTCCCCAGCACACTTGGCCCCCTGCCCTGCACACGCGCCGCCTTCAGCGATGACCGCATCTTTTTGGCCCCCTCCCTCCGGCGATTGGTTCAGGCAGTCCTCGAATGCGTCCAGTGCTCACGTGCCGTCAGGCGTGTCCCCAACCCCCACAAGCTGGATTTCCACCTCGTCAGGCTGTTGTCTGGCACACTCCACTTAGTATCCACAGTTGTCCCAGACATGGACACCACCACCAAGACGGACCCCCCCACTCTGGTCGGTATCCCCCTCCTCACCCAACTCCCAGTGCGCAAGATCCTGGCCAGGCTCATACCCTCATTCCGCCGCATGGGTGCCCGCCTAGCAGCAGAGGATCGAATGAACCCTGTACTACAAATCCGGGCTTTCCACGCCTACGCCATGTCCTCCCTGGACTTCGTCACACATGGAGCCCTACTCCCACAGTCCTCCTTGGCCACCCTCCAGGTTCTCTCCAACCGGCATTACCGCCGCACATACCGCCTCCCCAAGTGGACCCCGCACTGGTTTCTGTGGTGCCCACTACATTTCGGGGGTGCTGGTTGCCCAGCACTCTTCCTACGCAATGTGGTGCAGCTCACCACCACCCTTCTGAGGGCCGCAACCAACCGTCACCCATTGGCTCAGGCAGGTGCCCAGTACCTCCTGCATGACGGCCTACCCCTGTCCGACACCCCAATCCTCCTCCACGCCCTTGAGCCCTTCGGCTTCCAGCTGCATTGCATCCCTGGACCCACCCTCAGCCCTTGCCCTGCGCACATCAACGGGACTACCCACTTCCCGCCATCCGTCACCGTCATCCTCTTAGCCTACGATGCGGCAGTACGCGATGACCGATTGGGAATAGCGGCAGTGGCATGGCATCCTGAGTTCTGGGGAGCTGTTCACCTTCCAAATGGCCTTCCCTGCCTTCAAACCCAACAGCTCCATCGCCGAGTGGCTAGCCCGTCTCCTCCCCTTGTGGCACATCCGTCACTGGGCAGGCCTTGTGCAACTGGTTACGGACAGCACAACCACGTGCACCCACCGCTTCACTCGAGGCCCCCCAGAGCGGTCCGTGCTGGCGCTATACTTCCGACACATCATGGCTGCGTGCTCAGGGCTACGATACCACGATCTATGGGTACAAGCGCAGCGTTCCACGGGCACCTTGGACACCTTGGCGCAGCTCAACCGCCGTGCACATGACCTCTCCCAGACCGCGCTGCGGAAGCACAGACCGCGATCTATACCTCTCCCTGAGGTCCTCGCCGGGTGTAGCGTGGGCTCCATCGACGGTGGGACCCTGTTTGACCCCGCTAGCACAATGGGGGAGCTGTACTCAAGGGCCAGCAGCGCCCCCATGGGCCAGCGACTACGCCAATGGGATGCAGTACTATGGGATCTTCTGTACCGCAACGGTGGCCTGCCTGAAGCAGATGTGTACCGAGCTCTCCAGCTACGACTTTATGCACTCTCCTCCCCCCCCCCCAGGCGTGGGGTGCTACCCATGCCCCTTCTGTGCCACTTCTGTGCACAACCTTGTCACACACATCCGAACCCAGTGCCCATATGCTTATGTGGCCCTGTTTCGCACAGCCTGTGCCCTGTGGCACTCCCCTGCAGTCCTACGGGCAGTGCACCTCACAGACGCCCTGCCTTGTGCAGTTTTCGAAGTGCGAGACGGTCTCACACTGTGCGACGTCCATACGTCGCAGGCATTTGGAGTGCAGCTTGGAGCGGCCGTCCCGCAAGTACCCCCGACCATAGCAGCCATGGCGGTGTACTCACTTGGAGGCCTCTGGTATGTACAGTCCAGCTCACAGGATGCCCCCCCCGTCACCCCAGCTGACCAAGCAGCCCTCATGCGCCTCTGATCCAGCACCTCCGGTTGCCTGCGCCCCCACCAGACCCTGCACAGTGCCCTGCGAAGTGTCCCCATCACTCTGGCAGGCCGCCACATCATGTGGACCGCCCCCACATACCCCAACATCCCCTTCTGTACCGTCCTGTGCCCTTCCTCAGCCTTGACAGTACAGCAAAGCCTCGTGCTGAATGTGGTGCTCCGCACGTTACCGTGAAGTGCGCTATTTATGGCGTCTGCAGCAGCGCTAACCTTGCCTGCCTCGCCCAGTCCGGAAGACAAGCTATTTGTCATTTGCGCTTTGGGGGCCACCCCCCGGGTGTGGCATCGCATGCAAGCCCTTTCTGTGGGCTGGTGCCCCCGAATATATATCCTACCCTGCAGCTGGTGCCCCAGCTTGGAGCTGTCGGCCTACGAGCCGGTGCGAGTAGTATACACTGGCCAGGCAATGCAAATTGTCATCACCCATGGAGTCCCATGGGACGCAATGCCCTTCCGGACACAGGCACGTGATGATTGAAGCAACACATGCCAACACACCGACCACTGCTCGCGTCTTGTGCCAGGGCTGGGGATGTGGTACAGGCAGGGCACATGTTGGGAAAAGGCGCCCGCGCAGTGAATCCTGGCGTGCCTTACACCCCGCGAAACACCACCAGCGCGCGCTTGCGCCCGGCGCGCGCGATTGGCTGCACACTCACATCACTCTGGGCAGCCCTGGGTACGGCAGCCCTCGTGACCGCCGGTGGCCGCTCTCGACCGGCAAGGCGTGAGGCAAACCGACAGGTAAGCCAATAGCGTACGGCCCCCCAGATCCAAATCCAAACCGTACTTCTACAACCGACGCCCCCTAGCGGAGCCCCTGCAGCCAAGGGCCCCAGCTAGGGCGGTCGTAGGATGGTGTCGTGGGAAGCGCCACACCATCCCAGTCGGGAGTCGGCAAGCACAAAGGGACTGCCGCGGGCGGAAGGCCCGGTCCGGCACCCAGTCGCGGTGGCGGGGTGAGGGCAAGTGAAGGCACGAACCCTTGCGCCCATCCATCCTTCGCGACCAAGAACGTGTTTGATGTACTTCAAGATCTATCCGAGAGTATCGGAGGATCACCCGGACCGCAGCTGGATGCTGCAGATGGGCAGCCTGAGCCCATTGTCCACGACCTGCACCAGTCGCTTGTTGAGCTTCTGGAACGGCCGGAGATCCTGAGCTTGCACGCCGTGCGCGGAATGGGGCGTGAGCGGCAGTTGCACCTTAAGGTCCGTGCCTTATGCGGGGAAGTGGAAAAGGTCTTCGACGTGTTGGTCGACACGGGCGCTCAGGTCAGCTTGGTCAAGGCTGGCCTACTTCCGCCAGAGTGTCTGACCGACAGTCGGAAACCTGTCAGGCTGAAGGTGGCGAACGGCGAGTACATACTGGGAGGCACGAAGGAAGCGGCCATTGGGCTGCAGTTCGTGAACCACCGTGAGCTGAGCCGCCCAGACCTCGGCAAGGAGATCCTCCTGCACGGTCGCTTCTACGAGGCCGAGATGGACTGGGACATAATCGTTGGGTACGACTTCATGATGGAGACGGACTCCGGCGTCCTCCCGGCCCAGGCCTCCATGACCCTGTACCAGGACGACCAGCTCTCGTGGCTTTCGTCACCTGAGCACCATGTGGAATGCCAATGGATCCACCCGGAACGCAATCAGCTCGAAGTGGCTGCGCTGGACACTGAGCCCAGTGGGCAAGCAAACCAGGAGTACGACGTAATGCCGGAAGTGGCGAGCCGAGTGGTCGCGGACCTGGGAGCTTCGGATCTGGCCCTGGATGCGTTCTCTTCAGGAACCTCCGCCCATCTGCGGGTCTGTGAGAAGTACTGGAGCGCACAGGACTCCGCGTGGAAGAAGCACTGAGGTCCGCATCAGGGATTGATGGGGATCCATTGCCCCCGTTGGGACATTCCAAGAGCGATAGCGAAAATTCGCAAGGACCGCTCCAAGGCAGTGCTTGTTGTTCCTATGGGATGCACCGAGGAGGAAAGTACCCGACATTGGGTAGCCTCATTGACCAACATGACCTTAAACAAGGTCGTCCTACTGGTTGGAGAGAGTGTCTATCAGGACGCCAAGGGACAGCCCATGCCACCCCAGAGATGGCCGACGGACTTCCACTATGTGGATGGGGGCCTTGATCAGGCCGACACTACGGATTTCGTGTGTGTCAACCGCATCATAGCAGAGCCATGGCGGCAGTGCTTTGCGGTTCCCCCTGTTGACATCGGAGAATCGGAAAACCCCCTCACTGAAGAGCAGTTGGATCTGGTTCAGGGGTATATGGATCAGCCCTTTCACGACTGGGGAAACCAGCGTGAGGGCAAGGGCCAGGACAAAGCCTGGTGGGAAGTGGACTCCATCGTCTCCGGTTTCTATGATGGGAATACCTTCGTACAGAGTGTGCTGGATCACATGTCCAGCCAGGACGAGCCGCCCGGCGGTAACCCACCCACCTACGGCGATCTATTCCGAGGCAAGACCAGAGATGGCCACCTCGGAAGACCACCTGAGCCGAAACCGAGCGGGGTCGCTACCCCTCAAGTAAGCTCAGTGGTCCAGGTGCCCGGAAAAGCCAAGGCGGAGTCCGATGATTGCCCCAAGATCCAGGCATTGAGGGCCAGGCTGAAGCAGAAGTATGGGGAACCTTCTTCAGCGGAAAGCCTGTGTTTCCCCCACCGGTGCGTGGACCGTATGGCGAGGCCACGATACGGCTTAAGCAGGACCCCCTGGTGTACCGGCACCGGGAGTTTGCCCTGAGGGGCGAGAGGAAGGAGGCCATGGAGAAGATCCTCCGTGACTTCATCCAGAGAGGCTGGCTTGAGCCGTGCCACTCCAAGTGGGCCTCTCCATGCTTCGTCGTCCCCAAGAAGGTGGCCGGTGAGTGGCGGCTCGTGGTCGACTACCGCGGCCTAAACGCCCAAACGCAGCACGACAGCTATACGCTGCCCCTCATTGAGGACATGCTGCAAAAACAACACCGGCGGAGGAGCTTCACGGTGATTCACCTGAAACATGGTTATCATCAGATGCCTCTCGCCGAGGAGTCCCGTGCCTGCACAGCCATGAGCACCCCACTTGGACCTCTCCAGTGGAAGGTGACGCCCATGGGCGTTACCACCGGCAATGCGGCTTTTCAGCGGATGCTGGAGAACCTGCTTGAGCCGGTGCGTGACTGTGCGGACCCCTTCGTGGACGACGTGATCATCGCGTCAGGGGACCCCAGTATGAGCTACGAGGAGCTCTTGGAGGCACATGAGAGGGACGTCACTCGAGTGCTGGACCTTCTGGTTCGGCACAAACTCACAGGCAGCAGTGACAAGGCCACCATTGCGGTAAGCGAGGCGGTCTTCGCTGGCCACGTAGTCGGGAACGGGCAGCTAAAGCCCATACCTGGCAAGGTGGCTGCGATTGAGCACTTGGAAAAGCCCAAAACGGTCTCTGAGCTACGGGCGTACTTGGGGTTGTGCAATTACTACTCGGGGTATATCAAAATGTATGCCGAGTATGCAGCCCCCATGACGACCATGCTCAAGGGTAACCGAGAGGAGACGAAGAAGGGGTCCAAGAAGGCTCTGGTCTGGGATGCTGAGTCCGACCGTGCCTTTGAGGGGATGAAGCAGGCGCTGCTATCCGCAGTGGGTCTGCACCTCCAGGATCCCGACTGAGGGTTCCTCCTGCGCACCGACGCTTCCGACTACGCCGTTGGCGCTGTGTTGGAACAAGTGCCTGACGATGGGAGGCACGTGCCCCTGGCCTTCTGGAGCGGAGTGCTGGCGGAAGGCCAGAGGCGGACGTGGACGCCCCGAGAAAAGGAGGTGTATGCCATCATCATGGCTCTCAGGAAATGGGCTGGGTACATAGCCCTCCATCCCGTCACCGTCTGCACCGACCATCAGAGTCTGCAGTCGTGGCACAAGGAGCACGTGGACACCCCCTCTGGTCCCGCCTCCCGACGGGCAAGATGGCATGAGACCTTGGCCAAGTTCGACCTCACGGTTGTGTATATTCCTCGGAAGGATAACACCGTGGCGGACTGTCTCAGCAGGTGGGCCTATCCCGCCAGCAAGGGCATGACGGATATCTGTGCCCATGGCGATGAGGCTGAGACCGCTGAAGCCAAGAAGATCATTGAAATGGAGCGCCTGATGGAGGAGGAGGGTGTCAAATGCTTCGTCGTCATGGCTGCGGATGCCCCCCCCGGAACGAGGATGGGCAGAGCGGTCAGAGTACTCGCTCCTGAGGCAGCTGAGTCCGACAAGAACCTCTTCCCTGAATCTTGCCTCCAGGAAGACTGGACCGACGACTACGCCAAGTCCGAGGCCTTTGCGGCCGAGTATAGGGCTGTGACCGACCCTGACGACGGGCAGAAGTGGCCAAAGGGGCTGACTGAGGAAGATGGCAAGCTCTACCGGAATGGTAAGCTGCTAGTACCGGAGTCCCGAGTGCTCGAGCTGTGTGAAGCTTGGCACCACCACATGCTGCACCCAGGGGTCAAGAAGCAAGCCCTGGTCATGCAACGCCGGTTCGAGATCGACCATATCGGTCTCTACACCGCCATCAAGAAGGTCAGGAAGGGTTGTTCGGTCTGTCAGGCCTGCAATCCCGATAACTGGAACGTCAAGGGCGAAGCCCAATGGACCCTGGTTCCTGACCAGCCCATGGAGAGCGTGGCCATGGATGTCTTCTCCATGCCCGAAGTGCACATTGGCAAGGAGACCTTTGACTGTGTGGTTCTTTGTGTGGATCGCCACAGTGGCTACGTAGTAGCCGTTCCGGCACGCAAAAAGGGGTTGCTTGCCAAGGAAGTGGCAGTCATGATGATTCGTCCTTGGCTGACCGTCTTTGACATCCCCCGCACCATTTGCAGTGACCGAGGGCCCCAGTTTACTGGTTGCTGGTTCAAGGCTATGTGTTCCCTCATGGGAATACGACATGCCAAGAGCGTCGCCTATCTCAGCCGGTCTAACGGCCGTGCTGAAGAGGCTGGACGGCAGCTGTTCGAGAAGCTGCGGAAGGTTCACATCACCAATCCACGTCGGAACTGGTTTGAGGAGATGTGGCCTGCTCTGAAGGCCCATCATGACACCCCCACCCCGGGTGGTTTGTCCCCTCACCAGATTCTGTTCGGCAGGGACCCCCTGGGTCGGGGACTTCCCTTGTCTGGTGATGGCATGGCTATGGACGCCAAGGAATTCTTCGCGCGGCAAGAGCAAACGGCGCGTGACATCCGCCAGCAGCTCGAGAAGGAGCATGCTGAGCGTCAGAAGTCCGCCCCGAGCTCAACAGCGCAGAAGTTCAGGGTAGGAGACCCGGTGTGGGTGATCAGACCCCGCCCTATGGGCACCCACCGCACCAAGACCTGGTTCACACCCGGAGAGGTGGTCCGCAGGATTGGTGAGGACACCTACCGCATCAAGGTGGGTCACGGACAGTTATGGGAGCACCACGAGAGTCAACTGCGTGTGCGGGAACCCGACCTCCGTGGCCAGCATGTGTCCCTGAGCTACGCCGCACATGAGGCCGATTCGGACGACGACTATGCTGAGCAGGACGACTATACAGTCCAGAAGATCCTTGCTCAGCGTCCGAACGCCTCGGCACCCGGAGGCCTGGAGTTCAAGGTTCGTTGGCGAGGCTATGGGCCGTCCCACGATACCTGGGAACCCGCCTCCTCGTTCGCGCCGCGGGTTAATACTCCCTTCATGGAGTACATCCGCAAGCACAAGACCAAGATCCATGTCTCGGACTTCGCAGCACTCACCCGGGCGATTGCAGCCAGGGGTGCCTGATCAGCGCCCTGAGCTCTCCCCTGATGCATTTTGAGCGCTTGTGAGGTCGACGGATCGTCCCTTACTTGCTTGCTCTCTTACATCTTCCGGTGACCTGCCATCAGAGTGGCCATATACCCCCCCCTGCTGAATCCAGAGGAGGATGGCCCCTCTCTTTCAATTCTATTCGTCACTCCCCACCTGCTGAATCCTTTGGAAACCAGATAGGGCGACTGACCTTCGCAATTTCTGAGCTCTTGGGGCCTTGAAGCCCATACGACGTCGCGCAACGGATGCCGCTGTCATCGGCATTGCGATTTTTGAGTGTGTGGTCTGGTCCCATGGCACTTGTGGGATCCAGACCAGTCTACGAGTGTCGCGACTATATATGGCCTGAACTCAGGCGTTCTCCTGTACACCCTCCTGCACATGCCTTATCCTAACCAGGGCGTGGTTTGGCGCTCTGTCCAGAGTGTGTTTACACGCCTATTACCCCGCCTGTTGCTTGTCTTTCTGTTCCCCAGGATATGTGCATCTGTATGTCGGCCCATCACTGAAGTGTGGACTGTTTTTTCCCCCGACCGGATGCGAATCGACTACGGAGGCGCCCTGAGTCGCCGTTTACATGTTTTTACATAGGGTCCAGCTTGGACCAGTACCTAAGTACAGATTCTTCTGTTTGAGTGCCCGTGATACCGTGTGCCCTAGTGGCTGTGATGTGGAGATCCTGATGGCGCCAGGCGGGAAGCCCAGTTGCCTGACTACACTCCCAGCGGTCCGCCACTGTCAGTCCCAGTGTGAGCCTGCCGACTCGCAGACGCACTTGCAGTCGGATGG
Organism: Eutreptiella sp. 'Long Island Sound 2002'; assembly: GCA_964036045.1. Lineage (NCBI taxonomy): Eukaryota > Euglenozoa > Euglenophyceae > Eutreptiales > Eutreptiaceae > Eutreptiella > Eutreptiella sp. 'Long Island Sound 2002'. The sequence continues at coordinate 53,001,472 of OZ038380.1, forward strand.
GGAACGTTTGCCTGGAAAACTGGTGGTTTGAGGAGTCGACGCCTCCGCCCACACTGCATGAGGACTCCCTCATGTATGGCCTTCGTGGTAATAGGGCGAGGGAAAAGACGGCATTGATGCCCCATCCATTAAGGAGGAGCTCGTTCGGCTGTACCACTCTGGACCCGCGTCGTGGATATGGACATGGTGCGCCCGAGGAAGGACCCGTGGGGACTCTCCCCCAGCAGGCGGGCCTTGGGAAGCTTGGGGTAGCATGATGGATCGTTGTGGTCGCTTTCGACCTGTGGGACCACCTCGGTCGTCGTGTGACGCCTATGTTGGCCGTGTATGCCACTGCCACTGTGGTAGTGACCGTAGCAGCCGGCACCCGGTGCGCCTGGTATGGGTTAACGGGTCTTTTGGATGACGAACAATCGCCGCCAGGACCCGGGACTTGATACTGATACTGTACTTGCAGTTACTAACAGCTACAGCACCGTACCTGTCTTACTGTGGGATTCGAGCAGCCTAACCTGCGAATCAGCCTGAAGTGAGGATGTGACACCCCCCCCCTTCAGGGGATGGTCCTGGGTACCCGCTGCCATGCGTGGTGTTATCGAGCTACCCCCAGGGTTTGTTCTAAGGATGGGGGTGAAGCGGTACCCAGAACCCCATGACCATGGTGGGGTATACAACCGTCCCTTGCCGTAAAGCCCCCGTGACGGCATTCCGGCCACTTGGGGCATGTTACCATGTACCGGCAAACTGCCATTTGCCGGTATCTTACTATTTCACGCCAACCTGCCCCGCACCGCCTTCGGCCGTCGATTCGGCAACCTAACCCTAACAACAGATGTAGGTAAGACGTGTTTGTGTGAGAGATCTGGGCATTTCAGCTATTAGCGGCCGCATCGGCAACCGATGCGTCGCCCGCTGAGATTTACACATCAGAATGTCAGGAATCAACAGGGTTTTTTTTTCATATTGTTTCCGTAAATTTTCACGCTTCCGTTCTGATAATCAATGTTTTGACTGCTGGCGGTTGGCTCGCGACTTTAGCGTAACCGCCAGTTTAACTGTTATCTACAGATATTTTAGCGCAATCCGTGACGAAGACCCTAAAGTCTTCAGGAATTGCATTGATGCATCTGCAATTTTCACATTGTACACTCGCAACCTTAATCCGAAGTTTTCAGGATGTCGAAATCGGATTTTCGACTTCGACATCCCTGCACTTGATTTGACCTCTTTCGAGTGGACCCACGTGCTTCCCTATGCTTCCATTTGTCTTAGAGATATGGGCAAAACAAAGTTGATTCGTGAGGCCACTTGTGAGGGTCATATCTCGTGCCGCTTGCGAGGAATGACAATAGGAAAAAATGGGATGTATTCACAATACTCTCGACTTAGTTTGGGAAGCTTTATACGCCTTGCGTCTCCACACGTGCGCGCTAGCGTAATGGATCATGGTCAAGAGGGTAGAGTTTGCGTTAAAACTCTTTGGCCATGATATTGCGTGCGTTAAGATAACTTTTGGGTGTAGCGCGCGAGTGTTGGTGTTGCATGGGAACTTTCCTTGAGTTCCTATGTGCGATTAACACAAAGTTATGCGCTTGGAGGGGCATGACATATCGTGGGGGGAGCTACCTTTTTGGGCAATATGTGGTATGTGCCATGTGTTGTATTGCGTGCCCACTTGGCGGGTTTGGCTAAGAGCGATACACCCACCAATGGACCTCATATTGCACGAGACCCTTCCTTATACTCCCCACGGTCAATTGCAAGCCTAACCTTCCTGGAGGAAAGCTTGTGTGGCGATCCCAAAGCGATGCGTTGGGAGCAAGGTGTGTGTTTTGCTATTTTCCATATTTTCATGTGCCCACTTGGGAAGTAGCGCTCGTGACCTTTCAAAGCGCCCCAAGTGGAGCACATATGTGGAATCGTAGGTCATTAGTGTCAGGTCATTGTGTTTAGAAGGATTGGTTGATTACCCAATCCAAGCCGAAGATATTATAATATATTTGTGCGCCTTTCAAGGCACTTTTGGGTGTTTTTTTCGCCAATATTGATGTTTTTTGCCCGTCATGATGTCAAGTGGCGACCATGTTTCTCAGAGTTGCAGTCAACTGACATCATCACTCAAGTATGTTATGGGGGTACATACTTCGGTGCCCAACATATCTTGGACCCGGCGAATAACTCCTCTTGGGCTTGTCATACCGTGGCCGCCATGTTGGCGATTTGGGACTATCCGAAATCATGGGCTCACTTGGCGATCCTGCCATTCCCAAAACCGGAGGAGTTGGGCGACGTCCAAAAGATATGTTGGACGCATATGACCTGATACCAATCCTATGGCACACTCCGGTCCAAGTCAGGCATGTGCCTCATTTGCCCCAACCATGAATGTGCGCATTTTCGGCCATTTTGAGCAATTTTCCACATTTTCTGCCCGCCGTGCACCATGTTCAGCCACCTCGTGCACGCCAGACTCATGGACCAATGGACCATATATGACATGGGTGTTATGGACATTGGTCCCGATGGTTCACACACCACGTGGGCGAAGCGGAACAACCTTCGTTCGGGTGCTAGCCCAAAGTGAGTGTGGACAATTTTGCCATTTTGGCATTTGTGGACCCAATTGGGATTGTCACCACGTCAGGTGGCATGGAGATCTTTTCGACTTCGACATCCCCGCACTTGATTTGACCTCTTTCGAGTGGACCTACGTGCTTCCCTATGCACGAATCAACTTTCCTCCTGTCTTGCCTTCCATTTGTCTTAGAGATATGGGCAAAACAAAGTAGATTCGTGAGGCCACTTGTGAGGGTCACATCTTGTGCCGCGTGCGAGGAATGACAATAATGAAACATGCGATGTATTCACAATACTCCTGACGTAATTTGGGAAGCTTTATACGCCTTGCGTCTCCACACGTGCGCGCTAGCGTAATGGATCATGGTCAAGAGGGTAGAGTTTGCGTTAAAACTCTTTGGCCATGATATTGCATGCGTTAAGATAACTTTCGAGTGTAGCGCGCAAGTGTTGGTGTTGCATGGGAACTTTCCTTGAGTTCCTATGAATGATTAACACAAAGTTATGCGCTTAGAGGGGCATGAAATATCGTGGGGGGAGCTACCTTTTTGGGCAATATGTGGTATGTGCCATGTGTTGTATTGCGTGCCCATTTGGCGGGTTTGGCTAAGAGCGATACACCCACCAATGGACCTCATATTGCACGAGGCCCTTCCTTATACTCCCCACAATCAATTGCGAGCCTAACCTTCCTGGAGGAAAGCTTGTGTGGCGATCCAAAAGCGATGCGTTGGGAGCAAGGTGTGTGTTTTGCTATTTTCCATATTTTCATGTGCCCACTTGGGATGTAGCGCTCGTGACCTTTCAAAGCGCCCAAAGTGGAGCACATATGTGGAATCGTAGGTCATTGGTGTCAAGTCATTGTGTTTAGAAGGATTGGTCGATTACTCAATCCAAGCCGAAGATATTAAAATATATTTGTGCGCCTTTCAAGGCACTTTTGGGTGTTTTCTTCGCCAATATTCATGTTTCTTGCCCATCATGATGTAAAGTGGCGACCGTGTATCTCAGAGTTGCAGTCAACTGACATCATGACTCAAGTATGTTTTGAGGGTACATACTTCGGTGCCCAACATATCTTGGACCCGGCGAATAACTCCTCTTGGGCTTGTCATACCGTGGCCGCCATGTTGGCGATTTGGGACTATCCCAAATCATGGACTCACTTGGCGACCCTGCCATTCCCAAAACCGGAGGAGTTGGGCGACGCCCAAAAGATATGTTGGACGCATATGACTTGATACCAATCCTATGGCACACTCCGGTCCAAGTCAGGCATGTGCCTCATTTGCCCCAACCATGAATGTGCGCATTTTCGGCCATTTTGATCAATTTTCCACATTTTCTGCCCGCCGTGCACCATGTTCAGCCACCTCGTGCACGCCAGACTCATGGACCAATGGACCATATATGACATGGGTGTTATGGACATTCGTCCCCATGGTTCACACACCACGCGGGCCAGGCGGAGCAACCTTCGTTGGGGTGCTAGGCCAACGTGAGTGTGGACAATTTTGCCATTTTGGCATTTGTGGACCCAATTGGGATTGTCACCACGTCAGGTGGCATGGAGATCTTTGAGGACCAACTGCATGGAAGTCTTCTTTGGACCCCCGGCAGATCGCGTATGGAATGGCGAATCCGATCTCGTGGCTTGCGTGGAGATATACTATTCAGAGCACCCCCGAATTTTGGCTCATTTTGAGTAGCCAAAATGACCCCCTTTTTGGACCCCAATTTCATCCCCCTGTGTGGTCAATTGGCGGCCCCATATCTCTCTGCACATGATGAGCCTGGACCTAATTTCATTCTGTACACTCAGATGGAAGTCCCAGGTCCTGCCTCCTACCCTGTGAGCCATTGGCCTTGCCCTGGCCAGGCGAGCCACGCGTGGGGATAACGCCAATTTTGGTGATTTTGGCATCATGACCCCACTTGACGAACCCGTGGTGCCCTGATGCCGGGACCTCAGAGAGAACCAGGTTGGGTGAGGGCTCCGATGAGTTCGTACTCAAAGAGCAGAGGGTCAGTTGCCTCGTCCCTACCTCTGGCGGGTCCAGACAAGGGGTCGATTTCGGAGATTTTTGAGCTAATATCAGTTTGGGCTCAAACAGCCCATTTTCAGCTACCAACTCCTAGGGGATAATGGCGGAGCCATAACTCTGGCTCAGATGGGAGTTGGAACCTGCTGTTGAGGGAGCATTGTGAACTCTTGTTGGTTCGCTTTGGAGTTACTTGGTTCCAGGGAACTCGCATGTGGCTGGGCGGAACACACCCCCTATTGGCAGGGTTTCAGGCTACGGACTGAGCAGGGCATGGGTTGTGTTCGAGCCCCCGCCCCCACCAGCCACTGAGAGGGTCGGACCCGGGATAGGGATACGAGTTGGGACTGAGTGTCTATTGTCTTGTGATGCCCTTATCCCAGTCCAGTCTTAACCCCATGTGTACATATCCTGATGTGTTGCTGTACATACTTTTGTTCCCTCGTTTCAGAGTGGCAAGGATCCTGAAACGCTTTGTCGCATGACACGAGCGTAATTGATGCCCCTGTGAGTGCAGTGCTCTGCCTGCCTGCCTGCTTGTGCGTGTCACCGCAGCGTCCCGTGGCCAGGCCCCCCACAGGAACGCGTCACTGCCCGCCCTCTGGGTGGGCTGCCGGGGCCCACTACCCACTGGCTGTGGGTGCGGGGGGGTGCGGGCGTGGGGACCCGTCACCAACCCCACAGCGCGCACTCTTTCGAGCTGGCGTTGCGCGCTATGGGGGCAGCACGAGGGCGCCCGGGGGGGGGGGGGCGCCTCCTGCCTGGGTGTGGGGCGTCCGGTGTCGGGCGCTCTCCCACCCCCGGCTGCCCGCCCTCTGGGCGGGCTGCCGGGGCCCACTACCCACTGGCTGTGGGTGCGGGGGGCTGCGGGCGTGGGGACCTGTCAAAAGGCCAACAGCGCGCGCTCTTGCGAGCTGGCTTTGCGCGCTGTGGGGGTGGCATGAGGGTGCCCGGGGGGGCGCCTCTTGCCTGAGTGTGGGGCGTCCGGGTTCGGGCGCTCTCACACCCCCGACTGCCCGCCCTCTGGGCGGGCTGCCGGGGCCCACTACCCACTGGCTGTTGGTGCGGGGGGATGCGGGCGTGGAGACCCGTCACCAACCCCACAACGCGCGCTCTTGCGAGCTGGCTTTGCGCGCTATGGGGGCGGCAGGAGGGCGCCCGGGCGGGGGCGCCTCTCGCCTTGGTGTGGGGCGTCCGGGGTCGGGCGCTCTCGCACCCCCGACTGCCCGCCCTCTGGGCGGGCTGCCGGGGCCCACTACCCACTGGCTGTGGGAGCGGGGCGGTGCGGGCGTGTGAACCCGTCACCAACCCCACAGCGCGCGCTCTTTTGAGCAGGCCTTGCGCGCTGTGGGGGCGGCAGGAGGGCGCCCGGGCAGGGGCGCCTCCTGCCTGGGTGTGGGGCGTCCGGGGTCGGGCGCTCTCCCACCCCCGACTGCCCGCCCTCTGGGCGGGCTGCCGGGGCCCACTACCCACTGGCTGTGGGAGCGGGGCGGTGCGGGCGTGTGAACCCGTCACCAGCCCCACAGCGCGCGCTCTTGCGAGCTGGCTTTGCGCGCTGTGGGGGCGGCATGAGGGTGCCCGGGGGGGGGCGCCTCTTGCCTGGGTGTGGGGCGTCCGGGGTCGGGCGCTCTCCCACCCCCGACTGCCCGCCCTCTGGGCGGGCTGCCGGGGCCCACTACCCACTGGCTGTGGGTGCGGGGCGGTGCGGGCATGTGAACCCGTCACCAACCCCACAGCGCGCGCTCTTTTGAGCAGGTTTTGCGCGCTGTGGGGGCGGCAGGAGGGGCCCTGGGGGGGGGCGCCTCCTGCCTGGGTGTGGGGCGTCCGGAGTCGGGCGCTCACCCACCCCCGACTGCCCGCCCTCTGGGCGGGCTGCCGGGGCCCACTACCCACTGGCTGTGGGGGCCGGGGGGTGCGGGTGTGGGGACCCATCACCAACCCCACAGCGCGCGCTCTTGCGAGCTGGCTTTGCGCGCTGTGGGGGCGGCATGAGGGTGCCCGGGGGGGGGCGCCTCTTGCCTGGCTGTGGGGCGTCCGGGGTCGGGCGCTCTCCCAACCCCGACTGCCCGCCCTCTGGGCGGGCTGCTGGGGCCCACTACCCACTGGCTGTGGGTGCAGGGGGGTGCGGGCGTGGGGACCCGTCACCAACCGCACAGGGCGCGCTCTTTCGAGCTGGCTTTACGCGCTGTGGGGCGGCACGAGGGCGCCCAGGGGGGGGCGCCTCCTGCCTGGGTGTGGGACGTCCGGTGTCGAACGCTCTCCCACCCCCGACTGCCCGCCCTCTGGGCGGGCTGCCGGGGCCAACTACCAACTGGCTGTGGGGGCGGGGGGTTGCGGGCGTGGGGACCCGTCACAAACCCCGCAGCGCGCACTCTTGCGAGCCGGTTTTGCGCGCTGTGGGGTGGCATGAGGGTGCCCGGGGGGGCCCCTCCTGCCTCAGTGTTGGGCGTCCGGGGTCGGGCGCTCTCCCACCTTCGACTGCCCGCCCTCTAGGCGGGCTGCCTGGGCCCACTACCCACTGGCTGTGGGGGCGGGGGGGTGCGGGTGTGGGGACCCGTCACCAACCCCACAGCGCGCGCTCTTGCGAGCTGGCTTTGCGCGCTGTGGGGGCGGCATGAGGGTGCCCGGGGGGGGCGCCCCTTGCCTGGGTGTGGGGCGTCGGGGTCGGGCGCTCTCCCACTCCCAACTGCCCGCCCTCTGGGTGGGCTGCCGGGGCCCACTACCCACTGGCTGTGGGTGCGGGGGGTTGCGGGCGTGGGGACCTGTCCCCAGCCCCACAGCGCGCGCTCTTTCGAGCTGGCTTTGCGCGCTGTGGGGGCGGCACGAGGGCGCCCGGGGGGGGGGGGCTCCTGCCTGGATGTGGGGCGTCCGTTGTCGGGCGCTCTCCCACCCACGACTACCCGCCCTCTGGGCGGGCTGCCGGGGCCCACTACCCACTGGCTGTAGGTGCGGGGCGGTGCGGGCGTGGGGACCCGTCACAAACCCCACAGCGCGCGCTCTTGGGAGCAGGCTTTGCGCGCTGTGGGGGCGGCATGAGGGCGCCCGGGGGGGCGCCTCTTGCCTGGATGTAGGGCGTCCGGGGTCGGGCGCTCTCCCACCCCCAACTGCCTGCCCTCTGGGCGGGCTCCCGGGGCCCACTACCCACTGGCTGTGGGAGCGGGGGAGTGCGGGCGTGGGGACCCGTCACCAGCCCCACAGCGCGCGCTCCTGCGAGCTGGCTTTGCGCGCTGTGGGGGCGGCATGAGTGTGCCTTGGGGGGGCGCCTCTTGCCTGGGTGTGGGGCGTCCGGGTTCGGGCGCTCTCCCACCCCCGACTGCCCGCCCTCTGGGCGGGCTGCCGGGGCTTACTACCCACTCGCTGTGGGTGCGGGGGGGTGCGGGCGTGGGGACCCGTCACCAACCCCACAGCGCGCGATCTTGCGAGCTGGCTTGATGCGCTGTGGTGGCCGCACGAGGGCGCCCGGGGAAGGGCGCCTCCTGCCTGGGTGTGGGGCGTCCCGTGTCGGGCGCTCTCCAACCCCCGACTGCCCGCCCTCTGGGCGGGCTGCCGGGGCCCACTACCCACTGGCTGTGGGTGCGGCAGGATGCGCACGTGGGGACTCGTCACAAATCCCACAGCTCGCGCTCTTGCGAGCTGGCTTTGCACGCTGTGGGGGCGGCATGAGGGTGCCTGGGGGGGCGCCTCTTGCCTGGGTGTGGGGCAGCCGGGGTCGGGCGCTCTCCCACCCCCGACTGCCCGCCCTCTGGGCGGGCTGCCGGGGCCCACTACCCACTGGCTGTGGGTACGGGGGGGTGCGGGCGTGGGGACCCGTCACAAACCCCACAGCGCGCGCTCTTGCGAGCTGGCTTTGCGCGCTGCGGGGGCAGCATGAGGGTGCCCAGGGGGGGCGCCTCTTGCCTGGGTGTGGGGCGTCCGGGGTCGGGCGCTCTCCCACTCCCGACTGCCCGCCCTCTGGGCGGGTTGCCGGGGCCCACTACCCATTGGCTGTGGTTGCGGGGGGGTGCGGGCGTGGGGACCCGTCACCAACCCCACACCGCGCACTCTTTCGAGCTCGCTTTGCGCGCTGTGGGGGCGGCACGATGGCGCCCAGGGGGGGGGCGCCTCCTGCCTGGGTGTGGGGCGTCCGGGGTCGGGCGCTCTCCCACCCCCGACTGCCCTCCCTCTGGGCGGGCTGCCGGGGCCCACTACCCACTGGCTGTGGGTGCGGGGTGGTGCGGGCGTTGGGAACCGTCACATACCCCACAGCGCGCGCTCTTGCGAGCTGGCTTTGCGCGCTGTGGCGGCGGCACGAGGGCGCCCAGGGCGGGCGCCTCCTGCCAGGGTGTGGGGTGTCTGGGGTCGGGCGCTCTCCCACCCCCGACTGCCCGCCCTCTGGGCGGGCTGCCGGGGCCCACTACCCACTGGCTGTGGGTGCGGGGCGGTGCGGGTGTGGGGACCCGTCACCAACCCCACAGCGCGCGCTCTTGCGAGCTGGCTTTGTGCGCTGTGGGGGCGGCATGAGGGTGCCCGGGGGGACGCCTCCTGTCTGGGTGTGGGGCGTCCGGGGTCAGGCGCTCTCCCACCCCCGACTGCCCGCCCTCTGGGCGGGCTGCCGGGGCCGACTACCCACTGGCTGTGGTTGCCGGGGGGTGCGGGCGTTGGGACCCGTCACCAACCCCACAGCGCGCGCTCTTGCGAGCTGGCTTTGCGCGCTGTGGGGGCGGCATGAGGGTGCCCGGGGAAAGGCGCCTCCGGCCTGGGTCTGGGGCGTCCGGGGTCGGGCGCTCTCCCATCCCCGACTGCCCGCCCTGTGGGCGGGCTCCTTGGGCCCACTACCACCTGCCTGTGGGAGCGGGGGGGTGCGGGCGTGGGGACCCGTCACCAACGCCACAGCGGGCGCTGTTGCGAGCTGGCTTTGCGCGCTGTGGGGGCGGCATGAGGGTGCCCAGGGGAGGGCGCCTCCGGCCTGGGTGTGGGGCGTCCGGGGTCGGGCGCTCTCCCAGCCCCGAGTGCCTGCCCTCTGGGCGGGCTGCCGGGGCCCACTACCCACCGGCTGTGGGTGCGGGGGGCTGCGGGCGTGGGGACCCGTCACAAACCCCACAGCGCGCGCTCTTGCGAGCTTGCTTTGCGCGCTGTGGGGGCGGCATGAGGGTGCCCGGGGGGGCGCCTCTTGCCTTGGTGTGGGGCGTCCGGGGTCGGGCGCTCTCCCACCCCCGACTGCCCGCCCTCTGGGCGGGCTGTCGGGGCCCACTACCCACTGGCTGTGGGTGCGGAGGGGTGCGGGCGTGGGGACCAGTCACCAACCCCACAGCGCGCGCTCTGGCGAGCTGGCTTTGTGCGCTGTGGGGGTGGCATGGAGGCGCCCAGGGGGGCACCTCCTGTCTGGGTGTGGGGCGTCCGGGGTCGGGCGCTCTCCCACCCCCGACTGCCCGCCCTCTGGGCGGGCTGCCGGGGCCGACTACCCACTGGCTGTGGGTGCTGGGGGGTGCGGGCGTGGGGACCCGTCACCAACCCCACAGCGCGCGCTCTTGCGAGCTGGCTTTGCGCGCTGTGGGGGCGGCATGAGGGTGCCCGGGGGGGGGCGCCTCCGGCCTGGGTGTGGGGCGTCCGGGGTTGGGCGCTCTCCCACCCCCGACTGCCTGCCCTCTGGGCGGGCTGCCGGGGCCCACTACCCACTGCCTGTGGGTGCGGGGGGGTGCGGGCGTGGGGAGCCGTCACCAACCCCACAGCGCGCGCTCTTGCGAGCTGGCTCTGCGCGCTGTGGGGGCGGCACGAGGGCGCCCTGGGGGGGGGGCGCCTCCTGCCTGGGTGTGGGGCGTCCGGTGTCGGGCGCTCTCCCACCCCGACTGCCCGCCCTCTTGGTGGGCTGCCGGGGCCGACTACCCACTGGCTGTGGATGCGGGGGGGTGCCGGCGTGGGGACCCGTCACAAACCCCACAGCGCGCGCTCTTGCGAGCTGGCTTTGCGCGCTGTGGGGGCGGCATGAGGGTGCCCTGGGGGGCGCCTCTTGCCTGGGTGTGGGGCGTCCGGGGTCGGGCGCTCTCCCACCCCCGACTGCCCGCCCTCCGGGCGGGCTGCCGGGGCCCACTACCCACTGGCTGTGGGTACGAGGGGGTGCGGGCGTGGGGACCCGTCACAAACCCCACAGCGCGCGCTCTTGCAAGCTGGCTTTGCGCGCTGTGGGGGGGGCATGAGGGTGCCCGGGGGGGGCGCCTCTTGCCTGGGTGTGGGGCGTCCGGGGTTGGGCGCTCTCCCACCCCCGACTGCCCGCCCTCTGGGTGGGCTGCCGGGGCCCACTACCCACTGGCTGTGGGTGCGGGGGGGTGCGGGCGTGGGGACCCGTCACCAACCCCACAGCGCGCGCTCTTTCGAGCTAGCTTTGCGCGCTGTCGGGGCGGCACGAGGGCGCCCGGGGGGGGACACCTCCTGCCTGGGTGTGGGGCGTCCGGGGTCGGGCGCTCTCCCACCCCCGACTGCCCGCCCTCTGGGCGGGCTACTGGGGCCCACTACCCACTGGCTGTGGGTACGGGGGGGTGCGGGCGTGGGAACCCGTCACCAACCCCACAGCGCGCGCTCTTTCCAGCTGGCTTTGCGCGCTGTGGGGGCGGCATGAGGCTGCCTGGGGGGGGGCGCATCCTGCCTGGGTGTGGGGCGTCTGGGGTCGGGCGCTCTCCCACCCCCGACTGCCCGCCCTCTGGGGAGGCTACTGGGGCCCACTACCCAATGGCTGTGGGTGCGGGGGGTGGCAGGTGTGGGGACCCGTCACCAACCCCACAGCGCGCGCTCTTTCGAGCTGGCTTTGCGCGCTGTGGGGGCGGCATGAGGCTGCCCGGGGGGGGCGCCTCCTGCCTGGGTGTGGGGCGTCCGGGGTCGGGCGCTCTCCCACCCCCGACTGCCCGCCCTCCGGGCGGGCTGCCGGAGCCCACTACCCACTGGCTGTGGGTGCGGGGGGGCGCGGGCGTGGGGACCCGTCACCAACCCCACAGCGCGCGCTCTTGCGAGGTGGCTTTGCGCGCTTTGGGGGCGGCATTAGGGTGCCCGCGGAGGGGCGCCTCTTGCCTTGGTGTGGGGCGTCCGGGGTCGGGCGCTCTCCCACCCCCGACTGCCCGCCCTTCGGGCGGGCTGCCAGGCTGCTGTGCGTGTGCGTGCCCTGCTTGGCCGGGTCGGGCGCGCCGGCCTCCTGGGCGTGTTTCGGTGCGCCGCACCTTTCCTTTGGCCTTTCTTGCTTCGCTCTTTGCTTGTTCGGCCCCCTCCGGGCTGGTGTTGCCCTGTTTGTGGTTGTTGCTGGGTTTTTTTTTTGTTTTTTGTTGCTTTTCCCCTTCTCTCCCTCGCTGCGCCCTCGTTGTGTCCTGCTCTGCGTGTTTTCCGGCCCAGTGTGCCTTGGGCCTTGGCGTCTTGTTCCCCCCCCCTTTTTTTTTATTTTTTTTTCCCTTCCCCCCCCCTCTGTGCGCCCCGTTGTCTCCTGCTTTGCATGTTTTCCGGCCTGGGGTGCCCTGGGCCTTGGCGTCTTGTTGCCCCCCCCCTCCTCATTTTTTTTTTTTTTGCCCCTCCCTCCCCCCCTCCCTGTTGTCTCTGGCGTTTATTGCTTTCCGGTGGCCGTTGCCCTCTGCGCCGCCCTCCCCCCGTTTTTTTCTTCCGGCCTGCTGCTTTCTTCTCCTGCTGCGCGTTTGCTGTGTGTGTTCTGGGGTGTCGTGCTGTGTGTTCCCTGTCCTGCCCGTTCGTTGTGCTGTGCGCGTCGTCTGTGCTGTTCCTGGTGGCTGGTGTTGTTGGTTCCTGGTGTCGCTGCCTTTTGTTGGGGGTCTGCTGGTGGCTCTGGTTGCCCGGCGTTGTCGTTTCGTGGTGTGTATCGGCTCCGGTGCCCGTGTCTGGTCTTGCCGTCGCTGGGCGTCCTCCCTGTGGTGTCCTGTTCTCCTGTGCTGTGTCCTGTGGCACTCTGCCGCCGTGTGGTGCTGTGCTGTGGTTCCCTGTCTCCTTTTTTTTTCTTGTTTTTTCCCCTGCTGGTGGCGCTGGTTTCCTGTTGTTCTCCGTTGGTTCCGGGTGGTTTCCGTTTCTGTGCTCTGCCTGTGCGGTGCTGTGCTGGTGTGCCTGCGCCGTTGCTCTCTGTTCGGTGCTCTCTTGCCCTCGCGGGGTTGGCTGGTGTTTTGTGTTGTTGCCTGTTGTGTTTGTGTGTTTGCTGTTTGGCCTGGCTGTCCTTTGTTGTATCTTGCTGGGTCCTGGTGGCTCCTGGTGTCGTGTCTCGGTGGCGTGCTGTGGTGTGTCCCTGGGTGCTGTGCTGCGCGTTGTGCCGCCTGGCGTGCGTTGCGTTGTTGTGCGCTGTGTTGTTTCGATTTGCTCCGTTTGATGCTGCCGCGCGCTGTGTTGTGTCTTGGGGCGCTGTCCTTCGTCTTAGCGTCCTGTGCTTTCTGGCGCCGTGTTTTGTCTTGTCCCCCCGCGCTGTGTGTGTTTTGCTGTGGTGTGTCGCTGCGTGGTGTTGTTCGCCGTTGTGCTTTGTGCCGTGTGCGCCCTGGGGTGTCGTGTTGTGTGTTTTTTGTCGTCTCTGCCCTGTGCGGTGTCGCTGTGTGGCCTGCTCTCCCTCGGTGCCCTGCTTCCCTGTGCTGTGCTCCGTGGTGCTGTGCTGCCGCGTGGTGCCGTGGTGTCCTGTCCTGCCGCCTTGTTGGATTTGTTTTTTGCGTGGGTGTGGTTGTACCTACTTGAAAAACCGCTGCAAAATTTCGTAAAATTTTTTTTTCCTCTTTTTTTGGCTTTTGAAAATAAAATAAAATTGTACACGACCCAACACACTCGCTTGCAGCACGACCATGTTCGCTGCTGTGCCTTACGTGCTACCCGTCGTTCTTGACGTTCTCGGCCTTTTTCTTGTGCGTGGCGTCGTGGAGCGTGTTGGTGTCCATTGCTAAGGGTTAACCGCGTTCCCCCAGGGCCGCCGCCTGAGCTGCAGGGCAAGGGGAGTGATGGGCACGAGGGTGGGGAGGGAGGTGCATGGAGAAGAAGACGAGAGAGGCGGCAGGGCGCGACGTGAGGAGTCGTGGCGAGGTATGAAAAGTTCTCGAGTTTTACGCGCTGCTCGCGACGCGTTTTTCCTTGCGCCTATAGCGAGTTAGACGACAGCAAGGACGGCGTTGGGGTCCTAGGAGCGTTACAGTGCTTACGGCGTTAACTATTCACCTTATTCACGTCGAAAACATTTTTGTCGCGTTTTTACGCGTTTTGCAGCGCGCTTTTTGGCCTAAGCAGTTGCTGCTGGTGATGGTGCCCTGCCTGTTTAGATGGTGGGGGGTGGTGCAAGCGTTGCCGTTGCTCCTGGGACGGGGGATGGGATGGGCGAACCGTATTCAGGTGGCGGGGCCGCCGGCACGGATAGCGAGGGTGATGTGGGTGATGTACCGGCTGACAGGCTGCTTACGGTGGTGTTGCTGAGGGTGGTGTAGGTGACGCGCCGGTTGTTGGCGTTATTGGTGATGCTGACGGTGAGGGTGTTGTCGGTGGTGCCTCGGTTGCTAGTGCCGCTGGACATGCTCTCTTTGATCGCGAGGGTGTTGCAGGTGATTGTTCTTGGCGTGAGTTTGCTCATGGGTGTTCGGCGGCGGTGCTGGGCGTGGGCGCTTGCCACTCCTGGCGCAGGGCTTGGTGGGCGTTTGAGGTCGGTTGGTTCGCCGGTCATGCCGGTGGTTGTCGCCTCTGGTGTCTGGGCATGTCCTCGCCTATCGCGGCGGGGGGGAGCTGGTGGTGGGGTTGGTGCATGTGACGGTGTTGTTGATGTCGGTGAATTCTGCGGTTGCAGGTGTTTCACCGAGCTATGCCGAGGGTGAGGTTGGTGTAGGTGATGACGGTGTGGGTTGGTGGCGGCCTCGTCGGTAATGCTGCCGGTGAGGGAAGTGCCGGTGACGGTCCAGCTGGGGCCGTTGCTGTGGGCTGTGCGGGTGACGTGTCGGGAGTTGGCGCTGTTGATGACGCCAATGGTGAGGGCGCTGCTGGTGATGCTTTGGCGGGTGGTGCCGCTGGAGGTCTCCTTCTCATCCTGGGATATCTCTGGACTTAACACCCTCGGGTATTTGAGAGTCCTGAAATGCAGAGCACGTGGGCAATGCGGGGCAGCAGTTTGGGGTCATGTATGTTGGTCGGCGTCATGTGGCTCCAAAAAAGAGTGCCAGCCAATACTGTGAGCCCCCAGCGCTCCCCAGGTAATGAAAATGACTGTGGAGAGCGGAGTCTAAATGTATATAAAGCCCGGAATAAGCAGGGTGTGCCACTAGATGTTTGGGCCTTCGTATGACTGAGGGCGGGGCAGTTGCACGGTATAATGTGCAATAAGACTGGTGCGCAAGCACTGTCTCCGGGGACTGGCCAATGGGGAACCGCAAACGGCAGCAGGGTCTGTTGGAGTGCTTTTTGCGTTGAGGTACTTGGGGGTATGGGAATACCACCTTCCTGCTGGTACCCTTCCCACTGCTAGCGCACATCCGTCCACACCGGGGTAGGTTGAACAGCTCAGGATGAGGCCCTGATCTGTCTGTTTGTCGGGTGCTAAGGTTCAGGCAGTTTATAGTATTTAATCTAGTACTTATCCATCTCTCCCTTCTCGTGCCCGCAATTGCGGAGAATGGCTACCGTTTCTTTTCCTTTCACCTGCTGATGACAAGCGGGTCCTTACACTGTTGTACATATGTGGAAGTGGGAGACCGTATTGCAGGTAGTCACCTCAGTTTCTTGAGTACATAGTTTGTCCACGCGCCAGTTGGCCGTAGGTCTTTCTTTGGAAGTGGCCGCCAACTTGGTCCCCGGTGTTGACTTTGGGAGGGGGGACAGGAAAGCTGATGTGGCCACCTGTTTTTCATTGAGATCAGGCACCACCTCAGATCCCATGGTGGTTTGGGGAGGGGGGAGTGAAAAGAATTCGGCCATTTAGGACAATTTTACACCAAGGCTTCTCATCCCCTTGTATGTTCTTTGTCTGCCACCAAATGGTGGTTCCTTCCGCCTCAGTGGGTGCACTGAGCTGGGGAGGGGAGTTGTTGGTGGCAGACAAACCATCCAGAACCCCTGCCCATGTTCTGTACCACTCCTCCTTTACCCCCCCCCTCTTCAGGTCTCAATCTGTACTTTGTTTCCGACAGCAAGTCCTCACTCCAAGTTCCCCGAAACCTGAAGTCTTTCGTAAACTTAAGGGGACTAGGCACATTTTGTTTGGTATTTTGCGCCAATGGAAAACAAACCAAAACCCCTTCATATTCTTGGGCGAATTTCCCTGAAGTTGGCAAAGATACAGGACCTGCGTTTTGGATTTGGCGCCCCCGTGAACCAGTGTCTTACCAGATCGCGCAATTACGATAGTTGCAGCCTGCGGAATCAAAATTGCAGAACTATGAACTGTTCTCTTTGGAAACTCATTGCAGGCCACCGATGATGTTTTGAATCCACTGTTGCTTCATTGAATATCATGATGTTATTATAGACTCGTAAAACCGCAACGCGGTGAGGTAAAAACGAAAACTGGGCCCCGACATGATACCGAGGCAGAATACGATGCTACGGAGGTCAAGGGGTCTTGCCAGCACCTTACGATGCGTTTTTTTCCGCTTGCTTCCCATTTGACTAGGCATAGCATGCCATTTTTATGCATTTCATATGGTCACTTCAGCTGAGCATATCTTTGAGGCACTGCTTCTGTAATCTTCAGATTAAAATGCATAGGAGGGTTATAGATGTCCTTTTGAATTGTATATTAATTGAACTTGTGAGTTGTAAGTAGATTTGAAGTTAGAAGTGATTTTCTGACGTTGAGTCATACAAACAGGATACGGAGAATACCATGAATTTGCCCATGAAGAGAAAGGTATGCCTGTCTTACCATGGTGTCCACGGACCCAAACATCTTGGGTCAATTGATTTTGACGTTTCAAATTCAATTAATGACCATGGTGGGTCAAGCCATCGATCGTGGGGATGCCGTACATGGCCCCGAAAGAGCCATTTGTGACCATGTTGTGGGCCTCCTTTACGAGTGTCCAGAGCAACGCGACAGGCTGCAATTGCGGTAATCTCTACAGATTCAATTTGCTGCTTGTCTTGGGAGCACATATCACGTTTTCACATTTAATTTCGAGCCAATGGCTAAGCCCTAAGTCTACTATGGTGACTTGGGCGTGAGCACACTTTGGTTTATGTTCTCAAAGTTGGACCTCACATCTCTAAGATATCATGGAGACGGTAGTAAATTAAAACCTTGTTTGGTACGTACTTCATGTGTACTTATGAGATGTAGAAGACTTTGAGTCGCTTCGCTACTCAAACATCTTCCATACTCAAAATATTTTGAACATTTTTACGTTTGTATGACTGTGTTGTCTTCCTGGCACTTTGAACTCATTTTTACGCAATCATAGGCTCTTTTTTGGAGCTCGGTTTTCACGGCCCTTGGAGAGTTTGAACTCAACTTTGGCTTGTGCACGTCTCTCGATGTGTCCACCTAGTGTTTTGCAGTTGTATGTCTTATTCCAGCTCATGTACCAAGTTTGAGTATCAAAAATATCGACTTCATTTTCGACGTATAAACTTCATGACCTCAGTTGTGGGGACCATTGAGATTGACTAGCGTGGAGATTTCTTCCACTCTCTGGGGCCATTGCTGCATACGTGGTCTGTATTTTGCGTATGTAGTCCAGTTTGGAATGCCTTCACGCTAGGAGGCTACTTTTTGCTCAATTTGTGCGCGCCGTGTTGAGTTGATTTTATGATTAGAAAACATTGCCCGGCGATCATGTGCGATATTTCCCTGTCTAACTGCTCAGTTCTGCAGCTCAGCCCTCTACGCCATTGTTGAGTTTGGAGCTATCATCTGATTTCCATTGAAGCCATAGCTAACTAGGTCCGGTAATTGTCTTGTATGTCAAGATTTGAGCTGCCCGCATCTGACCCCAATCGCATCAGTAAACCGATAAAGAGATCTAACACTTCATGTTTCCATTTCAGGGACTTGGTTTGTTGGGTTCTTTGGGTCAAGTTCCCTTGTCCCCTGACCCATTCACTCTGACGTGTCTACATCCTGTAATTAGACTTGTTTGGGTATGCTTCATAACTGATTTAACTTATTAGAACCCATTTTGCCAAGCCTATGGCATAGTGGCTTTACATGGCTCTAACCTGGGTCAATAGAGAGCCATGAACGCCACCCTGTCATGTGGTCACTTTACAGGCTAACAGTAAAGTCCCTATGACAAGTTGGCCCTCTGGGGCTTCTTGTATGCTTCTATGGTGCTCTCTACTTTACAGTGAGCCTTTACGTGAAACTTACTGGTGCATAGGTTCACTCTTTCAATTTCCAGAAGAGTTTTCTCAAAAACCACTAATTTCATGAGGTTACTTCAGGTCCATGGCAAAGCTAGGCCAAAGGTCAGTCTTGTACCAGCTTTCTGTCCCTCGCCTACCAGCGGTGTCTATGTGACATGTTCGGATGATTTGGCCTTTGTTCAGGCGTTGAAGGATCAGTCCGAGGCCGTATGTCAGTTTGATTTTGACTTGAATCCTGTGTGTCACACAGGCTCATGGATTGTTTTTGAGGTCACAAGAAGTCACCTCAAAAAATGTCTATTGGAGACTGATGGAAATAAAAAGATAAGAAAGACACGACGAAAAAAGTTTCTAAAGTTAAGCTCATGAGCATCAAAAACGGCTAGGCGAAAAAGCGCACTGCGAGACGCGTTAAAACGCGACAGAACATTTTTCGGCCTTAAATAGGTGAAGAGTTAACGCCATAAGACCGTAGCGAGAGTACGAGTGGAAAGCCGTGCTCCTTGCAATCTAACACGCCGTATACGCAAAGAAAAACGCTCCGTGAGCAGCGAGTAAAAACCGAAAAATATTTTTATAAGACCTTATGCCTCTAAACTCGTGCCGTCTCGCTTTGTTTTCTTCTTCATGTACGTCCCCTTCTCGTCTCTGCCCCACCCTCGCAGTGTTCGCCCTCCGTTTCGCTGCAGGCAAGCCAAGTCGACGACAAACAACGTTATCAAAGACAACGCGCCCAGGGTCAGCAATCAAACGGCGAACGGCGAGACCAACTTCTCCAACTACGTGAACCACAGACACAGAGACGGGCGCGGGGTAACACAAGGTAATAATCAGTGTTTTTTGTGCGTGCCGCCAGGGATGGAAAGAGCACCACAGCACGCAGACACCATCACCGGCAAAAAACAGCACAGCCAACCAACAGCACAACACAGGGCAGCACAACAGGCCACGAGAGGGCAAAGCAAGCACCAACAACACCGCAAAACGACAGCAGAGCACAGCAGCACAGCACGGCGCAGCAGCACAGGACCACAGAACACGACACAGGGAAGCAGTGCACGACAGCAAACGACACCACCCACAAGGAAGCAGACCACGCGGCCACACAGGGACACCGACACCGAAACACGCCACCAGCAGACAACCAGGGGCCACCAGACCCAGCACCGCACCACAGAACACCAAAGGATACACACAACACACAGCAGCGCACCACAGCACCAGGCGGCAGCAACAGCACGCACCACACAAACAGCACAACGCAAGCGCACCAGCACAGCGAAGCAGAGCACCGCACAGAGCGGAGGGGACAGCGAACGCACAGCACAGCACTCGAGGACACACGCAGCACAAAGCAGAGCCGCAAAGAACAGCGCGCACCAACACACCACGACAAAACACACACAGCATAGAGCGCACAGCGCTGTGGAACACCGCAAAACACAGCGCCGCTAAGCACAGGGCCCCAGGGTGATGGGCAGCGCGGGAGGGCACGGCACAACAAGCAGCTGCACCAAATGAGCGCAACAAAACAACACAGCACACAACAGCACAACACCGGGCGGCACAGCGCGCAGCAGCGCGGCGCAGCACCGCACCCAGGGACACACAGCACAGCACAGCACACGGCACACAGCACGGAGCGGCAGCGAGGAAAACCGCGAGACACAGAAGGGGGGGGGGGGGCAGCAACCACTGGGGAGCAGCCAACAGAGGCGAGACCGCACGGAGAGTCGAGAAGCGGGAGGCCAACAAACCAAACAACACACAACTCCGAGGCGCAGAGCACTCGGGGCTGCGAACCAGAGAAAGCCAGAGACAACGGGGGCGCACAACGCAGGAAAAAAAAACGGCGCACAGAGCGGCAGCGACGAAAACCGCGAGACACAAAGGGGGCGGGGGGGCAGCAACCACCAAGGGGAAGCCAACGGCCAGGCGGGAGACACAACGGAGGCGAGAGCGCACAGAGAGCCGAGAAGCGGCAGGCCCACAAAACAAACAACACACAGCGCCAAGGCTGAGGGCACCCGGGGCCGGAAATCAGAGAAAGCCAGAGACAAAGGGGGCACACGATGCAGGAAAAAAAAAGGAGCACCGAGCAGCAACGACGTAAACCACGCAACACAAAAGTGGAGGGGTGGGGGGGGCAGCAACCACCAGGGAGCAGGCCAGGGGGGAGACACAAAAGAGGGGAGACCGCACGGAGAGCCGAGAGGCGGGAGACCAACAAAACAAACAACACACACGCACGGAGGCCCAGGGCTCCCGGGGCCGGAAACCAGAAAAAGCCAGAAACAACGGGGGCGCAAAGGATAAAAAAGAAAAAAGGCATGGAGCGGCGGCAACGAAACCTGCGAGACACAGAAGGGGAGGGAAGGGGGGCAGCAACCACCAGGGTGCAGCGAACAGCCAGGCAGGAGACACAAAAGGGACGAGAGCACACGGAGAGCCGAGAAGTGGGAGGCCAACAAAACAAACAACGCACAGCGCCACGGCCCAGGGCACCCGGGGCCGGAAACCAAAGAAAGCAAGTGACAAAGGGGGCGCGCGGAAAACAACAACAAGAGAAAAGGGGGGGGGGCAACCAAAGGACCAAGAAAGGGGGGCCGAGCAAAGCAGCAAGACAGAGCGGCCAGAGGAAAAAGTGAGGCGCACCAGAACGCGCCCGGGAGGGCGGCCCGCCCGACCTGGCCAGGACGGACGAGCACACACACACACGCACGGGACCCGGGCATGGCGTCGTCAGACCTGCAAGAGGGGCTGTCGGCGTCCACACAAAACAGCCCAGGTGCGAGGGCCGAGTCTGCCGTCGAAGGACAGACGGTACGGGAGACCAGACGCGTCAGTGACCAGGTCAACACACGCAAACAACCGCAGCTCACGCAGCCCAAGACCGATGCCGGAGGGACCCGCCAGAGACAACCGCATTGCGGGGCACTGAACGGGTACGATGCAGAGCGAGCGCAGGGCCCCTACCTTGGCGGGGGCCAGCGGCAGGCACAATGAGCCAAGTTCTCGGCCAGCCAGTAGAGCCGGGGGCGCAATCCCCTGGGGTGGGGAAAGGCACCACGGTGTTTGGAAAGCCGACCGGAGCACCGAGGGGGACCGGACGGGACGAGGCGCGGGGCACCACGCGGAGCCACGAGGCACGCCATAGAGGCACGCCTCCGGCCACAACCAAGGCACACGGACAGGTGACAGGCAGCAACGGCCGCCGGGTGCTGCAAACCCGGAAAGCGCGCACAACACGCAACGAACCACGGCATGAGGACAGTCACCAAGCAACACCAGGTGCCGTCTGAAGAGACGTGTGCGTGCCAGGCAGCGAATCCAGTCCCTGCCGGCTACAGAACAGCCGCCGTCCGGATAGAGGAGTGTGCGCCCGGGGGGTACCCAGGCGGTGCCGGCTACGAACAGCCGCCGTCCGGATGGACGAGTGCACGCCCGGAGGGTACCCAGCCCCTGCCGGTTATGAATAGCCGCCGTCCGAATGGACGAGTGTGGGCCCTGCAGCGACGCCCGGTACACGCATCCCCCAGCACAACACACCGAGCGAGCACACCTGTGAACAGGAGTCACGAGGCCCAGGGCACCGCACAGCACACCGGGCGAGCACACCATTGAACAATAGCCAAGGGGCCCAGGACACCGTACACGCAACACAACAAACCGAGCGGGCACACCGGTGAACAGGAGCCAAGAGGTCAGGACGCCGTACTCACAACGCAACACACACACCGGGCACACTGGTGAACTGGAGCCAAGTGGCCCAGAACACCGCACAAGCACAGAACCACACCAAGTGGACACACCGGTGAACAAGAGCCAAATGGACAAGGACACGGCACACGCAACACAACACACCGAGCGGGCACACTGGTGAACAGGAGCCAAGTGGCCCACGACACCGCACACACAACACAACGCACCGAGCGGGCACACCAGTGACCAGGTGCTAAGTGGCCCAGGACACCGCACACGCAAAGCAACGCACCGAGCAGGCACACCGGTGGACAGGAGCGAAGTGGCCCAGGACACCCCTCACGCAAAGCAATGCACCGACTGGGCACACCGGTGAACAGGAGTCAAGTGGCCCAGGACACCGCACACACAACACAACACATCGAGAGGGGACACCAGGGAACAGAAGACAGGTCGCCCAGGACACCGTACATGCAACACAACACACCAAGCGGGCACACGGATGAACAGGAGCCAAGTGGCCCAGGACACCGCACACACAAAGCAACGCGGCGAGCGGGCACACCAGTGAACAGGAGCAAAGTGGCCCAGGACACTGCACAAGCAAAGCAACGCACGGAGCAGGCACACCGGTGAACAGGAGCGAAGTGGCCCAGGACATCTCTCACGCAAAGCAATGCACCGACTGGGCACACCGGTGAACAGGAGCCAAGTGGCCCAGGACGCCGCACACGCAAAGCAACACACCGAGCGGGCACATTAGGGAACAGGAGCTACGTAGCCCAGGACATCGCACAAGCAAAACAACGCATCAAGCGGACACACCGGTAAACAGGAGCCAAGTGGCCCAGGACACCGCGGATGCAACACAACAAACCACGCAGGCACACCGGTGAACAGGAGCCAAGTGGCCCAGGAAACTGCACATGCAACACACCACACCCAGCAGACACATCGGTGAACAGAAGCCAAGTGGCCCAGGACACCGCACAAGCAAAACAACACACCGAGCGGGCACACCGGTGAACATGAGCGAAGCAGCCCAGGACACCGCACACACGTGCACACGTAGGGCGGCCGAGGGACAGGAAAGAACCAACACCCCATGGGTCGGATGCACTGGGGCGACCCAGCCGACTCGGCGGGCCAGCAGCAGGGGCGGTACCCCAAGGCCAGTGGTCCGAGCCCGGTCAGGCTGCATCAGGGACCATGGCAAACATCACCCAGAGCCACGGACTAACTGTTGACAGGCGAGCCGGTACACAGTCCAGGAGGGGGTCGCCTGCCAAGCAGAGAGGCGCCGCAACTCAGGCCACAAGGGTGAGGCGGTCCTACCGTAGACTAGCGGGAGCAATACCCCTTGTGGTGAGAGATACTGCACACGGCTGGGCAGCTCCCAGAGCTACAGCCCAAAGGAGTAGGCATGTGGCCCTACCCATGGACACATGTGGGGACACCCTCCCACCCGGGACACATGAACCGGGTGGCTGCGAAAATGCCTTTCTGGGCACATGCGGGAGCGGCTTAAGAGGCGCCTGACATAGGGTAGTTGAAGAGACAGGACGTTTCCTTGGTAAGACCTTTTTCCTGCACTGTCAAATGAGGCATCCTGATCTCCCGAAGATACTTACTTACCTACCTCTATTGGGGACTGTTGCTTTGCTCCAAGTCCAGGGAGAGGTAGTGTCAGCCTTTTTGGAAAACCCAACTCCTCCATGCACCTTACGGGACCTGAGGCTGAGATTATGATAGTTTTTTTTTGCATTTCTTTCTCCCTTGTTTTTCACTGATGGGGAATTTGACCAAGTGCGCAGCCCATTAGACCAGACAGAGTGTCCGGGTATCGTTGAGATAGACCAGGATATTGCGGTATCACGTTGGTGAATTGCTTCCCTTTGGATGCTTCCACACAGACTTCTTTGAAACCCCCCTACCGTGGCTAGGGAGAACTTTGATGTCAGGGACCTTTCATTTCTCATTTTCCCTGCTTGTGTGCCCTGATGTCTGCAGTATGTCTCACGCCCAACGTTTGATTGCATCCTGCCCCCCTATGTATGTCAGGGTGAATGTCCTGGGTTCTCATAATTACCCTTGTTTCTGTATGGGAACCTGTCCGATTCCTCTTACTGCTTTTGTGCTAATTTGTCTTGTGTACATACTGTTTTTGTGGTTGCATAATGTATCTCTCCTCGTCCCTTTAGGTACGAAAGGGCTACTTTTGTGATCGCTGCGCTTACACTGAGTCCAAGTAAATTTGCAGATTTCTTGTCTAGTGCTATGCCTTTGCTTGTCGCGCTCGCCTGAGGATAACGCGCCCGTATCGGCCACGCTTATACGCAGGTGCGTAAAGAAGCACCAGGACTACGTTTGGCAGTTTAAGACAACTATACATTGCTGCCAGACTTGCACGTTGCTGCGGCCCCCGGCGCGCCAGTGAACACCATATTGTGGGGTTTCCAGTGAAGCCGCAAGCCACCTGGCAGCCCACACACGCCGTCCTCAGGCAGCATAGGGCGCCAGCACCCTCCTGCCGCCGCCACTGTGTTGGACGCCCACGGCTGGCCACGCGCACGGCGGAGGCCCCAACCCTTCGCTGGCCATGCCAACCGGCCTCCCACACACGGGAGCCAGGGACCTATACCAGGGAACGATTTCAGGACTACAGAGTGCAAACCAACCATATACCCTTGTGCCTGTGGTTACTGTGTGCCTGCCCATGTGCCCCCCTCCCTCCTGGACGGTGCGCACACGAGCTTGCCACACCGGGGGGGGGGCGGCCACACAATACCACGGGCAGAGGTAACTAGCTGCCCACAACACCAGGGTCACGCCCTCGCCCCCCGCCGCGCAACGATGGCTACGCCTTCAGACCACCGCCATCAGCCGCGTTACAGCGGCTGACGAGGAGCAGCCACCTCGACAGCATGTTCCGGCAAGGCGTTATGTGACCATGGACTTGGGCGTGCCTTCTCCACCTCAAGGTCCTCGCGCAGCCCCCCTCCGACCGCTGCTTCTCACAGGTCGGGTCACCCTCCCCCCCACAGCGGGGGAGGGTTCTGGGGTGTCGCCCACAGGTGGTCCCTCCCTCATTCAGACACACACCCAACCCTCCCTGACACGGTGCCCCCGCTACCCCCCCCGTCCTCGTCGGTGCCTGCCTCGCCTGTGTAGCGCCGGCCGACTGCTCCCATGCGCTCTGCTCACGGAGACGGTGTCTGGCAATTTCTCCCGCCAGCATGTGCTGAGCGCCACAACAACGCAAAAACAACACTACATATATATATATATATATTTATAGAGATGTATCGTCATATCTACACCCCTCTCCCCAACACTCGGTGACTCCATCATAGGGGTCTAAAGTACTTGCGAACAGTATAATGTGGTGCATACCTGTGGTACAAGGGGCAGACCTGGCTTAAATTGGGTTCAAAATAGGCTAAACATTTGTTCTGAGCATCCTAAATGGTCCAGGATCCCTTTTGCAAAAACGCGTTTTTAACCCAGTGTGGACCGATTAGTGGTCCCCCAACGGCCAGTTTCCAAGACATTTTGGTATTAGCGGGCCAAAGTGTCTTACAACGGGCTCAAAATGGCCTAAGAACATTTGTTTGAGCATCCAAAGTGGTCTAGAATCCCCTTTGGGAAAGCACGTTTTCGAGGCATTTTTGACCCATCCTTGGTCCCTAAATGGCCCTTTCTCGAGGCATTCTAGAATTCTCCATGGCCCAAAACGCGTCAGCAGGAGCTCAGAACAGGCTGAAAACAATAGTTCGAGTTACCCAAGTCATCTAGGAAAAATGCTGTCAAAAATGATTTTTTCGCCCCGCGGACCCTGGTGTACCCACCGTTCGCCCCCGCCGTGCGCTGGGCCGGGCTGCCCTCCGGCTCTACCAAGTTTATCAGTGGTACGGGGGTCTAGGTGGCTCGTTGCACAATTCTGTTGCTTGAGAACAACAGACAGTCGGGGGTTGCGGCTGCACTAGCTGCCCTTGGATGTCAGATTAGAGCCACGTGGCCCATAATACGGCCCGTGCTTGTTTTTGGCGTGTTGGTGCACATTGGCAGATTTTGGAGCTTTTTGGCGCGTTTTTGGGCCGTTCTCCGGACATATTGTGCAGTTCAAGGGCACTGAAGGGCTCTTTGACACGATGAAGTTGGGCTCCACGTGTATTGTATTGCCACTGTTTCCCTTTGTGTGGGCGCTTGGGCCAGGTTTCGGGGCTTTTTGGGGCAGAAGAAGGCTGTTTTTGGCCCATAATTGCGCAGATCTGCGAGGGCACCTCGGAACTTGGCGTCCACGCACCGGGCAGCCACCAGTGAGTTTTTGGCTCAGGCGCTGTTTTTTGATAGGGGGTCCTCTGAGCTCGGAGATAGTTACATGGACAACTGATCCGAGGCGTTGGAACAGGGCAATGGCCAATAAGCCATGGACACCTGCTGTTGTTGTTGTTGGTTGTTGTTGTTAGCTAGATTTAAGGGGAGGTGGGTGTAGTAATATATATATATATATATATGTACCTATATATATATAAATACTTATATATGTATATATGTGTGTGTGTTTGTGTCCTCTAATCTAGACCTCTATCCAAAACTCTCCCTGGCTCCGTCATACGGCTCTGAGGATTGTGCAAAGGGTACAACGTGGTGCATACATGCGGCTGAAAGGGCTGAACTCTGTCAGAACGGGCTAAGGACGAGCAAACAAAAAATTGTTCCAGCATCCCAAATGGTCCAGGATCCCTTTTGGAAAAAAACGTTTCGGACGCATATTTGACCCTTTTTTGGTCCCGCAACTTCCCATTTTCAAGGCATTTTGGCCTCTTCCATCGTCCAAAACGGCAGAACCCGGAGCACTAAATATGCTAAAATCACTTATTTGAGCATACCAAATGGTCCAGGATCACCTTTGGAAAAACACGGTTTGGACCTGTTGTTGACCGATTTTTGGTCCTGAAGCCCATTTTCAATGCCTTATGGATTTTCCATGGCCAGAGATGCACCAACACGTGCTAAGAACGCGCTTGTTTCAGCATCTCAAGTAGTATAGGAACAACTTTGAATAAAATTGTTTCTTCGCCCCGGGAGCCCTGGTGAACCCACCGTTGGCCCCAACCGTGTGCGGGCCGAGCTGCTCTCCGGCTCCACCAAATGACGACTGTTACACGGCTCTAGGTGGCTCGTTGGGCGTTTCTCAGGGTTGGAAACCTCAAAATGTTGGGGGTTGAGGGTGGATTAGGTGCCCTCGGAATTTGGATTCGAGCCAGGTAGCCCAAGATATGGCCTGTTCTTGGTTGCTGATGTGTTGGTGCATATTGTGCATACTTCGCGGATCTTTGGCGCCCTTTTGGGCGATTTCTCGGACATATCGCGCCAATTAAGGGCATTAGAGGGGTCTTTGACACCGTGAAGTCAGGTGCTACTGAAGCACCATGGGGTGCCTCACCCATATCCGCTGCCCAGCCTGTGGCGCTCTTCGCATCAGGAATTTTCCTGGGCTGATTCCCAGCCTTATGGCATCCCGATTTCTGTGGAATTTCTGTAAAATACCCCAGAAATCTTCATTTTTCGTCATTGTTGGGCTGGCGACGACGTTCGTCGCCTGCGCGACGCAGCCCCAGATCGAAGTTTTATTTCTCGATTTCTGAAGATTTTAATCAATTTTATTATTGATTTATCGTTTTTAGAAATATAGGAATATAACGTGACCTTTTTCGCGGCGTTCCGCGAAGGTCAATTTTTGCAAAAAGAGTCACGTACACGATTTTTTTAAAAAATCCTGAGGCGATCCCAGGAATCAGCTAGGTGCCCATGGTGTGGCCCAACAGTGGCCCTCTTCATATATAGTTTGAATTGGGACATAAACGCGTCGTGTCGGCCACGCGACGCGTTGGGGGGAGACACGCGAAATGAGTGTTTTTGGCCCAAAAATCACTATATTTCACTGTTTTTCGCCATAAACCACTGTTTGGCCCAGTTTGGGCAGGATCTCAGTGGTGATCCTGATGGCGACGACGCGTAGCCGTCAGTTTCTCTGATGGCGGCGACGCCGCCGCCAACATTTTGTCCTCTCTTCTAAGCTATTTTGTAGTATAGAAGTGTTACATATACATATTACTTGTCTACATGTTTATATTGTCTACATATACCTTCATCTCTTGCCTAGGACGCCAGATTGTGTCATGGCCGAGGCAAGGATCACAGAAATCTTCAGAGAAACTCAGACTGATGGAAGATCAGTGAGAATTTCAAGAGGAAGTCTTGGATTTTATTGGATGGGGGTCGTGCATGCCAAGGGAAGCTTGGAGGTTGACCTCCCCCTACCTCTTCAAAAGAATTCTGCCGACGCAAAGGCCACCAAGGCGGTGTGACGGCCTGCGGACAGCGACGACGCCCAGACTGCAGGAGAATTGTCGACGACGTCGACATCTGCAGGAGCTAAGGTCCAGGGCATCAACATGATGAAGGAGGAATTCCCTGACTCCTACAATGGGTATCACCTTGGTTTCCCCATGGACCCTATGGAGCCCCCAAGTCTATCTCAAGCTCTGGGCGACGACCACAGCGACGACGACGCCATCTGCGAACCGCCACAATCAGGCGCGTTAATTCGTCGCCTTGGGTTGGTTGGCAACGCACAACCAACCCTAAACAGACGTGGGGCGCCTTGGGTAGGAAATGACCCTAAATGCTCCAATTCAGGCGCGTCTATTCGTCGCCTTGCGTTGGGAATGGACCCTAAACAGGCAGGAGTAATTCGTCGCCTTGGGTAGGAAATGACCCTAAATTCAGGCACGAGGAATTCGTTGCCTTGGGTTTGACCCTAAAAAACTTTTTTTCCGCATTTGAATTTATTGAATTCTTATGTTTCCATGCCCACGGAGGAAGAGGGCCAATATGTCCGCCTCAGCGCCATCAGTCAGGTAGGAAGGACCTGCAGCGTCCCTGGTTTGGTCACCAGAGGCTAAAGGGAGTGCCAGGGACCAGTGTTTTCCCCTGGGGGGCAATTGCCCTATGAATATATCAAAAAAAAAAAAAAGAGAGAGACCTACATGTGAGTGGCATGTAAATTACTTACAAACCCCCCCCCCCACTGGCCTGCTGAATCAGGTTTGGAACCAGGGCAGTTCAGGGGTCAGAGCGTTTCCTTGGCCTTGCCTTCCTTTGGATATAGGCGAGGATTCTAAGAAGGGGGGTGAAGCGGTATGGGGTAACTCACCCATACCCGCTGCCCAGCCTGTGGCGCTCTTTGCATCAGGAATTTTCCTGGGCTGATTCCCAGCCTTATGGCATCCCGATTTCTGTGGAATTTCTGTAAAATACCCCGGAAATCGTCATTTTTCGCTATTTTTGGGCTGGCGACGACGTTCGTCGCCTGCGCGACGCAGCCCCAGATCAAAGTTTTATTTCTCGATTTCTGAAGATCTTCATCAATTTTATTATTGATTTATCGTTTTTAGAAATATAGGAATATAACGTGACCTTTTTCGCGGCGTTCCGCAAAGTTCAACTTTTGCGAAAAGAGTCACGTTCACGATTTTTTTAAAAAATCCTGAGGCGATCCGCGGGAATCAGCCAGGCACCCATGGTGTGGCCCAACAGTGGCCCTCTCCATATATAGTTTGAATTGGGACAGAAACGCGTCGTGTCGGCTACGCGACGCGTTGGGGGGAGACACGCGAAATGAGTGTTTTTTGCTCAAAAATCACTCTATTTCACTGTTTTTCGCCCAAAAACCACTGTTTGGCCCAGTTTGGGCAGGATCTCAGTGGTGATCCTGATGGCGACGACGCGTAGCCGTCAGTTTCTCTGATGGCGGCAACGCCGCCGCCAACATTTCGTCCTCTCTTCTAAGCTTTTTTATAGTATAGAAGTGTTACATATACATATTACTTGTCTACATGTTTATATTGTCTACATGTACCTTCATCTCTTGCCTAGGACGCCAGATTGGTTCATGGCGGAGGCAAGGATCACAGAATTTTTTGGAGAAACTCAGACTGATGGAAGATCAGTAACAATTTCAAGAGGAAGTCTTGGATTTCATCGGATGGGGGTCGTGCATGCCAAGGGAAGCTTGGAGGTTGCCCTCCCCCTACCTCTTCACTACATGTATGTAGCCACCATGCCCCTTTGTTTGGGCGTTTTGCCTGGTTTTTGAGGGTATTTGGGGCGAACAGTGGCTGTTTTTGGCCGTAAAATTGCACAGATTTGGGAGGGTACCTCCGGACTTGGCGCCACTGCTGAGGGCTGCCACCGGTGATTTTTTGGCTCTGAAATGCGAGTTGGCAAGGCCATTAATTAGGCTCCAGGAGGGCTAAGATACAGTCAAGCTGGAGGCGTTGGGACAGAGGAGTGGCCAAAATGAAACTGTGAGGTGCTCGTTGCCTGTTGCTTGTTTGTTGCTTGCTACTTAGCCACATTTAAGGCCAGAAGGGGTGTAGTATTATATATCCTCTTATCTACACCCTGCTCCCAAGCTCTATGTGGCCCCATAATACGGCTCTGAGATGCACGTGAAGGGTACAACCTGGTGCAGACATGTGGCGGCAAGGGGGTAAACTGGGCTGAATTGTGCTCCAAATGGGCTAAAAAATACTAGTTTGGGCATTTGGAATAGTCTTAGATCGCTTTTGGAAAAACGCATTTTGGACCCATTTTGGACGCATCCTTCGTCCCAAAGAGACCCATTTTGGGAGCATTTCTCATTTTTCAAGTTGCGAAACACGTCACCACGGCCTCAAAACGGGCTACAACACTTGTTTGAGCATCCTGGATGGTCCAGTAATCACTTTTGAAGAACACATTTGGAAGGGCATATTTTCAATTTTTTTTGAGATTTTGCATGGCCTGAAAAGCGTTAATACGGGCTAAAAGCGTGCCAAAGGCGCTTGTTTGAGCATCCCAAGTGGTCTAGGAACATCTTTGAAAAAATGAGGTCTTTTCTCCCCAGACACCTTGGTGGACCCACCGTTGGCCCCCGCCGTGCGCGGGCTGGGCTGCCTTGCGGCTCCACCACCTGACCACAGATGAAGGTCACTAAAAGGCTCTTTGGCACGCTGAAGTCAGGACGCACACGCAGTGTAGCCATAATCTCCCCTGTTAGGGCGTTTTGCCCGGGCTTTGGGGCTTTTTTGTCCGAAAAATGGGTTTTCTCTGGCCAAAAACTGCGCATATTTAAGAGGGTACCTCCCGACATGGCGTCACCACCCCGGACCCCGACAGGTGAGTTTCAGCTCAGACCTTGGATTCGGCGGGGCCACCACCTAGGCTCTAGGATGGCTGAAGTAGTGACATGTATCCCATGCCCCCCCCCCTCCCCTTGAATGGCTCTGTGTTTCACAGTATCCAACCCTATCACCTACTCTGCCCCCTGGTCTTATGCCGTGTGCAACTGTGAAGCCAATGAGCCGACAATTTCTGTATGTGTGGCTTACATGCAATTTTGGGCATGGAATTTGAGATCTTTTATCATGGTATCGCTTCTTAGTCAACAGAATAGATATTCATGCACTCCAGCAGTTCAGCTGAGGACTGACCCCGCGCGCGTGCTCTCCTGGTGTCCCATTTGCTTGTGCCTGCTCTCTGCTGCTCTGCCTGTCCTTTACTGCAGGCCGAGCGACTGAAAACTCTTCTAGACGGGTGCTATTAGTGTTGGATCTATCCTGCTACTGAAGAGGACGCGAATCACAGGCAAGGGCGACTCTGGTGGATGATAGAAGGCCAAGGACTGTAATCTAGCTAAACCCTGGTGGAACAGAAGTTGTACAAAAAAATGGGCCCATTTGCTTCAGCATTTGCCACACCTACCTCTATGGGGGATCATGAGTCCCTTGAAGCTGGAGAAGGCCAGGTGTATGAGGAGCTGAATTGCAAGTGGCTGACATAGGCGCACCGGACCGGAAGAAAGTACATCGTTCGTTGCTCCAAAAGTGAACTCTTCCTTTTCGTCTCCTGCTTTGGTTCGTCACTTTGCAATGTCACGCTGTTGAGTTCCTCACCCAACCTATGTATTTATCTTTTTTTGTCACCAACATGGTCTTCTCTGAATACTCACAAGTGAATGAATAATGAACCTAGTGTCTTGCACATTAGCTTCCTTCATGCTGTGTGTTCAATGCAGGAAGGTCGACAAGCAAGCTTGAATTTTAGACAATTGCACCATATGATGACACCACACTCATTCATTTTATTCATTCAACTGACCTTTGCAAGTGTGGTACTACAGTGCTTGGTCAGGTTCATTTCAGCCTGTCATGGGTTGGTTTATTGCTTGATTTCTGATGAAGATCATTGTGTTGTGATTGCATACTTCCGAGAGTTTGTTCCTATTGCCTTTGAGGAGATTGCCCAAGGTTGTTGCTACTCAAGACAAGTAGGTATATTTGTGAAGTACTTTGAGGTGAATGTTATTGAGCTCATTCTACACTTCGTGGCCATTTGATTTGGGTATCTCCCTAACCGCATGCTTTTCCAAGACGTAGGTGGATCCTTTGCAATCAGGTTGCGCCATGTGAGACCGTAGACTAATGGTTTGCCTTCGGTCCAACATGTCAGGGATATCTTCCCGTGGAGTCCATTTTGGGATGTGCTCCGCCCATGGCGTGGTCAAATTCTTGATTCTTTTCACCCTTGCTGTGTTGTTGACCAAGCGCCCACCGTTCCCTAAGAATTGAGGTGAGGTCTCTAACTTAGGTGAGCTTGGGACCCTTCCTCTCCATGTTTGGTACAAGGCCATCTGCTTCCTTTCCCCGTGTGTTTAGGCAATCTCCTCTCTTTTTGCGATAGTGCGACTCTCCTCTCCTTTTGGGATGGGGACACTCGCCTCCTGGGTCAGCGATACTCCCCTCTCCTATTGGGATAGGGAGACTCTCCTCTCAATGTGGAGTAGGAAAAATCTGCTCTCTTCATCGAATACTGATTGTCCTCTTCTCCTGGGATAGGGACATTCTCCTCTCCACATCGGATAGGGATTTCCTTCTCTCTGCAAGATAGGGACTCCAAGTGCATGTGGCAGCATGTGCCACCTGGCAGCCCACACACGCCGTCCTCAGGCAGCATGGGGCGCCAGCACCCTCCTGCCGCCGCCACCGTGTTGGACGCCCACGGCTGGCCACGCGCACGGCGGAGGCCCCAACCCTCCGCTGGCCATGCCAGTCGGCCTCCCACACACGGGAGCCAGGGACCTATACCAGGGAACGATATCAGGACTACAGAGTGCGAACCAACCATATACCCTTGTGCCTGTGGTTGGTTGTGTGCCCGCCCATGTGCCCCCCTCCCTCCCGGACGGCGCGCACAGGAGCTCGCAACACCGGGGGCGGGCCGGCCACAGAGTACCACGGGCAGAGGTAACTAGCTGCCCACAACACCAGGGTCACGCTCTCGCCCCCCCCCGCCCAACGACGGCTAGGCCCTCAGACCACCGCCATCAGCCGCGTTACAGCGGCTCACGAGGAGCAGCCACCTCGACGGCATGTTCCGGCAAGGCGCGGTGTGACCATGGACTTGGGCGTGTATTCCCCACCTCAAGGTCCTCGCGCAGCCCCCAACCGACCGCTGCTTCTCACAGGTCGGGTCACCCTCCCCCCCGCAGCGGGGGAGGGTTCCGGGGTGTCGCCCACAGGTGGTCCCTCCCTCAGTCTGACACACACCAAACCCTCCGTGACACGGCGCCCCCGCTGCCCCTGCCATCTTCGTCGGTGCCCGCCTCGGCAGTGTAGCGCCGGCCGACTGCTCCCATGCGCTCTGCTCACGGAGACCGTGTCTGGCAATTTCTCCCGCCAGCATGTGCTGGGCGCCACAACAACGCAAAAACAACACTACATATATATATATATATATATATATATATATGTATCGTCTTATCTACACCCCTCTCCCCAACGCTCGGTGACTCCATCATACGGGTCTAAAGTACTTGCGAACAGTATAACGTGGTGCATACATGTGGTACAAGGGGTAGAGGCGGCTTAAATTGCGTTCAAAATAGGCTAAAAACATTTGTTCTGAGCATCCTAAATGGTCCAGGATCCCTTTTGCAAAAACGCGTTTTTGACCCACTGTGGACCAATTTGTGGTCCCCCAACGGCCCGTTTCCAAGAGATTTTGGTATTAGCCATGCACCAAAGTGTCTTACAATGGGCTCAAAATGGCCTAAAAACATTTGTTTGAGCATCCAAAATGGTCTAGAATCTGCTTTGAGAAAGCACGTTTTCGAGCCTTTTTTGACCCATCTTTGGTCCTAAAATGGCCCTTTTCCAAGGCATTCCAGAATTTTCCATGGCCCAAAACGCGTCACCAGGAGCTCAGAACAGGCTGAAAACACTAGTTCGAGTTACCCAAGTCATCTAGGAAAAATGTTGCCAAAAATGATTTTTTCGCCCCGCGGAGCCTGGTGTACCCACCGTTCGCCCCAGCCGTGCGCTAGGCCGGGCTGCTCTCCGGCTCTGACAAGTTTACCAGTGGTACGGGGGTCTAGGTGGCTCGTTGCACGATTCTGTTGCTTGGGAAGGACAGACGGTCGGGGGTTGCGGCTGCACTAGCTGCCCTTGGATGTCGGATTGGAGCCACGTTGCCCATAATACGGCCCGTGCTTGTTTTTGGCGTGTTGGTGCACATTGGCAGATTTTGGGGCATTTTGGCGCGTTTTTGGGGCGTTTTTCGGACATATTGTGCAGTTCAAGGGCACTGAAGGGCTCTTTGACACGATGAAGTCTCGCTCTATGTGTATTGTATTTCCACTGTTTCCCTTTGTGTGGGCACGTTGCCCAGGTTTCGGGGCTTTTTGGGGCGGAAAAAGGCTCTTTTCGGCCCATAACTGCGCAGATTTGGGAGGGCACCTAGGACCTTGGCGTCCACGCACCAGGCAGCCACTGGTGATTTTTTGGCTCAGGCGCTGATTTTGACAAACAGGTGACCTAAGCTCCGAGATAATTACATGGACAACTGATCCGAGGCGTTGGAACAGGGCAATGGCCAATAAGCCATGGACACGTGCTGTTGTTGTTGTTGGTTGTTGTTGTTAGCTAGATTTAAGCGGAGGGGGGTGTAGTAATATATATATATATATACATACATATATATATATAAATACTTATAGATGTATATATGTGTGTGTGTTTGTGTCCTCTAATCTAGACTCCTATCAAAAGCTCTCAGTGGCTCTGTCATACGGCTCTGAGGATTGTGCAAAGGGTACAACGTGGTGCATACATGCGGCTGAGAGGGCTAAACTCTGTCAGAACGTGCTAAGAACGAGCAAACAAAAAATTGTTCCAGCATTCCAAATGGTCCAGGATCCCTTTTGGAAAAAAATGTTTTGGACGCATATTTGACCCTTTATTGGTCCCGCAACTTACAATTTTCAAGGCATTTTGGCCTTTTCCATGGTCCAAAACGGCAGAACCCGGAGCTCTAAATAAGCTAAAATCACCTGTTTGAGCATGCCGAATGGTCCAGGATCACTTTTGGAAAAACACGGTTTGGACCTGTTGTTGTCAATGCCTTATGGATTTTGCATGGCCAGAGACGCACCACCACGTGCTAAGAACGCGCTTGTTAGAGCATCCCAAGGAGTATAGGAACAACTTTGAATGGAATTGTTTCTTCGCCCCGGGAGCCCTGGGGGACCCACTGTTGGCCCCAACCGTGTGCGGGCCGAGCTGCTCTCCGGCTCCACCAAATGACGACTGTTACGCGGCTCTAGGTGGCTCGTTGGGCGTTTCTCAGGGTTGGGGACCTCAGAACGTTGGGGGTTGAGGGTGGACTAGCTGCCCTCGGAATTTCGATTTGAGCCAGGTAGCCCAAGATATGGCCCCTTCTTGGTTGTTGATGTGTTGGTGCATATTGCGCATACTTCGCGGATCTTTGGCGCCCCCCTTTGGGCAATTCCTCGGACATATCGCGCCCATGAAGGGCATTAGAGGGGTCTTTGACATCGTGAAGTCAGGTGCTACAAGTATGTAGCCACCATACCCCTTCCTTCGGGCGGTTTGCTTCGTTTTTGAGGGTATTTCGGGCGAACAGTGGCTGTTTTTGGCCGTAAAAAGTGCACAGATTTGGGAGGGTAACTCTGGACTTGGCGCCACTGCTCAGGGCTGCCACCGGTTATTTTTTGGCTCTGAAATGCGAGTTGGCAAGGCCGTTCATTAGTCTCGAGGAGGGCTAAGATACAGTCAAGCCAAAGGCGTTGGGACAGAGGAGTGGCCAAAGAGAAACTGTGAGGTGCTCGTTGCCTGTTGCTTGTTTGTTGCTTGCTTGTTAGCCAAATTTAAGGCCAGAAGGGGTGTAGTATTATATATCCTCTTATCTACACCCTGCTCCCAAGCTCTATGTGGCCCCATAATACGAGTCAGGGATGCACGTGAAGGGTACAACCTGGTGCAGACATGTGGCGGCAAGGGGGTAAACTGGGTTGAATTGTGCTCCAAATGGGCCAAAAAAAACTTGTTCGGGCATTTGGAATAGTCTAGGATCGCTTTTAGAAAAACGCATTTTGACCAAATTTTAGACGCATTTTTTGTCTGGAAAAAGACCCATTTTGAGGGCATTTCTCATTTATCAAGTTGCGAAACACGTCACCAACTCAAAACGAGCTACAACCACTTGTTTGAGCAACCCGGGTGGTCCAGTAATCACTTTTGAAAAACACATTTGGAACAGCATATTTCCAAATTATTTTGAGACTTTGCATTGCCCGAAAAGCGTTAATACGGGCTAAAAGCGTGCCAAAGGCGCTTGTCTGTGCATCCCAAGTGGTCTAGGAACATCTTTGAAGAAATGAGGTCTTTTCTCCCCGGAGACCTTGGTGGACCCACTGTTGGCCCCCGCCGTGCGCGGGCCGGGCTGCCCTGCGGCTCCACCACCTGACCACAGATGAAGGTCACTAAAAGGCTCTTTGGCACGCTGAAGTCAGGACGCACACGCAGTGTAGCCATAATTTCCCCTCTTAGGGCGTTTTGCCTGGGATTTGGGACTTTTATGTCCGAAAAATGGGTTTTTTCTGGCCAAAGACTGCGCATATTTAGGAGGGCACCTCCCGACTTGGCGTCACCAGCCCGGGCCCCCACAGGTGAGTTTCAGCTCAGACCTTGGATTTGGCAGGGCCACCACCTAGGCTCTAGGATGGCTGAAGTAGTGACGTGTATCCGATGCCCCCCCCCCCCCCTTGAATGGCTCTGTGTTTCACAGTATCCAACCCTATCACCTACTCTGCTTCCCTGTTTTATGCCGTGTGCAACTGTGAAGCCAATGAGCTGACAATTTCTGTACGTGTTCCTTACATGCAATTTTGGGCATAGAATTGGAGCTCTTTTATCATGGTATCGCTTCTTAGTCAACAGGATGTATATTCATGCACTCCAGCAGTTCAGCTGAGGACTGACCCAGCGCGCGTGCTCGCGTGGTGCTCCATTTGCTTGTGCCTGCTCTCTGCTGCTCGGCCTGTCCTTTACTGCAGGCCGAGCGACTGAAAACTCTTCTGGACGGGTGCTAATAGTGTTGGATCTATCCTGCTACTGAAGAGGACGCGAATCAGACGCAAGGGCGACTCTGGTGGATGATAGAAGGCCAAGAACTGCAATCTAGCTAAACCCCGGTGGAACGGAAGTTGTACAAATTAGTGGGCGCATTTGCCTACCTGTATGGGGGATCATGAGTCCCTTGAAGCTGGAGAAGGCCAGGTGTAAAAGGAGCTGAATTGCAGGTGGCTTACATAGGCGCACCGGACCGGAAGAAAGTACATCGTTCGTTGCTCCAAAAGTGAACTCTTCCTTTTCGTCTCCTGCTTTGGTTCCTCACTTTGCAATGTCACTCCGTTGAGTTTCTCACCCGACCTATGTATCCCTTTTTGTCACCAACATGGTCTTCTTTGAATACTTATAAGTGTATGAATAATGAACCTAGTGTCTTGCACATTAGCTCCCTTCATGCTGTGTGTTCAATGCAGGAAGGTCGACAAGCAAGCTTGAATGTTAGACAATTGCCTCATATGAGGATGCAATATATCTGGTTGCATGATCACACTCATTCATTTTATTCATTCAACTGACCTTTGCAAGTGTGGTGCTACAGTGCTTGGTCAGGTTCATTTCAGCATGTCATTGGTTGGTTTATTGCTTGATTTCTGATGAAGATCATTGTGTTGCGATTGCATACTTCCGAGAGTTTGTTCCTATTGCCTTTAAGGAAATTGCCCAAGGTTGTTGCTACTCAAGACGAGGAGGTATATTTGTGAAGAACTTTGAGGTGAATGTTATTGAGCGCATTTTACACTTTGTGGCCATTTGATTTGGGTATCTCCCTAACCGCATGCTTTTCCAAGACGTAGGTGGATCCTTTGCAATCAGGTTGAGCCATGTGAGAGTGTAGACTAATGGTTTGCCTTCGGTCCAACATGTCAAGGATTTCTTCTCGTGGAGTCCAGTTTGGGATGTGCTCCGCCCATGGCATAGTCAAATTGTTGATTCTTTTGACCCTTGCTGTGTTGTTGACCAAGCGCCCACCGTTCCCTAAGAATTGAGGTGATGTCTCTCACTTAGATGAGCTCGGGACCCTTCCTCTCCATGTTTGGTACAGCGCCATCTGCTCTCTTCCCCCGCGTGTTTAGGGAATCTCCTCTTCTCTTGCGATAGTGAGACTCTCCTCTCCTCTTGGGATGAGAACACTCCCCTCCTGGGACAGCGATACTCTCCTCGTCTATTGGGATAGGGACACTCTCCTCTCAATGTGGGGTAGGAAAAATCTCCTGTCCCAATCAGATACTGATTGTCGTCTCCTCATGGGATAGGGACATTCTCCTCTCCACATCAAATAGGGATTTTCTTCTCTCTGCAAGATAGGGACCCCAAGTGCATGTGCGC
This sequence comes from Eutreptiella sp. 'Long Island Sound 2002', assembly GCA_964036045.1. Taxonomy (NCBI): domain Eukaryota; phylum Euglenozoa; class Euglenophyceae; order Eutreptiales; family Eutreptiaceae; genus Eutreptiella; species Eutreptiella sp. 'Long Island Sound 2002'. The sequence goes on from OZ038380.1 coordinate 53,039,924, forward strand.
TCTCTTTAGTCATGGTTAGGAAAAAATTGTGTCTCCATACACATGCTCTCCTGGATTGGGCTATGTGAAGGTCGAGCTCTTCTTGGCATGAATTGGTGTAGGTCCCTCCTAGGGCAATGGGGATATGGCAATATATATGCTTGCGGGCGGGACTCCCTCTCTTTGGGTTAGGACAATCGGATATACTCTCAGCGGGGTTGAGTATACCCTCTCTTGGAATTTGGAATTGATGTGCCATGGCATGAGGGCGCAAGGTCTTCAGGAACGAGGTCCTTGTAGGTTTCGGGAGGAATCCCGAGAAGATCTCTTGGTTGTTGATCCAATTTTTAGGATGCTTTGGCGGGATCAAGTACAATCCTTTCTCTCTCCATCCACCCTCGTGGGATTGCAGGTCTCCTGAGGATATGAGATCAATCAATTTGTTGTGGTCATCTTCTGTGCATGCTCGCCGGTGAGTGCACCTCGGGTCTCGCTATTGCTTTCCCATTGACCTCAACTGTTAATGCATTGTGTGGAGTTTTCCATTGTGATGTTCCATGATCATGACCGTGACCTTCAGGACCATTGAGATATGGGGAACATTCTCCTTAGGTACTTTTGTTGGACTGTTTTGTATGTTATTGGATTTTGGTGTACATACCTTTGTCTCCTTTTGTGTTAGGCGGCACAAGTTGTACGTTTGTTTGTGTACTGCTCACAAGCAGTCAAGATGTGTATTCAGTGTTGGTCCCCAATGATTTTACTTTGTACAGCCGCGTGTCTAGGGAAGGACGACCCCCTAGGACCCGCGCCAAAACAAACGTAGCCGACTTGAACTCGTTCAACGTCGTCGGTCTTGGACAACTCCTTGCCGAACGGGTACTCGGTTGCTGGGCATAGGGCTTGGGACCATTGCCGCAGGGTCGTGCGGTGCCATGCTGTCCGGAGGTCTGTGCTTATTGTCTGACGAGGATGCGGTCTACAGCAACAGGCAAGTGGGTGCGTCTCCCTTGCTCATGTCTCCTCCCTCAAGAGCAGGACCTCTCGTTGCTCACGTGGCACGAGAATCAGGCTTTCCGCGCCTGCACCTAGAACCCACTAGGTCCGAGTCCAATATCTCGTCCAAGACACCATGGTCAATGGCAACAAGCGGGCAGGAACTGGCCGTTGCCCCGTTCCCATGCGGTACGATTACTGCAAGGGCTGGTATGGGAACAGCATTACCCCAACTCCAACCCCCAATGTCACGGCGGTGTCCCCGAAAGCTTGGAGCTGAGGGAGGATATGGGGGCCATCCGCCTGAAGGTCCTTCGAGAATCGCTGCGGGTGGAAGGTTACAGCTACTGCTTCTGCCAAAGAAGGTGGCTTGTACGGAGGCTGAATCCCAGGTCTGAAGAAGGGCTGTGTATGAGGACGAGGTGGGCAACGACAAGTATAGGCCCGCCCAAAGAATCAACCTTTTTATTTGGGACGTGATGCAGAAAGAATTCAGGGAACCGGGACAAGAACGCAAATTACATAAGTCACTTGGGGACCGGAAGCCCTCGTCCGGGGACAAGAACCAGGACAAAAACCAAAAAGAGTTCGAAGAGTTCCGAGCCTCTGAAGCGGGAGCACTGGTTCCCAGCGGTGAACCTGTAACGCTGGAACTCCCGCGCTCACAATCCACCCCAAGCAAAGACGCCATGGGCGATGTGCACATGGGCACTCCGGAGGCTCACCAAGCCAATGCCGCAGCATCCTCATCAACAGCTGCCGCATCATCCTGATCCGCAGCCCCTGCACCCACCACCCGGACAACCCGAAAATTGCAGATGTCAAAGAAGGCTGGAAGAGAGCAGAAGAATGCAAGAGGTGCACTGGGCGCCCTTGGCATCTCCAGGAACGGCAATACCTCCTTGTGGAGCAATGAGAACAACGAGAGAGGTGGATCGTCGAAGGGACGGCAGAACGCCAGAAAGGTATGGACTCCGGGCGAAGTGCGATTCAGCAGATCGTCGCGCAAGACGGGTCGCAAAGAGCCCAGGCCCTCAACAGCGAGATTGTGCGGGAAACCGAGGAGCAAGAGGCACAGAAAGAAGAAGCCTAACATGGGGCAAGGATGGCAGCAGAACGGTGTGCTGAGATGGAACAACAGGCGGAAGCGGGCCACCACTCAGATCTGGAATTACTGAAGCGCCTACCTCGGGGTCTCGCTGAAGAATATGGGCGTCAGTACCCATTCACCTCAAATCCACCAGCCGCAGCTCCTGAGGAGAAAATGATCCTCGATGAAGTTGAATTCAAGAGTTGAAGCACCCTCAGCAACGAAAGAAGTAAGCGGAAGAACAAGGGGAAGAAGAAGACAAAGATGGGCACCAAGCCCCAACAGTCCGAGAAAGGGAATTACACGACGTGTGATTATCAGGACTGCTTTGACTTCCGGGGTCATGCCGAGGTCTTTGTGAGCGCAGTAGCGGCGGGAAGTCGACCCCCGGATAGGAGTTTGTCTGACTCCACGGTGGAAAATCAAGAAGATCGCCTTCTGGAAGGTCTCGAAGCCCTGGAAGCCAGTCAGCCGAGTCCAATGACAGGGTGCGCATACGAGTGCATCCTGGACACCCACACGCTGCGCAACTGGATCGAGACCAATTGCGCGGTCACAAGTCCGCAGACTTCATTGACTGGTGGTCGGCAATCAATTCGACGAAGGAAAACACGTGGGCGGAGTCGAGCAGATAGATCAAAGTGCTGAATATGTTCACCAGAAAGCTCCGGAAGGAAGCTGCCATAGCCAAAAGAACATTGGGTCGACTCACTGCCGTGGCTGGAAAGGCGCAAAGAACAACCACACAAGCAGTGGAACAATCAGAGCACCACGCGCAAGCTGCCTATTCGCTGCAAAATCGCCTCGATGCCTTCAGTTCGGAATGACTAGAGGGGCATGGTGGCGTTCGTGAATCCCGCCCACAAGCCCCACTACGGTGCGCAGACGTTCAGCCCGCAGCGCTGTTGAAGGATCTGGACCTACATGCGGGAGAGATGGATATATCTCTCTCTGAACCCCTCCAGATGACCAATAGTCCGGGATCTCCCGGACCAGTGCTGCCCCCTCGACAAAATCTGGAAGGGTGTCGAGAACTCCTCCAGGAGCATCAGGTCGAAGAGGATACTTAGCTGTACCGCTGGCCGCTGGGTATCACTGGGTTCGGGTGGAAGTAAGGTGGCAGCATGAGAGACTTCGGAGGGTACAAGAAAGCCAGGGCGTCAACGGTGGGCGAACCGTTATGAAGAGGTAGGTAGCTAGGTCGACTCGGGACTGGGGTTGCCCCGCAGGGGGGACTTACCAAGGGGCTTTTGCTCACCCACCCACCGCCCTACTGCACGTGCCCCCACAAAGCGGTTCCCCCACATGGGGGCAGGGCGCAGTCGCCGCGATCAGTACCCTACAGCGGGTTCTGCCCAGAGAGGTAACCCATGTTCGACCGAAGTCTCACATTCCTCTCCTTCGGGCGGATGATACGTGGGGGAGGGTCCCACCGCACATCCTCATCAACATCCGGATTCTGGGGCCCAGGGGCCCGGAGCCATGCCATAGGCCCTGTCCTGCAGGCACCCCCACCTGGGTTGGTTTTCAGTAGGTGTGAGGCGACTTGAAGAAGCACGTGCTACGGGACTCGCATGCCCCTGCGCACACTCACACCTCCTGACTCGGTCGAGCTTGCGCTCTCCCGGGGGGCCGGGAGTTTGAAGTAGGTCGTTGTGGCCGGTTGGTCGGTCGTATGGTACGGTTGCGGTGTAGTTTGTTACTGTAGGTTGGTCGGTTGCGTGATGGTAGAGCCAAGTTTTGTTCGTGGGCATGGTCGTCGGCGGGCGCGGCGCACCACGGTGTCACCAACCCTTTGGAGGCGGTTCCCGTTTCGACCCGTGCACGCCTGGCTGGTTTGGTGTTGGCCGGCTTGCGTGTGGTCTGTTTACGGTCAAGTGGCGGCTGCAGCTGCGGTGTTGTTGGTTTGCGGTCGTCTTGGTCGCCTCATGGTCGGCTTGGTTTGCGTGGGTTCCATTTCGCTGCTGCCGGTGGTCGTTCTGCCGCATGTTGTCTATGCAGCCGGCATGTCCGTGTCGGTGCTGGTCAGTGGCGTCGTGGTTTGTCCAAGTGGCGTGTTGTGTAGTTTGTTACCGTTGGTTGGTCGCGTTTGTATTGGCAGCGTTGCGGTGTTCTGCTGTGTTCGTAGGTACGGTCGTTGGTGGGCTTGGCGCACCACGGTGTTGCCATCTCGTTGGGCGCCGTTTCCGTTTCGACCCGTGCACGCCTGGCTGGTTCGGCGTTGGCCGGCTTGCGTGTGGTCTGTTTACGGTCAAGTGGTGGCTGCAGCTGTGGTGTGGTTGGTGCGCGGTTGTCGTGTGGGTTCCGTTGCGCTGCTGCCGGTGGTCTTATCGTCGAATCCTGCCCGTTTAGCCAGCACGTTTGTGTCTGCATCGGTTTGTTGCGTCTTGGTTTGTACAAGTGTTGTGTAGTGTAGTTTGGGAACGTTCGTGGGCCGCGTCCGCAGTGGTAGAGTCCCAGTGTTCTTCTGTGTTTGTGGCCATGGTGGTCGGGGGGCGCGGCTCGCCACGGTGTCGCTAGCTCGTTGGACGTCGCTCTCGCACCGGCCCATGCACGCCCGGCCAGCCTGGCACTGGTCGGTGTGCGCGCGGTCTGTTCACGGTCACGTCGCGTCCGCTGTAGTGGTTCTGGCGGTGTGTGGTCGTGTTAGTCGCCTCTTGGTTGGTTTGTTCAGCGTTCATATCTTGTTGTCGCAGCGGGCGTTCGCGCAGTCCGATTTGTTGTGTGCAGGTGTTCTGCTTGTTGCGATGTTGGTCGGCCCCAGGTGTGTGGGGCCGGCACGGCACGTTTGTACTGTGCGCCGTCCGCCCGCCGCGGGGGAGAAAAGCCATGACAAGTGGTCGGACCGCTGTAAATAATTTTTTCCCCTGTCGGTGCCGTGTTCCCTGCCCCGCCCTGGCAGTGTTGCATGCACAATCCATTATCCGGTATTTCGTGGTGCTGCGTAGCCGTACTTCCAGTTTTGCTTGTGCCACTCATATGTACACCCCCCGTCGGTGGCAAGGCCCCGCCAGTCCCCCTCCGTGTGTCCCTGTGCTCCCTATGGGAGCCCCAGGGTGTTGTTTCAGCTCGGTGTTGCTGTGCTCGTGCTCGTGCCTGTCTCCCTGCCGTGCGCCTGCTCGTGTTGTGCGTTGCGGGTCATTCGGGTGGCGTGTCTGTGTCACGGTGCTTGGTGTGGTTGCTAGGATGGTTAGGGTGGTCCGGCTTGTGCTGTGGTGTCGGGACGCTCTGTCCGGCTTTGCAGGTTGAGCTCGGCGTAACACACCCGTGCCTGTTGGCAGGGGGGTCGGCGCGGCCCTGTGTGGTGAGCTTGTGGCCCCCCGCATGCCCCGGGTGGGGTTGTGGAGGACAGGAGTACCGGGCAGTCTTGCAGCCCCCCTCCCCTAGTGACCCCTTTTGCACACCTTTGAGCGTAGCGGTTGAACAGCGGTTGAACCCAGTTGAACAGCATGTTGCTGTTCAACCCCCCAGTTGAACTCGGTTGAACGCGGTTGAACAGTTCAATTGGCCTATCGCGCCAATCGGTGGCGCGTGCTCACGCGATCACGCGTTCAACAGTGGTTAATTGGTAAATGTAGCCTGTCCCACAATTTTGGTTTTGAGCTGTTCCCTAAAACCCAGTTAAAACCTGGAACCTACTACCAATGGGCAGGTGGCGGTGTGGTGACCACATACATGAAAAGTGGAGCCGGCACGTGGTGGCCAACACGTGGCGGTAAAGGGAATGCACATGGTGTGTAGTAGTTGCCACCTGCTCGCTTTTTACTATATACATGACGCATTGAATTGAAGAATATTTAATTTCACCTTTGTGCAATATGGTAGTGTCACCAAAAATAACGTAACAATAAGAACAAATTAGAGCACCAAGAGATTCCCCATTGTGGTTTCTTACTTGTATGCAAGGATCCCTCTCATTTTACAATCAAAAATGCCAACGTCAAACTTGAAGCAATGTATTGCAGATCACTACACTGGATTACAATCGGATGAATTGATGAGTGATTTGGTCAACTTGTTCACCGCATCCAAGGGTGGTCGTACACTATGGGAACGCCTCAAGACTAGAATGGGTAGTGGGCGGCGTAGTCGACGCAATGACCGGAAGGTCATGGAAAGGGTGTTTACACCCAAGGATGCCGTCCGGTTGATCCTTGACTTGGAAATGCCGAAAAATAGGTGCTCTACATGTCCTACATGCCTACCATGGTGCGCCGCATGTATGCAAGGAGTGTTCAACCGTATGCGAGATGCGTTCAAGTGTGCGGTTGAACACATATGAAACAAATGCGACTCATGTTTGTGCAACATAGAGTGCCTACCTAGGTTTCATCGAACTATCATGTATATGTCTTCTTCCACATGCAATTTTGGCCCCATTTACATGCTACCATCAAGTGTTTTTTCATGAAAACAACAAATTGAACATTTGTTAAAGTCATGTTCAACTGCCCGGTTGAACAAGTTGAACGATTTCAACCAACGCTCACGTTGTGCACCAACGTTCACGTTGTGCGCGTCACTTTGTTCGAATTAACATGCCTCAAATTTAGGTACAAGAATCTAATATCTTGGGCCAACCGGCGAACAAAAGCTGCCCAAGAAAAGTTGGATGTTCATTGGGTGCACCCATTTCCATCTTTCAAGCGTATGCACCGTGAATGGCAACGATTGGGTAAGGCGCAAAAATTGGAAACCACTATTCACAATGGCAAAGTTGGTGTACGATGGGACTTACCGCATTTCTTTAATTATGTCGCAACACAAAAGGAGCTCATGGAGTCCATGGACTTTCCAATGATCGATGGCGAGCAATTATTCGTCATCATAATTAGAGGCGACGGGTTCCCATGTGGCTCACGCCCATGGGTGCAAATTGCGATTGGCTTTGCCAATCACATGGAAAAGGCCCGCACTCTTCAATATAATTGGACATTGGATGTCGCATTGACATCTGAACATGACGACGAAGCAATGCGTGTCTTATTTTGTGCCACGTTGCAACACATCCAAACCATCATTGATAGTGGATACATCCAAATGAATAATGTTTATTATCGTGCACGAATCATGTTGGGTGGAGACTCTCCATGGTTGCGTCTACTTTTAGGATTGTCGCCTTACTTTGCCATTGGAAGCATCTACTCTTTTTCCACATGGTGTAGTAGGCGTGAACGATGGATGAACACTAAGGTGCGGCGCACAACGCACCTTGATGGAAAATTCCGCGCTTTGTACGATAAAGGTTTGGATTGCACTACGGCCAAAGGGTGCACTTCAAAACCAATGCTCCGCGTGGATGACCGCACACGGTTCATTGTGATGTGCATTTTGCACTTGGTGATCCGACTTGGCGACTATCTTACACACTTCATTCGCGCGTTTTGCAAACGTTTGCTGCCTCTTGTCCGTGCACGCGTGCAAACCGTGTTGAATGAATCTAAGACTAATATTAGTCTCAAAGGTAAGGCAAGCCCGGACGGTGAGGAGACATGGCGTCTCCTCGCTAACTGGACAATAATAGGTAAGACCATGAAGTTGCCTCCAAAGTATATATCTATTGTACAAGAAATGGCAAACCTTTTGACGGCCATGCAATCATGGCGCTACGAGGCCGCGGCCCTTTCAAAGTGTAAACGTGTGGCACGTCGATTTCAGAAATTAATTTGTCCGCATAAGCGGTCACCTTACCTTTTGTGGCTTAGAAGAGAGGCTACGGAGGTTCTGCAAAATATTTACCCATGGGGGGCGGGAATGTTTAGTGGGGATATAGTAGAATCACTAAACTATATATTAAAAGACCACTTCTTATGCTCAAGTGGGCGTGGCGGTGGCCCCGGTGGGCGTGTAGCTCGTGATAAGCGCATGCTAAAACAAGCGCACGAAAGGATCTTTCTGGCAAAAGAGCTACCACGGTGGGAACGTACGAGTGCGGGTGGAGAATGATCAAACTCTAGGTGTGGGCTATGTGGTTTGTCGTTGGTGCTTCATACTTTATGCTCAGTGTTCCGTGTGCAACCGTGTTCAGCGGCACTTCAAGTTGTTCAACCGGTCGGTTGAGGTGTGCAAGCATGTTCAACCGCGCGAGTGTCTATTTTTCTTTGTTTTTAGGGGGGGGTCATGGAAGGACAACAAGCGTCGGCGCAACAAGCGATTGGGCTCGCACTCATGCAGTTCTTACAAGCCGCACAAGGGGTACAAGGACCGCAAGCACCACAAGGTGCCCAAGTGCCACAATTGGGACCACCGCAATTGGCCGCGCCGCAATTGCCACACCCAAATGTAATTGCGCCGACCCAAAGTGGGCCTACGGGATCAACGGGGCCGATAGGCGGGGGTACAACAGGAGGAGCATCCTTGCCTTTGCCACAAGTGGTCCCAGCGTTGGATGCTTTGTTCCCAGCGAAGGAGGAGTTGACCCAATTTGGGGTGTGCCACGACTCATCGTCGTTGGCGGATGACTCCCCTCAATGGAGATGGCTCCGGGACATCACACCCCGGTTCATGTACCGGAGGAGTGTCGGGGTGTGGATGAAAAAAAACGCCCAGTATGACCTCCATGGCCACCGGAGCCACCCGTGGACAACGAAAGCACTCACAGCCCAGAATTGGGCCGAGTGGAAACTTTTGAGGATTGGTTTGAGCACGCGCCCCGGAATTGCCATGACGTTGTCGGAGACCGCCCTCCATGCCCTCTTTAGGGTATGGGAATCCTACGGGCTGGGGACTGCAGTGGCACCCCAATGGACCGGCCCTGGGTGTGCTGGCCGAAGTGGCGGCCATGGCAAGGGCCATGGGCCGCAATTCTTTTTTAAAAACGTGGAGTCCGTGCCGCACAATTGGTATGACGCCTCCGACGCCACCAACTACAACGCGTCACGGCCATCCATGCTCGAGGTCGGGGGAACCATATCAAGTGGCGGGCGCAGCAAGAAGTCCAGCATGGAGGAGGCACCTGCAGCGGTTGCACCACCAACCACACTACCCAATGCGGCCACAAGCACTTCGTCAATGATGCGAGGCGTGGAGCAGGTGTGTGCAACAAGTGTTCAACCGGTGTTCAACCGTGTTCAACCGGGCAGTTGAAGCAAAGCGAACGGAGAGAGTATGGATACAGTCCGTGTGTGACACGTTCGGAGTGGATGTTTTGGGCAATTGGTGGCTAGGACATTGAGACCTGCATGTCTGGGATGCATACATGGTTCAATAATTGAATACCCTGTGTTAGTGCGCTGAGGGTGCCGTGCATATGAGGTGGTGGCCACATGTGTTCAACCGGTGTTCAACCGGTCGGTTTCGCACCTCAACCCCATTCAACCGCTCATCTCTCTTAGTTATCGGCCCAAGACGTCCCACCCCACATGTTCGTCATTGACAAACGCGGACCGGCGGTCATGCTCCATGGAGCATGGCCGCCATTACCCATCGATGAATGGTGGCATGGGCCAGGTGCACGGGTTTCCGATCGCGACGCCCTCGTGAAGAAATGGACCCGAGGACTCCATCGCGCACTCCAAGAGCTTGCACATGGCGGGTCCCCACATGCGATTGACACACATGCGATTGGCACACCCATGGAGTCCACCCCAAAGCATCGGAGTCAGTCGGGCAAGGCGAAGCAATTCCCCCAACCAATGTTTGGCGTGAAGGAGGAATTGAGGGATGACGTGAACACCGACGATGGCACGTGGTGGGAGAATTCTAATGCATGGTTTGCGCCGGATCATGGAGACGTGAAGAGTGAAAATCCCGTGGTCGACGAGGCAGAGAGCTCAACATCACCCTTCCGAGAAGAGCCAAAAGTCCACGTCCCCATTCGTGGACTCTTGAAGCCTCCACCAAAGGCAATTCCACAAGCAAAGGGAGGAAGTGCAAGCCCAAAGGTTTTGCTCCTCCAAGCGCAAACTGCGCTCAAACAAAGGGTGCAAGACAAAACCGACAAGAAGAAGAAGAAGGACGGGCGGGGAGTGCATTCCAAAAAGCGGCAACGGGTGGCAACGTCAGCGGACTCGTCGTCCGACTCAAAAGGGTCAAGTGCAAGCCAATTGTCGGACAATGATGAGGGGTGGACACCTCCCAAGAAAAAGGAGGCTCCCAAGGCAAACAAGAAGAAGAAGATCGAAGCAAAACCAAAGAAGGACAAAAAGGACAAGGACAAGAAGGAGAAGGCATCTCTGCGGCCCAAAGACGCCAACAACGCAAATGTGGGAGCAAAGGAAGGACAACGGTCAACACCGAACGTGACGGAGGCAAGTGGCACAGCGAAGGCAAGTGGCGTGACGAAGGCAAGTAGCGCGATGGAGGCAAGTGGCGCGACGGAGGCAAGTGCCGCGACAGAGGCAAGTGGCGCGATGGAGGCAAGTGGCGCAATGGAGACAAGTGCAAGCACAAGTACCACGGTGCAAGCAGGCGCACCAGCGGAAGAGGTGATGTCCCCATGTTCCTGCGTATGCATATGCCTCTACATTTGGTTGCAATGCGCCTTCACAACGTCGAAGCATGCCGGTGCTATAGTGTGTGGCGGTACGTCGTGAAATACGGTTGAACACGGTTGAACACTTCAACCGGTCGGTTGAACACGGTTGAACGCGGTTGAACTCGGTTGAACTCTCTGCAACGCTTGTGCATAGGAGATGGTGAAAGTGCAACGATTGGAGGAAAAACGCCGCCTCGACGAGAAGCGCCAAGAGGCACGTGAGAAGTTCGGGTTGCCAGCGGGATCCGCAGTACGGTGGGTGCTGACCGAGGGTCCAGACAAGCGCCACCGCATCGCAGTGGGCGCCGTGGCAAAGCCAACGAAGGACGACCCCAAGCCACGGAAGGGGGAGGAGATGGTGAAACTCCCCCCCCAATGGCCCGGAGAGCAGAGTGAGGCCAACGTCACGTGGCCAGTCATTGTGCGCCTCCGCCACACAGCGTTCACGAGCGAGGATGAGGCAAAGGCCATGTTGGCGAAGTGGGAGGAGAACATGGAGAAAGCGACCAAGGAAACCGAGAGCGGAGATGCAAGACATGGAGGCCACGACAAGGAAACCGAGAGCGGAGATGCAAAACATGGAGGCCAAGACGCGGCAACCGAGAGCGGAGATACAAAAGATGGAGGTCAAGATGGGGCAAGCACGGAAGCAATCGCAAGCACGGAAGCAATCGCGGGAAGTACCACCAATGCGTCGGACAATGGCACCAAGGAGGACTCCGAGGATCCCATGAAGGAGAGCACTTCAAATGACGTGGACGATTCCAACAAGGAGGGCATGTCCGTGGGGGATTCGAACAAGGAGGGCACGTCCGTGGACGATGCCAACAAGGAGGGCATGTCCTATGCCCTCAACAACCCCAAGGTGGAGCACGATGCCAAGGAGAATGAACGACCTCATGTTGGAGATGATGCAAAGGAGGAAGGTGGACCTCAAGACGGCATGCACGAGGGTGGGAGCGAAAGGGCAATGGCGAGCACAAGGGAGAAGGAGTGTGCCGATGATGGGAAGGAGGAGGTCGGACCGGAGACGCAAGCGCTATGGGCCGTGGACTCAAAGTGACTAGCCGACAAGGTCCATGAAGCCTTACAAGGCTTGAAGGGATGGCTCCACAAGAAGAAACATGGAGGAGAGTACCGCCGGATCCTATGGGGAGGAACAAGGAAGTTTCCGACGTTTACACACGTGGGCATGTCTAAGAGGACACATGATGATGCACATGTTGTGCGCCTTGTAAATAATTTCCTCACGGTTTGTTTACCGTCCCTCAGTTACACCGCAATTTCCATCGTGTGGGGCAACGGATGTGCACCCATGGATGTACACAAACATCCAAGGGATGACTCCGCGTTGAGTGGGGTGGTGGCGGTGGTTGATTTCCGTGGTGGTGGTTTCTTTACTACGGCGTGGATGGGTGGTGGGGGGGAGGGGGGGGCGCAGCGTCAAGCATGGATGCAATTTGGGCGTCAAATTGTGCAAGGGGTTGTTGTGGATGCACGAAAGGGGGTGATTTTCAATGCGTGGCGTACGCATGGGCCGGAGCGATGGGAGGGTGAAAGGTATGCCATTGTGGCGTATACATCTATCGCGTGGCACCGCCTTCCCGCTCCGATGCGCACTGAACTCCTGGACCTGGGGTTCCCATGGTGACAGGCACTGGGATTGTTCATCCAATTTGACGTGGATTGTTGGTGCCATTGTTGTGTGATTGCGATTACGTGCGGCATTTCTCCTAACGCGCTCCAGTGTGTGTTCAACCGTGTTCAACCGTGTTCAACCGTGTTCAACCGCGCGGTTGAACACGCAGTTGAACATGGCCGAACGCGTATGGGCGGCAATATGAAAGTAGCAGAAAATCCATGGTTTTGTGGTTATAATTGATTTGGATAAGGCAGGTGCACACTGCAAAAACCTCTGAACACCATCCACGATAGAATGGAAGCCAAAGGACCACAATGAAGGTCAAAGCTTAGGGGAATGTGTCAAGTGGGGTGTTCAACCGCATGGTTGAACACCAAGGCGGCGTTGACGCTACTCTTGGACATGATAGAAAGGGAGTGGCAATGTGAGGGGTATGGCATGGAATAGTGCATTGGGCATTAGTATGTTGTTAAAAGCATGGTACATCGTCATGGATGGTTTGGAATGGCATGGTGATACGTCAAAAGTTTAATTTTTGGTAAAATTGCACTACGCGCGGTGGGGGTGTTCAACCGCTGTTCAGGGGTGGTTCAAGGGCCCAGGTGAAGTCAGTTGAACACCGGTTGAACATAGGACATGGCACCATGGTGTGCAAAAGGGGTCACTAGGGTCCCTCTCATGGACGCTGTTAACTGTCTGCGGGGAGTGTGCCCCTCGTACCATTCGCATAGGTTATACGTGTCGTAACGTTACGCGTCCCAGGCGCTCAACTTCCCGGAGGAGGTGCGCGCCCGTCCCCGCGGTGCACTCATCTCCGGATGCTCGCCCTGGCGGTAATACTCCCGCCGGTGGTTCGTTAACATTCTTGTGGTTATCGGCCCAGCCACGGGTTCCGCGTATTAGGCCGGGCCCTTTGCCCGGCCCCTTGTGGATCCGGCTCGCCGGAGAGGAGGGTGAGGCGGGAGGACGGGTCCAGGCGTGGCGCTGCCCCGTTCCCTGCTGCAGGTGGGTCACGGGGTCCGAGAAGCGTGGCCCTCGCCCGGGGGGTTGTAGGAGGAAGTCGTGGGGTTTCCGTGCGTGCTTGACACCACGGGTTGCGAAGGCTGGCCTCCACTCTCCGGGCATCTGTTGCATATGTCGGGCAGGTTGACGTCCGTCCTGTCGGTTTGTCGGACCGTCAGGTGTTGCTGAGTTGTGTTGCGCGGCTGCGTGCCACTGGGTCGTCGCGGTAGGACCTGTGGCCAGGCGCGGCTCAGGGTCCTGGGGGGGCGTCCCATGCTTCGCACTGGGGCGCCGTGGAGGTTACTGAAGTTTGCGTGCACAAGGGCTGGGCGTGCCGCCCGGGTCTCTGCCCCAGTGCGGACGGCGGGTTGCCGTGAATTGCCCAGCGCCAGCGCCCGGATCTGGCGGCGTGCGCTGTTCGACAACACCCCCGTGGTCATAGATTCGGCCGCGGGCTCCGCGTGTTTGGCTGACCCCTTTGCCCGGCCCCTCGCGGACCCGTGACGTGGGAGAGGAGGGTCAGGTGGGATGGCGGCCCCGGGTGTGGCGCTGCCCCCTTTCCTTGTTGCAGGCGGGTCGCTGGGGTCCGGGAAGTGCGGCCCCTGTCCAGGGGTTGTGGGAAGAGGTCGCTGTGGTCGTATTTGTGTCCGACACCTTGGGCTGCTAAGGCTAGCCTCCACTCCTTGGGTTCCCGTCGTGCGTGCCGGGCAGGTGGACGCCGTCCTTGCTGGTGTGTCCCGTCGACGGGCGGTGCCGTAGCATGTTGCGCAGCCCCGCGTTGCTGGGCTGTATGAGGGGTCTTGTTGGGCGAGGTCTGCCCGATCGGGTTCGTTGTGGTTCGTGGCCGACCCCGCTGCCGCTGGCGTGACAGTCATCGTCCGGTCCTCTGACGCGAGTAGGCAGTCCAGGGCCCGCCGCGCCGTTTCTTCCCTGCGCTTGGCCGGTGTGGGACTCGTGCCGTGCGCGTGCGGCCGTGCGTCGTCGCTGCAGGTCCTGTGGTGAGCCGCGGGTCAGGGCCCTGGGTGGTTACCCACACGTCGTACAAGGGCGCTGCGGAGGGCACTGAAGATTTCGCGCACCAGGGCCGCGTGCGGCGCCCGGGCCTCCGTCTCAGTGCGGATGGCGGGCTGCAGCTGCCCGCCCAGCGCCAGTGCCCGGATCTGGCGGATCGCGAAGAGGGGGCATAGGTTGGGCTCAGTGGGGGTTTCCGCCGTCCGTTCCGGGATGGCCTCCATCTGCTGCCGGCCGTCGAGGTATAATCTCCACGCTGCTGACCGAGCCCTGGTGTGCGGCCAGCGGCGCCGCGCCCACCGCCAGAGGCAGTAGAGGGCGTGGTCTGGGTGCCAGGTGCCTGCCGTCCCCGACACAATGGCCGTCAGGGGGTTCGGGGGTTGGTTTTGGAGCAGGGGGGTAGGGTTGTCCGGCAGGCCCGTGCTCGCCCGGAGGATGGAGTCGACGGCCTCCAGGCTCCAATGGCTGTCCTGCGGGTGTGGGATGATCCGCACCTGGTAGTAGTGGCCATTCTCCAACATGATCATGGCGATAGTACCGGGGTCATGTTCGCGCGGCGGGGGCGCTGCGCGCGCCGTCTCTGGGTAGTGCGCCGTCAGGTTTGTGAGGTTGTGCCCCCTGCTACGGGCGGTCCCGCTTTCCCATGCCTCCAGGCCCTCCCGCGGTGGGATACGGAGGTTGTCGGGTCTCGTTGGTGGGGCGGCCCGCTCCCGGCCTCCGGTGGTGGGTGCGGGCCTGGGGTTCTGTTGGCGGCGCTATGAGCCCGTGTACCCAGCCCAGGTGTGGGACCCAAACGCCCCCTTGCGCCGGTTGGTGGGTGTTCAACCACCAGATCCACGCTTCAATGAGGTCGTCAGAGACCTGTGTCCCGGGGGTGACGAGCGCCTGGAGCTGTCGCACAAAGATTTGGGTTGTCGGGGCATGTGGCAGGGGGACTACGGCGAAAAGCCCGTTCGGGTCGACGTTACGGAGGTGTTCCCGGAGGGTGGCCACCAGCTCGCTCGAGGGCGTGGAAGCGTGGATGTCGTAGAGCGCCCTCAGTTCCGCTTCGTAAAAAGGAACCCGTGCCCCGTTGCTGTGGCGGTCGGGGGGGCGGGGGAGGCATGTCCACCCGGTTTTGGTCCAGTGCCGCGTCAGCCGGGAAGGGGTGCCGTGAGGTGGCGCCCTGTTGTCCCCCAGGGCACGTACTCCGTGGGGGGTTCCCGTTGCCGGGGTATCGAGCAGGGCTTGGCAGTGGGCAGTGGACCAGCGGGCTGCCGGGGGCTGGAGGTCCCTGTCATCTCTGTGTCCGCCCTTGGTCCGCTCGCGTCGTGTCCCGGCTGCCGCGATATGCCCTCCAAGGCCTGGCGGCTTCTGGACTGCGGGGAGGGCTGTCCCCCCGCCCCTTGCATAGGGCTGGGGTCGGGCGCGGGCTCCCTTGGTCGCGTGTCCGTGGCGTGTGGTCCTCTCGGTAGCAGATCGGCCGCTGACCCCGGGAGGGAGACGGCGGTTTAGCTGGACGTTTCGCCCGCTGTCTGGCGAGGGTCCGCTTGAAGCGTTGCTTGCCGCTCGCGCTCGGCCGGCGTGAGAATGGTGGGGATGTGCGTCTGCTCGGTGCGGGGCCTCTTGGACCGGCATCTGGGGTCGGAGGTCGATGATGTTCACCGAGCGTGGGGGTCGCGGGGGCCCCCCGTGGTCCCTGTCCATATCCTCATTGAAGACGACTGGTCGCGCTGCGGGGGGCGGCGTGCTGCTGCGGCGACGGGATCGGCCAGGGTGCCTCGTCGCTTGGCGCTGCTCTGGCGTGTCGCTCTGCACCCTCGAGGCGTGGGGACTGCCCGGGCTCCTCCGTGGGGCGAACGGCCGCAGGGGGCTGCTGTATGTGCCAGAGGGGGAACCCCTACCCGGTGGTGGGCCCCAGGGGTGTTCCGGTGAGTTTCGGCGCGCCGCCTGCCTGGAGGGGTCCGGGACGTCTTTGGACCGCGGCCGCCGGTGGCCTGAGGCGTGTCCCTGGTGGCCCGGTGATCCAGGGATGTCCCAGATATTATGGTACTGCATGGCCGTACGGATGCGCAGGGGGGCGCGCTGGTGCCACCGCCAGTGCAGTCCGTTCATTTCATCTGGGCTGTAGGCCCCCATATGCGCCATGAGCCGGGTGGCCACATAGCGCCATTGGCTGGGGTGGTCCATGGTGGCGGGGGGCGTGTGCCCTGTCCGATGACCAAACGTGACGTCTGCCATGGTGCGTGTTCTCTCCGCGAGGTGGCGGGACCGCGAAGAAAGTACCCATCGTATGCGGACCGCCAGTTCGAGCTGCTCCCCTGTGGCAAGCCTGGGGATCCAGAAGCGTAGGTCTTGGGTCGCTTCTTGCTCTGCTTGTTCGCTGGGGTGGCTGGCGTCAGCCTCCAAGCGTGCATAGTCTAGGTGTCCCCGCCCCCAGGGCGGGGCGGCCCCCGGCGGTGGGGCGACAGGCTCACTCGCGGTGTTGGTGGCCGCTTCCACGCGCGTGCCCTCATCTGGGGCGTTGCTCTCGTCCGTAGTCCGGTCCGCCGCGCCGCTCGCGGTCGCCTGCCCCTCGCCCGTAGTGGCAATCTGCCCCAGGGTGGTGTAGTCGCGCTGGAGGTGCGCTTGTCGTAGCACCGTGAGGGGCGTATCGTCCGCCTGGTCGCGTTGCGGCTCCGGGGGGACGTGTGGCATCTCCGGTGCTGGGACCGCCCGGGGATCATCCCTGCAGGAGTCCATGAAGGCATCGAAGGAGTCGTCGTCGCGGTTGTGCCCGCTGGGTGACATTCCTCCTTCGTCTGCGCGCTTGGGCGTGTCGGGTGTGGTTTCCCAGGCCTCTGACCCCGCGCTGATTTCCGGTGGATCTCGTAACAGCGCCTCCCCTGGCGTGTTCGCGTCTGCACGGGTCGCCAGGTTTGCCCGGGGGGGGGCGCCCGCGTGATCCGCAGTCGGGAACTTGTGGCGGCCGTCCGCACACCCGGTGTCCTGAGCTGGCCCCTCGGGTTCCGCGTCAGGCTGGCCATCTGCCAATGCCTCGTCGCCTCCGTGTGCTGTTTCGTTCGTCAGGTCGGCACTCCGCACTGATGGCTGGTCCGTTCCCCCGCCAGGTTCCCCCATTGGTGCTGGTGTCGGCGTTCGTTGCGGGAGTCTCTGCAGTCCTTCCGCGCCCACCATGGGCGCGTCGCGCTGCGGTTGGGTCGACGGTTTAGGCGGCACGGCGCCATCATCCGCCGGTGGCGGTGCCCCCCGGGCGTGGCCTCGCGCCACGGGTGGCGGCTCGGGTAGGCTCCCCGGGTCGGCGGGGTGCGGGGCGTCCGCCGGGGCGGCGGTGCGTGGGGGATCCGGGCCGGGGCCTGGGCCGGGGGCCGGGCGGCTGGGAGATGACGGTTCCGCCGGCCGTCCCGGCGGTCCGGTTGGTGGGGCGTGGTGCTGCTGGGGCACCGGCCCGCCGTGCGTTGTGGCCGCTAGGTCCTCCGTGCCGGACGTTGCCGAAGCCTGGGGGTTAGGCCCCCGGTGGGGCCGTGGGTGTGGGGGTGCCCGGCGTCGGAGGGCCGGGCGGCGGTGGCATTGGTCGGGGTAGCGGTGTTTGTCCGTGTGGCAAGGTTGTCGGTCGGCGTGTGCGTTGGGACCGCTGCCGGCCGGTCAGGTGCGCCATGGTGCGGGCAGGGTTCCGGGTGGGCCTGTGTTATTGCCGCTTGGCTGGCTGCCGGCCGTGGGCCGTGCGCAGGCGCGACGGGTGGTGTTAGGTGTTGCGGGCTCCCTGTGGGACTCGGGGCTGGTACCCTGTGCAGGTGTGCGGTGCCGGGGGGCTGCCCGGGCTGGGTACTCACCGCCCCCGTATTCGTGGGGCCGGGTAGGGCTCCGCTCCTGGCAGGTGATGCTCGGTGTCCCCGGCTCCCTGTGGCCGCGCCGTGTTTTGTTGGTTGTCGTTGCGCCGCCCGTTTGGACGCACGCTCTTGTTGGGGGCTCTGTGGTGTGCCGGCCCTAGATGGTGCCGGATCGCCTGTAGTCCGCGTGTTCGGCGGCAGCCGGGGGGGGGCGGAGGTGGATAGGTTGGGGGATGTGGAGGATGTTCGTGGCCCTAGTCGCTGTCGTGCCGCGGGATCGGGGCTCCGGGGGGTGATGGTTGCGGTGGTTCTCTGGGGGGAGTAGGATGAGCCGTCGAGCCGGGTACTTCTGGCCATCATCCTGGCAACCGCTGCATTGCCGTATGTGCCCGGTTGTGGTGGCGGGACGCCCGGCTGCAGGGTGCGCTGTATCAGCGATTTGAGGCTGCGTGGAGGGGGGATGCCCCTCCACGTGAGGTAGGCCGCCATCAGCCTCTCGGTCGCCCCCGGGGTCATGGCCCCGCCGCGGTGGAAGAAGTCTGCCCACTCGGCGCCATGGGCGCCGCGGGCGATGCCCATCGCCCATTCCGCGTCCCTCACTAGCCAGCCGAAGGCGATCGGCAGGCGGGTGGTGAGGGTGACGACGATGTTGCGGTAGTTGTTTTCGTTCGTGGGGCTGACGTATCCCCAACTGTCGGGCAGGTTTCCAATGGGGGGCAGACTGCCCCGTGGCGCGTCCTTGTAGTCCTCGTGGTCAGGGACGTAAACCATTATGAAGAGTTGCAGAGGTATTGAGACAGATCTGGTCTCATCCAAAACGATATCAGGTTACTCCATCAGGGGTCTGTATATTTCACATAATGACCCCCATGTCAATCATGCATGATCATCTCATCATCATCATGCATCATGGTTATCATCACTCATATGTCAGATATTTCACTCATTTAGGTCTCAGTGTCGGCTGCCCTTCATCCGCCCATCATTTGTCATGATCAGGCATGATCAGTCATCCATCCATCATCAGTCATGAGATTCTTGATGACTGGGGATCCAGAAATGGACCATCATGCCATCGTCTCAGATCAGAAAATGACCTGTACCATTGTCTTCGGAGGTACCAAGGGTGTGGTCGATAGTGGATTACTTTTGCGTCATTGTGCCATTTTTGACCTGAATCTGATTTTCACTTGCTGATAGAGGTTCCATCATGACATCATGCATTATTTCCTCCTTGCCCCCATGAATGTCATGAGTGACTGATGACACATGCTGTGCACGCTGATTCAACCGTTTCTGATCGTTTTGTATCAATTCTGCGCCTCTCTGCAATGTTCTTATATTAGCTGAATGTTGTCAATTGACAGTGAAATGACCTCAATTTTGTAATTGATTCCCCTATTATGTACATAATTAGGGGTGATTTCGCACCATTTCACTGTCAGGCCCCCTGCCGGACTCTTGTCGCTATTGATATCCTTCCTGCTTCCTCTGATTGGCTGAATGTGGGTTATTTGTGTGTTCAAATGGATCAGCAATCAGCTGAGAAGTTCCTAGCGTCCCAGCATATGCCTCATGGTAGCAGATTCTTGGCCTCTCTGCCTGAATGCAAACTCCTGTAACGGCGTGTCAACCTGGGTATGTTGCGTGAGAGTCTGGAGAGCTCGCCGCTTCGACATGGGAGTGCGGGTGCAGAGCAGAATGAAGATGACTCAGAAAGCGGGTCGGGATTGGTGTTAGAGCCCGACATAAAATCTGGCTGATCCGGGGCAAGGAACTCCCACTACAGGGACAAAGATCTGGTGTATTGTTGGCCAGACTACAGGCTGGAAGCGGCCGAAGAAGACGAAGAAGCCGTTCTCCTCGCCTTGATCACCAACTTCCCGGAGCTGCACAACCCGTATGTTGAGGATCTTGACCAGGGTTTGTACAATACAGTACGTGTAATGTATTGTATCGTTCCGACACAGTACGGGTAACACAATGTATCACATCCGCCTCGAACTCATTGAGTTTCCTTTTCAAGGTGGTCAAACAATTTCAACAAGGGTTGAGGGAAAGCATGACTTGTCTTTGCTAGAACAACCCTCATTCCTGTAAATTCTTGTAAATGAACATGACTCAGACTGGTTTTCGCAAAACTGCAAATTAATTTTAGAGGTCTACTCCAACAAGCTTCAAAAACCTGTGCATTGGTCTTCAAAACCGGCATTGTGCTTAGCTTGTGAATGAGTGGTGAGCTTGTGTGGAGTGCTAGTTCATACGTAGTGAGTGAGGTGCAAAGTGGTGAGTGTGGTGCAACCACAAAACTCAAAAACACGTTTTCCTAATCAAAGAATATACACAAACAACAACCCCTATTAGCGACAGGGTCAACCCTGGCGAGCTTTGCAGAAAGAAAACAGTTGCAGAGTTGTGTCTACTGAAAAACAAGTCTGTATCCATGCAATAGGCGGCTGAGAAACTCAGCGTCCAGAAGGGCTGCAATGGCCTGCAACGCGTCACAAATAACCATCCACTCGAAAATGTCTGCTGAAACACTAAGCCCAACCTCGCTCACCTCAGGAACGTTTGCCAACACCCCTTGAAGGGTCAAAAATAACTTCTCAAATGGGAAGACAAAAGCAAGGTTACACCTCAGCAGGTCAGTACAAAGCCCTGTTGGGCGCTTCAGGGCTGGTTGAGGCACTCGCGTGAGCGCCTGATTCTCAGATTAAAGACTTTCCAGTGCATCTTGGTGAGCAGCATGATGAAATGACCCAAATGACTTGTCGCAACGCAAAGGACTTAGTGGCGCGTTTCACTGGTTGTATAGCGCTGCCACAGGATGAGCAGCGAGGTACAATGACTTAGCGCGCGACGATTTTGCAAGCACACCGCAGTAAATGTGAGGTGGTGTCAGGCCTGGTATTCTGCAGTCGAATTGGCAGCATGCTGAAACTTTGCGGGTCCCGGTGACCCGGGTGGTGCCAGCACACGAAGGTGGTGCGCTGCAACAAGGCAGCGCGCTACAACCAGCCCCACCACAGGTTCAACAACAGCCACTCGCTGCATATAATCACAGCAGCAGCTCACCCTCAATACAGCGTCCATCCCAGCGCACGACTACCAAAGCAAGGCCAAGCCTCCACAAATGCCGGAAATTTATGCGGTGCAAGAAGGCGTAGTCCACAAGGAATCGAATAAGCTCAGTGGTGAGGTCGATGTATTCGGCAGCATCTCAATGGAGACGTAGATCTTTAAGTTTCGGTCGTTGAACAAGGCTCAGCCGCGGCACCTCTGTACACGTTGAGGAACAATGGGACATCACAAAGCATGCACAGCACATACATCAAGGTCTACACAAAAGCATGAGTTTTATCTTTTCTCCGGCTTTCTTGTTTGCGGCGTCCGGAGCGGCTGTCTGCGAGAACACACCCGATAGCTCAGGCAGAAAGCCAGCTAACCAGTTGTACTGTATTCTATCGCCCGATACAGTACACGTATATATACGCCGTATCGTACCAACCTTGATCTTCACGTGGTGCTGTCTTGCCAAGCCAATGCAGGACCGCCCATGCCACATGCAGTGCCTCAAGAGGTCCGTGGGGCAGGGCATAAACCCCGCGGGATGAAGAAAACCACCTCATGGAAGAAGAGGTAGCACCTGTGGGTCTTGGCGGCAGCGACGGAGCCCCTGATGTTGGGTTCTTTCCAGACGCTGTGGAGGAGATGAAGGTCAACGAGGAACGGGGCTTGCTGCCCATGGTGTTGTCCGCCTTCACTGCCCCGTTGCCCCCGAATCATCTTGCCAGCCTGTGCCCTCATGGCGCCCCACTTCGACAAGATGACCGAGCTGCTGACGAATATGTTGGGCAACGTGGAGAAGACGAATGCCCGTGTGGGCAAATTGGACCGCAAGGTGCAGGGGTCATTGCCCCACGTCAGGAAGGACAAGGACAAGATCAAAGCTCTTGGGGAGACAGTGAGAGAGCTGGAGCTGTTCAAGGACACGCTCTCGGAGTATGACGACACCAACTCCGACATCAGGAACACTGAGTTCAAGAGGTCCTTGCTGCTGCATGGGTTTCAGCCCACAATGACGCCAACGCTGAGCGCACCGCCCCCAACTTAAAGACCTCCCTTCGGTCTTTCGCTCCTTCAGTTCCACGACCCGGACCCTCTCAGTAACCGCCCCGTGCCCATGTGTCTCTGGTCCCCCCACGCCCAGCGCCAGCGCATTTGCAGATGTGGCGCCCGGTGCAGCGTTCGTTCCCTCCACGCCCCACAATGCCCCCATCGACAGCTTCGGCCTCAGCCGGCCATCTCCCTCTCTGACAGACCCTCCCCGGCCCGAGAACATGGTCTTCGGACACTCGTTTTCTACTCTACCGGCCTCTCCAGGCCTGATCCCGACTACACCATGTAAAATACACGCCCAGACAGCGGCTACCCTCTGCTTTACTCTTCCCCTGGTGAGTAATCGCTCGGACGGCTGGAATTTCTTAGGCGGCTCAAGTTGCATGGTATAAAACGACAGAAAGTGCCCAAATTACATGGCCTGAAAAAACATCAAAAGAACCATTCTTTGGCTTGCAAAAAATCAAGCCGTTTTCGGAACACCGAAAGAACTCTTATGTAAGGAATTTTGGCCTTTTCTTGGTCCTGATGGGTCCAAAAATGCTTTCTCTGGGGCAATGGACTGTTCCTTGCGCAAGGGCCTCGCGCAAGGAGCAGTCCATTGCCCCTCCAAAGTCAGGTAATGATGGTAGAATTGAGGAATCAAGCAGGCGCCTACACTGGAGTGACATTACAGGCACCCTTGACTTGATCACATTGTACAATATGTTTACGCGGGCGGACATTGAGTGCTCTAAACAAGCCTTGCAAATCTAATTGATGACTCAAGAAATGATTTCAAATGTTGTTGCATTCCTAACAAAAGGAGCACATACGTTGGAGGTGTTGCACAGGGTGCATCCTTCAGCATTGCTCATGATGCACACCTGCCACAACTTGTGGGGAGTGTCAAGCAAAAAAAAGAGTATCACTGGTAACACATGAAGCATGTCCACTCAACAGATGACGCGGAGCTGGACAGAGACCCCCCTTGTAGCTTTGGCTGAAGCAAAATTGATCCTTCCGTTGTTGACTATAGATCAAAGTAAAACGTGCAAAGAAAATATGAATTTGCCATGCGTGGCACCTTTTTGAGCGTTTGTTTGGGCCAAAAAAACTGATTTTTTGGAGAGTAAAATGCAATGTAGTGCAAACGACACCAATTATCAAGATGATGTTCAATACCTGGAGAAAGAAGATGCCCTGGGGGGAGCAGTCTGCAAAGCGCAGGAGCTGACCAAGCCCAAAAAGAGTTTTTCCGCCTCCGGGGGGGGCAGGCTTCTGGTAGATTTCAATGACTCAACAATAATTTAGGTACTGGTTGCTTCAGTGAAGGTTGTGCACAAGCGCTATCAGAAGAGAACCCATCACAATGGTACAAAGAATATATTTTCTGGGCCTTTTTTTGCGCGAGGCCTCGCGCAATGAGGACTGCAATGCAGTCCCAGAACTTGAAAGTCACAACCTATACCTCTTTTTTCAGGCAGTGCAAATCAAAAATCAAACCGTGGGGTGGGTACTAAGACCACTCGACCCTGAAGCCGTCTTTCCAAAGGAAAATGAATTGGGTGAGGTTTTTGGTTTAGTAAATTATGCGCGAGGCCTCGCGCATGGGGCAGCCCTTGAACCACATGTTGCATATGTTTTGCATTGATATTTAATCCGCCATGCTTCTGTTTTAATGATCCTTGGTCTTGATTGCGCGAGGCCTCGCGCATGGATTTCGATCAATAAATCATTTTTCCAGGTATACAATGAACATGCAGAACAGAAAATGATGTTGCGATCATTTTTTCTGCAGACCATGTTCATCCAAAAAACAAGGGGAACGCAAAATGTATTCCTTGGCCAATTTCCGCTAAAAGCACATCATTTTCCACTGAAATCATAAGATTTTTTTATTCTTTTTACAAATTTTTTTTTTCGGCTGTCCGAAAAAAAGCACGAAATGGCACAAATGGTAAGAAAGATACTTTCTTTGGAATAATATTCTGTTTTCAAAAAACAGAGCCTGTGAAAAACTATTTTTTTGCATGGTCCAAGTTGGGTGCATTTGGTGTGACTTTGACCATGCAACTTGAGCCGCCTAAGAATTTGTCGGCACAATAGACTTGGGGAACTCGCCCGAAGCTATGGTGCAGCCCATCCTCCATGGGTCATCTTCAAGGGCGCCTGCAAGCCTTCTCCAGTGTCTCCTTGACTTTCATGACCGCCTCCTTCCTCGGCGCAGTCCGCATCTTCGATTAGGCCAAAGAAATGAGCGCCCCCACCTTCGGCCTCCAGCCGAAGAAGTTTGATGAGACAGAGGGAATCTGGGATAGCTGGGTATTTCACCAGGTCATAGGCTAACCAGACGCCCTGGTTAACAGGTCGAAGAGAGATCTGCTGATCAAACAATGCATCCCGTCGCTGCAAGAGCCCCTCAAGTTGTTGCGCTCAGACCGCCCAAACCTGCCGTTCTTGGAGGCCTGGACAGCTCGGTGTTCGTTGACCGCCATGGTGTCCCAAAGAAATACTTCTTCTCGTACAATCTTATACTGCGCCCCAACATTCACCTCACGTACAGCAGATGGGCGATTTTCCTCGCCAAATACAATACATCGAGCGCGCGGGGCAAAGACTTCGCTGACCAGTCCCAGACGCAGCACTTGCTGACCCAGTTGTCCCCTTTCGATGCGCGCAAGGTTGTGGAAGCTGAGTACGCCCAGTCATTAAGATGACCTGCCATGATCTGGTGAGCATCCGGCAGCCGATCGTGCAGCAGGTCGGCTGGCAATCCTTGGGTAAGCCCATGAAGATGGTGGCGAAGCGCAATTGCCTCCTGATCGCCTGCCGTTTGGCTGACCAGGCGGCGTACACCAAGAAATCCATCAGGTAATGCATCCAGTGGCCTGACTGCACCCATCAAGGTGCAGCAGCTGGTGTGAAGGTGGCCTGCAGACTGCATGATTGCCGGGATCACCATGAAGCTGCAAGATGAGGCCAAGCAGGGGGTCTACAGCGCTGACGGTAGTGTGTCGCCCCGAACAAGAACGCCGACAGATGCCAGCAATGACTTCAATATTGAGGCAATCATCAGGGTAATCCACGCGGGGGAAGCCAGTTAGGGCAAAGCTACTTCGACGGAATGGCTTGTGGTCCTTGACGAACTTGTTGACTGCCTGACCAAATGCGCTGCGCTCCTTCTCAGGCTGATTTTTTGCGAGCGTAGCGCCAATCACGTCCCTGAACTCAGCTTTAATTGTTTGTCAACTACGGCAGCGCCAGATCTGCCTTTGCCTTGGACACCGCTTGAGTAGGCACCCAGCTCGGACATGGACTGGTCATTCCCCTCCATCGGTCACTCACACACACGATGGTCTGAGAAAGGTCTCTCGGCAAGCGTGGTTGGTGCCAATTGTGCCGTCCACGAAGGTCCAAATTGCTTCTGGCCTTACCATTTGGGCCCAGCTGAGATGAGGAGCGATTCCCAGACGCAGACAGACCCGATCAGTTCTTCGGGCGGTAAAATAAATCCAATGGGCCCTTCGGAATCGCTTGAATCTGGAGCCGAAGCATCACGAGATTTATTTACGGCTAATTCAAAAGTCAACCTGGATTGAGTTCCAATATGATGAGGGGGGGGGGATGATAATGTTGCATTTTCGAGAGATGAAGCCGATGATTGGTCAAATTTGATGTTGTCCAGACTGGATGGGGCTCGATCGACCGGTTTCATAATTTCCGTCATGAATGATGATGATGGGAGAAATAATGAAGATGATGATAATGGTGCGAGTTTTGACTGATTGTCCAGTAATTTGCCCATTCGATAGGGGATCCACGATTCATCCTGAAATCTGCCGCACATTACATCCGTGGTGTGGATGATGGCATTGTTGGCAGTGGCAGGCAACGGCTGTGCGCTCGTGAAGTCCTTGTCCAGCTGCGCAGCGAGAAATGGGGGAGACAGCGTCATCATCTGACTGGTTCTTGAACTTGGCATCATCAGGTCAGTGTCCTCCCGATATCGGAATCAGTTGAGTGAAATCCAGGCATTGTTCAGCTCTGATGTCAGTGCTTCAGAGAATCTGCCGACTCAACGTGCCCCCAGATACCCCCCTTACAAGGCCTGCGACCCTATGCCTTGTCAGTTTCCCTCAAGAACAGCTTGTAGTGGGGCGAAATTTGCAATGCGCCACAGTGATGGAGTCCAATGCGGCATGATAGGCAGCCTCCTTGGATGAGCATCTCGAAGATTCATCGGGCAGGAGTAGAACCCCCGATCCCTGTCGGAAATGAACTTCTTAACGACTTGTTCGGCGATTCAAACTGGAGACTGGCCCAGATGAAGTCCTCCGACGGAGATCGCTGCCATGCACTGTCCATCTTGGTCCAGTATCGAGGAAATCGGTTTTTTGGCTGCCGAGGCCAAGAGTCCACGGTGGGCGTGGGACAACCAATGTGCTGGAGCACTGTCTGGAGATGCTCAGATTTGATGGTGTGGGAGCTGGCAATCCACCTACCAGGTCGATCTGGTAGGGTATCTGGAGGCATGGACCAGGGTTTGACTCCACGGCAGAGACATCACCCTGAGATCTGGGCCAAAGATAAAACAAATCCTCCTCCGACTCGTTCACGAGGCATCAACAGCGCGCTAGGAGACCCATGATATTGTTGACCATGAAGTCGCATCCCAGAATGAGGTCTTACCCAGGGATGTCGTCCTGGTGGAACACATCGCAGAACCTTATGGGAGTGGCGGAGGAGTCAACTTGTGGCGAGGGGGACTGCCGGACTTGGGCATTAAGACTGGCCTCCTCGTTGCCTTCAGCTATGGTGGTTCCATGAAAGACTTTGAGTCAAAACGGCTGGGAACTGGTGCTGAGGTGTAACGGGTTGAGGAGTCCATGGCGGACGAGCTTGACTTGTGCTTCAGAGACGAGCAACACAAGCAGATCTCTGGTAGTTTCATGAGGCAGGGTCACAGAGAATGTGAGAAGAACTTGGGTGCCTTGGGCGGTGTGACTTGGTTCAGCTTGATGGTGGTGTCCCTGTGCAGAAGCTCGGACAGGGATGAGGGGAGGAGAATCGCCTTCGTTTGTGGCGTGTCCAGGAGAACATAGTCCCGGAGGACTTCAGGAAGATGGGCAGACATGGCGATCACCCAAGGCATCGGCGTTGCACCCGCTGGGCATGCGTGGGTGCAATGCCTCCTTTCTTGGCGGCTGTCTTGCCTCCCTTGCTGTCCTTGTCGTTGTCATTGCCTTTGTCCTTGTTGGGCGTCGACTTTGCGAGCTTCTTCAACATCTCCTTCCCCTTCTTGCGCTGCGGGTTCGTGAGATGCATCGTGTACACGGCGTTCCATCCGGCATCCGAAGCCTCTCTCCTGTCGCAGCAATTTCTCTTTGGATGTCCTTTGAACCCCAAGGAGCCAGGAACACCGCACACAGAACAAGTCAGTCGCACACACCAGCGAACAAGCTTCACCGGGACTAGGACACCGCACACGCAAAACACTGGGCGCACGCACCGGTGAACATGCGCCAAGTGGCCAAGGACACCGCACACGCAAGACACTGGGCGCACGCACCGGTGAACAGGCGCCAAGTGGCCAACGACACCGCACACACAGCACACTAGGCACGCACCGCTGAACATGCGCCAAGTGGCCCAGGACACGGCACACACAACACACCAGGCGTGCACACAGGTGAACAAGCGCCAGGTGGCCATAGAGATCGCACACACAACACACCAGGCGCAAACACCGGTGTACAAGCCCCAAAGGGCCAAGGAAACCGCACACACACCACACCCAGTGCACACTGGTGTACAAGCGCGGAGGGTGAAAGAACACCGTGCACAGAGCACGTCGGGCGCGCAAACCCATGGGCAAGCGCCAAGGGACCAAAGACACGGCACACGCAGAACACCGGGTGCGCGCACCGCTGAACAAGCCTTAAGTGGCCAGGGACACAGCAGACAGAACACAGAAGGCGCGCACAGCGGTGAACAGGCACCAAGTGGCCAAGGACACCGCACACACAACACACCAAGGGCGCACAATGGTGAACATGCGCCAACCGGCCACCGTCACCGCACACAGATTACACCGGGGGCGCACAACGGTTATCAGGCGCGAAGTGGCCACGGACGACGCACGCACAAAACACTGGAGCGCAAAGTGGTAAAGAACACCGCATACAAGAACACGCTGGGCGCGCGTATCGGTGAACACCCGCCAAGGGGCCATGGACACCGCACACACATGCGCAACTAGGACGGCCGAGAGACAGGGAAGAACAAACCGCAACCCACTGCCTGGACGCATGGGGCGATCGAGCCAACCCACGGGGCCAGCAGGGGGGGCGGTACCCCAGGGCTGCTGGTCCGAGCCCGGCCAGGCTGCATCGGAGACCATGGCAAACGTCACCCAGAGCTCTTCGACGTGATCACCAGCGCTCCTGATAGGGGGAGGGAGACGATGATCGGTGGCCGAAGAATGTGACTGTACATGGCGACACAATTCGGAAAGCCGGCCGTCTACTTGTGCCCAAAGACATGTCTGAGCACCTGGTGTGACAATGGTACAAGACCATCACCCTGCACCCCGGAGCCCAAAACATTTGACAGTGCCTTGTAGCGCGGTTCATTTCGACTTCATTCAAGGACATCTGCTAGAAAGTATGTGCCCATTGCCCCCTCTGTCAAACTTAGAACCCAGCCAATTACAAGGCCCAGGAGACTCACAGTTCTACCCCCTGATTGAACATCCTTTCGAGTCAGCCTGCATCGATGTATTCTCCATTACACCCCTGATAGTGAAGGAGCACAGCACCCAAGGGTCCACTTCCACACCCTTCAATACCGCCGTCATGTGTGTGGAACAACACTCGGGCTACATCGTGGCCGCTCCCGACACTAAGGAGGATTTGACTGGTCAAGGAGCCCCAAAATTGATCTACTGCAAGTGGTCCACAGGGTGCCTCCCGAACTAACTGCCAGCAGCGGCTTGGTGAGCTCCTGGTTCAGGATGTTTTTTCATCTACAAGGGGTGCACAAGGCGGAGTCCCTGGCCTACCTGTCCAGGAGTAATGGATGAGCGGAGAGTCAGCAATTGTTCGACAAGCTGGAGAACCTCAATCGAGAGAACAAGATGAATTGGTACAAGGGACTTTCTCGCGCTCTTCAAGCCTACCATGAGCCAGCAGCAGGGGCGGTACCCGAGGAC
This sequence comes from Eutreptiella sp. 'Long Island Sound 2002', assembly GCA_964036045.1. Lineage (NCBI taxonomy): Eukaryota > Euglenozoa > Euglenophyceae > Eutreptiales > Eutreptiaceae > Eutreptiella > Eutreptiella sp. 'Long Island Sound 2002'. The sequence goes on from OZ038380.1 coordinate 53,069,240, forward strand.
CGCTGGTCGGAGCCCGGCCAGGCTTCATCGGGGACCACCGCAAACGTCACCCCGAGCCATGGAAGCAACCAGTGAAAGGCAACCTGGTACACAGTCGAGGCGGGGGTCGCCTGCCACGCGACAGCACTCCGCGACTCATCCTACAGGGCCGACGCACACGTACCGTAGACTCGGGGGACCAATACCTGATGATGATACGGGTGAGAGATAGGCCAAAAGGCTCTGCAGCCCCTGAGAGCTGCCGTCCAAAGGAGTGGACATGTGGCCCTACCCATTGACACATTCGGGGACACCCTTGACCAGAGGACAGATGGACCGGTTGGCCCTCACATTGCCTTCCCAAGCCCTGGCGGGAGCGGCTCAAGAGACACCTCAGCTAGGGCAGTGGGAGGGACAGGACATCCCCTTGGTAAGACCTCCTTCCTGCATTGTCAAAAGAGGCATCCCAACCTCCCGAAGATACCTACGTACGTACCTACCAACCTTTCCTTTTGGACGTCTCCTGCTCCCCTTTCACGAACGACTGGCACACTTCGCATCTCCCGTGGTCGTGGCTCCAATCGTTCTTTCGGGCAGCATTGCCCCTTTTTTTTTGGTAGCACGCACAACATTGAGATCCTTGGGTGTATTGCTGCACAAAGTGGTCGAATGCCAGAATTCCACCAGAGGTAATCCGCTTCTGCCAGCTCTCTAGGTTGGAGGGGTTAAAGGCCATGATCGGCTAGTTCCTGGAGCGTGGCTCGATAGCCGACTCGGATTTGGAACGGGGGTCACCAGCGTACATTTTCACCAAAAAGACCAAAAGGGCCTTGGGGGCCTGTGGTGGATCTGAGGCGGCTTAACTCAATGACTGAGATGAACTCATATGGCATCTCCCCGGTCAACAATATTTTGCAGGACAAAGTGCGGAAACGCGTGTTCAGTGTGCTGGATTTGAAGCATGGCTACCACCACATGAAGCTGGCTGAGGAATCGCAGAATTGTATGACAATGTCCACGCCATTCGGCACTTACAAGTGGTTCGTGATGTTGATCAGGGTGAAAAATGGCAATTCCGCCTTTCAACACCTCCTGAACGATGTCCTGAAGTAATACCGCGACTTCGCCCGACCATCCCTGGACAACATCTTCGCCAGTTCAGGTGATGCGACCTACTGAGAGGCCATGCAGAACCATGACAAGTATCTATGGCTCGTACTGCAGCGCCTCAGGCAGAAGAAGCTTGCTGTTTCAGCCAACAAGGCCAACATGTTTGTCGGGGAAGTGGAGTTTGGTGGCCATAGGGTGTGTTATGGAGTCAAGCGACCCATCCCTTGGAGGATCGCGTGCCTGGAGAAGTGGGACAAGCCCCGCTGGTCTCTGAGCTCAGGGTATTTCTCAATCTCGGCAGCTACCACCAGGAATTTGTCCGCCTCTATGCTCATCATGCGGCCCCCTGTTACTCCATGCTCCAACTCGCCTAGTTGGAAGCACAAAAGGGCTCTAATCACCCCCTCCATTGGAAGCCAGAACGAGACGCTGTTTTTCAAGATCTCAAGTGGGAGCCGCTCAAGCATCTTGCCCCCCTCCTGATGAACTTCGACAAGCCCTTTGTGATTAGCACGGACACCAGCGACTAACCGCTGCGTGCCGTTTTGGTGCAGACTGACGAACAGGGGTCACGTGTCACCACCCCCTGCCAGAGGAAGTAAAGGACGCGCAGGACCAATAAGGGGTTTATGCAATTGTGGGCACCCTCCGCAATATGGGCAGGCCACATTGGGTTGCAGCCAGTCTGCGTCTCCACAGACCACCAATATCTAAGGAATTGGCACACGTGGTGTGTTGATACCCCTTTTGGATCAACCGCCCGTGTTGCTTGTTGGCATGAGACCTTCAGAAAGTACGATCTCAGCGTCGTGTGTGTCTCTGGGAAGGACAACACCATTGGTGATGTGCTTGATGGCTGGTTTTACCCCACTGGCCGCGCTCTCGAAGATGTCTCATTTCAAGGCCATTCAAAGGAAACGGAATTCGCGAGGCAGCTAATTGCCTTCAAAAGGCAGTCAGAAGAAGGGATCATCGACCCTGATGTTAAGTGCTTCGTGGTCCAGAGTAAGAGCGCTCCAACGGCACATATCATTCGTTCAGTGGCAGCCTCTATCTCTTCCATTGCTCACTGTCAGTTCTTCGAGTCCCTCCTGATTTCTCAGCCGACAATGATGTCCTGACTCTGGATTTCGGGGCCCGCGTACACCAAATGCCCTTACTTTGGTGGTCTCTTCGACGTGATCAGCAGCGCTCCTCATAGGGGGTGGGAGATGACGATCGGTGGCCCCAGGCCCAAGGCCACACCTCCTCAAACTCCTGTTCTACCAACCATGAGAACCTACCCCATGACACACCAACACAGGACCCCCACCGCGCCTACACACCATCCACTGAGCACAACACTGGCACGGCACACACGGGCACCCCAGGCACCACACACACGCCCACCAGCATGCGCGCGCCGCCAGCCCCCATCCTCCCACGCCACTCTCCGTCCACAGGTACCACCAGCCGCCAGCCACCGCATGCGCCCTCTGCGTACGCCAGCGGCTACCACAGACGGCCCTGCCCTGCAACCCAGACCACTGGGTCTGCCTGGGAGCCGCGCACCGCCTCACCCACTGCCCCCACTCCGGGGACCTCAACCCCCACAACCGCGAGCGGCCCTCGGCCTCAGCCCCACCCCCCCGCCGGCCACCCAAGCTTCTTCGGGGCACTCACCGACACCCTCCGGGACCACCTGGGAGGGTACTACGTGGCGGACGCGGCGGACCACGCATGGACCATAGCCATGGCCACAGGCAGCGCACCCCTGCCCCCCCCACAGCCCACCCTTACGCCACAGCTGAAGCGGCTTGAATGTGGCGACCCGCCACGTCCTCCTCGCCCTTTACCTCCACCAACGTGACCTACACCTCCCAGACCCACAGCTCCCGGCCCCCCAAGCAGCAGCCTTGACGCCAGAAGCGTGGGCGGACACGGCACCAGAGGAGATAGCAGCCTACCTCCGAATCACTCGCCGCCGGTTCAACACCGCCCTCGGCCAACAGAGAGGAACACCTTACCCACTCAGCGCACTCCTCTACCCGGCACAGCACCCCCACCCCACGCAGCTGAGGCCCCCGGAGGGCTGGGCGTCCTTTCAGGACGACCACGTGGCCGCCCCGGACGAGGCCACTGCCACACGCACGGGCCTCACGGACCAGCGCGCCTACGTTAGAGGCCTCGAGGCGCGCCTCCGAGAGGCGCACTGCTGGGGGGTCCGCTCCCTGTTGCCCCCACGGGGACAGGGGGGTTCACCCGCCCCCGACACCCACCAGGCCAAGAAGACCAAGACAGGTCAGGGGGCCCGCCAGCGCGCCCACCAGCAGGGTGCGACACCCCGACCAGGGCCTGGGTCCAGCCACACCGCACCACGCCACGCCCAGACCCCCGGGGCACACCAACAGCACCGCCCCCACCAGTGCCCACCACCACCACCGTGCCGCAGCACCCAAACCCTGCAGCCCAGTCAGCCACCACCGCCCGCACACGTCCATACCATGCCGGGACCACCATACGCGCAGAGCCAGGGGACATTGCACCACAAACACCACCGCCACGCCCCCGTCCATCCCAACCCCTACCCCCTGATGCCCCGATACTGCAGCGACCCCCACCAGCTACATCCCCATCACGCCCCAGACCAACCGGGCCCCACGAACCACACACCCCACATGGCACACATCACTGCACCACACCATCACGTATATCACCACCAGCAGCCCCTACCACCACACCCACCAACGCTGGGGTACCACACGCAACCAGCACACCCTCAACACCACCACCACGCGTTCCAGCACCACCCGCCGCCCCCACTACACTGGCCCACGACACACGGGCCACAGTACACCCCAATGGATCCGCGGGGAGCCACGCGCGCATACCAGCAACACCAGGTCCTAGTAGGAGCGCCCCACCAGCACCAACAGCCTCCCATCCCACACCCCATACCAGCGAGCACCATTCACCGGCAGCCACCCATTACATACGGACCACAGCCCCACCCGGACGCCCATGCGACCACCTCCCACCCACACCTCAGCACCGCAACCAGCCAGGGACCGTAAGGACCGCACAGCGCACACACGCAACACCCGAACGACCGACAGGGACGCCTGGACCCCCAGCCAGCACAACACCGACCTCCGCCCCCCAAACCACCAACAGTGCCGTCCCCACACCACCACCCCCCACCCCCCCTCGAGATCAGGCCACAGAGGCAATAGACGGCGGCCCCCACCAGCCAATTGATGTCGATGCCCCCGCCGACACACACTGCGAGTCCCCCCTCCCGCGGCCGCCAAAAGAAACCCCATCACCAGACCCCACACACGACAACAATGACAGCCCGCCCCAACCCACACCAGCCCCCCCATTCCACCCCGCACCACCAGCCGTCACACCGGCCGAGCCCTACGCCCTACACAACCCTGAAGCGGTACGGCAGCACCTCCGGGGAATCAGGGACCAGGAGGTGCTGCGCCTCCACACCTCTGGCACCACCCAGCGCATCTGGGCGACCACCCTGGTCCAGGTGGCCACCCTGGGGGAGGGCGTCCGAGACTTCCTCTTCGACGCCTTCCTCCACGTCGCCCCACACGACCGCCCCCTATCCGCCAACCCAGACAGCGAGAGCCCGCCCCCGACGGGGGACTGAATCTGGGTGCCCCCCATCGACTGGCGGCGACACCTAGTCGGACACCCCGTTCCGGAGCAGGAGAACACCCAGGGCCGCACCCGCTACGGCGAGCCCAACATGGCCCACCCCCCACCCAGCGCCACCCCCAGCAACACCAAAGAGTGGGAGTGGGAAACATGGGTAGCCCGGATGACCAGCCTGAGCAACTTCAGGCACCACGTCCCGGGGGACATCCCCACCCCTGACGACCGGCAGCCAGCCCCCTGCACGTACATGACCCTCATGTACAATCTGCACTACACCCTCTCCACGACCCACTACCACGCACCAAGTGGCCACTGGGTGGTGCACGGCACCGATTTCGTACTCCGCGCCGACTACGCCCCCCCCCCACACAACCCAGGCCTCGACACGTACACCAGGGGGGACGAGTAGGAAGACCCCCACATCTGGAGCACGTGGGAACGCAAGTCCCTGGACACGCTGTTCTCCATCCGCAGCGCCAACCAGGGCCTTGGTAAGGCGATGTATTGCCTTGCCAAGTGGACCCAACAGACCTCGGGGATCCCCACGCACCGGTGGCTGTGGAGGGTCACCCTGCGCCCCTAGCAGAGGGAAGCCCCTCCAAACCGCAGGGGACCCACCCCTCCACGTCCCACCACCCTACAGCTCTGCCCGTACATAGTGGCAGCCCGCCTCATGGCGCTGCTGTGGCCGGGCCCCCACACGCCCACCTCACGGAGGAGGACATGCCCGGCATCCATCGATGCTTCTTTCGCACCCTCGACTACCTCCAGCAAATGCACCCGCACGTCCTGGAGCAGATATGGCCACCCCCCGGGTAACCCACGAGCCCGCACAGCCGAGACAACGCCACCACACCAGCATCAGCACGCACAGGTCACCAGGGAAAGCGCGCGCACACGCCCGGTGCCCGAACCCGAACCCTCGTACTCGCTACTCGCAGGACCCAGCATCCTACGCCCGCCCCCGATGCCATGGCCCTCCCCCGTCTCCCACAGCCCTCTCCTCCGCCTCCGACTCCACAACCTCCACCACCAGAACCACGTCATCCACCACCGACACCACGTCCTCATCCAGCAGTCAGCCCCCCAAGCCGCGGGGGAAACCTCACAAACTAGCCCCCAAATCCGTCCCCACCGCGATCAACCCCGCCGCCACCAAGGCCCAAGCCCCGACGAGGCCCGCAGCCGCAACTCAGCCGCAACCCAGGACCGCCGCCAAACAGCCACCCAAACCCGTCGGCACGCCACGACCGCAACCCGCAGTCAGGCCCAAACCCAAGCCCAAGCCCGGCGCCACGACGGCAGCGCGATCCCGACCCCATGAGGACGTCCTCTATGACATTCGGCCCCAGCTGTCCCAGGCCTGAAGGCAGCAGCACCCAGCACGGCGCCCTCCCACCGTCACCGCCGCCGTCGCCACCACCTTCATGGCGGAGCGCGCCGCGGCCGAAGCACGACGCACCTCGTCCCGCCACCTCTCGAAGCTCGCACCCCAGGCCCACCGACCGGCCCCGACCGAACCAGATCGACGCCACGGTCCACCAGCAGCGTCCCGCCCCCCTACCAACCCTCGATGTCACCCCACATACAGCACATGCCCCGCTACCGCCGCCACCGCGAGTCCCAACCCAACCCCGAGGCGGAGACCGTGCGCGCATACCCATGAGTCCGCATCCGCCCGCGCCCCCACTCCCCGCGCACCCCCACGAAACAGGACTACGAGGAATCCCCCAGGCCCGCCACCGCCACCAGTCCCGACGACCCCATCACACCAACCTACCCCCATGAAGCGGTATGCGTCGCCTCACCCATACCCGCTGCCCAGCCTGTGGCGCTCTTCTCATCAGGAATTTTCCTGGGCTGATTCCCAGCCTTATGGCATCCCGATTTTTGTGGAATTTCTGTAAAATACCACAGAAATCGTCATTTTTCGTCATTCTTGGGCTGGCGACGACCTTCGTTGCCTGCGCGACGCAGCCCCAGATCGAAGTTTAGTTTCTCGATTTCTGAAGATTTTGATCAATTTTATTATTGATTTATCGTTTCTAGAAATATAGGAATATAACGTGACCTATTTTCGCGGCCTTCCGCGAAGGTCAATTTTTGCGAAATCAGTCAGGTTCACGATTTTTTTAAAAAATCCTGAGGCGATCCGGGGAAACAGCCAGGCACCCATGGTGTGGCCCAACAGTGGCCCTCTTCATATATAGTTTGAATCAGGACAGAAACGCGCCGTGTCGGTCACGGGACACGTTGGGGGGAGACACGCGAAATGAGTGTTTTTGGCTCAAAAATCACTATATTTCACTGTTTTTCGCCCAAGAACCACTGTTTGGCCCAGTTTTGGCAGGATCTCAGTGGGGATCCTGATGGCGACGGCGCGTAGCCGTCAGTTTTTCTGATGGCGGCGACGTCGCCGCCAACATATCGTCCTTTCTTCTAAGCTATTTTATAGTATAGAAGTGTTACATATACATATTACTTGTCTACATGTTTGTATTGTCTACATATACCATCATCTCTTTGCCTAGGAAGCCAGATTGTGTCACGGCTGAGGCAAGGATCACAGAATTCTTTGGAGAAACCCAGACTGATGGAGGATCAGTAAGAATTTCGGGAGGAAGTCTTGGATTTCATGGGATTGGGGTCGTGCCTGCCAAGGGAAGCTTGGAGGTTGCCCTCCCCCCAACCTCTTCTAAAGAATTCTGCCGACGCTAAGGCCACCAAAGCGGTGTGACGGCCTGCGGACGGCGACGACGCCCAGACTGCAGGAGAATTGTCGACGACGAAGCCCCGACGTTGACATCCGCAGGAGCTAAGGTCCAGGGCATCAACGTGATGAAGGAGGAACTCTCTGATTCCTACGATGGGTAGAACACCCTATGGAGCCCCCAAGTCCATCCCTCCTCTGGGCGACAACCACAGCGACGACGACGCCATCTGCGAACGTTGCAGGCGCGTTAGTTCGTCGCCTTGGGTTGGTTGGATGCAACCAACCCTAAACAGCTGCGGGGCGCCTTGGATAGAAAATGACCCGAAATGAACCAAATCAGGCGCGTTAATTTGTCACCTTGGGGTGGTAATCGACCCTAAACAGGCACGAGGAATTCGTCGCCTTGGGTAGGAAATGACCCTAAATTCAGGCACGAGGAATTCGTTGCCTTGGATTTGACCCTAAATGATTTTTTTCCGCATTTGAATTTTTTGAATTATTATGTTTCCATGCCCATGGAGAGAGAGGGCCAATATGTCCGCCTCAGCGCCATCAGTCAGGTCGGAAGGACCTGCAGCGCCCCTGGTTTGGTCACCAGAGGCTAAAGGGAGTGCCAGGGACCAGTGTGGTCGCCTGGGGGGCAATTGCCCTATGAATATATCAAAGATTATTGCAGACCTACATGTGAGTGGCATGTAATATACTTACAAAACCCCCCCCCCACTGTCCTGCTCAATCAGCTTTGAAACCATGGCAGTGCAGGGGTCAGAGCGCCTCCTTGGCCTTGCCTCCTTTTGGATATAGGCAAGGCTTCTAAGGAGGGGGGTGAAGCGGTATAAGGTGCCTCACCCATACCCGCTGCCCAGCCTGTGGCGCTCTTCTCATCAGGATTTTTCCTGGGCTGATTCTCAGCCTTATGGCATCCCGATTTCTGTGGAATTTCTGTAAAATACCACAGAAATCGTCATTCTTCGTCATTTTTGGGCTGGCGACGACCTTCGTCACCTGCGCGACGCAGCCCCAGATCGAAGTTTTATTTTTCGATTTCTGAAGATTTTAATCAATTTTATTATTGATTAATCGTTTTTAGAAATATAGGAATATAACGTGACCTTTTTCGCGGGGTTCCGCGAAGGTCAATTTTTGCGAAATCAGTCACAATCACGATTTTTCTAAAAAATCCTGAGGCGATCCCAGGAATCAGCCAGGCGCCCATGTTGTGGCTCAACAGTGGCCCCCTTCATATATAGTTTGAATCGGGACAGAAACGCGCCGTGTCGGCTACGCGACGCGTTGGGGGGAGACACGCGAAATGAGTGTTTTTGGCTCAAAAATCACCATATCTCACTGTTTTTCGTCCAAAAACCACTGTTTGGCCCAGTTTGGGCAGGATCTCAGTGGAGATCCTGATGGAGACGATGCGTAGCCGTCAGTTTTTCTGATGGCGGCGACGCCGCTGCCAACATTTCGTCCTCTCTTCTGAGCTATTTTATAGTATAGAAGCCTTACATATACATATTACTTGTCTACATGTTTGTATTGTCTACATATACCATCATTTCTTTGCCCAGGACGCCAGATTGTGTCACGGCTGAGGCAAGTATCACAGAATTCTTTGGAGAAACCCAGACTGATGGAAGATCAGTAAGATTTTCGAGAGGAAGTCTTGGATTTCATGGGATTGGGGTCGTGCATGCCAAGGGAAGCTTGGAGGTTGCCCTCCCCCCAACCTCTTCACCCACTCCTCCGCCCAAGAACGCGGCCCCGCCCACGGACAGTGGTGGCGGCGCTGGACCCACAGACAGCTCTGGCTTAGGCGGCTCAAAGTGCATGGTAAAAAACGACAGAAAGTGCGCAAACATCAAAAGAACCATTCTTGGGCTTGCAAAAATACCAGCTGTTTTTGAAACACCAAGACAACTCTTATGTAAGGAATTTTGGCCTTTCCTTGGTCCTGATTGGTCAAAAGAATGCTTTTTTTGGGGCAATGGACTGTTCCTTGCGCGAGGCCTCGCGCAAGGAGCAGTCCACCGCCCCTCCAAGGTCAGGTATTGATGGTAGAATTGAGGATTCAAGCAGGCGCCCACACTGGAGTGACATTACAGGCACCCTTGACCTGATCACATTGTACAATATGTTTACGCGGGCGGACATTCAGCGCTCTAAACAAGCCTTGCAAATCTAATTGATGACTCAAGAAATCATTTCCAATGTTGTTGCATCCTTCAGCATTGCTCATGATGCACACCTGCCACAAGCTTTGGGGAGTGTCAAGCAAAAAAAAGAGTATCGCTGGTAACACATGAATCATGCCCACTCAACAGATGACGCTGAGCTGGACAGGGACCTCCCTTGTAGCTTTGCCTGAAGAAAAATTGATCCTTCCGTTGTTGACTATAGATCAAAGTAAAATGTGCAAAAAAATATTAATTTGCCATGCGTGGCACTATTTTGAGTGTTTGTTTGGGCCAGAAAAACTGATTTTTTGGATAGTAAAATGCAATGTAGTGCAAACGACACAAATTATCAAGATGATATTCGATACCTGGAGAAAGAGGGTGCCCTGGGGGAAGCAGTCTGCCAAGCGCAGAGGCTTACCAAGCCCAAAAACAGATTTTCCGCCTCCGGGGGGGGCAGGCTTCTGGTAAATTTCAATGACTCAACGACAATTCAGGTACTCGTTGTTTCAGTGAAGGTTGTGCGCAAGCGCCATCCGATGAGAACCCATCACAATGGTACAAAGAATATACTTCCTGGGCCTTTTTCCGCGCGAGGCCTCGCGCAATGAGGACTGCAATGCAGTCCCAGAGCTTGAAAGTCACAACCTATACCTCTTTTTTCAGGCAGTGCAGATCAAAAATCAAACCGTGGGGTGGGTAGTAAGACCACTCAACCCTGAACCCGTCTTTCCAAAGGAAAAGAAATCAGGTGAGGTTTTTGGTTTAGTAAGTTATGCGAGAGGCCTCGCGCATGGGGCAGCCCTTGAACCACATGTTGCATATGTTTTGCGTTGATATTTCATCCGCCGTGCCTCTGTTTTGATGATCCTTGTTCTTGATTGCGCGAGGCCTCGCGCATAGAACTCGGTCAATAAATCATTTTTTCAGGTATGCAATGAACATGCAGAACAGAAAATGATGTTGCAATCATTTTTTCTGCAGACCATGTTAATCCAAAAAACAAGGGGAACGCAAAATGTATCTTTTGGCCGATTTCCAATAAAAGCACATCATTTTTCACTGAAATCATAAGATTTTTTTAATTTTGTTATAGTTTTAGGCACAAAATGGCACAAATGGTAAGAAAGATACTTTCTCTGGACTAATATTCCGTTTTCAAAAAACAGAGCCTGTGAAAAACTATTTTTTTGCAGGGTCCAAATTGGGTGCATTTGGTGTGATTTTGACCATGCAACTTGAGCCGCCTAAGTCTGGGAGCTGCGAAAGTGAATCCGGGCAGAGCCGTCCCTCAAGGGCCTGGTCCACCGGCAGCGCCAGGGGTCAGTGCAGAACAGCCGCCTCCAGCCGGCTGGGGGCCGGATGCCGCAGGCCGCATGGGCAGCCATGCTGTAAAGAAGGTCCCTACCAGGACCGGCCCCTGCTGTGCCCCTTCCGCCTGTAATCCCTGCTGACTTGCTCCGGATCAGCGCTTGCATTTCCCAAAATCCAGGGTCCAAAATCCAAAAATATAGAAAGTACAATCCTCCTTCAACCCTGAACAGCAACCAGATCCCACAAGTATAGCAATAACCCAATCCACAATCCAATACACGCTGCGGGCTTCCGTTCAGCACACCGGTCGTCCCACGGTGGCGGGCATGTACAAGAATTGCACCAAGGAAGGAAGCCCTGAAATTGGCATATGAACACAGATAAAGCAAAGTTGGGGAAAGAGGTAAACATACACATTCACAGCCATAAACCCCTCATTCCCTGGACTCAAGACCTTCACTTGACTCACCAACATATTGCCCTGAACCAGGTCAAATGAGATTGCTGAATGCCATGTGTCACAAGTCACTACACAAACCCCAAAAATGTGTTCACTCCCAAGCTTCTCAATCCTAGCCCAATGGGGAAGGTGGCGTGTCATGGCCTAGAGTGGCACTCAGGACCATGCCCTACCCTGACATAAACTTGGTTGGACTTGGAGTCGAATTGGCATGGACAGCTGTCCCATGAAGATAACCTCACAACATAGCAAAATCAGGCAAATCACACCATTATGCCCAAAAGTCAATTACATACTCAAAAATGCATACGGCAAATATCCAAATGCTCCATGCATGTGTCAAACCGGAGAGTAGCATACAGGGGTGATATAGACCAAATGTCCATGCCCAAGAATATTACATCATTGCCCCCAAAACCCCTCCAGTTATGTACATGACATGCTCCACAAGTCAACTCATGAATTTGAGACCTAATTTTGTGAGGCCTCGTGTGCCAAGCCAAAGTGACCACGTGATCCAGCATATGGTGAGGTGCAGCACCGAAGCATGTGCCAACATATAAGCAACATACCATAGTTCACAGATCTCTAGGCACTTTACTGTTAGCCGACCAGTTGAGCACATAAAACACAGAAATGAGCTTAAAATGAGGTCAAAAACATGAAAATATGTCCAAATACAAAGTTGTCATGATAGTATATCTCTATGCTCACCCATGATATCCGCGCATGGTTCAATATACAAATGATTAGAACCATTTGCGAACAATTCTGCCACTTAGATCCCCAATCGATAGCATGGAGATACCTTCGCCACTCATATCTACATGCCCCATGAAAATGGGAGTGCACTCATGGATCTCTTTGCCAAGCATACCATGAGCAATACATACGCGGTAGACTTAGTCTAGCGCTTTGAATCCCACAATTGGGACATGGGCAAGGCCCTTGTCACGTGTGGTTCCCCATCTCCTCGGCCACACAAAGATATATAACATGGGCGTGAGCATATTAAGACATAAACCATGCATATAACACATACCCTCAAAAGTGGCTCCCACCATGGCATGCCATGCCCCTCCATGGACATAACTTCACGTTAAAAATACGTAGGAACCCAAGGAAAGTTGCTATGCAACCCCAACACTCATGCGGTACACTCGAAAGTCGCAACAAAATATTCGGTCGCACGGTCCAAGGGTTATATATAACTTTCTACCTTCTTGACCTTTATCCCTTGCTATACCGAGCATGTGTACACACCAAATGCGTTTGATAATCCCTCAATTAAGTTGAGACCAAGGCGGTTCCAACCCAATTCTCGAAATTGGTATACCTCGCCGTGAGCCGGAGATATGACCTTTCAAAGTGGTCTCACGAATCACTTTTGTTTCGACTATATCTCCAAGACAAATGAAGGGCATAACAAAAGGAAGGCTGATTCGTGATCGGGGAAAAATCTCAGACCACTCGAGATTCGTCATATCAAGTGCGGCGATGTCGAAGTCCAAAATCTGATTCTGAAAGTCTGAAAAAATCGGATTAATTTTGCGAGTGTATAATATGAAAATTGCGGAAGCAACGAACCCTTTACTGATGAAATCTGACCCTTCATCGGGGTTTCCGCGAAAATATCTGTAAATAACAGTTAACCATTCGGTTACCGCAAAATCGCGAGCCAAGTGACAGTCGCCGATACATTGACCATCAGATCAGAAGGCTGAAAATTTACGGAAACATTATGATAAAAAAACCCTGTTGATTCCTGATATTCCGATATATAAATCTCCGCTGGCGGTGCCTCGGTACTGAATATGGCCGCTCATGGCCGGAATGGCCAAACCTATCACACTATCACATCGGGTTAGGTCAGGTGGATGGGAGAGTATGATATCAGCCAATGGCGGCTTGCCGGCACATAGAAACACACCCCAAGTGACCCAAAGATGGCCACGGGGGTCCGAACCGGCTTCACCCCCCTTCTCAGAGCGTTGTTACCGCTCTGAAGTCATTGAAGAGAGGACGGGAGGACCCCAATGGGCTCCAAACCCCCTCCCCCATGTCCCAAGGACACATGGAGGCCCCACACACGTCGTAGGCGTCCCCCATGCCCCAAGGGAGGGGGCACCACTTTCCACTGCATGGGCCCCAGTGGCATCGACATCGCTGTGCAGGGCCTGGATTCCGGGTGTAGCGGCATCTGGTGATAACCGTGTTTCAGGTCCAACACCGTGAATATCCGCTTTTTTTGTTGTTTTTGGAGGATAAAGTCGATCAAGGGAAGCGAGTACGAGTCGTGCTCGGTCTGCTCGTTCAAACCCCTGTAATCCACCACCAACCTCCATTCGCCCTTCTCCTTCTTGGGCACGATAAAGGCTGGGCTGGCCCACTCACTGTCGGAGGGTTCAATCCATCTCCGCTCAAAAAACTCGGCCAACAGCTTCTTCATGGCCTTGGCCCGAACGCCCTGAAGTTGGTACTCCCGATGACGATAGATCTTCGGGTTCGGCTTCAGCTTGATCTTCGCTGTACCAAACCTCCCACGATCTGGAGGGTTCTTGTTGGCGACGCCACTGAATAGCCGCGGATAGGCATTGATCAGCCTCTCCTTCAGGTCGGCGACCTTCGGGTTCTCCTGTTCCTCTTCAGCCGCTTGCTTCGGTAAAGATACAACCGATCGCACTGCAGTATAAACCTCTTCTGGGTGCCATTCCGACTTCTCCTCGTCCGATATGCCGTCTTCATCGTCGTGGGTCTCGACTCCCACCGATAATCTTCGAAAATTTGCGGCATCAGGCTGGTGACTGTCGCTATCGGCACCCATTCTTGGAAAATCCCATGTCGGTGGGTCCGACCAAACCGGACCATCGTATTGGTCCGCGATGTGATCCATGACCCTCGCCACGAACTCGTCCTTCTCGTACTTGCCGGTGACCAACATCCTGTCATCCCACCAATGCGGAGCCGTGACCATGGCCCGCCTCTTCTTGGCTGCCACACGGTCGTGCATCCCCATCCGCATGTAGTTGACGACGTCGTCGATCTCGGCGTGGGACAGGACGTCAATGCCATCAATAGGCTGATCCGTCCCCTCCTTGGGCTCAAACATGACCTTCATGGGCACCGCCTCCACCCTACGAATGAATGCCTCATCACCCGTGGGCTGGGCTTGCGCCCCATCCACCAGGAAAGCCTTGGTACCCCACACTTGACCCGGGGAGAGCATTGATACACCCTTGGCGTCGATGAACAACTCCTCCTCTGGCCCGAATGACATCTCGTTCAGGGTGATGGAGTCCAGCGTCGACTTGAGACCCCCCAGCGGACAAGGGGTGGATCCTATGCCGGTTATGACCAGGATCCTCTCGCCCTATCCGCGACGATCTTCTCCACCGTACGTCTGGTATTGTCCAAGGAGCCATGCCAATACATGGGCCCCCACTCCTTCAAACCCCAATGCCTATGCCAGGCTGAGTCTCCTCGATGCCAATGCCTCCTACACTTCCTCAAAAGTGGGGCATCCCGGGAAGCGAAGACTTCCGTCTCGGGCGCTTCGGCTCCCAGCGTCTTGATCATCTTGTCGTTCACCTGTGGCACCATTCTATATTCCGTGAGCTGAACTCCGCGGTCTCCTCTGGACTTGGCCCCCACAGCTTGCACCGCTCGGACGATCCGGTCCTCTTCCTCAGCATTCCATTGGGATGATCCGCATGCATAGTCCGTGGACAGCCATGTGAGGCATTCGTCATCCTCCCGGACCAGCGTTGCACGAAGTGGAAGGGCTCGAATGGCATTTGCCACCATGAAGTCATACACCATTATCATATCCCAATCTGTAATGTCGGCCACATAGAAGTTCCCGGATAGAGTGCTTCTCTTCGCCAGATCAGGGCGGTTCAAGCGCTCATGTTCCCAGAATTCCATACTGATAGTGGCCTCATGGGTGCAACCACCCATACTCTCTCCATTGGCCACCTTCAGGCGTACCGGTCTACGGCTGGGCTGCAGGGATTCCTCCTTGAACAACCCTCTCCGGACCATGCTCTCCTGGGCACCCGTATCCATCAAAACATCCACCACCAACTGCTCTTGTCCGCACCGTACACGCACCTTCAAGTGCAACTGCCGCTCGTCGCCATGCGGTGTATGGACCACTCTCACGGCATGCAACTCTAGCACGGACTCTGCTACCATAAAGAAGGTCCCTACCAGGACCGGCCCCCGCTGTGCCCCTTCCGCCTGTAACCCCTGCTGATTTACTCCGGATCAACGATTGCATTCCTCAATTTCCAGGGTCCAAATCGAAAAATATAGAAAATAAAATCCTCCTTCAACCCTGAATGGCAACCAGATCCCACAAGTACAGCAATAACCCAATTCACAATCCAAATCAGGCTGCGGGCTTTCGTTCAGCACACCGGTATTCCCACGGTGGCGGGCATGTACAAGAATTGCACCAAGGAAGAAAGCCCTGAAATTGGCATATGAACACAAATAAAGCAAAGTTGGGGAAAGATGAAAACTTATACAATCACGGCCATAGACCCCTCATTCCCTGGACTCAAGACCTTCCCTTGACTCATCAACATGATGCCCTGAACCTAATCCAATAAGATGGTTAAATGCCACATGTCAAAAGTCATTACATAAACCCCAAAAATGTGTTCACTCCCAAGCCTCTAAATCCTAGCCCAATTGGGGAGGTGGCGTGTCATGGCCTAGAGTGGCACTCAGGACCATGCCCTACCCTGACATAACCTTGGTTGGACTTGGAGTCGAATGGGCTTAGAGGAATGACCTATGAGTTTGAAGTCATAACATGCCAAAAAACTGCCACTTCACACCATATTGGCCATATATCACATATAAGCTCAAAGTTGAAGTCACCACTTATCCGAAGGCTCCAAGCATGCACGGAATCAAAGTCTAGTATTCATGGAGGATAGAGACCAAAGACCAATGCCCATGTACATCCCCATTTTACCCTCGAAACCCCTTCGGATATGGGCGCCACGCACTGCCCAAGTCAGCCCATGATCTTGAGACCAATTCTTGTGATCCTTCGAGCGCCAAGCCAAATGGAGTACGCGATCCGGCATATGGTGGTGTTCAACTCCAAAGCATATGCCAACATATGACCAACATACCATGGTTCGACTCTCCATAGGCTTCTTGCTGTTTGCTGACCGAATAAGTACACAAAACGCAAAAATGAGCAAAAATTGAGGTCAAAAACATGAAAATATGACCAAATACAAAGTTGTCATGATGGTATATCTCTATGCTCACCCATGATATCCGCTTTTGGTTCAATACACAAATGATTGGAACCATTCACGAACAATTTCCCCACTTGGATCCCCAATCAGGCGCATGGAAATACCTTTGCCACCTATATCTACATGCCCCATGAAAATGGGAGTGCACTCATGGATCTCTTTCCCAAACATACCATGAGCAATACATATGCGGTAGACTTAGTCTAGCGCTTTGAATTCCACAATTGAGACATGGGCAAAACCCTTGTCACGTATGGCTTCCCATCTCTTCGGCCACACGAAGATATATAACATGGGCGTGAGCATATCAAGACATATACCATGCATATAAAACATACCCTCAAAAGTGGCTCCCACCATGATATGCCATGTCCATCCATGGCCATAACTTCACGTTAAAAATGCGTAGGAACCCAAAGAAAGTTGCTATGCAACCCAAACACTCATGCGGCACATTCGAAAGTCGCATCAAAATATTCTGTTGCATGGTCCAAGAGTTATGTATCACTTTATACCCTCTTGACCATTTTCCCTTGCTACATCAGGCATGTGTGCGCACCAAAAGCGTTTGATGCTTCCTCAATTAACTTGAGACTAAGGCGCTTGCAACCCAACCTTCCTTATTTTCGTTCCTCACACTCGCGCGTAGATATGATCCTTCAAAGTGGTCCCACGATTCGCTTTTGTTTCCCTTATATCTCCAAGTCAAATGGGTGGCAAGTATAAGGGAAACCTGATTCGCGCATAGGGAAAGGCGTACCACCACTCGAAGAAGTCCAAATCAAGTGCGGCGATGTCGAAGTCGAAAATCCGATTTCGACATCGCGAAAAATTCTGATTAAAATTTCGAGTGCTTATTTAGAGAATTGCGGAAGCAACGAACCCTTTGCTGATGAGAGCTGACCCTTCAACGGAATATCCGTCAAAATATCTGGAAATAACAGTTAACCAATCGGTTAACGCAAAATCGCGAGCCAACTGACAGTTGCCGATACATTGACTATCAGAACGAAAGGCTGAAAAATTACGGAAACATCATGATAATAAAAACCTGTTGATTCCTGATATTCCGATATATAAATCTCCGCTGGCGATGCCTCGGTTCTGAATATGGCCGCTCATAGCCGGAATGGCCAAACCTATCACACTATCACATCGGGTTAGTTCAGGTGGATGGGAGGGTATGATATCAGCCAATGGCGGCTTGCCGGCACATAGATACACACCCCAAGTGACCCCAAGATGGCCACGGGGGTCCGAACCGGCTTCACCCCCCTTCTCAGAGCGTTGTTACCGCTCGGAAGTCATTGAAGAGAGGACGGGAGGACCCCAATGGGCTTCAACCCCCCCCCCCATGTTCCAAGGACACATGGAGGCCCCACACACGTCGTAGGCGTCCCCCACGCCCCAAGGGAGGGGTGAGAACACTGAAAATCGGTGCCCTACGCCATATCCGGTATCCTCTTGATCTACAACATGGACCAAGGGGATCAAAGATAGAAAAACGTCGTCGATCGATCTGAATACGTATACCACGATGAAATATATACGTGGAGATCGAGTGAAGGGGGTATATGGCCAATCAAGGCCGAAAAATCCCCGGATGAACGCCCTCACCCGTCTCCTCAATCACAGAAACAAACAAAATGCCAAGGGGGATCCATTACGGTGCTACAGCAGCAACCAAGTGGACCAACACGTCCTTGACATCCAAAGAAATACCCTTTTTCTTTAGGTAGTCCATCCAGACCGTGGTATACCTCGGCACGAAACTGCTCGGAGGCTCCCACGAATCCCTGGATGCGGCGAATCCCTTCCAACGGACTTCCTAAAGCCTTCCCCCAGGCGTCCTCGGGTCCGGCTTGTCCGCCAGGGTCTTCTCAGCGGTGAAATCGTCGTCCTCACCCTCATCGTCCGAGTCCACATCGCCGGCCGTGAACTCGAAGGTGACGGGACGTCCGCTGGGGTCTGGTGCTCGGGGACCAAGCTGGGTATGGTCACGGTCCAGGATCTTGTTGTCCCCCACACGAACCGCATACACATCCTGCCCGACCTTCCGCACGATTACCCCCGGCACATACCAAGATGCCTGCCGATGCCTGGACAGGACATCCTTGTGGTGCCGCTCCACCCACACGGTGTCTTGGAGAGCATACTTCTGGACTTTTCCCTGCTTGAAGTACTTGGCCCTCTTGTCATGCTCGTCCTGAAGTGCCTTGCACACCTTGGCCGCCGTGTCGTCAGCCTCAGACATCATAGCGTTCGCATCCCGGGCCACTTTGCCATGGTTCATCCACGGGAGAGTGCGTGACACTCGATCCTGTAGGAACAGGATACGATGGGGCGACAGTCCAGTGGGTCCCGGAAGGTCGTGATACGCTTGGAGTACTCTCCACAGCGAATTATACCAATTCTGGCCCGGTTCGTCGATGTGTAGCTGGCGGAACTTCTCGAACATCTGCCGCCCGGCCACCTCAGCCCAGCCATTCGACCGGCTGTGGTATGCCACGGTCTTGGCGTGCCGAATGCCCATGTGCTTGCACATCGTCTTGAACCACGTCCCCACGAATTGACTGCCCCGATCGCTGCAGATGACAGCTGGGACATCAAAAATCGTCAGCCAATGCCTGATCATGGCATTAGCGACGGTCTTGGCCTGCAACCCCACTCCATGCTTGTCTTTCTTGTCCTTCTTCTTGGACTTCTTGCCAGGGACCGCCACGATATACCCACTGTGCCTGTCCACCGCCAGAATGACACAGTCGTAGGTCTCACCTTCCACGGTGACCTCAGGCATGCCGAATACATCCATGGCCACGGACCGCATAGGGGCCTCCGGTATAGCCGTATACACCGGGTTGCCCGCTGTGGAGTGGTTGGGGCTCTTCGTGGCCCGACACACGGCACAGTCGCTACAGTACCTATCCAGGATGGCGTAGTACCCCGGAGGGAACTTGAAGCGCCACTCCAGGTCCTGCTGCATCTTGTCTCGGCCAGGGTGCATGAGCTGGGCACCAGCAGCTTGTCCTTGAGGAACAACTTGTCGCCATCCTCGGTCAAGCCCTCGGGCCACTCGTCGTCCGACGGGGCGCTCACGGCATTCCAGTACTTGCTCCAGTGCTCGGATGCCGCGTAGTCATCCGACCAGTCCTCTGTGAGCACCGACCTGACTAGCTCTACAGGGGCTACCATCCATTGCTCGAGGGTTTCCTCTCGAATAGCTTGGACGCGGGCACCCCGGAACTTGGCCAGGTCCGTACGATTTGCCATCACCACAAAGCACTTGACCCCTTCTTGCTCCATGACCTTCTCCATCTCGATGATGCGCTTGGCCTCCTCGGTCTCCTCGGCGTCGCCATGGCTGGATATGTCCATCCACGCCTTGCCCGCGGGGTAGGCCCAGCGACTGAGGCAATCCGCCACAGTGTTGTCCTTCCCCGGGACGTACACGACGCTGAGGTCGAACTTGGCGAACGTCTCGTGCCATCGGGCCCTCCTAGCCGCTGGTCCTGAGGGGGTGTCGACATGCTCCTTGTGCCAGCTCTGTAGGGACTGGTGGTCCGTGCAAACCACCACCGGCTGCAGTCCGATGTGGCCAGACCACTTGCTGAGCGCACATACAATGGCGTATGTCTCCTTCTCCCTCGCGGTCCACGTTCGGCGTTGGCCCTCGGCCAGGATCCTGCTCCTAAACGCCACGGGAACATGAGTCCCGTCTTCCCGGACTTGCTCGAGGACTGCCCCCACGGCATAGTCCGAGGCGTCTGTCCGTAGCACGAATCCCTTGTCCGGGTCCACCAGGAACAACCCCAACTGCCCCAGGAGTCGCTCCTTCAGGCGGTTGAACGCATCCTCAGCCTCAGGGGTCCAGGCAAGCTTCTTCTTGCTCCCCTTCCGGCCATCGAACTTGCCCACTTGCAGCATCTTGTGCAGCGGCCCCGACAGTTCTGCATACATCCGGACATAGCCCGAAAAGTAGTTGCAGAACCCCATGAAGGACCGGAGTTCGCTGATGGTCTGGGGCTTCTCCCAGTGGTGCAGGGACGCCAGCTTCCCAGGCATGGGACGGCGTTGCCCGTGACCAACCACGTGACCCGCGAACTCTACTTCCTTCACGAAGAGTGAGGTTTTGGTGGGCTTGCACACCATGTTGTGCTTGTCCAACTCGCTGAGCACTCGGCGCAGATCCTTCTCATGCGCGTCGATGAGCTCGTCCTCAGTCATGTTCTCCGTGCCGGACCCGATGATGATGTCATCCACGAAGGGATCGGCACAGTCCCGGACAGGACCGAGTAGGTCCTCTATCATGCGCTGGAAAGCGGCGTTGCCATTCTTGGCGCCCATAGGCACCACTTTCCACTGCATGGGCCCCAGCGGTGTGGACATCGCTGTGCAGGGCCTGGAGTCCGGGTGTAGCGGCATCTGGTGGTAACCGTGTTTCAGGTCCAACACCGTGAAAATCCGCTTTTTCCGTTGCTTTTGGAGGATGGAGTCGATCAGGGGAAGCGAGTACGAGTCGTGCTCGGTCTGCTCGTTCAAACCCCTGTAATCCACCACCAACCTCCACTCGCCCTTCTCCTTCTTGGGTACGATGAAGGCTGGGCTGGCCCATTCACTGTCGGAGGGCTCGATCCATCCCCGCTCAATGAACTCGGCCAGCAGCTTCTTCATGGCACCGGCCCGATCGCCCTGAAGTTGGTACTCCCGATGACGATAGATCTTCGCGCTCGGTTTCAGCTTGATCTTCGCTGTACCAAACCTCCCACGATCTGGAGGGTTCTTATTGGCGACGCCACTGAATAGCCGTGGATAGGCCTTGATCAGCCTCTCCTTCAGCTCGGCAACCTTCGGGTTCTCCTGAGCCTCTTCAGCCGCTTGCTTCGGTATAGACACAACCGACTGCACTGCGGTATAGGCCTCTTCTGGGTCCGATTCCGACTTCTCCTCGTCCGAAATGCCGTCTTCATTGTCGTGGGGAGCTCTTCCCACCGATAATCTTCGGAAATTTGCGGCCTCGGGCTGGTGACTGTCGCTATCGGCACCCATTCTCGGAAAATGCCATGTTGGTGGGTCCGACCCAACCGGACCATCGTATTGATCCGCGATGTGATCCATGACCCTCGCCACGAACTCATCCTTCTCGTACTTGCCGGTGACCAACATCTTGTCATCCCACCAATGCGGAGATGTCACCATGGCCCGCCTCTTCTTGGCTGCCACACGGTCGTGCATCCCCATCCGCATGTAGTTGACGACATCGTCGATCTCGGCGTGGGACAGGACGTCAATGCCATCAATAGGCTGATCCGTCCCCTCCTTGGGCTCAAACAGGACCTTCAGGGGCACCGCCTTCACCCTACGGATGAATGCTTCATCACCCGTGGGCTGGGCTTGCGCCCCATCCACCAGGAAAGCCTTGGTACCCCACACTTGACCCGGTGAGGGCATTGATACACCCTTGGCGTCGATGAACAACTCCTCCTCTGGCCCGAATGACATCTCGTTCAGGGTGATGGAGTCCAGCGTCGACTTGAGACCCTCCAGCGGACATGGGGTGGATCCTATGCCGGTTATGACCAGGATCCCCTTCGCCCTATCCGCGATGATCTTCTCCACCGTACGTCTGGTATTGTCCAGGGAGCCATGCCAATACATGGGTCCCCACTCCTTCAAACCCCAATGCCTGTGCCAGGCTGAGTCTCCTCGATGCCAATGCCTCCTACACTTCCGCAGAAGTGGGGCATCCCGGGAAGCGAAGACGTCCGTCTCGGGCACTTCAGCTCCCAGCGTCTGAATCATCCTGGTGTACACTTGTTGCGCCATTCCATACTCCGTGAGCTGAACTCCACGGTCTCCTCTGGACTTGGCACCCACAGCTTGCACCGCTCGGACGATCCGATCCTCTTCCTCAGCATTCCATTGGGATGACCCGCACGCATAATCCGTGGACAGCCATGTGAGGCATTCGTCGTCCTCCCGGACCAGCGTTGCGCGATGGGGAAGGGCTCCAATGGCGTTGGCCACCATGAAGTCATACCCCATGATCATATCCCAATCTGTGATATCGGCCACATAGAAGTTCCCGGATAGAGTGCTTCTCTTCGCCTGATCAGGGCGGTTCAAGCGCTCATGTTCCCAGAATTCGATACTGATAGTGGCCTCATGGGTGCCACCACCCATGATCTCTCCATTGGCGACCTTCAGGCGGACCGGTCTCCGGCTGGGCTGCAGGAATTCCTCCTTGAACAACCCTCTCCGGACCAGGCTCACCTGGGCACCCGTATCCACCAACACATCCACCACCTTCTCCTCTCGTCCGCACCATACTCGCACTTTCAAGTGCAACTGCCGCTCGTCGCCATGAGGTGTATGGACGACTCTCACGGCATGCAACTCTAGCACGTCCGGGTGCATCAGGACTTCAAGGGTATGGTCACGGATGGTGTAGATCTTGGGTTGGTCCTGCCCGTCCACGGGGCTCTCCGTGGTCGCTCCTTCCTTCTTGCTATGTCCCGTACCCACATGTACTTCCCTTGGCAGGGCGCTCCAGGGGTTGGGAGTGGCGAAACTCAGTGGTTTTGGCTCTTCTGGAGCCTTCTTCGGCACCCGATGTGCCTTCGCTTTCTCTGGGATTCCACTGATTTTCGGAGGAGAGACCTCCGAGGTCCCACTCCCGTGGGGGCTCCTCTAGACTTGGCTTCCCGCAGCCCCTTCCGGCTGCGATCCGCCAGGACTTTGTCCTCCACGTTGCTGGGCTTTGAGTTCCTCCAACGTCCTCAACATGTCCTCAGCAACTTCCTCGATCGACCTCACTCGTCGGTCTTGACCAGGTCCACCACCATAGCCTCCTCCTCCGCCTTTTCCTTGGCCTTTGCCTTGGCCTTTTCCCCCGTCTCCGCCCTTCGCCTTCCAGTCGGAAATCCGCTGCTCCTTGGGCTTCTTCTCGGGGTGGGCGGCGAAGTAGGCCCTCTTGTCCGCCTCATACACCTTGCACTGACGGTGGTCATGTGCATGGTTGTTTCCCTTGCCATAGCAGACCCAGCACCCGTCGTGCTGAGACCTGTACTCCTTGAACGAGAGCGCTGGGTTCCCGATCCTCCTTGGCCCTTCTTGGGTCCCACCTGGCTACATCTGGACCGATCCTGCCCATTGTTCTTCACGTTGTGCGCCACAAACGCAAAGAAATGGGCCTCCTCGTGATCCTCCCGGGACCAGTGGTCTTGGCAACTTCCACTACGATCCTCCGCGGAGTTGGCCGTGTCCTCCTGGATCTCCCGATGATGGCGGTCTTCTCGGTGGCCTCGTTGTCCATGACCATGCCGATCCTGCACGAGGGCCTCGTTCTTCGCATTGACCTTCAACTCCACCGTGATGTACTTCACGATCTCGTCCAGGCTCATGCGAGCGAAGATAACTTGCATCTTCAGCGGCTCCCCGCGCCTCCACTCCACGTTGTTGAGGCGCAGCAACCTTTGCCCCATGGAGTCCCCGAATACCTCCACGTACACGGCGTTCTTCAGGCCCAACATCCGGTCGGGTTCGCCCAGGTTCCTCCTGAAGAACTCCATGATACCCGCATGGGTATCCTCCGCCGCCATGATCCTCACCGCCACCCGTCTCTTGGCGCGCTTCTTCTCCTCGTCCTCCACTCTCCTCTTCCAGCTGCCGGGGAGGACGTCCTTCAGGAGGTGGCGGATCTCGCTGGCCTCGTTCCAATCCTCCACCAGCTTGAGGCATCTGCGGTACTTCCGCAGATACCGGTTCCACTCCCGGACCCGCAACTCACCGCGGTCCAGCGGCAGCGGAATGGACCACAGGTCCTCCAGCTTCTGATTTGGAGCGTCCACCCGCTCCTCATCCTCCAGCCACTGAAGGCAGGCCTGCTCCGTACGGATCAATCCTTCTCGGATCTGATCCCGCAGCTCCTCCTTCAGGTCCTGCGCCAAGCAGTGTGGGAATGTCCGGCATACCCACTTATCCCGCGGCGCTCCCCGCATCTCGCCGACGACCTCCTCGGCGAAGTCCTCCCAGTCCAGGATGAAGTCATCCAGGTTGGAGGGGTTCCCGTCGTAATAGGGGATCTTGATTCCCCTGAGGTCGTCAATCCTGATAACGTCTCCAACGTCTCCAGCCACCACTCCACCGAGACGGATACCACCTGTGGCCGGGGGGTGTGAGTACACTCCCCGTACATCCCTCTCCTCCATGGAGTGCGATCCAGTTGGGCCTGAACCCATGGGGTTTGGAATGCGGGAAGGACTTGCTCCATCGGCCGTCCATATCCCCGTATTGGGGTCCTTCGCCCACAGGTTTCCGCTTGGATGGCCTCGACCATGTCTGTCGGCGCTTCCCATGGTTCGCCCCTGCATGGTCTGGTTGTGGATCTCGATCTTCTCTTCCGCATAGACTGCCATATTCGTCGTGAGCGGTACATCCTGGGCGGCATGGGACATCTGCACCGTCAGGCTCCTCGGGTCCGTGGTTACGTGCCCTTCCCGCAGGGACCCAGCCGGTGCCGTGTGTTCCCCGAGCATTGTGGACTCGCTGAACAGGGGAACATACGGCAGCGCACCCGGGTCAACACGCGGAGGCGCGTATGGTGCCTCTGCAGGGCCGCCCATGGGTTTCTCCATGGCGCTCCTGAGGGTCTTAACCCGCTCCACCAGCTCCAGCGCGGCCGGCTTTGCCGGGAGCTCCGGACCCGAGGCGAGGGGCTGTCGCTCCTCTAGCCTTCTCAGGCGTCCCGACATGTCCTCCACTAAGTGGAGGAGGCTGTCCACCACTTGCTGCTGCTTCTGCAGGGCCAGCTCCAGATTCTCCCGGTACCGGGCCTGATCCGCTCGCAGCTCCTCCATGTGGTTCTCCGCGGCCGACTGGTCGTCCAGGATCCCCGCGACGTCCTCCTCCAGAGCGTCCTTGGTGTTGTCCAGGCGGTCAAGGTGATGCACGATGGCGTCCATCCCCATCTTCGGGTACTTGCCCATGAGGAAGGACACGTGCTCACAGTGGCACGCAGCGTGCCTTCCGCCGGATTCAGCGCAACCCGCGGTTCCCGGCACCTCAGACTCATCGCCCATGGGCGTATCGCCTATGGCGTCCGTCTCTGGTCCCGTGTGCCGGGGCACAGGTGCCGTCCGGGCCCTGGCTGGCCTCTCCAAGCCCTCAGCGTCGTGCTGCAGGGCGGGCTCGGGGCCGTATGCGCCCTGGCGATCGGCGCGGACATCTCCGGCTCCGAAGGTGGCTCGTAGGCTGTCCGATAGCCCTCGGAGTGCCCTTCGGATTCCAACAGCCTGACCAGGCTGGGGTCCGTGTCCATAGCCCCGGCGTCCCTTGCCGCGGACTTGGGTGACCCGCGCTTCCGGTAGCGCCGGGCCCGTCCTCCACTGCTGCCTCATCAGAGTCCTCCGCGGCGGAGCGGAGGTTGCATGCCTTTCGGCAGCGACGCTCACACATGGGGACCAGGTTCTCCATGTCACGTCCTCCTCTTCCCGAGTGTCGTTCTTCTCTTCGGGCTTCAACTTCCGGAGTTCGCCATGCTCTTGAACGTCTCGGTCCTTCTATGGCTCTAATCTCCGGCGCGGTCTCCACCGAGTCCACAATACGCACCCCGGGCGTACTTGGGCAGGGCTCATAAGGGCCCAAGTCCCCGGGTCGGCGGTTGGTAGGGGCAGCAGGTAAGCCTCTGCTACCATAAAGAAGGTCCCTACCAGGACCGGCCCCCGCTGTGCCCCTTCCGCCTGTAACCCCTGCTGATTTACTCCGGATCAACGATTGCATTCCTCAATTTCCAGGGTCCAAATCCAAAAATATAGAAAATAAAATCCTCCTTCAACCCTGAATGGCAACCAGATCCCACAAGTACAGCAATAACCCAATTCACAATCCAAATCAGGCTGCGGGCTTTCGTTCAGCACACCGGTATTCCCACGGTGGCGGGCATGTACAAGAATTGCACCAAGGAAGAAAGCCCTGAAATTGGCATATGAACACAAATAAAGCAAAGTTCGGGAAAGATGGAAACTTATACAATCACGGCCATAGACCCCTCATTCCCTGAACTCAAGACCTTCCCTTGACTCATCAACATGATGCCCTGAACCTAATCCAATAAGATGGTTAAATGCCACATGTCAAAAGTCATTACATAAACCCCAAAAATGTGTTCACTCCCAAGCCTCTAAATCCTAGCCCAATGGGGAAGGTGGCGTGTCATGGCCTAGAGTGGTACTCAGGACCATGCCCTACCCTGACATAACCTTGGTTGGACTTGGAATCGAATGGGCTTAGAGGAATGACCTATGAGTTTGAACTCATAACATGCCAAAAAACTGCCAATTCACACCATATTGGCCATATATCACATATATGCTCAAAATTGAAGTCACCACTTATCCGAAGGCTCCAAGCATGCACGGAATCAAAGTCTAGTATTCATGGAGGATAGAGACCAAAGGCCAATGCCCATGTACATCCCCATCTTACCCTCGAAACCCCATCGGATATGGGCGCCACGCACTGCCCAAGTCAGCCCATGATCTTGAGACCAATTCTTGTGATCCTTCGAGCGCCGAGCAAAATGGAGTACGCGATCCGGCATATGGTGGTGTTCAACTCCAAAGCATATGCCAACATATGTACAACATACCATGGTTCGACTCTCCATAGGCTTCTTGCTGTTCGCTGACCAGGTAAATACACAAAACGCAAAAATGAGCAAAAATGAGGTCAAAAACATGAAAATATGTCCAAATACAAAGTTGTCAAGATAGTATATCTCTATGCTCACCCATGATATCCGCTCATGGTTCAATACACAAATGATTGGAACCATTCACGAACAATTCCCCCACTTGGATCCCCAATCAGGCGCATGGAGATACCTTCGCCACCTATATCTACATGCCCCATGAAAATGGGAGTGCACTCATGGATCTCTTTCCCAAACATACCATGAGCAATACATCTGCGGTAGACTTAGTCTAGCGCTTTGAATTCCACAATTGAGACATGGGCAAAACCCTTGTCACGTATGGCTTCCCATCTCTTCGGCCACACGAAGATATATAACATGGGCGTGAACATATCAAGACATATACCATGCATATAAAACATACCCTCAAAAGTGGCTCCCACCATGATATGCCATGTCCCTCCATGGCCATAACTTCACGTTAAAAATGCGTAGGAACCCAATGAAAGTTGCTATGCAACCCCAACACTCATGCGGCACATTCGAAAGTCGCATTCAAATATTCGGTTGCATGGTCCAAGAGTTATGTATCACTTTATACCCTCTTGACCCTTTTCCCTTGCTACATCGGGCATGTGTGCGCACCAAAGGCGTTTGATGCTTCCCAAATTAACTTGAGACTGAGGCGCTTGCAACCCAACCTTCCTTATTTTCGTTCCTCACACTCGCGCGTAGATATGATCCTTCAAAGTGGTCCCACGATTCGCTTTTGTTTCCCTTATATCTCCAAGTCAAATGGGTGGCAAGTATAAGGGAAACCTGATTCGGGCATAGGGAAAGGGGTACGACCACTCGAAGAAGTCCAAATCAAGTGCGGCGATGTCGAAGTCGAAAATCCGATTTCGACATCGCGAAAAATTCTGATTAAAATTTCGAGTGCTTATTTAGAGAATTGCGGAAGCAACGAACCCTTTGCTGATGAGATCTGACCCTTCAACGGAATATCCGTCAAAATATCTGGAAATAACAGTTAACCAATCGGTTAACGCAAAATCGTGAGCCAACTGACAGTTGCCGATACATTGACTATCAGAACGAAAGGCTGAAAAATTACGGAAACATCATGATAATAAAACCCTGTTGATTCCTGATATTCCGATATATAAATCTCCGCTGGCGATGCCTCGGTTCTGAATATGGCCGCTCATAGCCGGAATGGCCAAACCTATCACACTATCACATCGGGTTAGTTCAGGTGGATGGGAGAGTATGATATCAGCCAATGGCGGCTTGCCGGCACATAGATACACACCCCAAGTGACCCCAAGATGGCCACGGGGGTCCGAACCGGCTTCAGTATGATCACGGATGGTGTAGATCTTGGGTTGGTCTTGCCCGTCCACGGGGCTCTCCGTGGTCGCTCCTTCCTTCTTGCCACGTCCCTTGCCCACAAGAACTTCTCTTGGCAGGGCGCTCCGGGGGTTGGGAGTGGCGAAACTCAGTGTTTTTGGCTCTTCTGGAGCCTTCTTCGGCACCCGATCCGCCTTCGCTTTCTCTGGGATTCCACTGATTTTTGGAGGAGAGACCTCCGAGGTCCCACTCCCGTGGGGGCTCCTCTAGACTTGACTTCACGCAGCCCTTTCCGGCTGCGATCCGCTAGGACGTTGTCCACCACGTTGCTGGGCTTTGAGTTCCTCCAACGTCCTCAACATGTCCTCAGCAACTTCCTCGATCGACCTCACTCGTCGGTCTTGGCCAGGTCCACCACCATAACCTCTTCCTCCGCCTTTTCCTTGGCCTTTGCCTTGGCCTTTTCCCCCGTCTCCGCCCTTCGCCTTCCAATCGGAAATCCGCTGCTCCTTGGGCTTCTTCTCGGGGTGGGCGGCGAAGTAGGCCTTCTTGTCCGCCTCATACACCTTGCACTGACGGTGGTCGTGTGCATGGTTGTTTCCCTTGCCATAACAGACCCAGCACCCGTCGTGCTGAGACCTGTACTCCCGGAACGAGAGCGGTGGGCTCCTGATCCTCCTTGGCTCCTTGCCCTTCTTGGGTCCCACCCGGCTCCATCTGGACCGATCCTGCCCCTGGTCCCTCACGTTGTGCGCCACAAACGTGAAGAAATGGGCCTCCTCGTGATCCTCCCGGGACCAGTGGTCTTGGCCACTTCCACTCCCGTTCTCTGCGGAGTCCGCCGTGTCCTCCTGGATCTCCCGATGACGGCGGTCTTCTCGGTGGCCTCGTTGTCCATGACCATGTCTATCCTGCACGTGGGCCTCGTTCTTCGCATTGAGCTTCAAGTCCACCGTGATGTACTTCACGATCTCGTCTAGGCTCATGCGGGCGAGGATGACCCGCATCCTCAGCGGCTCCCCGCGCCTCCACTCCACGTTGTTGAGGCGCAGCAACCTTTACCCCATGGAGTCTTCAAATACCTCCACGTACACGGCGTTCTTCAGTCCCAACATCCGGTTGGGCCCGCCCAGGTTCCTCCTGAAGAACTCCATGATACCCGCATGGGTATCCTCCGCCGCCATGATCCTCACCGCCACCCGCTTCTTGGCTCGCTTCTTCTCCTCGTCCTCCACTCTCCTCTTCCAGTTGTCGGGGAGGACGTCCTTCAGCAGGTGGCGGATCTCGCTGGACTCGTTCCAGTCCTCCACAAGCTTGAGGCTCCGTCGGTACTTCCGCAGACCTTTCCTCCAAGCCCTAGTGGGGGTATGTGTAGTGGCGTCCCTGCTGGGCCACGGCTGCCTCGAGACGCTGTTTTCTCGTGCCAATACACAGGTAGGCCAATGGGGCCATGACTTGGGAGAAGTGGCCAGACCCCCGGACAGGAACATGCGGAGGAGAAGGCGCCGAGTGCGCGGAAGAAGGGCATTGGATAGGAGCGACCCGTGCAAGGAGCACAAAACGGTCCCCAGATGGATGAGGATCCAGTGGGCCCGCGCCACTGGGTTGATGACGGCCCGGTGGGGTATAAACACAGGATGAGGGAAGGGATGGGGGCACGGGGCCAGGACAGGGCTGTGGCACGGGCCGCACAACAGCTTCTTGGGACCGGGAAACCACGGGACGCGGAGATTGGGCCGGTGACGGGATGTGACAAAGGGGAACGGGACATGGGATGGGATGGGAGACCGAAAGCGCCAAGCAACAGCCCCGTGGGATTGGGAAACCAGTCGCCATGGAGTGGTGAACCATTGGCCAACCTTGGAAACCCTGGCCATGGGAAGTCGGGAAAATGCTCTAAACTCCGGGACGGCCGTGAGGTGTCCGCAGGGGTGAGGGTTGACCCTGAGGCCCCCGGGTCAATGGCCTGAGTACACGTAGGTTCACGCGTGAGCCGAACCCAGGGGAAACTAGGAAATGGTCGCTTCCAAGCCTCCAGCCGCGGATTGACGAAAACCAAGTGCATCCGGGAGCCGAGTGGGTACTCCAGCCCGTGAGGAATGGGGAGTGGTGGTATGTGGTTGAGAGCAATGCCGCGCTGTGGGCGACAGCTATCCCCAGGAACCCCGCCTGCAGGCACCTTAAAGGCTGTGCTAGGGGGGGAAGGCCGGAGGATTCTTCGACGGGTAAACAGATGGAGCTGAGACCGTGAGGGCAGCGCCTGATGGAGCCCTACCGCCGGTCATGCCCCAATGGAACCTGGCCCAAGTTGTCGGCCGTGAGGTGAGACAGGGGTCGCCAGGGGAACTGATGGTTGAGAACTCTCCTTCCCGCCAGAGGCGGCCACCATGTAAAACAAACAAGGGAATGTCAGATGAGGTTGCGGAGGCGGCCGCCCTTACTACTACTTACTACTGCCTTGTGGTGTGGCGGCTGTGCCATGTTGGTGTCCGAGCATGTGTGGCGGCTGGTGTGGGGTTCCGTGTTGGTTCCTGGGGGAGCGCGCGGTTTTGCGTGGTTGCAGTGTGTGGTCGCTCGCTGGGGGTTGCCACGGCTTGCAGCTTCGTCCCTGGGTGTGTTTTGGGCTGTGGCTGGTGGTGAGCGCTGGGCTGGTGTGTGGTGTGTGCAGTCTCCGGGGATGGTGCCCGTGGGCTGTGGGTGTGTTGCGCGGCTGGCGTGGTGCAGTGGTGCTCCTGCATTGGTGGATTGCGTGTCCCATGTCCTTGGGGTCGGCGAGCTGGTGCGTCGCCGTGTCACTTGCGGGACTTTCCGGTTATGTTGCCCGTGAGCGGGGAGGGGGCTGCAGCGTTGTGTGGTGGTGCTGGGTCATGTGCTCGTTTCCCCATGGGGGGGGCAGGGCGTATCGTGTCTGGGCCCTGTGGAGTGGGTGGCTGCTTGTTTCTGGCCATCGGGCGGTTAGGGGCTGCCCCTCGCGTTCTCCTGGTCGTCTTCCCGGTGTTCCTTGGTCCGTGAGCCGTGTCGGATCCTTGCAGCGCGGGGCCCGGGGTCCCCCCGAGCGGGGCGCGTGGGATTGGAGTGTTGCAACCAGGGGGGCGTGGTTGCGTGGCGCCCGGGTGTGCTAGCCCACCGGTTTCCGGGCCCAGGGGCGCGGGGAGCGCTGCCTGTGGGCGGGGTGCGGGCCGCCATGTCTCTGGGGTCCGCAGGCCGGTGTGTCGCAGCGTCGCGGGCGCGATGCGGCCCCGCTGCGGCGCCTGTGGGTGGGAAGTGCCTGTGTGTGGTTGGGGTGTATCTTCTCCATGGTGGGCTGGAGGCCTCGGGCTCGGGCGTGGAGCGGGCCCGCGGCAGGTCATCGGCTGGTAGCGCGTGCCAGGGCCTCACTTTGGGCAGGTTTTCCCTGGTGTCTCCCTGGTGCGTCCCGTGGTGGCCCCTGGTTGGCGCGCTTTGGAAGGTTCCTGTGGCGTGCCGCAACCATGGAGGTACAACTGTGTGTTGCTGGGTCGCTGTCACCTAGGCTCTTAGGGCAGGTATGTTTCCTTAAATGGTCCCGTTTTTAATCCCCGGTTGCCCCAATGCTTTTTTGGTTCGTATGCCTCCCACCATGTGTACTACATACAATGAACAGGATGATCCAAATTAAGTTTTGGTAATCCTCCATACTATGTCTGATAATTTTCAGCCAAACTAATTGTCCCGTGTGGTGGCTCCACATTGTGTTGCCATGCGACGGGCCATTTCGAATTTTGGAGACCACCAAAGAGTCATAGTTTGGAAGGCATCGATGATCACCCATATGAAAAAGATACAATCGACCTTGATTTGTGATTCCTTCACGCCTGCCTGGGTCCTGCAAATTCATTTGTGATTTCGAAAAACATTTTGATGCCCGTTCCATGGCTCAACAATGCTGGACCATGGGACGAGCCACAAGAAACAAGTGAAGGCAACACTGATACGGAAGCAAAGCACACATGGGAGCATGTGAGTGTTCACTGAGGTTGTACTTGTGGAACCATGTGCCAGTACATGCTTGGCACAGATGCCTGCTGCTGTGCGTTCTGACTTTTTGTTTGAGACTCCTCAAACGCTTTGTTAAATTTTTCTATGAACTCAACAACCTTTTTCATATTGTTTTGGAGGTCCTCAAACTGGCTGCTCAGTCTCACGAGTTTCTGATGCACGCCGCGCGTAAACTGACTTGAAGAGCCACCCATTGCTGTGTCTGGACCTTTATCACCAACCAACTCCAGCGTAATAGAGCCACAAGCCTTGTTGCTCCAAAGAGGCATAAAGGCAAAGGTTCGGGCATTGCCTTTTACATGCATGGAATACCTGTTGTGTAATTGGATGACTGGCTTGCGCAAGAGGATTTTCTGTACACATACCATTGCCTGCGTTGACTGAAATACGCCTTTCAATACCAATTGCCATGAGAAAAAACGGTGGCACCCGGTGCATCACATTCAACAACGACATTATACTCTCTCTTCAAACCGTAATGAAGCCGGCAAATTACAGTACTCTTCAAATCACCCTCAGCAAACCCAGAGGTCGCCATCAGGCGTGCAAAGTCTTTTGTTGTCTCTGAAAGGCCCTCGGACAGACAGAACTCATCATCGGCTTCGTACCAGCGGCTGCTTTTCTGGCGCCGCAGGTTGTCGAGCAAGAGGGCCTCACGTGCCAATGTTTCTTTATACTGCTTTGACGTCAGTGATAGACACAAGGGCAGGGCTGCTCCTTCCTCAGAATCTGGCACAGTGTGCATGCAGCAGATAGGAAGTGAAAGTGTAGTGAAGCAACAGGTAGCAAAGCGCAATGGGCATTTTCTGGTTATGCCCACGCATGGCATGTAGCGACGTGCGCATTTACGAGCCACTGAACGATCCAATCCTCGTGTATTGTTCCACATGGAATAGCAATAAACCCTATGAACGAAGGTTGATCACGGTTTAGGACATGGCGTTTTTGTATTGGCACGTCTAATGGTGCCACATTGTTGTGCAATGAAACGGGCCAAAGTATATTTTTCGAACTTCCAAGTCACTTTGCAGAATCCAGGTAGGAGAATCATAGTTTTGGGAGCCATGGATGATCGCCAACATGAAAAAAGGGCAATCACCCTTGATTAGTGTTGTGGATGCCGTTTTTCGGAAAATTCGAAATAGCCCGTCGGATGGCACCACAATGTGGCGCCACCACACGGGACAATTGATTTGGCTCAAAATTATCAGACATAGGATGGAAGTTTACCACAAACTAAAGAGGGACATGCGGCGTCAGGATGGCTCGGGGGAGGGGGGGCTGCGTGCGTGTGTGGGCGCTGCCTTCACTGCATCTTTCGTCTTTCTGGGCTTTGGTGTCCCTGGCGTGTCTGCCCTCCGCCCCCTTCGCGGTTCTCTCCCTGCTTCTTTCCTCCGCCTTTCCCCTCCCCCTTTTGTTTTTTAGTGTGGGTGACTGTGGTTGCTTGCGCGCTGTCGTGGGGTGGTGTGGGAGGGGGGGGCGTGTGTGGGTGCGGGTGGCCATCGGTGTTTGCGGCGCTGGGAGTGGGCATGGGTGCGTGCTGTTGGCGTGGACGTCATGGCGCGGTAGGCCGGTTGTGGCGGCATGGCTTTGGCATGGGTGCCGTGGTGGATGGAGGTTTGGCGGCCCTTGTGCTTCGGGTTCCCTGTGTGTGTGCCGGCTTCCGGATATCTGGGGGCTTTTGGATACCAGGGCACCGGTCAGTGCTGGCGGTGGGCGGCCGGTGGCAGTGGTGGCGTGGCGCCTGTGTGAGTGGCTTCGCTCTCGGGCAACGACGGTGCGGGGGGTGCCTGGGTGGCGTGGCTGGATGTGGGTTTGCGTGTTGGTCTGTTCTTGGTCTGGGCTGTTCAGGGGGTAGTGGGCTGTCGGTTGTTTGGCGCGGGCCTGTTTGTGTTGGCTGGTGGGGCGTGGCTGGTGGCCTGGAGCCCCGCGCGGATGGTGGTGCGGTGCCTGGCTGGTGTTGCTGGGTGGGGTTGCATGTCGGTTGTGTGTGCGCCAGGTGCGCGGCAGATTTGGTTGGGGCGCTGCAGGTGTTGCAACGGGTGATGAGAAAGCTTGTGATGCCGATGGTGAGGGTGCCGCTGGTGATGCAACGGGTGATGGTGACGCTGGTAATGCCGATGGCGAGGGTGCTGTAGGTGATGCAACGAGTGATGGGGAAGCTCGGGATGCCGATGGTCAGAGAACTGCGGGTGATGCAACGGGTGATGGAAACGCTGGTGATGCCGATGGTAAGGGTGCTGCAGGTGATGCAACGGGTGATGGGGATGTTGGTGATGCCGATGGTGAGGGTGCTGCAGGTGATGCACCGGTTGATGGTGCCCCTGGTGATACCGATGGTGAGGTTGTCGCAGGTGATGCCCCAGGTGATGGTGCCGCTGTTCGGGTCAACTGTGAAGGTGCTGCAAGTGATGCACAGGATGATGGTGAGCCTGGTGATGCCAATGGTGAGGAAGCTGCAGGTGGTGCAACGGGTGATGGTGAGGCTGATGATGCCGATAGCAAGGGTGCTGCAGGTGATGCAACGGGTGATCGAAAAGCTGGTGGTGCCAATGGTGAGGGTGCTGCAGGTGATCTAACGGGTGAGGGTGACGCTGGTGATGCCAATGGTGCGGGTGTGGCAGGTGATGCACTGGGTGATGGTGCCGCTGGCGATGCCGACTGTGAGGGTGCTGCAGGTGATGCAGCGCGTGATGGTGCCGCTGGTGATGCCGATGGTGAGGGTGCTGCAGGTGATGTTTTGGTATTGGCACGTCCCATGGTGCCACATTGTTGTGCAATGAAACGGGCCAAAATATATTTTTCGAACTTCCAAGTCACTTTGCAGAATCCAGGTAGGAGAATCATGGTTTTGGGAGCCATGGATGATCGCCAACATGAGAAAAAGGCAATCAACCTTGATTAGTGTTGTGGATGCCGTTTTTCGGAAAAATCGAAATGGCCCGTCGCATGGCACCACAATGCGGAGCCACCACACGGGACAATTGGTTTGGCGCAAAACTATCAGACATAGGATGGAAGATTACCAAACATTAATTTGGATCATCCTTTTCATTGTATGTAGTGCACAAAGTGAGAGGCATACAAACCAAAAAAAGCATTGAGGCACCCGGGAACGTAATATGGGACCATTTAGGGAAACTTACCTGCCCTAAAAGCGTAAGTGGTGGGGGGTGCGGCGGACTGCGGGGGTGTGGCTTGTGTTGGTGTCGCCCCTGGGCCTCGCGGTGGTGAGTCTTATGTCATCCTCAGTGGGTCCTCTTGGCGGTCCGTTCCGGCGTTGCGTGGGGGGTAGTCTTGGGCTTGGCGGCTCCTGGGAGGGTGGGGGACATGCGGCGTCAGGATGGCTTGGGTGAGGGGGGGCTGCGCGCGTGTGTGGGCGCTGCCTGCACTGCATCTTTCGTCTTTCTGGGCTTTGGTCTCCCTGGCGTGTCTGCCCTCCGCCCCCTTTGCGGTTCTCTCCCTGCTTCTTTCCTCGGCCTTTCCCCTCCCCCTCTTTTTTGCTTTTTTTGTGGGTGACTGTGGTTGCTTGCGCGCTGTCTTGGGTGGTGTGGGAGGGGGGGGCGTGTGTGGGTCTGGGTGGCCATTGGTCTTTGCGGCGCTGGGTGTGGGCATGGGTGCGTGCTGGTGTTGTTGTTGGCGTGGACGTCATGGCGCGGTAGGCCGGTTGTGGCGGCGGGGGCTTGGGCATGAATGCCGTGGTGGATGGTGGTTTGGCGGCCCTTGTGCTTCGGGTTCTCTGTGTGTGTGCCGGCTTCCGGACATCTGGTGGCTTTTGGATACCGGGGCACCCGTCAGGGGGTGCTGGCGGTGGGCGGCCGGTGGCAGTGGTAGCGTTGCGCCTGTGTGAGTGGATTCGCTCTCGGGCAACGACGGTGCGGGGGGTGCCTGGGTGGCGTGGCTGAATGTGGGTTTGCGTGTTGGTCTGTTCTTGGTGTGGGGTGTTCGGGGGTAGTGGGCTGTCCGTTGTTTGGCGCGGGCCTGTTCGTGTTGGCTGGTGGGGCGTGGCTGGTGGCCTGGAGCTCCGTCGGTTGTGTGTGCGCCAGGTGCGCGGCGCATTTGGTTCGGGCGCTGCAGGAGGTGCAAAGCGTGATGGGGGTGCTTGTGATGCCAATGGTGAGGGTGCCGCTGGTGATGCAACGGGTGATGGTGACGCTGGTAATGCCGATGGCGAGGGTGCTGTAGGTGATGCAACGAGTGATGACGAAGCTGGGGATGCCGATGGTCAGGGAACTGCAGGTGATGCAACTGGTGATGAAAACGCTGGTGATGCCGATGGTAAGGGTGCAGCAGGCGATGCAACGGGTGATGGGGACGTTGGTGATGCCGATGGTGAGGGTGCTGCAGGTGATGCACCGGTTGATGGTGCCGCTGGTGATGCCGATGGTGAGGTTGTCGCAGGTGATGGTGCCGCTGTTCGTGTCGATTATGAAGGTGCTGCAGGTGATGCACAGGATGACCGTGAGCCTGGTGATGCCAATGGTGAGGAAGCTGCAGGTGGTGCAACGGGTGATGGTGAGGCTGATGATGCCGATAGCAAGGGTGCTGCAGGTGATGCAACGGGTGATGAAAAAGCTGGTGCTGCCGATGGTGAGGGTGCTGCAGGTGATGTAACGGGTGAGGGTGACGCTGGTGATGCGAATGGTGCGGGTGTGGTGGGTGATGCACCGGGTGATGATGACGCTAGTGATGCCGATGGTGAGGGTGCTGCAGGTAATGCAACGGGTAATGGTGCCGCTGGTGATGCCGATGGTGAGGGTGCTGCAGGAGATGCAACGGGTAATGGTGCCCCTTGTGATGCCGATGGTGAGGGTGCTGCAGGTGATGCAACGGGTGATGGTGGCGCTGGTGATGCTGGTGGAGAAGGTGCTGTGGCTGATGCAGCGGGTGGACGTGCCGCTGGTGATGCCCATGGTGAGGGCGCTGCAGGTGATGCAACGGGTGATGGTGCCGCTGGTGATGCCGATGGTGAGGGTGCCGCAGGTGATGCTGTTGCTGACGGTGCCGCTGGTGATGCCGATGGTGAGGGTGCTGCAGTCGATGCAACGGGTGATGGTGCCGCTGGTGGTGCCAACAGTGAGGGTGCCGCAGGTGATGCAGCGGGTGATGGTGCCGCTGGTGTTGCCAATGGTGAGGGTGCTGTAGGTGATGCAACGGGTGATGGTGCCGCTGGTGATGCCAATGCTGAGGGTGCTGCAGCTGATGCTATTGCTGACGGTGCCGCTGGTGATGCCGATGATGAGGGTGCCGAAGGTGATGCAACGGGTGATGGTACCGCTGGTGATGCGGATGGTGAGGGTGCTGCAGGTGATGCAACGGGTGATGGTGCCGCTGGTGATGCTGGTGGAGAGAGTGCTGTGGCTGATGCAGCGGGTGGAAGTGCCGCTGGTGATGCCCATGGTGAGGGCGCTGCAGGTGATGCAACGGGTGATGGTGCCGCTGGTGATGCCGATGGTGAGGGTGCTGCAGGTGATGCTATTGCTGATGGATCCGCTGGTGATGCCGATGGTGAGGGTGCTGCAGGTGATGCAACGAGTGATGGTGCCGTTGGTGTTGCCAATGGTGAGGGCGCTGTACGTGATGCAACGGGTGATGGTGCCGCTGGTGATGCCCATGGTGAGGGTGCTGCAGGTGATGCTATCGCTGACAGTGCCGCTGGTGAGGCCGATGGTGAGGGTGCTGTAGGTGATGCAACGGATGATGGTGAGGCTGGTAATGCCGATGGTGAGGGTGCTGCAGATGAGGCAGGGGATGATCTTGCCGCTGGTGATGCCGACAGTGAGGGTGCTGCAGGTGATGCAACGGGTGATGGTGTTGCTGGTGGTGCCGTCGGTGAGGGTACTGCAGGTAGTGCAACGGGCGATGGTGTCGCTGGTGATGCCGATGGGGAGGGTGCTGCAGGTGATGCAACGGGTGATGGTGCCGCTGGTAATGCCGATGGTCAGGGTGCTGCAGGTGATGCAACGTGTCATGGTGCGGCGGGTGATGCTGACGGTGAGAATGCTGCAGATGATGCAGCGGGTGGACGTGCCGCTGGTGATGCCGATGGTGAGGGTGCTGCACGTGATGCAACGGATGATGGCAACACTGCTGATGCCGATGGTGAGGGTGCTTCAGGTGTTGCACCTGGTGATCGTGCGGCTGGTGATGTAGATGGTGAGGGTGCTGTAGGTGATGTGACGGGCAATGATGCCGCTCGCCATGCCGATGGTCAGGGTGCTGCAGGTGATGCACGGGGTGATGGCGCCGCTGGTGATGCCAACGGTGAGGCTGCTGCAGAAGATGCAAGGGGTGACGGCACAACTTGTGATGTCGAGGCTGCGGGTGCTGCAGGTGATGCAACTGGTGATGGTGCTGTTGGCGATGCAGATGGTGAGGATACTGCAGGTGATGCAACGGGCAATGGTGACGCTCGCGATGCCGATGGTGAGGATGCTGCAGGTGATGCACGGGATGATGGTGCCGCTGGTGGTGCCGTTGCTGAGGGTGCTGCAGGTGATGCAACGGGTGATGGTGCCACTGGTGATGTTGATGGTGAGGGTGCTGCAAGTGATGCAAGAGGTGATGGTGCCGCTGGTATTCCCGATGCTGAGGGTGCTGCAGGTGAAGCAGGGAGCGATGCTGCCGCTGGTGATGCCCATGGTGACGGTGCTGCCGGTGATGCACCAAGTGACGGTGCCTCTGGTGATGCCAATGGTCAGGGTGCTGCAGGTGATGCAAGGAGTGATGGTGCCGCTGGTCATGCCGATGGCGAGGGTGCTGCAGGTGATGCACCGCGTGATGGTGCGCCTGGTGAT
The DNA here is from genome assembly GCA_964036045.1 of Eutreptiella sp. 'Long Island Sound 2002'. Lineage (NCBI taxonomy): Eukaryota > Euglenozoa > Euglenophyceae > Eutreptiales > Eutreptiaceae > Eutreptiella > Eutreptiella sp. 'Long Island Sound 2002'. Next base: position 53,108,777 of record OZ038380.1, read on the forward strand.
GCTGATGGCGAGGGTGTGGTAGTGTGGGCGGACGTAATGGTGGGTTCCTCGGCGTGGGTGGTCGGCGGGCGGTGGGTGTGGCTGGTGGTGTGGTGTTCGGTGTGTGTGGCCGGGGCTGGGTATCCCGGGCGTGCTTGCTGGTGCGGTGGGGACGCGGTGATGGGGGCCGGGTGTGCTGGTGGTGGTGTTTTAACTGCCTGGTGCCGCTGGTGGCGGCGGGTTGCCCTGTGGAGATGGTGCCGGCGGTGGGTGGTTGGTGGTAGAAGGGGCGCGGCGGCGTTTGTGAGTGACTGTGGCTCTCAGGCAGTCCGCGACAGTCCAGGTGTCGTCATGCGTGGTGGTGGCGGAGGGGTTCCGTGCGTTCGGTGCCTGGTTGGCGTGGTTGGGTGTGGGTGCGCGTGTTGGTGTGCTTTTCACGCGGGCGGTCTGGGGTTGGTGGGTAGTGGGTTGACTATTGCCGTGAGCGGGACGGTTTTCCGTTGTCCAGCGGGGCGACGCTTGTGTTGCGGCGCTCAGCGTGGATGTTGGTGTGGGGCCTTGCTCGCGTGGGTGGTTGGTTTTGGGTGCTGCGTGTGTGTCTGTCGGGTGTGCGGTGGGTGTGGTGTTCGGTGTGGGCTGCGTGAGCTGGTGGTGGTGGCCTGACTGCCTGGTGGCAATGGTAGCTGTGGTTGGCTCTGGTGGAGGGTCTAGGGTGTTTGGTGGCGGTTCCACTCCCGGACCCGCAACTCACCGCGGTCCAGCTGCAGCGGGATGGACCACAAATCCTCCAGCTTCTGGTTCGGAGCGTCCACCCGCTCCTCATCCTCCAACCACTGGAGGCAGGCCTGCTCCGTACGGATCAGTCCTTCACGGATACGATCCCGCAGCTCCTCCTTCAGGTCCTGCGCCAGCCGGTGTGGGAATGTCCGGCATACCCACTTGTCCCGCGGCTCTCCCCGCATCTCACCGACGACCTCCTCGGCAAAGTCCTCCGAATCCAGGATGAGTTCATCCAGGTTGGAGGGGTTGCCATCGTAGTAGGGGATTCTGATTCCCCTGAGGTCGTCAATCCTGATGGCGTCTCCGACGTCCCCAGCCACCACTCCACCGAGACGGATACCACCTGTGGCCGGGGGGTGTGGGTACACTCCCCGCACATCCCTCTCCTCCATGGAGTGCGGTCCAGTTGGGCCTGAACCCATAGGGTTTGGAATGCGGGAAGGACTTGCTCCATCCGCCGTCCATATCCCCGTATTGGGGTCCTTCGCCCACAGGTTTCCGCCTGGATGACCTCGACCATGTCCGTCGGCGCTTCCCATGGTTCGCCCCTGCATGGTCTGGCTCTGGATCTCCCCTTCCGCATAAACTGCATGGGCAGTCGTAGTGATCGGTAGATCCTTGGCGGCGTGGGACATCTGTACCGTCATACTCCTCGGGTCCGTGGTTACTCGCCCTTCCTGCATGGACCCAGCCGGTGCCGTGTGTTCCCCGAGCATTGTGGATTCGCTGAACATGGGAACAAACGGCAGCGCACCCGGGTCAACACGCGGAGGCGCGTAGGGTGCCTCTGCAGGGCCGCCCATGGGTTTCTCCATGGCGCTCCTGAGGGGCCCAACCCGCTCCACCAGCTCTGCCGCTGCTGGCTTTGCTGGGAGCTCCGGACCCGAGGCGAGGGGTTGTAACTCCTCTAGCCTTCTCAGGCGTCCCGACATGTCCTCCACCAGGTTGTGGAGGCTGTCCACCACTCGCTGCTGCTTCTGCAGGGCCAGCTCCAGATTCTCCCGGTACTGGGCCTGTTCCGCTTGCAGCTCCGTCATGTCTCTCTGCGCGGCCGACTGGTCATTCAGGATCCCGGCGACGTCCTCCTCTAGGCCGTCCTTTGGGTTGTCCAGGCTGGCGTCCATCCCCATCTTTATGTACTTGCCCATGAGGAAGGACACGTGCTCGCAGTGGCACTCAGCTTGCTTTCCACCTGATCCGGCGCATCCCGCGGTTCCCGGCGCCTCGGACTCATAGCCCATGGGCGTATCGCCCAAGGCGTCCATCTCTGGTCCCGTGTGCCGGGGCACAGGTGCCGTCCAGGCCCTGGCTGGCCTCTCCAAGCCCTCGGCGTTGTGCTTCAGGGCGGGCTCAGGGGCCGTATGCGCCCTGGCTGTCGGCGCCGACATCTCCTCAGACTCCGAGGAGAAGCAGGTCTGATAGCCATCGGAGTGCTCCTCGGAATCCCACAGCCTGACCGGGCTGAGGTCCGTATCCATAGCCCCTGGCGTCCCCTGCTGCGGGCTTGGGTGACCCGCGCTTCCGGTAGCGCCGGGCCCGTCCTCCACTGCTGCCTGAATGGCAGGCCTCCTATGAGTCCTCCGCGGCGGAGCGGAGGTTGCATGCCTTTCGGCAGCGACGCTCACACATGGAGACCAGGTCCTCCATGTCGAGTCCTCCTCTTCCCGAACGTCGTACTTCTCTTCGGGCTTCCACTTCCGGCGTGGTCTCCACCGAGTCCACAATACGCACCCGGGGCGTACTTGGGCAGGGCTCATAGGTGCCCAAGTCCCCGGCTCGGCGGTAGGCAGGGGCAGCAGGTACCCCTCTGCTACCATAAAGAAGGTCCCTACCAGGACCGGCCCCTGCTGTGCCCCTTCCGCCTGTAATCCCTGCTGACTTGCTCCGGATCAGCGCTTGCATTTCCCAAAATCCAGGGTCCAAAATCCAAAAATATAGAAAATACAATCCTCCTTCAACCCTGAACAGCAACCAGATCCCACAAGTATAGCAATAACCCAATCCACAATCCAATACACGCTGCGGGCTTCCGTTCAGCACACCGGTCGTCCCGCGGTGGCGGGCATGTACAAGAATTGCACCAAGGAAGGAAGCCCTGAAATTGGCATATGAACACAGATAAAGCAAGGTTGGGGAAAGAGGTAAACATACACATTCACAGCCATAAACCCCTCATTCCCTGGACTCAAGACCTTCATCTGACTCACCAACATATTGCCCTGAACCAGGTCAAATGAGATGGCTGAATGCCATGTGTCACAAGTCACTACACAAACCCCAAAAATGTGTTCACTCCCAAGCTTCTCAATCCTAGCCCAATTGGGGAGGTGGCGTGTCATGGCCTAGAGTGGCACCCAGGACCATGTCCTACCCTGACATAACCTTGGTTGGACTTGGGATGGAATGGGCTTGGAGAGCTGCCTCATGAAGATGACCTCACAACATGGCAGAATCAGGCAAATCACACCATTATGCCCAAAAGTCAATTATATACTCAAAAATGCATACGGCAAATATCCAAATGCTCCATGCATGTGTCAAACCGGAAAGTAGCATACAGGGGTGATATAGATCGAATGTCCATGCCCAAGAAAATCCCATCATTGCCTCCGAAACCCCTCCAGTTATGTACATGACATGCTTCACAAGTCAAGCCTCGTGTGCCAAGCAAAAGTTACAACGTGATCCGGCATATGGTGAGGTGCAACACCGAAGCATATGCCAACATATAAGCAACATACCACAGTTCACAGATCCCTAGGCACTTTACTGTTAGCCGACCAGTTGAGCACATAAAACACAAAAATGAGGTTAAAATGAAGTCAAAAACATGAAAATATGTCCAAATACAAAGTTGTCATGATAGTATATCTCTATGCTCACCCATGATATCCGCGCATGGTTCAATATACAAATGATTGGAACCATTTGCGAACAATTCCCCCACTTGGATCCCGGATCGAGCGCATGGAGATACCTTCGCCACTCATATCTACATGCCCCATGAAAATGGGAGTGCACTCATGGATCTCTTTGCCAAACATACCATGAGCAATACATACGCGGTAGACTTAGTCTAGCGCTTTCAATCCCACAATTGGGACAGGGGCAAGGCCCTTGTCACGTGTGGTTTCCCATCTCTTCGGCCACACGAAGATGTATAACATGGGCGTGAGCATATCAAGACATAAACCATGCATATAACACATACCCTCAAAGGTGGCTCCCCCCATGGTATGCCATGCCCCTCCATGGACATAACTTCACGTTAAAAATACGTAGGAACCTAAGGAAAGTTGCTATGCAACCCCAACACTCATGCTGTACACTCGGAAGTCGCAACAAAATATTCGGTTGCACGGTCCAAGGGTTATATATCACTTTCTACCCTCTTGACCCTTATCCCTTGCTATACCGGGCATGTGTACACACCAAAGGCGTTTGATACTTCCTAAATTAAGTTGAGACCAAGGCGGCTCCAACCCGATTCTCGAAATTGTTATACCTCGCCGTGAGCTGGAGATATGACTTTTCAAAGTGGTCTCACGAATCACTTTTGTTTCGACTATATCTCCAAGACAAATGAAGGGCATAACAAAAGGAAGGCTGATTCGTGATCGGGGAAAAATGTCGGACCACTCGAGATTCGTCATATCAAGTGCAGCGATGTCGAAGTCCAGAAATCCGATTCCGAAAGTCTGAAAAAATCTGATTAATGTGGCGAGTGTATAATATGAAAATTGCGGAAGCAACGAACCCTTTACTGATGAAATCTGACCCTTCATCGGGGTTTCCGCGAAAATATCTGTAAATAACAGTTAACCATTCGGTTACCGCAAAATCGCGAGCCAACTGACAGTCGCCGATACATTGACCATCAGAACAGAAGGCTGAAAAATTACGGAAACATTATGATAAAAAAACCCTGTTGATTCCTGATATTCCGATATATAAATATCCGCTGGCGGTGCCTCGGTACTGAATATGGGCGCTCATGGCCGGAATGGCCAAACCTATCACCCTATCACATCGGGTTAGATCAGGTGGATGAGAGAGTATGATATCAGCCAATGGCGGCTTGCCGGCACATAGATACACACCCCAAGTGACCCAAAGATGGCCACGGGGGTCCGAACCGGCTTCAGCTGGCCGATGCGCCCCACCCCCTGAGAGTCCACCCCAGGAACCTTCCCGCGCCGCAGGACCACCCGTATGTCCTCAGGCGCCTGCGGGAGACCCTCCAGGAGACGCAGCGAGACGGCTTCTGCCTGTGAGACATCACCGAAAGCCCAACTCCGCCCACACGCACCCCCTCGCCACCCCACAAGCGCCGGCGGAACCACACTGGCGGCACCCACAGCACCGCAGGAGCCGGGCGCACCACACAGCACAACGCACCTGTCCCCCCAGCCAGCGGCGCCGCCACCTAACCCCGTGGCCCAGCCAGCCACCGCCGCGGGGAGCCACACTAGACCCCGCCTTGAAGACACCAAACGAACCGGAAGCCGAAGGACACCAACGCACACGCCAACGGGCACCGCTACGCCCAAAGACACCGAGCCCAAGCCCGCAACCGTCACAACCGCCTAACCGAGCCAAAGCACGAACACGAATCCAACCCGAGCCAAACCTCCAAACCGCTAACCCTTGACTCCTAACCAGGCCTGCCAAGGGAGCACCGTAGCCACAGCCCACACCCACAGCCCACACGGCCACCTAACCAGCCAGCACCTAAAGCAAAGAGGCACCTAACCAAATCAACCCTGACCCATACCCGTGTACATCAGGACGCGCGAGCTGCGCTCTGGGGCGCGGCCGCCACCAAAGCACCAACGACACACGCCAGAGAACACGACGCTATTACACCACTGCACCAGATGCCCAAGCCTGTGACTGCTATGTATGCGCGCCCCCTTCATTGTAAATTTCTTAAAAATGTTTCTTTTCTTTTTCAAAAAAAAATACGAGAAGGCACGGAAAAAGAAAATTAGGGGGGGAAGAAGACAGACACAACCACCAACAGCACATTCACACTGCACACAGCACGCACGCCAGTGAACAGGCGCCACCTGGGCCAGGACACCGCACACGCACAAGCACCAAGGACACCAAAGGGACGGGACACCACGGCCAGGCATACCGCACACACAAAGCAGCACACCAAGTTGACACAACGGTGAACATGAGCCAAGTGGCCGAGGATACCCCACACACAACAAGTCACACCGAGCGAACGCACCGGTGAACAGGAGCCAAGTGGCCCAGGACACCGCACACGCAACGCAACCAACCAGGCGGGCACACGGTGAACAGGAGCCAAGTGGCCCAGGACACGCCCAAGCAAAGCGACGCACCGAGCGGGCGCACCGGTGAACAGGAGCCAGGTGGCCCTGGACACCGCGGACGGAACGCAACGCACCGAGCGGGCACACCGGTCACAAGGAGCCAAGTGGCCAGGGACACCGCACACACGTAGGGCGGCCGAGGGACAGGAAAGATCCAACAACCCATGGGTCGGACACGCTGGGGCGACCCTAGCCGGCCCAGCGGGCCAGTGGCAGGAGCGGTACTCCAAGGCCACTGGTCCGAGCCCGGCCAGGCTGCATCGGGAACCATGGCAAACGTCACATGGAGCCATGGAAGCAAACACTGACAGGCAAGCTGGTGCACAGTCCAGGAGGGGGTCGCCTGCCAAGCGGAGCGGCCCCGGAACTCAAGCCACAAGGGTGAGGCGGTCGTACCGTAGACAAGCGGGAGCTATACCCCTTGTGTTGAGAGATACTCCACACGGCTGGGCAGCCCCCAGAGCTGTGCCCAAAGGAGGGGGCATGTGGCCCTACCCATGGACACATGTGGGGACACCCTCCCAACCGGGACACCTGGAGCGGGTGGCCGCGACACTGCCTTCCCAAGCACTTGCGGGAGTGGCACCTGACCTAGGGCAGTGGGAGGGACAGGATGTCCCCCTGGTAAGACCTTCTTCCTGCACTGTCAAAAGAGGCATCCCGAGCTCCAGAAGATACCTACCTACCTGGATCAGGGTGAAGAATGGCAATTCCGCCTTTCAACGCCTCCTGAACGATGTCCTGAAGTAATACCGTGACTTCGCCCGACCATCCCTGGACAACATCCTCGCCAGTTCAGGTGATGTGACCTACTGAGAGGCCATGCAGAACCATGACAAGAATCTATGGCTCGTACTGCAGCGCCTCAGGGAGAAAATGCTTGCTGTTTCAGCCAACAAGGCCAACATGTTCGTCGAGCAAGTGGAGTTTGATGGCCATAGGGTGTGTTATGGAGTCAAGCGACCCATCTCTTGGAAGATCACGTGCCTGGAGAAGTGGGACAAGCCCCGCACGGTCTCTGAGCTCAGGGTACTCCTCAATCTCGCCAATCACCACCAGGAATTTGTCTGCCTCTATGCTCATCATGAGGCCCCCCTTACCCCATGCTCCAACTCGCCAAGTTAGAAGCGCGAAAGGGCTCTAATCACCTCCGGCATTGGAAGCCAGAACGAGACGCTGTCTTTCAGGATCTCCAGTGGGAGCTGCTCAAGCCTCTTGCCCCCTTCTTAATGAACTTGGACAAGCCCCTTGTGACTAGCACAGACGCCAGCGACTAACCGGTGCGTGCCGTCTTGAAGCAGAATGACGAAGAGGGGTCACGTGTCACCACCCCCTCCCAGAGGAAGTAAAGGACCCACATGACCAAAGATGCCTATGCAATTGTGAGCGCACTCCGCAATATGGGGTGGCCACATTGGGTTGCAGCCAGTCTGCGTCTCCACAGACCACCAATATTTAAGGAATTGGCACACGGAGTGTGTTGATATGCCTTTTGGACCAACCGCCCGTGTTGCCTGTTGGCATGAGACCTTCAGAAAGTACAATCTCAGCCTCGTCTGTGTCTCTGGGAAGGACAACACCATTGATGATGTGCTTGATGGCTGGTTTTGCCCCACAGGCCGCGCCCTCCAAGATGTCCCGGTTCACGGCCAGGAAACGGAATTTGCGAGGCGGCTAATTGCCTTCAAAAGGCAGTCGGAAGAAGGGATCATCGACCCTGATTTTAAATGCTTCGTGGTCCAGAGTATGAAGGCTCCCACAGCACATATCATTCGTTCAGTGGCTGCCTCTATCTCTCCCATTGCTCACCTGTCGGTCCTTCGAGTCGTTCCCGATTTCCCAGCCGACAATGATGTCCTGACTCTGGATTGGGGGCCCGCGTACACCAAATGCCCTTACTTCTGGTGGTCTCTTTGAGGTGATCACCAGCGCTCCTGATAGGGGGAGGGAGACAACGATCGGAGGCCCAAGGATGTCACTGTACATGGCGACACAGTTCGGAAAGCCGGCCGTCTACTTGTGCTCAAAGACATGTCCGAGCAGCTGGTGTGACAAGGGCACAAGACCATCACCCTGCACCCCCGAGCCCAAAGGATTTGACAGTGCCTTCAAGCGCGGTTCGTCGCCACTTCATTCAAGGACATCTGCTAGAACGTGTGTGCCCATTGGTCCCTGTGTCAAACCTAGAACCGAGCCAATTACAAGGCCCAGGAGACTCACAGTTCTACCCCCTTAGTGAACATCCTTTCGAGGTAGTCTGCATGGATGTATTCTCCATTACAGACCTGATAGTGAAGGAGCACAGCACCGGAGGGTCCACTTCCACTCCCTTCGACGCCGCCGCAACGTGTGTCGAACAACACTCGGGCTACATCGTGGACGCTCCGACCACTAAGGAGGGATTGACTGGTCAAGGAGCCGCGAAACTGACTACCGCAAGTGGTCCACAGGGTTCGCACCTCCCTCCCGAACTAGCCGCCGGCAGCTGCTTGGTGAGCTCCTGGTTCAAAATCCTTTGTCATCTACAAGCGTGCACAAAGCAGAGTCCCCGGCCTACCTGTCCAGAAGTAATGGACGAGCGGAGAACGCCGGTCAGCAACTGTTCGACAAGCTCGCGAAGCTCCGTCGAGAGAACAAGATGAATTGGTACAAGGGACTCTCCCGCGCTCTTCAAGGCTACCATGAGCCAGCAGAAGGGGGGGTACCCGAAGGCTGCTGGTCCCAGCCCGGCCAGGCACAAAACACCCAAGCGCAAACTGGTAAAAAACAGCGCATACAAGAAAACGCTGGGCGCGCGCACTGGTAAACAGCCGCCAACGGGCCATGGACACTCCACACACCTGCGCAACTAGGACGGCCGAGGGACAGGGAAGAACAAACTGCATCCCACTGCCTGGACGCACTGGGGCGATCCAGCCCACCAACCGGACCTGCAGCAGGGGCGGTACCCGAAGGCCGCTGGTCCGAGCCTGGCCAGTCTGCATCGGGGACCGTGGCAAACGTCGCCCGGAGCCATGCAAGCAACCAGTGAAAGGCAAGCTGGTACACAGTCGAGGAGCGGGTCGTCTGCCACGCGACAGCACTCCGCAACTCATCCCACAGGGCCGACACGGACGTACCGTAGACTCGCGGGACCAATACGTGATGATTCTGCGGGTGACAGATACTCCAAACAGCTCTGCAGCCCCTTAGAGCTGCCGCTCAAAGGAGTGGACATGTGGCCCTACCCATTGACACATTCAGGAACACCCTTGAACAGAGGACAGATGGACCGGGTGGCCCTCACATTGCCTTCACAGGCACCAGCGGGGGCGGCTCAAGGGAACCTCAGCTAGGGCAGTGGGAGGGACAGGACATCCCCTTGGTAAGACCTCCTTCCTGCATTGTGAAAGGAGGCATCCCAACCTCCCGAAGATACCTACCTACATACCTACCTACAGTCGCTTTGGACGTCTCCTGTTCCCCTTTCACGAACGACCGGCACACTTCCCAGCTCCAGTGGTCGTGGCTCCAATCGTTCTTTCGGGCAGCATTGCCCCTCTATTTTTGGTAGCACGCATAACATCGAGATCCTTGGGTGCATTGCTGCACGAAGTGGTCGAATCCCAGAATTTCACCAGAGGTAATCCGCTTCTGCCGGTTCTCTAGGTTGGAGGGGTTAAAGGCCATGATCGGCTAGTTCCTGGAGCGTGGCTTGATAGCCAACCTGGATTCAGAACGGGGGTCACCAGCGTACAATTTCAACAAAAAGACCAAAAGGGCCTTGGGGGCTTGTAGTGGACTACAGGTGATTTAACCCCATGACTGAGATGAACTCGTATGGCATCCCCCGGATCAACGATATTTTGCAGGACAAAGTGTGGAAACGCGTGTTCAGTGTGCTGGATTCGAAGCATGGCTACCACCACATGATGCTCGCGGAAGAATCACAGGATTGTACGACGATGTCCACGCCATTCGGCACTTACAACTGGTGAGGCCGGTTCGGACCCCGGTGGCCATCTTTGGGTCACTTGGGGTGTGTATCTATGTGCCAGCAAACCGCCATTGGCTGATATCATACTCTCCCATCCACCTGACCTTACCTGATGTGATAGTGTGATAGGCTTGGCCATTCCAGCTATGAGCGGCCATATTCAATACCGAGGCGCCGCCGGCTGAGATTTATATATCAGAATATCAGGAATCAACAGGGTTTTTTTATCATAATGTTTCCGTAATTCTTCAGCTATCCGTTCTGATTGTCAATGTATCGGCGACTGTCGGTTGGCTCGCGGATTTGCGGTAACCGATTGGTTAACTGTTATTTCCGGATATTTTAGCGGAAACCCTGATGGAGGGTCAGATTTCATCAGTAAAGGGTTCGTTGCTTCCGCAATTTTCATGTTATTCACTCGCAAAATTAATCCAATTTTTTCAGACATTCAGAATTGGATTTTCGATTTCGAGGTCGCCGCACTGGATATGATGTAATTCGAGTGGTCCTAAATTATTCCCCGATCACGAATCAACCTTCCTTTTGTTGTCTCCTTCATTTTTCTTGGAGATATAGGCGAAACAAAATTGATTCGTGAGGCCACTTTGAAACATCATATCTCTGGCTCACCGCGAGGAGTCACAATTTTGAGATATGGGCTCGAATCGCCTTGGTCTCAACTTAATTGAGAAAGCGCCAAGTGTTGGTGTTGCATAGAAACTCTCATTCGGTTCCTACGTATTTTTAACGTGAAGTTATGTCCATGGAGGGGCATGGCATACCATGGTGGGAGCCACTTTTGAGGGTATGTGTTATATGGATGGTATGTGCTTCGATATGCTCAAGCCCATGTTATATATCTCCGTTTGTAGGAAGATATGTGGAGTCATACCTGGCAAGGGCCTCGCCCATGTCCGAATGGTGAGCTCCATAGCACTGGACTTAGTCTACCGCACATCTAGTGCATGTGGGAAGGCTTACAGAGCGACCCTGAGGCGCCACTAGCAATTTTTCCATTTTCATGGTGCATGTCAGGAGGTGGTTCGAAGGTGTCCCTCTGCGTCCATGTGGGGATCCAAGTCGGGGGATTGTGTGCAAATGGTCCCAAGCAATTGTGTTTTGAACCATATGTTGATATCATGGGTGAGCGAAGTTATATACTATTGTGATGACTTTGAATTTGGCTTTATTTGCATGTTTTTGACCTCATTTTATGCTCATTTTTGTATTTCATGTGCTCAGCTGCTCGGCTAACAGTAAAGTGCCTAGAGATCCGTGAACTTAGGTATGTTGCTTATATGTTGGCATCCGCTTCGGTGTTGTACCTCACCATATGCCAAATCACGTGGTCACTTTGGCGTGGCACACAAGGCCTCACAAAATTAGGTCTGAAATTCGTGAGTTGACTTGTGAATCATGGCATGTATATATCACGAGGAGTTTGGGGGCCAATGTTGGAATATTCCTGGGCATCGATATCTGGTCTATATCACCCTTCCATTTTACTCTACGGTTTGACACATGCATGGAGCATTTGGACATTTACGGTATGCATTTTTGAGTATATAATTGAATTTTGGGCATTATGGTGTGATTTGCCTGATTTTGCTATGTTGTGAGGTCATCCTCATGGGGCAATTCTCCAACCTCAATCGACTCCAAGTCCAATCAAAGTTATGTCAGGGTAGGGCATGGTCCTGAGTGCCACTCTAGGCCATGACACGCCACCTCCCCCATTGGGCTAGGATTTGGAGGCTTGGGAGGGAACACATCTTTGGGGTTTGTGTAGAGACTTTTGACACATGGCATTTAGCCATCTTATTTGACTTGGTTCAGGGCATCATGTTGGCGAGTCAAGGGAAGGTCCTGGGTCCAGGGAATGAGGGGTGTATTGCTGTGATTCTGCATGTTTCCATCTTTCCCCAACTTTGCTTGATTTGTGTTCATATGCCAATTTCAGGGCTTTTTCCATTATTCTATTGGTGCAATTCTATGTATATGCCCAACGCCCGTGTCTCTGTGTGCACCGCGAGACGACAGGCGTGTTGAAAGGAGCTGTTGAGTGTCAACGCCGGACCTCAAACACCCTTGGAAGCCCTCAGTGTGGATTATTTGGATTTGAGCTATCGTACTTGGGAGTTGGTTATTGCAAGGGATCAGGATTTGTGTGAAGGAGCCATACTTCACTATTTTTTGTGGGAAACTGTGCAGGATAGGGCAAGATCATGCAGAACCTGGTGAGAAGCAAGACCATAGGAGTGACAGGAAATGGTGGAAGGGGTACAGCAGGGGCTGGTCCTGGTAGGGACCTTCTTAATGGTAGCAGAGGCGTACCTGCCCCCTACTGCCGCACCGGGAACTTGGGCCCTCATGAGCCCTGCCCAAGGACGCCCCGGGTGGAGATCGTGGAGTCCGTGGAGTCGACGCGGGACTTGGAAGCCTGAGTAGAGAGAAGATGCTCAGAATGGAGAGCCCTTGCAGGACATGGGCTAGACATGGAGGACCTGGCCTCCATGTGTGAAAGGCAATGCCGCAAGGCTTGCAATCTCCGCTCAGCTGCAGAGGAGTTAGAGGAGACTGGCAGCAACGGCAGGGCCCGGCGTTACCGGAAGCGCGGGTCCCGAAAACCCGCGGCAGAAGCCAGGGCAATGGAGACGGATCCCAGCCCGGTCAGGCTGTGGTCAGCTGCAGATTCCGAGGGGCACTCCGAGGGCTATCGGACCGCTTACCCTTCGGAGTCGGAGGAGATGGCCAGACCGCCCACAAGGGCGCAAACAGCCCCCGAACCTAGCCTGGAGCTTGACGCCGAGGCGTTGGAGAGGCCTGCTAGAGCTAGAACGGCGCCTGTGGCCCGGCACACGGAGCCAAAGCGCGATAACACCGGCGACACACCCATGGCGGAAGAGTCCGAGGTGCCGGGAACGGTTGGATGCGCCAGATCAGGTGGACAGCACGTTGAATGCCACTGCGAGCACGCTTCCTCCCTCATTGGCAAGTACCCAAAGATGGGGATGGACGCCATCGTGCAGCACCTCGACCGCCTGGACAAGCAGAAGGACGGCCTAGAGGCGGACATCGCCGGGATCTTGGATGACCAGTCGGAAGCGGAGAGTGACATGGCGGAGCTGCGAGCGGAGCAGGACCGGTACCGGGAGAAGCTGGAGATGGCCCTGCAGAAGCAGCAGCGAGTGGTAGACAGCCTCTCCCACCTGGTGGAGGACATGGCTGGACGCCTGAAAAGGATAGAGGAGTAACAACCCCTCGCCTCGGGTCCGGGGCTCCCGGCAAGGCCGGCAACGGCAGAGCTGGTAGAGCGGGTTAAGACCCTCAGGAGCGCCATGGAGAAACCCATGGGCGGCCCTGCAGAGGCACCTTACGCGCCTCCGCGTGTTGACCCGGGTGCCCTGCCGTTTGTTCCGATGTCAGCGAATGCATAATGCTCGGGGAGCATACGGCACTGGCTGGGTCCATGCGGGAAGAGCACACAAACACGGACCTGAGGAGCCAGACGATACAGATGACCCATGCCGCCCAGGATCCACCGACCGCTATGACTGCCCATGCAGTTTATGCGGAAGAGGAGATCCGGACCATGCAGGGGCGAACCATGGGAAGGGCCGACGGACATGGTCGAGGCCATCCAGGCGGAAAGCTCTGGGTGAAGGACCCCACTACAAGGATATGGACAGCCGGTGGAGCAAGTCCTTCCCGCATCCCAAACCCCATGGGTTCGTGCCCCACTGGACCGCACTCCATGGAGGAGAGGGATGTACGGGGAGTGTACTCAGACCCCCCGGCCACAGGTGGTATCCGTCTCGGTGGAGTGGTGGCTGCGGACGTCAGAGACGCCATCAGAATTGACGACCTCAGGGGAATCAAAATCCCCTACTACGATGGCAACCCCTCAAACCTGGATGACTTCATCCTGGATTGGGAGGACTTCGCCGAGGAGGTCGTCGGCGAGATGAAGGGAGCGCCAAGGAACAAGTGGGTAGGACCTGAAGGAGGAGCTCAGGGATCAGATCCGCGAGGGAGCAGGCCTGCCTCCAGTGGCTGGAAGACGAGGAGCGAGTGGACGCCCCCAACCAGAAGTTTGAGGATTTGTGGTCCATTCCGCTGCAGCTGGAGCGCGGGGAGTTGAGGGTCCGGGAATGGAATTGGTACATCCGCAAGTACCGAAGAAGCCTCAAGCTGGTGGAGGACTGGAACGAGTCCAGCGAGATCCGACACCTGCTGAAGGATGTCCTCCCCGGCCACTGGAAGCAGCGAGTGGAGGACGAGGAGAAGAAGAGAGCAACGAAGCGCGTGGCCGTACGGATCATGGCATCGGAGGACACCCACACCAGAATAATGGAGTTCTTCCGGCAAAACCTCGGCGAGCCCAGCTGAATGTTGGGGTTGAAGAACGCCGTCTACGTGGAGGTATTCGGCGACACCATGGGGCAGAGGCTGATGCGCCTCAACAACGCGGAGTGAAGGCGCGAAGAGCCGCTGAGGCTGCAGGTCATCTTCGCCCGCATGAGCCTGGACGAGATCGTGAAGTACATCACGGTGGAGCTGAAGCTCAACGCCAAGAACGAGGCCCACATGCAGGATCGACAGGGCCAGGGACATCGAGGTCATTGGGAAGATCGCCAACACCGAGAGGTCAAGGCGGACACGGTCGGCACCGCGGAGGAAGGGAGTGGAAGCGGCCAATATCTCTGGACCAGGACCACCCGAGAGGATCATGAAGAAGCCCACTTCTTCGCGTTCGTAGCGCACAATATGAAAGAGCATGGGCAGGACAGGTCCAGGTGGAACCGCCTGGACCCAAGGACCAACAACCGCAGATAACCGCGGAGGATCGGGAACCCGCCGCTCTTGTTCCGCGAGTACAGATCACAGCACGACGGTTGCTGGGTCTGCTACGGCGAGGGGAACAACCATGCACATGACCACCGGCATTGCAAGGTATATGAGGATGACAAGAAGACCTACTTCGCCGCCCATCCCGACAAGAAGCCCAAGGAGCAACGAATAGCAGATTGGAAGGCAAAGGGCGGAGACCGTGGAAAAGGCCAGGGAAAGGGCCAAGGGAAAGGCGGAGGAAAAGGCTATGGTGGAGGACCCGGCCCAGACGGACGCGTGAGGTTGATCGAGGAGGTTGCTGAGGACATGTTGAGGACGTTAGAGGAACTCAAAGCCCAGCAACGTGGTGGACAAAGTCTGGGCGGATCGCAGCAGGAGGGAGCTGCGGCAGGCCACGTCTAGAGGAGCCCCCACGGGAGTGGGACCCCGGAGGCCTCTCCTCCAAAAATTAGTGGAATCTCAGAGAAAGCAAAGGCACATCGGGTGCCAAAGAAGGCTCCGAAAGAGCCAAAACCACTGAGTCTCGCCACCCCCAACCCCTGGAGCGCCCTGCCAAGGGAAGTGTATGTGGGCAACGGACGTGGTAAGAAAGAAGGAGCGAACACGGAGAGCCCAGTGGACGGGCAGGACCGGCCCAGGATCTACACCATCCGTGACCATACCCTCGAAGTCCTGTGGCACCCGGATGTGCTAGAGTTGCATGCCGTGAGAGTCGTCCATACACAGCGGGGTGCCGAGCGGCGGTTGCACTTGAAGGTGCGTGTACGGTGCGGACAAGAGGAGTATGTGGTGGATGTTTTGGTGAATACGGGTGCCCAGGTGAGCCTGGTCCGGAGAGGGTTGTTCAAGGAGGAATCCCTGCAGCCCAGCCGTAGACCGGTACGCCTGAGGGTGGTCAACGGAGAGATTATGGGTGGTGGCACCCATGAGGTCACTATCAGTATGGAATTCCACGAGCATGAGCGCTTGAACCGCCTCGATTTGGCGAAGAGAAGCACTCTATCCGGGAACTTCTATGTGGCCGACATTACAGATTGGGATATGATCATGGGGTATGACTCCATGGTGGGAAATGCCATTGGAGCCCAAGCCGAATCGCATCAGCCAATCGGCATAACCAGCCAGCAAGGGGGTGGCGGATGTAAGTGCCGATAGGGATGAGGAAGAAATGAAGGAGCCAAAGCCAAGATTTTTTGGGACTTGGACAGTTTCTTCGCAACAACATCGGGTACCCGCTGTTTGGTTGAAAACTAGAAGCAGATGCAGATATCTGCAACAGTGTAGTGCAGTTGATACAGCCATCTGTCCGCACCTGGGAGTCGTAGGTAAAAACCTGGTGTTACCTGATTTCATCAAAACAGAATATTTTCATGGTTTCACAGTTCTCATGTTTTTTTCCATTTCGATGAAATTTACTTTGGTCCTTGTGGTGACACTGTAGGTTGATCTTTGTGTGTGAAATGAAGTTTGAAACCCCGAGGTAACCTCCAAGGGTAAGTAGCTAGTAGTTGAAAGTTAACCAAAGCGGTCAATGTGCTCACAATGGAGATACTTTAGAACACATCACATTGCAACCAGGGGAAAGTTCGTCTGAGTAAGTAGGTCAATGGTGACATGCCCCTCACCCAGATTGGACCCCCAAAGAGGAGGCCAAACGGATCATTGAGATGAAGAGAGTGATGGCTGAAGAAGGAGTCAAGTGCATCGTCGTAATGGCGTCCAAGACGGAGACTGCCGATTGTGCTGATCGGGCAGTGATGCGAGATATGGCCGAGACAATGAGTATCGGGTCACTATGCCGACTCTGAGGTGTTTCAGAGTATTCCAAGGTGATGTTTAGCCCCGACAACGACAAACAAAGGCCCCGAGGCCTTTTCTGTCGATAATGCGAAGATGTTCCCGAATGGGAGAATCCTCTTCCTCAAATCTTGTGCCAAAGACTTACTGGATGAGTGGCATGGAGAGTTGATGCACCTCAGTGCAGCGAGGCAATTATAAGACATGGAGCCGAGGGTCTTCGTTGCTGATGAAGCCCAGGAGCTCCTCAATAGGGTGATAAGCTACTGCCAATTCTGTGCCGCCTGCCACCCCACGAATTACTCGCTGGCGGGTCATCAGCAGTGGACGCCGATCCCTGTTAGACCCATGGAGTGCGCTAGCATGGACGCTTTCTCCCTGCCTGAAGTTAAGCGGGGTAGAGTCACATATGATTGTGCAGTCATTGTTGTCGACCGCCATTCCGGCTACCTTGTTGCAGTTCCGGTCAGAAATAAAGAGTGTAATTGCCGAAGAAGTGGCTGAGAAGATAAACAAATATTGGCTGTCCATTTGTGACATATCCGCGACCATTTGCAGCGAAAAACGCCCGGCAGTTCACCGTCGGATGGTTCAAGGCTATGTGTGCTCACATGGGTGTGCGGCATGCCACTTCTGTAGCACACCTCAGCCGTTCAGATGGCCAAGCTGAAGTTGCCGGGTGCGAGGTTCTTCAGAGGTTCTGCGAGCTTCACCTGGAGAACCTAAAAAAGAATAGGTTCAGGGTGATGAGGAGAGCCAGCCAGGCCTACCGGGACTTACTCACACCATCTGGGCTGTCTCTCCACCAAATTGCCATCACCATGGACAGGTTCAGTCGCTCGTTTCTCTGGTAGACAACTTGTCTCGCCAAAGATGCCGTGGAGGCATTCAAGAGGCCGAAGAAACCAGCAAACTGGTGAAGGATACTTGAAGAGGAGCATGCCAAGCGTCAACACAAGACTACCAAGGGCCCCGTCACATCTTTCAACGTTGGAGGCCACGTCTGGGTTAAAAGACTCCGGCCGCTGGGCACTCATCAGACAAACACTTTGTATACCCCCGGTCAGATTGTTGAAAGGGTGGGTCCAAACACCTTTCTTGTGCCGACGCGTCACTCTCAATTGGAAACCTGGTACCAGACCAAATTGAAGGACGTTTCTCGGGACATCACGGGGAAGCACGTTGACGTCCAATACACCCAGAATGAGGACGAGTTCCACGACGTTGCGCAACGGGTGAGGTTGCCATCAGCACTGCGAATGGGTGAGTGTTTGTCCGACCCTTTCATGGCACTTGTCGAGTTGTCAATTTTTTTTGCCTTTCCAAGCTTCTCTGCTTGTTTGACTCACTCCTCTCCACTCAATTGAGTTATCTCTTGCGCCGTCCTACATTTGAGCCTTACCCTAACCATGGAGTAGGTTTGAGACTTACTACTCCTCTTAACCTATGACCGAAAAAAACATCTGTTTGTGCTGACTTCATATTTTGGTTTGAATTTCGGTAGTTCAAGACTTGTAGAATTCAGGAGGTTTTGCTTTCTCTTCTCTTTGACAGGATGCACTTCTATCCCTCTTGACCTGAAGTTGGATATTCGATTGCCTTTATTTGCTGCAGAGGTGTCTTTGCTCGTGGTCCAAGCTTCTACAGTACCCCCTCAACCGGAATCCCTTGACATGAACCGAGATTATGCAATCAAGATCAGTCCCGGACCGTGTATGCTACTTGTGTGCGCGGTCGGTCACCGCTTTCTCCGTGGACTCCAACGAACCATTCGATTACAAGACCAATGAATATTTTTTTGGTGGCACATGGTGTATGTACATCCACAGAAGCGACATCCATGCTATATGGAATCATTCGTAGACCACGTGATTGCAATTCTGGAGTCTACAGTGGTTATGAAGTTGCCTTAATTTTGCTTTGCTTCCCTTGTCCCCACTTTCCGTTGCACTGTTTCCCGAACCCAATTAGGCGATTGTCAGACGCAACCAAGACATTTGTTTGTGGTAATACTTTCCAAAAAGGGCATTTCTATTGCAAGGCACACCACATTCTATTTGTAACGCAGTTGAGCTACTTTTTAGTAGGAAATTTCTATTTTTAGAAAGCCACCCTATCGCCCCGTTTTCGAGATTCCTCACACTCCGCTACCATGCATGATGTGTGCCAGTCACACTGGTGACGTCCGCTTCCCTTCAGGTCCCCTTATTTTCTAGATCTCAGATTTAGAGTTGTTACTAAGAATAGTAGCAATCAGGAAAAGTTCTCTGGCCCGCCCTGCTGACATGTTGTGGAGTTTGATAAGTCCGTGGATACCCACAGCCATGCACTAGCAGTGCCTGGCCGGGCGGTGCTTTCTGTTCCCCTCCTGCTCTCGCCGGGGCAAAATTGCCTGCTGAAAAAAAAAGTCTGGGTTCGGATCCCTCTTGTGTCAAAAAGTTTTTTTCCGATTTGTATTTTTTCAGCATTGGGTACCATATTTTTGTGGTAGCAGACAAAGCAGTGATGGTCGTCTGCCTCAACGAGGCGATACGTCTGAGCTTTTTAGGTTTTTTTGGTGATGTCATGTTTGTACTTTCTGCCCAGGTTGGGTATGGTACACGCTCCCAAGGATCAACAAGGAGCGAGCATACCCCTTCACATATCCCTGGACCGTCGATATGCTCTAGGGAGGGGGATGACGCGTATGCCATGCCCTCCCCCTTGAATGGCTCTGTGTCTCACAGTATCTAACCCTATCTCCTACTCTGCTTCCTGGTGGTATGCCGATTGCCACTGTGAAGGCAATCACCCGACAATTTCCGTTTGTGTTGCTTTCATGCAATTTCGGGCAGAAAAATTGAGGTATTTTGTCATGGAATCGCTTCTTAGTCAAAGAGAGAGATATCTATGCCCTCCCGCAGTTCAGAGGAGGCATGTCCACGCGCGCTTGCTTGCCTGGTGCTCCTGCTGCGTGTGCGTTCTCTTTGCTGCTCGGCCTGTCCTTTAATGCGGACCGAGCGAATGAAAACCCCTCTGAAAGGGTGCTAATAGTGATAGAGCCATCATGCTACCAAGAGGGACGCGAATCAGAAGCAAGGGCAACTCCTGTGGATAATAAAAGGCGCGGAATTATAATCTGGCTGAAACCTGGTGTGGTGCCTCCGCCTACACCGGCAGGCCCCGTACAACGGGATTTGTTCGCGTTACCGGGCGCATTTGCTTCCGCATTCGCCGGGCCTACGCGTCGCGGGGATGACAAGTCCCTTGAAGCCGGAGAAGCCCGAGTGGAAGAGGAGTGGAATTGGAGGTAGCTGACATAGGTGCACTGCAACAGAAGAAAGCACATCGTTCTTTGCTCCACAAGTGAACTCTTCATTTCTTCTTGTGCTTTGGCTCGTCACTTTGTAACGCCATTCCGTTGATTAGCCTCACGCGACCTATGTATCCTATGTTTCAACGGACATTGTCATCTTTGAATAATCCAAAGTGTATGAATCAATGAACTCAGTGTCTTGCACATTGGCTCTGTTCATTCTACGTGTTCAATGCGGGAAGGTGGACAAGCATGCTTGAGTGTTAGACAATTGTCTCATTTGATGATGCAATATATGCGGTTGCATGGTCACACTCGTCCATTATTTTCATTCAAGTGACCTTTGCAAGTGTGGTGCCACAGTGCTTGGTCAGGTTTACTTCAGCATGACATGGTTTGGTGCATTGCTTTTTTGTTGATAAGAATCATTGTGTCGTGATTGCATACTTCCTGGATTTTGTGTGTATTGCCTCTAAGGTGAATGCCGAAGGTTGTTGCTACTCAAGACGAGGAGGTAACTTTCTGAAGTGCTTTGAGGTGAATGTTTTGAGCCCCTTTGAAACTTTGTGTCTATTTGATTGCCAGATCTCTCTAACCGCATGCCTTTCCAAAACGTAGGTCGATCCATTGCAATCAGCTTTACCCATGTGAGAGTGTAGACTTATGGCTTGCCTTCGGTCCAAAATATTAGGGGTTTCTTCTCGCGGATCCGGTTTGGTACGTGGTCCGCCCATGGCGCAGTCAAATTGTTCGTTCTCTTCACCCTTGCCATCTGGTTGACCAGGTGCCCCCCCTTCCCTACGGATTGAGTTCAGGTCTCTAATTTAGGTGAACTTGGCACCCTCCCTCTCCATGTGTGCTACCAGGCACTCTGCTGACTTCTCCCAAGTGGTTAGGGAATTTCCTCTCCTCTTCAGATAGTGACACTCTCCTCTGCTCTTGGGATAGGGACACTAGCCTCCTGGGATAGGGATACTCCCCTCTCCTTTTGGGATAGTAAAAATCTCCTCTCCGGATAGGAACACTCTCCTCTCATCGTGGCATAAGGACATTATCCTCTCCCCATCTGATAGTGATTCTTCTCTCCTTTTGGGATAGAGACATTCTCCTCTCCCCATTGGATAGTGATTCCCCTCTCCTCTTGGGATAGAGACATTCTCCCCTCCCCATGGTATAGTGATTCTCTTCTTACCATGGGATAGGGACTCCAAGTGCATGCGTCCTCTCCTTGGTCATGGTTGGGCGAAATCCCCTCTCAAAACAGCTCTTCATGGCACGGTATGGTGAAGGTGCTTCCTAGGGCCATGAGGAACGTTACTCCATATATGTGCTTCCTTTCGGGCAGGACTCCCTCTCTTCGACATTGAACGAACCCTCCACGCATATACTCCCACGGGGGTTGGAGCATACCCTCTCTATGGATTGGTTATGTAAAGGATGAGCCATGGGATGAGGTTGGGAGGTCTTGGGGAAGCATTTCTTTGGGGGTTAAGGGAGGACACGCCAGAAATACTCTTGGTTGTTTGGCATTCTCTCTCCATCCATCCATTGAGCACGTCGGATTGCAGTTCTCCTGGAAATAGGGGATTAATTGATTTATTGAGGTCAACTTCTGTGCATGCTCGCCGCTGAGTGCATCTCAAGTCTACCTCTTGCCTTGTTGTTGACCTCAACTGTTGGTGAATCATGTGAAGTTTTCCATTGCGGTGTTCCATGATCATGACTGTGACCCTCAGGGCCATTGAGAGAATGCAAATCCTCTCTTTAGCTACTTGTCTTCGACTGTTTTGTATTTTATTTGATTTTGGTGTACATACTTTTGTCTTCTTTTATGTTCGGCCCCAGAGGTTGTAAGTTTTTTTGTGTATTGCTCAAGATGTGGATTCCGTATTTATTGTCAGTGCTTTCATTTTGTGCAGCCGCTGATTAGGGAAGGACCGACCCCTGGGACCCGCGTCAGTACAGTCAAGGCGATGGAAAGGGGCAATGGCGAAAACAGAATGGTGACGTGATTGTTGCTTTATGCTATTTTGTTTCTTGCTTGTTTGCTAGATTTAAGCAGAGAGGGATGTAGCAATATATATATATATATATATATATTATATATATACATATATATATATATATATATATATGTATATATATATTACTAAACACCCTCTCCCCTTGGATTTAGCTAACAAGTACCAACAAGCAAGCAAGCACGTCGCCGTTTTGTTTTCGCCACAGCCCCTTCCTGTCGCCTCATGCCAGACATTACTTGAACCATCCTTGAGTGTAGCTGGTGGTACCGCAAAACCCAAGTTTTCAGCCAAAAACTTACCGATGGCAGCCCGAACCGGTGGCGCCAACTTGGTAGGTGCCCTTTCAAATGTGCGCAGATTGGGCAAAAAAACAGCCATTTTTCGCCCAAAACAACACCCAAACCCGGATGAAACGTGCAAGCCAAGGAAAAAAATGGCTCACTACACCTGCAGCGTGACTTCACTGTGCTAGAGAGCCCTCCAGTGCACTTCAGCTCCACAATATGTCTGAGGAATGGCCCAAAAACGCGCTAAAAAGCCCAAAATTCTGTGCAATGTGCACCAACACCCCTAAACGTAGCACAGGCCGTATCTTGGGCTACGTGGCTCAAAATAGGATTCCAAGCGTACCCGGTCCACTGATAACCCTCCATTTTCTGTTGTTTCCAAGCCTCAAAAGCGCCCAACGAGACGCCAGACCCCCGTGTCAGTGGTCAGTTGGTGGAGCGGGAGCGCAGCACAGCCCGCGTACGCTTGGGGCCAATTGTGGGTCCACTAGGGTCCCTGAGCAGAAAAAAAGATTTTTTCCTAAGTTGTTCCTAGACCACTTGGGATGCTGAAACAAGTGTTTCCAGGCTGTTCTCAGCCCGTGGTGACGCCTTTTGGGCGAAGGAAAATCCCAAAATACCTTGAAAATGGGCTATTTCAAAATCGAAAAATGGGTAACATTGGGTCAAAAAAGCATTTTCGCAAAAGTGATCCTGGACTATTTGGGAAGCTGAAACATGTCTCTTTAGCCCGTTTTGAGCCCAATCGAACCCAGTTTAGCCCTTTCCGCAACATGTATGCATCAAGTTGTACCCTTTGCGTCTACCTTAGTGCCGTAGAGTGGAGCCAGCTAGAGTTGCAGAGAGGGGTCTAGATAGGAGGATATATATGTACATATATATACGTACATATATATAGATATATCCTCTTATCTACCCCCCTCCCCCCGAATTTGAGTGGCTCCACCATACAGTTCAACGCCACGTGCGAGGGGTACAACTTGGTGCATAAATGTGGCGGAAGGGGCTTAAATGGGTTAAATTGGGCTCAAAATGTGCTAAAAAAATTCTTTCATCATCCCAAACAGTCCGAGATCACTTTTGAAAAACGCAACTTTGACGCATTTTTGACCCACTTTCAGTGCCACAACGGCCTATTTTCAAGGCAGTTCGGAATTTTCCAGGGGCCACAATGCGTCATCAAGGCCTGAAAATGGGCTAAAAGCACTTGTTGGAGCATCCCAAATGATCCAGGATCACGTTTGGAAAAACACATTTTTGACCCATTTTTGGCCCATTTTTGGTCTTGAAACGCCCCACTTTTAAGGCATTTGGGACATTCCATCGCCCAAAACTTGCCAACAGGGGCTGAAACCAGCCTAAAAACATTTTTTTGAGCATCCCAAATGGTGTGGGAACTACTTTGGAAAAAATGATTGTTTTCGCCCCGGGGACCCAGGTTGACCCCGACCGTGCGCGGGTTGGGCTGCCCTCTGGCTCCAGCAAGTAACCAATGGTACGAACAGGTGTCTGGGTGGCTTGTTGGGCAATTCTGATGCTTGAGGAACCAAAAACTTGCAGGTTTGCACATGGACTAAGTGCCCTCGCAATTCGAGTTTGAGCCACGCAGCCCAAGATACGGCCCGTGCTTGGTTTTGGGGCGTTGGTGCAGATTGTGCAGGCTTTTGGGCTTTTTGGCGCCTTTTGGGGCCGTTTCTCAGACATATCGTGGAGTTGAAGGGCACGAGAGGGCTCCCTGACACAGCAACGTCACGCCTTCACTTTGTTTTGCCATTTTGCTCCGGTTCCGTTTTCAGAGAAGAATGGCTGTTTACGACCGATCTGGGAAACTGTGCAGATTGGGGAGGGCACCTCCTGACTTGACGCAACCGCTGCGGGCCTGTAGGGGTGAGTTTCTCGCTCAAAACGTGGACTTGCACCGCCACCGCCTGGGCTCTAAGATGGCTAGATGAGATAGAAATCTGTAGCGTTGGGACGGAGCAATGAGCCAAAACAACACGGAGACGTGCTTGTTGTTGTTTCTTGCTTGTTGCTGTAACCACCAATCTCAGACTCATACCTATTTGTCTCCATGTAAATCGACCTATAGCCCTTGCAAAGCATCAACCAGACAAGAAATGCGGAATATACCCTAAGTACAAGTTCGAGACCGGCAGGTCACGAACTGGTTTCGTCCTCTACATGGATCTCCAAATCAAGCGTATGGACACAAAGCATCAAGCTAACTGCACAAAATCCTAACGATCACCGTAACAAGTTCTGATGGTTTCGTAACCTTTGGACTACATTGAAATGGACATTCCCATTATTCAAATTCCAGATCCCGATCTAAATCTCGACTTACAATTCACTATTGCTCAGCGCGCGCGTTCATCTTAGTGAGCACGCGCTCCGGACGGCGCTTGGTACCAAATCCATAATCCCATCCCAATATGTCAGACAATCACGAGGTTAAGCGCGATTTAGCCCAGTCATTACTGGTGTATTGCACTCCCCTCACAAAATATTACTTGGGTTGAAAATGGGGAGTGGGGATAACCCAAGTAATGTTTGATAAAAAAATGTAATGGAACAAGGAAAGAGAAGGCTTCATGCATTGTATCTCCACAAGCTCTATATACATGCTAGGCTAGGATAGGGCAGGGGGGGGGGGCTGGCTGCCAAGCTGGCTGATGTCATGGGTCCGACCAGGAATGTCACCAAAGATCAAAAACGGATCAAAAATCAGTTTCCTAAAATCTAGTGGTTCCTTTCGGGCGCAGAGCAAATTGCAAAACAAATTTCAGGTCACTTGCAGCAAGCCACGCCCGTGGGTAGCCCTGTCAGGTTCATCTATTCAATCTGTACTTAAGCAGGAGAAACCTCAGAGGAGGGGTTCACTTGTACTCCAACCACCCATCACGAAGCAACGCCAGAACCGCCAAAATTTGTCGGAGGGCCGGAGCTAGGTTATGGATGAGCGGGTTATCACGGTAAAGGGAGGCGGGGAAGGTAGAGTTCGAGGTAAGGCAAAAGGATGGTTAGCACATGCAAGGTCACCATAGGTAGATGAGGCCAACCAACCTTGTATCTTGCATTTGGATTCCCATGCGCCCCACCACCCAATGGGGGTCGTTGCCTTGTGCGGGGAGCCCACCTTGGTATGCAGGGGGGGGGGACACATGGCACATAGCCATGTTGGCAAAGGGCCATTCCCGAATTCCTTAACAAAGCAAAAAAACAGCTCGTTAAACAAAAGCGCCGCATGTGAAATACAAAAATCCACCAAAAATAGTGTTGGAAGAGAAAATATCGGATGTACCATGCCCACTGACAGCGGGGAATTGGTGGGTGAATATTCAAAGTGATGGAAAGGGGGGGAATACTGAAAACGAAATTACCACCAACACTACATTTAACGGTAAAGAACAGAGTCAAGGTCGCATGTTGCATCCCGAAAATTTGGGTTAAAACCAGGTACCCCTTTGTCAACAAAAATGTGCCCTGTCCCAAGAGATTGGACGGAAGCAGTACAGTGACCCGGGGGTATCCACCAATACTAGGTGTTGACTCTGCCGCCTACGGGGAGGTTGCGGTAGCTGTGGTGACGTTTGAGGGAAGGAAAGACAACGTTCCTTTGTACTTTCACATCCGGAGGGACGCCGCTGCCAGAAGTGACCGGAATGGCTAGGGTCCGGGGTGTGGGGATGTGGTTTATTGAAGAACTCAAGGAAAAAAAGGTTGAGGTTAGTGTGTCCTTTAATTGTGCAATTCGTTGAGTTGGTTTGGTGAAGCAAATGTAACAGTATTGTGTGTTTGTTGGTGCCTTGTGATTTGTTCAAACGTTGGAGAAGGCGGGGGGGAACTGTCAAGCGCCCGCTACAAGCGCTCACTTGAAGAGCGCCTCTGAAGCGCCTACTGGCAGCGCCCATTTGAAGAGCGAAATCCTTGCCGCGGCAGCAGAAGACAGCAAGCTTCTCCTCCAAACCGCCCGGCCTACAACGGCCCACGCAAGCGCGCGGCAAACGGACACATACACCGGCACAGCACACCCCCCCGCACAATCCCCGCCCAAGCCCCCCCCCATCTCGCTGCTCAACCGGAGACCCACACACGCCCACCAGCGCGCGCACCCCCGGGCCCCGCGACACGGGCCTCCCCCACCCGCCCGAACACCAGCACACGCCCGCCACACACCCGCCCGCCGGCCACCCTTCACCGCCCCCCACACTCGACAACCCACACACACCCGCCAAGGGGAGCCCCGCGCACCGCGGCACGCCCACCCCACCCAGTGGCCCGCCCACGCCCCCCACACACACCCCAGGGGACCCAGGCTCACCCCCCCCGGCCCCTGAATGCAGCCCACGCGAACTGTTCCCCCCCGCGGACACCAACCCACACGACCTCGCACATTGCAGGACCCGGGCCCAGCCGAGCCCAGAGCGAGAAGGCCGCAGGCCCGCGCCTCCCTCCCCCGCCGCTGCCGACCAGATCGGCCCGCCGGGCCGCCAGTTCACGACCGGGCCCCCCCAGCCGCCCGCCCCCAACCTACAACCCGGGGACATGCCCTCCATCCTCCCCGCCGTGGCCGCAGCAGAAGCCGCCGCCCGCAAGCCCGCCCGCATCACAGCCCAACCCGCGTCCACCACCTCCTCCTCGTCCTCAGCCTCCTCCACCTCCTCCATCTCATCCTCCGACCCCCCCCTCCCCGCCAAACTCATCCTCAAGGCCACGGCGAAAGCCAAAGCCGCGGCTGCACGCACCGGCCCCCCAACCCCCACACAGGCGACTCAGGCACCCCGGCAACCCACCGGGACGACCCCCGACCCGACATCGACGCCCTCACACCTCCGGACAGAGGTACTCCTCAACCTGGAACCGGACCCCAACCCCAAACCCGACCCCAAACCAAAACCGGACCCCAACCCCAAACCCAACCCCAAACCCAAGCTGGCGCCCACGCGAGCACACACAACACCGCATACGCAACGACACAAAACCACCCGACACTACCCCTGCCCGGGCCCTCGCCCAAGCCAGGACCCCCCGCCCACCGCAACCCGCCCCCCCCTCCCGCCGGCACCCACCACCACCGCGGAGACGGCCACCCAGCACGACCCCGTCCAGACCCTCGTCCACATCCCCGTCACCAAGCGCCCCGTCATCCATCCCCCACAAACCACCACCACCGCCGGCCAAACCGACCCAGGGACGTGGGACCCCTCAACCATCGTCACCGTCAAGCCCGGCCCCCAACCCTTCCCCCATGCCCACCACATAGTGCTACCCCGGGGACTGCCCACGATGGCCAACCCCCCACCCCCACAAGGGGGACCGGAAAACCCACAAGGACTCCATGGGCCATACCCACAACACCAACCCCACCACTACACACACCACCACCACCAGCGGCCCCACCACCACCACTACCAACACCACCCCCACCACTACCACTGCCCACCGCCCTACCCCACCGGGCCACAACCCCCCGTGCACGAACAGCACCAGCGGACGGGATGGCAGCCACCGAGCGCCCCGCCCGCATACCCACCCCCCCCGTACCAGCCACCACCCCCGTACCAGCCGTACCCCCGCAGCCACCATCCAAGGACCGAAGGGGCCCCATGGACAACGGGGGACCTCCCCCCCAGGCGGCACCGCGCGGGGCCCCGTACCCCCCCGGCCACCATCCGATGGCCGAAGGGGCCCCAAGGACGACGGCGGACCTCCCCCCCCAAGCGGCACCGCGCGAGGCCCCCCAGAGGCCGCCGACGCTTTCTGGACTGGCCCGACTCGAGCGACGGGGGCCGGTCCTGCAAACAGCGGCGCTCCCGCTCCCCCCCCGCACGACACACTCGCCCACGGCGCCCACGATCCCACCGCGCCTCAACCACCGACTCGCGCCGCTCCCACTCCCCCAGATACCACCACGACCCCCAGGGACCCCGCTCCCGTCGCTCCCGCTCCCCCGGGCGCCACCACGAGCGCCACCGCCGCCCCATGTCCCCCTCCCCCTCCCCCCACCGGCCACCCAGCCCCCGCCACCACCACTCCCGCTCCCCCTGCCGCCCCACGTCCACCTCCCCCTCCTCTCAGACGCCCCGCCGGGCTCCCCGTTCCCCCCGCTACCCGTACCCATCCACCACCCCCAGCCCCCGCAACCACCACTCCCACTCCCCCGGACGCCACCGAGCGCTCCACCGCCGCCCCATGTCCACCTCCCCCTCCCGCTCCCCCCTCCGCCCGTACCCGTCCTCCACCCCCAGCCCCCGCCGCCGCCGCTCCCGCTCCCCCAGGCACCGCCACCCCCGCCACCACCGCAGGTCCACGTCTTCCCCCCGCCGCTCCAGGACCCCGGACACGGACCCCTCCCCCCCCCGGGCCCCCGCCTACCTCGCCTGGTGGTCTCCCCCCGCTCTGCAGGAGCTCCGCCGCTGGGTGAAGTGGGCCGGAGGAGCGGGAAGGCACGAAAGGGTGCACATGGTGCATACCTTCGAGGAGGTGCGCACCCGCACCCCCGCAAACCCCAACGAGGCCGCCCCGGAGGCCATCATGCCGCAAGCGGCATGGGAGGCCCTCCTCCGCGATGCGGGCCAGGGCCTCCGCCCCCCCTACACCCCCCAAGCCCTCCGCCAGTGGCTCCAGGCCACCCACCCCCAAGCCTGGGCCACCGGCGCCCCCTCCCCACCCCGCCCCTCCCGCCACCACCACACCAGGAAGGGGCAGGACAAGGGCAAGGGAAGGGCAAGGGGCACCAAGGAGCACACAGACAAGAGGGCACGGAAGGGCCCCAAGTGAGGGCAGCCACACGCAGGGACAGGGCGCCGGCAGCGACACCACATGGGGGCAGGAAACCACCCAAGAACCAGGACGGGGCGGGAACGGGGACCAAGACACGGAGGACAAGAGCACCACGGCGGGCACCACGACCCACACCCAGGAAGGGCACACCACAGCGGGGAGACCAGCGCCGCCCCAGCCCCACCAAACACCCCAACACACACCACCGAAGCAAACATCGGACGCCATACGGGACACACCAGCGCACGCCCACCGGCCACCGGAAACCACACGGAGAACGGAGGGCACACCTACACTGGCAGTACGGACCACACCCACAGAGGAAGCCGCAAGGAACGCCGCAGCACGGCCCACCACCACGCCCTCCCCACCAGGCGACGACCCCAACCAGGCACCGGAAGAGGACGAAACCACGGCCGCGGCACCCACGGCTACGGACCCCCAGAGGACACAGGACCAAGGCACAGGCCCCCAGGGAGGGCAACCCCACGGAC
This sequence comes from Eutreptiella sp. 'Long Island Sound 2002', assembly GCA_964036045.1. Taxonomy (NCBI): domain Eukaryota; phylum Euglenozoa; class Euglenophyceae; order Eutreptiales; family Eutreptiaceae; genus Eutreptiella; species Eutreptiella sp. 'Long Island Sound 2002'. The sequence goes on from OZ038380.1 coordinate 53,138,388, forward strand.
CGTCACGCGACCACACCACGGGCTATAAGGGCCGGGCTGCGTTACCGTCGCGGTTTGACGCAGAGTACTGCTATGCACTTGGATTGACGGCCGGGGGCTTGATCTCAGCTGGCCTCACGTCCGTGAGGGCGTCCGTCACCAACCTGTTGCGTCCAGTGGAGGAATGGCACTGCGGCGGCACGCCGATCCCCTCCATGATGAATTTCGAGCGCCGCAAGGGGAAGTGCAAGGCTGTGATCGATCGCGAAGGCCTTGGTGCTGCTGGACGGTGCCCCCTTCAAGGCCATCTCTGAGCGCCGTGACGACTGGAAGAGCCAAGATTACTACCGGTGCCCCGGACCCCTGCAGTTCAGCACCGGAGATATGGACATCCCCCTGACCCTGAAGTATGAGCTCATCCCCCGGCGGCACCGACCCGGACCCTCATGTCCCGGCGAGCGCAGCCGAGCTGCAGTGCAAGCCTTTCGCCACTCAAACAGCGTTCGGAAGCCACCTCCACCGTCCGACTCCTGATTTCTGTTTGTCTGCCTTGGAGAAGGAACGTCTTCCTACACCCCGAGTACGCCTGCCTGTCAGCGGGGCCCGGTGAAGATTGAGTCCATAGGTGAGAGTCAGCGTGCACGCCCCAAGGACACCGTGAACATTCAGCAGAACTTCCCGAAGACCTACCCGACCCACACAGGCCAGGCTGACCTCCACTGACCCACCGCGGCACCACGCGAGACCACGGCACACCGCACCACAGCGAGCCACAGAGCAACACACCACGGCACGACGCGACGCGACGCGGCACAGAGCGGCACAGCACGAGACAACTGACCCTAACCTGAGGGACTAACCGAAGCCAGCCACCGCACACCCAGGAAGGCGCCGCGCCACCACGCCACACACCAGCACCGCAAGCCACACACGGGGCCACAGCAGGCCAGGCGACAACGGTGACGGACCACCCAGAAGATTACAGCCGGCACCGCAGAGGGGTAAGGACACGAACAGCCCCAGCCCCCTAACCCAAAACCACAAGCAGCCGCCTGGCGCAGCCGCCCAGCCGGCAGAGCCAGGACCTAACCCAGCAAGAAAGGGCGCCGAGCCCACCGTGTACAAAGCCCACCCGACCCATGGGGGCGGAACGTGACCACACAGAACGCAACTGAAGACAGCAGCCCGGAAGACAACACTGATTACAGGCCAGTGCGTGCGCCAGCCCAGGGCAGGCAGAGGGAGGAACAGGCAAGCCCCCCCCCAAAAGAAAAAAAAAAGGAGGGGGGAAGGGGAAAAGGCACGAAAACAGCCCACAGCCGCCAAACCGCCCGCCAGTACTACCAGAGGCGGCCAAGCCCCCCCCCAGAAGGCAACGAAAAAAAAAAAAAAAAGACCCCCACAGAGGCACAGGGGGACCACCCACCCAAAACCGGCAACACCAAGCCAGTAACAGCGGACCAAGGGGAAAAGGGACACGGAAAATAGAAAAAAAAAAAAAAAACAGAGAGCCACCAGCCCAGCCCGAAAGAAAGGGGATGGAGGGACAGGGACCACAAAGCCAAAAAAAAAAAAAGAAAAGAAAAGAAAAAACCAAAGCGGAAAAAAAAAAAAACACACCCCGACAACCCAGCCAAGAAGGGCTGGGCACAGGCGAGACCCAGGCCCAGCACACACGCCCACACCGCGCGCCGGAACCGGAAACGGCGGAGGGCAAGCGGGGCGCCCACGAAACCACACACGTCCCAAAAGCAGGCCAAAACCGAAGCCCAACCACGAACACCACAAACAGCCGACACTAGAGGGACAACACCACAAACCGTGCCCAAACACACCCACCCAAGACCCCAGCCAGGACTGGCGGGGTAAACGAAACCCGCACCCAACCGCCAACCGGACCCAAACACAAACGCCACACGACAGTAGGAAACCCAGTGCCCACAGCCCGGGCACTGAGGCAGCCCGTGCCATGCAGGTGACCCGGCAAAACGAGATCCGGAGACCGGGGGTAAGGCTGCATCCTAAGGCCTGCGCTGCTTTGGGACTCGAGGCGGAGCGTGCGACACCCAAGCGCCTCGGAACCCTAGTACCAAGAACGTGCATGCACGCCTTGGGAACGGGATACGCCAGGAAGTCCGGTGAACCCCTAGGGTTCCGCCCAAAGGAGGGGACGTGCGCAAGCACGGGGGCACACCCTCCCGGCGAGACAAGCATGTCACGCTGGCGGCGATCAGCCCTCCCGGCGTAGCCCGGGGCCGCTTTGTTGGGGGCCAACAGTCAGGTCTAGCGGGAAGTAAGCCGCCTCCCCTCTTCACGCGCGAAGCCTCTTCCTGTTCGTCACAGGGGCGACGCCAGGGGGAGCCATGGGGCGCCTCTCCACGACCGAGTGCACCTACCTACCTACCTACCTCCTTTGTACTTTCACATCCGGAGGGACGCCGCTGCCAGAAGTGACCGGAATGGCTAGGGCCCGGGGTGTGGGGATGTGGTTTATTGAAGAACTCAAGGAAAAAAAGGTTGAGGTTAGTGTGTCCTTTAATTGTGCAATTCGTTGAGTTGGTTTGGTGAAGCAAATGTAACAGTATGGTGTGTTTGTTGGTGCCTTGTGATTTGTTCAAACGTTGGAGAAGGCGGGGGGGAACTGTCAAGCGCCCGCTACAAGCGCTCACTTGAAGAGCGCCTTTGAAGCGCCTACTGGCAGCGCCCATTTGAAGAGCGCCTTTGAAGCGCCCACTGCAAGCGCCAACTTGAAGAGCACCTTTGAAGCGCCCACTGCAAGAGCCTACTTGAAGAACGCCTCTGAAGCGCCCACTTGAGGATCGCAACTCAAGGGTAGGTGGCATACGGTCGCTCCTGAGAATTGCGGACCCTGCTCCTGAGGAGCCAGCTCCTCAGAAGCGACGATCGTGGCTCCTCAGGAGCACGGACCCTGGTACCGCTCCTCAGGAGCACCAACCCTGATAAATGCTCCTCAGGAGCACCAACCCTGTCCAAGCTCCAGGGTCTGCAATGCTCCGCAGCGGCGGGTGTCTTGTTAAGCATTTTACTCCTAGGGAGCCAGTGTCATTGGTCCCCAAGAGCCAGGGGCGTGGCTCCTCAGGATCTAGGGTCAAAGGCTGGCATTGTTCTGCAGGAGCTAGGAAGGGGTTTGGAAAAAAACCGAAAATTGACAGTCAACTATGGTCTATGTATGGTGTTCTCCATGATGCATGCATTTCTAAGTGAATGGTTGTCATTAAATTTCATATGTTGGTTTTCCCCAGCGTATGCGCCATCTTTGATTACGCTGATATTTATTTCTTTGGAAACGATATTCTCTCGAGCTTAGGAAAGGAAAGAGAAAGGCTGTTGAACCAGAAACCACCACAACAGGGTATGGCGATTTTTCACATCGCGAAGCGCCCTGATTCACGGAGCAGGAGAAAATGAATTGTCATCCCAAATTCAAAGCTGAACAATACACAAATGTTCATTCGTACGTCCAATTCACTCATCCATCATTGGAGGCTTTCACCGTGTTCCAAATCACGACTGTCCACGATTGGTTGTAAGTCATTGGTGACCAATGGTTGACAACCCAATGACCAGATTGCAGGGTAAACAACTGGTCCCAAGCCGTCACTGTAGCGCTGAAATCGAATTGCACTGCCACGGCCGGCTCAAAGCCCTTGAGTTGTCTGAGTTTGCCTTTACGTCGATTTACAAGCCTATCTTGCAACCTCGGTCTCTACCAGAATGAGGGATTCACTGTGGTGTGGGAACCTATTCCAATGGGTCAGGTGTTTTAGATCGCCTGAAGATCAGAGCTCTTGAGTTCTTTTCCCTTGATATACACATGTGCATGGTGTTAACATGAAGTGTCACATGCTTACGTCGAATTACGTTTGATGTCCGAAATGGAGACATGTCACTTTGCAGTGTGTTGTTATGGGTGTGAGCCATTGTTGCTTTCTCTCTGCCCGCTGAAGAGGTCATCAAGAAACAATTCGTAGTATTGTGCGTTGTGGATAGACAATGATGGTCACAGTTTCAGCACTGCAGCTTGGACAACAACATTTGGACGTTCAAGGGCGGAAAGCACGTGCAATACATCGTGGACCCGATAAGTGACAAGATCGTTGAAAAATTGAAGAGGAAGGTACTTCAGCAGGAATGGCAAACCTGTGCCCCCCTAGATGCGTTTTGACCTTTTTTGTGTAGTGTTTTATCACTGAGTTCTTGTCGTAGTCTGGGGGTAGTTGCGTGGACTTCAAGTTTTGCAAGGTCCACTGCACAAGTTGTGCACTGTGAACAACAAATGCAAAGATGCAGCCGTGAGGCGCTGCCGACTCTGCCCTCCATTTGGCTGCCGAAAGTTCATACAAAGCCCCACATCATCAGAAATCACTTCTTGGATTTTGGCAATCGTCTGATTCGTATGTCTCTACTGGACACTGCACAATTGCTCCCGCAAAAATCTGTACTACGTGCCCTCACTGGCAAAGATGCTCGCTGACGGAAAGCTTTGCACCAAGCGCTGCAGAGGACACTCCATCATAATGCACGCGACTCCCGCAGTTAATCCTCAATTCGATTCCCTGACGAAGGAGAATATGACCCTTTTGAAAACCAAGTTCGGCTCCGAGTGCAAGATTGGTGACAAGATGATCGATGTTTCTGCAAAGGTGACTGCCCAACCATGGCAACTGAACGTGATACTGCTTTTGTCCTGAATGGTACCACCTGACGCTGCCTTCAATGCATCCGGTTGTGGGCAAGGTGGGCAAGGTAGGTTGAATTGTGACCAGGGCCTGTTGACGCGCACCTGAACACACTACGTAGGATCCGGGATGCGCACAATTCCCAGACAGGGAGCGCATTGATTCGGTATGCCCGACCACTGAAAGAGGGCTGAGGCGACTTCGCTGGACGATTAGAGGAAGACGCTTCCGAAACAGGTCCGGTCCCAGACTGGCTCCTTACGTGTGTCATGCACAATTCGTACAGCGGCAAAGTATCCGACTCCCAGCCACCCTGAAGAATTTGAGGGACTGCTTGAAAATATGATTGGGGGCGAGAAATGCACAATGCACGCGGACAGTCTCCGTGATGGGCAATCAAGCAGTCTAAAAACAGTAGAAACCGTGAGCGGCCAGCAGAAAAAGTGAAAGACAGACGCTTATGTAAGAAGTTGATAGAATCAGAAATTTTGTCACAAGGGGCCAAAAGGCGAAAGGCGCATATAGCATATAGATATTCTGCACTCTGCAATCTGAACGCACGTCTCAGCCTTGCAAATCCCCCCGGCACTCAACCAAGAACTGGCACCATCCGGCCGCACACTGGGCAGCCTAAAGGACTCCCGAAGAAATGGCAGTTCAACTTAGGAGATTGTGTGAGATTACCCCATCCAGTTGAAAAGGGGGATCCGGGCAGTGTTTGCAGAAGTAGCTCGTTTAAAGCACACTGCTTGAACCCGTTTGACGAAGGAGGAATGGGAAAGATGTGACATGAAAGCCAGTTGATCAGAACGAAAAGGAAAATACATTACAACATTTTCCTGCCAAAGAGTACTGTGATATTTTGGTCCACAGCCAACAAGTGAGTTGAGAGCTTGGCGATGCCAGACAGAGTTGCTGCGCGCCCTGCCTGTACAACCGAAGAAGACATTGAGCTGGCCTGTCCCAAACTGAATAGTTCCCTCCAAGGTCAGAGCATCCCACTGGTCCCAGCCATACAGTCCCACATAGAGGGGTAGCTTGGGGATGCTTTAGTGTGTACTCTGGGAGGGGTCGGGGCAGGAGCTCCCACCGAGACCCCGCCCACCCTTTTCCTCCTCGAATCTAGCCCATCAGCCAAAGAAGCGTTGTTAGCCCATGGGCAGGCGCAGGTGCCATGTCCCCGCTTTGGGGGTATTCGCGCAGCATACCCCGATGTATCAAATTGGATGCTTACCCAGTTGTAAATTCATCATCTTTGACGGGGGGGGGGTTGCTTGAAAATTCACAAATTATTGGGCGAGGTCGGAAGCCCCATCCCCCCCCCTGCCCAGCCATAGAACGGGCTAGACGGCTCTAAGGAGCACAAGACTGGAGCTGAGCACCATAATATCAGGATATTTGGGAGGCATGGCTGAAGCTCCACAGCGGGGCTGTGGGAAAAACTGGTTGGATATGATGCGATTTCAATACTGGTTTGTGGTCTTGGGCCCCGCAACAGCAAACGGCAATTTTCATGCCAACGAGGGGTAAGATTTCCACACCAGAAAGGGAGCACAATTTTGCACCAAAATGCCCACAGCTTCCGGTGTTGTAACCAGATGTGGAAAATGGGACAGAAACGAGGCCTACACATAAGAAACTCAGTAAGCGAGCAAGCGAGGCTAAGGCAACCGCGTAACCAGTGGTCAAACCTATTTGTTGATATTGGTGATTGGCACTGGGTGAAATATGTTTTGACCGCATGGGGGCAGTGTAAAAGGGGGTTTGAGGTTTTGTCACTGCGTGAAATGTGTTTTCAGGGCATTTTGGTAGTTGAAAAGGGGGTTTCAGGTGTTCGCACTGGATGTGGTTTTTTTTGAGGGCATGGGGGCAGTTGAAAAGGGGGTTGGAGGTGTTCGCACTGGTTGAAATGTGTTTTGAGAACATACCGGCAGTTGAAAAGGGGGTTCCAGGTGTTGGCACTGGGTGAAATCTGTTTTCAGGGCATGGGGGTAGTTCAGAAGGAGGCTTAAGGTGTGTGCACTGGATGCGATGTGGTTTGAGGGCTGGGAAGGTTGAAAAAGGGGGTCGGAGGTGTTCACACTGGATGAAATGTGTTCAGAGGGCATGGAAGCAGTTGAAAAGGGGGTTTCAGGTGTTGGCAAGGGTGAAATGGGTTCTCCGGGCATGGGAGTAGAAATGGGGGTTTCAGGTGTTGGCACTGTGTGAAATATTTTTTCAGGGCATGGGGCAGTTGAATAGGGGTTTGAGGTGTTGGCAGTGGGTGAAATATGTTCTGAGGGCATGGGGGCAGTTGAAAAGGGGGTTCGAGGTGTTGCACTGGATCAAATAGGATTCAAGGGCATGGAGGATGTAGAAAAGGGGGTTTCAGGTGTTGGCACTCTGTGAAATGTGTTTTGAGGTCATGGGGGCATTTGGAAAGGGGGTGTGGGGTGTTGGCGGTGTGTGTAATGTGTTTTCACGGCACAGGGAGTAGAAATGGAGGTTCCAGATGTTCACACTGTTTCAAATGTGTTTTGTGCGCAGGGGGTCAGTTGAAAAGGGGTTTCAGGTGTTGGCACTGCATGAAATGTGTTTTGAGGGCATAACGGCAGTAGAAGCGGGGGTTTGATCTGTTGGCACTCTGAGAAATGTGTTTATCCAGGGCATGGGTGCACTTGAAAAGGTGGTTTCAGGTATTGGCACTGGGTGAAATGTGTTTTGAGGGCATGGGAGCAGTTGAAAAGGGGGGGTTGAGGTGTTGGCACCACGTGGAATCTATTTTTAGGGCATCTGTGCAGTCAAAACACAGGTTGAGGTGTTGGCCCTGGGATAAATGTGTTTTCCAGGGCATTGGGGCAGTTGAAAAGGAGGTTTCAGGTATTAACACTAGGTGAAATGTGTTCCCACCGCATGGAAGCAGTTGTGAAGGGGGTTCCAGGTATCGGCACTGGGTGAAATGGGTTTTGAGGGCATGGGGGCAGTTGAAAAGGGGCGATGAGGTGTTAACACCGGGTGAAAGTTTGTTTCAGGGCATGTGCGGAGTAGGAAAAGCGGTTTGAGGTGTTGGCACTGGGTGACATGTGTTTTCAGGGCATGGGGGGAGTTGAAAAGGGGGTTTGAGTTTTGTTACTGGATGAAATGAGTTTTGAGGGCATGGAGGCAGTGGAAAATGGGGTTTGAGGTGTTGGCACTGGGTGAACTGTGTTTTGAGGATATGTGGTTATTAGAAAAGGGGGTTTGAGGTGTTGGCACTGTCTGAAATGTGTTTTGAGGGCATGGGGCTATTTGAAAAGGGGGTCTGAGGTTTTGTCACTGGGTGAAATCAGTTTGGAGGGCATGAGGGCAGTTGAAAGAGGGGTTCGAGGTGTTTCCACTGGGTGAAATGTGATCTGAGGGCATGGGGGCAGTTGAAAAGGGGATTTGAGGTGTTTGCACTGGATAAAATGTGTTTTAAGGGCATAGGAGGAGTAGAGAAGGGGGCTTCAGGTGTTAGCACTGTGTAAAATGTGTTTCGAGGGCGTGGGGGCAGTTTAAAAAGATGTGCTGTGTTGGCACTGTGTCAAATGTGTTTTGAGGTCTTGGAGGCAGCTGGAAAGGAGGAGTGACGTGTTGGCACCATGTGAAACGTGTTTTCAGGGCATGGGAAGTAGGAAAGGGGGTTTGAGATTATCACACTGGCTGAAATCTGTTTTCAGCGCATGGAGGCAGCTGAAAAGGGGATGTGAGGTGTAGGCACTGTGTCAAATTTGTTTTGAGGGCATCGGGGGTAGAAAAGGGGGTTTGAAATGTTCGCACTGCTTGAAATATGTTTCTTGGTCATGTAAGCAGTCAGAAAGGGGGTTTGAGGTGTTGGCACTGGATGGAATGTGTTTTGAGGGCATGGAGGCAGTTGGAAAGGGGGTGTCAGGTGTTCGCACTGTGTGAAATGCGCTTTGAGGGAATGGGGGCATTTCAAAAGGGGGTTTGAGGTGTTTTCGCTGGGTGAAATGCGTTTTCGGGGCATCTGTGGAGTCATTGGGGCAATTGAAAAGCAGGTTTGAGGTGTTGGAACTGTGTGAAATTTGTTTTGAGAGCATGGCGGCCGTTGAAATCGGGAGTTCAGGTGTTGGCACTGGTTGAAATGTGTTTTGAGGGCATGGGGGCAGTTGAAAAGGGGGTTTGAAGTGTTGGCACTGGGCAAAATGTGTTTCCAGGGCATGTGCAGAGTTGAATACGAAAACACGGAAACACGGAAACACGCAACAACAGCTCCATGCAACGACAAGCACGAGTACAAGGCAAAGTACGTCAAGAGTGACGGGTAACACATAAGTTTCCAAAAAACACATGGTCTTGCTGCTCGCGGGTGCGTTGAGTTGAGTAAAATTTTATGATTTCAAACAAAAAAGGGGGGGAATATTTTTACGGGTTTTGCAGCGGTTTTAACGGAAAAAAGAAAAAATGCAAGGACAAACAGCCCTGCAAAAGACAGCAGAGCACGACAGCACAGCACCACACAACAGCACACTACCACCGAACACAACACAGGGGAGCAGGCCACGACGGCAAACCAGACCAATCACAGGGAAGCAGGCCACGTGGCCAGACAGGGACACCGGCACCAAAGGTAGGTAAGTAGATACGTAGGTGCACTCAGTCGTGGGGAGGCGCCCCATGGTTGCCGCTGGCGTTGCTGCTGTGACCGACAGGAAGAATCTCTGCGCTCGGAGAGGGGAGGCAACTTACATCGCGCTAGACCTGACTGGTTCTCCCCAACAAAGCGGCCCCGGGCAACACCTGGAGGGCTGATTGCCCCCGGCGTGATGTACTTGTCATGCCAGGAGGGTGTGCCCCCGTGCTTGCGCACGTCCCCTCCTTTGAGCCGAACCCTAGGGGTTCACCGGATCTGCTGGTGTTTCCCGTTCCCAAGGCATGGATGCATGTTCCTGGTAGTGGGACTCCGAGGTGCTTGGGTGTCGCACTCTCTGCCTCGAGTTTCAAAGCAGCGCAGGCCTCAGGATGCAGCTTTACCGCGGGGCTCCGGATCTCGTTTGGCCGGGTCAACAGCATGGCAGGGGCTGCCTCGGTGTCCGGGCTATGGACACTGGGTTTCCTACTGTTGTGTGGCGCAGGGGTTTGGGTCTGGGTTTCGCGGTATCCCCGCCAATCCTGGCCGGGGTATAGGGTGTGTGTGTTTGGGTACGTGTTTTGGCTTCGCCCCGCCATTCCTGGCTGGGGTTTCTGGTGCGTGTGTTTGTGGTTCGTTTCGCGGTCACCCCGCGAATCCTGGCTGGGGTCTAGGGTGTATGTGGTTGGGTATGGGTTTTGGCTGCGCCCCGCAACTTTCTGCTAGGGTCTGTGGTGCGTGCGTTTGGGTAGGGGTTTTTTCTGCACCCCGCTATTCCTGGCAGGGGTGTTGGGGCGTGCGCCCGCTTGCGCGTGCTCCGCCCGTATCGCGCCACCCCCGATTGGGGTTCCCTGGGACGAGGTGTTGTGTGGGGTCCGCCGTCGGCAGGGTTTCTCCCCCCCCCTCTTTTTTTTGCGGTCCTCCTGGCCGCGGGGGGGGGGTCTGTGGGTGTGGTTCCCGGCCCTGTTGTGTTGTGGCTCTGTGGTGGCCGCCGTTGCCTGTCTCGGTCTTGGCCAACGTGGTCTCCGCCCCCCCTCCCCCCTCCATTTTGGTTTCTTTTCTTTTTGCTGTGTCCCTGTCCGTGTGGCGGGTGGCCTGCCACCTCGCCGTTGGGGCTGTGCGCCAGCGTGTTTGAGGTGTCTTTTCCTCCGGCCCTTTAACAGCTCTGTGGTCGTGGTGGGCCACCGTTTCTTGCTTGGCGTTGTCGGGCTTGGCAGGGGGGGTTCCGTGGTGTCCTATCGGCGGGCCCCATGGGTGTCCAATTTGCTGTTTCCTGGCTGGGGGGGTTGCCCGCCTCTGAGGAGTGGATGCGCGGCTTCGCGGTTGTGTGACTGTCCCCCCCGTTTTTTTTCTTTCCGGTAGGCCGGTTGGTGTGCGCTTGTGGATGGCCTGGGCTTTCCCCCTTCTGTGTTTTTTTTGGGGGGGTTAGCCTGTTCCTCCCTCTGTCCTCCCTGGGCTGGTGCACGCACTGTTTGGCAACGGTGTGGCTAACTTGGTTGCTGTTGGTGTTGTGGGTGGCCGCGGGCCGTGCTCCGGCCGCTTTGGTCGTGTGGGTTATGTACACGCATGTGCTGGTGGCCTGTCCTGTTGGGTTTGGCTCTGGTTCTCCCGGCTGGGCGGTTGCGCCAGCCGGTTTCGTGAGGTCATGGGTTAGGGGGGTTTGGTTGTCCCTTGTCCCCCCGGCTCTGCGGTGTCGGTTTGGTGGTGGCCGGCCTAACTTTCTGGTGGTGGTTTGTGCAGGCGGGCCGCCGCCAGCGGGGGGGGGGGGGGTTGTACTGACGGGCGTGTGGTGGCTTCTGAGCAGTGCGTGATGGGCTGGTGTGGTGTTGTCCAACGGCTGTGGATGGGTTCCCCTCTTACCAGGGTGTGACACGGCTTGTTTGGGTTGAGTCCCACAGTTAGCGTCCCTTCCTTTGGTGCTGTGGTGTGCTTTGGTGTGCCGTGCTGTGTTGTGCTGTGCTTTGCTGTGCTGTGCCGCGCTGTTCTGCCCTGTGCTGCTCTGTCGTGCCACGTCGTGCCGTGGTGTGTCTTGACGTGGCGTGGCGGATGACGCCGTGCTGTGCCGCGCCGCGCTGTGTCGTGCTGTGCTGTGTTGCGTCGTGGGGTGCCTTGTCGCATTGCGCTACACAGCTGCGCAATGTGCTGCGGTATGCCGTGCTGCCTCGTGTTGTGCCGTGCTTTCCTGTGCCGTGGTGTGTGGTGAGTCCATCATACCGCCGGTCCGGGATGGGTCGTCGTCGGCGTTGGTTAGACTGGTGGCTTCGTTGTGTGGGACATGGGCTGAGGTAATGTGGCTGGCTGGTGATCGGGGGGCGCCGTTAGGCATGGTGCAGCTGGTTTGGTCTGTGTTGCGGGGGTCTGGACGTGCCGTTCCGCCTTGTGGGTCAGGTTGGTGTCCGCGGGGTTGCCCTCCCTTGGGGCCTGTGCTTTGGTCTCGTGTCCTCTAGGGGTCCCGGTGCTTGGGGGTGTGCCGGGTTCTGTGGGGCAGGTGGTGTGGTCCCCTCGGCCGTGCTGGGTCCCCTCCACTCCTGTCGCTCTGCCTCCTTCTCGTCCCCCGTCCTTGGTGCCGCTGCCGTTTCCCCTTCCCCCTCCGGCGCCCATGCCTTTGCGTCTGTGTCGTGGCCCTTGCTGTTGCCGGGGTCGTCGCCTGGCGGTTAGGGTGCGGCAGTGGCTTGTGCGGTCTTCTCTGCGGTTCCCTGTCTAGGTGTAACCCCCTCTGCCTCTGTGAGTGTACCCTCCTTCCCCTGTGCAGGGACTGGTGGTCGGTGGGCGCGACCCGGTGTGGTTCGTGCGGTGTCAGGTCCGGGCTGCGGCGACACGTCTTGGCGGGGGTGCACCTCTGTTGTGGTGCGCCTGATGCCTTGGTGTGGCCATGTCCCTTGGGGGTCGCGCTGTTTGGACTGGGTGGGGAGGGTGGGGGGGTGCCGGTCTCTCCGGTGTGGTCTGCCCCTCCTTCTTGGTGTGCTTCCTGGTGCCTATCGTTGCGCCCTCTCCCCCAGGTGGCATGGCCCCTAGTCTTTCCATTTCCCCGTGTTGGTGGTCCGCCGGTGGTTCCTTTCCCCCCGTGTTGTGTTGCCCCCTGCTGCCCTGTCCCTATGGGTGCCTGTCTGTTACCTTGGACCTCTCCTCGCCCCCCAGCCGCCGGCCCTCCCTTTATAATTTCCCTTTCCGGTGTGCTATTGGTAGGTTGCTGGCGAGGCCTCTGGGGCGCTGATGGCCCATGCCCGGGGGTGGGAAGTCTGGTGCCACTGGCGGAGGGTTCCGGGGGAGTACGGGTGGCGGAGGCCCTGACCACATCCCGGAGGGGAGGTTCCCATGCCGTCTGCGGCATGGCGCCCTCAGACGCGGTCTCTTCCGGTTTGACGGGGGTGCGGATTAGGATGTCCTCGAAGGTGTGGACCATGTGCACCCCCTCACGCCTTCCGGCTTCCCGCGCCCGGTTCACCCAGCGGCAGAGCTCCCGCAGGGCGGACGCAGACTACCAGGTGAGTTGGGCAGGGGCAAAAGGGGGGAAGGGCTACAAGCTTGAGGTCGTGGAGCGGCGGTGGCGGGGGCTGGGGATGAAGGATGTGTATCGGTGGTGCGGGGAACAGGAAGCTCTTTGCCGTTCCTGGGGGGAGGGGGACGCGGACATGGGACGGCGGTGGCGAGTGTGGTGGGGCTCGGGGGAGCTGGAGCGGCGGTGGCGGGGGCTGGGGGTGGGAGATGTGTATCGGTGGCGTGGAGAGCGGGAAGTGCGGTCCCGTTCTTTGGGGGAGGGGAAGCGGACATGGGACGCCAGTGGCGTGCGTGGTGGCGCTTGGGGGAGCAGGAACGGCGGGAGCGGGGACCTGCGGAGTCGTGGTGGCGCCTCGGGGAGCAGAAGCGGTGCAAGTGAGCGGCCGAGGCGCGGTGGTGCTGCGGGGAGCGGCAGAGCCCCGGGTGGGGGCGTCGCGCGGGGGGGGAGCGGGAGCGCTGCCTCTTGCGGGCTCAGGCCTCGCCATGGGGCTAGTTGCGCCACTCAGAAGGCGTTGGTGCGGCCTGGAGGGCCGCGCGTGGTGCCTGCTGGGTACTAGGGGGGGGAAGGAGTTCCCCACTTGCCATTGATCTGCCGCGTAGGAGTGTGGCGCCAGGTGAGGTGGATGCGGCGGCGGTGGCAGCAGGTGGTACGGGTACAGTGGTTGTAGGGGGGGTTCTCCCGGCTGGGGGTGGGCTTGGGGGGCCCTTCGGCGTGGAAATGATGGCCGGACGGATACAGCTCTTAGTAGGGGGGGGGGGCGGTCCCTGGTGGTAGGCGGGGTAGTAGGGTTCAGCGCCCGGTGGGTGGTGCTGCCATCCCATGCGCTGGTGCTCTTCGTGCATGGAGGTTTGTGTTCCTTTGGGGTAGGCCGGTGGGCAGTGGTAGTAGTGGCGTCGGGGGTAGTGTTTGGGGTGGTGGTGGTGGTGGTGGTGGTGGTGGTGGTGGGGGCGTGGGGCGTTGGTGGCGGTGGTGGTGGTGTTAGGGGTGTTGGTGGTTGTGTTGCTGTGGGTATGCCCCTAGGATCCCCTGGCGCTCCGGTTGGTCGTGGGGGTCGGGCATCGTTTGTAGCCCTTGGGGCTGCACGGCTTGGTCGATAACGGGGGCCGGTATGGGGCCGGGCTTGACGGCGACCGGGGTTGTTGGGTGCCACGTTCCCGGGGCGGTCTGGTCTGCGGTGGTCATGGTTTGTGGAAGGTGGATGGGGGGGCACTTGGAGATGCTGATGTCGATGAGGGTTTGGACGGGGTCGTGTTGTGTGGACGTGTCCCTGGTGAGAGCTCGCGCCTCGCGGCAGGGGGGCTCAGGATGCGGTTGGTTCGGGGTCCTGGTTTGGGTTTTGGTTAGGGTTTGCTGAGGGCGGGGGCGCTTCTGGTGCTGTTGCCGTCGCGGCTTTTGTGACTTTTAGGGCTGGTTGGGGTGGTGTGGCTGGTGTACATGATGCGGTTGGTGGTGGTGGTGGTGGTGGTGCTGTTCTGGGCGGGATTCTCGTTTGGGCTCCGGTTTCGCTTTGGGGTCGGGTTTTGCCTTGGGGTCCGTCGGCAGGTTGAGGAGGACCTCGTCTTGGAGGTGTGAGGGGACCGGTACTGGGTGATGGGGGTTCCCGGCGTGCTGCCTGGGTGCCGGGGTTGCCTGTGTGGGGGTCACGGGGCCTCCGGCTACCTGGCGTGCGGCTGCAACTTCTGCTTTGGCCGTGGCTTTGTGGATTAGGCAGAGGGAAAGGTCGGAGGAGGAGGTGGAGGACGTCGAAGAGGATGAGGACGAGGAATAAGTGGTGGTTTTGGGGGATGTGCGTTGCGCTGCCATGCAGGCGGGGGCAGCTTTGCGGTCCGTCGCGGCCTCCGCTGCGGCGCCTCCGGGGAGGAGGGAGGGCATCTCCTCGGGCTGCGGGTTGGCGGCGGGTGGCTGGTGGGGCCCGGCTGCGACTTGGCGGCCCAGTAGACAGATCCGGTCGGCAGTGGTGGGCGGGGGAGGCGCGCGGCTGCGGTCTCTGCCTTCCGGGTTTGGCTCTGATGGGCTCCTGCTATGTGTGAGGGCGTGCGCGTCGGCGGTCGCAGGGGGGAACAGGCGGGTTTGCTGCATTCGGCGGCCGGTGGGGTTGGGTCTGGGATTTCGGGGGTGCGTGCAGGGGGTGTGTGTGGGTCACTTGGCGGGACAGGGCTTGCCGTTAAGCATGGGGCTCTTCACGGTGGGTGTGTGTGGGTTGCCAGGTGTGGGGGGCGGTGAGGCTCCTTCGGGGGGAGGGTCTGTGGCGGGCGTGTGCGGGTGATCGGGCGGGGGCGAGGCCGTGTCGCAGGACCCGGGGCTGCGCGCAATGGTGGGTGTGTGTGGGCCACTGGTTGGGGAGTGGGGAGGGAGGGGCAGGGGGTGTGGGGCTGGGTTCACGTGCATTGTGTTGGCGTACGTGTCTGCTTGCAGCGGCGCGCTTGTGTGGTCTCCTGTAGGCCGGGAGGTTAGGAGGAGAGGCTTGCCGTCTTCGTCTTCCGTCGGCGAGGATTTCGCAGATGAGTGTTCATATTTGGTGCACCTCTTGGCCGGTGGTGGGTAGAGGGTACTGTAGGGCTGGCCGGATGACCCTGTGGACGGCGCGGTACCCGCAGGTGAGGGAGTGTTGTGGCCTGGGGGAGGGGGCTCCTTCCTTGTGTCGGTGCCCGCATTGACTTGTGTGTGGTCACTTGTGATCGCCCAGATCCAGGGCATGGTCCCTGTCGACAGCCAGCGGCGCTTGATCCACTGGGACAGGGAGAGCATGGCCAGTCCCAGGTAGTAGCTCGCTCGCCCCCAGGTAATTTGGGCCAGGGCGCGGGCCGGTGCTTGGTCCCCCAGCTCAAGGACGCCCTTGAGGACCTTCTGCGGGGTGGTGGGGTCCCCTATTGCCCCTGAGAGCGCAGTCCCTTGGGCGAGCATGGTGTCCGTCCCCTTGATGACCCATTGTTGGCCGGGGGACGCTGCTGTGGCGGCCCTTACGTAGTAGTGCCCGCGCTCGAGGACTGTACACCAGACTTCCGGCAGGAGGTGGTCACTGCCTGTAGATGGGGGGGAGAGGTCGTCCTCAGGGGTGCGGAGGCTGGTGGCGCAGAGGGCTGTTCCCACTGTACAGGATTGCTCGGCTCTGCCGTGTGATCCTTCTCCGCTGGGGCTCGTCGTAGGGGTGTGGTTCCTCGGCGTTTGACGTTCATGTCGGTGTCGTGTGTCAGGGCCTCGCCCCACTCGATGGGTGGCATCCAGATGTGCTGGTCTTGGGTGTGTTGACGGGACTTCCAGAGGAGGAGGTCTACAATGGTCTCGTGGAGACCTTTCCCCGGGGTGACTAGGTCCCGGAGGGCCTTGACGGTGAGTTTGGTCCAGCTTTCTTGTAGGCGGTACCAGCTCAGGGGAGTGCCTAGGGGCCTGCCTTGGAGGGTTGCTGTGAGGAGGTCTTGGTTGCTGATGGTGGCCGGTGTGTGGGGGGGGTGCCCTGGGTCTGGGGGGGTCTGGTGGGGCGGGCTGTTGAGGTCTGGCGCACCCACCTCGATGTGTGGGTGGTCCTGGGCAAGCCTGGCTGGACTGGGCGGTGCTGGTTGGTCCTGTGGGTGAGAGGTGGTTGGTCCTGGGCCGTCACGGGTCCTTGTATCAGGGGGGGCTTGCGGTGAATGTTTTTTTGGGGTGCTCTGGTGGTGTCTTGGAGGCCTGTGGACGAGGATGAGGGGCCTGTATCGGGCGCGGAGCAGGTTAGTGGACCTCTGGGTCATGCACGGCATGGTAATGGATGAGACGCAGCATGCGTTCTCTGGCGGTGGGGTCGGCGAGTTTCTCCGTGTGTATGAACAGAAGGCGGTTGCGGTGTACCATTTGGGCCGCTGCTCTGCGGACTCTCTCTAGCTGGAGGGGCGCTGCTGCCCCCATCAGGTCCTCCGCCTGTTTACTGAGGTGCCGTTGCAGGGCCTGTGACACGGCCCCTCCCATAGTGGCCTTCTTGATCAGGGGATCCCTGCAGTGGTGTTCAGTGGCCTAGTGTGCGTCTCTGTGGGCCGGCAAGGTTTCGTGTTGCTGTATGGTTTCCGCCGCGGACCAGCCCACTAGTTTGTCCCTGCCCGTAGGGAGGGGGCATATCTTGATGTATTCCCAGTCCTCCGGGGTGGTGTGGTCGCATGGGCAGCGGACGTGGATGTGCTTGCGGGCGAGCAATCCGGCGACCCTGTTGAGGAATGATAGTTGCTCCCTGAGGTGCTGGATGCGTGGTTTCTGCGGGTGGGCTGGGACGCACGCTGGCGTAGCGCCGAGTGGTAGAGGGGGACTTTCAGTTTCTCCTGGATCTCTTGAATGTGCGCTCGGCTGTCCGTGTCGCCCAGCACGCGGGCGAGATGTCTGATGGGGTTGGGGTAATGGTATGCTCTGTCGTGTGAGGTATAGGGAACGTCCTCCGGTACGGGGTCTGGGGTCCGATAGGGCACCGGCTTGGGGGGTATCTGTTGGAGGTGTGTGTAGTTGCAGTCCAGGTCTGGCACCTGGAGGGTCGGTAAGTGCGTAGTGCGCTGGTGTACTGCCCTTACCATTTCCGTACTGGTGCCTTCCGGACTCCTGTTTCACGATGTGGAGTTGGACGTAGGGGGGAAGGCTGCGGAGGGCTTTCGAGAGCAGTAGTGCTTGGGTGCCGAGGCTCGTTGCAGTGGCTTTGTGGAGTGGCTGTCGTGCTATGTGGAGGAGTAAGTGTGTGTCGGCAGTGGCGTCCACTACAAACCAGACCCGGAGGACGTGCGGGAGGAGGGCGGGTAGGTGGGCCCCAACTTTGGCGATGGCGTTGGCTAAGGCCCCAAGTTCCCCGTGGGCGGAGGCCCCGTAGGTCGTGTGGTCAGTGTGGTGGTCTATGTGGTAGTGTCCATCGGTGTGGGTCAGTCGCAGGGTGGCCCCCCTGGTGATGGGCGTGGGGGCGGACTCGCCTGAGGTGTCGGTGGAGAAAAATAGGTCCGCCGGTATGTGTCTTGTGCTGTCCTTTCGCCTCGCCCCCTCTTCCTTCCTCTGCATTACATTTTGGTAAGTTCGATTGTGGGAGGCGGCATGGGTTCATGGGCAGGTAGGCGTATATGGCGAGGCCTGTGGTGAGGGGGGCCGCCGGCGTTTTGGACTGCAGGATGGGGGTGATGTACACCCCTATTCGTGCGGGGGGACATGGCTATGAGTCCTTGTTCTGGTTGTCCTTGTGTGAGGTAGGAGTAGATGTAGTGGAGGGTGTTGGCCGTGTCCGGGTTCAGGTCTCGGCATGTGAGGGTTTGTGTTAGGTGTTGTGGTGTGTGGCAGGAGTGGTGCAGCGGATAGTTGCGGTGCTCTTGCGTGCCCGCTCTGCCTGGTTCGTGCATGCTGTAGCGAATTGCGATTCCTGCGGGGTCGGGGCGGGGCCAGGTAGGTGTTGTGGTGAATAGCCATTGGAATTTGTGGTCCGGGTTCGACACCACTGTGAGGTTTGTATCGGCGTTGCGGAACCACGCGGCCAGCCATGCGTAGGCCTGTGGGGGTGGATGGGCTGCGAGGTGGGTGTGGTAACGTGATATGAGGTGCAATACGGGCCGTCGTGTGGTGGGCGCGTTGGGGTCACAGGCCCAACATATGCGCAGCATGTGTTGAGAGTCGTGGGGGACCACCGTTAAGGTCCTGGGCGGTCATTTGGTGT
Organism: Eutreptiella sp. 'Long Island Sound 2002'; assembly: GCA_964036045.1. NCBI lineage: Eukaryota > Euglenozoa > Euglenophyceae > Eutreptiales > Eutreptiaceae > Eutreptiella > Eutreptiella sp. 'Long Island Sound 2002'. The sequence continues at coordinate 53,156,798 of OZ038380.1, forward strand.
TTTGGTATGCGCCATTTTGCCCCATGGTGGATGACGGAGGTCTGCGTGGGTTTGGCCGCGTTTTCTGCCAGTAGTAGGGTTGGCGGTGGGACCTGGCCTGTCACCGGCGCGACGGGTTCGTGCTTTGAGCCGGTGGGTGTGTAGGGCGCTGTCGCCGGGACGAGATAGGGGTTCTGCCTTCTGAAGTCCCGGTAGGCTGGTTTCATGTCTTGGTTTCCCGGCAGAGTGTGCCCCGTTGCCCGTGCAGTCTGTGTGAGGTACTGGTGGAAGAGGCGGTATTGAGGTTATTCATGAAGTAGTAGGAAGAGGGGGTGGTGTGCCCCGCTGCAGTGAAGGACCCGCATTCCGGAGAGAGTGACGTATGCTACTGCAATGGAGGCTCCGACGAGGTTGAATGGAGTCGATGGTGCCTTTCGGGCGATGGTCGAGGTCCCCGCAGAGGACCGCCAGGGGTCCTTCCTCTGGACATGTGTGGTTGGTGAGTATGGCGTGATGTGGGGAAGGGACTAAAAGCTGCATGTGGTTCCATATGCGGGAGTTCATGTTGGTCTGCATGCCCGTCTGGGGCAGTATCCAGCGTGGTCATGTGTTGGGGGCCCGTTGTGCGGCTCAGAGGTGGATCGAGGCGACTTCGCGAACTTCCGGGGAGTGGTTGTGGGTCATGCAGTGTAGAAGGAGGGTGGTGTGCCTGGTGTAGGTCGGCTTCACCTCGTCCCCCTTGGCGTCCTCATAATGGGGCAATGCAGCGGGGATGGCCCGTGTGGGTATGGAGGTGGGCCAGCCCCTGTGTTCTGCCCATGCCTTGGTGACAGCGCGTGTGGCTTGCTGGAGGGCGGTGGTCGGCTGTGTCAGGTGGGGTGCCTGGAAGCCTTTGGAGGCATTCAAGACCCCCGTGAGGTAGTATGCAAGGCTTTGGAGGGAAGGGGAGAGGGCCTTGGTGGCTGGAGAAGCATATCCGGGGAGATGGGCCAAGTGTAATTGCAAATTGGGGAGGAGGGTGATATCTTTCGGGTTGGTGGTCTGGATCACTCCCAGATGGGTGGTGGCTTCCACGACGTGCATGGGAAGCCCTCTCGGCCCCAGGGGGGGGCTGTGGCAGACCCTTTGATCATGGCCACCGCCATTTTTTGGTGCATCGGGGTTGCCCCCCGGCGAGCATAATACAAAAGCGGCCTAACCACGGGCAAGTGAGCGTTCATAACGAGCCGAAGTTCATCGAAGGACAGCAGCCATATGTACAGTAACTCGGGGGGTGTAACTCATGGCCACGGACTTTGTATGGTGGACGATGAGGTTGTTGCGGGTGAGGTAGAAGATGGTCACGTCCAGTAAGTCGTTGGCCTGCTGCGTGACCGTTTGTCCGTCGTCCGGAGTGTGGGGTTCTTGTGGGGTGTGTGCGACCGTGAGGTTGATGTCATCTGCGAAGCCCACCAGGTGGTAGAGGAGGAGCTAGGGCGCTTAGGCCGTGTAATCCTGTTCGATTGTGAGGGGCAGGGGGAGTGTCACGAGGAAGTACAGGAAGGGTCCTTCTGCTCCTCCCTCGGGGACCCTTGGAGAACCCCAATGCCTGGCTCCCGGAGGGGGCTGAGGCCCGCTCCGGTGCGGACTGTGTATTTGCGGCTGCGGATGTAGTCGGAGGTGAAGTTGTAGAAGGGGAGGCGCATGCATTTCCATACCACTTCCAAAAGGAGCAAGGGGGTGTTCGGGAAGGCTCCTCTGACGTCGAGGGAGGCAATGATGAGGTCGACCGGGTATCCTGGAGGAAGATGGCCTCGTGTGGCAACCGGCCCGGTATAGCTCCCCAGAGGCTGGCGGGTATGTTGGGGTCTAGGTGGGGGCGGATGCGGCGCAGGAGGATGGTCCAGATAATCTTGTCCTCCGTGACTGCACAGACTGTGGGACGCCAGTTGTCCGGGTTGGCCCAGTCCCCTTTTTAGTGGAAGCGCCGGTCTGGTGGCAGGGGGGTCTGCCCCGTGACAACGTCCCAGAGGAGGATGGCAAGGATGCGGAGGAGGTGGGCGGGGAAGTGGTAGTATGCCTCCGCAGGGAGGCTGTCGTAGCCTGGGGTTTTGTGTTGCCGGAGACTGTGAATGGCCTTCCGGACTTCATTGATGGTGAAGGGACGTTTCTCTAGTTGCCTCTTCTGGGCGTGGTTGAAGACCTGAGGGAGGCGGTCCATTTTGTTTTGGGTGTCCGTGTCCAGTGTGTCTTCTGTGGGGGTGTGTTGATGCAGGAAGCTGTCCGGGGTGGCTTGGAGCATGGTGGCCGGGTCACTGGTGCGAGAGTCGTCCGCCCGCCTGACTGTGGTGATGGTGCGGTGGCCGGTGTCGGTCATGGCGTTGTTGAGGTGGCGGATGGCTCTTTAAGGGAGTTCATGTGGCGCATACCGCTCGTACTCTTGAGCGATCCGCTGATGCCTGTGGATGTACCACTGCTGCAGGTCCGCCCTGATGTGGGCTATCTGCGTCCTGCAGCAGTGTATAGGGTGGCGGGTTTGCGGCGTGTCGGTGTGGAGGAGGGTCGCCAGTTGTTGCTTCGCATGACAGAGGTCATGGAGCATGTCTCCAAGGGCCGTGGGTGATTGGTCGTCCTCAGCGTGGGGTTGTTGCTGAAAATTGCAGGTTATGGCGGGTGTGCGCATGCCTGTGAGTAGGTCGATGGGGTCTGGTTGGTTGCGCCGGGCGCGGTCTCTGGCCCTGTGATACTGGGACCAGGCTTGTTTGTCGTGCGGTGAAGGTATTTTCAGGGGGCTTGGTATGCCTTGGTCCGCATCCTCTGGGGGGCTGGGGGGAAGGTTGGGGATGAAGAGGCGGATATGCAGGGGCCTTTCGCCTGTGGGTCCCAGTGGGAAGGGGCCGCATCGGGCCTCCGGCCGGATGATGGTCGTGGAGTCGCATTAGCATACGTTGATGCGGAAGGGGGTGGCCTCTGTTTGGTGCGAAAATTGGGATGGTTGGCCTCAGAGGTTGGCCATCAGGTCCACGAGCCCCAGCATTCCGACGATGTGGCGGACTGCATGATACTGGGGTGTGGCCTGTCAACCTGGCTGCCGGGGTCGGGTTGGCGTTCATGTCACCGATGATGATGGTGGGGGCGAGCATGGCCATCTGGTGGTATGCTTCGACAAGGGCTTGGAGGAAGCGTTCCGTTGCGTCGCCAAAGGGGACGTTGGTGTTGATGACGTTGAGTTGCCATCTGTCCCCGATGGCCTCCTAGACGCTCAGTCCCTCTGCGATGCTGAGGTGGTGGACGAGGTGGACTTGGATTCCGGCCCGGGCATATAGGGGGGTTGCCTGGTGCCAGTAGCATTTGTACGCTCTCTGGTCCGAGGAATATCATGGGGGTGGGTTCTGGAGGGTGGTTGCGTTGAAGGCCTTGCTCCTTGAAGGTGAGAGGTTGGGGGCCTAGTCCGTTCTCTGTGGCATCGGGAGCTCCTGGAGGGCGGCGGTGGCATCCTTGGAGTATGTGATGGCCGGCTGGTTCAGGTCGACGAGGTTGATGGTAGCCTCCGTGAGTGCGGGCCGGGGCTATGGAGGCCGTCGTCCCCGGCCCTTTCCCCGTCAGGCAGGAGGATCGGGGCCCGGTGACTTTTTGCTCGGTGTAGGGCGCTTGGGTGGGCGTAGTCAGGGGAGTCCCTTGGTCCACCTACGGGGGAGTTCCCTGATGTACTTGGTGCCCCTGTGGGCCTTGTTGTCGGGGGTGACGCGCTGGATGGGACGGGCGCTGATTGAGCTCCAAGGTTTGGCCCTCTGGCTTGTCCGGAGCGCTTCTGCCTTGGTCAAGTTCCCTCTGGCAGTGCCATTGCACCCAGATTTGCAGCCCACTGTTTGGGCCCGGGCCCTGGAGGCGACTGGATCGTGCCCTCACACCAGATCCAGTCGCCCGTGTGGTCGCTGCGGAAAGGTTGATCGGCTTTCGTGCCTTTTTGAAACTGTGGGTACGTTTCGGGCTGGGGCGGTGCCTGTGGCGGGAGGGAGGATGATGAAAACGCTTGGTCAGGCGGGGGGGGGGGTCCAGTGGGGCGGACGCCGGGTTGGTCCGGAGGGTCGGGGCGGGTGCGGGAGGGTGGAAGGCTGCTGCGCTGCCGTCTCTTCTGGCCTGTTAGGGGCTAGGGGCAGGTGCGCCTGTTTTTCTTCGCGCTCGCTTCGGCGAGACTGGAGGTGGTGGGACTGGGGGGGCGTGGGGTTGGAAGAAGGGGTTTCTAGCCTGCTAGCTGGGGTCCCGTAGCGGGGCCCTGCCGTCGTTTGCATGGTCACCTTCGCGCGGATGCGCGTGAGGTCGGCGATCTTCCGTATGGTCTCCGGGGTGTATGTGGGCCATGGCAGTGCGGGTGGCCTGTCGTCAAAAGGTTGATGGAGGTGGTAGTTCCTCATGGCTTTTGCCTGCTTGACCCAGTCTTCCGCGGATTCCGGTGTGTCTGGACTGTTGGGGGATCCCTGGGCCCAGTAGTGTGCCGTGTAGAGGGCTTCCCACAGGGCGCCCTCTCTGCCTGTGACAGTGGTGGCGTGGAGGAGTTGCTGCCGGCCTCGTCCGGGGTCTTCCGGGTCTACTTCTCGGGTGTAGGCCTTGGCCGCCATGAGGAGCCCTTGTGTCTGGTGGAGGACCCACTATTGGGCGTCCGCTTTGAGGATGTGGACGGCGGGATGTTGGGTGGGTGCTTCGAGGGTGTCCCACGAAGCAGCGGCTCTTTCCATCCGGGAGGCGTGGAGTTGTGGGATGGCCCTGCGGCGTAGGAGTTGATCAATATTGAAGGGTGTGACGGGGTCTTTGGGGCCTTGTGATGGTTGGGGCATCGCTGGGATGGCAGGGGGTCCCAGTGGTGTTCTCGGGCGGCGAGGGTGTATAGGGCGGCGGTGATGGCGTGCCGGGCTTGTCCCTCCGGGACGATGTGGCGCTCCGTGCCGAAGTCCATTGTTAGGTGGGCTGTGTGGTGGACCGTGATGTTGGCCAGAGCGTGTTGGTGGGCCTTTTTTCCCCCGTCTGGGGCCTGCGACCGTCTGTCCCCTGGGATGGAAAAGATGTCCTTGATTAGTTCCCTAATGATTTTCGTAAAATCCTGCAGGTTTTGATGTCGAAAACTCAAACCAAAGCAGCAAGTAGAGCAAGAATAGCATATGGAACGAATCAATGAATATTTCTAAATTCCAGTGTAACACAGAAGGGCCTCGCTTAAGTACAAAAATTCAACCAAAAATGGATAAAAGAAATAATTTTAAGTGAAAACTGGCCTGACTGTAGCCTCCGAGATAGCATCAAGCACTCCATGTGCACTCTTTTGCATGAAAAAGAGCTGCTTAGGAATATGGGGCAAAGGAGTTAGGCCAGACACAGAATATGACTTGGCCAAGCAATTGAATTCAGAAACAGTTAAACAGTAGAATCACAATACGTGGTAGACACAGTTGAGTATAGAGGTCTTGGGGTGGGGGACCACTAGGCTTAACCTCCAAGGCCTTAGGCATGAAATGCCTATTTTAATTCGGTATAACCCCCATGAAGGAAGATACCCCCACTCAGTTGAGTGGTAGGGGCTAGCTTCATGGGGGGGCTAGGGTTATAACCCTAGTTACTTTGAGAAAGTGTACTTTAGGCTTCAAAAGAGAGATAAAGATACTTAAGTAACTCCTAGCATCAACAAAAGAATTTTTAGGGAGGCTTGACCTGGATCAAGCCCTCCAAAAAAGACATGGTAGTGTCTGTTTCTTATTCCACCCTGGAGTACTAGTTGATCAAGCTTGTAGGACCAAGGAGAAAGGCTCAAATAATCCCAAAAGTACCTCAGAAAATGCATTGAACCAACCAAAAACATTCCCATCAGTTCATAGAAGCCTATCATACTGTAGGTACCCATGAAAAACGGTGTAATGTACCGTGAATGATGTTCTTTTGATAAGGCATTCCTCGAAAGTCACCAGCGTGCGACGAAAGTGTTTCCTCAAAATTTCGGGGTAGTGGGGTTTGAACCCAAGACTCCCTCCCTAGAGCACACATGCTTGCCCACTAGGGTACAGTCGAACGCTCTAATGCGGATGGCTATCGCTGTATAAACAGCGTTTTAGTAAACGTCCTGACCAAGGGCCAGGGCAGAGCAATACTCCAAATGGAGGACACAAATCTCCAGGAGCTGAGAAAAAAAAAGAAAATGGAACCAACAGGGAGTGACCCCTGCGGTTTAGCAAAACGTGTGGCAATTTGAGAAATCAAATCGCTAAAAATTGACGAAACGACGTGACTAGAACTAAAAGTCGCAGACAAGCGCAACAGAAGCGGACTCCAGAAGAAGGGTTGCGCAAGCGTAAACGGCTCTAGAAGAAGAAGGTAGAGGCCGTAGTTTTTTAAGTTCTAAAAGAAATTTTTGCAGAGTTGCATCGAAATTGTTATAAAACCAGGTAGAAGTATTGAAAAGGAACCCACACCACAGAGCAGGTGGACAACCCACCTCTCAGGTATGTCAGTGTCATTTCACACGCATGCATTGCGTTCGTGTTGGATGCTTCGTTAAAACGTTAGGGTTGTCACCGCTGTGTTCGTTGGGCGTTTGGGTGCTCACCTCTTTTGCTCTGCACAGGTGAAAACAGAGATGAAAGGTATGCGAAGCGAATGGAGCACGCAGCGCGCACGTAGGGTTAGAGTATGCGCTATGCTCGCGACGCATGTGCCTAATTCAGGTATTCACGTTGTGTCGCTTTCCCTCTGCCCTAGTCCTCCCTTGTCTTCTCATCACAGGTTAGAAAAGAAAGTGCTTGCTCGTGTTCGTGTTGCTGTAGCGCTAAAATAGGGTTGCTTAAAACGCTTAGGCTTGTTTTGCGCTGTGCAGTGCAAAATTCCCTCTCCTCTTTCTGCAGGAAGCAAAGTAAGAAGAGCGTGCAAGACACACAATGCATTAATCGCTTAGGGTCCGTTATAATTCGCCGTAGGATTCCTTAAGCAGTTAGGGTAGTTTTGCGCTCGTGTTGCCTTCGGCATTCACATGATGCGTGGTGAGTAAGATAGGTAAGTGCAGGAGGAGCTCACCTCTTGATTGTTGCTGTCGATAAGGTTAGGAGTAATGGAAACCCTGTGCATACCTGTGCATGTATATGGCGCATTAAAGGGTAGGCCACGCGTGTTGCGCACGGTAAAACTCTTGTTTAGGTTACCCAGGCACTCCACCCTACGTTCTGTGAGAGAACAGGTGGAGTTCCGTAAGCTTGCTTGCTTGCAACCTGGTAAGCAAACAGTGTATTGTAGGGCACCCTGAGAAGCGTATAATACGTGAAGGCTGTCTTGGTTCCTCTGCCAATTGCCAGGTCCATCAGCATTTGTTTTACAGGTGGGCAGGGGAGGCTGATTGGTGCAGCTGCAGTTGCCTCCGGCGACTTTGAATTTTTCTGCCCAAGCTAAAACGGGCGCTGATCACACAATCAACAAACTGCAAATCAGCCGTGAGCCGCAAGTGCATACCAACATCTTTGACATACACGCTGTGCACGCAAACTGAGCACTCCTTCCGTCAAAGCCCTGACAGGGAAACGCGTAGTGGCGCCCCTGTTAGGCCACAGTTGCTTGGTAGCGCTGTATTCTCTTGTTCTTTCAGAGGAGGGTAAAAAGGACCCGAGACCTCTTTGACATCAACCCCCAGTAGCGTGTGTAGGTGTTAGGGCCAGCAAGCCTGGCAGGTGATGAGTGCAAGTGCTGAGTGCTCACCCTGCCTTCGAAGGCTGGTGCTGGCGTTAGTGAGTGTAGTGTAGTGGTGTCTCCTGTCCCGCGTGCTTTTCCACGTTGGCAGGGTCCTTAGAAAAATGGGCATTTTGTATGCACCTAGCACACATGGCCACCCCCCCCCCTCTAGTAGGTAGGGCTTTTGCCGTCTTCCCCCAAGGATAGGCACGAGCACAGAAATTGGGCGCCATAGGAGTGGTAATAGTACCCGACTAGGACCTTCGGTCCGACGTCAGCGAAACCCGGTCTCCGAGAGCCACAACGGGGAGAGAAGTGAGACACATACAGACATACGTACCACTCTTAGGGGTATGGTAGACCCTGTAAGTCAGGCGTCCCAACAGTGGGCACGCTTGTCCCCAAGGAGGGTGGAGACACCCTGCTTCATAACACCTTGCTTGTCATTCCCCCCCTGGAGTAGTAAGCCACCGTTTTTCGTTGGCTCCCCAAAGGTAATTACATCAGGGCAGTTCCCATGCAACACATGGTCAACAAGGCACACACCCGCTGTGTGGCTGCAAACCTGAAAAGCGGCCATCTGGCACACGCTGATAACCATAGGCATGGGACTGCAGGGCACAGCCAGGGCAGGAACGGAGCTCCGCAAGCAGGGGATGTGTAGGTGTTTGGACCGCGGAACCTGATTGACGGTGGGAGTTAGTACATTCACCGTAAGTGGGGCTCTACAGGAGTCGTGAGTCTGTCATGGCACACACTGGGTAGGTCTGTTCTGAACGAGAGTGCTCACCGCCCCTGGAAGGTTACAAGACAGTCAGTAGACTGACACAGTGAAATTTTTTTTTCTTTTTCCGCTGGGACAAAGTCTCAGCATGGGTTAGTAACTGTCCCTCGTTGTTCTCAACGAGGTAGGAGCGGAAGATAGGGTTGATACTCCCATCTGATTGTATAAAGGCGGACATGGGTTCCCAGGTTGCCTCAGATAGCCCATAGCCATCCCATAGGGTTAGGAATTTCCAGCCCTGCTTATACTCGTGGCGTGCAATACCTGCATACATGTAGTAGCGATCGACTGCCATCTCATCGGCAGTCATCTCCCCGGGTTCGTCTGCCTCCTCTGGGCTGGCAGCGTTCCCTACGTCGATACGCTCGACCTCAGTGTCGCTGAGGCGCCACTCATCCCAGGAGAAATCATCAGGGGAGTGATAGTGCCTCAACTGCTTAGGCCACAAAGTAGTTCACCAACTAGACGTGGCCTGGACCTGACATGGATGCTAGATCCAACTATCCTGATGATACGATAGGGCCCAAAATAAGGGTCCTGTAGGCAGTTACGAGGCAGGAGGGTAGGCGTGAATGGTAAACTAAAGCAAGGTCGCCAACCTTGAAGCTGGTAGGTCGCCGTAGGCGATTCCGTTGGCGCAGTTCACGGTCACGGATATGTCTCAGGTTAGTCCCAGCCTGGGTAGCCATGGACTGCTTATGCTCCAGCCAATCCCCAACAGGGCTCTTGAAGTCCTCAGGAAAAGGGGGTTTTCAAGAACCAAGCAGGTCGTCCTCCATGGAACAGCTCGTGGGGGCCGAATCCCGTAGAAGAGTTCCTCTGAGAGTTCATGGTCAGCACTGCCCAGGGCACTAGGCGTACCCAGTTCTTTGTACGTTCCTGTTACATCAGGATTCTCAGGTTCTGTTCCACCACATGGTTTTGTCTCTCACAAAGAGGGTTAGACGTGTGGGTACAGGGCACACCTGTGGTTACCTCAACGTTGAGGGCATTAAGCACTCGTTTGTACCATCCAGTGTCACTGCGGATGCGTACATCCTCATCAGAGTGCACCTGCCTAGGTGCCCCATAGGGTTCGAACCATTGTTCGACCAACATTTTCACAGTCTGCTCACCTGTGATTTTTTTATTGCAAGGGAACACACGGGTGAAGCCAGACAGGCCACAGGTGACCACTAGGCAACTATCATAGCCGCCGAAGCGAGGTAGGACATGGATGAAATCCACATAGAGAAAAGAGTTAGTACAATAGGGTATGGGTAAGCTGGAAATCAGTCCCCTATCCCTACTGTAGCTCTGCTTGCTCGCATGACAGCCACAAGCATCCACAATGGTCTGCATACAAGACCTCAGTTCAGTCAGGGTTAGACTAGAGTAGAAACACTGACCCAAGAAGTCCACTGAGCGGTCAGCACCAGTGTGACCTGAGCTGAGATGGGCCTACTGTAGGCACCCATCAAGTCTTGCCTCAGGCACCACAATTCGGTCCTCGTAGAAGAGGTACTGATTTTTTTATACCACTGGTGCCTGTCAATGACACGGGGTTCGAGACCAGTGCTGAGGGTCTAAAAAATTTCTTTATACTCTAACTGATAGTCACTTAGGCTCCAACCCTCGAGGATTCCAGCAGTGGGCATGGACAGGTAAAGCTGGACATCCATACCCTTGAAAGACTCGTTGGCGAGTGCCTCAGAGCTCTCACCAAAAAGGGCATGGAAGTTATTAGGCGATATATAGTCAGACAGTTCATTTTGTATATCAGGGATATGATGGACTGCCAGCCTGAACTGGCTCAGGTAAGTCCACCACCGCTTTAGTTTCGCTTTCTCGGTGGTGGGACCTTCCGAAAAGACTTCACCGGTTCCTGGTCACAGAGCCAGACAATAGGATTAGATCCCAATAGTCTGGACTGTGATGAGCGCACCAACATACCGGCCAGGAGTTCCTGGTTGTAGGTGCTGTAAGTGGAACGCGCTTGGTTACATTCCCAGTTCCGCTGTCCCAGTGGCACAAGCCGCCACTCACTGGTAAGATAGTCATGCTTCAAGGAGCCATCACGGTTCAGTCCGCTAGTACGATAATGGCAGTGGGTTAGTTCACCTGGGTTAAGCTCCTGCCATTGGTAAATCGTTCGACCCCCCCCTAGATCACTGGCATCAGTGATCATGACTATTTTGCCCTTAGGGCTGGGTACTCCCAAGCAGTTGGAGGAGGCAATTTTCTTCTTCAACTCCTGGAAACACGCCTCCCCTCTGGCGGTCCACCTCCAGGGAGTAGTTTTCTTGATTAGGTCAGTGAGAGGGGCAGAAGAGTAGGGGAAATTGTGGATGTGGCGCCTATAGAAGTTACAGGCACCCACAAAACTCCTCACGTCGTGTAGACCCTTCTTAGGGTCATCGCGAATCTGCATGTCCTGCAGGGGCTGCATTCCAGACGCGGCTGGTTTCCACCAGCCATACCCCACGTCGAAACGCAAATGCCCCATCTCCTCCTTCATGAACTCGCATTTTCTGAGTTAGATTCGGAGATGGTTTTCCTGACAAACATTAAAACATTCATGGAGGAGAAGGACATGGTCCTCTTGGGTATTGGTACCCAAACTCACGTCATCGATGTGGGCCTCCATTTCTGCACCTTGAGAAATCAACTCCTGTACTAGAGGTCTTCGCCTCACTATGTACAACGTTTTGTTCATTAGTCCCTGGAAAAGTGCTGGGGCATTAGCCACCCCAAAAGGCATGACCTTCCACTTAAACACACGACCCTTAGGGGTTATAAAGGCCAGCAGTTCCTGAGCTGCGGTGGTTAGGTCTGCCTGCCAGAAACCACTGCGTTTGTCCATTTTGGTCTTGTACCGGCATTTGCCAATACGCTCCAGGGTATTTTCCATGTTAGGAATACTCTCTGAGTGGTTTTGGGTTTTCTTGTTGACCTCACCATAGTCAACAACCAATTTTGGGGCAGTCCATCCTGGTTTAGCAACCAGGAAACAGGGACTGCAGTGATGGGGGTAGTCACCTTTCTTATATTCTTCCACCAGGCCAGCATCAATAAATTCCTGGATCTGGCGCCCGATTTCTTCAAGCTGTTCCTGAGGAGCGGGGTAGGGACGACGCCTCACTCGCGTGTTCTCCGATTCGAGTTTCAGTTTCAGGTCCATCTGGAACAGTTCTTTACAGGAGAGAGGAGGCGGCAGGGAGCCGAACACCTCCTCATAGGTTAGAAGCAGTTTCTTCAGTCGGGGGTCAAGATTAAGACTCTCGATTTTCTGCGGGAAATCCTCCTCAGCATGGGGGTTGCTCTTTCCATGCTCTTTCTCTTTCTGCCGATCAGCAGTTTCGTCAGGTACTGAACCATCATCCCACTCAGGGGGACATTGCTGCCCATAGTGCAGAGAATACACTAGGGGTATCTTAGGGTGAGGCAGTTTGTAGGAATCATCGTCCTCTTCAGTCGAGATGGAGGATTTCCAGGTCTGTCTGGGGTATTGTAGCCGCTCTTGGCGCTCAATACCTTCGGCCCTCAGGTACGACAGCCGTCGGAGTTCCTGAGTGTCATGCTCAGACAGTGCCATGATATTAGAAGCAGGCCGCGCTGGAGCATCAGGATCCTCGGCCAAGGGGTTCACCTGAGAGCATATGCTGCATGTGCAGCACCGGTTTACCAAAACAGAAGTTGATTCTGAGGTTGACTGTAGATCTACCTCCTCCAGCAACAGCTGGGCCAGCAAGGCACTGTGTTTTAGTTCAACACAGCTGGGATCAACAGGAGGGATAGTGCTGGCCATCTCAGACAGATGGTCCTCAGCATCCTCATTTACGGCTGCAGGGTCCAAATAGCCATCGGGAGAGTCACACCCTGTAAGTGTGGCAGATAGGTGCTCAGAAGATCGTTTTTTGAGATGAGAAAGGGTCAGGCCACGATTTTCGGCCATGACCTCTTTCAGTAGCACCTGGTCCAGATAACACAGGGGTACGGGATTGAGGGATCCATCCACGATGGAGAAGAAACTGGTCCACTCAGGGGCCTGCATAGCTGTGTCTGAGTCCTCAGGCACGTAGATGGGACTGTCGGGAAATTGCACTCTTCCCACGGTCATTTGGTCTAGCATACGGCGCCAATGAGAGTGTTCACCTGAGCAACCCCAGTCAGGGGTGCACATGACAACCCCTCCTCCCTCATAAGCGATTTTGGTTAGAACCTTCGTGAGCAGGGAGAAGGGAGGGTTAGCATACACTAGGCCCATTGCTTTCCAGAAAAAACGGAAAGCGTTCTTCAAATGGTTCGAGCAATGCAACTGCACGATGTGCTGTTGTTCGCTCGCGTACAACTCCACCTGGATCTCAACCAGGGTTACCTGAAGGGCGGCCTCTCCATCTTCAAGAACGTGACGGGCCAATTGGTAGTTTTCAGTACGATAGTTAGTCTTGGCTGCGTAGCGCAGCCCAAACTCTTTTCGTCCTGACAGCTACGAAGGTACGGAGAAGAGCCGACTGCCAAAGTTGAAGTGCAGAGAATAGGGGCGCTGGAGGAACACCATTTTTACCCTGGGGTTTCGATCGATTGAATTTGGTACCAATGACGATGTCAAGGGCGTCAGTTTCCAACACTCTGCAGTGTTGGGTCACAGCTTCGTCGCCAAGACAAATAGTCACATCGACTCCCCCCAAGGAATGGACTGTATGCCCATCCCCTACTCTTATGGCCACTGTCGTAGTTTTCTTAAAGGTCCTTAGCAGGTGCCTGGCCACTATAGGAAGTGTTGCCCCGGTGTCAAGCACTGCTCGAAACACTTGAATCCTGATTTTCACGATGATCCAGAAAACCAAGTGCTCCTCTTCGGAGCCGCCCCCCTACTCCTCAGCAGGGATTTAGACGTCCACCCCTGCAGCCATGAGGGACTTGGCCATCCTCGCCTCTTCTTGGGGTTATTCCCCTCAGGGGAGGCGTTATCCCCCTGTGGGCACTTGTTGGGGTCACCTTCGGCAGGAGAGGGAGAAGTAGCGGGTGCTGATCAGCGCCTCTGGGGGTTACAGGTTCCACCTTTGCCACACCCCTTACCACCTCCTTTACCACCTTTATCCCCATTCTGGGGAGTTCTGGTTGGTGTTTTGGTCTTCTGGCGTTCAGCCTCCTGCCGCTTGTGTTTGTCACTCTCTCGTTTCTTTTTGTGACATTCCTCCTCGTAGTGACGACGTTTGCCACAGTAAGCACAGGTGATGGTACACCTGAAATAGTCCTGATGGGTCACAGTTTTCCCATCCTTAGTGTGCTGCTGTCGTTCCATTTGCAGCATACAACTACTGCCCTGGTCGCAGTCAGGAGCATGGCAAGGTCCCCCTTGTCATTGACAAGTTTACAGAAGAACAGAGGGGGTGTGCCTGCTTGAGGTTTAACCTCATTCATGGCACGCAGGTTACCCCTCCCTTTACAACCACCCTGGTTGGCGTTAGTGGGATTTTTAGTCCTTTTCCATTCGCCACGTTCGGGGGTAGGCATACCACCTCGACCCGGATGTTTCTTGAGAAATTTCTTCATGTGGGAGTCATTCTCCCTCTCAAGGGCTAGCTCGATCAGCAGGTCCACCAGGTGGTCGTACGTGTTGGTCCGACTCTTCCTCTCAGAGGTAGTGCGGCAATCGTCCCACATACGTGAAGGGATCTTACTCATGAGCCACAGGTGGGGCTCTGTGGCTCCAGAGGAACCCACGTTCATCTGTGAAAACAGAGACTCTAGGTCGCACACATATTCAGAGACTCACGCAGCGGAAGGAAACTCAGGGAGCATAGGTAGCTCCTCTATCTGTGTGCGCACACTGAGTACAGTCTCATAGACGGGGAGCGTTTTCTCCAGTCTTTGGAGCACCTCGGCCCATGTTGAACAGGTTTTCACAATCTGCTTCACCTGTTCTTGCAAAAATTTATTTTTGCATGAGCGTTTCAACAGTGAGCATTTTCTGGCCACATCCACATGGGATTGGCCAGTTAGCAAAAGAAACTCAGCAAATTCCTCTGCCCATTCGGGCAGGTTTTTCTGGTCAAACTCCAGCAATTCCAGCTGGATGTTCGCCTGGGCAATAGGTCTGCCACTCTTTCCACCCCCTGGGGTTAGGCCTGAAGGGGGCGGAGGTACGCCGGCGAGAGGTGCCAGGGCTGACAGCCCTCTTATCTCAGTCTCTCTGACGAGCACGTCCTGTAGTTCAGCAATAGGGAGTGTCCTAGCGCGAGGAGGAAAGGGGCTGGGGCAAGTGACGTTGGGTAGCAACCTGGACGACCTTGATTTTTTGAGATCTTCAGTCAGCGTGCTCAGTCCGGGTGACGGTGAGGCCAGTGCTGGCTTGGGTAAGGGTTCAGTGATACCCAGTTTAGCTGTGACAGCCTCAGAAAGAGCTGTCACATCTGGGTCTTCGGACCCAATCATCAATTTTGCCAGTAGTTGGGCCGTACGATCCAGGGCCCCATTAGTTGGCTCTGGGAGATGGGGGTCTTTCACATACACGGGGCACACTTCAGGGCTCCTGCTAGTGATTGGCAGCTCAGGACGCCATACTGGTCCTCTGGGTCGCCTGGGTAGTGACAATGTGTCGGCCAGATCCGTAGGTGGGCCAGAGTAAGGGTAGGAACCCATGTCCGTGTACGTTCGGGATCCCAAGGTGTCTAGTGGTTCCTCTCCATCTTCGCCTGTGAGGGACTTGTAGTACTCCTCGTGGAGAATGTATTCATTGATTCTTCTTCTGAATTTGCTCTGCTCTTCAGGTCCTCCAGCTGGCGTTGCCGTTGAAGAAGAAGCAGGGCATACAGATCTGGAGATAGACGCAGCAACTCTTCGGCGGAGATGCAGCAGGCCGTCACCAGGGGCCGCTAAGGCCTCTGTGGTTAATCTGGGCGCTTCTTGTTCCGCCCTTCTGTGTACTGGATCTTCTTGAGACCCAGATGAGGCTCTGAGCTTGGGATTACTCATTGAGGTGGGCCCACAGTTGTGAAGTTGAACTTGTACACTCCGAATTAGCCAGGTCCTGGCAGACATCTGTACTGATTGTGTGGACATTTTGTTTCTACGTTTCGCTTGTGTACTTCTCAGAGTCGGATTGAAAGGTTCCCAAGGGTTGCCTCTGCTACCAGAAAGATGTCCTTGATTAGTGCCCTAATGATTCTGGTGAAATCTTGCAGGTTTTGATGTTGAAAATCCAAACCAAAGCAGCAAGTAGACCAAGAATAGGATACGGATAGAATCAATCAATAGTTTTGAAATCCAGTGTAACACAGAAGGGCTGCAGATAGACAAAGCAGGCCTAAGTACAAAGATTCAATCACAAATGTATAAACCAAATGACTTTAATTGAGAACTGGCCTGATTATAGCCTCCAAGTTAGCATCAAGCACTGTATTGGCACTCTTTTGGATGAAATGGAGCTGGTTAGGAATATGGGGCAAAGGAGGTAGGCCAGACACAGAATATGACTTGGCGAAGCAACTGAATTCAGAAGCAGTTAAATGGTAGAACCACAATAAGTGGTAGAAACAGTTGAGTATAGGGGTTCTGGGGTGGGGGACCACTGGGTTTCACCTCCAAGACCTTAGGCATGAAATGCCTACTTTATTTCGGTATAGCCTCCATGAAGGAAGATACCTCCGCTCAGTTGAGTGGTAGGGGTGAAATTCATGGGGAGCTCGGGTTATAACCCTAGTTACTTTGAGAAGGTGTACTTTAGGCTTCAAAAGAGAGATGAAAATACTTAAGTAAGTCTGAGCATCAACGAAAGGGTTTTGAGGGGGGCTTGGCCTGGATCAAGCCCTCCAAGAGAGACATGGCAGTGACTTTTTCTTACTTGATGTGTTGGTGTTGGTGTTTTGGTGGGGGCGGTCCAAGGACGAGGGACTCTACCCTGTGCATGGGGTTGGCGTGTCTCCTGGAGTTGTTGGGCAGGATGTATATGCCTGGGTCTCCTGGGGCGGTGCACAGGTACATGCTTCCCATTATAGTGGCAGCCGGGAGCGGTTGGCGCCGGGGCGAGGTGCATGGGGTCGAGCAGGGCGGGTTGTGATGCTCAGACCGGGAGTGCTCGATGCCGTATGCGGTGATGTGTACGGCAAATGGTCCGACGGCGCGCAATATTTTATGGGGTTCGATGTTGTTGAGGCGCGCCACACACCCGTGTGCGGGAGCGTTCCTCGCTGCTCCAGACGGCATCGGCGCATGATGCGGCCAGCCTCAGGCAATTTGTGATGATGCCTGTGATCGTGCGGTTGTAGATTGCATCTGACACCCTGTTGGGGGGTGGGGCTTATGCGCGGGATGGTGTGCTCGTCGTGGAGGGTGCGGGCCTTGCGTCTTGCGTCGTGTCGGTGCTCGGCCTCTTTGGCGGGAGTGTGTACGTCTCTGTGTTTGGGCTTCTTGTTAGGGCGGTCTGCCGTGTGGAACAGATGGGCCAGGAGGGAGCGTGATGGAGGGTGGGGTCTGGGAGATCCTCCGTGCTGCCCATGTGTACAGGATGGTCGCGGCGGTCCCCTCCGCCTGTATGGTGTATCGCTCGTCGTGTCGGCGATAGGTGATGAGGACGTTGGGGGCCGTTAGCTCATACACCTGTGTGGTGTGGGGGACGTGGCGCGTGACGGTGATCTTGGTGGCGTTGTCTTTGCAACCGGGGGTGTGGGGGATGATGTAGTGGGCTGCCCATTCATCGTGGGGTGTCGTGTCCAGTTTGAGTCGGGGCTGGAGCGGCTTTGGCGCCAGGGGTTTTTCTTGGGATTTTTTTTTTTTTTTTTAAACACAAGGCCAAAGTCCAAGAGTCCACGTCCAAACTCAGGAAGGGTGAGCCCATCATACAGAAGTGACCCCATCCCATTGGGTCAGGGTCAGGCATGTGGGACGCGCACAGGGAAGAGGAAAATGGGCACAAGCAGATTTTTACGTAAAAGAATACATGGATGGCGACATGCGAGCAAACGCCCCTTCTCAGGGCCCCGGGGGACCAAGAATCATGCGGGGGTGCCAGGCATGTGGGCTACAGCCTGAGGAGAAGCCCTGGGAGAGAGGACAGTGCAAAAGACACGCACTGTCTGGGCAAGGTATGCTGGGGGGGGGGGGGGAGGCAGCGCTGATGGCGTATGTCGCGTGGACTGTATGGGGCTGCGGGTGGGGACAGTGCAGAAAACTGATTTAACGTGGGTAGCTCTGACACTATTGGGCTGGGGGGAGGGGGGGGGGCTGGGTGTGCGCCACCGCCACAGGGCTCCGGCAGGCCCCAGCGTCAGACACGGGGGAGTCACAGCCACAGGCTAGGTCCATTCAAAAGCGCAACCAGGGGGTACATCTGTCATGTGTCATCCATCGGCGGCGTGCAGAACGAAGGCAGCGTGAGCATCACTGTGATGACAAAGCATGTACAGTCGCGGCGGAAACTGAGTAAAGTACAGCGCCCTGGCGGCATGAGCACCACTTAGTTTAAGAGAGGGCAGCGAATGCAGCTTCAGGTGGTTGCCTGTGAAGAGAGGGGGGAAGGGGGGCAGGGGGGCAAGGAGGACCATTACAGGGTAGGTGGCTTTTCTTGGGATTTTGCGTGGGGCGCTACTTTGGTCTCGACCCGGTATTGTGGGCTCCAGGCTTCCAGAGCCCCCACCTGGGTGGCTGCCGATGTCGCGGCCTGGAGGAGGGCGGTGGTGTTGGTGTCTAGGGGGGGGGGGGCTGGTTTTGGGGCTGAGGGTGTCGTGGTATTCATATGCCCGGCCAATGGTGTAGCCTCGTTGGGTGTTGCGGTGTGGGCTTTGGGTCTGGGCTTGCTGGATGGACAGAGGTGTCCTGATGTCCTCAGCTGCTTGTGGGCTTCTGGGCGTGGCGTATGCCCATAACCCCGGCGTCTGTATGCCAGGTGGCCCCGGGGCTACTCCTCGCACCGGGTGGAGGATGTGGTAGGTGCGTGTGAGTCTGAGGTGTTCCTGGAGGAGGTCTCAACAGATGTCCTCCCACCTGTGTCGCCAGGTGTGTGTGTGGTCGTTTGGGGCGGGGTGGGTGATGACGATGGCTTGCCTTCGGGTGGGTCCCTGGTGTACTGTCATGGGTGCTGACAACGTTTTTGGGGGTAAGTGGACAGCCTTGGCGAGGGTCGCTGTTATGGGGTCTCCCTCTGTTGGTGTGATGGTGGCATCCCCTTGGATTATGGGAAGGGTGTGCTGGTGGTCCGCCGGTAGTGTCCAGGTGTCGTTAGGCTGGGTGATCGAGTGGAGGCGGATGGCCTGGAGTCCGGTCATGGTTTCGCCCCACCGGAGTGTGCCGTTGTTGATTGCACAATCCTGCAGCAGGTTTCGAAACTCCCTGCGGTCCGGGGTGGTGCGTTGTTGCGGGGGGAGTTTCATTTCGGTAATGGGGTGCGCGAGGGGCTCTTGGTGGGGGTGCTCCTGTGCGGCTGGTGGCAGCGGCACTTTGGGCATCTCGTCGTTTGGTTGTCGCGGGGCTTGAGCTTCTCATAGTCCTGCGCTGATGGTGGCGAAGATGTCCTGGAGGGTCGGGGAGGCCGAGGGGTGCGGTGCCCGATTGCTCCAGGTGAGATGGTAACCTGCCAGGTTCTCGGAGTCTTGCTGTATGGTGATGGTGGTGGTGGCATCGTTCCGGATTGTGGTTGAGGGGGTGGAAGGTGACGGCCTGGTGATGTTCCGAGCTGTGGAGCGCAAGAAAGGCGTGGAGGCCGTGTCCGGTATCCCCGAGTGGGTGGGGGTAGGTCGTGGCTGCTGCTTCCAGGAAGGTGTCCATGGTGCCGTCCCAAGTGTCTTCCCAGAGAAGGTCGTCTTCTGGGCCCCACTTCTTATCGCACCCTTTCGTCTGGCTCCGCCCCTGGAGGGTGGCGTGGCTCCCTGGGAGTTCTCGGAGGACGTATCCGTAGTGTAGGGTGCTCGTCAGTGTTGCGTAGATGTTTTCTGGCTGGGTGATCGGTGGGGCGTCGAGTTGCGGCCGGATGCCTTCTGCTGGTGCTCCGCGTTATGGTATGCACTGGCTGCGGGGGATGCAGGGTGGGGTTGCATGGGGTTGTCGGGCTCCTGCGGGTCCGGGGTATGCTGGTTGGTGTGTGGGCGTGGGGCTATGGCTGCCAGAAGGTGTTGGATGGCCGGAAGGACGTCGTAGTCGTCGTCCCACGGGCAGTGGGCTGCAGCGCAAGTCCCCTCGGGGGGAGCAGGGGGACAGTGTGGTTACTGTGTCGCGGGGCGGTGTACGGCAGGGTGGGTGATTCGTGTGGGTGGCGATGTGCTCGCTCTGCTTTTTCTCGTGACCTCTGATCTCTTAGGTTTGGTTTGTTGCGCTTGTTGGCCCTGTCGCCCTGGGGAGGGGTTCAGGTCGTGGGGCTGCGGCGGTTTGCTGTCCAGTGTCCCTCGTCGTCGCGGGTTGCCGGTAGGTGTGTGTGTGGCGTTCGGTGTGTCCAGTGGCGTGTGTGCCTTGCGTGTCTTAGCGCGGGCGTGCTGCTTGTGGTTGGTGGTGCTTCTCGGCTCGGGGTGTTTGGGCGCCCCGAGACTCCGGCTGCGTGTAGTGCTCTGGTGTGCCCTTCTTCTGCGGTGGGTCCCGCCCGGGTGTGGGGCGTCCGGTCGCCTGGTGTGGTGCATGTGGGGCTTCACCTGTGTGGCCTGTTGGTAGCTGGTGTGCTGATGATGCCGACGGTGTGGTCGCTGCACGTGATGTAGTGAGCAGCGGTGTCGCTGCTGCTGTAGATGGTGACAGTGCCGCAGGTGACGCAACGGGTGAAAGTGCTGTTGGTGATGTTGGTGGTGAGGGTGCTGCAGGTGATGTAACGGGCGCCGGTGAGGTTTGTAATGCCGATGCTGACGGTGCTGCAGGTGATGTAACGGTTGGTGGTGCCGCTCCTGATGTCCATTGTGAGACGCTGCAGGTGGTGTAACGGGTGATACTGATGGCAACGATGGTGCAGTGGAGGCAACGGGTGATGGTGCCGCTGGTGATGCCGCTGGTGAGGGGGCTGTGGGTGATGCATCGGGTGACGGCGCCGCTGGCGGTGCCGATGGTGAGGGTGGTGCAGGTGATGCAACAGGTGAATGTGCCGCCGGTGATGCCCTTCGTTAGGGTGTTGCAGGTGATTTAGCTGGCGATGGTGCCGCTGGTGATGCTGGTGGTGAGGGCGGTGCAGGCGACGTGCCAGTTGATGGTGACGTTGGTGATGCCGATGGTGAGGGTGCTGCAGGTGGGGTAAGAGGTAATGGTGCCGCTGGTGGTGCTCGTGGCGATTGTGCGGCTGGTGCTGCTGGCGATCTCACCTATGATTTTATGAAGTCGCCAGATCCCAAAATTATTGTCGCAGCGGATGCCAAAAAACCAACAGAAACTGTCGCCGCGCGCGCATTTTCACTCGCCGAGAGCAATTTTTGGCTCAGAAATCTGAAAATACGCGATTACGAAGCGCTTTTTGCGCGTACAATCGAAGATACCAACAACCCGCACCTTTTCAATCACGATACCCCGCTCGGAACTGCTCCCAAGTCTCGTAAACGGTCAATTACCTCCCAAAAAGCCACAATTTGGCCTTTTTTTGCCATTTTTTCGTCGGAAAACACATTCTATCTTGTTCCGAGAGGCTGCGGATCAATCAAAGGTGTTCCGTGGAACCACTTGACGATTTCCAAAACATAGCAACATCCACCAAGCCATCAAGCTCTCGTAACGTGCCAATCTACCCCCATTTTTGGCCCAAAATGCCACATTTTGGCCTTTTTTCACCACTCTTTCATCATAAAACACATTCTATCTCTTTCTAAGAGGTTGCGGATCAATCAAAGGTGTTTAATGGAACCACTTGACGATTTCCAAAACATAGCAACATCCACCAAGCCATCAAGCTCTCGTAACGTGCGAATCTACCCCCATTTTTGGCCCAAAATGCCACATTTTGGCCTTTTTTCACCACTCTTTCATCATAAAACACATTCTATCTCTTTCTAAGAGGCTGCGGATCAATCAAAGGTGTTCCATGGAACCACTTGACGATTTCCAAAACATACGAACATCCACCAAGCCATCTACCTCTCGTGACATGCGAGTATACCCCCATTTTTCGCCAAAACTGCCATATTTCAGCCTTTTTTTGCATGGTTACGGTCATAATATTTGGTCAATGTTGTTGCGAGAGTCCGCGAATCTTTCTATTGTGTTCCATGGAACCACTTGATGACGAGGATGTGGGTTAGGCAAATATTGGTACAATTTCCTCTCCTATATTGAAGATTATGACGCGGACAATGCCAAAAACAGCCATGTTTGGGGGTAGTGATGTGTCCCATGCCCAGCTGCTATGTCTTGTCACGTGCCAACTTGTTGTGTCGCAGGGAGGGTTTCCATACGATGTGTTGCATGTCACACTAGGTAGGTACTCAATCCTTTAAAGTGCCATTGTTATGATATGACGAAGAGCAAGCCCCGCGTGGGCCGTCCCCGATTGGCCAATCCGTCGCTGAAGACCTTGAGGAACAGAGCTAGTGCCGCAAATGCAAACCTTAAAAGGGCACTTCCCCAGTTGGTGACTAATGCCAAAGCTCGGAATCAAAAACGTGTCAAAAATCGACAACGTGCGGAGAAAAACCCTCCCCCAGAGGTTATTGTACGCTCCTTATTGGCAAAGCATGCGGGCAAATCGACATGGAAGCAGTTTATCGATACCAAGCAGGATATCAGCGACGATCAACATCTAGGCATTTACCGCAACAAGGTTACTCGCTTGGCCAAAAGCTTAAGGGCCAATGTTGGTGGCGTGGTGTTCACGCGGCGATCGAGCCGACTCGACCCATGGAAGGCCATCCCTCTCTACTTGCAAATAGCGAACCGCGACCACTTGCACCATGAAGGTACATACAAACGCAGCATAAACATCTTCATTGATGGTTGCGAGGTGGCGTGTTACAAACCCGCTGGTGTGGTTACTCTATCTCTTACTCTACCAACGTTACGGGTTCCACATCAAGTTAGTGCTGTGCTTCGCCTGTGTCATTGGATGGGCACCGAAGAACCTAACGAGTTGAAGCTGCGGCTACGTAATCTGAAGCTAAAGGAAGTATTGACTGACGCTCAAAAGGGTGCATTTGATGGGCATAGGTATCGAATCACCATGAACTTGGATTGGAGCCTTCTAACAAAAATCTTGTGTTGGGAGCAGAGTGGTCACGAGAAAGCATGCTGGGCCTGTGTTGCGCTCCGGCGGCATTGGATGTATTGTGACTACATGAAACAACCACAAAGGCCATTGGAATCCTTCTTTGGTGGCGTATTGGGCTTTTTCTTGTCCCTCTTTGAGACAATTGACGATATCATCTATGACGTCGTCCATTGTCTTGCATTGGTACTCCGCAACATGTTGTTGCACGCTTTGGATATATGGGTGCAAGATATGAGCGCTAAGTACCCACACCTTGTTGATCCGGGATTGTTGGGTCGTTTGCGGGATGTGTACAACAAGCATCTCGAACGGTGTCCGTATAGACCTCCGGACAAGCGCGGCCCTGAGTACAAAGGTTGGTCTCCTGGAGGAAATATGTCAAAGGAACAAATTTTGTACAATGACAAATTCTGGGATGACCTGTGCGCCGTTCTTCCAACGGCTGCACATGGGCTAGATTTCGGCGCAAAACACCCCGGTGTGCCAAGTGGAAGCCCCTTGCAATGGTACTGTAGAGAGCTCCGCCGCTTGTGCGTGCAAATGTGTGCCTGGAAACCCGAAGGAGTTGAGCGGCGCACTGCTGACTGTGACCGTTTGCACCGGGTGTATCAGGCCCTTGGGCTCCCGACGGAAAGGATCACGGTCCAATGTCACTTCTTCCTCGCCCACTATGAGCCGCGGTTGCGTAGGCATGCAAACTTGCAAGGTGGCAGTAGCGAAGGTGGCGAGCATGCACATCAGACGGTGCATAGAATTGTTGCCGTGCGGAAGTCCAAGCCGAATCACAAATGTCCAGAAGGCATGAAAGAATTTGGACGGGATGCGGCTTTGGATCTAGCACTATGGGCTGAAGGTGAGATCCACCTTGAAAACGATTGTGACCACGCCATTGCATTGCCAAGTATGAGCTTGCAACAACTACTTCTTGTTTTGTGCTGCGTTGCGTTGTTTGTTCAAGGGTCACCAAGGCAAATATATCGTGCGGCACATCTCATCGTTGGATTGGGAAAATGACATATCACCCCCCCTTCCCCCCCCCCCCCCAAAAGTGTTTCTTCCGCCTACCACAAGTGAACCCTGTCTTAGGCTTGGCAATCATGTCCGGGGAGGCAGATGTACGCGACCACAAACGGTTTTGCTCCAAAGCCGAAGCCCTCAAATACCATATCAGTGATGTTTTCCGGGCGGAGGAGGAACCGGCTGAGGAGCATACCGCAGTGAAGAATGATTTGCAAATCAATTCGGTGGCCTTTGGGCTCAGTGGTCGCGTACGGGAGAAAGGCACACCACCCACCGCACCCACCCTCTTTCAAGTAGCATGGAAGGGGAAGGTTACTGGGAAAGTGTTCCCCAATGGTGGCTTGCAAGAAGGAATTGGCTTCGCAAAAAAGTTTGCTGGCGGCAAGGGCCAACCGCCTGAGTGAGATGGAGAAGGAATTGGACGACCTAAGGCGTAGTAAGAGTTCGGACAAGAATTCGGGTGCAAGCACGGCACAGGGCATGGGCAATGAGCCCCGCCATGGCGTGGTGCAGGGCACGAACATGGGAACGGGCACCGGGCAGGGTCATGGCATGGTGCAGGGCACGAACATGGGAATGGGCACCGGGCAGGGTCATGGCATGGTGCAGGGCATGGTGCAGGGTGGTGGTGCGGGACAGGCCATGGGAATGGGGATGGGGATGGGGATGGGGCCAAGCATGGGCATGGGCATGGGCATGGGCATGGGCATGGGTATGGGTATGGGGCAAAACTCAAACATGCCTATGGGCCCGAACATGGGCATGGGGATGGGGTCAGGCATGGGCATGGGTGTGGGCATGGGACAAAACCCTAACATGCTGATGGGCACAGGCATGGGCGTTGGCGTGGGGCAGGGCATGGGCATGGGTACGGGTATGAGTATGGGGCAAGGGATGGGTATGGGTACCGGGATGGGGCAAGGGGTGGGTATGGGACAGGGCATGGGTATGGGACCTGGGATGGGTATGGGTGCGGCAATGGGGCAAGGCATGGGTATGGGTATGGGTATGGGCATGGGGCAGGGCATGGGCATGCACCAAAATAGGTGGTGCTGAGCCCAGGCTTAGATTTCGGATTCATAAATTCCCTGCTGTTGTAGTTTCAAAGGCGTCTTTCTCTGTGTATGGTGAATTGTACCAGTGGAGGATGGAAGTCTCCGTCTCAAAAGCATATTCATATGCCACACACAAGCAAAAAGGTGAGGAAGGTGTGAAGACAACAGTGCCTTCTGTGGCTGCACAGCTGCTCCACTTTCTGTGGCAGTGCTTTAGTTTACCATTTATTTTCTGCGTCCAACAATCACTGCATGGTTCATCCTGTATTTGATTGTGACAGGCTCCGAAATCTACCACAATGCAAGATTCCATGGGCAATGACTATGCTGTGCCAAAGAGTGGCCTATTGTTCCACAAGAGTGTCTGGATAGTGTCTGGATCTCATTTACATGCAGGCCTCTCCCACTTGTCTATTGTCTGTTGTCTGTTGTCTGTTGCCTGCCGTCAGTTGAGCGTTGTCGTCCATTGTATGTTGTCTGTTGTCTGTTGTCTGCGGTCTGTTGTCTGTTGCCTGCCGTCAGTTATACGTCGTCGTCCATTGTCTGTTGTCTGTTGTCTGTTGTCTGTTGTCTGTTGTCTGTTGTCTGCGGTCTGTTGTCT
Organism: Eutreptiella sp. 'Long Island Sound 2002'; assembly: GCA_964036045.1. NCBI lineage: Eukaryota > Euglenozoa > Euglenophyceae > Eutreptiales > Eutreptiaceae > Eutreptiella > Eutreptiella sp. 'Long Island Sound 2002'. The sequence continues at coordinate 53,182,060 of OZ038380.1, forward strand.
GTTGCCTGCCGTCAGTTGTACGTTGTCGTCCATTGTTGTTGTCTGTTGTCTGTTGTCTGTTGTCTGTTGTCTGTTGTCTGTTGTCTGTTGTCTGTTGTCTGCGGTCTGGTCTGTTGCCTGCCTGTTGTCTGTTGTCTGTTGTCTGTTGTCTGTTGCGTGTCGCCTGAGGTAAATTGGACGTCGTCCAGTGTTGTCTGTTGTCTGTTGTCTGTTGTCTGTTGCCTGTCGTCAGTTGAACGTCGTCGTCCAGTCGTGACTAGCTCTATTCCTGCGATTCATTCAGAGTTCCTTCAGACGTGGAATCTTGGGGGTGTCCGAGTGCATGTTCCAATTTGCTGATGTGTTGCACGTCTCAGGAGTAAGAAAGTTCATACAGACCAATTTCTGGATCGAATTCAATCAGCATTCTGCATCCTGCGATTCATTCAGAGTTCCTTGAGACATGGAATCTTGGGGGTGTCCGAGTTGATCAGCTTTGCCTTCGCCAATGTCAGCTTTGACTCCATTTGTCCATTGGCGGCATGTTCCAATTTGCTGATGTGTTGCACGTCTCAGGAGTAAGAAAGTTCATACAGACCAATTTCTGGATCGAATTCAATCAGCATTCTGCATCCTGCGATTCATTCAGAGTTCCTTGAGACATGGAATCTTGGGGGTGTCCGAGTTGATCAGCTTTGCCTTCGCCAATGTCAGCTTTGACTCCATTTGTCCATTGGCGGCATGTTCCAATTTGCTGATGTGTTGCACGTCTCAGGAGTAAGAAAGTTCATACAGACCAATTTCTGGATCGAATTCAATCAGCATTCTGCATCCTGCGATTCATTCAGAGTTCCTTGAGACATGGAATCTTGGGGGTGTCCGAGTTGATCAGCTTTGCCTTCGCCAATGTCAGCTTTGACTCCATTTGTCCATTGGCGGCATGTTCCAATTTGCTGATGTGTTGCACGTCTCCGATGAGTTTGTTTGTGCGCCTGTTGTATCTGTGTCAAATGGGAAGGATACATGTTGCAATTTGCTGATGTGTTGCACGTCTCAAGAGTAAGAAATTTCTGGAGCCCGTCTTCGCCAAAATTTGACATTTTTCGTCAAAAATGGGCCAAAAAAGGCCATTTTTTTGCCAAAAATAGGTTTTTTGCCCTGTTGTGGACTGGCAACGACCCCCCCCCCCCTATTTTGAGGGTGCCCAATACAAAAAAACACGTCTCAGGAACAAACAAGTTCATACTGACCAATTTCTGGAGCCCGTCTTCGCCAAAATTTGACATTTTTCGTCAAAAATGGGCCAAAAAAGGCCATTTTTTGCCAAAAATAGGTTTTTTGCCCTGTCGTGGACTGGCAACGACCCCCCCCCCCTATTTTGAGGGTGCCCAATACAAAAAAACACGTCTCAGGAACGAACAAGTTCATACTGACCAATTTCTGGAGCCCGTCTTCGCCAAAATTTGACATTTTTCGTCAAAAATGGGCCAAAAAAGGCCATTTTTTTGCCAAAAATAGGTTTTTTGCCCTGTCGTGGACTGGCAACGACCCCCCCCCCCTATTTTGAGGGTGCCCAATACAAAAAAACACGTCTCAGGAACGAACAAGTTCATACTGACCAATTTCTGGAGCCCGTCTTCGCCAAAATTTGACATTTTTCGTCAAAAATGGGCCAAAAAAGGCCATTTTTTTGGCCAAAAATAGGTTTTTTTTGCCCTGTGATGGACTGGCAACGCCCCCCCCCCCCCCTATTTTGAGGGTGCCCGATACAAGAAAAAACGTCCCAGGAGCAAACAACCTCATAAAGACCAATTTCTGCAGCCCGTCTTCGCCAAAATTTGACATTTTTCGTCAAAAATGGGCAAAAAAAGGCCATTTTTTGGCCGAAAATAGGTTTTCTTGCTCCGTGGGTGACTGGCAACGACCTCCCCCCCCTATTTTGAGGGTGCCCAATACAAAAAAACACTTCTTAGCATCAAGAAAAGTCATGCAGACCAATTTCTGCAGCCTGTCTTCGCCAAAATCTGCCATTTTTTGTCAAAAATGTGCCAAAATTTGCCATTTTTTGGCCCGAAACAGGTTTTTTCGCCCTGGCGGGGACTTCCAAGACCCCCCCCCTATTTCAAGGGTGCCCGATGCAACAAAAACGCGTCACAGGAGCAAAGGAATGCACATGGACCAGTTTTGGCAGCCTCTCTCCGCCAAAATGTCACATTTTTCGTCAAAAATCAGCCAAAATTAATTTTGGGATGAGCCTGCTTCATAAAATCATAGGTGTAGCGGCTGGTTGTGTCGCTGGTGATGCTGATGGTGAGCCTGGTGTAGGTTATACCGGGTGATGTTTCCGTTGGCGATGGCGATGGTGAGGGTGCTGCAGGTGACGCAACGGGTGGTGATGCTGCCGGTGATGCCGATGGTGAGGGTGCTCTAGATGATGCCACGCTTCATGGGGACGGTGATAGGGGGTTGGACATATCCAGACCGTTCGTTGGACTGCTGGAAAGCCCCGGTTGAAGGAGCAGTATCAAGGCTGGTGGTGGTGATGGTGAGGGTGCTGTAGGTGATAAATGGGGTGATGGTTTGGTCCATGATGCTGATGTCGGGGGTGCTGTCGGTGATGCAATGGGTGATTTCGCGGCCGGTATTGCCCCTGGTGTGGGTGCTGCAGGTGATGCCGGTGCTGAGGGTGGTGTAAGTGATGCACCGGGTGATGGTGAGGGTGGTGACGCCGACGGTGAGGGTGTTGTAAGTGGTGTACCGGGTGGGGGTTACTTCGGTGGTGGAGGTGTTGACGGTGTTGCTGGTGATACAGCCGGTGGTATTGCAGATGATGGAGGGTGCTGCAGGTGACGCCGCGGTTCCTCGGAACAGACAACTCGTTGGACTGCTGGTGGATCCCATCAAAAGGAACAGTATCGAGGTAGATGCACCAGGTGATGGTGCTGCTGGTGATGCCGATGGTGAGGTTGCTGGAGGCGATGCATCGGGTGATGATGCCGCTGGTGACGGCGCTGCCGGTGATGTAACGGGTGATGGTTGTGTTTGTAATGCCGATGGTGAGGGTGGTGTAGGTGATGCAAGGGCCTGCTTGTGCTGCTGGTGATGCCGATGGCGAGCGTGCTGTAGGTGCAGCACCAGGTGATGGTCAGGGGGATGATGCCCGTGGTAAGGGTGCTGCAGGTGATGCAACGGGGGATGGTGCTGCTGGTGGTGGGGATGATGTGGGTGTTGGAGGTGACGCCTTGGTTCCTGCTGGAAGGCTCCAGGAAAGGAAACATCATCGAGGTTGTTGGTGGTGATGGTGAGGGTGCTGTAGGTGACGTCCTGGCCGATGGTGCCACTGACGAAGCCGATGGTCAGGGTGCCGCAGGTGACGCACGCACTGGGGCTCGGTGTTGCCGGTGATGCCGATGGTGAGGGTGTTGCAGGCTATATTACGGTTGACGGTGCTGTTGGTGATGTTGATGGTGATGCAGGTGCTGGTTCTGGGTGCGGGTCTGCGCATGGTAGGACGTTGGCCTGTTGTGGGCGTGGGCCCTCGCCACCCCTGGCGGGGGGCCGTGGGGGCGCTGCTGGCCAGCTTGCCCGCTGGTCCTGGCAGTGTTTGTCGTCTCCGGTGTTCGGTGGCTCCTCGCCGATCCTGGCAGAGGGCGCCACTGGTGTTGTCGATGGTGGGGTTGCTGCAGGTGATACAATGGTGTCCCTGCTGATGACGTTGGTGAGGGCGGTGTAGGTGATGTATCAGGTGGTGGCGTCGCTGGTGTTGGCGACGCTGAGGGTGTTGCAGGTGATGTGACAGTTGACGGTATAGTTGTTGATGCCGATGGTGAGGGTGCCGCAGGTGAGGCACCGGGTGTTGGCGTTCCTAGTGATGCCGACAGTGAGGGTGCTGCTGTTGATCCTCCGGGTGATGGTGGTGCTGGTGTTGCCGATGGTGAGGGTGCAGCCGGTGGTGTTACGGTTAGTGGTGTTCTAGGGTGTTGTGGGTGATGTTCTGGTTGATGGTGCTTCTAGTGAGAGAGGGTGCAGCAGGTGATGCAACTGCTGATGGTGCCGCCCGTGTACCGCCGATGGTGAGGGTGCTGGGTGATGGTGAGGTTGATGGTGCCGCCGTTGAGGGTGCTGCAGGGGATGGCGCCGCTGGTGGTGCAGATGGTGGGGTTGCTGCAGGCGATGTCCCTGTTCATGGGAGTAGCGACCGGGGAAGATTCCGGCAAGAGGAACTGTATCTAGGTGGTGGTGCTGCTGGTGCTACGGAGAGCGAGGATGGTGCATTGAATGTTGGTGCTGTTGGTTATGCCAATGGTCAGGGTGTTGGCGGCGATGCACCGGGCAATGGTGCCACTGGTGACGCCTATGGTGAGTGCAGGTGTTGGCTTATGGTGTCGCTGGTGATGCCGGTGGTGACGGCGCTGCCGTTGATATAAAGGGTGATGGTGAGGTTGGTAATGCTGATGGCGAGGATGCTGTAGGTGATGCACCGCGCGATGCTCAGGCGTATGATGCTGGTGGTGAGGGTGCTGCAGGTGATGGTGCCGCTGGTAATGGGGATGGTGGGGGTGTTGGAGGCGATGGTATGGTTCCTGCCGGAAGACCCCCGCAAAAGTATACGGAACAGCATCGTGGTTGGTGGTGGTGGTGGTGAGGGTGCTGTAGGTGACCTCACGGGTGATGGTGCCACTGATGCTGCCTTTGGTGAGAGTGATGCAATGGTTGATGAAGCGACTGGTGGGGCCGATGGTGAGGGTGTTGCAGGTGCAGTGGCGTTTGACCTTGGCGCTGTTGATTTCCATGGTGAGGGTGTTGCAGGAGGTGATGGTTCTGGGTGTAGGTCCGCGCGTGGGCGGTCGATCGCCTGTTTTGGGCGTGGGCCCCAGCCACTCCTGGGGGAGGGTCTTGCGGGCGCCGCTGGCCGGTTTGTCTGCTGGTCCTGGCGGTGTTTGTCGTCTCCAGTGTTGTGGTAGCTCCTCGCCAATCCTGGCGGAGGGCGCCGTTGGTGACGTCGATGGTGAGGGTGCTAGAGGTGATGCCGTGTATAGTGTCTCTGGTGATGTCGAAGGTGAGGGCGCTGTAGGTGAAGTACCGGGTGGTGGTGGCGCTGGGGATGCCGACAGTGAGGTTGCTGCGGTTGGTGCAACGGGTGATGGCGCGGCTGGTGTTGCCGACGGTGAGGGTGTTGGAGGTGAGGTACCGGGTGTTGGCGTTGCTGATGATGCAGCTGGTGAGGATGCTGCGGTTGATGCTCTGGCTGACGGTGCCGATGGTGCTGTCTTTGGTGAGTGCCGCAGGTGATGCCATGGCTGATGTCGTCATTGGTGATGCCCATGGCGCGGATGCTGCATGTGGTGCTCTGGGTGATGGTGCCGCTGGTGATGCCCATGGTGAGGGTGCCGCTGGTGTTGCACCGGCTGATGCCGAGGGTGAGGGCGCTGTAGGTGCTGATGCTGCGGGTGGGTGGCGCTGTCGCTGGTGATGCCGATGGCGCGGATGCTGCATGTGGTGCTCTGGGTGATGGTGCCGCTGGTGATTCCCATGGTGAGGGTGCCACTGGTGGTGTTGCTGTTGACGGAGCCGCTGGTGATGACAATGGTGAGGGTGGTATAGGTGATGCATCGGGTGACCGTGCCGCTGGTGACGCCGATTGTCAGGGTGCTGGAGGTTGATGATGCCGGGGCCGAGGGTTGTGCAACCAATGGGTGACGGTGGCGCTGGTGATATCACTATTCCCGGGAACAGCGATGGGGATCTCGACGTAGATGCTGCTGGTGATCCCACTGGTAAGGGCGCTGCAGGTGATGCAATGGTGGGTGGTGTCGCTGCTGATTCTCTTTTGGGAAGGGTGCTGCGGATCACAGTGCCTCTGGTGATGACGACCTTGAGGTGGTTGCAGCTGATGGTTCTGGGTGTGGGTCCACGCATGGGTGGTCGTCGGCGGTTCTGGACGTGGGCCCTCGCCACCCCTGGAGGATGGTCTGGTAGGCGTTGGTGGTCGGTTGGCTCGCCAGTCCTGGCGGTGTTTGTCGCCTCTGGTGTCGGGGCAGCTCCTCGCCAATCCTGGCGGAGGGTGCAGCTAGTGATGCTGATGGTGAGGGTGGTGCCAGGGGATGGTGCTGTCGATGTCGGTGGCGTGGGCGTTGCCGGTACTGCACGGTGTGATGCTGAGAATGAGGGTGCTGTAGGTGATGATGCTGCGGCCGGGTGGCGGTGGCGCTGGTGATGCCGACGGTGCGGCTGGTGCCGGTGATGGTCAAGGTGATGCCATTGGTGAGGGTGGTGTAGATGACGCACCGGGGGTTGATGCCCCTGGTGATGCTGATGGTGAGGGTGCTGCCAGTGATGCTCCGGATGTTGGCGCTGCTGGTGATGCTGATGGTGAGGGCGCTGCAGGTGATGCAATGATGGATGGTGCCGGTGGCGATACTCTGACGGTGGGGGTGCTGCAGGGGATGCTACGGTTGACAGTGCCGCTGGTGATGATGACGGTGAGGTTGTTGCAGGTGATGGTTCTGGGTGTGGGTCCGCGCATGGGTGATTGTCGGTGGTTCTTGGCGCGGTCCCTCGCCACTCCTGGCGGAGGGCTGGCGGGCATTGCTGGTCGGTTGGCTCGCCGGTCCTGGCGGTGTCCGTCGCCTCTGGTGTCGGGGCAGCTCCTCGCCAATATTGGCGGAGGGTGCCGCTGGTGTTGCTGATGGTGAGGATGGTGCAGGTGATGGTGTTGTGGATGTTGATGCCGATGGCAAGGGCGGTGCAGGTGTTGCACTTGGTGATGCCGAGGGTGAGGGCGCTGTAGGTGGTGATGCTGCGGGTGGGTGGCGCTGTCGCTGGTGATGCCGACGGTGAGGGTGCTGTCGTTGATGCTCCGGGTAATGCCGATGCTGAGGGTGTTGCAGGTGATGCTTTGGTTGATGGTGCCGTTGGTGATGCCAAAGGTGAGGGTACTGCAGGTGATGTTACGGTTGACGGTGCTGCTGATGAAGATGATGGTGAGGGTGTTGCAGGTGGTGGTTCTGGGTCTGGGTCCCTGCGTGGATAGTCGTTGGCAGGTGTTGGGCGTGGGCCCTCGCCATTCCTGGCTGGGGGCCTGAGGGCGGCGTTGCTGGCTGGTTGGCCCGCCAGTCCTGTTGGTGCATCTGGTGATGCCGATGTTGAGGGTGAAATAGGTGATGTACTGGGTGTTGGGGTCGCTGGTGACGCCGATGATGAGGGTGCTGTCGGTGATGCAACTGGTGTTGCCGTCCCTGGTGATGCCCCCGGCGAGGGTGCTGCTGTTGATGGTGTTGTTGATGACGTCGGCGAGAACGTGGCACTGGTTGGATGGTGCTGATGGCGAGGGTGCTGTAAGTGATGCATCGGGTGTTCTCGTCGCTGGTGATGGCAACGGTGAGGCTGTTGCTGGTGACGCTCCGGGTGATGCCGTTGGTGAGGGTGTTGTAGGTGGTGCAGCGGGTGTTGGTGTCGCTGATGATGATGATGGTGAGGGTGCCGCAGGTGATGCTTCGGGTGTTGGTGCCGCTGGTGTTGCCGATGGTGAGGGCGCCGCAGGTGATGCAGTGGTTGATGGTGTCGCTGGCGATGCTCTGATGTTCAGGGTGTTGCAGGGGTTGTTATGGTTGACAATGCAGCTGATGATGACCACGGTGAGTGTCCTGCAGGTGATGGTTCTGGGTGTGGGTCCGCGCATGGGTGGTCGTCGGCGGTTCTGGGCGTGGGCCCTCGCCACTTCTGACGGAGGGCCTGGTGAGCGTTGTTGGTTGATTGGTTTGCCTGTCCTGGCGGTGTTGGTCGCCTCTGGTGTCAGGGCAGCTCCTGGCCTGGCGGAGGGTGCCGCTGGTGATGTTCATGGTGGGGCTGGTGCATGTGCTGGTGTTGTTGACGTCGGTGGCGAGGGCGTTGCAGGTCTTGCATCGGGTAATGCCGAGGGTGAGGGTGCTGTAGGTGATACTGCGGGTGGTGGTGCCACTGGTGATGCCGATGGTGAGGGTGCTGCCGATGATGTTCCGGCTGATGCCGATGGCGAAGGTGCTGCAGCTGATGCTATGGTTGATGGTGGCGCTGGTGATGCCGAGGGTGAGGGTGCTGGTGGTGATGTTACGGCTGAGAGTGCTGCAGGTGATGATGCTGGTGGGGTTGCCGATGGTTCTGGGTGTGGGCTGGTGATGTTCCGGGTGATATTGTTGGTGAGGATGTTGCAGGTGATGCGCTGGCATTTGCTGCCGCTGATGATGTTGATGGTGAGGGTGCTGCAGGGGATGCTTCTGGGTGTCCGTCTGCGCGTGATTGGTTGTTGGCCGGTGCTGGGCGTAGGCCCTCGCCATTGCTGGTGAAGGGCCTGGTTGGCTGGCGTTGCTGGTCATTTGACCCGCCAGTCCTAGCGTTGTTCTTTGTTTCTGGTGTTGGGGCGGCCCCTCCTGAAACTTGGCGGAGCATCTTGGATGCCGTTGCCGTCTTCCCTTGGTCGCGTTTGTCGTTGGGGTTTGCGGTGGCTTCCTTGAAAAACGTTTTTCTAAGACGCCACGACCTCCGTCTTGCACCCGGTCTCTTTATTCTCCTCTCCATGTACCTATCCTCCGGTTACCGCCCCACTCTCGCTGTTTTCACGTTCCGTCAGGCTGCAGGCTGCAAACCAATTGTTACAAGGAAAACGACTCTATCAAAGTGACGCAACAACAACCCAAACCAACGACAGGCACGAGTACGAGCCCAAGTACGTCATGAACGACGGGTAAAACGTAGATTGCCAAACCATACATGGTGTTGCTGCTCGCGGGTGTGTCAGTTGAGTATAATTGTATTTTATTGGGATAAAGAAGGGGGGGGAATATTTTTGCGGGTTTTGTAGCAGTTTTTAATGGGGAAAGGAACAAGCAAGCACAAAGTGCCCCGCAAAAGACAGCAGAGCACAACATTACAGCACCACACAACAAAAAACAGGGGGGCAGAACACCACAGCAAACCACACCAACCACAGGGAAGCAGGCCAGTGGGCCAGACAGGGACACCAGCACAGAAGCACGCCACCAGAAGACGGCCGCGGGCAACCAGACCCAGCACCGCACCACAGAACACCACAGCAAACAGCACAGCGCAAAGCAACGCTCCACAGCACCAGGCGCCAGAAACAGCGCAGACCACACGATCAGCACAACGCAAGCGCACCAGGCTAACGTAGCACAGCACCGCAGAGAGCGGAGAGGACAGGGGACCCACAGCACGACGCCCCAGGACACACACAGCACAAAACACAGCGGCGAAGAACAGCACGCACCAACACACCACGGCGAACCACACACAGCACACGGAAAAACCACAAAACACAGCATCGGCAAGCACACGACCCCAGGGACGTGTAGAGAGCCTTCCCAAACACCCCCTGGCACCCCTTTGAAGCGGTATGGAAACACATGGGCCTCCCCTTCTACAACTTCGCCTCAGACTACATGTGCACCCGCAAATACACAGTCCGCACCGGAGCGGACCTCACCCCATTCCTGGAGACAGGCAGCGGGGTCCCCCAGGGAGGAGCGAAAGGCCCCTGAAGCCGGTTCGGACCCCCGTGGCCATCTTTGGGTCACTTGGGGTGTGTATCTATGTGCCGGCAGGCCGCCATTGGCTGATATCATACTCTCCCATCCACCTGGCCTAACCCGATGTGATAGTGTGATAGGTTTGGCAATTCCGGCTATGAGCGGCCATATTCAGTACCGAGGCGCCGCCAGCTGAGATTTATATATCAGAGTATCAGGAATCAACAGGGCTTTTCTAGAATACTGTTCCCGTAACTTTTCAGCCTTCCGTTCTGATTGCCAATGTATCGGCGACTGTCAGTTGGCTCGCGATTTTGCGGTAACCGATTGGTTAACTGTTATTTACAGATATTTTGGCAGAAAACCCCGATGAAGGGTCAGATTTCATCAGTAAAGGGTTCGTTGCTTCCGCAATTTTCAGGTTATACACTCGCAAAATTAATCAGATTTTTTCAGACTTTCAGAATCGGATTTTCGACTTCGACATCGCCGCACTTGATATGATGAACTTCGAGTGGCCCTACATTTTTCCCCGATCATGAATCAACCTTACTTTGGTTATGCCCTTCGTGAGGCCACTTTAAAAGGTCATATCTCCGGCTCACGGCGAAGAATACCAATTTCGAGAATTGGGATAAAACAGCCTTTGTCTCAACTTAAATGAGGGAGCATCAAACGCCTTTGATGTGTACACATGCCTGGTGTGGCAAGGGATAATGATCAAGGGGGTAGAAAGTGATATATAACTCTTGGACCGTGCAACCGAATATTTTGATGCGACTTTCGAGTGTGCCCCATGAGTGTTGGTGTTGCATAGAAACTCTCCTTGGGTTCCTACGTATTTTTAACGTGAAGTTATGTCCATGGAGGGGCATGGCATATCATTGTGGGAGCCACTTATTGAGGGTATGTGTTATATGCATGGTATGTGCTTCGATATGCTCACGCCCATGTTATATATCTCCGTTTGTAGGAAGATATATGGAGTCATACGTGGCAAGGGCTTTGCCCATGTCCCAAAAGTGAGTTTGATAGCGCTAGACTAAGTCTACCGCTCATATAGTGCATGTCAGAGGGCTTACAGAGCAACCCACAAGCGCCTCTATCAATTTTCCCATTTTCATGGTGCGTGTTGGGAGGAGGCTCGAAGGTGTCCCTATGCGTCCATGTGGGGATCCAAGTCGGGGGATTGTTTGCAAATGGTCCGAAGCAATCGTGTTTTGAATCATATGTTGATACCACCGGTGAGCGAAGTTATATACTATTGTAATTCTCTTGAATTTGGCATTATTTGCATGTTTTTGACCTCATTTTATGCTCATTTTTGTATATTATGTGCTGAACTGGTCGGCTAACAGTAAAGTGCCTAGAGATCTGTGAACTTGGGTATGTTGCTTATATGTTGGCATATGCTTCGGTGTTGTACCTTACCATATGCCGGATCACGTGGTCACTTTGGCTTGGCAAACGAGGCCTCACAAAATTAGGTCTGAAATTCATGAGTTGACTTGTGAAGCATGTCATGTACATAACCGGGGGGATTTCGGAGCCAATGATGGAATATTCTTGGGCAGGAATCTTTTGTCTAAATAGCCCTTGTATATTACTTTCCGGTTTGACACATGCATGGAGCATATGAACATTTACCGTATGCTTTTTTGAGTATATAATTTATTTTGGGCATAATAGTGTGATTTGCCTGATTTTGCCATGTTGTGAGGTCATCTTCATGGGGCAGTTCTCCAAGCCCAATCGACTCCAAGTCCAACCAAGGTTATGTCGGGGTAGGGCAGGATCCTGAATGCCACCCTAGGCCATGACATGCCACCTCCCCCATTGGGCTAGGATTTGGAGGCTTGGGAGTGAACACATTTTTGGGGTTTGTGTAGTGACTTTTGACACATGGCATTTAGCCATCTTATTTGACTGGTTTCAGGGCATCATGTTGGTGAGTCAGGGGAAGGCCTTGAGTCCAGGGAATGAGGGGTCTATGGCTGAGTCTGTGTATGTTTACTTCTTTCTCCAACTGTGCTTTATTTGTGTTCATATGCCAAATTCAGGGCTTCCTCTTTGGTGCAATTCTTGTACATGCCCGCCACTGTGAGACAACTGGTGTGCCGAACGGAAGTTCGCAGTGTGGATTGGATTTGGATTGTGCTTGGGTATTGCAAGGGTTTATGTGAAGGAGTTTTTTTCTATTTTTTGTGGAAATGCAGACACTGGTGAGGAGCAAGACCCTGGGAGTGACGGGTTATGGTGGAAGGGGTACAGCAGGGGCCGGTCCTGGTAGGGACCTTCTTTATGGTAGCAGAGGAGTACCTGCCCCCTACTGCCGCACCGGGGACTTGGGCGCTCATGAGCCCTGCCGAAGGACGCCCCGCGTGCAGATCGTGGAGTCCGTCGAGTCGACGCCGGACTGAGAAGCCCGAGAAGAGCGACGATGCTCAGAACGGAGAGCCCTTGCATAACATGGGCTAGACATGGAGGACCTGGCCTCCATGTGTGGAAGGCGATGCCGCAAGGCTTGCAATCTCCGCTCCGCTGCGGAGGAGTTGGAGGAGACTTGCAGCAAAGGCAGGGCCCGGCGTTACCAGAAGCGCGGGTCCCCAAGACCCGCGGCGGAAGCCAGGGCGATGGAGTTGGATCCCAGCCCGGTCAGGCTTTGGTCAGCCGCAGACTCCGAGGGGCACTCCGAGGGCTATCTGACAGCTTATGAGCACCCTTCGGAGTCGGAGGAGATGGCCAGACCGCCCACAAGGGCGAACACAGCCCCAGAACCCAGCCTGGAGCATGACGCCGAGGCGTTGGAGAGGCCTGCCAGAGCCAGAACGGCGCCTGTGGCCCGGCACACGGAGCCAACGCGGGATAGCATGGGCGACACACCCATGGCGGAGGGATCTGAGGCGCCGGGAACCGTGGGATGCGCCGGATCAGGTGGAAAGCACGTTGAGTGCCACTGCGAGCACGTATCCTTCCTCATCGGCAAGTACCCAAAGATGGGGATGGACGCCATCGTGCAGCACCTCGAACGCCTGGACAACGCGAAGGACGGCCTAGAGGCGGACGTCGCGGGGATCCTGGATGACCAGTCGGCAGCGGAGAGAGACATGCGGGAGCTGCGAGCAGAACAGGACCGGTACCGGGAGAATCTGGAGCCGGCCCTGCAGAAGCAGCAGCCAGTGGTGGACAGCCTCCTCCACCTGGTGGAGGACATGTCAGGCCGCCTGAAAAGGCTAGAGGAGTCACAACCCCTCGCCTCGGGTCCGGAGCTCCCGGCAAAGCCGGCAGCGGCAGAGCTGGTGGAGCGGGTTAAGACCCTCAGGAGCGCCATGGAGAAACCCATGGGCGGCCCTGCAGAGGCACCTTACGCGCCTCCGCGTGTAGACCCGGGTGCGCTGTCGTTTGTTCCCATCTTCAGCGAATCCATAATGCTCGGGGAGCAAACGGCACCGGCTGGGTCCATGCGGGAAGGGCACGCAACCACAGACCTGAGGAGCCTGACGGCAGAGATGTCCCACGCCGCCCAGGACCAACCGACAACTACAACTGCCCATGCAGTTTATGCGAAAGAGGAGATCCAGAGCCAGACCATGCAGGGGCGAACCATGGGAAGCGCCGACGGACACGGTCGAGGCCACCCAGGCGGAAATCTGTGGGTGAAGGACCCCAATACGGGGATACGGACAGCCGGTGGAGCAGGTCCTTCCCGCATTTCAGACCCCATGGGTTCAGGCCCAACTGGACCGCACTCCATGGAGTAGAGGGATGTACGGGGAGTGTACTCACACCCCCCGGCCACGGGTGGTATCCGTCTCCGAGGAGTGGTGGCTGCGGATGTAGGAGACGCCATCAGGATTGACGACCTCAGGGGAATCAAAATCCCCTACTACGATGGCAACCCCTCCAACCTGCATGACTTCATCCTGGATTGGGAGGACTTCGCCGAGGAGGTCGTCGGCGAGATGAGGGGAGCGCCAAGCAACAAGTGGGTATGTCGGACATTCTCACACAGGCTGGCGCAGGACCTGAAGGAGGAGCTCAGGCATCAGATCCGTGAGGGAGTGATCCAGACAGAGCAGGCCTGCCTCCAGTGGCTGGAGGACGAGGAGCCAGAGGACGCCCCCAACCAGATGTTGGAGGACTTGTGGTCCATTCCGCTGCCGCTGGAGCACGGGGAACTGAGGGTCCGAGAATGGAATCGGTACATCCGAAAGTACCGAAGAAGCCTCAAGCTGGTGCAGGACTGGAATGAGGCCAGCGACATCTGCCACCTACTGAAGGATGTCCTCCCCGGCCACTGGATGAGGCGAGTGGAGGACGAGGAGAAGAAGAGAGCAAAGAAGCGCGTGGCTGTACGGATCATGGCATCGGGGGACACCCACGCCGGAATCATGGAGTTCTTCCGGCGAAACCTCGGCGAGCCCAGCCAAATGTTGGGGTTGAAGAACGCCGTCTACGTGGAGGTATTCGGCGACACAATGGGGCAAAGGCTGATGCGCCTCAAAAACGTGGAGTGGAGGCGCGGAGGACCGCTGAGGTTGCAGGTCATCTTTGCCCGCATGAGCCTGGACGAGATCGTAAAGTACATCACGGTGGAGCTGAAGCTCAACGCCAAGAACGAGGCACACGTGCAGGATCGACAAGGCCAAGGACATCGTGGTCATCGAGAAGATCCCCACCAGCGAGAGGTCAAAGGGGACACGGTCGGCACCGCGGAGGAAGGGGGTGGAAGCGGCCAACATCTCTGGACCGTGACCACCCCGGAAGATCATGAGGAGGCCCATTTCTTCGCGTTCGTAACGCACAACATGAAGGAGAGTGGGCAAGACAGGTCCAGGTGGAACCGCCTGGACCCCAGGACCAAGAACCGCAGAGAACCGCGGAGAATCGGGAACCCGCCGCTCTTGTTCCGCGAGTACAGATCGCAGCACACCGGTTGCTGGGTCTGCTACGGCAAGGGGAACAACCATGCACATGACCACCGGCATTGCAAGGTATATGAGGAGAACAAGAAGACCTACTTCGCCGCCCATCCCGACAGGAAGCCCAAGGAGCAACGAATTGCTGATTGGAAGGCAAAGGGCGGAGACGGTGGTAAAGGCCAAGGAAAGGGCCAAGGGAAGGGCGGAGGAAAAGGATATGGTGGAGGACCCGGTCCAGACCGACGCATGAGGTCGATCGATTAGGTTGCTGAGGACATGTTGAGGGCTTTGGAGGAATTCAAACCCAGCAACGTGGTGGACAAAGTCTGAGCGGATCGCAGCAGGAGGGAGCTGCAGCAGGCCACGTCTAGAGGAGCCCCCACGGGAGTGGGACCCCGGAGGTCTCTCCTCCGAAAATCAGTGGAATCCCAGAGAAAGCGAAGGCACATCGGGTGCCAGGGAGGGCTCCAGAAGAGCCAACACCACTGAGTTTCGCCACTCCCAACCCCTAGAGCGCCCTGCCAAGGGAGGTTTATGTGGGCAGGGGACGTGGCAAGAAAGAAGGAGCAACCACGGAGAGCCCCGTGGACGGGCAAGACCAGCCCAAGATCTACACCATCCGTGACCATACCCTCGAAGTCCTGATGCACCCAGATGTGCTAGAGTTGCATGCCGTGAGAGTCGTCCATACACCGCATGGTGACGAGCGGCAGTTGCACTTGAAGGTGCGTGTAAGGTGCGGACAAGAGGAGCTGGTGGTGGATGTTTTGGTGGATACGGGTGCCCAGGTGAGCCTGGTCCGGAGAGGGTTGTTCAAGGAGGAATCCCTACAGCCCAGCCGTAGACCGGTACGCCTGAAGGTGGCCAATGGAGAGATTATGGGTGGTGGCACCCATGAGGCCACTATCAGTATGGAATTCTGGGAGCATGAGCGGTTGAACCGCCCTGATTTGGCGAAGAGAAGCACTCTATCCGGGAACTTCTATGTGGCCGACATTACAGATTGGGATATGATCATGCGGTATGACTTCATGGTGGGAAGTGCCATTGGAGCCCTTCCCCATCGTGCAACGCTGGTCTGGGAGAATGATGAATGCCTTACATGGCTGTCCACGGACTATGCATGCGGATCATCCCAATGGAATGCCCAGGAAGAGGATCAGATGGTCCGAGCGGTGCAAGCTGTGGGTGCCAAGTCCAGAGGAGACCGCGGAGTTCAGCTCACGGAGTATGGTATGGCGCCGCAGGTGTATGCCAGGATGATCCAGACGCTGGGAGCCGAAGCGCCCGAGACGGACGTCTTCGCTTCCCGGGATGCCCCACTTTTGCTGAAGTGCAGGAGGCATTGGCATCGAGGAGACTCAGCCTGGCACAGGCATTGGGGTTTGAAGGGGTGGGGGCCCATGTATTGGCATGGCTCCCTGGACAACACCAGACGTACGGAGGAGAAGATCGTCGCGGATAGGGCGAAGGGGATCCTGGTCATAACCGGCATAGGATCCACCCCATGTCCGCTGGAAGATCTCAAGTGGACGCTGGACTCCATCACCCTGAACGGGATGTCATTCAGGCCAGAGGAGGAGCTGTTCATCGACGCCAAGGGTGTATCAATGCCCTCCCTGGGTCAAGCGTCAGGTACCAAGGCTTTCCTGGTGGATGGGGCGCAAGCCCAGCCCGGGGGTGATGAAGCATTCATCCGTAGAGTTGAGGCGGAGCCCATGCGGGTCATGTTTGAGCCCAAAGCGGGGACGGATCAGCAAGTGGATGGCATTGACGTCCTGTCCCACGCCGAGATCGACGACGTCCTCAACTACATGCGGATGGGGATGCACGACCGTGTGGCAGCCAAAAGAAGGCAGGCCGTGGTCACATCCCCGCATTGGTGGGATGACAAGATGTTGGTCACCGGCAAGTACGAGAAGGATGAGTTCGTGGCGAGGGTCATGGATCACATCGCAGACCAATACGATGGTCCGGTTGGGTCCGACCCGCCGACGTTGGATTTTCCGAGAATGGGGGCCGATAGCAACAAGAACCAGGCGGACGCCGCAAATTTCCGAGGATTATCGGTGGGAAGTGCACCCCACGACGATGAAGACGGCATATCAGACGAGGAGAAGTCGGATTCAGACCCAGAATAGGCCTATACCGCAGTGCGGTCGATTTTATCGATACCGAAGCAAGCGGCTGAAGAGTCCCAGGAGAACCCGAAGGTCGCAGAGCTGAAGGAGAGGCTGAGCAATGCCTATTCGCGGCTGTTCAGTGGCGTCGCCAACAGGAACCCTCCAGATCGTCAGAGGTTTGGCACAGCGAGGATCAAGCTGAAGCCGAACCCCAAGATCTATCGTCATCGGGGGTACCAACTTCAGGGCGATCGGGCCGAGGCCATGAAGAAGTTGTTGGCCGAGTTTATTGAGCGGGGCTGGATCGAACCCTCCGACAGTGAGTGCGCCAGCCCAGCCTTTATCGTGCCCAAGAAGGAGAAGGGCGAGTGGATGTTGGTGGTGGATTACAGGGGTTTGAACAAGCAAACCGAGCACGACTCGTACTCGCTTCCTCTGATCAAAACCATCCCCCAAAAGCAACAAAAAAGGCGGATCTTTACGGTGTTCGACCTGAAACACGGCTATCACCAGGTGCCGCTACACCCGGACTCCAGGCCCTGCACAGCGATGTCGACGCCGCTGGGGCCCATGCAGTGGAAGGTGGTGCCTATGGCGCCAAGAATGGCAACGCCGCTTTCCAGCATATGATGGAGAGTCTACTCGGTCCTGTCCGGGACTGTGCCGACCCCTTTGTTGATGACATCATCATCGGGTCCAGTACGGAGGACATGACTGAGGACGAGCTCATCGAAGCGCATGAGAAGGATGTGCGCTGAGTGCTCAGCGAGCTGGACAAGCACAACATGGTGTGCAAGCCCACCAAAGCCTCACGTTTCGTGAAGGAAGTGGAGTTCGCGGGTCACGTGGTTGGTCACGGGCAGCGACATCCCATGCCTGGGAAGCTGGCGTCCCTGCACCACTGGGAGAAGCCCCAGACCATCAGCGAGCTCCGATCCTTCATGGGGTTCTGCAACTACTATTCGGGCTATGTCCGGATGTATGCAGAACTATCGGGGCCACTGCACAGGATGCTGCAGGTGGGCAAGTTCGATGGCCGGAAGGGGAGCAAGAAGAAGCTTGCCTGGACCCCTGAGGCCGAAGATGCGTTCAGCTGCCTGAAGGAGCGACTCCTGGGCCAGCTGGGGCTATTCCTGGTGGACCCGGACAAGGGATTCGTGCTACGGACGGACGCCTCGGACTATGCTGTACGGGCAGTCCTTGAGCAGATCCGGGACGACGGGTCACACGTACCCGTGGCATTCTGGAGTCGGATCCTGGCCGAGGGCCAACGTCGAACCTGGACCACGAGGGAGAAGGAGACGTACGCCATTGTTTGTGCGCTCAGGAAGTTGTCTGGCCACATCGAATTGCAACCGGTTGTGGTTTGTACGGACCATCAGTCCTTGCAGAGCTGGCACAAGGAGCACGTCGACACCCCCTCGGGACCGGCGGCAAGGAGGGCCTGATGGCATGAGACGTTCGCCAAGTTCGACCTCAGCGTCGTGTACGTCCCGGGGAAGGACAACACTGTGGCAGATTGCCTCAGTCGATGTGCCTACCCCGCGGGCAAGGCTTGGATGGACATATCCAGCCATGGGGACGCCGAGGAGACCGCGGAGGCCAAGCGCATCATCGAGATGGAGAAGGCAATCGAGCAAGAGGGGGTCAAGTGCTTTGTGGTGATGGCAAACCGTACGGACCTGGCCAAGTTCTGGGGCGCCCGGGTCCAGTCTATTCGAGAGAAAACCCTCGAGCAATGGATGGTGGCCCCTGTAGAGCTAGTCAGGTCGGTGCTCACAGAGGACTGGTCGGATGACTATGCAGCATCCGATCACTGGAGCAAGTACTGGAATGCCGTGAGCGCCCCGTCGGACGACGAATGGCCCGAGGGCTTGACCGAGGATGGGGATAAGCTATTCCTCAAGGACAAGCTATTGGTCCCTGAGAACCGAATGGAGGAGCTCATTGACCACTGGCATAACGCCCAGCTCATGCATCCTGGTCGGGACAAGATGCAGCAGGACCTGGAGTGGCGCTTCAAGTTCCCACCGGGGTACTACGCCCTCCTGGACAAGTACTGCAGCGACTGCGCCGTGTGTCGGGCCACGAAGAGCCCCAACCACCCCAAAGCTGGCAACCCGGTGTACACGGCTATACCGGAAGCCCCTATGCGGTCTGTGGCCATGGATGTGTTCGCCATACCTGAGGTCACCGTGGACGGGGAGACCTACGACTGTGTCATCCTGGCTGTTGACAGGCAAGGTGGTTATATCGTGGCGGTCCCGGGCAAGAAGTCCAAGAAGAAGGACAAGAATGACGAGCATGGAGTGGGGCTGCAGGCCAAGACCGTCGCTAATGCCATCATCAGGCATTGGCTGACGATTTTTGATGTCCCAGCTGTCATCTGCAGCGATAGGGGCAGTCAATTTGTGGGGACGTGGTTCAAGACGATGTGCAAGCACATGGGGATTCGGCACGCCAAGACCGTGGCGTACCACAGCCGGTCAAATGGCCGGGCTGAGGTGGCCGGGCGGCAGATGTTCGAGAAGTTCCGCCAGCTGCACATTGACGAACTGGGCCGGAACTGGTATAACTCGCTGTGGAGAGTGCTCCAGGCGTATCACGACCTTCCGGGATCCACTGGACTGTCACCCCATCGTATCCGGTTCCTACGGGATCGAGTGTCACGCACTCTCCCGTGGTTGAACCATGGCAAAGTGGCCCGGGATGCGAACGCTATGATGGCTGAGGCGGACGACACGGCGGCCAAAGTGTGCAAGGCACTTCAGGACGAGCATGAGAAGAGGGCCAAGTACACCAAGCAGGGAGAAGTCCAGAAATATGCTCTCCAGACACCGTATGGGTGGAGCGGCACCACAAGGATGTCCTGTCCAGGCATCGGCAGGCGTCTTGGTATGTGCTAGGGGTAATCGTGCGGAAGGTCGGGCAGGATGTGTATGCGGTTCGTGTGGGGGATAACAAGATCCTGGATCGCGACCATACCCAGCTTCGATCCCGAGCACCAGACCCCAGCGGACCTCCTGTCACCTTCGAGTTTACGGCCGCCGATGTGGACTCGGACGACGAGGGTGAGGACGACGCCTTCACCGCTGAGAGAATCCTGGCGGACAAGCCGGACCCGGGGACGCTTGGGGGGGGGCTTTATAAAGTCTGTTGGAAGGGATTTGCCGCATCCAGGGATTCGTGGGAGCCTTCGAGCAGCTTTGTGCCGAGGTACACCACGGTCTGGATGGATTATAGGAAAGAAGAAGAGCATTTCTTTGGATGTCAAGGACCTGTTGGTCCATTTGGTGGCTGCAGTAGCACCGTAATGGATCCCCCTTGGCATTTTTGTTTGTTTTTGTCCTCCGGAGACGGGTGAGGGCGTTCATCCGGGGATTTTTGGGCCTTGATTGGCCATATACCCCCTTCACCGGATCTCCACATATATATTTCATTGTGGTATACTTCTTTAGGTCGACCGACGACGTTTCTCTATCTTTGATCCCCTTGGTCCATGTTGTAGATCGAGAGGAGACCGGATATGGCGTAGGGCACCGATTATGAGTGTCCTCACCCCCCCATTGGGGCATGGGGGACGCCTACGACGTGTGTAAGGCCTCCATGTGTCCTTGGGACATCAGGGGGGGGGGGGAGCCCATCGGGGTCTTCCCGTCCTCTCTTCAATGACTTCCGAGCGGGTACAACGCTCTGAGAAGGGGGGTGAAGCCGGTTCGGACCCCTGTGGCCATCTTTGGGTCATCTGGGGTATGTATCTATGTGCTGGCAAGCCGCCATTGGCTGATATCATACTCTCCCATTCACCTGGCCTAACCCGATGTGATAGTGTGATAGGTTTGGCCATTCCGGCTATGACCGGCCATATTCAGTACCGAGGCGCTGCCAGCTGAGATTTATATATCAGAATATCAGGAATCAACAGGGTTTTTCTATCATAATGTTCCCGTAATTTTTCAGCCTCCTGTTCTGATTGCCAATGTATCGGCGACTGTCAGTTGGCTCGCGATTTTGCGGTAACCGATTGGTTAACTGTTATTTACAGATATTTTGGCGGAAACCCCGATGAAGGGTCAGATTTCATCAGTAAAGGGTTCGTTGCTTCCGCAATTTTCAGGTTATACACTCGCAAAATTAATCCAATTTTTTCAGACTTTCAGAATCGGATTATCGACTTCGACATCGCCGCACTTGATATGATGAACTTCGAGTGGCCCTACATTTTTCCCCGATCACGAATCAACCTTACTTTGGTTATGCCCTTCGTTTTTCTTGGAGATAAGAGAAAAACAAAATTGATTCGTGGGGCGACTTTGAAAAGTCATATCTCCAACTCACGGCGAAGAATACCAATTTCGAGAATCGGGATGGATCAGCCTTGGTCTCAACTAAATTGAAGGAGCATCAAACGCCTTTGATGTGTACACATGCCCGGTGTAGCAAGGGATAATGGTCAAGGGGGTAGAAAGTGATATATAACTCTTGCACCGTGCAACCGAATATTTTCGACTTTGGAGTGTGCTGCATGAGTGTTGGTGTTGCATAGAAACTTTTCTTGGGTTCCTACGTATTTTTAACGTGAAGTTTTCTTCATGGAGGGGCATGGCATATCATGGTTGGAGCCACTTATTGAGGGTATGTGTTATATGCATGGTATGTGCTTCGATATGCTCACGCCCATGTTATATATCTCCGTGTGTAGGAAGATATATGGAGTCATACGTGGCAAGGGCTTCGCCCATGACCCAATGGTGAGCTCCATAGCGCTAGACTAAGTCTACTGCTCATATAGTGCATGTGGGGGGGCTTACAAAGCTACCCACAAGCGCCTCTATCACTTTTCCCATTTTCATGGTGCGTGTTGGGAGCAGGTTCAAAGGTGTCCCTATGCGTTCATGTGGGGATCCAAGTGGGGAGTTTGTTTGCAAATGGTGCCAAGCAATTGTGTTTTGAATCATATGTTGATACCACCGGTGAGGGAAGTTATATACTATTGTAATTATCTTGAATTTGGCATTATTTGCATGTTTTTGACCTCATTTTATGCTCATTTTTGTATATTATGTGGTCAACTGGTCGGCTAACAGTAAAGTGCCTAGAGATCTGTGAACTAGGGTATGTTCCTTATATGTTGGCATATGCTTCGGTGTTGTATCTCACCATATGCCGGATCACGTGGTCAGTTTGGCTGGGCACACGAGGCCTCACAAAATTAGGTCTCAAATTCATGAGTTGACTTGTGAAGCATGTCATGGACAATACTCGGAGGGGTTTCGGAGGCAATGATGGGATCTTCTTGGGCATGGACCTTTGGTCTATATAACCCTTGTATATTACTTTCCGGTTTGACACATGCATGGAGCATATGAACATTTACCGTATGCATTTTTGAGTACATAATTGATTTTCGGCATAATGGTGTGATTTGCCTGATTTTGTCATGTTGTGCCATGTTCCTGTACCTCCTCGTGACACTCCCTCTAGCCCTCACAATCGAACAGGATTACCCGGCCTACGCACCCTACCCCCTCCTCTCCCCCCTATTGGGCTTCGCAGACGACACCAACCTCACAGTCGCACACACCCCACACAAACCCCACTGCCCAGACGCCGGACGGACAGTCACCCAACAAGCCAACAATCTTCTGGACGTGACCATCTCCTACCTCTCCCGCGACAACCTCATCGTCCAACCCACGAAGTCAGTGGCCATGATCAAGGGGTCTGCCACAGCCCCCACCCTGGGGCCACAAGGACCCCCCATGCAAGTCGTGGAAACCACCACCCACCTGGGAGTGATCCAGATCGCCAACCCTGAGGATACCACCCTCCCTCCCAGCTTGCAGTCACACCTAGCCCATCTCCCCAGATATGCCTCTCCAGCCAAAAAGTCCCTCTCCGTATCCCAAAAAAGCCTGGCGTACCACCTCACCGGGGTCCTGAAAGACTCCATAGGCTTCCAGGGACTGCACCTGACACACCCAACCACCGCCCTCCAGCCAGCCACACGCGCTGTCACCAGTGCATGGGCAGCACACAGGGGCTGGTCGACCTCCATATTCACTCGCGCCATCTGTGCAGCATGGCCCAACTATGGGAACACCATAGGAAACGAGGTGAAAGCGGCCTACACCAGGCACACCGCCCTCCTCCTACACCGCATGACCCACAACGAATCACTGGAAGTTCGAGAAGTCGCCACGATCCGCCTCCAAGCGGCACAACGGGCCCGCAACACATGCCCACGCTGGATACTCCACCAGACGGGCATGCCCACCAACATCAACACAAGGCTTTGGAACCACCTGCAGCTTCTCCTCCCTTCCCTGCACAGCGCCATACTCACCAACCACACATGCCCGGAGGAGAGACCCCTATGGGTCCACTGCGGGGACCTCCACCATCACCCCAAAGGTACCATCGACACCATAGACCTCGTCGGGGCCTCCATCACCCTACTATACGTCACCCTCCCCCAAATGCGGGTCCTTCATCGCAGCGGGGCACACCACACCCCCTGCCTACAACTTCCCGAAAAGCCTCAATACCGCCTGTTCCACCAGTACCTCACACAGACGGCGCGAGCAGCGGGGCACACTCTGCCGGGAAGCAAAAACATAAGAGCAGCCTACCGGGACTTCACAAAACAGCACCCCCGTCCCGTCCCAGCGACACCATCCTACGCACTCAACGGCTCGAAACACGTACCCGTCCCCGCGTCGACGGGCCTGGTCCCACTGCTAACCCTACTATTGGCCCAGAACGAAGCCAAACTCATGCAGACCACTGTCATCCAGCACGGGGCCAAATGGCGCATACTGAAGCACCACATGACCGCCGGAGACCTACCGAAGGTCCCCCACGACTCCCAGAGCACACCACCCACATGTTGGGCCTGTGACCATGAAGCACCCACCACACCATGGCCCGTATTGCACCTCATAGCACGCCACCACACCAACCCCACAGCCAACCTGCCACCACAAGCCTACGCATGGGTGGCCCCATGGTTCCACCAAGCCCAAGCCAACCCCACGTTGGCGTGGAACCCCGACCCCAAACCCCAGTGGCTACTCACCACAACGCCTACCTGTCCCAGCCCTGACCCAGCAGGAATCGCCATCCATTACAGCATGTACGAACCAGGCAGAAGGGGCAAGCAGGAAGACACCTACTATCTGCTCCACCACTCCTGCCACACACCGGAACACCGAACACAAACCCTCACATGCCGCGACCTTAACCCGGACAAGGCCTACATCCTTAGATACATCTACTCCTACCTCACCAAAGGACAGCCAGGACAAGGACTCATAGCCATGTCCCCCCACGCGCAGCGCATCATCTGCAAAAAAATAGGGGTGTACGCCACCCCCATCCTGCAACCCACAACCTCGGTGGCCGACCTCAACACGGGCCTCGCCATATACCCCTACCTGCCCATGAACCCATGCCGCCTCCCACAACTATCACTGGTGGACCTACTCTTCTTCACCGATGCCTCAGGCGAATCCGCCCTCACGCCCATCACTGGGGGGGCCTCCCTGCAACTGACCCCCACCATGGGACACTACCACATGGTCCACCACACGGGCCACACCACCTACGAGGCCTCCTCCCACGGGGAACTGGGGGCCATGGCCGACGCCATCGCCGAAATTGCAGCCGACCTGCCCGCCAACCTCCCGCACATCGTCCGGGTCTGGTTCGTAGTGGACGCCACTGTCGACACACACCTACTGTTGCGCATAGCAAGACAACCACTCTGCAAAGCCACCGCGACGAGCCTCGACACCCAAGCACTGCTGCTCTGGAAAGCCCTCCGCAGCCTCTCCCCCTACGTCCAACTTCACATCGTGAAACAAGAGTCCCACAGGAACCAATACCGCAATGGTAAGGTTGACATTCAGGCAGTACACCAGCGCACTACGCACCTGCTCACCCTCCAGGTGCCCGACCTCGGCCGAAACCACACACACCTCCAACACATACCCCCCAAACTTGCGCCGCATCAAACCCCGGACTGGGTACAGGAGGACTCCCCCTATACCTCACACAACAGAGCATACCATTACCCAAACCCCATCCAACATCTCGCCCGCGTACTCGGCGACACAGACAGCCGAGCGCACATTCAAGAACAGCATGAAAAACTGATGATCCCCCTCTTCCACTCGGCGCTACCCCCAGCATGGATCCCAGCCGACCTCCAGAAGCGACATATTCAGCTCCTCAGGGAACAACTACCACTCCTCACCAGGGTCCCCCGATGGCTCGCCCGCAAGAACATCCACGTCCTGGAAGAACACACTCGCTGTCCGTGCGACCACACCACCCAGGATGACTGGGAACACTTCAAGATATTCCCCCTCCATACGGGCAGGGACACACTAGTGGGCTGGTCCCCAGCGGAAACCCTACAGCAACACGAAGGCAGGCCAACCCACAGCCACGCACACCAGGCCACCGAACACCTCTTCAGGGATCCCCTGGTCAAGGAAGCCACTATCAGAGGGGCGGTAACACAGGCCCTACAGCAACACCTGATCAAACACGCGAGAAAGCCCGGTGGAGGCAGCAGCGCACATTCAGCTAGAAGCAATCTGCAGGGCAGCGGCCCAAATGGTACACCGCAAACACCTCCTGTTGACACACACGGAGCAACTCACCGACCCCAGCGCCAGGGAACACATGCTGCCTCTCATCTGTTACCAGGCCGTGCATGACCCAGAAGTCCACTAACCTGCTCCCCACCGCACACACGCCCCCCATCTCCCTCCACAGGCCTCCAAGACACCACAAGAGCGCCCCGAAAGGCCACCTACCACGGGACCTCCCCGCCACAAGCACCCATGACACCCCAGAGCCCACCTCACACCCACGGGACGGCCCAGCACCGCCCAGCCAAACCAAGCCCGCCCGGAGCCACCCATACATCGATGTGGACGCGCAAAACCTCGGGAACCCACCCAGCCAAGCCCCCGCGGACCCGGAGCACCCCCCCCCTCACACCGACCACCATCCGCGACCCCAACCTCCTCTGAGCAACCCTCCAAGGCAGGGCCCTGGACACTCCCCTGGGCTGGTACTGCCTACAAGGGAGCTGGACAAAGCTCACCGTCAGAGCCCTCCGGGACCTAGCCACCCCAGGAAACGGCCTCCACGAGGCCATCGTAGACCTCGTCCCCTGGCGAGCCCGCCAACACGCCCAAGGCCAGCACGTCTGGATCCCCCCAATCGAGTGGGGCCAGGCCCTGACACAGGACACCGCCACCAACGTCACACGTCGAGGGGGCACACGCCTACGACGGGCCCCTGCGGAGAGGGACCATCATGCAGATCCGGACCAGCCCGCAACAATGGGAACAGACCACCGTACCAGCCCGCGACAAGGCCCTCCGTGCCGCCGACCTCCGCACTCCCGACGACGACCTCCTCCCCCCACCTACAGACAGCGGCCACCCCCCGCCAGTGGTCTGGTGTACAGTCCTCGAGCTCGGGCACTACTACGTAGTGGCCGCTACAGCAACATCCCCCGGCCCACAATTGCTCGTCAAAGGGAGCGACACCGTGCTCACCCCAGGGGCCGCCCCACCAGGGTCAGTAGGGGACCCCACCACCCCGCACAAAGTCCTCAGGGGCGTCTTTGGCGCGCGCTCGCAATTTCTTCGCGCTTGGCACAGGTGATAAGACGCCAGTTGCTCACAATAATTTCCAATGGCAAGCGCAATTACCCAATCCTTTCAAAGTATGCAAAAAACGAATTTGCAGATGACCCGAGGGGTCCAGGCCTTCTTCAGGAGCTATCGGCCGCTTGACGCGGCGTATGCATCTTTCTGCTGCAGCTGAGGATACCGCCGATTACCGAAAGCCAGCCCAACCATGTTGCACAAACACCGCTTCAATTGGGTGCACTTCTGTCGATTTTGAGAAAGATCAAGCGTCGACATGGAGATCAATCAAGATCCGCATTGCCTGCGTGCCAGCGCCGAAAGACTCAAAAAGCGCTTCTGTTCTCCGTTTGATTGTTTTCAGAAGCCTGTCTGTCTCAACAGCCGCCGGATTTGGATACAACGAGTTCCCTGATAAGTTGACTCGCAATGCCTGCCTGCCAGCGCCGTGTGACTCAATATGAGCTTCCGTTCACCATCTCTCCAATGTTCGAAGCCTGTTGCCTCAACTGCCGCCGAATTTCCGAAAAACAAGTTCCCTGGTAAACAAATGACTCGCAAGGACTGCCCGCCAGCGCCGTTCGACTCAAGATGAGCTTCCCTTCACCGTCCTCTGATGTTTGAAGCCTGTCTGCCTCAACCGCCGCCGGATTTTGATAAAACAAGTTCCCTGATAAACAAATGAGCCGGAAGGACTGGCCGCCAGCGCCGTGTGACTCAAGATGAGCTTCCGTTCATCGTCTTCCGATGTTCGAAGCCTGTCTGCCTCGACCGGCGCCGGATAACGATAAAACAAGCTCCCTGACAAACAAATGACTCGCAACGCCTGCATGCCAGCGCCGTGTGACTGAATATGAGCTTCCGTTCAACGCCTTTCCAATATTCGAAGCCTGTCTGCCACGACCGCCGCCGGTTAGTGACGAGACGAGCTCCCTGATGAACAATCGACTCGTTCCCCTAAGCGTGTGCTACAGCACACCACTACGGCCAGTAGCAAAAGCCTCTACTAAAATTAAAACAACAACGCAGCCCGTTCCTATGCGTCGCTCTGTCCCAGGTGCTTATTGATGATCAACAACTCCATCCGCCAGCGCCCAAGATGACAGCCACCGAGTTTGACAGCGCTGCAGTACACCATTGCAGCCAGGCATGAACGTGGACTGCCTCCAAAGCCTACATCGACCATCCTTCCGAGCACTTCACTTACGCTGCACCATGTCCAGTCCTTCTCTCTGAGGAACTGATGACCAAGCAACTCAAGAAGTGTTTCAACTACCGCAGACTGTCCACTGCATCTACTTCTGATCTAAATCTGAATCTGAATTTTGACTTAACACCCGAGCCCTGCCCTTTGGCTGGTAGCCCTTTAAATACGTCCTGGAGCCCAGAAGAATATTCAGGTTTGCCCTCTTCTTGATTGCTATGACACCATGAATACGTTTTCAGCCTCTATATCACTTATGACAACTCAGACACATGGGTTTCTCTCCTGACACGAACTCAGGTCCCCTGACGCCACACCTTGCAGGTGTTTTTGAATAACAATGCATCCTAATTTTCCACTATCTTTTCGCTGCTGTGGAGTATGGTCGACCCAGGGGCGGGAAACCCGGCTGACCACTGGGGCAGTACACACCACAGTAGGCCCAGAAACACAAAAGCAAACCACAAGTTTTCCACCACCTCTCCAGCAGTTGACTGCATGGAAACAAACATGGAAAAACACACAGAAAGAAAAACACAGCCTGCACTCCCCAGTGCACCTGCATTTTTCTGTGCGAGCTGAACCCAGCCCCCTGCTTACAACAAGCCTCAGTGCAACCAATTCATCACCAAAACCTACCAATCAATCTACACCAAGAAACCATCAGAGCCATCTCTTTCGCTTTCCTAGGCGAACCGCCTCCGTGATATATTCTGTACTCCAAGTAGTGTACATATTCTAACGAGGTCTTCCTTTGGGGGACGTCAGCCCCAGAACAAGTTGATGCGGTTAGGAACATTCAAAAAAGTCCTCAGGGGCGTCCTCCAGCCGGGCGACGAATCCCCAGCCCGCGCCCTGGCCCAAGTAACCTCCGGGCAGGCGGGTTACCACCTGGGACTGGCCATGCTCTGCCTGACCAGGTGGATCAAGCGCCGCTGGCCATCCACGGGGACCGTGCCCTGGATCTGGGCCATCCCCACCGCCCACACACAAATCCAGGCAGGCCCAGACACACGGAAGGACCCCCCCCCCCCAGGCCAAAGCACTCCCTCACCTGCGGGTACCACGCTATCCACAGGGTCATCCGCCGCGTGGACCTTAGCCCAGCACTAGAGTACCCTCTTCCCACCACTGACCCACAGGTGCACCAAATACGCACCTGCATCTGCGAAATCCTCTTCGCGGCCGCAGAAGACGGCAAGCTTCTCCTCCAAACAGCCTGGCCTACAACTGACCACACAGGTGCGCCGCTGCAAGCGGACACATACACCAACACAGCACACACCCCCACGCAATCCCCACCCCTGCCCCTCCCCCCCCACTCCGCACACAACCCGCACACACCCACCGCAAGGAGCCCCACGCCCCACGGCACACCCAGCCCGCCCAGTGACCCGCACACGCCCCTCGCACACACCCCCGGAACCCCAGGCCCAACCCCCCCGCCCCCTGAATGCAGCCCACGCGAACTGTTCCCCCCCGCGGACACCAACCCACACACCCTGACGCATTGCAGGACCCGAGCCTAGCCAAGCCCAGAAGGTGGAGACCGCGGCCCTGCACCTCCCTCCCCCACCGCTGCCAACTGGATCGGCCCGCCGGGGCGCCAGGTCACCACCGGACCCCCGAGCCATCCGCCCCGAACCTGCGGCCCGGGAACACGCCCTCCATCGCCCCCGCTGTGGCCGCAGCAGAGGCCGCCGCGGCCCACAAGCCCGCGCCCGCCCGCATGACAGCGCAACCCGCATCCGCCAAAACCATCACTTCCTCCTCGTCCTCATCCACATCGACTTCCTGCACCTCCTCCTCCGACCCCCCCCTCCTCGCCAACCTCATCCACAAGGCCGCCGTCAAAGCGAAAGCTGCAGCCGCACGCCAGGCTGCCGGAGGCCCCCCGACCCCCACACAGGCAAGGCAGGCACCCCTACAGCACACCGCGAACCCCCTCCACCCGGCGCCGGTGCCCTCCCACCTCCGTGACGAGGTCCTCCTCAACCTCGAACCAGACCCAAACCGAAAACCCGACCGCAAACCAAAACCGGAACCCAAAAGACAACACCACCCGCAGCAGCAGCACCACCACAACCACCACCAACAACAACACCAACAACACCCCACACAGCCCCAAAAACCACAAAAGGTACAACGGCAGCACAAGTGACCCCGCCCTGACTCAAACCCTAACCCAAACCAAAGCCAGGACCCACCACCCACCACATCCCGATCCCCCCGCCCCCAAGCGAGCGCCCCAACCGCAGAGGCGGCCACCAAACACGACCCCGTCCAAACCCTCGTCAACATCCCCATCTCCAAGCGCCCCGTCATCCACCCTCCACAAACCACCGCCACCGCTGGCCAGACCGACCCGGGGACGTGGGACCCCTCAACCTCGGTCACCGTTAAGCCCGGCCCCCAACCCGCCCCCAGTACCCACCAAGCCGTACGGCCCCAGGGGCTGCAAACGATGCCCGACACCCAAGCCCCACCGGGAGGACCGGAGTATCCACAAGGGATCCTAGGGCCATACCTGCACCACAATCACCACCACTACCAGCGCCACCGCCACCAACGCCCCCACCACCACCACCAGCACAACCACCACCACCACTACCACTGCCCACAATCCTACCCAACCGGGCCACAGCCCCCCGTGCACGAGCGGCACCAGCGCATGGGATGGCAGTACCACCCCCCGGGTGCTCCACCCCAATTCCCCTGCCGACAGCCAGGGGCCACCCCCCTCTGTACCAAGAACCGTATCCGCCCGGCCACCATATCCACGCCAAAGAGGCCCTCCGGGCCCACCTCCACCCAGGACAGTCACTCGACCCGTACCAACCGCCGCCACCGCCGCCGCACCCCTACGCGGCAGATCCATGGAGCGTGGGGGACTCCCCCCCCTCCAGTACCGGACGGCACCACACGAGGCCCACCAGGACCCGCCGACGCCTCCTGACTGGCCCAGCCTGCCCCGCGACGAGGCCATGACCCGCAAACGGCGGCGCTCCCGCTCCCCCCCCACGCAGCGCATCCGCCCCCGGCGCTCACGCTTCATACAGCGCCACCGCGCCTCAACCACTCAATTGCCCCACACCCGCTCCCCGAGGCGCCACCACGACCCCCCAGGGCCCCGCTCTCGCCGCTTCAGCTCCCCTAGGCGCCGCCACGCACGCCACGACTGTCTCATGTCCGCGACCCCCTCCCCCGACGAGCAGCACGGTGCGTCCTGTTCCACGCGCCGCCCGTACGCATCCTCCACCCCAAAGCCCCCACCACCGCCGCTCTCGCTCCCCCGGGCGCCGCCGCCACTGCCACTGCCGTCCCATGTCCACGTTTCCTGCACCGTCCGTACGCATCCTGCACCCCCAGCCCCCGCCACTGCCGCTCCCGCTGCTCCTGGCGCCACGGCGCCCGCCACCGCTGTCCCACGTACACATCCCCCTCCCCCCACGAGCACCACCGACCTTCCTGTTCCCCGCACCGCCCGTACAGATCCTCCCCCCCAGCCCCGGCCACCGCCCCTCCCGCTCCCCCGTGCGCCGCCATGCTCGCCACCGCCGTTCCATGTCCACGTCTTCCTCACCCCAGGAACACCACTGAGCTTCCTGTTCCCCCTGCCGCCCGTACGCATCCTACACCCCCAGCCCCCGTCACCGCCGTTCCAGGACCTCGCGCTCGGCGCCCTCCCCCCTCAGGCCCCCGCCCATATCGCGTGGTCGTCAGCCCGTGCCTTGCTGGAGCTCCGCCGCTGGGTGAGGTGGGCCGGGGGAGCGGAAAGGTGAGAAGGGATGCACATGGTGCACAGCTTCGAGGAGATCCGCACCCGCACCCCGGCCAACCCCAACGAGGCCGCCCCGGAGGCCGTCATGCCCCAGGCGGCATGGGAAGCCCTCCTCCGGGACGTGGTCCAGGGCCTCCGTCGCCACTACGCCCCCGAAACCCTCCGCCGGTGGCCCCAACCCACCGACCCCCAGGGCATGGGCCATCGGCGCCCCGCAGCCCCCCCACCCCACCCCACCACCACCACACCGGAAAGGGAAAGGGCAAGGGCAAGGGAAGGGCAAGGGAAGGGAAACGACACCCTGGCAAGGGGCGAGGAGGGGCCCAAGGTAACAGGCAGGCGCCCACAGGGACGGGGCACCGGGGGCGGCGCAGCACGGGGCCAGGAAACCACCAACTGGCAAGGACGGGGAAGGACCAGTGGCCGCGGCACAGAGGAAGAGGGCAGAATGACGGGCACTAGGGCGCACACACAGGAAGGGCACGCCACAAGGGAGGGACCAGCAACGCCCCACCCCGGGCTAACACCGCGCGACCCGCAGAGGCGCATGCCCGCCAAGACACGCCGCGGAAGCACAGACCTGACGCCGCACGGACCGCACCAGCTCACGCCAACCGACTATCCGACCCCGCACAGGGGAAGGAGGGCACAGCCACATGGGGAGAAGAGGCTACAGCCACCGAGGAAGCCGCCGAGAACAGCCCGGCGCACCCCACCACCACGCCCTCACCGCCAGACGACAACACTGGCCACATGAAGGGCCACCACACAGGCACCCGAAGAGGAAAATAACACGGCCGCGACACCCCGGACTAGGGGCAAGGACCCCCAGAGGACATGGGACCAAGGCACAGGCTGCCAGGGAGGGCAGCCCCGCGGACACCTGCCTGACGCAGGAACCAAAGCGGCACTCCAGGACCCCCGCAACACGGATCCAACGACCCGGCCCACACCAAACCGCGCCCCCCAGCCACCAGCATGCCACGTAACCTAAGCCCGTGTCCAGCACAACGAAGCGGGCCAGTCTAAAGAGCGCCGACCCCACCCCACGCCGGAACTACGGTGGAAAGATTCCACCACATACCACAGCACAGCGATACACGGCACAACACGAAGCAACACCGCACACCGCACTGCAGCGCACCGCCGTGCAACACACCACGACAAGGCATTCCCACGACACGACACACCACAACACGACGCGGCGCGACGCGGCACAGCATGGCGCAGCCAGCCGCGCCACGACATGACACACCACGGCACAACACGGCGCTGCACGGCGGGACGAAGCAGAGTGCACCACAACACAGCACAGACC
Organism: Eutreptiella sp. 'Long Island Sound 2002'; assembly: GCA_964036045.1. NCBI lineage: Eukaryota > Euglenozoa > Euglenophyceae > Eutreptiales > Eutreptiaceae > Eutreptiella > Eutreptiella sp. 'Long Island Sound 2002'. The sequence goes on from OZ038380.1 coordinate 53,214,582, forward strand.
AACACAGCACAGCACGGCGAAACACGGCACGACAAAGCACAGCGCACCAAAGCACACCACAACACCAGGGGAAGGGACACCAACCGAGGGTCTAACCCGAGCAAGCCGCCGCAAAACCCGGAAGGCAAGGAAACGCGCCCACAACCGTGGAACAATGCCACAGCGGCCCACCGCACACCGGCTAAGGGCCAACGCACGCCAGGCAACCACGGCGACGGCACGTACCACAAAAACCACCACCAGAAGGTTAGAGCCGGCACCACAAAGGCGCAAGGAAACGGATTACCTCACCCCCCTTAACCCAAAGCCTCACGAAACCGCCTGGCGCAACTGCCCAGCCGGCAGAGCCAGAACCTAGCCCGACATGAAAGGCCACAAGACCAAGACCAAGACATAACCCACCCGACCCATGGGGCCGGTGCAAGGCCCAGCAAATCCAGAGCACCAACAGCAACCCAGTTAGCAACATCGAATGCCGACCAGTGCATGCACCAGCCAAGGGAGGAACAGGCAGACCCCGCCCCAGAAAAGAAAAAGGGGGGGGGGCAAGAGACAGACACACAGCCCCGAAGCCGCGCATTCCACTCCACAAGTGGCGGGCAAACCCTCCAGCCAGACAGCACCAAAGGCGGCACCCACGGGGCCCCCGAGAAGCACAGGGGGAGACCGCCCTGCCAAAACCAGCGACACCCAGCCGAAAGCATCGGCCCAGGAGGGAAGAACATCCCGGACACACCGACACACACCCCACTGGAGCAGAGAAGGGCAAAAAAAAAACATGGGCGCAGCCCAAGCGAGAGGGCAAGGGGGGACGGAGACCAACAGTCCCTAGACCGGGAGAGGCACCGGCGGACACCACAAAGCCACGACACTACAAGGCTGAAAACCACAGCCCCCCCCCGCAGCCTGGAGAGGAAAAAAAACAAATGAGGAGAGGAGGGGACAAACCCCACCAACGGCAACTCCCGCACACCCCCAGACCACGGACAGCCCGACCAGAAGGTGGCGGGAAACAGACGCGCCGCACGCAAGAGGCCACGCGCCCCAACACCCAGACCTGAGGAAAGCGGAGTGCAGGCGCAAGAATAGCCCCCACACACACACACCAACCCGCTAGGAATGGCCGGATACAAGATGAGCACGCACACAAACACACACACACCCCAACACCCCGGCCAGGATCGGCGGGGCGCAGCCGAAACCCAAGCGCAAGCACACAACCACACCGCACATCCTAGCCAGGAGTGGCGGGGTACGAGCCGAGCGCGCACACAAACACACCCGCACCCAAACACCCCAGCCGGGAGTGGCTGGGCGCAGCCGAAACCCGAGCCCAAGCGACAACACCATCACCGCACATCCCAGCCAGGATTGGCGGGGTACAGACGGACACGCACACAAACAAACACACACCCCAACGCCCCGGCCAGGAGTGGCAGGGGGCAGCCAAAACCAGAGCGCATATGCACACAGCCGCACGGCACGCCCCAGCCAGGAGTGGCGGGGTACAGGTGGAGCACGCACACGAACACACACACACCCCAACACCCGGGCCAGGAGTGGCAGGGCGTAGCCGAAGTCTGAGCCCTAGCACACACACCCACACCGCACATCCGAGCCAGGAGTGGCGGGGTACAGACGGACACGCACACAAACAAACACACACCCGAAAGCCCCGGCCAGGAGTGACGGGGCGCAGCCGACTCCTGAGCGCAAGCGCACACACCCGCACCGCACGCCCCAGCCAGGAGTCGCGGGGTACAGGCGGAGCACGCACACGAACACACGCACACCCGTACACACCTGGGCCAGGAGTGGCGGGGTGTAGCCGAAACCTGAGGCCCAGCACACACACCCACACCGCACACCCCAGCCAGGAGTGGCGGGGTACAGGCAGAGCACACACACAAACACACACACACCCCAACACCCCAGCCAGGAGTGGTGGGGTGCAGCAGAAACCCGGGCTGAAGCACAGACAACCACACTGCACGACTCACCCTGGAGTTGCGGGGTACAGGCGGAGCACACACACAAACACACACCCACCCATGCACCCGAGCCGAGAGTGGCGGGGCGCAGCCAAAATCCGGGCCAAGCACACACACCAACACCGCACACCCGAGCCAGGAACGGCGGGGTACGGGCCGAGCAGGCACACAACCACGAACGCCCCAAAACCTCAGCCAGGAATGGCGGGGTGCAAGCCAAAACCCAAGCCCAACCGCACAAACTACAGACCACAACCAGGAATGGAGGGGCGAAACCAAAACCCGTACCCACGCACACCAACCCAAGACCCCAGCCAGGATTGGCGGGGTTACCGCGAAACCAAGACCCAAACACAAGCGCCACACAGCAGTAGGAAACTCAGTGTCCATAGCCCGGGCACTGAGGCAGCCCGTGCCATGCAGGTGACCCGGCCAAACGAGATCCGAAGCCCGGGGGTAAGGCTGCATCCTAAGGCCTGCGCTGCTTTGGGACTCGAGGCGGAGCGTGCAACACCCGAGCACCTCAGAAACCCAGTACCAAGAACATGCATGCATGCCTTGGGAACGGGATATGCCTGGAAGTCTGGTGAACCCCTAGGGTTCCGCCCAAAGGAGGGGACGTGCGCAAGCACGGGGGCACACCCTCCCGGCGCGACAAGTACATCACACTGGCGGCGATCAGCCCTCCCGCTGTTGCCCGGGGCCGCTTTGTTGGGGGCCACCAGTCAGGTCCAGCGGGATGTAAGTCGCCTCCCCTGTTCAACGCGGAGCCTCTTCCTGTTCGTCACAGCCGCAACGTCAGCAGGAACCATGGGGCGCCTCTCCACGGCCGAGTGCACCTACCTACCTACCTACCTACCTACCTACCTACCTACCTACCTACCTACATACCTACCTAGGTTGCAGCCTTACCCCCGGTCTGGAGGTCATGTGTGGCCGGGTCACATGCATGGCGCGGGCTGCCTCAGTGCCTGGGCTATGGAAACTGGGCTTCCTACTGATGTGTGGTGCTTGTGTTTGGGTTTGGGATTCGTGGTAACCCTGCCACTCCTTGCTTCGGTTTCTGGTGTGTGTGCTTGGCTACGGGACTTGGTTTTGACGAACCGTACCTTGCTGAGGTTGGTGGTGTGGGCCGTTGTACATGGGTTTGGGCTTGCCCCTCGCCAATCCTGGCTGGGGTTTTGGGGCGTGTGTGTTTGTGTGCGCGCTTAGCCTGCGCCCCGTCCTTCCAGGCTCGGGTGTGCGATGTGGGTGTGTGTGCTTGGGCTCGGGCTGCGCCTGCGCTCCGCCACTCCTTGCCGGGATGTTGGGGACTGTGTGTGTTTGTGTGCACGCTCCACCTGTACCCGCCACTCCTGGCTGGGGTGGTCAGTGTGGGTGTGTGTGCTTGGGCTCAGGTTTCGGCTTCGCCCCGCCACTCCAGGCTTGGGTGTTGGGGTGTGTGTGTGTTTGTGTGCGCGCTCCTCCTGTACCCCGCCAATCCTGGCTGGGGTGTGCAGTGCGGGTGTGTGTGCTTGAGCTCGGTTTTCGGCTGCGCTCCGCCATTCCTGGTTGGGCTGTTGGGGTGTGTGTGTGTGTTTCTGTGCGCACTCCGCTTGTACCCCGCCTTTCCTGGCTGAGGATGCGCGGTGTGGGTGTGTGTGTTTGTGCTCGGATTTCGGCTGCTCCCCGCCAATCCTTGCTCGGCTGTTGGGGTGTGTGTGTATTTGTGTGCGCGCTCCGCCTGTACCCCCCCACTCCTGGCTGGTGTGTGCGGTGTCGGTGTGTGTGCTTGGCCTCAGGTTTTGGCTGCGCCCCGCAGTGCCTAGTTAGCGGTGTTGGGGTGTTTGTGTGTTTGTGTGCCCGCTCCGTGTGTACCCCACCTTTCCTGGCTGGGATGCGCGGTGTGGGTGTGTGTGCTTGGGCTCGGATTTCGGCTGCGCCCCGCCACTCCTTGCTCGGGTGTTGGGGTGTGTGTATTTGTGTGCACCCTTTGCCTGTACCCTGCTGTTCCTGGCTGGGGTGTTGGGGTGTGTTTATGTTTCAGTGCGCGCTCCGCCTGTACCCCGCCACTCCTTGCTGTTGTGTGCGGTGCGGCCGTGTGTGGTTGGGCCGGGGTCTTGGTTGAGCCCCGCCACTTTCTGGCTCGGGTGGTGGGCTGCGTGTTTGTTTGTGTGCGCGCTCCTCCTGCACCCCGCCAATCCTGGCTGAGGTGTGCAGTGTGTGTGTGTGTGCTTGGGCTCGGGTTTCGGCTGCGCCCCGCCACTCCTCCCTGGGGTGTTGGGTCATGTGTGCGTTTTTGTGCGCGCTCCGCTTGTACCCTTCCAATCCCTGCTGGGCTGTGCGGTGTGGGAATGTGTGCTGGAGCTCGGGTTTCGGCTACGCCCCGCCACTCCGAGCTGGGGTGTTGGGGTGTGTGTGTGTGTTTGTGTCCGCGCTCCGCTCGTAGCCCGCCATTCCTGGCTGGGCTGCGCGGTGTGGGTGTGTGTGATTTGGCTTGGGTTTCGGCCGCGCCCCGCCACTCCTGGCTGGGGTGTTTGGGTGTTAGTGTGTTTATGTGCGTGCTCCGCTGGCACCCCGCCAATCCTGGCTGGGGTGTGCATTGGATGTGTGTGTGCTTGGGCGGGGTTCCAGCTGCGCCCCGCCACTCCTGGCTGGGGTGTTGGGGTGTGTGTGTCGGTGTGCACCCTCTGCCTGTACCCCGCTTTTCCTGGCTGGGGTATGTGGTCTGTGGGCTGGGTGTTGCCTGGCACCTGTTCCTGTGCCCCGGTTCGTTGCGGGCTGTGCGCGCTGCCCAGGTACAGGGCACCCGGTGGCCTTTGTTGTTTGGTACCTGTCGGTGTTCCTTGGTTGTGGCTGGCGGTGTGCCTCTCCGGCGTTCTTTGTTGCCCCGCGTTGGTGGGCTGCGCCTCATCAGGTGTGGTAGCTTCCGGAGCTCCAGTCAGTTTTCCCGACGCCGTGGTGCCTTTCTGCATCCCAGGGGCTTGCGCCCCCGGATTTACTGGTCGGCTGCGCGGGGCACGTCGAGGCCGGCCGAGAACAGGGCTCTTTGTGCCCGCTGGCACCCGCCGAGGCAGGGGCGTCGTAACCGTTTGGGGCCCCGCGATTGGGTTGTCCCTGGCGGATCCCTCCGGAATCGGTCTGGGGGTGCGTGCGTTGCCGTGTTTTGGGTGTGTGGCCCCGGTCACTGACGCGTCCGGTTTCCCGTACCGCCCGTCTTTCGGCTGGGGACTCGGCCGGTCCACCGGGGCTGTTTTGTGTGGACGCCGACAGCGCCCCTTTGGGTTCGGAGGACCCCGTGCGCCCCCGTGCGTGTGCGTGTCTGCGTGCTCTTCCTGGCCGGATTGGTCCAGCAGGCCTCCTGGGCGCGTTCTGGTGTGCCTCACCTTTCTTTTGGCCGCTTTCTCCTTCTGCTTCGCTCAGCCCCCCTCCAGGCTGGTGTTCCCCCTTTTTTGTCGTTGTTTTTGCCTTTTTTTTTCCCTTCCTCCCTGTGCGCCCCCGCTGTCTTCTGCGTCCTGTTGCCCCAATCAGAAAGACTGTCGGTTGACACACCAAGAAGGTACATGCGAGTGTCCGGCTCGATGGCAGCAATCGTGTACGCCAGGTCTGGTTGAAGATCAATGAACGCAAAAGCAGCCGTGAAGCCCTGCGTGTTAGTCTCCTTCAGGTGATGGAGTTGAGTATTGAAATAGCACATAACATGCGCTATCGGCAGGGGCCCGCCAAATTCAGTGTCTACGATCTCCTGTACTTGAGTAGGTCCAAACGTCAGATAATTCAGAATCTGCGAAAAGGGAGAAGTTGTTGCGCGAGGGCTCGTGCAAAAAGAGGACATAACGACAAAATTATACCTTTCTGGTCCAGCTATCAGGTGCCGAAATCAGCAACCAGCGAACGTTGAACAACGTAGGATCCCCCGCTGTCCTGGGTTTGGTTGTCCAACTGAAGGGGGGAATACGCAACATGTTGCCAATGCGCGGCGCGTTGAAATCATCGTTGAGGCGCCTCTCTGTCTCTGTGTCCAGAACATCGTACATGTCGTCAACAACAGTTTGAGATTTGCAGATAAGTGTATCAGCACGCACGATTTCTTCATACAGCCAGGTCGGGCACATCATCTCAGGATCAAGATGTTCAAATATGTTGCCGTTGATGACAATCAGGTTTTTGTCAATCTCGAAGAACCGCTTCAGGGGTTCGTTCACCCGAGCGGCAATTCGGCTCGCCTTAATTGTGATAGTTTAACTTGCCAGCAGTGGATCCTGCTGTTCCACTTTCCTTGGGTCACCAGTAGCGCCAGCAGCTGCGCGGACCACACAGCTCCTGGTAACCTCTGTGCCCAGCAGTCTTTGGACATTTAGGATTTTCGGGGGAACGGATTTGCCTTTCTCTGCCACTGGCTCGCCGATGACCACAGGAATGTTATATTGAGCCCAGCGCGCCGCGTCGTCCCCCGGCATCAGAGCACATAATGGAGAACGTTACTTTCAGGGGCAAGGGGTCAAGGTATACGTGCGCCACTGGAGCCGACGCACACCTCCACCAAGAAGGTTAAACACCAAGGCACCAGGTCACAGGGCACCCACAACGGCACCGCTGGGGCGGCTTCAGCACATGTAACCTGCGGGAATGGTACGGGAGACACGTTCCCCGCAGCTCCGAAATCTAACGGTGTCAAGGAGCGAGAGGGGGGCCTCGACACTGACCCGTATTCCTTTATTTCCTCCTGACCCCTCCCCAGAACACGCAATGGGCCAAGGGCCCACCACGCGGGACCCACAAGCCCGACGGCTCCTGTCGGCGAACACGGGCGTGTTACGCCGAGCCCCCGCCGGGACGCCCAGACACCAGAGCACGAGCCAGGGCACCCTACCTTTCGGAAGCTGCACTGAGGCTTCAACGCGCACACCACAGGACCCGCAAGACACGGCCAGATACGGCACACCGCAGGCCCCGCAACCAGCGAGCGGAACCAACTGGCAGGCGAACGCAAGCACAAGCACCGGACCACCGAGCAAGCGCAGCACCCTGGGGCTCCCATGGGCAGCACGGGGATGCACCAAGGGGGACCGAAGCGGCCTTGCCACCGACGGGGGTGTACATATGATCGGCACAAGCGAAGGTGAAAGGACGGCCGAACGGCACTACGAAATACCAGATGATGGGTTGACCTTGTAACGCTGCCTCCAGGGCCGGACAGGGCATGTCATACAGAATTTCAAAACTTTTCTCAGCGGTCGTACCAATTGTCGCTACTTTTCCCCCCCTGAGGACACACCCCACCATGGGGGGGCGGCGCACAGTCAAGACGTACCATGCCGGCCCAATGCAACTGGAACAACCGGAGCCCACCCTACACGGCCACCATGGTTCAACGCATCCGGAGCAGGACAAGCAGACCATTGGGCTGCGAAGACCACGGCATACCAAACAAAGTGCTGGCAACAACACAACGACCACACGCGCGGACATGCCGCAACCGGGCTAACCACGACGAAACACGCCTGACAGGAAAATGAAGTAGGGGACAGCCTACAGCAGCCAAAGGCGGCCAGCCGGGCCCATACAGACCACTGCACAACCCCGTACAAGCCCACCACTGGCGGCCACGACAACAGTGAACTAACACCACACGCCGGGCACGCCTTGGTCGCAACACAACCACCACATTGGACATGCCGGCCACCTCGAACTCCAGAACTAACCGAGAAGACAACAAAGACAACATCCGACTATACCGGCGCGCGCTGCAGCGAAGTGGACCCCAGGACGCACCAGCTGACCATAGAGCGGCTGACACAACCGGGTAGAGACCAAACTGCTGCAGCGAAAACGACCCGACAGTGAACAGACGGCACGCAAGCCGGCCAACAACAAACTGGCAAGGCATGCATGGGTCGAAACGGGAACGGCGCCCCATGGGTTGGCGACACCATGATGCGCCACGCCCGCCGGCGACCATGCCCACAAACGCACCGTAACGCCGAGATTCCACCATTCAACAACCGACCAACCAACCGCAACAACCTACCCCGAACCCCAGACCCCAGGACCACAACCCACGCCAACCTTCGCACTAAGGAGCCCAGTGCGCACAGGTCGTCGACACGACAGCCTAGGACGCGACAGCGCCGGCAGCAGCAGAAAAGGCCCAACGATGAACGAGCTGACCATAAGGCGGCTAACACACCTATGCACCAACCAAACAGCTGCAGCAACCACGACGCGACCAGTAACAGACCACAGGCAAGCCGGCCAACATGGAATCAGCCGGGCATGCAAGGGTCAATACGGGAACGGCGTCCCACGGGTTGGCGACACCATGGTGAGCCAGGCCCGCCGACGACCATACCCACGGACATGACAGAATACCGCAACACTACCAATACACAACCGACGAACCTACGGCAATGAACTACTTCAAACCCCCGGCCTCCAAAGAGAGCGCAAGCTCGACCGAGTCAGGAGGCGTGAGTGTGCGCCACGGCATCCGAGTCCCGTAGCATGTGCTTCTTCAAGTCGCCTCACGCCTACTGAAAACCAACCCACCTGGGGGTGCCTGCAGGACAGGGCCTTTTGCCTGGCTCCAGGCACCTGGGCCCCAGAATCTGAAGGTTGATGAGGATGTGCGATGGGACCCTCTCCCACGTATCATGCGCCCGAAGGAGAGGAATGTGAGACTTTGGTCAAACATGGGTTACCTCTCTGGGCAGAACCAGCAGTAGGGTACTCCTCGTGGCGACCGCGCCCTTCCCCCATGTCCGGGACCCGCTTAATGGGGGCACTGCAGTAGGGCCGTGGGTGAGTGAGCAAAAGCCCATTGGTATGACCCCCCTGAGGGGCAACCCCAGTCTCGAGATCACCTACCTAACTACCTTCATACAGCCAGTCGGGCACATCATCTCAGGATCAAGATGATCAACTATGTCGCGGTTGATGACAATCAGGTTCTGGTCAATCTCCAAGAACCGCTTCGGGGGTTCGTTCAGCAGAGCTGCAATTCGGGTTGCCTTAATTGTGATAGTTTGACTTGCCAGCAATGGATCCTGCTGTTCGATCTTCTTGAAGTCACCAGTAACGCCAGCAGCTGCGCGGACCACACGGCTCCTTGTAACCTCTGTGCCCAGGAGTCTTTGGACAGTTAGGACTTTCGGAAGATGGGTTTGCCTTTCTCTGCCACCTGCCACAGTGGTGCGCGCAACGTGAATTTCCATGCCGGCCATGGACCGCGACTTTTGCCTTCAGGTTACCGCCAATAGCCCTATGTGCCAAGTGTCACCTTCAGGGCAGCAAACTCTTTGCGGCTGCACATGTCCTTGGCTACAGAACAGAAAAGGAGAAGATTTCGCGCAGCCGTGTAGAAACACACAACCTTGTCGATGATACACACCTTTCCAAGGTGGAACGTACTGGCCGTTCCCCGAGTGGTCCAGATGCATTGAGACCCATTGTTCAAGGATAATGGTGTCGAACGATTTCTGCAACGACTTGAGGGTTGCTTTTTCTTCCTGCATCTCGGCTGCGACTTTCTTGTAGAACTCCGGCAAGATGACACCCTCCAGTTTCTTTAGTGCGTTCTCCAAGACTTTCTCCCCTTTGTCATGGAACCTTTGCAAGCCTTTCACAGCATCGGGACCAACGTAATCGGCAGACGTCATGAAATCTTTCCACAATTTATGCGTTTTATACTGAACATGACAATGTCATGCGCGAGGCCTTGCACAACCAGCAGAGTGGAAACAACGTTAAACCTGGCGGCTTCAGTTCAGCGGTTCGAACAAGGGCACTCATCTGCACAGCATCCACAATGGCGATCGTGAGATTGTTGTATTTGTCAGGTATATTCCGCCCCCGCTGATCTTTAACACAGCGAAGGAGGTTATCTGCCGCCTCATACAGTGGTATCGGGTTAACGTCCTGTGCGCTTCCTTGTGCTTGTCCCGCCAGTTTCGCACAGAAGGCCCACGGTGTATCAGGCTTCAAACTATCGGCCGTGCATGTGGTATGCCACTTGTACAAATCCTGATATGCTGCCCGTCGCTTGTGCCGAATCTTCAAAACTGCTTCAACGCTGTGCTGTCCAGATACACACCAATGATCGCCATCTGCGAATAGAAGACAGGTCCATGCGCAAGGGCTCGCGCAACGAGAACAACGAACAGTCGGTTGGAAACGACGTGTATGGGGCGTGTTGGTCGTGCTGCTTCAAGTAACTCAATACACTTTTGCATTAACCTTGCATCTTTCCGTCTGATCTGTCCTTTTGTCCTCTCCTGGTGCATTCTCACCTTGCTCAGCTCAATCTCCACCTGCTTTTGATCTGGCCTCAGCTCGTCCTCGATGTCTGTACCCATTGTCAGGCCAGGATCTCGTGTTTCCTTCTTCTTCGGCCTCTTCTTTGGCTTTCCAGTCTCTGGTTCTCTTTCTTCAGGGTCATAGTCGGTATCCACCAGTTCCTCACCTGTCTTTTTGGCAGGGCTTGCCATTCTGCGATAAGAAGAAAGCCTGTTTCGCAAGAAAGGAAGTATTAAAAAGGGTAAAAATGGTCGCCAAGAATCGATGTGTGACACATTTTTAGCCAAAACAGGTAAAGTGTTGCTCAGCATGCAAAACTGAGAGGTACCGGAACTGTTTCTGCCAACAACCTTGCGCGAGGCCTTGCGCAAGAGAGGGGGTGTAATAACCAGTTGTTTCACGCTGTTTACACAAGGCCTCGCGCATCATTGCATGGTCTCCAATCTTCTCTGAACGTTGAGGATCATGTCACCCTCTCTCTGCTCCTCCAACACACTGCGTTGGGGAATCAGCTCCGACAATGTTTTCTTAAAACCAGCCTTAAGCGGCCCCTGCTGAGTCAGCACTAACAACACAGACACCACGACTTGTTTGTAATGGTTAGACTCGTCTGGAATTAGAACAGATGGTGGGAAGCTGGGTACACCCCTGCGCGGCCAATGTGCCTGGATAGCACAAGTAGGCTCCGCGCACCACCTAACCCAAGGCGTTCAAGTAAGCGGTTAGCCGCTGATGGACGGAAGTGACAAAGGAATTGGGGATTTTGCAGACGTTAACCCTGTGACCTTTTTTCCGGATAGTGATTAGATGGTACAGATTGTCAACATCTTCAATGGTCACTGCACCTCTGTTTTGTTCTTTCTTCATTATAAGGCCGGAGAGCAGACTTTCACAAAACTCCTCAGCAAAAAACTGTCCAGGCATGGCCGAGTGCCATGCAGCGTGGCATAATAAGGCAGTTGCAACAGTGCGTTCGTACTTTAAAAGTGTGCCCCCCATGTTCACACGGTCCAAAAGACACATGCTGATCTGCAATCCTTCAGAAGCAAAAACACCCGTGTTAGCAGTCTCAGGGGCCTAATTGCACTGCCTTGAGAGGTGTCCTGGGTATAGTAACATAGGACAGTACTGCGTTAACAGAACCTGCATGGCTTTACACACACCGTACCAAAGACGACTTTGCCGATTCGCTGGACGTGCCAACCTGAGGGAGTGCCATTTCCTGTTGAGGCGCCGTATGTGGGGGCCCATACCCAACAGCAGTGCACCTACGGTTATTTCCATCGTGATCAGCTTGGGAAAACAGGGGACAGTGTCACCGCTGTGCAACAAACCTTTACGGGAAAAGGTCACAATTGGCCAAAATGAGTGAAAGGTTTGTGTAACGCAAAATTTCTACGCGTGCCAGAAACCGTATAATATAGGGTGGGCACGCAAAAGTAGCCGGACACTCCAGCTCGTTGTTTTTTCACCATACATCATCTTACAAATGCGGTAATGAATGTTCTCGTCACATACAACAGGCACAACTGGTGGAGTGTGTTGCGCCAAGTCCCTAGTGAATTGCGGTAGGTTAAGAAGCGATACGTTGCTGCTTACCTTTTCTTTGCTTAGACAGAGGTGCCGCCAATGCGGTGTCTTGGCGGGCATTCGGCGAATGATGTCAAGCGATGCCCTGATGTTTCGCACAGCAGGCCGGGGGCTTGCAAATCCTAGATCACGCAGGACAGCAGGATACGGGCAAAGGTTCCCCCAGCGTTCCCCAGCATGCGCGCAACAACGAGAACACTCTGTTCAAGCTCTTCCAGGCTAGGATGACCATGCCAGTACCATGGTGCATCTTGTAGTAGCAAGACAGCCAACGCTGTTGCGTTAAGGCTCTTGTCGTTCTTGTCAGGGTTTGTGGTAAATTGTTTGTTGTACCAGTTGTCGATCCAGAACAGAACCCACTGCTGGTGTATTTTGTTCCATGTAGTCTGTAACCTGGCTGCGGCCCTTTCCTTCACTGAAGGTGTGCTGTATCACGTCAGACCGGGCCTTGCTAAAATGCGCCGCTGCGCCCTATCCCCCTCTATCGCAATAACAGACTTTGGTTCTCCCTGGTACGGAACCGCGCGGTGGTGCATCAGTAATTATAGGCGCCAGGCCTCTTCTATCAAAACACCAACCCAACTCTTGCCCTCTGCCGGGATTGCCCTTCCAACGCTGCAACGCGGCCTTTCATTCTTGCGCTGAAGGAGGAAATACACAAACTGCAATTGCGCGCCCTCGTCCCCCTGTTTTGGCCCTTTCCACCATTCTTCTGCCGTGTGATACGGCGGTTCCTCTGAGCAGACATCGCGGAATACTCCAGATGCTGCGGCCACTGTCTTCTCGAGGTCCGACACTTTTCGCAGGGGCTTTGTTACTGTGAAAAAACAGTTTCCCACCTGAAACATCAACCTGTCACACAGTTTTTGCGTGACCAATTGTTCAATGTGTCGCTGGTCGCATGCACCTTTTTCTGTTTACTGTAATTGTCTGGTTGTCCCACATTTAATCCTAACTGTGGTACCCAGCTGCGGCGCGCTACCATCGCTGTTGGGCAGTGACGGTGACCACAGTATGAAAACTAGAGATGCCGGCCGGACCTGTATCGGCGCCCATGCAGCAGCGCTGCATGAAAGCAAATGTACATGCTGTATAGTTGCTTGATCTGTCCAATTTCTGTTTCCATGCGCGCTCATGTTCCCTATTGCGCAACGCCTCGCGCAAAGATCACCAAAGTTTTAATGTTTCTCATGCGCCATTCCATGCGCGAGACCTCGCGCATGAAACTTCAGTTTGTTCCAGAACATTTATACAATTTTTCCACCTTCCCTCTGCGCCCGCGCTGTCTCCTGCTTTCCGTGGTTTCTCGCTTCGGGTGTCCTGGGCCTTTGCGCTGTGTGGCCCCTTCCCCCACCCTCCCTCTTTTCGTTTTTGTTTCTTTCCTCTCTTTGCACCCCCGCTGTCTCTTGCTTTCTGTGGTTTCCGGGCCCGGGTGTCTTGGGCCTTGGCGTCGTGTGGCCCGTTCTCCTGCCCCCCCCCCTGGTTCTTTTTTCTTCCTCTCTTTGGGTCCCCGCTGTCTCTTGCTTTCTGTGGTTTCCGGCACCGGGCATCCTGGGCCTTGGCTCTGTCTGGCCCCTTCCCCCGGCCTGCCCCCCAAGGGTTTGTTTGTTCCTCTCCCTTTGCGCCCCCGCTGTCTCTCGCGTTCTGTGGTTTCGTGCCACGGGTGTCCTGGGCCTTGGTGCTGTGTGGCCCCTTCCCCTGCTCTTCCCCCTCTTGCTGTTTTTTCTTCCTCCTTTCGCCGCGGCCTGCTTGGTTTGTTGTTTGTTTCCGCCCGCCCTTGCGTTCTTCTGGGCTGCTGCGCTCTGTGCGGTGTTCTTTGGGGCGGCTTTTTGTGTGTTGTGCTGTGCTGTTGTTTGCTGCTGCGTGTTGCGCCGTATCTCTGGTCATTCCGTCCAGCTGCGATGTTCGCGTTGTGGTTTGCTGTCTGGTTTTGGTCTGCGTTGCCGTGTGCTGTGCTGTGCTGCGTCCCTTGGTGCTGTGCTGCGCCGCATTGCTGCGCGTTGTTCCGCCCGGCGTTGTGCTGTTGTATGCTGTGTTGTTTTGTTTTCCTCGTTTGGTGCTGCTGCGTGTTGTCTTGTGCCCTCAGGCGCTGCCCGTTGCGAGGGAGGCGGTGATGAGGTCTACCGGGTCCATGTCGGCGATGGTGTTCTGGAGGAAGATGGCCTCGTGTGGGGACCGGCCTTGGATGACCCCCCAGAGGCTGGCGGGTATGTGGGGGTCCAGGTGGGGGCGGATGCGGCGCAGGAGGATGGTCCAGACAATTTTGACCTCCGTGACCGCACAGACTATGGGGCGCCAGTTGTCCGGGTTGGCCCAGTCCCCTTTTTTGTAGAGGGGGCGGACAACGTTTGCCCGGTCTGGTGGCAGGGGGGTTTGCCCCGTGACAATGTCCCAGAGGAGGTGGGTGAGGATGCGGAGGAGTTGGGCGGGGAGGTGGTAGTATGCTTCCGCAGGGAGGCCGTCGTAGCCTGGGGTTTTGTGTTGCCGGAAACAGTGGATGGCCTTCCGGACTTCGTGGATGGTGAGGGGGCGCTTTTCTAGTGTCCTCCACTTGGCGTGGTTGAGGACCTGAGGGATGCGGTCGACTTTGTTTTTGGTGTCCGGGTCCAATGTATCTTCGGTGGGTGTGTGTTGACGGAGGAAGCTGTCTTGGGTGGCTTGGAGCACGGCTGCTGGGTCGTTGGTGAGGGAGCCGTCCTCCTGCCTGACCGTGGTGATGGTGCGGTTGCCGGTGTCGGTCATGGCGTTGTTGAGATGGCGGATGGCCTTGTAGGGGAGTTCACGTTGCGCATACCGTTCGTGCTCTTGGGCGATGCGCTGTTGCCTGTGGATGTGCCACTGTTGCAGGTCCCCCCTGATGTGGGCCAACTGCGCCCTGCAGTGGTGGAGTTGGCGGCGGGTTTGGGGAGTGTCGGTCTGGAGGAGGGTCTCCAGTTGTTGCTTCGCATGCCGGAGGTCATGCAGCATGTCCCCCAGGGCGATGGGTGGCCGGTTGTCCTCAGCGTGGGGGTGTTGCTGGAAACCGCAGGCGACGGCGGCTGTGCGCATGGCTGTGAGTAGGTCAGTGGGGTCTGGTTGGCTGCACCGGGCGCGGTCGATGGCCTTGTGATATTGGGACCAGGCTTGTTTCTCGTGCAGTGGGGGCATTTTGAGGGGGGGTCGTAAGCCCTGGTCCGCATCCTCTGGGGGGCTGGGGGGAAGATTGGGGATGGTGAGGCGGTTATGCAGGGGCCTATGGCCCATGGGTCCCAGTGAGAGGGGGTCGTATCGGGCCTCTGCCCGGATGACGGTGGTGGGGTCGCCATAGCATATGGCGATGCGGGAGGGGGTGGCCTCCATTTGGTGGGGGAAACAGGAGGGTTAGCCTTCGGGGTTGGTCTTCAGGACCACGAGCCCCAGCATTTCGATGATGTCGCGGACAGCATGGTCCTAGGGTGTGGCCTGCCCTCCTCCTCCGCAGGGGTTGGGGCGGCGTTCATGTCGCCGATGATGATGGGGGGGGCGAGCATGGCCATCTGGCGGTATGCTTCGGCTAGGGCTTGGAGGAAGGGTTACGTGGCGTCGCCAAAGGGCACCTGAGCGTTGATGACATTGAGTTGCCATCCGTCCCCGACGACCTCGTAGACGCTTAGTCTCCCTGGGATGCCGGCTTGGGCATATAGGGGGGTCCCCTTGTGCCAGTAGCATTTGTACGGTTTCCGGTCCGGGGTATATATGTGGGTGGGTTCTGGAGGGTCGTCGCGTTGTAGGCCTTGTTCCTGGAAGGTGAGGAGGTTGGGGACCCCCATCCGTCCCCTGTGCCATCGAGAGCTCCTGGAGGGCGGCTGTGGCGTCCCTCGAGTATGTGAGGCCGGGTGATGGAGGTCGAGGAGGTTGACGGTGGCCTCTGTGCGTTCGGCCCGGGGCTGCGGAGGCTTGCGCCCTCGGCCCTTGCCGCGTCATGGAGGAGGATTGGGGCCCGGGAACCTTTTGCCGGGTGGTGGACGCTTAGGTCCGCGCGGTGGGGGGAGGCCCTGGCTCCACTCAGGGGGGAGCTCCCCTGTGTTCTTGGTGCCTCTGTGGGCCTTGTTCTCGGGGGTGAGGAGCCGGATGGGGTGGGCGCCGGTGAGCTCCAAGGTGTGGCCCTCTGGCTTGTCTTGGGCGCTGTTGCCTTGTTCTAGCTCCTTTTGGCGGTGCCAGGTCACCCGGATTTGCACCCCATTGTTGAGGCCCTGTTCCCGGACGCGGTACCGGATCGTGCCCTCACACCAGATCCAGTCGCCTGTGTGGTCCTTGCGGAAAGGCTGTTGGACGTTCGCGCCTTTTTTGAATTCTGGGTACGCTTCGGGTTGGCGCGGTGCTGGTGGCGGGAGGGACGATGATGAGGATGCTTGGTCCCGGTGGGGCGGCGGTGGTGGGGGGAGGGAGGATGATGAGGATGCTTGGTCCGGGTTGGTCGGGAGGGTTGGGGGGGGTGCGGGGGGCTGGGAGGTTGTTGACCTGCTGTCTTGTCTGGCTTGCTGGGGGCTGGGGGCGCTTGCGCCACTTTTCTGCCTCGCTCGCTTTGGTGGGACTGGAGGTGGTGGGGCTGGGGGGGCGTGGGGTTCGAAGAAGGGGTGTGTAGCCTGCAAGCCAGGGTCCCGTAGCGGGGGCTCCGCTGGCGTTTGCATGGTCGCTTTTGCGCGGTTGCGCGTGAGGTAGGTGAGCTTCCGTACGGTCTCTGCGGGGTCTGTGGCCCATGCCAGTGCGTCCGGCTGTCGTCGAAAGGGTGGTGGAGGTGGTAGTTCCTCATGGCCTTGGCCTGTTGGAGCCAGGCCTACTTGGGTTCCGGTGTGTCTGGACCGCTGGGGGATCCTTGAGCCCAGTAGAGTGCTCTGTGGAGGGATTCCCACGGGGCGCCTTCGCGGCCTTTGAGGGTCGTGGCTTGGAGGAGCCGCTGCTGGCCTCTTGGGAGGTCTTCCGGGTCTACTTCAGGGGTGTAGGCCTGGGCCGCCGTGAGGACTCCGTGTGCCCAGTGGAGGACCCACCATTGGGCATCCGGTTTGAGGATGTGGACGGCGGGTTGTTGGGGGGGCGTGTCCAGGGTGTTCCATGATGCAATGGCTAGCTCTATCCTGGAGGGGTGGAAATGTGGGGCGGCCCTGCGGCTTAGGAGTTGATCGATGTGGAAGGGGGTGACCGGATCTTTGGGGCCTTGCGCTGGTGGAGGCATTGCTGGGATGGCAGTGGCGTCCCAGTGGTGTTCGTGGGCGGCGAGGGTGTATGAGGCGGCGGTGATGATGTGTTGCGCTTGCCCCTCCAGGACGAAGTGGCGCTCCGTGCCGAAGTCCTTTGGTAGGTGCACTGTGGTGTGCACGGTGATGTGGGCCAGAGCGCGTTGGTGGGCCTTTTTCCCCCCGTCCGGCGCCTGCGACGGTTTGTCCCCTGAGATGTGTTGGTGCTGGTGTTTTGGTGAATGTGGTCCAAGGGCAAGGGACGCTAACCCGTCCAGGGGGATGGCTTGTTCCCTGGACCTGTACGGCAGGATGTATATGCCCTGGTCGCCTGGTACGGTGCCCAGGTACATGTTGCTCGTGATGGTGCAGGCCGGGAGCGGCTGGAGCAGGGGCGAGGTGCAAGGGGTGGAGCAGGGCAGGTAGTGGTGCTCACATCGCGGGTGGCTGATGCTGTATGGGGTGATGTGTACGGCGAAGGGTTCGACGGCGCGCTGTAGTTTGTGGGGTTGGATGTTGTTGAGGCGCGCCACCGCCCGTGTTTTGGAGAGACCTTCGCTGATCCACACCGTGTCTGCCCGTGATGCCGCCGGGTTCAGGCAGTCTGTGATGATGCCTGTGATCGTGCAGTTGTGAGTGGCATCGGATACTCTGGCGGGGGGGGCCGTTATGCGGGGGATGGTGTGGTTGTCGTGGAGGGTGCGAGCTTTGCGCCTTGCGTCGTACCGTTGCTGGGCCTCTTCGGTGGGAGTGTGTACGCCTGTGTGTTTGGGCTTCTTGTTGGGGCTGTCTGCCGTGTGGAAGGGTGTGGGCCAGTAGGGGGCGTGATGGAGGGTGGGGTGAGGGAGGTCCCCCCGTGTTGTCCACGTGTACAGGGTGGTCGCGGCGGTCTCCTCCGCCTGTATGGTGTATTGCTCGTCGTGTCGGCGATGGGTGACGAGATCGTTGGGAGCCGTCAGCTTATACACGTGTGTGGTGTGGGGGAGCCGGCAGGTGACGGTGATCTTGGCGGCGTCGTTCTTGCAGGTGGTGGTGTGGGGGATGATGTAGTGGGTCGCCCATTCGGCGTGGGGGGTGTGTTCCACTGTGTCCAGCTTGAGTTGGGGGTGGAGTGGTTTTGGCGCTGGGGGCCTTTCTTGGGCTTTTGCGTGGGGCGCCACTTTGCTCTCGACCAGGTATTGCGGGCTCCAGGTTTCCGGGGCCGCTACCTGGGTGGCTGCCGCAGCTGCGGCCTGGAGGAAGGGGGTGGTGTTGGTGTCCAGGGGTTGTTGGGTTGGGTTGGGTCAAGGCCTCATCCGGACCTCCGGGACCATGGACGTCGCCCTTCCCTGCGCGTCACTACTGGTCCGGTGGGTGCTCGGTTGACCGGTCGCAAGGCCTGCCGGACTGATGACCGCCCCCGTACCCCGCAGTGGCACACGCGGGAGGGAGATGCCGCCGTGCCTGTGTGTATCGGGCGCGCGCGCTGCCATGGCATGTGGGGCGGGAGCGGTCGGGGCTGCGAGGCACGTCGGGTCACACGGCAGTGCCGCGCCTGGCCCGGCCCCGGTCCCGTGTGTCACGCTGGGGGGGGGGGTTCTGGTCCGGGCGCAGTTCTCTGTGCCGGGCTCTGGGGGGGGGGGCTCGGTCCTACCTCTGCTTGGCCTCTACTGGCATAGCGCGGGGTCGTCTCGGCTTGTCTACTGTTACTGAGTTGCTGCTGCAGGAGCGAGGGCCCATCGATGGGACACACCTGCTGTGGTGTACACCAACAGCGCACCGCAGGCATACGTTGTCATGGGCTGGGGCAGCGCCAGGGAGCTGTCCCCCGGGGGCACAGCCGTGAGCAAGCCTACGCCAGCCCACAGGGGAGGGAAAACCTGCTTGCGCAAGCTGGGCAAGGGCCCAATATAAAGTCGCCGGCGGCGAGACAACAAGGAGTACAGGGTCTCCCAGGTGCCACTGGGGCTCTACAGGCAGGGACACATTCAGCTGTGCTGCACAGCGCACATGCCAAGACAGCAGGCCCCGCACCAGGTAAGCTGTCACAAGGGAGTAGTCCCACGGCACGTAGCTCCGGTTAAAGAAGGTCCCTACCACGACCGGCCCCCGCTGTGCCCCTTCCGCCTGTTACCCCTGCTGATTTACTCCGGATCAACGATTGCATTTCTCAAAATCCTCAAAGTCCAAGGTCCAAAATCCAAAAATATAGAAAATGTAATCCTCCTTCAACCCTGAACAGCAGCCAGATCCCACAAATATAGCAATAGCCCAATTCACAATCCAAATCAGGCTGCGGGCTTCCGTTCAGCACACCGGTCGTCTCACGGTGGCGGGCATGTACAAGAATTGCACCAAACAAGAAAGCCCTGAAATTGGCATATGAACACAAATAAAGCAAAGTTGGGGAAAGAGGTAAACATACACATTCACAGCCATAAACCCCTCATTCCCTGGACTCAAGACCTTCCCTTGACTCACCAACATATTGCCCTGAACCCGGTCAAATGAGATGACTGAATGCCATGTGTCACAAGTCATTACACAAACCCCAAAAATGTGTTCACTCCCAAGCCTCTAAATCCTAGCCCAATGGGGGAGGTGGCGTGTCATGGCCTAGAGTGGCACTCAGGACCATGCCCTACCCTGACATAAACTTGGTTGGACTTGGAATTGAATGGGCTTAGAGAAATGACCTATGAGTTTGAACTCATAACATGCCAAAAAACTGCCAATTCACACCATATTGGCCATATATCACATATATGCTCAAAATTGAAGTTACCACTTATCCAAAGTCTCAGATCATGCATGGAATCGAAGTCTAGTATTCATGGAAGATATAGACCAAAGATCAATGCCCATGTACATCCCCACTTTACCCTCGAAACCCCTTCGGATATGGGCGCCACGCACTGCCCAAGTCAGCCCATGATCTTGAGACCAATTCTTGTAATCCTTCGTGCGCCAAGCCAAATGGAGTACGCGATCCGGCATATGGTGGTGTCCAACTCCAAAGCATATGCGAGCATATGAACAACATACAATGGTTCGACTCTCCATAGGCTTCTTGCTGTTTGCCGACCAGGTAAGTACACAAAACGCAAAAATGAGCAAAAATTGAGGTCAAAAACATGAAAATATGACCAAATACAAAGTTGTCATGATAGTATATCTCTATGCTCACCCATGATATCCGCTCATGGTTCAATACACAAATGATTGGAACCGTTTGCGAACAATTCCCCCACTTGGATCCCCAATCAGGCGCATGGAGATACCTTCGCCACTAATATCTACATGCCCCATGAAAATGGGAGTGCACCCATGGATCTCTTTGTCCAACATACCATGAGCAATACATGAGCGGTAGACTTGGTCTAGCGCTTTGAATTCCACAATTGGGACATGGGCAAAGCCCTTGTCACGTGTGGCTCCCCATCTCTTCGGCCACACGAAGATATATAACATGGGCGTGAGCATATCGAAGCACATACCATGCATATAGCACATACCCTCAATAAGTGGCTCCCACCATGGTATGCCATGCCCCTCCATGGACATAACTTCACGTTAAAAATACGTGGGAACCCAAGGAAAGTATCTATGCAACCCCAACACTCATGCGGTACACTCGAAAGTCGCATTAAAATATTCGGTCGCACGGTCCAAGAGTTATATATCACTTTCTACCCTCTTGACTCTTATCCCTTGTTATACCGGGCATGTGTACACACGAAAAGCGTTTGATGCTTCCTAAATTAAGTTGAGACTAAGGCGCTTGCAACCCAACCTTCCTTATTCTCTTTCCTCACACTCGCGCGTAGATATGGTCCTTCAAATGGTCCCACGATTCACTTTTGTTTCCCTTATATCTCCACGTCAAATGGGTGGCAAGTATAAGGGAAACCTGATTCGGGCATAGGGAAAAGAGTATGACCACTCGAAGAAGTCCAAATCAAGTGCGGCGATGTCGAAGTCGAAAATCCGATTTCGACATCGCGAAAAATTCAGATTAAAATTTCGAGTGCTCATTTAGAAAATTGCGGAAGCAAGGAACCCTTTGCTGATGAAATCTGACCCTTCAACGGAGTATCCGCCAAAATATCTGGAAATAACAGTTAACCAATCGGTTAACGCAAAATCGCGATCCAACTGACAGTCGCCGATACATTGACCATCAGAACGAAAGGCTGAAAAATTACGGAAACATCATGATAATAAAACCCTGTTGATTCCTGATATTCTGATATATAAATCTCAGCTGGCGGCGCCTCGGTACTGAATATGGCCGCTCATAGCCGGAATGGCCAAACCTATCACACTATCACATCGGGTAAGGTCAGGTGGATGGGAGAGTATGATATCGGCCAATGGCGGCTTGCCGGCACATAGATACACACCCCAAGTGACCCCAAGATGGCCACGGGGGTCCGAACCGGCTTCACCCCCCTTCTCAGAGCGTTGCTACCGCTCGGAAGTCATTGAAGAGAGGACAGGAGGGCCCCAATGGGCTCCAACCCCCCCCCCATGTCCCAAGGACACATGGAGGCCCCACACACGTCGTAGGCGTCCCCCATGCCCCAAGGGAGGGGTGAGGACACTGATAATCAGTACCCTACGCCATATCCGGTCTCCTCTTGATCTACAACATGGACCAAGGGGATCAAAGATAGAAAAACGTCTTCGGTCGACCTAAATAAGTATACCACAGTGAAATATATATGTGGAGATTGAGTGAAGGGGGTATATGGCCGATCAAGGCCGAAAATTCCCCGGATGAACGCCCTCACCCGTCTCCCCAGGCACAGAAACAAACAAAATGCCAAAAGGGGGGATCCATTACGGTGCTACAGCAGCAACCAAATGGACCAACACGTCCTTGACATCCAAAGAAATATTCTTTTTCTTTAGGTAGTCCATCCAGACCGTGGTGTACCTCGGCACAAAACTGCTCGGAGGCTCCCACGAGTCCCTGGATGCGGCGAAACCCTTCCAACGGACTTTACAAAGCCTTCCCCCAGGCGTCCCCCGGTCCGGCTTGTCCGCCAGGATCTTCTCGGCGGTGAAGTCGTCGTCCTCACCCTCATCGTCCGAGTCCACATCGCCGGCCGTGAACTCGAAGGTGACGGGACGTCCGCTGGGGTCTGGTGCTCGGGGACAAAGCTGGGTGTGGTCGCGGTCCAGGATCTTGTTATCCCCCACACGAACCTCATACACATCCTGCCCGACCTTCCGCACGATTACCCCCGGCACATACCAAGATGCCTGCCGATGCCTGGACAGGACATCCTTGTGGTGCCGCTCCACCCACACGATGTCTTGGAGAGCATACTTCTGGACCTTTCCCTGCTTGAAGTACTTGGCCCTCTTGTCATGCTCG
This sequence comes from Eutreptiella sp. 'Long Island Sound 2002', assembly GCA_964036045.1. Lineage (NCBI taxonomy): Eukaryota > Euglenozoa > Euglenophyceae > Eutreptiales > Eutreptiaceae > Eutreptiella > Eutreptiella sp. 'Long Island Sound 2002'. The sequence goes on from OZ038380.1 coordinate 53,236,991, forward strand.
TCCTGAAGTGCCTTGCACACCTTGGCCGCCGTGTCGTCCGCCTCAGCCATCATGGCGTTCGCATCCCGGGCCACTTTGCCATGGTTCAACCACGGGAGAGTGCGTGACACTCGATCCCGTAGGAACAGGATGCGATGGGGCGACAGTCCAGTGGGCCCCGGAAGGTCGTGATACGCTTGGAGTACCCTCCACAGCGAATTGTACCAATTCCGGCCCGGTTCGTCGATGTGCAGTTGGCGGAACTTCTCGAACATCTGCCGCCCGGCCACCTCAGCCCGGCCATTCAACCGGCTGTGGTATGCCACAGTCTTGGCGTGCCGAATCCCCATGTGCTTGCACATCGTCTTGAACCACGTCCCCACGAATTGACTGCCCCGATCGCTGCAGATGACAGCCGGGACATCAAAAATCGTCAGCCAATGCCTGATCATGGCATTAGCAACGGTCTTGGCCTGCAGCCCCACTCCATGCTTGTCCTTCTTGTTCTTCTTCTTGGACTTCTTGCCAGGGACCGCCACGATATACCCACTGTGCCTATCCACCGCCAGGATGACACAGTTGTAGGTCTCTCCTTCCACGGTGACCTCAGGCATGGCGAATACATCCATGGCTACGGACCGCATAGGGGCCTCCGGTATAGCCGTATACACCGGGTTGCCCGCTGTGGAGTGGTTTGGGCTCTTCGTGGCCCGACACACGGCACAGTCGCTGCAGTACCTATCCAGGATGGCGTAGTACCCCGAAGAGAACTTGAAACGCCACTCCAGGTCCTGCTGCATCTTGTCTCGGCCAGGGTGCATGAGCTGGGCGTTGTGCCAATGGTCAATGAGCTCCTCCACTCGGTTCTCGGGCACCAGCAGCTTGTCCTTGAGGAACAACTTGTCGCCATCCTCAGTCAAGCCCTCGGGCCATTCGTCCTCCGACGGGGCGCTCACGGCATTCCAGTACTTGCTCCAGTGCTCGGATGCCGCGTAGTCATCCGACCAGTCCTCTGTGAGCACCGACCTGACTAGCTCTACAGGGGCCACCATCCATTGCTCGAGGGTTTCCTCTCGAATAGCTTGGACGCGGGCACCCCGGAACTTGGCCAGGTCCGTACGGTTTGCCATCACCACAAAGCACTTGACCCCCTCTTGCTCCATGGCCTTCTCCATCCCGATGATGCGCTTGGCCTCCTCGGTTTCCTCGGCGTCCCCATGGCTGGATATGTCCATCCAAGCCTTGCCCGCGGGGTAGGCCCATCGACTGAGGCAGTCTGCCACAGTGTTGTCCTTCCCCGGGACGTATACGACGCTGAGGTCGAACTTGGCGAACGTCTCATGCCATCGGGCCCTCCTAGACGCTGGTCCCGAGGGGGTGTCGACGTGCTCCTTCAATGGCGTACGTCTCCTTCTCCCTCGCGGTCCAGGTTCGGCGTTGGCCCTCGGCCAGGATCCGGCTCCAGAACGCCACGGGTACATGTGACCCGTCGTCTCGGATCTGCTCGAGGACTGTCCCTACAGCATAGTCCGAGGCTTCCGTCCGTAGCACGAATCCCTTGTCCGGTTCCACCAGGAATAGCCCCAGTTGCCCCAGGAGTCGCTCCTTCAGGCGGCTGAACGCATCTTCGGCCTCAAGGGTCCAGGCAAGCTTCTTCCTGCTCCCCTTCCGGCCATCGAACTTGCCCACTTGCAGCATCTTGTGCAGCGGCCCCAACAGTTCCGCATACATCCGGACATAGCCCGAATAGTAGTTGCAGAACCCCATGAAGGACCGGAGTTCGCTGATGGTCTGGGGCTTCTCCCAGTGGTGCAGGGACGCCAGCTTCCCAGGCATGGGACGGCGTTGCCCGTAACCAACCACGTGACCCGCGAACTCCACTTCCTTCACGAAGAGTGAGGCTTTGGTGGGCTTGCACACCATGTTGTGCTTGTCCAACTCGCTGAGCACTCGGCGCAGATCCTTCTCATGCGCGTCGATGAGCTCGTCCTCAGTCATGTTCTCCGTGCCGGATCCGATGATGATGTCATCCACGAAGGGATCGGCACAGTCCCGGACTGGACCGAGTAGGTCCTCCATCATGCGCTGGAAAGCGGCGTTGCCATTCTTGGCGCCCATAGGCACCACTTTCCACTGCATGGGCCCCAGCGGCGTCGACATCGCTGTGCAGGGCCTGGAGTCCGGGTGCAGCGGCATCTGGTGATAGCCGTGTTTCAGGTCCAACACCGTGAAAATCCGCTTTTTCTGTTGTTTTTGGAGGATGGAGTCGATCAGGGGAAGCGAGTACGAGTCGTGCTCGGTCTGCTCGTTCAAACCTCTGTAATCAACCACCAACCTCCACTCGCCTTTCTCCTTCTTGGGCACGATGAAGGCAGGACTGGCCCACTCACTGTCGGAGGGTTCGATCCAACCCCGCTCAATGAACTCGGCCAACAGCTTCTTCATGGCCTCGGCCCGATCGCCCTGAAGTTGGTACTCCCGATGACGATAGATCTTGGGGTTCGGCTTCAGCTTGATCTTCGCTGTAGCAAACCTCCCACGATCTGGAGGGTTCTTGTTGGCGACGCCACTGAATAGCCGCGGATAGGCACTGATCAGCCTCTCCTTCAGCTCGGCGACCTTCGGGTTCTCCTGAGCCTCTTCAGCCGCTTGCTTTGGTATCGATACAACCGACCGCACTGCGGTATAGGCCTCTTCTGGGTCCGAGTCCGACTTCTCCTCGTCCGATATGCGGTCTTCATCGTCGTGGGTCGCGATTCCCACCGATAATCTTCGAAAATTTGCGGCCTCGGGCTGGTGCTCGTCGCTATCGGTTCCCACTCTTGGAAAACCCCATGTCGGCGGGTCCGACCCAACCGGACCATCATATTGGTCCGGGATGTGATCCATGACCCTCGCCACGAACTCATCCTTCTCGTACTTGCCGGTGACCAACATCTTGTCATCCCACCAATGCGGAGATGTGACCATGGCCCGCCTCTTCTTGGCTGCCACACGGTCGTTTATCCCCATCCGCGTGTAGTTGACGACGTCGTCGATCTCGGCGTGGGACAGGACGTCAATGCCATCGATTGGCTGATCCGTCCCCTCCTTGGGCTCAAACATGACCTTCATGGGCACAGCCTCCACCCTACGGATGAATGCTTCATCACCCGTGGGTTGGGCTTGCGCCCCATCCACCAGGAAAGCGTTGGTACCCCACGCTTGACCCGGGGAGGGCATTAATACACCCTTGGCGTCGATGAACAACTCCTCCTCTGGCCCGAATGACATCCCGTTCAGGGTGATGGAGTCCAGCGTCAACTTGAGACCCTCCAGCGGACATGGGGTGGATCCTATGCCGGTTATGACCAGGATCCCCTTCGCCCTATCCGCGATGATCTTCTCCACCGTACGTCTGGTATTGTCCAGGGATCCATGCCAATACATGGGTCCCCACTCCTTCAAACCCCAATGCCTGTGCCAGGCTGAGTCTCCTCGATGCCAATGCCTCCTACACTTCCGCAGAAGTGGGGCATCCCGGAAAGCGAAGACATCCGTCTCGGGCGCTTCGGCTCCCAGCGTCTGGATCATCCTGTCGTACACCTGCGGCGCCATTCCATACTCCGTGAGCTGAACTCCGCGGTCTCCTCTGGACTTGGCACCCACAGCTTGCACCGCTCGGACAATCCGATCCTCTTCCTCAGCATTCCATTGGGATGATCCGCATGCATAATCCGTGGACAGCCATGTGAGGCATTCATCATCCTCCCAGACGAGCGTTGCACGATGGGGAAGGGCTCCAATGGCGTTAGCCACCATGAAGTCGTACCCCATGATCATATCCCAATCTGTAATGTCGGCCACATAGAAGTTCCCGGATAGAGTGCTTCTCTTCGCCTGATCAGGGCGGTTCAAGCGCTCATGCTCCCAGAATTCCATACTGATAGTGGCCTCATGGGTGCCACTACCCATAATCTCTCCGTTGGCGACCTTCAGGCGGACCGGTCTCCGGCTGGGCTGCAGGAGTTCCTCCTTGAACAACCCTCTCCGGACCAGGCTCACCTGGGCACCCGTATCCACTAACACATCCACCACCTTCTCCTCTCGTCCGCACCGTACTCGCACTCTCAAGTGCAACTGCCGCATGCAACTCTAGCACGTCCGGGTGCATCAGGACTTCAAGGGTATGGTCACGGATGATGTAGATCTTGGGTTGGTCGTGCCCGTCCACGGGGCTCTCTGTGGTCGCTCCTTCCTTCTCGCCATGTCCCGTACCCACATGTACTTCCCTTGGCAGGACGGCCCAGGGGTTGGGAGTGGCGAAACTCAGTGGTTTTGGCTCTTCTGGAGCCTTCTTCGGCACCCGATGTGCCTTCGCTCTCTCTGAGATTCCACTGATTTTCGGAGGAGAGACCTCCGAGGTCTCACTCCCGTGGGGGCTCCTCTAGACTTGGCTTCCCGCAGCCCCTTCCGGCTGCGATCCGCCAGGACTTTGTCCACCACGTTGCTGGGCTTTGAGTTCCTCCAACGTCCTCAACATGTCCTCAGCAACCTCCTCGATCGACCCCACTCGTCGTTCTTGGCCAGGTCCACCACCATAGCCTCTTCCTCCGCCTTTTCCTTGGCCTTTGCCTTGGCCTTTTCCCCCGTCTCCGCCCTTCGCCTTCCAATCGGAAATCCGCTGCTCCTTGGGCTTCTTCTCGGGGTGGGCGGCGAAGTAGGCCTTCTTGTCCGCCTCGTACACCTTGCACTGACGGTGGTCGTGTGCATGGTTGTTTCCCTTGCCATAACAGACCCAGCACCCGTCGTGCTGAGACCTGTACTCTCGGAACGAGAGCGGTGGGTTCCCGATCCTCCTTGGCTCTCTGCTCTTCTTGGGTCCCAGCTGGCTCCATCTGGACCGATCCTGCCCATGGCTCTTCACGTTGTGCGCCACAAACGGGAAGAAATGGGCTTCCTCGTGATCCTCCAGGGACCCAGTCCAGTGGTCTTGGCCACTTCCACTACCATCCTCCGCGGAGTTTGCAGTGTCCTCCTGGATCTCCCGATGATGGCGGTCTTCTCGGTGGCCTCGTTGTCCATGACCATGTCGATCCTGCACGTGGGCATCGTTCTTCGCATTGAGCTTCAACTCCACCGTGATGTACTTCACGATCCCGTCCAGGCTCATGCGGGCGAAGATGACTTGCATCCTCAGCGGCTCCCCGCGCCTCCACTCCACGTTGTTGAGGCGCAGCAACCTTTGCCCCATGGAGTCTCCGAATACCTCCACGTACACGGCGTTCTTCAGTCCCAACATCCGGCTGGGCTCGCCCAGGTTCCTCCTGAAGAACTCCATGATACCCGCATGGGTATCCTCCGCCGCCATGATCCTCACCGCCACCCGCTTCTTGGCGCGCTTCTTCTCCTCGTCCTCCACTCGCCCCTTCCAGTTGCCAGGGAGGACGTCTTTCAGCAAGTGGCGGATCTCACTGGCCTCGTTCCAGTCTTCCACCAGCTTGAGGCATCTGCGGTACTTCCGCAGATACCGGTTCCACTCCTGGACCCGCAACTCACCGCGGTCCAGCGGCAGTGGGATGGACCACAGGTCCTCCAGCTTGTGATTCGGAGCGTCCACCCGCTCCTCATCCTCCAACCACTGGAGGCAGGCCTGCTCCGTACGGATCAGTCCTTCCCGGATCTGATCCCGCAGCTCCTCCTTCAGGTCCTGCGCCAGCCGGTGTGGGAATGTCCGGCATACCCACTTGTCCCGCGGCGCTCCCCGCATCTCGCCGACGACCTCCTCGGCGAAGTCCTCCCAGTCCAGGATGAAGTCATCCAGGTTGGACGGGTTCCCGTCGTAATAGAGGATTTTGATTCCCCTGAGGTCGTCAATCCTGATGGCGTCTCCGACGTCTCCAGCCACCACCCCGCCGAGACGGATACCACCTGTGGCCGGGGGGTGTGAGTACACTCCCCGTACATCCCTCTCCTCCATGGAGTGCGGTCCAGTTGGGCCTGAACCCATGGGGTTTGGAATGCGGGAAGGACTTGCTCCATCGGCCGTCCATATCCCCGTATTGGGGTCCTTCGCCCACAGCTTTCCGCTTGGATGGCCTCGACCATGTCCGTCGGCGCTTCCCATGGTTCGCCCCTGCATGGTCTGGTTCTGGATCTCGATCTTCTCTTCCGCATAGACTACCATATTCGTCGTGATGGGTACATCCTGGGCGGCATGGGACATCTGTACCGTCAGGCTCCTCGGGTCCGTGGTTACGTGCCCTTCCCGCATGGACCCAGCCGGTGCCGTGTGTTCCCCGAGCATTGTGGATTCGCTGAACATGGGAACAAACGGCAGCGCACCCGGGTCAACACGCGGAGGCGCGTATGGTGCCTCTGCATGGCCGCCCATGGGTTTCTCCATGGCGCTCCTGAGGGTCTTAACCCGCTCCACCAGCTCTACCGCGGCTGGCTTTGCCGGGAGCTCCGGACCCGAGGCGAGGGGCTGTAGCTCCTCTAGCCTTTTCAGGCGTCCCGACATGTCCTCCACCAGGTGGAGGAGGCTGTCCACCACTCGCTGCTGCTTTTCCAGGGCCAGCTCCAGATTCTCCCGGTACCGGTCCCGTTCCGCTCGCAGCTCCTCCATTTCTTTCTCCGCGGCCGACTGGTCGTCCAGGATCCCCGCGACGTCCTCCCCTAGACCATCCTTGGCGTTGTCCAGGCGGTCAAGACGATGCACGATGGCGTCCATCCCCATCTTCGGGTACTTGCCCATGAGGAAGGACACGTGCTCGCAGTGGCACGCAGCGTGCTTTCCGCCGGATTCAGCACATCCCGTGGTTCCCGGCACCTCAGACTCATCGCCCATGGGCGTATCGCCTATGGCGTCCGTCTCTGGTCCCGTGTGCCGGGGCACAGGTGCCGTCCGGGCCCTGGCTGGCCTCTCCAAGCCCTCGGCGTCGTGCTTCAGGGCGGGCTCGGGGGCCGTATGCGCCCTGGCGATCGGCGCGGACATCTCTGGCTCCGAAGGTGGCTCGTAGGCTGTCCGATAGCCCTCTGAGTGCCCCTCGGATTCCCACAGCTTGACCGGGCTGGGGTCCGTGTCCATAGCCCCGGCGTCCCTTGCCGCGGACTTGGGTGACCCGCGCTTCCGGTAGCACCGGGCCGGTCCTCCAATGCTGCCTGAATGGCAGGCCTCATCAGAGTCCTCCGCGGCGGAGCGGAGGTTGCATGCCTTTCGGCAGCGACGCTCACACATGGAGACCAGGTCCTCCATGTCACGTCCTCCTCTTCCCGAATGTCGTACTTCTCTTCGGGCTTCAACTTCCGGAGTTCGCCATGCTCTTGAACGTCTCGGTTCTTCTATGGCTCCAATCTCCGGCGTGGTCTCCACCGAGTCCACAATACCCACCCGGGGCGTACTTGGGCAGGGCTCATAAGGGCCCAAGTCCCCGGGTCGGCGGTTGGTAGGGGCAGCAGGTAAGCCTCTGCCACCATAAAGAAGGTCCCTACCAGGACCGGCCCCCGCTGTGCCCCTTCCGCCTGTTACCCCTGCTGATTTACTCCGGATCAACGATTGCATTTCTCAAAATCCTCAAAGTCCAAGGTCCAAAATCCAAAAATATAGAAAATGTAATCCTCCTTCAACCCTGAACAGCAACCAGATCCCACAAATACAGCAATAGCCCAATTCACAATCCAAATCAGGCTGCGGGCTTCCGTTCAGCACACCGGTCGTCTCACGGTGGCGGGCATGTTCAAGAATTGCACCAAAGAAGAAAGCCCTGAAATTGGCATATGAACACAAATAAAGCAAAGTTGGGGAAAGAGGTAAACATACACATTCACAGCCATAAACCCCTCATTCCCTGGACTCAAGACCTTCCCTTGACTCACCAACATATTGCCCTGAACCCGGTCAAATGAGATGACTGAATGCCATGTGTCACAAGTCATTACACAAACCCCAAAAATGTGTTCACTCCCAAGCCTCTAAATCCTAGCCCAAAAGGGGAGGTGGCGTGTCATGGCCTAGAGTGGCACTCAGGACCATGCCCTACCCTGACATAATCTTGGTTGGACTTGGAATTGAATGGGCTTAGAGAAATGACCTATGAGTTTGAACTCATAACATGCCAAATAACTGCCAATTCACACCATATTGGCCATATATCACATATATGCTCAAAATTGAAGTTACCACTTATCCGAAGGCTCAAATCATGCATGGAATCGAAGTCTAATATTCATGGAGGATATAGACCAAAGATCAATGCCACTGTACATCCCCACCTTACCCTCGAAACCCCTTCGGATATGGGCGCCACGCACTGCCCAAGTCAGCCCATGATCTTGAGACCAATTCCTGTAATCCTTCGTGCGCCAAGCCAAATGGAGTACGCGATCCGGCATATGGTGGTGTTCAACTCCAAAGCATATGCTAACATATGAACAACATACCATGGTTCGACTTCCCATAGGCTTCTTGCTGTTCGCCGACCAGGTAAGTACACAAAACGCAAAAATGAGCAAAAATTGAGGTCAAAAACATGAAAGTATGACCAAATACAAAGTTGTCATGATAGTATATCTCTATGCTCACCCATGATATCTGCTCATGGTTCAATACACAAATGATTGGAACCGTTTGCGAACAATTCCCCCACTTGGATCCCCAATCAGGCGCATGGAGATACCTTCGCCACTAATATCTACATGCCCTATGAAAATGGGAGTGCACCCATGGATCTCTTTGTCAAACATACCATGAGCAATACATACGCGGTAGACTTGGTCTAGCGCTTTGAATTCCACAATTGGGATATGGGCAAGGCCCTTGTCACGTGTGGCTCCCCATCTCTTCGGCCACACGAAGATATATAACATGGGCGTGAGCATATCGAAGCACATACCATGCATATAGCACATACCCTCAATAAGTGGCTCCCACCATGGTATGCCATGCCCCTCCATGGACATAACTTCACGTTAAAAATACGTGGGAACCCAAGGAAAGTATCTATGCAACCCCAACACTCATGCGGTACACTCGAAAGTCGCATTAAAATATTCGGTCGCACGGTCCAAGAGTTATATATCACTTTCTACCCTCTTGACCCTTATCCCTTGTTATACCGGGCATGTGTACACACCAAAGGCGTTTGATGCTTCTTGAATTAAGTTGAGACTAAGGCGCTTGCAACCCAACCTTCCTTATTCTCTTTCCTCACACTCGCGCGTAGATATGGTCCTTCAAATGGTCCCACGATTCACTTTTGTTTCCCTTATATCTCCACGTCAAATGGGTGGCAAGTATAAGGGAAACCTGATTCGGGCATAGGGAAAAGAGTATGACCACTCGGAGAAGTCCAAATCAAGTGCGGCGATGTCGAGGTCGAAAATCCGATTTCGACATCGCGAAAAATTCAGATTAAAATTTCGAGTGCTCATTTAGAAAATTGCGGAAGCAACGAACCCTTTGCTGATGAAATCTGACCCTTCAACAGAGTATCCGCCAAAATATCTGCAAATAACAGTTAACCAATCGGTTAACGCAAAATCGCGATCCAACTGACGGTCGCCGATACATTGACCATCAGAACGAAAGGCTGAAAAATTACGGGAACATCATGATAATAAAACCCTGTTGATTCCTGATATTCTGATATATAAATCTCAGCTGGCGGCGCCTCGGTACTGAATATGGCCGCTCATAGCCGGAATGGCCAAACCTATCACACTATCACATCGGGTTAGGTCAGGTGGATGGGAGAGTATGATATCGGCCAATGGCGGCTTGCCGGCACATAGATACACACCCCAAGTGACCCCAAGATGGCCACGGGGGTCCGAACCGGCTTCACGGTGATCCAACACGGAGACCGCGGGAGGCTGAGGCGGGGGCTGGGCCGGCGTGCTGAGGGGAAAGGGAAGTGCAGCCCAGAGGGCCAGTAGGTCAGGGAGGGTCAGGGCTGGCTGGGACAAGGTACTTACTACGTCTTCCGTCGCACGGCGACGAGCGGCTGCAGTGGGGTGGGCCCCACCCAGGTCAGGGGTGGTGTACCAGAGGCCCGACAGCGTGAGGATGTCGCCCATGTCCGCGGCCTCCGACGTGTAGTGAGAGTCCCAGGTACAGCCCAGTACCGGTTGTCCTTGACCGTCTAGTAGTACGCCGTCTCCCGTGACGGTGGTGGCTGGAGAGGGGGCTGCGGCTCGGAGGAGGAGGGACTGGGCATGGCGTAGGTGGAGGAAGGTCGCGGGACACCGGCTGCGGACGTGGCGCCAGAGTTGGTGCTCAGTGGCGCCGCAGGATTGGCACTCCATGGAGATGTTCGGCTCTGGGGGCGGCTGCAATTCGAGCACCCGGTACGCGAGGGCGCGCTTGATGGCGCGCGTTGGTGCGTCATCGGCTTCAAGCATCGCTTGGAATATCGTGCTGTCCGGGCGGAGGAGATGAGCCCGACGGCCAGAGAAGTAGGCGGTGGCAGTGGCGACGTCGTAGGCTGCGTTGAGGCCCAATTGCGGTTCCACGAGTAAGCCACCGCGGTAGTGTAGGACAAGGGGTGCGGGGAGGAGGTGGGGCAGGGGTACGGCCCAGGGGGTGGGGCGAGCGGCCCCGCGGGCAGCCAACTGATGGGATTCTCTGTTGAGGACGGCCAGGAGGTGGGTGGCGTGGCTGTCATGATGCGCTTGGACCCACAGTTCCACATGGGAGCAGAGACGGAGGAGAGTGGGGGCAAGGCGGCGCCACAGAAGCTTTAGGATGGTGAGTTTCGGGGGGAAGCGCGTGTGGGCGCGCAGCAGGGTAGGGGTGCTGTCCATGGCGGTAGTCAAGTGGCCTGACCACTCGCCGAGAAGGTACAGGCCAACCAGGTGGGCCAGCCACTCAGCACCTGCAGGGGTGACCCACATGCGGATGCCGAACCATGCCCTGAGAATGATACCTCGGCCGGGGGCGAAGAACACCATGCCACCGCCGCCGTCACAGTGGCAGAGCGCGGCATCGGTGGCGAGTATTAGGCTGGGGTACGCATGCAGGACAGATGGGGAAGTATCGCTGTGGACGGGCATGGCGCTGATGGCAGGGTCGGGGAGGAGGGAGACCTCAACCGATAGTTGTTGGGCTGCAGCGCGGAGGGGGCTTGCCTCGCTGCCGGGGAGGCTGGTCTCAGCCAGATATCGCGCAGAGCGGTGCGCGAGTAGGGACCTGGAGCTGGTGGCCTGGGTGTACGTAAGGAGAAGAAGGCACGCTGAGCGGAGGGGCGGGTGCGGGCAGCCGGGGCCGCCGTAGCTGAGGGGGAGGGCGAGAAGGGCTCTGGATGTCCAGCACGGGAGCCCCAGAACGTGGCGGTAGTACGCCCGCAACTGGATGGCAAGGTCCTCCATGTGCTCTGGTGGTATCGCTACGCCAAAGGCGATGTAGTCCAGCTGCGAGAGAATGAAGGCCCACAGGGAGCGTAGGACCAGAATCGTAGTGGTTGGGAGGGACTCTATGCGGCGGCGCATGCGCGTGACTTGCTTGGCAAGGTTGGCATAGGCGTCTGGGGGCTTGAGGGCATGGGACAGTGGGATGCCCACGATCGTGGGGGTGGCTTCTGAGGTCGGTGTGAGGTAGTACGGCACGGTGGACGTGATCTGGTGGAGGCCAGAGTCGATGAGTTGGAGGGCGAAAAAGCGGACCTTGTCCATGTGGACGAGGCCCCTCTTGGCCACGGTGGCGCGGGTGCAGTGCCTCGTCAGCTCGACCAGGGAGGGGAGCGTAGGCCTAAGGGGGCGGCGGTCGTCTGAGTAAGACAGGTTGCTGACTGGGACGCCGGTTGGGCCGGGGGGCACCTGTACTTCTGGGGTGAGCGGCAGGCTGCCACTGACGACGAGCTCTCCTACCTGGTAGGTGTCTCCTGACGGGTTGTCCCCCTGGTTCCATCCGTGACGTAGGGCGGGGCAAAACCGTCCGCCGTCAGCGGGTGGATGCGGGGGCAGCCGTAGTACTTGACAGCCCAGGACCCGAAATCCCAGGGGAGCTGCAGGATGCCGTGCAAGTGGGTGCAGTCCTCCCGCTGCTGGCGGAGAAAGGCGTCCGCCTAGTCACCGTCGGTGATGGCTGCGGAGCTGTGGCGCTCTAGGCTGGCAAAGACGGCGGCGCGGAGCGCGAGGGTGAGGAAGGCGGGGCGGATGTCGGACCAGTACGCGAAGGCGTCCGGGGGAAGTGTGCCTGAGATCTCGAGGGAAGGGACCAGCTTGTCACGGGCGGGCCAGGACTCGGCGCGGGTGAGTGGAGACGTTAGTTTGACGGGCGCGGTGGGCCTTGAAGAGGTGGGGGAAGGGTAGATTTTTGTCAATGCCCATCATGACGGAGTCGAGAGAGAGGGAGTCCGCACCGGCGTCGACCAGCTGAAGGTGGCGCTGAACGCCCTGGACTCCCCCGCGGCGTAGGTGGTGCAGGAGCGCCTGTGGGCACTGGTCGAGGCCAGCGAACAGTAATCCTGGGGATGTCACTGAGGCGTAGCAGGTTGGAGGGGCAGCACAGGGCACCTTTGGTTGCTCCGGTGATGGCGGTGGACCGTCATCTGGACGTTCAACACCATGGCGGGCGGCGGTGGCAGCCGCGAAGTCTCGGAGGTCGGCCATCTCTGCGTTGGTGTGTGGAGTCGAGCGGCGGCGGAGGTCGCGCAGAATGTGGTCAACTGGTTTGGGGTGGGGGATGAGGTGGCGGGCTGCAGCCCAGAGGGACTGGTGGAACGCTTTGGGGCCTACTGGATAAGACGCCAGCCAGCCCCAAAGGAGGTCGATCAGTGCCGCGAGTCAGGGCAGGGTGCCGGGGGGAGAGTGGCGCCAGCGAATCATGCGCCAGCTGCGGATGTCTGCCAGGCTTTCCAGGGGTTTGACTGAGACGAGAAGGGGCTTGTGGGGCGTGGGCGAGGCGAGAACATCTGCATCTCTGATGGATCGCGCTCCCTTGACAAAAACGTGGTCAATGCAGGTCGCCTTGGGGACACCCCAGAGCTGGAGAAGGGGTCGGGGTGTCGGCTGGGAAGGCTGGGCGAAAGCGGAGCATGCATCCATCGCCGCGGCATGCTGCTGCCAGAGGATGACGGGTACAGTTCCGTGACATGCTGAAGTCTCCTCCCACCAGCTCAAGGGCTGCTCGGAGGTAGGTGGCGAGGGTGGTGAGGTTGATGAGAACGGCGCGGCGGGATTTAGAGTCCAGATCGGGGTGGATGTGCACTGAGGCGAGCAGGAGGAACCCCAGGGTGTGGTGGCGGACGGTGGAGACGAGTAAGTCAGGGGCATCATGCTCGATCTGGGGTGGTGTGGCTGGGTGCTGGAGGGACCGGCGCCATCCAAGCACGAACCCTGTACCACAGCCTTCGGCGGAGCTGGAGTGGCAGGCGAACATTGTGGGCATGGCCTGGAGTAGGGGCTCAAAGGTCCATACCTCCTGGAAGGCGAAGGCGTCAACCTCCAGGGCGAGGAGGGTGTGTACGACGAAATGCACATGGGATGCGAGGCCCCAATCCTCCAGGACAGGAACACAAGTCCAGCATGACGGCGTAAGTTGAGGGGGGAGAGTTCCATGGACAGCAGGTGGCGGGCCCAGGGCGGGGAGGGGAGCAGGAGGGAGTGATCGGGGTGAAAGCAGGGGTTGCCAGGGCGTACTGGGGCTGAGGGCACACCTTGCAGGAGTGATAAGCCGGGTGGACGGACGTAGGACCGTTGGGCGATGCTGGTGGTCAGTTGGGAGGAGCCTGGGTTGGAGTGAAGGCACACAGCGTTGGGGAGGTGGAGGACGGGGGCAGGGTCGAGGATAGCCACGGAGGGAGGCTGGGGACGGCCGCAAGAGGGGCAGAACCACGCCGAAACTGTAGTGGGCAAGAGGGGGGCTGGGGTCAGCCATAAGCGGTGGCCAGGAACGCCATATAGCAACGTGTTATAGTGGGCCTGGGGGGGGGGCCACGGGGACAGATGGGAGGGGCAGTCATCATAGAACCATACCACATACCCGTGAATGACGATGGGGATGCTGACGACGGGGTCGGGGCCATCAACCCGGAGCACGTGGATGGCCTGGAAGACCCGGAGGGCGAAGTCGTGGAGGACGCGGTAGCGCAGCTGGGGCGGCAGGCAGGGCCTCGGCGGGGCAACGGAGGGAGGTAGGGCGGCTGTGAGGCGGGCGACGAAAGTGGCGGCGTGCACTGGCAGAGGTGAATCGCTGGGCGGAGGCAACAGGACGCGGTCCTCGCTGCCGCAGAGGGGGCAGGTGGAGGCGGTAGTGCCGTGCTTTGTGATGGTGCCACACTGCCAGGAAACTGTGGGGCAGGGGCCTGGGCGAGGGGGGTCGATGGCGATGAGGCAGGAGGCGTCAGGCGGCAGGTCGTGGAGTAGGGAGCGGGCTGTGGCCGCGAGGCTTCAGGGTTCGCAGGGGCGGGGGTAGGCTACAGCACAGTCCAGTGCAAGTTGGGTGAGGAAGGTGGACGAGAGGGCGCCGGGGGGGAGGCAGTGCGGGAGGGTGAGTCAGTTGACTCGGGAGCCGTGATAGGGGGTAATGCGGTGGGACGTGTGGGGGGCTTCGCGGGTGAGGCGGAGGGTGCTGTACGCTCGAAGAGGATGGCGGGGGGGGGGCGGGGGCTGTGGATGAACTGGCAGAGGTGGCAAAGCCTGGGGGGGGGTGGCTGGGGGGCGGGGCGATGTCGGTGTGGGTGGCTTTGCGGCGGCTGGGATGATTCCGGAGTTTCTTTTTGGGGGGCGGCTTGACGGGGCTGTCGGGGAGGAGGAAGGGCTCCCCTTCTGGCTGTGCGAGAGTCCAGGGTGGTGGTGTAGTGGGAGTGGGGATCAACGTAGGTGCGAGTGGGGGCGCTGGCGAAGAGGAGCCGGAACTGCTCGTTCGGAACGGAGGCGAGGTGTGAGCCGTCGCGGAGGGCTTGGGTGGGGATGGCTATCGGTGCACCGATGTGGTGGGTGAGGGCGCTGGAAGCCTGTGTGGCATCAGGCACGTGCCGGAGGCCGCGGAGGCGAATGATCTGAGGTGTGTCCACGAGGGAGGGGGGCAGCAACCCTGTGGAGACTGTGGGGGGGGCAGCGGGGGGGAGGGCCTTGGGCGGGCAGGGGAAGGCGCCTGACGGGAAAGGCACGAGGGGGAGGGGGGTCGGGGTGCTCGTGGGAGGCAAAGGCGGGAAGGGTCCAGAGGTGCGGCGCTCAAACCAGGCGTACGCCGCCGCGGGGCCTGACGTGGGCTGTAGGGCGGTCCGGACCTCTGATACCAGCTGGTCGAGCTGTTGCGGACGGGTGGTGCCCTGGACCGCTACCGAGACTGCTACACGGAACGAGACGGAATCCCGGACAGCCAGCAGCAGGTCCGTCGCTTGCGGGGGCACCACCGGGGGGCGGGCGGCGAGGAGGGTGGCCGCTGCCGACGACCACACCAGGCCGGGGTGATTGGCAGCCGCGTCCACGAGGGCGTCAAGGAATTGAAGGGCTGTGAGGCGGTCGGACTCAATGGCGGAGGCACCATGGATGTCCTCGACTGTGGCGATCAGGTCGAGGAGATTGGGTTGCAGGGTGGGGCGGAGGTTCGTTGGACAGCCATACCAGACCGTCTTGACGGCAGAGGCCAGTGATCGCCCGCTTTTCACTAAGCAGAGCGTGGTAAGGGCGCCGTCGGGGATGGCCGTGTCGGTGCAGAGGACCCGGATGGACTGGGCCACATGCTTCGCGGGACCGTCAGGGGTGGAGGCCAGCCGCTCGATCTCAGACGTGAAGTTGGTGGCGGAGGCCAGGGTGCTGGGCTGCGTGAGCATCCTCTTCCAGAGTGGTTCAGAGCTCGGGGGTCCAGAGAGTTTGGCTCTCTTGAGGGCCAAGCGGGACAGGACCCCAGGGTACTGCAGGATCTGTTTGTGACGGGAGATCTTAGCATTCCATTGCTGGAGTGATAGCAGACAGGGGGCCGGCAGGCGGGTTTCTTCCTGGGGTAGAATCTGGCAGCGTAGGGCTTTTTTGCGGTGGGCCGTTTGCCAAGTCAACAGCCAGTGTACAAGGGGTACACGGTCGAGGGGTCGCTTGGGGGACTCGTCGCCTGCGAGGAGCATGAGGAATAGGTCTGGGGATGAAGTCTGAAGGGTGTCGCCAAATTAGGACACATGCGCGGCCGCCGCTTGCTGTAGTTGGTGGAGCGCATCAGAGGGGGCCGCAGCGAGGTACGCAAGGAGGTCGGTCATGGCCGCCTGATACGTGCCCCAGTGGAAGTTGAGGTCACGCTGCGTGAGTGTGCCGATATCCAGGGGCGGCAGAGTCTCCACTGCGACAGCCAAGAAGAGGCACAGGGCACCAAACATGTTGTCGTCCGGGTGAAAGGCCTCCACGGGTGTGTTCAACTCGTGGTGGACCACGCTGTACTGCAGCTTGCTGGCGGCCTCGTTCCAGCCCACGGCAGTGGCTGGCCACGCTTCGCCCGGGCGAATGTCGGCGGCGCGCTGGGCAGGGGACTTTGCGGCAAAGGCGTGTTCGGGGGCCATGGTGGATCAGGTCCTGAGTGAGGCACGAGTAGGGGGGAAGTGGCATGGGGCGGAGCACATGGCGGGGGCAGCAGGGCCCCACAGGGCTATTGCACCAGGTACCAGGCAAGCGGGCAACGTGCGCGACAGGGGCAGGCAGCTCGTTTGTACGGGCCTTATGGGCAACACCGGGCACTTGCTAGCTGTCGTGTGGTGAACTATGGGCGATCGTGGGCGGGCAGGCGGCCTTAGGGGTCTGGCTGTGGCGAGGTCACAGGCTGAAGTAAGGGCCGAGGGGCACAGGGAGTAGGGGCAGGCGCTAGGGCAGGGGCAGGCGCAGGGCAGGGGAGAGGAGGCATATGGAATGTCGCAGGTATCGATGCCCGAGGTCTGCGCTGCGGCGATGCGACCGTCGTCCGCAGCCTTCCTTGTCGCTGAGGGGCTGGTGGTTGGCGGCCGCACGTTCTAGTGACCCTGCTCCATGGTGATCAAGTGGTGTGCGGCGCCAAGAGGATGATGGTCTGGTCTACTGACGCACAGGATACCGTGCTGGGATCCGCTAGTGCGGGGTGTGTCCCGTGTGTCGTCGGAGACCAACTCGGGCACGATACCAGCGTGCCCCGGTCGCTGTGTGTGTGGTGGCGTGCGTGGAGGGCTGTACGCGCGCGTGGGGTAGTGTGTCGCCTGGTGCTCCAGGCCCCGGCGGGGAGGCTGGGGGAGCCTGACGCTGAGCCCTCCGGGGGAGTTGCCGGTCCGGACACGCCACCTCCAGGTCTACAGACATGCCGCTGGTCGCCCACTTCTGGCAACAGCAGCAGGTGGCCAACCTCCTCACACGACTGGGGGCGGTCCGCACTCCCTGATTGCGCTGGCACGGGTGGTGCTGCTCTAGGTTGGACCTGCCTCCCACGGCGACGGGGCGGGCGGTTGGAGGGGCCCCAGGGCGTGCTGAGCGCTTCCCTGCCCTGAGGTCTCCCGGACCTGAGGCCCGGGCGGCGGTGCAACTGTCCATGTAAACCGGGGGGCCCGGAGGGCACACCACCCGAGTGACCGCTCCCTTTTTGGTGTCTATGGGGGGGGGGGCCTGGTTGGGGGGTGAGGGTGTCGTGGTCTTTATATGCCCTGCAAATGGTGTAGCCTGGCTCGGTGTTGCTGTGTGGGGTTTGGGTCTGGGCTTGCTGGATGGATAGCGCGGTCCTAATGTCCTCCGCTGCCTTCTGGGTTTATGGGTGTGGTGTACGCCCATAACCCTGGGGTGTGTATGCCGTGTGGTGCTTGGCCTACTCCTCTCACCGGGCGGAGGGTGTGGTGGGTCCTTGTGAGTCCTAAGTGTTCCTGGAAGAGGTCCCCACAGATGTCCTTCCACCTTTTTTGCCAGGTGTGTCTGTGGTCGTTGGAGGCACGGTAGGTGATGACGATGGCTTGCCATCAGGTGGGGCCTGGGTGCACCGTCATGGGTGCAGATGATGTTTGTGGGGGTATGTGGACGGCGTGGGCGGAGCTGCTGTTATGGGGTCTCCCTCCGTTGCTGTGACGACGCCATCCCCTTGGACGGTGCAGAGGAGGTGGTGGCGGTCCGCCGGTAGTGCCCAGGTGGTGGTGGGTTCGGTGATTGAGTGGAGGCGGATGGCCTGGAGCCCTGCTATGATTTCGTCACACCAGAGCGTGCCGTTGTGGATTGCCCATTCTCGCGGTAGGTCCCATAACCCGTTGCGGTCCGGGGTGAGGCGGTGTTGTGGGGGGAGCTCCACTTTGGTGATGGGGTGGGTGAGGGGCTCTTGGTCGGGGCGCTCCTGTGCGGTCGGTGGGGGCGGTGCTTGCAGCATCTCGTCGTCTGGTTGGTGAGGGGCTTTTGCTTCTTGTAGTTCTGCGGTGATGGTGGCGAAGATGTCCTGGAGGTTCGGAGAGGCGGGGGGGTGCGGTGCCGGATCGTCCCAGGTGAGATGGCACCCTGCTGGGTTCTCGGGGTCTTGCTGTATGGTGATGGCGGTGGTGGGGTTGTCTTCAGGCGTTCATCGGTGCGGATTGTCGTCGAGGGGGTGGAGGGTTACGGTGTGGCGGTGTTTCCAGCTGTGGAACGCAAGGAGGAGGTGGAGGCCGTGCCGGGTGTCCCCGGGCGGGGGGGGGTAGGTCGTGGCTGCCGCTTCCAGGAAGGTGTCCATGGTTCCTTCGTAGGTGTCTTCCCAGAGAAGGTCCTCTTCCAGTCCCCACTCGTTGCCGTCCCCTTTCTTCTGCCCCCACCCCTGGAGGGTCGCGTGGTGCGCTCAAAATTCTGGGTGGACGCTTTCGTAGTATTGCTCGGCTTCCATGGGGTGGGCTAGGGTGCTGGCCAGTGTGGCGTGGATGTCCTTTGGGGGGGGTGGGGCAGCGGGGGCTTGGCGGCGCGGTGGGGTTCCTGTTGCTGGTGTTCCGCGTTCTGGTCCTCAGTGGCTGCGGGGGATACGGGGCGGGGTTGCATGGGGTGGTCGGGTTCCTGTGTTTGCTGGTGGGCGTGTGGGCGCGGGGCGGTGGCTGCCAGTAGGTGCGGGAGGACGTCGTAGTCGTCGTCCCACGGGCAGTGGGCTGCAGCTCACGTCCTGTCCGGGGAAGCAAGGGGACGGTGTGGTTGTGGTTTTACGGGGCAGTGTACGGCAGGGTGGGCGAGGTGTGTGGGTGGTGGCTTGCTCGCTCTGCTGTTCTCCGTGACCTCTGACCCTTGGGATGTGGTGTGTTGCGCTTGTTGGCTCGCTCTCCCAGGGGCGTAGTTCAGGTCCCGGGGCGGTCTGCTGAGGTCTAGTGGGTGTTTGGGGGTTTTCCCTATGTGACCTGCTGAGGGGGTGGCGTGGTCCTCGCTGGTGACGTGGTGGGCGACGCTGATAATGCTGGTGGTGAGGCTGCATCCTAACGCCTGCGCTGCTTTGAGACTCGAGGCGGAGCGTGCGACACCCAACCACCTCGGAACCCAAGTAACAAGAAGATACATGCATGCCCTGGGAACGGGATGCCCCAGGAAGTCCGGTGAACCCCTAGGGTTCCGCCCAAAGAGGAGGTCGTGCGCAAGCAGGGAAGGACACCCTCCTGGCGTGAGAGGCACGTCAAACTGGCGGCAATCAGCCCTTCCGGTGCTGTCCGGGGCCGCTTTGTTGGGGGCCACCAGTCAGGTCTGGTGGGATGTAAGGCGCTTCCGCACTTCATGCGCGGAGCCTCTTCCTGTTCGTCACAGGGGCGACGCCAGGAAGAACCATGGGGCGCCTCTCCACGACCTAGTGAACCGACCTACCTACCTCTGCCTCCGCGCTGGGGCGCTGGGCAGCCCCTTCGGATTGTGCAAAGTCCAGGCTCTCCTGTCCCCAAGGTCGGCCACTCGTGGGGGCATCCGCTCTGTCTGCACACAGACCGTTCCGGCAGCTGCTGGTGTCCGGACCTCATGGGTAGGCCTGTCCTGTGCGCGTGGGTGTTGACTAGCCACCTGCACACACTGTCCTCCTGCATGACCGTCCCCCGCGGTGGTTGCGTGGACGGCGGCCGGTGGTCCCAAGGCGGCATAGTTGCGGCGAAGATGCGCCTGGTGAAACACGAAGGCAGGGTCCCGTCTAGGGCTAGCGGGCTCCCTGTTTTGCGCCGTGTGCCGCAGCGCGGATGTGGTTGCTCGCCCTGTCATGAGGGCCCTGTCCTGGCAGGACGCCATGAAGGCGGGGAAGGACTCATCATCATGGAGGTGCTCGTCCGTTTGCAGTCCCTGTCCTGCCGTCCGGGCGGTCATGTTGAAGATTGACTTCAGGATGTCCTCTGACTCTTGGGCTCCGGGTGGTGGACCGTCCTGCATTCCCACTCGCGTCTGGCTCGTTGCAGCACTGGGATGAACACGTTCTTCCTCGGTCGCGGGTTGCGGTGGGCGTGGCCAGCGGCCCCCTCTGCCCGTTCCTCGTGCAGCACAGCTGGGGGACCGTCGGTTGTGTAAGTGGTTCTTTGTCCCCCACCATCCATGCGCCTGGTGCCCCCTGTTGCCCGGACGGCGCATGTCTCCGCCTCCAGCTGGTGGGTGGCCAGTGGCCAGGGCGCCTCCCCCGCGGCGTCCACCGTTCCCAGGGAGGCGGCGGGAGGTGCCTGGGCGTCGGGGCCTGGGTCCGCCGCGGCGCTGTGGTGGGGGTTGTCACCCATGGCTGTGGATGGTGGCGGGTTGGCGCCGCCAGCGAGTTTCCCTACGTGCGCCCCAGGGGTTGGCTGCTGAGGGTCCCTGGGTCTCCCCTCACCCGTGTCGTGCCAGCCAGTCCCCGGTGGTTGCATCCCGAATATCCTCGAGTCCGGTTCTTCATCCGTGTCATAGTGTATTAGATCTCTATCACACTTGTCAATCTGCTGCGCGGACATGACGGCCAGTAGCTCGGCGCGCCGCGAGTCCGGTCTTTCGCAGCCGTTGCCTTCTGCCGTCTCCTGGGGCTTGGCCCTAGTGTACTCCGCGGGGTCATCCTGTCCCGGTCTGGCTGGTGGCGTGGGCAGCGCACCTGCATCGCCCGTGGCCTGTGCCTCCGGGCGAGTATCCGGGTCATGTGGTCCCGGTGGTGTGCAGCCTGCGGTGTCCGTGACTGGCTGCGTCCTGTCTGCGGTGGGCGTGTCAGTCAGTTCAGCCGTGGTCGCCTGGCGGTGCGCCCCTCCCAGTGTTTCGGCTAGTGTCGGTCCTTGCAATTGTGGTAGTCTGAGTTGGGGCCCGTGGCATGCGACCCTGTTGCCGCACCGGCGTGATGAGCATGCGCCGGCGTTGGGGTCAAGGCTGGGCCCCGGGCCGGGTATTTGATTGGTGGCCGTACAGGTGCCGTTGGCTGGGCCAGGGAGTCATGGTGTGAGCAGGTTTCCGGGCTGGTCCGCGGTGGGGTCAGGGGGTGATGCTGCCCATGGGCTGGTGCTGGGTCGCGTGGGGTTTGTTGTCTTCTGGGGCTTGGGGTGGCTGCTGGTTGCGGGTTTGTGGCGCCAGGGGGTCCCTCAGACTGAGCGCTGGCGGTGGGATGTGATGCCGCTGTCACTTGGTGCTGAGTGCTTCCGCTCTCAGGGGAAGGCGCGGGATCACTTCGTTCCCCGGTGGTTGCGCCCTGTGGTGGGGCGCTGGTGGGGTCCCAGCAATGTTGTGGGGTTGGCGGGTGTCTTTGTACCGCACGCTTGGCTGCAGGTTCTTGCCATGCGCTGAGTGGGTCAGCCCGTGATGGTACCAGAGACCCCGCGGCCCAAACTGTGCTTCGAGGCCTCGGCTGCGTCCGAATAGACGCCCTGGACGAGCTGGGGTATCCGGGGTGCTGGTCTTGCCAAGGGAGTGTGCTGGGGTCGGATTCATCCGGTCAGCTCGGGGTGCTGGAGCTGGACCGGTAGTGTGCCGGGGCCTCAATGCTTTGGGCTGCCTGGGCCACGGCCGCATTTCCATAGGTGGGGTGACGGGTGACTGATGGGTCCGTTCGGCCAAAGGCTTAACCACTCCGGGACGAGGATCTGTCTCCACGTCAACCATGACGCTATGACCCTGTCGATGGCGTCAGGGAGGCAGGCCTCCACTGCGGAAGAAGAGGTCTCCCCAATCGTGGCCGTGGGCGTGTCGGGCAAGCCCCATGGCCCATTCCTCATCCCCCACCAGCCGCCCACAGGCGAAGGGGAGGCAGATGGATAGGGCGACTTTGACGGCCCTGTAGTTCTCGACGTTCATGGTGGTCAGGTCCCAGGTGCTCGGCACCTCGCCGGGGAGGTGCAGGCTGCCCCACGGCACCGTGTCATAGGGCTCGTGGTTTTGGGCGTAGTTCGTGGGCTGGTCGCCTGCCGGTACCTGCCAGCGCGCCGGTCAAACGGGGGGGCAGGCATTGGTGGCGTCGAGACCTTCAGCGTCTCCTGTTCCTCGACATCCGGGCTGTCCCTGCCGCCGATGTGGTAGGGGGGGGCTCAGATTTTCTGGATGGTCAGCATCCTGATTGTGGCCAGCGTGAGGTCTTTGTCTTGGGTTTCTCTGGGGAGTGGTCCAGTGCACAGGGGGTGCCGTTGCCTGCAGATGGGACAGTGGTGCATATGGACTACGCATTGGCTGGGAAACCAGTGCCGCGTCTCGGTGCCGCCACAGCCAAGATCATGGCCGAGACGCCCCCACTCGAAGCACACGCTGCACAGTTGCCGCGATCCGCCCCGATGGGGGGCCTTGCCCGTGGGCATCCTGAGGAAAGTGTGAACAGTGGGCAGGGGTTGGCGGGTCCAGGAGCGCACGTGTCATGGGCTCCTGTACCGTAGCGTGTGATGTGGTGTGATGCGTGCTTGCGGCCAGGGCTCCACGGGGTTCCTGGGTACCACGCTAATCTGTTGGCTGAACCGACGGGTAGTGTATGATCAGGTTGTAGTAGGTACGTTGGTTGTCAGGGGCGTGCTGCGCCTCCTGTGTGTATAGTTGGGTGCAATGGTGCAGCTGTGCGTCCACTCGTTTGATGGCTGTAAGTTGCATGTGGCTCACTGTGGCCCTTGTATCGGGGGCATTGTCGGCGAGGACTCGGTAGTGCTCCAGTGGCACCGCCCCCCGTACCACGGCTTCCTCGATCTCCGGTTTCCGCATCAGGCGTCATACCTTGTTGGCCGGTAGAGGTGCCCGGCCCCATCCGGCGTATTGCGTGATGGTGTCCTCCGGTCTCGACATGGCCAGGTGGACGCCGTCTTGGGCCAGTTGGCATTTTGTGAAGATATCCCATCTCTCCGGTGTGTGCACGTAGCATGGGCACATGGTGTACTCGGGCGGTATGTCAACACCCTTCCCGCTGTACCACCTTGCCGCTCTGTTGAGTAGGGGCAGCTGCTCAAGCAGGAGCTGAACTCGCCGTTTTTGTAGGTGTACTGGTAGCAGGGAGGGGTCTACGGCCGAGTAGTACAGCGTCGTTTGTAACTCCTGTTGGAGGCGCGTCATGAGGGTGTTGTCAGCATGGCTCCCCTGGATGTGGGCCATGGTTCTGAGAGGCTGTGGGTAGTGGTACGCCCGCCCCGTGTCATTGTAGATCAAGTCGTCGGGCACCCAGGGTGGCGGCACCCAGGGGTGCGGGATTTGGGGTAGGTGCTGGAGGTGTGTCTGCATGTGGTGGTGTAGTGGGGGCTCGTCCGGGGTTGGTACGTGCTCCGCGAGTTGGTTGTGTGCATGTAGGTCTATGTGTCCGTTGCCTAAGTTGTAGCGATGGAACTCTTGCTTAATTAAGTGTAAGACAATGCGCCCTGGCAGGTTCCGCAGTGCAACCCACAGGTGTAGTGCATGTGTACCCAGGCTGGAGTCGGTTGCCTTGTGCAGTGGGTGTCTGGCAAGGGGCTGTACGATCTGAAAGTCCACTGCTGCGTCACTTACGACCCATAGGTGGTGTGGTTGATCCCGCGGTGCCTTGGAGACGGCGTTAACGCCGTCCACAATGATCACTAGTGTCTTCAGCTCACCGTGAAAAGAGGCCCCAAAAATGGTGGTCCCCGTCTGGTGGTGTTGCCGCAGTTGGCCCGTTTCGTCTGGCCGTAGTTTCAGAGCTGCCCCACCGGCCGCCGGTGTGAGGCCAATAGTGCCGGAGGCGTCCGCAAATATGATGGTGTTCTGGTCGTCTGGCCGGGTCACGTGGCACGGGGACGTCCGTTGATATGTGTGGACGCACGCTCCCCCCGCAGTGGTGGTCCAGGGTGTGGTGGTGGCTGGTGTGATCCGGGGGACGGTGTAAGCCCCGATCCTCTGGTGGATGATCTCTGTCGCCGCCGCATTCATCTGTACGCATTGGCGGTTCCTCCTGTCTCCTTGTATGAGCCAGTTGCGTATGTACTGGAGTAGATACGCCTGTTTCGGGTGCTATGTGGTGCATTCAATGGTTTGTGTCTATGGGACTTCGCGTGAACAACGGTGTTTTGTGGGGTATGCAGGTGCGTCTGGCGTCGTGCTGCGGTGTTTCGCCAGGGTGGGGCGCTTGGTGCTGAATGTCCCTCGGTGGATACGCTACTCTGCTGGGGTATTGGGCTGCCATGTCACAGTGGCTAGCATACCCCCCGGGGCCGGCTTGAAGTGCGTGTGTAGCCACCAGTGCTGTTCCAGAGTAGCATGGGCCGTCGGGGTGTGGTGGTGTCGTGCCAATAGTTGGAGGATGGACCATGATGGAGCCAGTGCATGGGGCCCGCATCGCCAGCACGTGGTGGGTATGCCTGTCGGTGGGTTCTGCGGTAACGGCGGTGGGAAGAACTTGCGTGCCGTGGGTGGGGATAGCATCCATGAGTTGCCCTGTGCTTTGCCCGGCCGCAGTGTGACTTTGAGGGCGTTGAATGCCAGTAGGACGACCACCGGTACTGTGGTTTCCGAAATGTACCCCACCTGATCCGGCGGTTGGTGGTGGGCCTGGTTTCTTTTCAGGGGGGCTCTTTGTTAGGGGCTGTTTGTGAGTGCTCCAGAACAGATTTTATGCTTCACGGATTTCTCCAACGGTGGGTTCTGGGCGACCGGCTGTGACGGCAGCCTTTCGCAGGTAGTTTTCCAGAACTGATTTCTTGGGCCAGTCGGGGTTTTGTAGGAAGGGCCCACATTTGGTTGGCTGTCACTCTCACCAGGTGTAGAGTGGTGCCCACTTGGTCGAGGCTGGTGGCTTCCCCTGTTGGTCCCCCGCCCATATCAGTGTGCAGGACGGCTATGGGGCCTGCCTGCTTGCACCTGTGGTTTGTTTGAATGACATGCCTGTGGTGCAGCAGGAGGAGTTGTAGGTGGTTCCATATGTGTGTTCCCACTGTGGTGGAGAGGCCCCGTTTGTGGAGTATGTACTGGGGACATCTGTTGCGGTGGTGCTGCGCCTCCTGTACTGTTAGTGTGAAGACTTCTCGTACTTCCGGTTCTTGGTTGTGGATGAGGTAATGTATGTGGGTTGCGGTGTGCCCGGTGTATGCACTCTGGACCAGGTGGTCGGTGCCGTCCCCATAGAACAGTGCCGACGCTGCCTGGACCTCTGCGGTGAGGGATGTGGGCCGGTGGCCGTCGATGGCCCACGCACGTCGTACCGTGGTGACAGCGCCTTTCAGCATGTGTTTGGGCGGTGTCAGGTGCAGGGCCTGGAACCTGATGGCCGCATTTAGCACGGCTTGTAGGAAGTACGCAAGGGCCTGGGTGGACGGTGCGGCTATGCGCGCGATCACGAGGGTGCGTGTTGCCTCGCCTTCCAGGTTGGGTGCCAGGGTGACCCCTTCCGGTGTGGCACCCTGTTGAATCCCCAGGTAGGTGACATTGTCTGTCAGGGTCATGGGTGATTCACCGGGGTTGAGAGATAGCGGTGGCGCATTGTGTACTATGGTGGCTGAGTGGACGTTGTGTACCAGGGGCCGGTTGTTTTCCAGGTAGCTGGTAACATCGTGGAGCACCTTTCTGGCTCTGATGTTGTCTGCGGCGTTCCGCAGGGGTGGGCGGGCGGTGGTGGTAACTACGGCCATGTCATCTGCGAATGCCAGTAGCGTGGTCCGTAGGGGGTATGGTGCCACATCGGGGTAGGTGCATTGTATGTAGAAGGCCAGCGGGAGGGTGACCAGCAGGAACAGGAATGGGCCCTCCGCGCCTCCCTGTGGGACCCAACTGGTGGGGTGGGTCCATGAAAACCAAAACCACTTTTGGAAATCCTTGAAGTCCTTTCTTGAATGTCCCGTGATTGTTTTCGAACACACCGGCAACGATAGTGAGAGCAAGAGCACAGACTCCAAAGACTGAATCCATCAATGAAAGCATGAACCATTGTTTCTGCAAACAAATCAATAACATACATCAAAGCAACAAAATCAAATAAATAGACACTCAGTAAATTACACAGCAAACAAAAACAGAGTTCTCAAATGCATGATCGCGATGTCGCGATGTCGCAATGGACTCGACGGATGTCGACGCGAGTTCTGTGATTCCCAAATCCGATGTCGCTAATTCTGTCTCATTTTAATGCAATGTCGACATCCTTGTCCTGTTCTATTTCACTCCCCTCACAAGCTCATGGCAGGGCCATGGGCTGAAGACAAATAGTAGAACAGGACACACATGCATCTGAGACTCAACAACATACTGATCCAGAAAAAAATGGCATGCGAACACAAAGCTCAAGCACAAAAAAACTGAAAACCTGAAATCTGCGCAGCGAAAAAAATATCAGAGATAAGAGGGTGAAGGAGTGAGACTGCACGAAATGAATATTGCCAGTGTGTTCGGCATCCCCAAAATAGGGGGGGGGGTATGCAAAAAAAACAATTTTTTTTTGCTTTAAAAAATTTTTCTGATCCCTGAAAAATTCTGCCCTGCAGTGCAGAACTGACTGACAAAATGTCAACCCACCTGAAGGCAGTGTCACGATTATATCCGGCACCTCTGAATTAGGGGGGGGGGGTCCCGGACCCAAAATTACCATTTTTTTCACGTAAGCGGCGAGAAATGCGTGAAACGGTGTAACCACCACAAAAAAACTGCATTTTCCGGCGCCCCTGACAGTCCGCAGGGGGTTAGGAGTGCAAGATGACGACAAACGTTCATCGCCATCGCATTCAGCACCCCACAAATAGGGGGGGTAATACCCTTCATCACCCGTAGGGGTCCCTAGGGCCAGAAAAGACATTTTCAGCATTTTTGGGGGGGGGTGCTGAATCAGGGCAGAAAACTGCCACCAGCACTGTAATTGAGCCTGCAGGGGGTCTGGTGATGGGAGTCAGACCCCACCATTGTGTCCGGCACCCTCAAATTAGGGGAGGTGGGGGGGTGTGACGTCATTTCTGGCCAATTGTCCCAAAAAGAGCAATTTCAGGGTGCAATTTTGGCTGTTTTTTGCCACGTTTTGCCAAAACCTACCCTGCAGGACCCTGCTGCAGGCCACCAGAGGTCATCTGGTGACAGGAGAAGGTCGTCAGTGCGTCAGGGACCCTCAGAATAGGGGAAGATGCCACAAAATGGACCCCCATAGGGCTCAAAACTGACAAATACTGAATTGTCTACCAAAAGAATCGATTTTTGCCTGATGCCAACCAAAGATCAGATTCTGCAGAGGGCGGGGGGGGTTGCGGTGCCCCGTGGGTCCAAACAGATATCAAAATTCAATTCGGCATGCCCAAAATAGGGGGGTTGGCACCTGGTATAACCCTCCCGGGTCCCGGAGGTGAAAAACACATGTTTCGGGGGGGGGGGGGGGCTGTCAGAATTCTGTGAGCCAACGGGCTGGATTCCTGATGTCGACCAGGAATCGCGCCAAAAATCGGAAATGGGTCAAAATTTGGTTCCGTAAATTTCTAGTGACCCTTTGAGACCCCGTAGAAGCAACCAGAACAATTTCAAGTCTGCTGCAACCGTCTGCAGACCCCTGTGTGTCTCAGAAGAGGACCCCCGTCAGGCTGTCAAAATTCTGCTGCTTGACACAGCCCCACCACTTGACTTGCTAGGCAAACCGCACACATGTGACCCCGCGATGCTGAACAGGTCAATCTCTCCACTGCTGCTGTATATACACCTGTATATACACCACCTGACCAACCGCAACTCTGACTGGAGGGGGGGGGGCAGGGCTGGAGGGGGGGGGGGGGCTGTCAGGGGCTTTTGGGCCGAGACAAACTATCCACCATGGCCAGGACCTTATAGGTCGAGGCCCATCCTCGATTTCCGTGCCGCCAGGGCCTTATTGGCCGAGGCGGTCCCTCTTTTTGACCAGGACCTTAGTGGTCGAGGCCCCGTCCTAAATTACCCTA
Source organism: Eutreptiella sp. 'Long Island Sound 2002' (assembly GCA_964036045.1). Classification (NCBI taxonomy): domain Eukaryota; phylum Euglenozoa; class Euglenophyceae; order Eutreptiales; family Eutreptiaceae; genus Eutreptiella; species Eutreptiella sp. 'Long Island Sound 2002'. Next base: position 53,265,109 of record OZ038380.1, read on the forward strand.
CCCCTCCAGGGCTTTACGGGCCGAGGTGGGCTGTCGTCTGGGCCACGACCTTACGCGGTCGAGGTCTCCGTCGCGGCGTTGTGGACGCACCGTTGTGCCCGCTGCCGCGCCGCTGCGCCCGTTGCTGTTAGAGGGGCTCGTTCGCCGCTTGTTGGCGCGCCGTTGCGCCGCTGCCGCTCGGAGCTGTTGCTGCCGCCCGCTGGCGCGCCCCTGTACCGATGCCGCTGCTGGGTCCCTGCACGCAACAGCAACATCTCCACCTCCACCCTTGGACTCCCACCTATAGCAAGAGGGAGAGAAATGGAAATCAAACACACAACACAAAAGAGCGGGATGGGGATGTTTCTGCAAACAAATCAATAACATACATCAAAGGAACAAAACCAAATAAATAGACACTCAGTAAATTACACAGCAAACAAAAACAAAGTTCTCAAATGCATGATCGCGATGTCGCCATGTCGCGATGGACTGGACAGATGGCGACGCGAATTCTCTGATTCCCAAATCCGATGTCGCTAATTCTGTCTAATTTTAATGCAATGTCGACATCCTTGTCCTGTTCTCTTTCATCCATGGGGTTGTGCCCACATCGGTTTGCACCGCGTGCAGGCAGGTGGCCAGGTACGCCTGTAGAAAGCCTTGAAAAGGAAGTCCCAGGTCCTCCCAGATGGCGTGCAGAAGGCGATGTTGGGTGTTTGAAAATGTCCCCTTGACGTCCACGAATGTGATGATGAGCCTGATGGGGCCCATATCCACCACCGCGTCCTGCATAAAGATTGCTTCCAGTGGTGATCGTCCTGGTATTGCTCCCCACATCGTGGGTGGGATGGCCCGGTATACCACTGGGGCTACCTGTTTCAGGATGAGCATCCGGATGAGCTTCGCCTCCGTGATGGCGCACATGATGGGTCTCCAATTGTCCGGGCTTGTGCACTGGCCTTTCTTGAACAATGGGTGTACTATGTTTGCCAAGTCCGGTGGTATGTCCACCCTCCCTATGGCTATGTCCCAGAGGCGCGCCGCAAGGTGCATCTTCAGGAGGAGTGGGGGTCTACCGTAGAGTTCGACAGGTAGGCAATTCACTCCTGGTGTTTTCCCCGGTTTCAGTTTGTGCAACACCTCATCAATTTCCCGTATGGTGAACGGGGTGCGGTGTATGCCGTGTCGTTGTGTCCAGTTGTAAAGTTTTGGCAGGTGTGATATCAGGTGTATGGTATAGTCGGATAACTCTCCGTCCTCTGCATTGTGCTGGCGTTTGAAGTTGTTCAACACCTCCTCGATGACCACCTTGCAGTCGTTGGTCACTGTGCCGTCCTGAAGGCGCACCGCTCCGAGGTTTCGGTGGCCCGTCTCCCCCAAGATCTTGTCCAGGTGCTTCAGTGATTTGTATGGTTCAGGGTTTTGGAGTCAATTTTGCTGTACCTGTGCCAGGTCTTTTGCTCGACGTTCGTGCCACTCCCTGAGGTGCCGTCATGTGGTTTCTAGCCGCGCCGCAATGCGCAGGGTGTGTTGTTGGTGTTTGGTGTCGTGGGATTGGATTGCCGTATGTCTATCCCGCTTATCACACCATATGGCATCGACCATGGAGCGTAGGTCCCAGTGTTGGGTCGTAGTCTCCTGTTCGTGACAGACCCCCCCGTGGAGGCCGCACGCCGCTGCCGCTTGTCTCATGGCGAGGTTCAGGTCTGGGTCGCTCTGGTGGCCGAGGATGCGGTCCACTGCATGTGCGGTAGTATGCCATCCACTTGGGTGTGTCGTATTCCTCCGGGGGGCGGATCAGGGGTTGCGCATCTTGGTCCATGTTGTCCGAGGGGGTCGGGGCAACCTGCAGCACCTTGAGCTGTACCTGCAGTGGGCGGTGTCCGGTGACCTTGGATGGCAGGCGGTGGTACTTTGTCCGTGTTACCTCCATGTGTGTGTTTGGTCCGCATAGCATAGGTTGATTGTTGAATCTGTCGAGCCCGGCTGTGGGAACCGGTGCGACGCCTGGCCCCGTAGGGAGGCTGTGAGGTCTTGCAGGTCCAGGTGCTGGATGGCAATCCCTACGGCTGTATCCTCCGGTGTAGGTCATCCCCCGCGGTCGTCCATTGTGGGGGCGGCATTGAAATTTCCTATGATGACTGTGGGCTCCATCATGGCCAGTTGTTGGTAGGCCTGCATGAGGCGCTCGAGGAAAGTGTCCCTGGCGTCACCGAATGGGACATGCACGTTGTTGACATTGAGTTGCCAGGTTGGGCCCGCGAGTACTTATGCCGCTAGGCAGCCTTCAATGCATTGGTGTCGGTGGACGTGGACCTGAACCCTGTGCTTGTGGGACATAGGTACTCCTCTTACCCAAGTGGGCTGGTATTGGTACCCCGTTCTGGTGAGGTTGGGGGTGAGGTTTGGGGTGTCTGTGCGGGTCTTGGGCGCCTGATCCTGCCATTGCATGGCGTTTGGGTCATATCCCGCAATGATGGGGATGTCTTGAAGGTCCGAGGCCTTGGCCGGGTCGTACACGACTCCAGATTCCTTCACGGTGTATAACGCTCTTGTTTGTGCCGTACTCGGTACATTTCAACTTTTCCAAAAACCAACAAAATCCAGAAAGCGTCATTTTGCCGAAGGCCTTGGCTTGCCTGAATTTTCAACCTCTTTGACCGCTCTTTGGTTCTGCTTGTTGCGCTGACCCCACTTGAGTCGTCTCCCTGCGTGTTCACCCTTGCACACTTGCACAACGCTCAACACGTACTTGAATCCCGGTCTTGTTCACTGCCGGTGCACTGCACGGGCCTTCATGTCCTTGACGCTGGGCTCTGCATGCCAGCTGGCCTCGCATGCAGCATTGTACTTCGACGGCAGCCTTGTTATACCCATATTTATATGGAGAGGGGAACTGGAAACAAACACAACATCGCAAATGATGCACTCGTAAACGGGGTGTAACCGCAACAACAAACAAACATTGCAGGTGATATTAAATAATAAGAAACCAACAAACAATCATCAAAATCCACAGAATCCCTACGGATCTTGATCCCTGCCACTCTGGCGATTGCCTTGGCCAGGGGCCAAAGGCGCGACCGCCGCCAGGGCCTCCATCCCTGTCCTAGTTGCCCAGGCCAGCCTATTACACTCCCCTTCTAAGACACGACACGGAGCGTTGAGAGTCTGATACATAGCCAAGACTAATGCCTGGCCTGGGCAATTCCCAAACAAAGGCATACCTCTGGGCGTGGGGGCGGGCCGCGGCTGCATGCCTGTTTGCAGAGCTGCAGTCTTGGTGGTGAACTTTTTGCTGGCCTTTACACCGACGGCGTCCGGCTTCTGGGGGTTACTGATTGGGGCTTAAAGGGAGCTACTCATGCTCGACCATGCCCGTTGCATGCGTCCTACCTGGACCACTTCCGCCGGCACCCCTGTCATAGAGGCTGACCCTTACGCGTACCCACAACCACACACAGCACGCCACCAAGCATGCACTCATCCGCCAGTGGGTGGGGCCTCCAACCGGCAATCACAGACACACACTGCAGCGTACCACCCGCCCATCTACTTCACACCCAGCAAATGTAAGCACCTTTGCCCTGTTGTGCTGACGCCTGTAGTACTGAACAAAAAAGGCTCCACAGCGACATACCAGGGCAAGAGTGCATATATATTCCATGCGAACATGCCAAACAGCATACTTTCTGGCGCTGTCGGCGCCTCAGTAACGAGCTCAAAATTTACATATCCATTGTTCTAAATGGAGCGCCCTCCATTCGCGCTGGCACTGCTTTTGGCGCCCCTCCCTGCAGACTGGACTTCAGTGTCCTCAGCGGCACGACTGAATAGTGCCTGCGGGCGCCAGTCTTCAGCGCCCTCGCTGGCGCACACCTTCAGCGCCCTCGCTGGCGCACTCCTCAGCGCCCTTGCTCGCGCAATCCTCAGCGCCCTCGCCGGCGCAATCCTTCAGGATCCTGGCTGGAGCATATACAGCAGCCAACACTATCATTGTTCTGGGACACTCCTTCACGCGTCCAAGCACAGCAGAAAGCCAAAGCGGCCAAAGGAAATAATGAGGCGCACCAGAACGCGCCCGGGAGGCCGGCCCGCCCGACCCGGCCAAGAAGAGCAAGCACACGCACACACGCGCGGAACCCGGTCGTGGCGTCCTCCGACCCGCAAGAGGGGGTGTTGGCGTCCACACGAAACAGCCCCGGTGCACCTGCCGAGTCCCCCGTCGAAAGACGGACAGTCTGAGAAACCGGACGCGTCAGTGACCGGGTCCACAGACGCCAACCACCGCAGCGCACGCAGCCCAAGACCAACGCCGGAGGGACCCGCCAGGGACAACCCCATCGCGGGGCCCCGAGCGGGTACAACGCGGAGCGAGCCCAGCGCCTCCGCCTCGGCGGGGGCCAGCGGCAGGCACAAAGATCCCGGTTCTCGGCCGGCGTCCGCGTGCCCCGCGCAGCGGCCCAGTATAGCCGGGGGCGCAAGCCCCCGGGGTGGGGAAAGGCACCACGGCGACGGGAAAGCCGACCGGAGCACCGAGAGCGACAGGACCGGACGAGGCGCGGCGCACCACGCGGGGCCACGAGGCACGCCAGAGAGGCACGCCGCCGGCCAAAACCAAGGCACACAGACAGGTGCCAAGCAGCGCTGGCCGCCTGGTTCGACAAACCCGGAGAGCGCGCACAACACGCAACGAACCACGGCACACGAACAGGTGCCAGGCAACAGCCAACTCAAACACCAAAAACCCCAGCCACGAGTGGCGGGGCGCAGCCCAAACCCGAGCCCGAGCACACACACCCACAACGCACATCCCAGCCAGGAGTGGCGGGGCGCAGCCGAAACCCAAGCCCAAACACACACACCCACACCGCGCACCCGTGCCAGGAGTGGCTGGGTGCAAGCGGAGCGCGCACACCAGCACACACACAGCCCAACACCCCAGCCAGGAGTGGCGGGGCGCAGCCGAAGCCCAAGCCCAAACACACACACCCACACCGCGCACCCCAGCCAGGAGTGGCGGGTTGCAAGCGGAGCGCGCATACGAGCACAAACACAGCCCAACAACCCAGCCAGGAGTGGCGGGGCGCAGCCAAAAGCCGAGCCCAAACACACACACCCATGGCGCGCACCCCAGCCAGGAGTGGCGGGGTGCAAGCGGAGCGCCCACACCAGCACACACACAGCCCAACACCCCAGCCAGGAGTGGCGGGCCGCAGCCGAAACCCGAGCCCAAACACACACCCCCACGGCGCGCACCCCAGCCAGGAGTGGCGGGGTGCAAGCAGAGCGCCCACACCAGCACACACACAGCCCAACAGCCCAGCCAGGAGTGGCGGGGCGCAGCCGAAACCCGAGCCCATACACACACACCCACGTCGCGCACCCCAGCAAGGAGTGGCGGGCTGCAAGCGGAGCGCCCACACCAGCACACACACACCCCAACACCCCAGCCAGGAGTGGCGTGGCGCAGCCGAAACCCGAACCCAAACACACACACCCACACCGCGCGCCCGTGCCAGGAGTGGCTTGGTGCAAGCGGAGCGCGCACACGAGCACACACACAACCCAACACCCCAGCCAGGAGTGGTGGGGCGCAGCCGAGACCCGAGCCCGAGCACACACACCCACAACGCACACCCCAGCCAGGAGTGGCGGGGCGCAGCCAAGACCTGAGCCCGGGGACACACACCCACACCGCGCACCCCTGTCAGGAGTGGCTGGGTGCAAGCGGAGCGCGCACACGAGCACACACACACCCCAACACTCCAGCCAGGAGTGGAGGGGGGCAGCTGAAACCCGAGTCCAAACACACACACCCACGGCGCGCACCCCAGCCAGGAGTGGCGGGTCGCAGGCACAACGCCCACCCCAGCACACACACAGCCCAACACCCCAGGCAGGAGTGGCGGGGTGCAGCCGAAACCCGAGCCCAAACACACACACTCACGGCGCAGACCCCAGCCAGGAGTGGCGGGGTGCAAGCGGAGCGCCCACACCAGCACACACACAGCCCAACATCCCAGCCAGGAGTGGCGGGGCGCAGCCGAGACCCGAGCCCAAACACACACCCACGGCGCGCACCCCAGCAAGGAGTGGCTTGGTGCAAGCGGAGCGCCCACACAGGCACACAAACACCCCAACACCCCAGCCAGGAGTGGCGTGGAGCAGCTGAAACCCGAGCCCAAACACACACAACCCCACCGCGCGCCCGTGCCAGGAGTGGCTTGGTGCAAGCGGAGCGCGCACACGAGCACACACACAACCGGACACCCCAGCCAGGAGTGGTTGGGCGCAGCCAAAACCCGAGACCGAGCACACACACCCACAACGCACACCCCAGCCAGGAGTGGCGGGGCGCCGCCGAGACCTGAGCCCAAACACACACACCCACACCGCGCACCCATGCCAGGAGTGGCTGGGTGCAAGCGGAGCGCGCACACGAGCACACACACACCCAAACACCCCAGCCAGGAGTGGCGGGGCGCAGCCGTGACCCGAGTCCAAACACACACCCCCATAGCGCGCCCCAGCCAGGAGTGGCGGGGTGCAAGCACAGCGCCCACACCAGCACACACACAGCCCAACACCCCAGCCAGGAGTGGCGGGGTGCAGCCGAAACCCGAGCCCAAACACACACACCCATGGCGCCCACCCCAGCCAGGAGTGGCGGGGTGCAGGCGGAGCGCCCACACCAGCACACACACACCCCAAAAACCCAAACCAGGATTGTCGGGGCGCAGCCGAAACCCGGGCCCAAACACACACACCCATGGCGCGCACCCCAGCTAGATGTGGCGGGGTGCAAGCTGAGCACCCACACCAGCACACGCACAGCCTAACACCCCAGCCAGGAGTGGCGGGATGCAACCGAAACCCGAGCCCAAACACACACACCCACGGCGTGCACCCCAGCCAAAACCGGGGGGGTGCAAGCGGAGCGCCCACACCAGCACACACACAGCCCAACACCCCAGCCAGGAGTGGCGGGGCGCAGCAGAAACCCGAGCCCAAACACACACACCCACGTCGCGCACCCCAGCCAGGAGTTGCGGGGTGCAAGCGGAGCGCCCAGACCAGCACACGCACAGCCCAACACCCAAGCCAGGAGTGGCGGGGCGCAGCCGAAACCCGAGCCCAAACACACACACCCACACCGCGCAGCTGTGCCAAGAGTGGCTGGGTACAAGCGGAGCGCGCACACGAGCACACACACAACCCAACACCCCAGCCAGGAGTGGCGGGGCGCAGCCGAAACCCGAGCCCAAACACACACACCCACACCGCGCACCCGTGCCAGGAGTGGCTGGGTGCAAGAGGAGCGCGCACACGAGCACACACACACCTGAACACCCCAGCGAAGACTGGCCGGGCGCAGCCAAAACCCGAGCCCAAACACACACACCCACGGCGCGCACCCCGGCCAGGAGTGGCGGGGTGCAAGCACAGCGCCCACACCAGCACACACACAGCCCAACACCCCTGCCAGGAGTGGCGGGGTGCAGCCGAAACCCGAGCCCAAACACACACACCCACACCGCGCACCCCAGCCAGGAGTGGCGCGGTGCAAGCGGAGCGCCCACAGCAGCACACACACAACCCAACACCCCAGCCAGGAGTGGCGGGGCGCAGACGAAACCCGAGCCCAAACACACACACCCACAGCGCGCACCCCAGCCAGGAGTGGAGGGGTGCAAGCGGAGCGCCCACACTAGCACACACACCCCCCAACACCCCAGCCAGGAGTGGCGTGGTGCAACCAAAACCCGAGCCCAAACACACACATCCACGGCGCGCACCCCAGTCAGGAGTGGCGGGGTACAAGGGGAGCGCACACTGCAGCACACACACAGCCCAACACCCCAGCCAGGAGTGGCGGGGCGCAGCTGAAACCCGAGCCCAAACAAACACACCCACGGCGCGCACCCCAGCCAGGAGTGGCGGGGTGCAAGCGGAGCGCCCACACCAGCACACACACAGCCCAACACCCCAGCCAGGAGTGGCGGGGCGCAGCCGAAACCCGAGCCCAAACACACACAGCCACACCGCGCACCCCAGCCAGGAGTGGCAGGGTGCAAGCGGAGCGTGCAAACGAGCACACACACAGCCCAACACCCCAGCCAGGAGTGGCCGGGCGCAGCCAAAACCCGAGCCCGAGCACATACACCAACAACGCACACCCCAGCCAGGAGTGGCGGGGCGCAGCCAAAACCCGAGCCCAAACACACACACCCACACTGCGCACCTGTGCCAGGAGTGGCTGGGTGCAAGCAGAGCGCGCACATGAGCACACACACACCCCAACACCCCAGCCACGATTGGCGGGGCGCAGCCGAAACCCGAGCCGAAGCACACACACCCACGCCGCACACCTCAGCCAGGAGTGGCGGGGTGCAAGCAGAGCGCGCACACAGGCGGACACAAACCCGGACACCCCAGCCAGGAGTGGCGGGGCGCAGCCGGAACCCGAGCCCAACCACACACACCCACACCGCACACCCCAGCCAGGAGTGGCAGGGTACAAGCGGAGCGCACACACAAGCGCACACACACCCCAACACCCCAGCCAGGAGTAGCGGGGCGCAGCCCAAACCCGAACCCAACCACAACCCAGACCCAAACACAAACGCAACGCAACAGTAGGAAGCCAAGTGTCCATAGCCCGGGCACTGAGGCAGCCCGTGCCATGCAGGTGACCAGGCCAAACAAGATCCGGAGACCGGTGGTAAGGCTGCATCCTAAGGCCTGCGCTGCTTTGGGACTCGAGGTGCAGCGTGCGACACCCAAGCACCTCGGAACCCCAGTACCAAGAACATGCATGCACTCCTTGGGAACGGGATACGCCAGGAAGTCCGGTGAACCCCTAGGGTTCCGCCCAAAGGAGGGGACGTGCGCAAGCACGGGGGCTCACCCTCCCGGCATGACAAGCAGTCACGCTGGCGGCGATCAGCCCTCCCGGTGTTGCCCGGGGCTGCTTTGTTGGGGGCCACCAGTCAGGTCTAGCGGGAAGTAAGCCACCTCCCCTCTTCACGCGCGGAATCTCTTCCTGTTTGTCACAGGGGCGACGCCAGGGGGAACCATGGGGCGCCTCTCCACGACCGAGTGCATCTACCTACCTACCTACCTGGGACACTCCTTCACACGTCCACGCTGTCCAAGAGCGCCGTCACTGGCGCACGCTTTCCCCAATGCTCGCTGTCTTCAATGCCAGCACCAGAGGTCATCCAGACGTTCGCTGGCCTCACCGCCAGCACTGTAAGACTTCAGGAGTCCCGCTGGCGCTGTCCTTGAAGACCCCCTGGTGCAGACCGGCCTTCAGCGCCCTCTGGCGCGGCGTTAGCGCGCCTGCGTGCGCAAGCCTTCAGCTCCGTTGCTGGCGCAATGCTCAAGCCTTCAGCGCCTTCCCTGGCGCATGTCATCAGCGCCCTCGTTGGCGCACTCCTCGCGGCCTTCCTCACTTGAATGAAGATTTTGTATAACACTTTTGTTTGTGCCGTACTTGGTACATTTTGACTTTTCCGAAAACCCACAAAGTCCACAAAGCGTCATTTTGCCTAAGGCCTTGGCTTGCCCAAATTTTCAAACTCTTTGACCGCTCCTTGGGTCTGCTTGTTGCGCTGACCCCACTTGTGTTGTCTCCCTGCGTGTTCACCCTTGCACACTTGCACAACGCTCAACACTACTTGAATCTGGGTCTTCTTCACTGCCGGTGCACTGCACGGGCCTTCATGTCCTTGACGCCAGGGCTCTGCATGCCAGCTGGCGTCGCATGCTGCATTGTACTTCGACGGCAGCCTTGTTATATCCATGTTTACATGGTGAGGGGAACTGGAAACAAACACAACATCGCAATTGATGCACTCGTAAACGGGGTGTAACCGCAACAACAATGAAACATTGCAGGAGATATGAAATAATAATAAACAAACAAACAATCATCAAAATCCACCGAATCCCTACGGATCTTGATCTCTGCCACTCTGGCGATTGCCTTGGCCAGGGGCCAAAGGCGCGACCGCCGCCAGGGTCTGCAGCCCTTTCCTAGTTGCCTACGCCAGCCTATTACACTCCCCTCCTAAGACGCGACACGGAGCGTGGAGAGTCTGATAACTAGCGAAAACTAATGCCTGGCCTGGGCAATTCTCAAACAAAGGCATAACTCGAGGCGTGGGGGCGGGCCGCGGCTGCATGCCTGTTTGCAGAGCTGCAGTCTTGGTGGTGAAGTTTTTGCTGGCCTTGGCACCGACGGCGTCTGGCTTCTGGGGGTTACTAATTGGGGCTTAAAGGGAGCTACTCTTGCTCGACCATGCCCGTTGCATGCGTCCTACCTGGACCACTTTTGCCGGCACCCCTGTCATAGAGGCTCACCCTTACGCGTACCCACAACCACACACAGCACCCCACCAACCATGCACTCACCCGCCAGTGGGTGGGGCCTCCACTAGGCAATCACAGACACACACTGCAGCGTACCACCCGCCAGTCTACTTCACGCCCAGCAACTATAAGCACCTTTGCCCTGTTGTGCTGACGCCTCTAGTACTGAACAAAAAAGGCTCCACAGCAACAAACCAGGGCAAAGGTGCATATATATTCCATGCGGACATGCCAAACAGCATACTTTCTTGCGCTGTCGGCGCCTCAGTATCCAGCTCAAAATTTACATTCCCATTGTCCTAAATGGAGCGTCCTCTATTCGCGCTGGCACTGCTTTTGGCGCCCCTCCGTGCAGGCTGGTCTTCAGTGCCCTCAGCGGCACGACTGAATAGCGCCTGCGGGCTCAAGTCTTCACCGCCCTCGCCGGCGCACACCTTCAGCGCCCTCGCTGCCGCACTTCTCAGCGCCCTCGCTCACGCAATCCTCAGCGCCCTCGAGTGCGCAATCCTTCAGCATCCTCGCTGGAGCATGTACAGCATGCCCACGCTATCATGGTTCTGGGGCACTCCTTCACGCTTCCACGCTGTCCAAGAGCGCCCTCACTGGCGCACGCCTTCCCCAATGCTCGCTGCCTTCAGTGCCAGCAGCATAGGTCATCCAGACGTTCGCTGGCCTCACTGCCAGCACCGTAAGACTCCAGGAGTCTTGCTGGCGCTGTTCTTGAAGACCCCCTGGTGCAGACTGGCCTCCAGCGCCCTCTGGCGCGGCGTTGGAGCGCCTGCTGGCGCAAGCCTTCAGCGCCGTTGCTGGTGCAATCCTTCAGCCTTCAGCGCTTTCCCTGGCACAGTCCATCAGCACCCTCGTTGGCGCACTCCTCGCGGCCTTCTTCACTTGAATGAAGATTTTGTATAACATCTTTGTTTGTGCCGTACTTGGTACATTTCGACTTTTCCAAAAACCCACAAAGTCCACAAAGCGTCATTTTGCCTAAGGCCTTGGCTTGCCCAAATTTTCAAACTCTTTGACCGCTCCTTGGTTCTGCTTGTTGCGCTGACCTTACTTGTGTTGTCTACCTAGGCGTTCACCCTTGCACACTTGCACAACGCTCAACAAGTACTTGAATCTGGGTCTTCTTCACTGCCGGTGCACTGCACAGGCCTTCATGTCCTTGACGCTGGGCTCTGCATGCCAGCTGGCGTCACATGCAGCATTGTACTTCGACGGCAGCCTTGTTATACCAATATTTACATGGAGAGGGGAGCCGGAAACAAACAAAACATCGCAAATGATGCACTCGTAAGCGAGGTGTAACCGCAACAACAATAGAACATTGCAAGAGATATTGAATAATAAGAAACCAACAAACAATCATTAAAATCCACAGAATCCCTACGGATCTCGATCTCTGCCACTCTGGCGATTGCCTTGGCGACACGCCAAAGGCGCGACCGCCGCCAGGCTGCAGTTGCCCAGGCCAGCCTATTGAACAGGTACATCAGGGTGAGGAGTGCAGCTTTGACCTCGTTGGCGGCTGCTTTGGCGGTATTTGTTTCCCCGTGCGTCCGTTGGACGGGGAGTCATTGTCCCAGGCGTAGCTTGTGGGCGAGGGCCGTCGCCACTCCTTGTTCTTGAGGAATGTCAGGCTCCTCGAGCCAGGCCACCAGTATGTCCCCTGTCCAGACCGTCCCTGGTCCAACCTGGCTCTCTGGTGTGCGGAGCTGCAGTGGACATTCTGGGCCACAGCTCACAGTTGGATGTGTTCGCTTTCTCGCCCCATTCCGGTGAAGGTCGCTACACCATTTTTTACCGTAGGTCACCGTGTTTGCCCGGCGTGGGCATTTTGCGCTTCACCGTGCCCTGGAAGCAAACCAATTTTTTCGGCTGTCCCTTCAGCGAACAGACGTAGACCCCTTGCACTTCTGCCCGATCAGGGTACTCGGGGTGCATGGCCTTGCGTTCGTCGGGTGTGAAGTATGGGCAGGTCTGGTGCTTTGGTTTGGGCTCGGGTGGGGACAGCCGCACTTTTGGCGTTGGCTTAGGTCGTTTGGCCCGCCTGGCCGGTGCTTCCGCCCCCTCTGGTCGGGGCCGTGGTTTGTTCCGCACCGGCTCCGGCGCTGGCTGGACGCCTGGCTTGGGCGCATGGGGACCTTGGAAGATGCTGTATGCCGGTCTGTGACCTTCCCTGGGCCGGTGCATGCCGCGCATCTTGTTGGCGTTGGTTTGCAGGTTGGCAGAGCGCATCTTGATAATCTGTTCCGTGTCCGTGGGCCATGACATCCAGCGTTGTATCTGCAACATGTGGTGCCTGCGCACGTAAGCCGCCACGTTGCGGGCCAGGGTGAGCCACGTGGTGGAGAGTGCGGTGTCGGTGGCCGGGGCATCCACTGTCCAGTACATAGCCGTTTTGACTGCCAGCCAGTGTGCCAGGGGGTGGTTGGTATGGTGGGTGGAGTGTCTGAAACGGTCTCCTAGTGCCAGTGGGTTGGCCGTCCGTGTCTCCGGTGCGTACGTCTGTACTCTGGTCGCGGTGCCTTTCCCATCCCATTGTGTGACCCCCCTGGTGTGCTGGTGGCACATTAGGGTAACCATAGGGGTGTCTGGGGTGTGGACGAGGACTGTCCAGTCCGTGACCTTTAGCCAGAATCGTGTTACACGTTGCTCTGTTGGGCCAGTGAGATGTACCAGTTGGTCCATAAGCTCCGGTGTCAGGGTCTCCTGCTCCTCCTGAATCCTGTCTTTGCGTGCCGTTGGGTGTTCCACGGCGTCATTCCATGTGTCCGTGACGGCTGCCAGGGTGTTGGTCGCCAGGCTGATGACGTTGTCCGTGAGGCACTCCACAATGAAGTTTGTTTCCCCTTAGAGGGCCGTCGGGAGCTGGGCCGTGGGTTTCATGGTGAGGTGTAGCAGCGCCCTGTCGGGGCCTGGGGTCCGTGTGCCGGGGTTCTCGTGCTCCGCCTGCTGCCAGTGGGTGTCGTGGCTTGTTGGTGTCGGTTAGTCGTGGCCTGATCGCCATGTGATGGACCTGGTGCAGGGGTATGGCTTGGCTGAGGGTGTCCCCTGCCGTCAGGTATACTCCTCTGGCTCCCAGTGCCGTGTTGAAGCAGATCCCTTGGAGCGGTGCGGGCTGCAGGGGTAGCGGATGGAACAAAGCGGGGGGGCATGGGTGTCCACATGCAGGGTTCCAGTCCAGAGCCCTGGACAGGGACCATCCATGCCGTGTGGTATGGGGTACAGGATGTAGGGTCCCGCTACCCTGTGGAGCTTCTTGGGGTCCAGTCTGTTTAGCCATCTTCCCGCTCAGATAGTAACGGAGCCCTGATGGAGCCGGGTTGCTTGCTTGCGGTCAACGTCGTGGTGTAGAGCCCTTCGCATGGTGCCCGATGTTCTGCGGTGGGTGCTGTTGTCATGGGTTGGGTGTCCTCTGTCGATGAGGGGCATCCTTGGATTCGCGAGGGCCGAGCTCACGATGTTGGCGGGCGCGGTTTTGTCACCCTGAGTGTTGTTTCCCGTGGTTTTAGGCCCGCCTTGTCTGGGTACGCGTTTGCGGTGAAGGGATTGGTGCCATGTGCAGTATTGATGCCATGTGGGGCCGGGCAGGTCGTTGTACTGTGCCCTGGTTTATACTGTGTAGGCTGTGCCCTCAGCCTCCAGGCGTAGTCGGTACGTGGACTGCTGAGTTGTGCCGTAGGTGACAAGGCCATTTGAGGTGAAGACAGTGTACTGGAGGTGCGTGTGCGCCAGATTGTCGGTGAGCTGTACCTTTGTGCCTTTTCGGTTTGCGCTGTGGTCCTCAAGGATGAAGTGCACCATCCACGGGCTGTCGGGTTGGGGGTTGCCGTCTTTGTCCCACAGCGTTGGGTGTATTTTGCGCCCCGTTTGCTGCGCCTTGTTGGCGGTGTGGTGGACTCGTTGTTCCACTAGGATGTTGTGCGTCCAGTCCAGTGGGGCCTCCTCCCTGTGTGGCATGGCTCGCACCGCTTTGGTGAGAGCTGTGACGGAGGGCGTCAAGGCGGGTTCCGCCACCTGGGGCACCACGCCTGCAGCGGTTGCAAAACTCCAGTACGTGGTGGATGCCCCCGCTGGGAGGCGTTGTGGGTGTCCGGGAGGTCTAGGGAGAGTGCCTCCATGATTTGGGACACCGCTTCTGGGTGTATGGTGGTCGGGTAGTGCCAGACTGTATCCTTGGCGGTGCTGAGGAACCTTTGGGTGGCTCGTTTTGCGGGTTCCATCGTTTGTCGGATGAGTGTGTCGTCAAGGGCGACGTCGCTTAGGTGTTCTACCTCTGCGGTCCATCTTTGTCGCCAGTTGCTCGTCTTTGGATCGCCTTCTGCACCTTCCACAGTATGGTGGATGGCCGCCCATTCCGAGTCTGGGTCAATGGCAATGTCGGCGTGCGTGGTTGTTGTCACCCAGATATCCCGTGTGGGTCTTGCTTGGGGCATGTGGTCGTCGCCTCCGAGGGCGGCGCCTTTGATTGTGGCCGTGCCCTGTATGGTGATGAAGAGGTGCTCAGCTGGTGGCAGTTTTATCTGTTTTATTGCGATGAGGTGGATGGCTTCTACCGCAACTACCCCAGGTGGGATCTTTTTCCAGTCTATGGTGCCTGTCGGTAATCTCTCGTAGGTGTTATGCGGCGGGTGTGGTTTCCTTAAGGTGGCAGTTGGTAGTTGTCCGGGACGTGGTGGGTGGTGAGGAGCTTCGGCATGTGTTGAACTGTTGTGGTAGGTTCGGCGTCTTTTTGGGCTGGTACGTCGTGTTTCCTTCAGCAGGGAGTCGTCTCTGTTCGGGGGTGGCGGTCCTGGTGGACTAGGGGGTATGTACGGCTCCGGTATCGGTTGAGGTGTTGCCAATCTGAGGTCATGATCGTATACGCACCCGTGGCGGCATCTTCGTGGAGTTACACCTCCAGTGCGGGGGCCCCGAGGGGGTGCCACTCGCGTGGGTCGTCGGATGCTGAATGGAGGTGGAGATGTTGCTGAGTGGTCCAGTTGTGGTAGGCCAGGATGGCGTTCACGATGGCGGGTAGGCATCTGTCGTCGAAGGGTTGCCTTGGCGCCTTGTTCTGAATGACCTTGGCCAGCCTGCTTATGTCCCCGTCGGGCACCAGTTCGTCCCACGTTGTGGAGGGTGTGGTTGCTGGTGGTCCTGTGTGTCCCTCCAGTACCTCCGTCTCGTACTTTAGCCAGTCCTGCAATATCCGCTCCACGTACGTGACCTCCGTATACGGCTGGATGCTGTGTTCCGCTAGGGTGCGAGCATGGGCCAGTAGTTTGTACAGCGTCCACTGTTGGGGTGTTGGTCTAGGAGGCTGAATTTCGGTTTTTTCCGGGTCCTCCACCTCTGTTGGTACGTTTCCGTGGTGTACCGTGTGTGCCACAGTGTATTCTTCGTCGCCTCGTCGAGGTGTCCAGTCAACGTGGACCTCACCCGCAGATGCCGTGGTAGGTCTGCAGGTTGCAGTGCGTGCATAGGGCAGGCCCGTTTTGTCGTCGAGGGTAATGGTGTGGTTGCATGTCCTGCTGTGTGGCGTCAGGATGAAGATGAGCGCTGCATCTTGGCACCCCGTCGGCAGTGGGTCGTCCAACTGCTGGATCTGGTCCAAGTCCTCTTGCGCGTGTATTGCTTCCGTGAGTTCTATCCAACTCGCGGTCTTGGACAAGCGTCCTGGTGTTATCAACCCTGTTGGCGGTCTTTTGTGGGCCCCTTGCATGCATCGCCGTAGTTGTTGGGCGTACGCCCGTGGCTATGAGTTCTCGTCCGTCGTCCTCGCTATCAGCCTTTGCGCCGCATCGAGCGCTCCATACAGACTCCATGTGGTTGTTGCGGAGCCGGGGCTTGCGGCGCTAACCGCAGGACGCGTTGTATGCTGTTCTGCACTGGGTCGTCGTCCAACTGCATGGTGTCATCCTGGGTAGTGTCAGTGGAGCCCTCTACTGCCGGGGTGAGTCGTTGGTGGCGTCCACGTCCAGGATACTTCTGTGGGTCGACCTTGGAAATGATGCCATTTGTCGTATGGTGTGTCTGGTGTGTTGCAATAGTCGGTTCGCCGTTGTTCGTCACGTGCATGGTTGTCCTGCTATTGCACCGCCTCTATGGTCAGTGCTGTCACTTGTTGCTGTTGTTGTTGTGGGTCCCTCGTCGTGTCGGTGCACCGTTCTGGCGGTAGCGGCTTGGTGCTGTAGATGGTTCTTTGGGTGCTGTACTCGATACGGTCTGGGCTGGGTGTCTGCCTAGGTGTTGAGGTTGCGTTGACACTGTACTCGGTTGCGTGGTCACTATAGTGGGTGTGTTCCAACCGATTTTGGGTTCGCTCCGTTTCCCCTGTTGACCGTTGCGATGTGGTTGTTCTTTCAACCTGTTCTTCATCGTTGCAGGGGGCGGGGGTGGGCCCGCTCGTGAAACACGTAGCTGCTGCTGGCCGTACCTTAGGTTGGTATCCAGTTCCGGCTTGCCTTGGTCTTCTGGACTGGATGGCCAGGGAGCAGTCTGTGTTGGCGTGTTCCGCTCTGGCGAAGCGGCCCTCCGTTGGGCATGGCCGCTGTTGGCTGGATTCCGTTCCGTTGCACCGTGTGGGTGTGTGGTGTGTTGCGTATGTGTGTGTCCCCCTGTTCCCTGCATGTCGTATATTGTGCGCGCATTGTGCTCTGTGCTGTCTGACATGTCCGTGCGCCGTGCATGCACGGGTGGCACACCTATGTGTCGCGGTGTTGCTTTGATCGTATACGGCGCTTAGGCGTTTAGGCTTGGCCTGGTTCCCTGTTCAGGTGCGCCAGGCTGAACGGCTGCTGTGCCATACAGTGGCCGGCCTACGGTGCGGCGCCGGCTTGTGCCAGAGGTGGTGTCCTGTGGAAGAGCTGTGATACATGGGATATGTTGGTACTCCTTCATGCATTGTGGCATTCGTTGTTGATGTGTTGCGTCGTGCTGTGTGTGGTCACGCTGTTGTGTGTCATGTTTTGTCGCGTTGTGTTTTGTTGCGTCCCGGTGTTTTGTGGTGTGTTGAGTTGTGTCGTGTTGCGCGGTGTTACGTTGTGTTGTGGTGCGGTGCGTTGGCTTGTGTCTCCTTGCATGGTGTCGTGGTGTGTTGCGTTGTAATGTTTTTTGTTGTGTCCCGTTGTCTGGTGTTGTGTCGCGTTGTGTTGTGTTCTGTCTTGCTTCGTTGCGTTGTGTTGTATGGTGTTGTGGTCCGTCGCGTTGTATTGTATTGCGCCCTGGTGTGTTGTGTTGTATTGTGTGGTGTTCTTCTGTGTTATGTTGTGTTGAGATGTGTCTTGTTGTGTCGTGTTGTATTGTGTAGTGGTTTGTTTCGTGGTGCTTTGTTTGGTCATGTCGTGGTGTGCCGTGGCGCAGTGTGGTGTGGTGTGTTGTCATTTGTTGTGCTGTTGTGTTGTGTGTGGAATCTTGTTGTGCCATGTTGTGTTGTCTGGGTGTGTGACGTTGCGTTGTGCCGTGTTGTGTTGCATAGCGCCGCGTTATGGCCAGTATCATTCGTGTTGCGTGATGCTGCACTGTGTCATGGTGTGGTGTCTTGCGCCGTGTCACGTTATATGGCGCCGCATTGTGTTGTCTGGTATCGTGTTGTGTCAAGTAGCATTGTGTTGTGGTATGTTGTGTTGTGCCATGTTGTGCTGTGTCGTGATGCGCTGCGTCGTGTTGTGTGGTGTTGTTTTGCGTTGTATTGTGCTTTGTCGCGACATGTTGCGTCGTCTTGCGTTGTGTTGTGTCGTGTTATGTTGTCACTTGTTGTGTCGCGTTTTTGAGTTGCGTGTGGTGTTGTGTGGCGTGGTGTGTTGTGATTTGTTGTGTTGTTGTCTGTTGTGTTGTGTTGTGTTGTTTTGGGTTGTGTTGTGTTGTATTGTGTTCTGTTGTGTTGTGCTGTTTGGCATCATGATGTGCTGTGTTGTGTAGTGTTGTGTCGCGCCGCGTTGTGTTATGTGGCCCCTTGTTGCGTTGCGTTGTGCGGTGGTGTGTTGTGTTTTGTTGCGCCATGTTATGCCATGGTATGTTGTGTTGTGTTGTGTTATGATGTTTTGTGTTGTGTCGCGTTTGAGTGTTTTTCGTGGTGTCGTCTGGCGGTGCGTCGCGGCGTGTCGTCTTGTATTGGTATGTTGCGTTGTTTTGTGTGGTATGGTGTTGTGTGGTAGTGTGCGGTTTTGGGTCACGTTGTTCCATGGTGCCTTATGTTGTGGGGTATCGTGGCGGTGCCTTAATGGCCACCGGTGTGGTCGTTGGCTTGGTGTGCTTGGTTGCCGCCTTGCTCCTCTTCTCCGCGGCGGTGACCATTGTTCTTGTGGAAGATGGACAGCGTGTGGATGCATGCATGGTAGCGATGCTGTTGCTTATGGCGTTTGTTCCCCGGGGTCTCCTGCCTTTACTCTTTGGTTTTGGCGGCGCCCAAGGGCAAGCGCGTCTGATATGTTTTGGCTCGCCTTATCGTTTTTTACTTGTGTCTTTGCCCCTCATTTGTACTCGTTGGTTTTGTCGGCGCCCAAGAGGAAGCGCGTCTATGCTTTTATGCTTGGTCGTGTGTACTGTTTCTTATCTTGCTTATATCGCTTCCATGTGTTTTGGTAGTTGTACTTCTTCGTGTTTGTGCACGCGTGAGCGCGTTGTTCTCGTGGCGGCCTCATACCTCGCCGCGTTGTAACATACGTGTTTGCATGCGTTCTTCATCACTTTCTTGGTTTTCGTCGGCTTGCCTTGGCCTATCGCTACAGCACGCACTTTGCAGGTGTTTTGGGGCATGCAGGGGGTACACTCTGTCTTGCTTGGGCCTCTCATTGTTTTCTTTGCGGACTTTATGGGTGGATTTCTCTGCTGACCTCGCAAAACAGTGGCGCAAAAATTCTGGGGGGGATTTGGAGGTCAGAAGAAATCATTTCTGCGTTTATTTTGCATTTTGGCGCGTCTTTTTCTTCGTTTCCCTTTATTGTTTCCACGCTGTCCAGCGACACGCGCGACCGGCACTGTGTGAAATCTGTTTTGAGGGCACGGGGGGAGTGGAAAAGGGGGTTTGAGGTGTTGACACCCCATGAAATGTGTTTTCAGGGCATGTGAGGGGTAGAAAAGGGGGGTTTGAGGTGTTGGCACAGGCTGAAATGTGTTCTGAGGGTATGCAGGGAGTTGAAAAGTGGGTTTGAGATGTTGGCACTGTGTAAAATGTGTTTTGAGTGCATGGAGGTGATTGAAAAGGGGATTTGAGGTTTTGTCACTTTGTGAAATGTGTTTTGAGGGCATGGGGGCAGTTGAAAAGGGGATTTGAAGTGTTGGAACCGGTTGAAATGTGCTTTGAAGGCATGGGACGAGAAAAGGGAGTTTCAGGTGTTGGCACACTGGTAAATGTGCTTTCAGGGCATGGAGGCATTTGAAAAGGGGGTGTGAGGTGTTGGCACTGCGTGAAATGTGTTTTGAGGGTATGGAGGGAGTTGAAAAGTGGGTTTGAGATGTTGGGACTGTGTATAATGTGTTTTGATTGCATGGAGGTAGTTGAAAAGGGGGTTTGAGGTTTTGTCACTACGTGAAATGTGTTTTGAGGGCATGGGAGCAATTGAAAAGGGGATTTGAGGTGTTGGAACCGCTTGAAATGTGTTTGGAAGGCATGGGACGAGAAAAGGGGGTTTCAGGTGTTGGCACACTGGGAAATATGCTTTCAGGGCATGGAGGCATTTGAAAAGGGGTGTGAGGTGTTGGCACAAGGTGAAATGTGTTTTGAGGGAGTGGGGGCAGTTGAAAAGGGAGTTTGAGGTGTTTGCACTGTGTGAAATGTGTATCGAGGGCATGGGGGAAGTTGAAAAGGGGGTGTGAGATGTTGGCACTGTGTGAAATATGATTTGAGGGCATTGGTGCATTTGGAAAGGGGGTTTGAGGTGTTTGTACTGTGTGAAACGTGTTGTGAGGGCATGGGGGCAGTTGAAGAGGGCATTTGAGGTGTTGGCACCCCTGGAGATGTTTTTTGTGGGAATGAGGGGAGTTGAAAAGGGGGTTTGAGGTGTTGGCACCGGTGGAGATGTGTTATAAGGGCATGGGACGAGAAAAGCAGGTTTCAGGTGTTGGCACTTTGTAGGATGTGCTTTCAGGGCATGGGGGCATTTGGAAAGGGGGTGTGAGGTGTTGGCACTGGGTGAAATGTGTATTGAGGGACTGGGGGCAGTTGAAAAGGGAGTTTGAGGTTTTTGCACTGTGTGAAATGTGATTCGAGGGCATGGCCACAGTTGAAAAGGGGGTGTGTGGTGGTGGCACTGGGTACAATGTTTTTTGAGGGCATGGGGGAAGTTGAAAAGGACGTGCCAGGTGTTGGCATGGGGTGCAATGTCTTTTGAGGGCATGGGGGCAGTGGAAAAGGGCGTTTGAGGTGTTGGCACTGGGTGAAATGTGTCTTGAGGGCATTGGGAGTAGAAGAGGGGGTTTCAGATGTTCGCACTGGGTGAACTGTGTTTTGTGGGCATGGGGGGTGTTGAAAAGAGGGTTTGAGGTGTGGGCATCACAGGAGCACAGCAGTTGGATGGTGAATGTCCGGTTGAGATGCACACTAACTGAGAGCTTCCAATAAAGACTTAAATGGTCGTGCAGAGTGCTGAAGTAGCCCCGAGCACCCCGGGGATTGAGGGGATGCACAGAGCAAAAAGGAGTGCTGAAGTTCACAGAATTCTGGACCAATTAGTTGAATTCACTGCATCATACACATCTGCCCTTCCGCTACAGTCATCTATCTGACCATACTCAATTTCTATTCAACCATGTGTCAACCACCCCCCCAAACGGTTCACCCCGATCTGTTGTTCAGTGGGTTGCAGGATTGAACACCAGAAAAGGCATCTATCGGGTGCGAAATCTTCAGCTGACATAGTTCAGTGTCACAGTGGTCTGGCCCCCCATGCATTTGTTTTGTTTGTTAACAGATCCGCACTGATTTCTGGTGGCAAAGTGTGCTGCTTGCTTGAGCCAGGGCTCAGAATTGACGGCACAGACCTTGGTTGATCTCAGCAAGCGCTAATTGCAGAACGACACCCTCACCTTTTGACGGACAGCAAATGGTGTACACTGTGTGTCCATTGCCTCAAACCTTCCCTTTTCTTTGCGAAAACATCGCCAAGAATAACATTACCTGCAACACCAGAATCACTTATCCAATCAACCACCACTGTGACTGCTGCCAAGAACACACCCGACTGAACCAACACGGCCTGGAACCCCCAAAACATATTGCAAAGAATGTGACTGTGGACATCTCTTATGATTCACAGATTGGCTGGTTGCTTGCAATGATCAATGGTGATGTGAACAAGCGTATTCCCTCTTGGGCATTGTAGCCACAGACGGTGTTTCTGGAAATTACCTGGCAGCCTTCACAAAAATGCTGCACGTTTTCCATATGACCCTGCCCCAGCGGGCCCTCGTGAGTGAAACAATTTCCCCCACTTCACGGGGTTGATTTGTTTGCACTTGTGAGGAGTCCCCCAGTGGGGTGAGAAAGCATTTGCTTCGTGGGACGTCCACATTGTGGTGCTGAATGGTTTCTGACTGTGCCCAATTTCCGCCGTGTGCTTGTTGAATTCATTATTTTCATAGGTTAAAACCGTTGGCGAGGGTGAAAACCAACAAGGCAGAATCAGTTTGCAGGCTGAACCAAATGCGGGAACCAGCGATCGATTGCGGGCATTCTCAAGTGTTGTGCTTTGAATTCACTGGGCCGGGTCAAGGGGCTAAGGCAATCAACAGATCAGTACACTGGCAGCAGCGTGAAAGACAGAATTGCAGTGGGACCGTAATTGGCAAGCAATGGTCTTGATACGGAGGTCGACACGCTGTCAGTACCACCACTGAGGGCATGAGTCCTGAGTAACGTGCACTGTTCTCGTGGCTGAAGCTCTATGAGAGAACTAGCAATCAACCATGGGCTGCTGAGAGTGTTGTGCCCTGAGCTTAGTCGGCCAGCGTCAAACCAAACTCGTAAATAGCCAAACTTGTGATTAGTCCACTGGCGAAGCAGATGGTGGAGCGTAGAAATGGAGTTCAATCGCATGCGTGGCATGCTCGGCCTCTGTAGCAGGTTTCCATGCTAGATTAACGGTTGTTGAAAACAGCAAACATGGAACAATTACCAAGCACAGAATCCCGCAATTGTGGCAAGCTGACTCGGCCGAATCGTGCAACCGTCATTTTTTTGCATCAGTACATGGCACACTGAAGTGCTCGCGGATGCCGTACAGGGAACGAACTGCAGTCATTTTTTGATTGGTTGATACCTTTGCATTACACATCTGGACACCATTGGTTACGGATACAACATAGCGACTACCAGGATGCAAGGTATAGTGCTTTTCCTATGGAGCATAAAAAAAAAGAAGCCATGGCCAGTCTTTTGTCCAGTGTCCAGTCATTGATTTCCCACAATTTGTGGCTCATTCAAATGATAGCAATTGTTCACCAGATGCCAAGAATTGACAACAACCATGTATCAGACTGCTCTGCGTATTTTGCGACATATTTGTTTGGATTGATAAAGCCAGTTTTTTTTTATGGCGGGACAAAGTAGTGAGTACAAGAGTGTTGGGCCATACCATACAAGATACTGCAGCACTGCATGGTAAGGATACCATGCCAATACCGTATAATACATCTGCTGTACGGTACCAATTTTCATATCTTTTGACTGTAAGGCTGCATTGCAATTTCATTTGTCACTTGAATCAGTGATGCGCCAATAGGACTATGAATGTTTATTCATTTTTGGTTGATTATTTGCTTCGGAAATTTGATTTTAGGATCTTTTGTAGGTTTTGTGTACTGCTTGATGCATCTTTTTCATTCAACGTTTGATGCAACACAACGGCCAATTATGGTGTATGGAACAGTTGTATGCCAGGGCGGACCGAAGGTTCAATGAATGCGAATCTTCTAAAGCAGGGGAAATGAAGTGCAATTTTGTGGTTACTGACGCAACCAATAAGGAATTGATGGTAGAAAAGGTGGTGTTGATTGCTATGTGATTGGCGCCAATACAAAGTGTCAATTGTTGGACGCATGTATTTAGGTTTAAGTGCTTGCTGCATGGCTCTTTGGTTAAGGCATCAGGAAAAAAGGTTGATTGAAAAAGATAGCACAACAGGTTCAAGACTAAAAATGCCGAATCAAAGCAAAAACACACTTTTCATTGAGGATTCATAATAGAGGCAATGATGTTGTTTGCAAAACAAAAGTACACCCAAGTTGCATGGCCATAAGAACTTCAAATTGACATTTTTGAAACGAAGTCCCTTCTTAATTGACGCCGGTCGTAAGGCAAATATTGAAGCAAAGGAAACAAATGTCTAGTAGATGCAACTTTTGGGTTGTTGGTATTGTTCCAAGAATGATGCGGAGCAGATGTTGAAATGATGCGAAACAGCAAGCACAAAATGAAAAGCACTTAGGTTTGTCTTAGGTCCCCGAAAGAAGCGGATGGTGCTCCTCTGGACCGAAATTGCTCTTCACGAGCAATGGTGGTTCTCCTCAAGATCAATGATTCAAACAAACGAACTGGTTCACTTAAAAACAAATGCAGGAAATATCTAGTTCAACCTCCAAATCTAACAAAAATGCATCTTTGATCTGCCTTGTTGGCGACTTTGCATGCAGGATGGGTACGTGTGCGAAAAAGTACACATAAGTAATCAAAACGCGGGGATAAGTCTTTTTGGTTTTGTTCTTGAGGGCCGCTTTGCTTAGGAAGCAGACTTGTTCCCACGGAGCAGAGGTGGTGTTCTTCCGGATCAATCATGTAGACATTACTGAAGCCTATATGACCCCAAAAATGCGATCTTTCTCCAAGTTGTTGGTAACTTTGCAGCCACAATGGGCACCCCTTGTAGAAAATATGCAAAGTACTAAGCTAAAAGTGAAAAAGTACCCTTCTTCTGTTTCGGCTCCTCAGGAGCCAGGGTCGGTGCTCCTCAGGAGCCAACCTGCTCCTCAGGAGCAGGGTCCGTGCTCCTGAGGAGCTTTGGCTCCTGAGGAGCCAGGGTCGTTGCTCCTCAGGAGCCCCTTCAGGGTCGGAGCTCCTTAGGAGCCAAGGTCGGTGCTCCTGAGGAGCACCCCAGGGTCAGAGCTCCTCAGGAGCCAGGGTCGGTGCTCCTCAGGAGCAGGAGCCAGGGCTGGCTCCTGCCAGGAGGAACCATCTCCAGTAAGAAAAAGTGCTTTTCCATTGCTTTGAGGCATACTCTAGTTGTATTAGAGATGCACTGAGCATCCAGGCATTTCTATCTTAGTATTGGTCCCACCAAAACTGGTGATAACACATTTTGATCTATGGAACCAAACACCCTATCAGGATATGGAGTGGACCCCTTAAACCCCTTTCAATGTGAGGCAAATCATCTTTTCCTGAGTTGACTGAGAACTGACATATCCAAGGCAGAGCCTATGAATTCATCTATGTTTTTCCATGAATACTTAGCTGTCCTAGTGGTATGCGCCCTAGGGGGCTCGGCACCTCTTTTTGAGAGGTCCTGGGTTCAATTCCTGGTCAGCCTAGCTAAGTAGGAAGATCCCATGTGACATGGCAGTGACCTCATCGCCACATGCCCTGCCACCTCAGCACATATGGGACCCAAAACAAAGAGTGCACATCTCCTGAGATGGCACTATGGAGATAGAGTGACCATGGGGCAGTTTTCCAACTCTTTTCAAAAGCATTTCAGCTATCTTTGTGAATATGCAATCCGATTTGACCTGAGTTGCAGTTTCTGTGAATATCCTTTCATCTTTCACTGTTTACACTGCAGCCCTTCATGCTTTGATCCTGATTCTCTTCTCCTTGCACACCTCTGGCTTGGGCTATCCTGGATTTACTGTATTTCAGCAAACAAAAGCTTTTCATCTCCAAAAACAAGCAGCAGGAAACCCTACACCAGCAGCAAGCAGCAGGAGAGACAAAAACACAGTGTTGAAACCACTATAAACCTTTCTGGTAGCAAGAGGCAGTCTGTCTCTGCGCACCGGCAGCAACCCCGCGCCGTACATCCAGTGCGCCGAGTACAGGCACATATAAGCAGAAGGGCGAACGAAGATGGACACAAGGAAGGAGGACGCCGACGTGAAGACAGCGCCAGCGCCTGAGGCACCGGCAAGGCCAGCACCAGGTGAACCTGGACCTGGACCTAGCGGCGCTGTACCTTCGGAGCCCTTACATGGGCCAGTGGAAGTGGCTGAGGACTCGTTGGATGGACTCCAGACAGCCTTCAGGGCCCTCACAGTCGAAGAGGTGGTCACTCAGCCTGTGAAGAGGAAGAGAGAGAGCGAGAAGGATGCTGGAGACGAAGCAGACGAAGGAGAGGAGCAAGGGCAAGACCTGACGAATGTCCCTACCTTCGAAGGCGCACCAAGCGCTTCTGGCCTCCACGCATCACCCTCTCCTTTAACCACCACACTCCCAATTCCGGACCCAGCCGCTGCAACATCCACTCCCATAACAAACCCGCCTATGGCAGAGGGCACAGGCTTTACTGGCATGCCTCCCTACCCCGCCTATGGTATGGGCCCACCTACCACTGCGCTCCCTGAGGCAACTACTGCCAGTGAGCCGGTGGCTTCCAGCTCTGCGCCGCGATGGTATGCGGCTGGATATCCCCATCCACTACCCGCTACTGGAACCTATGTGGATGTTCCTGGGTATGCACCTGGGTATGCAACCTTGAGTGGGTTGAGGAGAGGACCTGAGTCTCTTGGTGGCAGGAGTAGAGGATCGGGGAGATCCTCCAACAGGTCCCTGACGCGGTCGGAGATGAACGAGGTACTCCGAGGAGCCACTTCAAAAATTGTGGGCGACCTCACTCAAGAAATCCGAGAGAAACTGGAGCCCCTGATGATCCCGCCCCAAGCGTCACCTACCACAGTGGGAATGTCACCCCACCGAGTACAGGCCAACCACCTGGCAGCAGGGTTGACAAACACCCTGGAGAGCCTGAGGAGCCGACCGATGCCGACTCCTGCAGCTATACCGAGAAGTCCTTTCGTACAAAGAACGGCCCAGCCGCCCTACAGCCACGTGACGAACTCTACGAGGGCCGAGCTGGACCGGCTGGGGCTGACAGCCTTGAGGGCAATGGTGGACGTGGAGCCTTATGGCTCTAGTGATCTGGGCGGAGACCCCTCCGATGATGAGCCGCCGTCGATGACTTCTACTTCGCCCTCAGAGGACGATGACCCGGATGACCCCGAGGACCCAAAGGGGAAGAAGAAGAAGAAGAAGAAGAAGAAGACCCGACGCCCTGAGGGACGCAGGTCTCAGGAGGCGAGAGCTATTGCCACCTCCAAGATCGTGGTGAACCTGCCTGAGTTCACACGCAAGGACCACAGCGACTTCGCTGAGAATTTTGGCCGGTTTCTCCGATTGACCGGCCCAACCCACGCTAGTGGGCGAGTCAAGTGCGATCTGCTCCTGCAGTGCTGCAAGACCAAGTACCTGGAGAAGCAGGTCAGGCAGATTGTCACTAACTCCGCCACCTTTGCCGATGTGTTGGTTGCCCTGGAGAGGCAGTACCCGACCTACGAAACCGACCTCTCCATGAGGGCCGAGATCCAGAACCTGCCCGTGCTGCCCAACAACCCCAAACCTGGCAGGGTCTCTGAGCTGTTGGCTGACCTGGATCACTGGGCTGGACGACTGACGCCCGGTTCCTACAGCAGCGACGACCTGCTGTTCTGGTTGGTGGCCAAGCTCCCTGGAGAGCTATGGGACGAGTGCCGTTCGACCGCGGAGCGCAAGGCTAGATCCCTCCGCTACGAGGATCTATGCGTGCTACTCCTTGAGCTGGCGCCGGAGAAGGAGAGCGACCAGCACTTGAACAATTACCGTCCTGGAGGAGGAGGTTCAGGAGGTCATGGCAAAGGGTACCAAGGGTCCCGACCTGGGCAGGGGACTACCCCCAAACACGCCCACGCCCGTATCATGGAGAACGTGAAGGAGCTATTCTGGTGTGATGCCAGAGACGAGCAGGGCCACCTGCAGCACGCCCCTGACTGCGAGCAGCGAGACTGCTTCGTAGTCCAGGGGAAGCAGCAGGAGAAGAACACCGGCGCCAAAGCGAAGCTGCCGGATCATTACAGGTGCACCATCACGTGTGCATTCTGCGGGAAGCGGAAGCACTACGAGGATGAGTGCTACCATAAGCAACGCCTATCGGCGAAGCTTAAGGGTGAAGATCCTGGCAAAGGCTCAGGCAAAGGTGGAGGCAAAGGCAAAGGCAACGACTCCGGCAAGGGCAAGTTGAAAGGACGTGGTCAAGGGCAAGACAAGGGTCAAGGGTCAAGGTGGACGAGGAGGAGGCGCTAACCGCCAGCCCGACAACAAGAACAAGGACAAGAACGGAGGCAACCCCAACCCTAATGCAGGGGGGAACTCCGACCCCTCTGGAGGGCAGTCTGGTCCTAC
This sequence comes from Eutreptiella sp. 'Long Island Sound 2002', assembly GCA_964036045.1. Lineage (NCBI taxonomy): Eukaryota > Euglenozoa > Euglenophyceae > Eutreptiales > Eutreptiaceae > Eutreptiella > Eutreptiella sp. 'Long Island Sound 2002'. The sequence continues at coordinate 53,292,878 of OZ038380.1, forward strand.
CACACGCTCACAATTGCAGGCCCAGCAAGAACAAGGAGCCAAGCGTGAGCATGAAGGTGGTGATGACGGCAACGCTAAGAAGAGGAGCCGTTTCATGAGGATGGCCCGCAAATTGCGGAACAAGGGGTTCGAGGTGACCTGTCCCGCGAAGTTCTGACGGGGACGCTCCGGTGGCACCCAAGATCTGGTGTTTTGGGTACGTATCCGACTAGGGGGACGCGAATACCTGGGGGTATTGGATACTGGCGCCACAATATCTATAGTGGCCAAGAGAATTTTACCTTGTGGGAGCCTGAAGAACACCATGACCACCACTGCTATACGCATCGGGGATGGACATGTGGTGCACAGCTGCGGGGACTGTGAAGTGGAGGTACCTATGGGCTCCCGGACTATCGCTCATCGGTTCTATGTGATGGACACTGAGGCCTTCGACTTTGTACTGGGTACTGACTTCTTCGTACAACACTCCCAGATACAATCCCTGACGCTGCAAGCGCCCTACCTCCTCTACGTGGACCACGGCAGTGGCAGAGAGTCTGTGCCACTGGAGCAGTCGGAACATACCTCGAGTTACCTGAGGCTATCGAAGGAGGAGCCCTCGAACATGATGGCGGCCTCCAAAACTGAGGAACATCAACTATTGGGGGAAGTCCTAGACCAAGGTCTGAAGGAGTTGGGTTACTCTCGAGAAGACCTGAGTGTGGAGTTGTTCGCCAGCGACAAGCAGCATGTACTGGACCTTTACTGCAGCAAGGGGAAGAACTGCAGCTACAAATCTTACTGGCCCTCTTTCGGGATGGCCTACGGGAACCCCAGGTTCAGTGAACTGGGGAAGGTGCTGACCAAGGTGGCCTTGGAACGTTCCCGTATGGTCCTCTATTCCCCCGATTGGGAAGCCCATGGGGGCAACGAATACTGGCGAAACCTCCTGGACAGGCTGACTATCAGCTCTGTTCGGTTACCTGATGAGGCCATCTACGAGCCCCTGGGTCGTAAGACGCCTATTGGGAAACCCGGATGGGGGAGTATGCTGAGCGTGGTGGACAGAGGTCTTACCTCCATCCCCTGGGAGGATCTGGACCCGACTCTGGTCCAGGCTATACAACGAGAAAGCGACGGACTCGCCTTGGGTGACTTGAAGGATCGCCTACGACCTCAAGATGCTGTTGAGACTACACCCGGAGGAGATGAGTACGTCGTGACTGACACCAACGCCCCCAACTCTCCCTGTCATGTACCTGTTCCTGATGGAGTCTCTGAGTGTGGACTATCTGAGCCACCTAGCTCTATCCACTCAGATGACGAAACTGAGCACGACGCCTTTCTCGTGCAGACCTGTGTGGAGGAAGTGGAGAACGCCGAGTACGTCGCCCCACTGAAACCCCTACTCTCCATGAGGGTGGAAGACCCCGTGGACGAGGAGCTGGACCCTCGATCCAGGCTAAGGGAGTATGTGGATTCCAAGAGGAAGTTGGTGGCGAAAGGGCTATGCTACGCGAAGCCTACCCGCAGCTCATGGCCACTGAAGCAAGGACGTATGGGAGACCTATCCCAATTGAAGGAGGACCTCGAACAGAAGATCACCACCTGGCAAAGGGAGGTAGATCTTAAGCTCATGAAGAGCGTGTGGGGCGCCCATGTGAGGACCCCAGAGGAGGACAACCTCTCGGAGGAATGTGTATGTGAACCCCCTCGAGCGTGCCTATGTTGCCATCGTCCACCGGAGATGGTTGAACAAGACCTTCTATATGCCTACCAAGGGCTGAAGGACACTACCACGGGCGAAGAGTCGGTGGAGGACCACCTCCCGACGTCTATTACTCAGGGGGCAAGCAACTTACACTCTGACGAGGACATGGAGGACAAGATCAAGGTATTGGACCCGCGGGTACAGAAGCTTATAAGGACCTATCTGGAGGTGTTCGGAGAACTACCCCCTCCAGCCTCATGTGATAAGCTGGTACAGATGGACCTCAAGCTGAAACCCGAGTTCGTGGGTCACAAGATCCGAAGGAGATCCTATCCAGCTCCTAAAGAGCAGGCCGAGGAGATCGAGCGACAGATACAAGAATGTATCGACGCTGGCCTAGTCCTGGAGTACAAGGACGGGGACTACCCCCTACACTGCAGCCCCTGTTTCCTGGTGGCTAAACCTGGGTCTACAGCCAAACGGCTGGTAGTGGACTACGGAGAGCTGAACAAGAAGACGCGGAACCACTCAGGGTCCAATCCCAATATGGAGTCTACCCTGGAGAAGATAGCCTCCTGCCGCTACAAGACCAAGATGGACAAGAGGAGCGGATTCTGGCAAGTGGACATGACGCCCAACGCACAGGAACTACTGGCCTTCATCACCCCTCAGGGGAGGGTGTTCAAGTGGAAGGTCATGCCGTTTGGCGTGGCTAACGCACCGCCTCTATTCCAAGAGCTGATGAACAAGATCTTGTCCATCCTACGAAGGAGACCTAAGGTGCAGGAGCTCATATCCCGTGGTGCCCAGATGGAGGCTCACATCGACGATGTATGCCTCGGGACTAATACCCAGGACGATCACCTAATCCTCTTGGGTGAGTTCTCTGCGGTCTGCCAGGAGAACCACACACGACTCAAGCTGGAGAAGTGTGAGTTCATGCAGGAGACCATGCAGTACCTGGGGTTTGACGTTGGCTATGGGTGGTGGACCCCAGCGGCCTCTAAGGCCAAACCCCTGGTGGATGCCAAGGTACGACACGAAGACCCCAAGAAAGGACTTCATGATGTACGCAGTTTCATTGGGGCGTGCAACTTCTATCGCCGCGACATCAAAAACTTCACCTACACCAGCGCCGCTCTGACAGACTTGATCAAGAAGAGTACTACTTGGCGCTGGGGCCCAAAAGAGCAACAAGCGTTTGACGAGCTCAAAGAGAAGGTAGCCAACGCTAAGTGCTTGGGCGTGCCTAGGGCACAAGGGGAGATTATCCTGGTGACCGACGCCAGCAATGTGGGCGGTGGTGGAACGTTGTTCCAGTGGCAAGCACTAGAGAAGGAGGAGTTCGACTCGGCCATTTCCCAATGGGGGACGGAAGGTCTCAACCGAGATGGAACCCTCAAGCACAGCTACCCTGACGACAAGTGGGTCCTAGTACCTCTGGGCCACTGGAACTGGAAGTGGAACCAGGCCAGGGGGAACTACTCCACCTATGAGCAGGAATTGCTCGCGGGTATGCTGTTGCTATCCTCACAAGCACGACTGTTGGGGAGTAACCCTGTGGTCTGGCTGTGCGACCAAGAACCGGTCTGCAGTTTCCAGAAGGGTCCCCCACCTGGGAAGGCCAAGCTACGGCGCTGGTGGACCTACCACAGTCAACTACGGCTGACGGTACACCATATCCAGGGAGTGAAGAACGAGTGTGCCGACTACATCAGCCGCAACAACTTCGACGCCCTGATTGGTGCCCGGTCTGAAGCGCTGGCTAAGGAGGCGTTCAGCCGTATGGACGTCCACTTGGACCTCAACATGACGATGATACGCCCCCTGGATGGACTCCAACAATCGGAGTACCTGAAGGAGTTTGGGGATATCTACAAGCGCCTGGAGAAACGCCTTGAACCCCTCCTGGTCAACCAAGACCAGTGGAAGAGGGATAAGAGCTACCTCTGGCACGAGGACCGCATTGTGTTGCCTAGTGACAGAGTCCCAGCGCTGTTGAAGTGGACCCATGAGTCCAGCAGTCATGTGGGTGCTGACCGTACCCTGAGGCTGTTGAAGCAGTGGTTCCACACTACGTGGACTGACGACCAACTGCGGAAAACCCTCCAGCCTATCGTGGACAAGTGCCCGTGCAGGTCCTGTAAACCACGGGATATCAGGGACAGAGGTCTCTACTCGACCCTGCCCATCCCTCACTGTGCTAACAGTGTTGTATACGTGGACTACACAGAGATGCCGAAGTTCGGGGGCTATGACTTCGCCCTCGTGGTAACCTGTGGGTTGACCAGGTTTACCAGGGTGTTCCCATGTACCAAGCACATTACCGGGGAGGAGACTATCAAGATACTCCTGGAGGAGTGGTTTTGTGTCTATGGGGCGCCCAAGGAGATCAACTCCGATGAGGACATACGAGTACGCTCAGATACCGGTTGGTACAAGAGGGTCCTGAGATCCTTCAATGTCCAGGTGTCTACGGGGATTCCCTACTCGCACACGAGCAACGCCCTATGTGAGCGACAGATCCGTGTCCTCAAGGAGAATGTAAGGATATGGTGCAAAACTGAACGCACCAGAGACTGGGTGAGACTACTCCCCGTCATATCCTTGATGATGAACTCCCAAGAGAGTTCAGCTACTGGCTACTCGCCCCATGAGCTATTCCTAGGGCGCTCGGCATGGTTCCTACATGCCCCCTATCCAGAGGACACCCATTCTTCTGTGGGTGAATGGGTTCAAGAGCAACAAGCGAAGGTGGACAAGGCCAAGGCAATGCTCCAGAGAGTGAGGGAGCGTCAGTGGAACAAGAAGAACAAGCGGCGGGTACCGGCCACCTACCAAGAGGGGCACTGGGTGCTGGTGCACCACAGTCAACTACCCGCCTGGCCACGCTCTACCAGCGATGACCCATACTTCGGGCCGTACAAGATTCTATCAGTGGATGGACACCGTATCACCGTGCGGTGTTCTCCCCGTCTAGGGGGGACCCTGGTGTGCGCTGCTCAACACCTGAAGCGCTACTATGATCCTGAAGACCTCTGTGGGGAGGAGTGGGAGCTGAACGACGAGGAAATTGCCGCTCTGGACCTACAAGGGGCTGCCAGCCCTATGGAAGTTGAAGGTAAACTCCCCGACATGAACCCTGATGAGATGGCTAAGGAGGGCTTCTACCTGGTGAAGTCTGTCCTACGCCACCGCTATCACCAGGGTTGGCGCTTCCTCACCCTCTGGGAAGGGTTTGGAGTCGAAGAGGCCACCTGGGAGCCCTTCTCTGCATTTGTTCTACCTGAGGGACGCCTAAACTCAGTTCTGGTTGACTACTTGTCCCAGAACAACCTTGGTGAGTTGTTGAGGCTCGCTGAGACGCTTGCCTCCAAGACTAAAGCTAGGGACTGAACCTTACCCTTACCTGCCAAAGCGTATGTGTGAGTGTGCTATTCCTAAGGTCCTGAGAGCAAGCCGCAGAAGTGGTGTCCTAATTATACCCAAGTCTGCACGCTTGCTAAACCTGGAGGGTTGGCTTATTGATGCCACGGGGTACGCCCCGGGTCTCCCCTCCCCTAAGCGCCCAATTACTGTGCTGGCGCAAAACCTTTGGGGAATACCCAGCGTACTAATCCAGGTATTGTTTTCCCTACCTATCTGTCTATTACAGGGAGGGGTGGCCAAAAGCTATGAAGGCTTGAAAACGCCGTTTTGCTAAGTGGCCAAAACACTGACCTAACCACTGCCACAGCCCACCAACCCTGCTAACATTGCAGGAAACGGGTGGGACAGTGACACACGCACTACAAGTCCTACACACCCTACAGTGGCACCATCCTGGTGGGCGAGCACTGGTGCAACTGGCTCAAGCCCCCACTCAGGACTACCACTCCTACACGCACACTCTACTGGGTGTTGTTGAAGAACATGTCGTGGGTCCTAGCGACCCTCCTGTGAAGAAGACAAGAGAACACAGCGCTGCTAAGCAACTGTGGCCTAACAGGGGACGCCACAACGCGTTTCCCCTGCTAGGGCTTGGAGGGAAGAGGTGCTCTTGCGTGCACGGCGCAGATGTCGATGGAGTCGGACTCCCTGCTCTGCCACAGGCAGAGGGGAGTTACTTGTTTGTGTGATCTGCGCCCTTGTTTAGCAGGGCATGAAAAAAATGGTATGCTGCTGCACCAATCACCCTACCTGCCCACCTGTAAAGCAAAGGCAAATGAAGAGGTGTTTGCGGCGGAGGAACCAAGCCACACTCCCCGTATTATACGGTTCTCAGTGTGACCTATAATACACTGTCCGCAAACGCGCTGAAGATCAGCTCCCCTGTCAAGCAAGCAAGCGTTAAGGGACTCCTCAGGTTCTCTTAAAGAACGTACCAAGGAGCCCCTGGGTAGCCTAAACAAGGTTTACCGTGCGCACTTCGCGTGGCCTACCCTTTAATGCGTGTCTGAATGCACGAGCATGCACGACGGTGTTCGGCAAACCTGCCCATCTTAACCGCAATCTCGAACTCCACCAGGGGGTGGCCCCACCTGGGCGTACCTACCTTACCTACCGCTGGAGAGTGAAGCAAGGTGAGGAGAAAAACGGGGCGCACGTGAGGAACGTTGCTATGCACTTGTGTGTATGTCTAATCACCCTGATCTGACCTCTAATCATCTGCAATCTTTCTAATCAATCCCTCTATCGCGTCCTATCGTTGTTAGCGCTGTTACGATACTCGTTCACGGAGACACGAGACGAGCAATGTGTATGCGGCATACGAGACGAGCATACCTGTAGTTTATACCTGATTCATTGAAGTCTTTTTCGTTGATTTTCGAATTCTTGAATTTTTGATACTTCTATTAGTGTAGGTGGAATCTGTATGTTTATTTATTAATGTGTGTCTCGTCATTTTCAAGACTACGTGAGACATACGTTTATAATGCCATCCTTTCTGCATTTTCCGGCGCTTCGCTAGGAGCCGCTCCTGCGCGCCGCCTTTTTATGCGTAGGAATTTCTTGATTTAAAAAATCTAGAAATGACTATAATTTTTATAAAAATGTGCTTCTGATGCACAATTGGATTCTGCTCAGGTGTGTTGTCTCAGAGAAATTCTAGGCCGCCATTTGACGGATTTTGGTGTCGTCGCTTCGTTTTTGCCTGGATTCGTCCATAATTCTCCCATTCCTGCCTCTGCAGATACCCACGCGCACTCTCGCTGAGTAGGCTGTGTTCTGGCCGAAACGCAGCAGCCTGGAGAGACTGAGCAGAACCCAAGACCCCACCAAGGGGCAATTTAATTTTTTTTACGACTCCCTTCGCCCTAAGACAGGTCACAGGTCGCCAGCAGGTTTACGAGAACCCATGCGAGTGTGTATATTGTGTCTTGCGTTGGGTTTGTGTCGCGCTGCGTCTTGGAGGGAGGGATGCACATGCACATGTTTTGGCGTGCTCCCAAACTAACGCAACCAAGCCACAGGAGCCCCGGCAGCGCCATGAGCGCTGAGTCTTCTGTAGGAAATGTTACAAACAGAGCAGCAAAAGAGCGCCAGCCATGGTGAGCGCCCATTTTTCTGTGTGAGGGAAACTATAGGTATTTTAAAGTAGATGTGGAAACCAAGGAAAGGCCAAGAAAAATTCCCTTTTTCCTAAAATGCGACAGTGGTGGCCACCACAGCACAGGGGGGGAGTAAGAAAAAGTGCTTCTCCATTGCTTTGAGGCATACTCTAGTTGTATTAGAGATGCACTGAGCATCCAGTCATTTCTATCTTAGTATTGGTCCCAGCAAAACTGGTGATAACACATTTTGACCTATGGAACCAAACACCCTATCAGGATATGGAGTGGACCCCTTAATCCCCTTTCAATGTGAGGCAAATCATCTTTTCCTGAGTTGACTGAGAACTGACATATCCAAGGCAGAGCCTATGAATTTATCTATGTTTTTCCATGAATACTTAGCTGTCCTAGTGGTATGCACCCTAGGGGGCTGGGCACCTCTTTTTGAGAGGTCCTGGGTTGAATTCCTGGTCAGCCTAGCTAAGTAGGAAGATCCCATGTGAGGTAGGTAGGTAGGTAGGTATCTTCGGGAGCTCGGGATGCCTCCTTTGACATTGCAGGAAGAAGGTCTTACCAAGGGGACGTCCTGTCCCTCCCACTGCCCTATGTCAGGTGCCTCTTGAGCCGCTCCCGCATGTGCTTGGGAAGGCATTGTCGCGGCCACCCGGTCCATGTGTCCCAGGTGGGAGGGTGTCCCCACATGTGTCCATGGGTAGGGCCACATGCCCCCTCCTTTGGGCGGCAGCTCTGGGGGGCTGCCCAGCCGTGTGGAGTATCTCTCACCACAAGGGGTATTGCTCCCGCTTGTCTACGGTACGACCGCCTCACCCTTGTGGCTTGAGTTGCGGGGCCACTCTGCTTGGCAGGTGACCCCCTCCTGGACTGTGTACCGGCTCGCCTGTCACCGGTTGCTTCCATGGCTCCGGGTGACGTTTGCCATGGTCCTCGATGCAGCCTGGCCGGGCTCGGGCCAGTGGCTTTGGAGTACCGCTCCTGCCACTGGCCCGGTGGGTCGGCTGGGTCGCCCCAGTGCGTCCGACCCATGGGGTATTGGTTCTTTCCTGTCCCTCGGCCGCCCTACGTGTGTGTAGCGTCCTGGGCCGTTGGGCTCCTGTTCACCGGTGTGCCCGCGCGGTTTGCTGTGGTGCGTCTGCGGTGTCCTGGGCCAGCTGGCTCCTGTTCACCGGTGTGCCCGCTCGGTGTGTTGTGTTGCATGTGCGGTGTCCTGGGCCCCTGGGCTCCTGTTTACCGGTGTGCGTGCCGTGTGCGGTGCGCGTGTGCCCTGGGTGGATGTGTCCCTCTTCCTCCCCCCCTAATGTTCGTTTTTTTTTTTTTTTGTTTTTTTTTTTTTTGAAAAAAGAAAAAGAAAAAACAAAAAAGAGGAAAACAGAGGCGCGCGTACACTGCAGGCACAGGCATGGGCAGCTGGTGCGGCGGTGCTATAGCGTTGTGTCCTCTGGCGTGTGTCGCCGGTGCTGTGGCGGCGGTCGCGCCCCAGGGGTGCGGCTCGCGTGTCCTGATGTACATGGGTATGGGTCAGGGTGGGTTTGGTTAGGTGTCTCTTTGCTTCTGGTGCTGGCTGGTTAGGCGGCTGTGTGGGCTGTGGCTGTGGGCTGTGTCTACGCATTTCCCTCAGCGGGCCTGGTTTGGAGTCAAGGGTTGACGGTTTCGGGTTGTGGCTCGGGTTTGATTTGTGTTGGGGCTTTGGCCCGGTTTGGCTTGGGTCAGGGTGGATTTGGTGTGGTGTTTCTTTGCTTCTGGTGCTGGTTGGTTAGGCGGCTGTGTGGGCTGTGGGTGTGGGCTGTGGTTGCGTTGTTCCCTCGGCGGGTTTGGTTAGGAGTCAAGGGTTAGCGGTTTCGGGGTGTGGCTCGGGTTTGATTTGTGCTTGTGTTCTGGCTCGGTTAGGCGGTTGCGCGGGGCCGGGCGTGTGGGTAGCGGCGTCCACGGAGTCGTGCGCCCGAGGCGGGTGCGGGGTGGTGCGTGTGGGCCGGCCGTTGGCCGGTGGCCTCACTGGGAGTCCCACACGGAGGGGTCGGCGGGCGCGCCGGGGGCGTACGCAGCGTGCAGGTTGGGCAGCTGCGGGCGCACGTGCAGGGCGTCGGCGTGCCCAATGGGGACCTCACTGAGGACCGAGGGGTTGGCGGTAAGTAGTATGCGATGCCCGGGAGGGGTGGTGGTGGGGAGCGGGAGGATGTCCGCGGCCCGCGACGTGGGGGCGAACACGGCGTGGGTCGGGTGCGGCCCTGGGAGTGGTGCTGGGGGGAGCGGGACCATAGGACGGCGGTCTACTGTGAGGTGCCAAGCGCCGCGATGGTGGAGGAGCCGGACTAGGGCGATGCTGTGGCGCAGTGTGTGGGGCTGGGTGCTGGGCGGCGTGGGGACGTGCGGCGGGAGGGGGGGGGGGGCGGGGCGGTGGCGTGGGAGGGGGCATGGCGGAGGAGTGACGTCAGTGACGTGTGTGTCGTGCTGAGGGTGGAGAGGAGCCCACGGTATCGGGCCCGGGTTCGGCGCCTTTGGGCGTAGTGGTGCTCGTTGTCGTGTGCGTTGGCTTCCTTCGGCGTCCGGTTTGTTTGGTGACTTCTGGGCGGGGCCTGGCGTGGCGCCCCGTGGTGGTGCTGTGCTGGATAACGGGGTTAGACGGCGGCGCCGCTGGCCGGGGGGTCAGGCGCGTCGTGTTGTGTGGCGCGCAGGGCTTCTGGGGTGTTGTGGGTGTCGCCGGTGTCGGTGCGCCGACGCTTGTGGGGTGGTGAGGGGGTGTGTGCGTGCGGGGCTGGGCTTTGGGTGATGTCCCACAGGCGGATGCCGTCTCGCCGTGCTTCCTGGAGGGTCTCCCGCAGGCGCCTGAGGACGTACGGGTGGTCCTGGGGCGCGGGGAGGTTGCGGGGGTGGACTCCCAGGGGGTGGAGCGCATCGGCCAGCATGGCTTCCCATGCGGCCTGCGGCATCCACCCCCCCGCCGGCCGGAGGCGGCAGTTTTCCACCGACCCCTTGCGGGGCCGATGGACCAGGCCCTCGAGGGAGGGCTCTCCCCGGGCCCACTTCCGCAGCTCCCAGAGCTGCGTGTGGGTCCAGCGCTGCCACCACTGTTCCTGGGCGGGCCTGCGGTCTTGGGCGGAGGAGTGTGCGTGGGTGGGTGTGATGGGGTCGTGGGGGCCGGCGGCGGTGGCGGGCCTGGGGGATTCCTCGTAGTCCTGTTCCGTGGGGGTGCGTGGGGAGTGGGGGTGCACGCGGATGTGGACCCGCGGGTGTGCGCGTACGGTCTCCGCCTCGGGGTTGGGCGGGGATTCGTGGCGGCGGCGGTAGTGGGGCATGCGTTGCATGTGGGCTGTCATCGGGGGCCGGTAGGGGGGCGTGGGCGCTGCTGGTGGACCCTGGAGCGGTCCGTGGGCCCGGGGTGCGGGCTTTGGGAGGTGGTGGGACGAGGCGCGCCGCGCTTCGGCCGCGGCGCGCTCCGCCATGAAGGTGGCGGCGGTGGTGTCGGTGACGGTGGGGGGGCGCCGCGCTGGGCGCTGCTGCCTTCGGGCCTGGGACGGCTGGGGCCGGATGTCGTAGAGGACATCCTGGGGGGGCCGGGCCCGAGCTGCCGTCGTGGCGCCGGGTTTGGGCCTGGGCTTGGGCTTGGCTGCGGGCTGCCCTTTGGCGGCGGCCTTGGGCTTCGGCTGGGTCGTGGGTATGGGCTTCGCCGGGGCGTGGGCTTTGGCGGCGGTGGGGCTGCTCGCGGTGGGGGCGGGTTTGGAGGCCCGTTTGGGAGGTGTCTTCCGCGGCCTGGGGGGTGGAGTGCTGGATGAGGACGTGGTGGTGGTGGTGGTGGATGAGGTGGTCGTGGTGGTGGAGGTTGTGGAGTCGGAGGCGGAGGAGAGGGCCGCGGGAGACGGCGGAGGGTCCCGGGCCTCGGGGGCGGGCGTATGATGCTGGGTCCTGTAAGTAGCGAGAACGCGGGTGCAGGTTCGGGCATCGGGCGTGTGCGCGCGTTTTCCCTGGTGATCCGTGCGTGCTGGTGCTGGCGTGGCGGTGTTGTCTCGGCTGTGCGGGTACGTGGGCTACCCGGGGGGTGGCCATATCTGCTCCAGGACGCGGGGGTGTGTCTGCTGGAGGTAGTCGAGGGTCTCGAAGAAGCATCGCTGGATGCCGGGCATGTCCCCCTCTGTGAGGTGGGGGTAGTTTTGGGTGGGGGTGTGGGGGCCCGGCCATAGCAGCGCCATGAGGCGGGCTGCCACCATGTACGGGCATAGTTGTGGGGTGGTGGGGCGTGGGGGGGTGGGTCCCCCGCGGTTTGGGGGGGCTTCCATCTGCTGGGGGCGCAGCGTGACCACCCACACCCATCGGTCCGCGGGGATCCCCCAGGTCCGTTGGGTCCACTTGGCGAGGCAATACATCGCCCTACCAAGGCCCTGGTAGCTGCTGCGGATGGAGAGCAGCGCGTCCAGGGATTCGGGTTCCCACGTGCCCCAGATGTGGGGGTCGTCCTGGTCTTCCCCCCTGGCGTACGTGTCGGGGCCCGGGTTGTGTGTGGGGGGGGTGTAGTCGGCGGGGAGGAGGGAGTCGGTGCCGTGTACCACCCAGTGGTCTGTGGGTGCGTGGTAGGTGGTGGTGGAGAGGGTGTAGTGCAGATTGTACATGAGGGTCATGTACGTGGAGGGGGCTGGCTGCTGCTCGTCGGGGGTGGGGATGTCCCCCGGGACGTGGTGCCGGAAGTTGCTTAGGGAGGCCATCCGGGCCACCCATGTTTCCCGCTCCCACTCCTTGGTGCTGTTGGGGGTGGCGTCGGGTGGGGGGTGGGCCATGTTGGGCTCGCGGTAGCGGGTGCGGCCCTGGGTGCTGTCCCGCTCTGGCACGGGGTGTCCGACCAGGTGTCGCCCCCAGTCGATGGGGGGTACCCAGATCCGGCTCCCCGTGGGGGGCGGGCTCTCGCCGTCCGGGGTGGCGCGTGGGGGGCGCTCGTGTCGGGCGACGTGGAGGAAGGTGTCGAAGAGGAAGTCTCTGACGCCTTCCCCCAGGGTGGCCGCCTGGACCAGGGTGGCCGCCCGGATGGGGGTGCTGGTGCCGGAGGTGCGGAGGTACAGCACGACGTCCTGTTCCCCGACCCCCCGGAGGTGCTGCCGTACCGCTGCGGGGTTGTGCAGGGCGTAGGGCTCGGCCGGTGCGGCGACTGGTGGTGCGGGGTGTGATGGGGGGGGTGGTGTGTGTTGGGGGGGGTGGTCATCGTTGTCGCGCGCGGGGTCCGGTGATGGGGTCTCTTGCGGCGGCCGCGGGAGGGGGGATTCGCGGTGGCATGTGTCGGCGGGGGCATCGACATCGATTGGTTGGTGCTGGCTGCCGCGTGTTGTGTCCGTGGCCTGGTCTCGGGGGGGGGGGCGGGGGGGGGTGGTGTGGGGGTGGCGCTGTTGGTGGTGGGGGGGGCGGGGGTGGGTGTTGTGCTGGCTGGGGGTCTGGGCGTCCCTGTGGGTCGTGTGGGTGTTGCGTGTGTGCGCCGTGTGGTCCTTGCGGTTCCTGACTGGTTGTGGTGCCGGGGTGTGGGTGGGAGGCGGCCGTATGAGCGTCCGGGTGGGGCGGTGGTCCGTATGTAATGGGTGGCTGCCGGTGGATGGTGCTCGCTGGTATGGGGTGTGGGTGGGGGGGCTGCTGGTGGTGGTGGGGTGGGGGGGGCGGGGGTGGGTGTTGTGCCGGCTGGGGGTCCGGGCGTCCCTGTGGGTCGTGTGGGTGTTGCGTGTGTGCGCCGTGTGGCCCTTGCGGTTCTTGACTGGTCGCGGTGCCGGGGTGCGGGTGGGAGGCGACCGCATGAGCCCCCGGGTGGGGCTGTGGTCCGTATGTGATGGGTGGCTGCTGGTGGATGGTGCTCGCTGGTATGGGGTGTGGGTGGGGGGGCTGTTGGTGGTGGTGGGGCGCCCCTACTCGGTCCTGGTGTTGCCGGTGTGCGTGCGCGGCTCCTCGCGGGTCCATGGGGGTGTACCGTGGCTCGTATGCCGTGGGTCCGTGTAGCGGGGGCGGCGGGTGGTGCTGGACCGCGTGGTGGTGGTGTGGAGGGTGTGTCGGTTGTGTGTGGTACCCCGGCGTTGGTGGGTGTGGCGGCAGGGGCTGGTGGTGGTGGTACACGTGATGGTGTGGTGCGGTGATGTGCGCTATGTGGGGTGGGTGGTTCGCGGGGCCTGGTTGTGCTGGGGCGTGGTGGGGATGTAGCTGGTGGGGGCCGCTGTAGCTTGGGGGCATTAGGGGGTAGGGGTTGGGAGGGACGGGGGCACGGTGGTGGTGTTGGTGGTGCCATGTCCCCTGGCCCTGCGCGTACGGTGGTCCTGGCATGGTGTGGACGTGTGTGGGCGGTGGTGGCTGACTGGGCTGCAGGGTTTGGGTGCTGCGGTAAGGTGGTGGCGGTGGGCGTTGGTGGTGGTGGTGTTGCTGGTGTGCCCCGGGGGTCTGGGCGTGGGGCGGTGCGGTGTGGCTGGACCCGGGCCTTGGTCGGGGCGTCGCGCCCTGCTGGCGGGCGCGTTGGCGGGCCCCCTGGTGCCGGTGCCCCTTGGTCTTCTTGGCCTGGTGGGTGTCGGGGGCGGGTGAACCCACCTGTCCCCGCGGGGGCGACGGGGAGCGGGCGCGCCAGCGGTGTGCCTCTTGGAGGCTCGTCTTGAGGCCCCTGACGTAGGCCTCCTGGTCCGTGAGGCTCATCCGCGTGGCGGTGGCCTCGTCGGGGGCGGCCAGGTGGGTGTCCCGGAAAGACGCCCAGCCCTCCGGGGGTGTCCGTTGTGTGGGGTGGGGGTGGTGTGCCGGGTAGAGGAGTGCGCTGAGGGGGTAAGGTGTTCCCTTCCGTCGGCCGAGGGCGTTTGCGAACCGGCGGCACGTGGCTCGGAGGTAGGCTGCTATCTCCTCTGGTGCCGTGTCGGCCCACGCTTCCGGCGTCAGGGCTGCTGCTTGGGCCGGGAGTTGTGGGTCTGGGAGGTGTAGGTTTCGGTGGTGGAGGTATAGGGCGAGGAGGATGTGGCGGGCCGCCACGTTCAAGCCGCCTCCGCTGTGGCGTAGGGGTGGGCTGTGGGGGGGCAGGGGTGTGTTGCCCGTGGCCACGGCTATGGCCCATGCGTGGTCCGCCGCGTCCGCCATGTAGTACCCTCCCAGTTGGTCCCGGAGAGTGTCGGTGAGGTACCCGAAGAAGCTGGGGTGGCTGGCGGGGGGGGGTGCGGCTGGGGCCGCGGGCCGTTCGCGGTGGCGGGGGTTGAGGTCCCCGCAGTGGGGGCAGTGGGTGAGGCGGTGCGCGGCTCCCAGGCAGACCCAGTGGTCTGGGTTGCAGGGCAGGGCTGTCTGTGGTAGCCGCTGGCGAGCGCAGAGGGGGCATGCGGTGGCTGGTGGTTGGTGGTACCTGTGGACGGACGGCGGCGTGGGGGGATGGGGGCTGGTGGCGCGCGCATGCTGGTGGGAGCGTGTGCGGTGCCTGTGGCGCCCGTGTGTGCTGTGCCAGTGCTGTGCCCGGTGGACGGTGTGTAGACGTGGTGGGGGTTCGGTGTTGGTATGTCACGGGGTAGGTTCTCATGGTTGGTAGAACAGGAGTTTGAGGAGGTGGGCTTGGTCTGTTGGTGGCAGGGTTGCCGCATGCTGCAGGTATTTGTGGGTGCGGTATGTGAGCTGCTCCGCCGTCTTGGCAACGGCCGTTCGCTGCATGTGTGCCGCCGTGGCCTGGGGGTCCTCCGCGTGGGTGCGTAGTAAGGTGTAGACGGCAGTGGGGACGAGTCCCCTGCGGACTGCCTCGAGCACCTCCGTCTGCTTGAGGACGGTGGTGAGTTGCTGGGTCGCCGGGGACTGCGCCAGCCATCCGGCGTGCTGTGCGATGGTGTGGGTTGGGTTCCAGTCTGTGAGGGTGTCCAGTCCCCTGTACAGGGAGCACGCCTTGAAGTGGTCCCACGTTTCTTCTTCCGCGTGGCTGCAGATGCATTTGGTGTGTCCTGCGGGGACGTGGATCGAGCGGCGCGTATACCATCGGTGGTATCGGGTGAGGAGGGGAAGTTGTTCGAGGGCGAGCTGGAGTCGGGGCTTTTGTAGGTGTGCTGGGAGGCTATCCGGGCGCAGGGCGGAGTAGTAGAGGGGGGTGTGGACGGAGTTTTCGAGGCGTCGGAGGAGTTCGGTGTTTGCTGGGTGGCCCAGTGTGGCGGCGAGTTGCTGGATGGGTGTGGGGTAGTGGTACTGCTTGTCTCGATCCGTGTACGGCGTGTCCTCGGGCATCCATTGGGGGGGCTGTGCGGCCAGGGGTATCGGGGGCAGGTGCTGCAGGTGGCTGTGGTGTGGGGTGTCCAGTCGCACGCGTTCGAGCCCTGGGGTGTGGTTTGTGTTCTGGTGTTTGGCCTGCGTGTCTGCGCGTCCATTGCCGTATGCGTAGCGGTGCGACTCCTGCTTGACGATGTGTAGGGCGTCCTGGGGGTGCATGCCCTTGAAGGCCATCCATAGTCCCAACGCTTGTGTGGTGAGGACGGAATCGAGTGCTTTGTGGAGGGGTAGGTCCGCAAGGCGCCTGGTGAGGTGGATGTCGACCGTGGCGTCCACGACTACCCAGATGTTGCGGGGCCGGACCGTCGTGGGTGGCGGTGTGGCGGTGACGGCGTCTGCCATGGTGCGCAGTTCGCCGTGGGAGGACGCCCCAAAGATGGTGGTCCCGGTGTGGTGTTCCACGTGGAGGCCGTCCGTGCGCCGGGTGATGCGCACGGAGGCGCAACCGACCGTGGGGGTGCGTTGCTGGGTGCCGGATGCGTCAGTGAAGTAGATGATGTCGGTGTCGCTGGGTATGGGTAGGCGGGCGATTGCTGTGGGGTGATAGACGTAGATGGGGTTCCCCTGGGTGGTTCTGGCGGTGATTTGCGTGGGTTGCAGCAGTGGCGCTGCATAGACGCCTATTCCCTGGGTGATGATGGCCTGGGCTCGTGGGGTGAGGCGGAGGAGGCCCCTGTCTGGGCGTCCCTGGGTGATATACGCGTACATCAGGTGGAAGAGGTATCCCGTATTGGGGTGGAATTTCTGGCACGTGATGGTCTGTCGCCGCTCCGTGTCGTCCTTGTCGCCGCGGAGGGTGGGGCATTTGTGCTGTAGGGGGCGCATGGGTGCCTCCTGAGGTCCTGCGCGGTGTGGGTCGCAGCGGTCGTACTCCATGGCTACGCTGTCCGGGTCTGCCTGCTCGTTGGTGAACGTCCATGTCGCCGTGGGTGTTCGGGTCCAGGCTACGTGCGCCGGGTGGTCCGGGGGTACCGTGTGAAACCAGGGGGAGAGCCATGCCTGCTGGTCGGCGGTGGCGGCGGCGGTGGGGGTGTGGTAGTGGGTGGAGATGAGGTGCAGCAGGGGCCACGGTGTGTCGAGGGCTGCCGGGCCGCAGTGCCAGCACGTGCGTGGTATGCCCTGGTCACTGTGTCTGACTGGTGGTACATCGGTCTCCGGTGCATTGTGTTTGGGGATGGACCAGGGGGCATGGTGTCGCTGGACGGTGCGGGTTACATGTTTGTGGCCGTTTGATGCTAGCAGCAGGATGGTGGGTGGTGTCCAGCCTTCGGCTGACGGGGTGGGCTCCCCCTGCGTCGTGCCGCCGTCGTTGGGGGTCTCGTGTTCGCTCAGGCGGGGCCGGGGGTGCTGGCGCTGGAAGGCTGTGTACGCCGTGTCGATGTCCTTGGGCCCCGGCATGTCGCGCCCTGCCTTCGTAGCACATGCGCGGAGGTACGCTTGGAAGACGTGGCGTGCCGGCCATTGTGGGTCGGAAAGGAACGGGGCGTGGTGGGCGTCGCATTGGGCCATGATCTGCATCTGTGTTGGGGTGATATACACTATGGTGATGGTGGCCCCTACGAGGCGCAGGGTGTCCACCTCGCCTGCCGGGTGTCGGTGGATGTCGGTGTGTGTGGCCACGAGTGGCCCCTGTTGGTCGCAGTGGTGGTTTGTCAGGATGGCGTGCGTGTGGTGCGGTAGGAGGAGTTGTAGCTGGGCCCAGATGCCAGTGCCCACGGGGGTGGAGACGCCGTGTTGTGCCAGTATCCACCGGGGGCAGGTGTTGCGGGCCATTTGCGCTTCTTTTATGCGTATGGCCGCCGCCTCGCGAACTTCTGGTTGGTGGTTGTGTGTTACCCTGTGTAGGAGGTGTGCTGCGTGTTTGGCATAGGCCATGTCGACCAGGGCGCCCGTATTGTCTCCGTAGTAGCGCCAGTGGGCCATCATGGCCTCCTTGGGGAAAGACGTGGGCCAGCCTCCGTGTTGCGCCCATGCCTTCGTCACTTGTTGTCGAGCGTGGCGTAGTGCGTCTTGGGGGCGCGGGAGGTGCAGGGCTTGGTACCCGATGGCCGCGTTGAGCACTGCTTCCATGAAGTACGCCAGGCCCTGCGTAGACAGGAGGTCCCCCCTGGCAATTTGGGTTAGCCGGGCGAGGCGCTCTTCTAGCTTGCTTGGGAGTGTGATGTGGTGGTGCCGCGTGGCCTGTGTGACTCCCAGGTGGACTGTGGTGTCTTCCAGGTGCAGGGGTTCGCCTTTCCGGATGTGGGGGGTGGGGGTCTCGGCGTCGGCCAGCCCGACCGATTTGCGGGGGTGCACTAGGAGCTGGTGGGCGTCTAGGTAGGTTGTGGTGAGTTGGAGAATGGCGGACGCTTGTTCGGTGGTCGTTGGTAGCCCTGCGTTCTCAGGGTCGCGGTGGCGGGTGGCTGTAGTGAGGAGGTTGTCATCTGCGAAGTTGATGAGGGGGGACCGTAGCGGGTATGGGGCGTACCCCGGGTATACCCGTGCTAGCTCGAATGCCAGTGGCAGGGTGACGAGGAGGTAGAGGAAGGGGCCTTCGGCGCCTCCCTGGGGGACCCCGCTGTCTGTGCCGGTCCAGGGGGTGAGGCCCGCGGCCGTGATGACGGCGTAGAGTCGGGTTTGGATGTACCCGGTCATGAAGGATAGGAATTGGAGGCCCATGGCATCCCATACCTCCGTGAGGAGCCGGTGTGGGGCGTGGGGGAACGCGCCTTGGACATCGAGGGAGGCGATGATCATCTCGTAGGGGTTCATGTCCAGTGCGGTGTCCTGGAGGAAGATGGCCTCGTGGGGGGACCTGCCGGCCATGGCCCCCCACATGCTGGCGGGCACGTGGGCGAAGACCGCTGGCGCGATGCGGCCCAGGATGAGCGTCCACACCAGCTTGACCTCGGTGGTGGCGCATACTATGGGCCGCCAGTTCCCCGGCTGCGCCCAGTCCCCCTTTTTGTAGAGGGGGTGGACCAGGTTGGCCCACTCAGGGGGGATGGGCGTGGCGCCCGTGACGATGTCCCACAGGCGGGCTGCCAGGCGGCGTTTGATGGGCAGGGTGAGACGTTGGTATGCTTCGGCCGGCAAACCGTCGACGCCGGGTACGACCCCCTTCTTCAGGCGGTCCAGGGCGCGCTGCAGTTCTGAGATGCTGAAGGGGTCGTGTTCGATGGCGCGCCGCTGTTCCCGGTTGAAGACCCTGGGCACATGCTCGCGGATGGTGTTTCTGGTGTGGGGGTCGAGCTCGGGGAGGGCGTCTCCGTGTTGCGCCTGGAAGCTGTCCAGGACTGCCTGGAGGACGGCGTCGGGGTCATTGGTGAGGCCTCCTTCGGGGGTGCGGACCGCGTGGATGGTACGGCGCCCCGTGTCCTCCAGGATGCGGCTGACGTACCGTAGGGACTTGTACGGCGTGTCGTTTCTGCCGTATCTTTCGCGTTCCTGGGCTGCTGCCGCTATGCGGTGGGCGTGCCATTCCTGGAGTTGGTGGCGGCGGGTGGTGAGGAGCGCACGGAGGTGGGCGTCCCGGTCTCGTGCCTCCGGTGTGCTGGGGCGTAGCAGGGTGGCGAGTTCCCCTTTCGTGGTCCAGATGTCATGGACGAGTTGCTGGAGGGTGAGGTCCGGTGGTGCTCCCGTGTGGTTGGTGTCACGCTCCATGCCGCATGCTTGTGCCGCCCGGCGCATGGCGGTGGTGAGTGTCGGTGCACCCGGGCGGCGTAGGATGGCGTGTAGGGCCCTGTTATACCTGTGCCAGGCGCCGTGGTCGTCCTCGGCCGGGAACTGCAGTGTGGGTGGGAGGGTGTCGTCTGGCAGGGTGGCTGCGGGTGGGGGTAGGTCGGGGATGATGAGGTCGATGTAGAGGGGCCGGTGGCCCGTGCCTGTGGGCGGGAGGTCCCCGTAGGCTGCTTCGTGGACGCGCACCGTGGTTGGGTCCCCGTAGCACGTGTCGATGCGGGATGGGTGGGTGCCGGCTTGGTGGGGGTAATGGGAGGGTGTGCCGGTGAGCCCTGCCGTGAGGTCGGTGAGGCCCAGCTGGTGCATGGCGTCCCGGACAGCTATGTCGGTGGCTGTGGGTGGGCCGGTGCGGTCGTCGTCGGTGGGAGCGGCGTTTAGGTCGCCTATGATGATGGTGGGTGCCAGGAGGGAGAGTCGGCGGTACGCCAGGCTCAGGGTGTCCAGGAAGTCCTTGGTCTCCTCCCCGAACGGGACGTGCGTGAGCAGCACGTTTAGCTGCGATCCGGGCCCCACGCACTCGTACGCCCCGAGGCGACCATCCACTCCGAGGTCGGGGTGGGCATGTACCGTGACCGATGTCTTGTGGTAGAGGGGTACCCCCCGTTCCCAGTGGGCGTGATATTTGTTCCCCTCTGGGTCCAGGATTGGTGCTGGTTCGGGTTGGTCCGCTTTGCGGAGGGCTTGCTCCAGGAACCCCAGGAGGTCTGCGCCTTGGGGGTGCGGCCCGGGCATGGCTTGCAGTGTGGCGGCCTTGGTGGGGTCGTAGGTGACCGCGGGCTCGTTGAGGATGTTGATGCGTGCGTGGGCTTCCGCAGGCGCCGGTTTCTGGGGACCGGTAGTTGGGGGGGCGGGCCGTGTCCGGCCCTGGCCCCGTCAGGCGTTGAGGAGGTCGATGACGCCCTGAGCTGTGGGTGCCCTGCGGTTCCGCTTCTGGGGTTGGGGTAGGGCCCATGCATTGTGGACTTCGCCCGTGTACTCGGTGCCGGTGAGGTGCTCCGTGTCGGGGGTGCACAGCTGCATGGGGACCATCTCACGACCGGCTTGGTCTCGCCAGAGTTCGATGGTGCGCCCCAGCTTCTTGTCGTTGGGGGTGGCCGGGTCCCACTTGACGTTGATCTTGAACCCCTGGTGGTCCCCGGTGACGCGGTACCGGTGCTTGACCTCCCCTGCGGCCCATATCCACTTGGAGGGGCCCGCGGCCGTGGGGTACTCGAAGGGCAGCTGCACCCGGGTGTTGATGGCGTATTCGGGATACAGGGCAGCGGCTTCCTCTTTGGTCCAGCTCTTCGGCTTGGCCCTTGGCTTTGGCGCGGGTTTGGCCTGTGTGGAGGGCTTGCGCTTTTGCGCACCTTGGCGGCGTCGGGCAGCGGGTTGTCCCCGTTGGGGAGGTGCGCCCTGGGGCCGCTGTACGGGTGCGTGGCCCGGTGCAAACACGGGGTGTTCGCGTGCGGCTGGGACGTCGGGCTTGGACGTGGGGACGGGGTCCGCCAGTTGGAACACTTGCTTGGTCATGAGGCCAAGCACTTCCTCGGCCTCCTGCAGGGCGTCGGGCGGGTCCGTGGGCCAGGTGAGGAGCCGGTGCCCGGTGCCTGCCCCGTGGCGGCGCATGTGGGCCGTGTAGCGGGTGGCGTGGCGTGTCCACGCTGGGGTGCGTTCCGGGGGGAGGGGGCCTTCTGGCGCCCCCTGCGCCCAGTAGAGGGCGTAGTGCAGCGCTTCCCAGGCTGCCTCTGGGGCGTGGGGGATGCGTGCGGCGAGTCGCAAGCGGTCTCCTCCGCGTGGTGGGGGCGGGACTTCGCCGTCGGGGGCGTGTGCCGTTGCCCGTCTGACCTTGCCGTGGTCGTCCCATTCCACCGTCCACCAGGTGTCCCGGTGTTTGAGGATGTGGACCTCCGTGGTGGCCGGGGGGGCGTCCATGGCGTCCCAGCTGACGAGCTGGATGGGGCGGACCGCAGGGTGGGTCTTCGGGGGTGCTCGCATGTTGAGGATTTGGTGGATGTCCTCGGCGGTGGGGCCCGTGTCGGGGGGGTCCTGCGCTGCTTGGGCTAGAGGTGGGGAGGGGCGGTCCTCCCAGAGGCGGGATGCGGACGCCGTGGCGTACATGGCTGCGATCAGGACGTGTTCCGTCAGCCCTTCCACCATGAGGTGGTTTTCCCCCTCCAGGTCTCGGGGGATGGCGGCTTCCGCCTTTAGGGTGAGGAGTGCGATGGCGCGTTTGGGTCCAGGTGTGGCGTGTGTCGGCTCATCTGGCGGGCGTCCGTCGGATGGGGTGTGGGGGGGGCGCTTCTGGAAGGGGGATGGTCCCACCGCCAGGTGCTCGACAAGGTGTAGTGGTATGGCGTGGTGGCGGTCCGCCGCGGGCAGGAGGTAGGGGTGTGGGTCTCCGGGCACCGTGCCGAGGAATATGCCCCCCCTGTAGGTAGGGGTGGGCAGGGGTTGCTGCAGAGCGCCTGCGCATGGTAGCGCGCACCGAGGGTTGCAGTGGGTGCATGGGGCTGTTATGGGGTGCGGTACCGCGTACACGGTGAAGGGCCCTACCGCTCGCTGGATGTGGCGGGGGATGATGTTGCGGAGGTCCGCCACCCGTGCCGTGCGGCCTTCGCCATAGTATATCCAGAGCGTGTCCTCCAGTGCCATTTTGGGGCGTAGTTTGCGAGCCAGTAGGTTCAAGGTGCTTTTGTGGGTGGCCTCGGTGATGGTGCCGGGCCCAGCGTTAATGCGTGGGAGCAGGTGGCTTTGGTGTTGTGCTGCGGCCCGTCTGCGGGCGGTGTGGAGGGCGGTGCTGTCGGCGGGAGGGGGCGCGTGGTGGGTGGGCCTTTTGCGTGGGGTCGGGGCGACGTGTAGGGGGTGCTTCCATGCCGGGCGTGGGTGGTGTTGCGGTGGCTGGAGGCCAGGGTAGGTGGTGAAGGTGTATACGGTGATGGGGGAGCACTCATGCGTGGCCTGGAGGTAGTAGTGGTCGCGACCCGTGTTGTGGGTGACGATGACGTTGGGCGTTGGTATGTCGTAGTGGAGCGCGGTATTGGGGAGTTGTTTGGTGATGCGTGCCGTCGCGTCCCCTGTTTTGGGGGCGGTGTCGTGGGGCACGAGGATGTGGACTGCCCACGCATCGTGGGCGGGGAGGTCGAGGTCCGGTAGGGTGGGATGAATGGGGCGTCCCCGGAAGTGTGCGAAAGCTGGGTTGTGGCGTGCCCCCGTTTCCTTGATGATGGACGGTGCCCATTGGGGTGGCGCCCCAACTTGCTGGGCCATGGCGGCGACGGCGCAGGCGATCGCCGTGAGGTCTGGGCCGATGCCAGGCTGGTCTGCCGGTGGCTGCAGGCCCCCTTCTGGTGCGGGGTGGTGCCACCATAGGGTGTAGCCCTTTTGTGTGTTATCGTGGGGGGTGTGCACGAGGCCTTGGTGGTTGGAGATGGCGGTCTTGAGGGCTTCCGCTGCCTCGCGGTGGAGGGTGCGCGTGTAGGCCCAGACTCCGGTGGGGGGGGCCGCCCCGGTGTGGGATTCGGCCGTGGTGGGGGCCGGTTCGAGGGTGTGACTGGTGAGGGAGGGTCTGTGCAGCCCTTCGTGCAGGGAGGCGCACACGTGTGCCCACCTGTCCGCCCATCCCTGTTGGGCGCTTCCTGTGTCTGCTCCTGTGGGTAGTCGCACGATGACCACGTGCCAGGGGTGTGACCCCGGTACTACGGTGGGGGGTGTGGTGTGCTCGTGAGCGTGTAGCCATACTGCGGTGTCCGCGTTCGCCGTCACGTAGTCCTCTCCTTCCGCTGTGTGGACGTTTTCGACGGCGGCCTCTCCCTCCAGGGTGAGGAGGAGGTGTGTGCCGGGGGGCTGCGCGTGCGTCTCCGCGTCCCGGAGCCACAGGTACGTGAGCGCCACGGCGCCGGGGAGGATTTCCCCCCACGTGAAGGTGCCTTCGGGTGATGCCCACTGCAGGGGCAGTGTGCGGCGTCCCCGCGAGTCGTTGGTGGCGTGGTAGTCGTGGGGGAGGTGACGTTTGGTGAGCCGGTGCGGCATGCGTTCGGTGGTGGCCGTGGGGGGGTCCCAATTACATTCCTCCGGTGGGGGTGCGTCTGCGTCGTCCTCCTGGGGCTGGGCCAGCGGCAGCGCCTGTGCATTGGGTGCGGCGTCGGGTAATCCGCTGTGCGTGAGGGTGTAGAAGCCCTCGGGGGTGAGTTGGAGGACGATGTCCCACTTCGCCGTGTGCTCTGGGGACCACTGGTGGGGCCCGTCCTGCGGTCGGTGGAGGGTGACCTGGTGGCCCCATCTCCAGCTGTGGTAGGCGAGGAGGCTGAGGACGGTGTCTTGCTCCGGGTCCTCCACGCTTTCCATGTATGCCGTCATGTCGGTGACGTCGACGGCGTACTCGCCCTCCCATTCTTGTGTGGGGGTGCCTGGAGGGGGGGGGGCGGTGGTGTACCCGTGGAGTCCTGGCCCCGTGACGTCGGGCAGGTCGCGCTCGAGTGACGCCCGGTACTCGGCGGGCCCGTTGCTGGCTTCGTGGGTGGGGTGGTGGCGTCGCAGGGCGTTGGACAGGTGCGTCCAGGGCGCCCTCTCGCGGGGGGGGGGGCGCGGGGGGGCATTTTGCGGGTTGGGGCCTGCGGGGCTGCTTGCTGTGGGCTCGAGCTCCGGCGGGGTGAGGTCCATATGATGCTCCGTGTCCTCCGTGTGTTGGAGTTCCAGTTCTAGCAGGCTGTCGATGTCCAGGGCCATGGGGTCATCTTGCGTGTTCACGTGCTGGGGTGTTGCGTCATGGCACGGTGGGCGTGTGATGCTGGTGTTCGGGGCATGTGCGGCGGCCGGTGCGGGGTCGTGCGTCGGGGGAGGCGCGCCGTTTGGCGTGGCTGTGGTGTGTGGCTGCCCGCTGGTGGCTGTCCTGGCCGGTGGTGTTGCCCCTGTGTGCGGTTAGGGTTGTGGCCGGTGGTGGGTGCTGAGCTGGCGCGAGGTGTGCGGGGTTTCCAGGGGTGGTGCCGGTGGGGTGGGGTGCGGGGTCGGTGGGGCGTGGCTTCGTTCCTGTGTTGGTGGGCTGTGGTGTCCCGTGCCCCCGGGCCGGGGAGGGGGGTGCGGTGCGGTATGGTGGTGTTGTGCTGTGTGGTGGCCTTCCCGTTGGGGGGGGGGGGCGCCGTGTCCAGGTCTGGTGGGGTGGGCTGTCGCCTGTGGTTTGTCCTCTGGTGGTGTGGGGCAGCCCCGCGTGGTCTCTTGATCGTTCTCCTGGTGTGTTTCAGTACGTGGCCTGTGCGGGGTCGGTGTGGCGTAGGGCCTGGGGTCCCCTGGGGCAGGGTGTGCGGGACTGGAGTGTCGCAACCAGGGGGGTGTGGTCGTGTGGTGCTTGGGGGTGCCGGCCCGCCGTTGGGTGGGTCCGTTGGTGTGGGGTATTGCGCTTGCGGGGTCCGCGGGTCGGTGGGTCGCGGCTGCTTGGGCGTGTTGTGGCCCCGGTGCGGTGCCCGCGGGTGGTGTGTGGCGGTGTGTGGCTGGGGTGTATCGTTTCCACGGTGGGAGGGGGGCTATGTGCTCGGGTGTGGGGTGGGCCCGTGGTAGGATGCCGGCGGGTAGCGGGTGTCGGGGCCGCACTGTGGGTGGGTATTCCGCGGCGTCCCCTTGGTGCGTCCCGTGGTGGCCTCTGGCCGGCCGGCTGAAGGGGGTCTTTGGGGTGTACCGCATCCATGGGGGCAGCATTGTGTGTTGGGGCGCCGCAGCGGTGGGTGCGGCGGGTTTAGGGGGTGGGGCTTGTGTCGGTGTCGACCGTGTGTTTGGCGGCGGTGTGTCGTGTGTCGTCCTCGGCGGCTCCTCTTGGTGGTCTGTTGTGGTGGTGTCTGGGGGGTGGTCTTGGGCTTTGCGGTTCCTGGGAGGGTGCGGGACATGCGGGGTTGGGCTGGCTGGGGGGGGGGGCGCGCGTGTGTGGGCTTGCGTGTTTGCCCTCTGTTCCCCCCGTGGCCCCTTCCTCTGCATGTCCCTTACTCCTCTCTTTTCGCTGGCTTGTTTGGCTTTGTTTTTTTTTTTTTTCTCGGGGGGGGTGGCTGGGGTGCTGTACGTGGGTGTGGGTGTGTGCCGGTGTCGGCTCCCGGTTCCCAGACCGCCAGGGTGGGTGGCTGTGGCTCCTGGTTAGTGTCCGGGTGGCGTGGCCGGGCGTGGGCGTGCGTGTGGGTGTGTCCGTGGCGTGGGCTGCTGGGGTGGTGGGCAGTGTGGGCGTGGTTGGTTTGTGTGGGTGTCGGGTATGTGTGCCCCGAAGGCGCAGTGGGTTGGGCTGGGGCACCGTGGGCGATGCAGTGGATGGAGGTGATGCTGGTGACGCCTACGGGGGGGTGCTGTAGGCGTCGGAACGGGTCCGTGTTGTTGACGTGGGTGCTTCGGGTGACGCGCCGGGCGGCGACGGGGTTGGTGATGTTGCTGGCGTCATAGGTGACGGGGCGGGCGCTGGGGGGGCCTGCGGCTCCGGTGGTCGTTGTAAGTGGTGCGGTGGGTGGTGGCGCGACTGGTGGTGCCGGCGGTGTGGGTGTTGCCGGCGACGTCGATGGTGAGGGTGCTGTGGGTGATGTCATGGGTGGTGGCGATGTTGATGTGGGTGCTGTAGGTGGTGTGCCGGCTGGTGGCGCCGCTGGTACTGTCCCTACGTAGGGTGTTGCCGGGGGTGCTGTGGGTGGCG
The DNA here is from genome assembly GCA_964036045.1 of Eutreptiella sp. 'Long Island Sound 2002'. Lineage (NCBI taxonomy): Eukaryota > Euglenozoa > Euglenophyceae > Eutreptiales > Eutreptiaceae > Eutreptiella > Eutreptiella sp. 'Long Island Sound 2002'. The sequence goes on from OZ038380.1 coordinate 53,318,703, forward strand.
GTGTCGTCGGTGGTGCCGATGGTGAGGGTGACGTAGGCGATGCACTGGGTGGTGGTGTCGTCGGTGGTGCCGATGGTGAGGGTGACGTAGGCGGTGCACTGGGTGACGGTGAGGCCGGTGTGCGCCGTAGGTGACGCGTTGGGCACGGGTGGTGGGGGGCCGGAGGGGGGTTTGGCGTTGGTGCAACGGGCGATGGTGGCGTTGGTGCTGCAGGTGGTGGCTTGGGCGTTGGTGCTGTTGGTGATGCCGACGGGGTGGTTTGTCTGCCTGTCTGCCCGCGGAGTCGGTGCCGGTGTTGGGCGGTTGCCTGTGCTTGTGGTGGTCGGTGCGCCGGGCGCTTGGTGGGCGTGGCCGGGCGCGGGTGTGCGTGTTGGTGTGTACGTGGCGCGGGCTGCGGGGGGTCTGCGGGCGTCGGGTGCGCTGTTGCCGTGCGTGTGGTGGTTTGTGTTGTCTGGTGGAGCGTGGCCGGTGTGTGCGTTGCGTGGGTGTTGTGGGGTCTGGTCGGCGTGGGTGGTGTCGGTGTGGGTGTTTGGGGTTGGGTGCTGGTTTTGGGCGTGTCGTCGGCGTGGTGTAGTCGGGCGTCGATGGTGACGGTGCTGCAGGTGGTAGGGGTGGGACGGTGGTGTTGGCGGTTTCCGGTGTGGGTGGTATGAAGTGTGGGGGTGTGGCAGGTGTGGTGCGGGGCGGATGGTGGTGTGCGTGGCGCCGGCGTCGCGAGTGCTGCCGGGGGGGGGGGTGTCGTTGGTGATGTTGTGGGCGGCCGGTGGTGGGTGGTGGTGGTGGTTGTGGCTGGACTGCTTGGTGGTTGTGGTGTCGGCGGGTGGCTCTGTGTGTGGTGGCGGGTGGGCGCGCTTGGTGGTGGTGCTGGTGTGTCCTTGCGGGTGGTGTTGGGTGTGGTACCATTGGGCGTGTGGTTTGCGATAACTGAGACGGCGGCTGCTCCGTAGCGGGCAGGGGCTGGGTTCACTGCCGGGCGCACACACGTCCCTCCGGACGGCGGCTGTTTCGTAGCCGGCAGGGGCTGGGTTCACTGCCGGGCGCACACACGTCCGTCCGGACGGCGGCTGTTTCGTAGCCGGCAGGGGGTGGGTTCACTGCCGGGCGCACACACGTCCATCCGGACGGCGGCTGTTTCGTAGCCGGCAGGGGCTGGGTTCACTGCCGGGCGCACACACGTCCATCCGGACGGCGGCTGGTTCGTAGCCGGCAGGGGCTGGGTTCACTGCCGGGCGCACACACGTCCATCCGGACGGCGGCTGTCGCGCTGTGGGGACTGCGGGGCTTGGACTTGTTCTTGGCGGCTCGTTCGTCGTCGGGTGTGGGTGTTTGCCGTGGTGGTGTCGTGTTTTTGTGCCGTGGTGCGTGCTGGCGTGCGGTGCTGCGTGTGTGCCCTGCTTGGCCTGTGTGTGGCGCGCGCTCCTTGCCCGGGCGTGCTGCTGCGCAGGCGCGGGGACACACCCTCTCTCTGGCGGGCCCGTTTGGCTCCATGGCGGGCCCTGTTGGTGCCCGGCTGTGGCCCGGCGCGCGGCAGTGGGGTGTGTGCTCGTTTGGGGGGGGGGGGGGGTTCGGACCCCTCTTCTCGCTTTCCCCGCCTTGTCCCTCTGTCCCTCTTCGCCGGCCTGCCCTGCCTGCCCTCCCTCTTCGTACCCGCTGGGTTGGCCTTGGCCGGTCGGTTGGTCTTGGCGGTCTGACATTGTGTTTCTTTCCTGCAGGGCGGCGTGGGCTGGGTTCGTTTTGGGGGCGGGTTGCTCGTGTGGTGTGCCGCGCCGCTTGGCTCCTGTTCACCGGTGTGCACGCTCCGTGTGTGGTGTCGTGTGTACGGTGTCCTGGGCCTCCCGGCTCCTGTTCACCGGTGTGCACGCCTTGCGTGTGGTGTCGCGTGTATGGCGTCCTGGGCCTCCTGGCTCCTGTTCACCGGTGTGCACGCCCCGCGTGTGGTGTCGCTTGTACGGCGTCCTGGGCCTCCCGGCCCCTGTTCACCGGTGCGCACGCTCTGCGTGTGGCGTTGCGTGTACGGCGTCCTGGGCCTCCCGGCTCCTGTTCACCGGCGTGCACGCTCTGCGTGTGGTGTTGCGTGTACGGCGTCCTGGGCCTCCCGGCTCCTGTTCACCGGTGTGCACGCCCTGCGTGTGGCGTCGCGTGTACGGCGCCCTGGGCCTCCCGGCTCCTGTTCACCGGTGCGCACGCTCTGCGTGTGGCGTTGCGTGTACGGCGTCCTGGGCCTCCCGGCTCCTGTTCACCGGTGTGCACGCCCTGCGTGTGGTGTCGTGTGTACGGTGTCCTGGGCCTCCCGGCTCCTGTCCACCGGTGTGCACGCCTTGCGTGTGGTGTCGCGCGTACGGCGTCCTGGGCCTCCCGGCTCCTGTTCACCGGTGTGCACGCCCTGTGTGTGGTGTCGCGTGTACGGCGTCCTGGGCCTCCCGGCCCCTGTTCACCGGTGCGCACGCTCTGCGTGTGGCGTTGCGTGTACGGCGTCCTGGGCCTTCCGGCTCCTGTTCACCGGCGTGCACGCTCTGCGTGTGGTGTTGCGTGTACGGCGTCCTGGGCCTCCCGGCTCCTGTTCACCGGTGTGCACGCCCTGCGTGTGGTGTCGCGTGTACGGCGTACTGGGCCTCCCGGCTCCTGTTCACCGGTGCGCACGCTCTGCGTGTGGCGTTGCGCGTACGGCGTCCTGGGCCTCCCGGCTCCTGTTCACCGGTGTGCCCGCTCTGTGTGTGGTGTTGCGTGTACGGCGTCTTGGGCCTCCCGGCTCCTGTTCGCCGGTGCGCACGCTCTGCGTGTGGTGTTGCGTGTACGGCGTCCTGGGCCTCCTGGCTCCTGTTTACCGGTGTGCACGCTCTGTGTGTGGTGTCGCGTGTACGGCGTCCTGGGCCTCACGGCTCCTGTTCACCGGTGTGCACGCCCTGTGTGTGGTGTTGCGTGTACGGTGCCCTGGGCTCCCTGGCTCCTGTTCACCGGTGCGCACGCCCTGCGTGTGGTGTGGTGCGTACGGTGTCCTGGGCCTCCCGGCTCCTGTTCACCGGTGTGTTCGCTCGGTGTGGGTGTGTGGTGGTGGGTGGGTGTGTTTGGTGGCGGTGTCGGTGTGTCCTTGCGGGTGGTGTTGGGTGTGGTACCATCGGGCGTGTGGTTTGCGTTTATTGGGCACTCACCCCTCCGGGTGGCGCGGGCCCGGTGGTCCGGTAGCCCGTCCGGCAGGTGGCGCCGGGTGCTCACGCGTCCCTCCGGACGGCGGCGTGGTGTTGCGTGTACGGCGTCCTGGGCCCCCCGGCTCCTGTTCACCGGTGTGCACGCTCTGCGTGTACGGTGTCCTCGGCCTCCCGGCCCCTGTTCACCGGTGCGCACGCCCTGCGTGTGGTGTTGCGTTTACTGGGCACTCACCCCTCCGGGTGGCGCGGGCCCGGTGGTCCGGTAGCCCGTCCGGCAGGTGGCGCCGGGTGCTCACGCGTCCCTCCGGACGGCGGCGTGGTGTTGCGTGTACGGCGTCCTGGGCCTTCGGCTCCTGTTCACCGGTGTGCACGCTCTGCGTGTACGGTGTCCTGGGCCTTCCGGCTCCTGTTCACCGGTGTGCACGCTCTGTGTGCGTGTGCGGTGCCCTGGGCCTCCCGGCTCCTGTTCACCGGTGTGCACGCTTCGTGTGTGGTGGCGCGTGTACGGCGTCCTGGGCCTCCCGGCTCCCGTTCACCGGTGTGCACGCTCTGTGTGTGGTGTTGTGTGTACGGCGTCCTGGGCCTCCCGGCTCGTGTTCACCGGTGTGCACGCCCCGTGCGTGGTGTTGCGTGTGCCGTTTGGCCCTTTTGCGCTTGCGTGGTGCGTGTTGTGTTGTGCGTGTGGTGTCCTGGGACACTTGGTTCGTGTTCTCCGGTGTCGCGGTGTGTTGCGGTGTGTGTGTGGTGTCCGGTGTGCGGCGGTGCGTGTGCGGTGTCCTGGGCCTCCCGGCCCCTGTTCACCGGTGCGCGTGCTCGGTGTGTTGCGTGGTGTGTGCGGCGTGGGTGTGGGTGTGTGCTCGCGTGTGCCATACCGTTGCAGCATTTTTCTTTACACATTGCTTCCTATGGCGTCTTACTTATTCTTCCCGTCCTGGACTCGTTGATTTTGGCGACGCCCAAGAGTAAGCGTGTCTTAATGCATGCACGGCGGTGTATGCTTTTTACGCGTTGGTTTGTGGACTCTTTGCATTTTGCGACGCCCAAGAGTAGGCGTGTTTGCTTAATGCATTCATGGCATGCTACTTATTCTTTATGCCTTGGACTCTTTGTTTTTTGCGACGCCCAAGAGTAAGCGTGTCTTAATGTTTGCATGGCGGCATATGCTACTTAACCGTTTGTTTGCGGACTCTTTGTTTTTTGCGACGCCCAAGAGTAAGCGTGTCTTAATGTACGTATGGCGGCATATGTTACGCACTCTTTGGTTTGTGGACTCTTTGTTTTTTGCGACGCCCAAGAGTAAGCGTGTATTAATGCCCACAAAGGTGGGTGGGGAGGTACATGGAGAAGGACAAAGGCAGAGAAAGGGTGCGAGACGGTGGGCATGGTGTGTTAGTATACTATTTTTCGGTTTTTTCGCGTTGCTCGCGACGCGTTTTTCTTTACCTATACGGCGTGTTAGAGGGTGAGAGGCATGGTGTTGTATTCCTAGGCTCGGTACGGTGCTTACGGCGTCTACTATTCACCTCTTTGTATTTTGCGACGCCCAAGAGTAGGAGTGTTTGTTTAATGCATTCATGACATGCTACTTATTGCTTATGTCTTGGACTCTTTGTTTTTTGCGACGCCCAAGAGTAAGCGTGTCTTAATGCATGTATGGCGGCATATGCTACTCACCCTTTGGTGTGTGGACTCTTTGTATTTTGCGACACCCAAGAGTAGGCGTGTGTGTTTTGTTTTGGGGCGCGCACAAGTCCCTAGCGCCTAGGGCACGCACTTTGCTAGGTGGTTTGGGGCAAGCAACGTTCAGCTTCTTCGCCGTCGCGACTCTATTGTTCGTCTTTTTCGGTGAGTGTCCTATATTTTGCGACCTCGCCAAACAGCGGCGTAAAATTGTTGGGGGGGTTTCTGAGGTCGGAAAAGACGATTTTTCGCTTTATTTCTGCTGGCGGTGCGTCTTTTTCTCGTCATTTTTTTTTTCTGCCCCGATCGCTCCCTGGATGGACTCCAGACGGCCTTCGGGGCCCTGTGACATGGCAGTGACCTCATCGCCACATGCCCTGCCACCTCAGCACATATGGGACCCAAAACAAAGAGTGCACATCTCCTGAGATGGCACTATGGAGATAGAGTGACCATGGGGCAGTTTTCCAACTCTTTTCCAAACCATTTCAGCTATCTTTGTGAATATGCATTCCGATTTGACCTGAGTTGCAGTTTCTGTGAATATCCTTTCATCTTTCACTGTTTACACTGCAGCCCTTCATGCTTTGATCCTGATCCTCTTCTCCTTGCACACCTCTGGCTTGGGCTATCCTGGATTTACTGTATTTCAGAAAACAAAAGCTTTTCATCTCCAAAAACAAGCAGCAGGAAACCCTACACCAGCAGCAAGCAGCAGGAGAGACAAAAACACAGTGTTGAAACCACTATAAACTTTTCTTCTCCCACCACCCAACTCAAGCGCCCATTGCAAGCGCGCACTTGAAGAGCGCCCTTGAAGCGCCCACTTAGGGAGCGCAACTCAAGCGCCTATTGCAAGCGCCGACTTGAGAAGCGGTCAACACATGGCACCCATAAGGCGCCTCACAGGATTAGGCTTAACAAATGAAACATGCAAAGCAAGAGGGCAGGAGGTATGGTTGCCAACCCCGATTAGCCCCGTGTGTCCCAACCAAGTGAGGGTGGGGTTTGTTTTGAGGTTAGTCAAAATCAAGTTTTACCCCCCCACCCAATAACACCACGAGTGGTGTGGGGCTTAAATGGAAGGATCCAGATATCATATAACGAAACATGTCAAACAAAATCAAATCTTAAGTATCTTCTCCTTTTTCAAAGCATGTTGTTCCTAAATAAATTGTTCAAGTCCCCATAGGCCACCACCACAAGCAACGAAATTTTCAAAAGTGAAACAAAGTTGGCTCTTCTCACTTAAAGTGAGACCAGCTCAAGCCCAAGGCAAGGGACTTGTATTTTGCAAAAAGCAAAACAATGCCCATTATTTGAAAAACACCACCCAAAGCCCAAGAGGCTTGTCTGAGTTAATTTTTTTCAAGTTCCCAAAAGGCCACCAAAACAAGGAGAAAATCTAAAACGAAAGCAAACGTGGTTCTCCCCACTTAAAAGGGACGAAAAAAGAAGCCCAAAAATAGGCACTTATTTTGAGGGGTGGGGATGATGAAATCCAAATCCAAGTAGATTCATCAAGCGTTGGGAGGGGGGGCTTCCTAATCTCTTACCCAACTCCCAACTTAAGGCCTCTTTTACTAGGGCACCGTAAGTTCACAACTCAAGGCCCCTGTTGCTAGGGGCTCAAATGCAAACATGAATCTCCAAGGCACCCTTTAAAGGCGCCACTGGCCACACCAAAGGGGGCACCAAACGCGTCAATAGGCGGCGCAAAACGCGTCGCCGAACGTGTCGCAAGGCGTCGCCAAACGCGTCAAAAAATGCGTCGAAAGACGGCGCCGACCGCGTCGCCTAACCCGTGGAAAGGGGGCGCCCAGCACGTCGCGGAACGCATCGAAAGGCGGCGCCAAATACGTTCAACGAATCGACATCCAACGCCCTTGCAGGTGTGGAAAGGCGTCCCCATCCATCACTGATGGGACCAGAAATGATAAAATCCCATAGAAATTTTCAACCAAGGGTGTCATCATGCCCACGGTGATGACAAAGAAGCCAAAGCCTCTCCGAACCACTCTGCATAGGCCTCGGCTTCAAAGGACACATCCAACAACTCATTGGCCTCAGATGAAGTTTTTCACTTCAAGAGACGAATCAAGGTAGCTTCCAAGGACACTTTGGATGCAAATGAGCACTCCTCGTGAGAGAGCACATCATTGTGCACAAGAAAAATGGCACATGCAAAGCCCAACAACCAATGTGCCGTGGAGGACTCATTGAGAGGGCCTCCAGGAAAGCAACCATTGATTCCCATGCAAAGCCCCAAGAGGGGTAGCTAAGAGATCTTGTTGAGAATGCCTCCACACATGCCAAGTATATTGAGGCCCCCCCAAAAAAAGGTTCTCCCAGGTTGTGCTTGCAAAAACCAGCTACCTGTCGTTTTTTGGGGTAACGGAGTTCTGTAAACACCAATCCCAAACTCATACCTATGTGGGTCCATATAAAACGACCCATAGCCCTTGCAGAGCATCAACAAGACGAGAAATGCGGAATATACCCCGAGTACAAGTTCGAGACCGGCAGGTCACGAACTGCTTTAGTCCTCTACATGGATTCACAAATCAAGCATATGGACACAAAGCATCAAGCTAAGTACACAAAATCTGAACTATCACCGTAACAAGTTCTGATGGTCTCATAACCTTTAGACCGCATTAAAATGGAGATTCCCATTACCCAAATCCCAGATCTCGATCTAAATCTCGACTTACAATTAACCATTGCTTAGCGCGCGCGTCCATGTTAGTGTGCACGCGCTCCGGACGGCGCTTGTTACCAAACCCATAATCCCATTCCAATAGGTCAAGAGGTCACGAGGTTGGGCGTTCATTAGCCGACTCTTTACTGGTCTATTGCAGTTGCTTGTGGTTGTTAGCCAAATTTAAGGGGAGAGGGGTGTAGTAATATATATATATTACTACACTCCTGTCTTCCTGAATTTAGCTAACAAGCAACAACAACAACAACAACAACATGTGACCGTTCCGTTTTGGCTGCTCCCCACCGCCTCGGGCTTGACTCAACTTTAGGGATCCAAGAACCTAGGTGGTGCCCTTGCCATATCCAAGTGTTGAGCCGGACACTGACCAGTGGCGACCCGTGGCGGTGGTGCCAAGTCGGGAGGTGCCCTCCCCAATCTCTGCACCTTTGGGCCAAAAATAGCCATTTTTGCCCGGAGTAGCCCGCAAACCCGGGCAAAACACCCAAACAAAGGAAAACGGTGGCTACACTACATGTGCGGCCTGACCTGACCGTGCCAAAGATGCCTCTAGCGCACTTCAACTCCTCGATATGTCCGAGAAACAGCCAAAAAGTGCCCCAAAATCTCGGAAATGTGCACCAACACCCCAAAACCAAGCACGGGCCGTATCTTGGGCTACCTGGCTCAAAATCCAATTCCCAGGGCACCTAGTCCACCCCCAAAACCCCACTTTTTGTGGTTTTCACACCTCAGAACTGCCCGAACAGACGCCTAGGAAGCAGTATCAGGGGTCACTTGGTACAGCCCGAGGGCAGCCCGGCCCGCGCACGGCGGGGGCAAACTGTGGGTCCACCAGGGTCCCCTGGGCAGAAGAAAAGATTTTTTCCAAAGTTGTTCCCAGAACGCTGGGGATGCTCATACACGTGTTTATAGCGCGTTTTAAGACCGTGGGGGCGCGTTCTCGGCCATGGAAAATCCCTAAATGCCTGGGGAACGGGCCGTTGCGAGACCAAAAAAGGGTCAAAAATGGGTCCAAACCGTGTTTTTCCAGTGATCCTAGACCACTTGGGATGCTCAATAAAGTTTTTGTCGCCCATTTTGCGCCCGTAGTGACACCTATGGGCACATGAAAAATTCGAAAAAGCCTCGAAAGTGGGTCCTGTTGGGACCAAAACTGCGCATTTTGTGCAACAGAACAGCCTTTTTTGGCCCAAAAGAGCCCCAAAACCCACTCAAAACGACCAAACAAAGTGAAACAGTGGCTACGCTCCACATGCGGCTTGACTTCACTGTGCCCAAGAGCCCTTTAGTGCCCTTCAACTCCGCGATATGTCCAAGAAACGGCCCAAAAAGGCGCCAAAAAGCCCCAAAATCCGCGCAATGTGCACTAACTCCCCGAAACCAAGCACGGGCCGCATCTTGGGCTACGTGGCTCAAATCTGATTCCGATGCCACCTTGTCCACCTGCAATCCCCCACCTTTTCTGGTTTCCACCCGTCAGAATCGTCCGAACGGACGCCCAGACGCCCGTACCAGTGATCACATGGTATAGCCGGAGGGCAGCCCGGCCCGCGCACGGCAGGGGCCAATGGTTGGTCCACCAAGGTCCCCGGGCTAAAAAAAGGATTTTTTTCCAAAGTTGTGGCCAGACCATTTGGGGTGCTCAAACAAGTGTTTTTGGCCTGTTTTGAGCTCGTGGTGACGCGTTTTCGGCCACAGAAAGTCCCAAAAAGCCTTGAAAATGGGCTGTTTGGGTACCAAAAGAGGGTGAAAAAAGGATCAAAATTATACGTTTCCCAAAGCGATCCTAGACCACTTGGCATGCTCCAACAAGTGTGTTTGACCCATTGTGAGCCCGTGGTGACACGATTTGGCCCGTGCAAAATCCGAAAATGCCTTGAAAAGGGGCGGTTTTTGTTTTGGCCATTGCTCCGGCTCATCGCTCCAGACTCTATGCCAATTAGGCCATCTTCACGCTCAGGTGGTGCTCTTGCTAAATCCAAGTTTTGGTTCAAAAACTCACCGCTGGCGGCCCGGGGCTTGGACGCCAAGTTGGGAGTTCCCCTCCCAAATCTGCGCAGTTTTGAGCCAAAAACAGCCATTTCCGCCCAAAATAGCCCCAAAACCCGGGCAAAACGCCCATACGAAGGGAAACGGTGGCTACACTACACATGCGGCTTGACTTCACTGTGTCAGAGAGCTCTCTAGTGACCTTCAACTCCACAATTTGTCTGAGAAACGGCCCGAAAAGGCGCCAAAAAGCCCCAAAATCTGCGCAATATGCCGAAAGCAAGCACGGGCCGTATCTTGGGCTACGTGGCTCAAAACCAAGTTCCGAGTGCACCTATTTCACCCGCAACCCCCCATTTTTTGTGGTTTGCAAGCCTCAGAATCGCCTGAGAAGACGCCTACATCCCCGTAGCAGTGGTCACTTTGTGTAGCCCGAGGGCAGCACAGCCCGCGCACAGTTGGGGCAAACGGTGCGTCCACCGGGGTCCCCGGGGCGAAAAAAATGATTTTTTTCCAAGTTGTTCCTAGACCACTTGGGATGCTCAAACAAGTGTTTTTAGGCCTTTTTGAGTCTACGTCTGTGCGTTACGGCCTATGGAAAATCCCAAAATGTCTTGAAATGGGGCCGTTTGGGGACCAAAAGTAGGTCAAAATTGGGTCAAAAACGCGTTTTTCGGAAAGTGATCCTAGACCATTTGGGATGCTTAAACAAGTGTTTTTAGCCTGTTGTGAGGCCATTGGAACACGTTTTGGCCCATGGATAATCCCAAAATGCCTTGAGAATTGGCCAGTTTGGGACCAAAAATGGGTCAAACATGGGTGAAAAACGCCATTTTCCAAAATGGATCTTGGACCATTCGGGATGCTCAAACAAGTGAAATGGGCACATTTTGAGCCCGTTTTGATGAAGTTTAGCCCCTTCCGCCAGATGTATGCACCACGTTGCACCCTTCCCAGTTATCCTAGAGCCGTATTGTGCAGCCACGTAGAGTTTTGGAGAGGGGTGTAGATTGGAGGATATATATATATTACCACACCCCTCTCCCCTTAAATCGCGCATTTTGTGCCCCAAAAACAGCCTTTCTTGGCCGAAAAAAACAAGAACAAACGAAGGGAAACAGCTTGTACACATCACGTTCCCCTCAGGTGCCCCTTGACAGGGAGCCCTTTGTTGCCCTTCAACTCCACGATAGGTCCGAAAAATGGCCCAAAAAGGCACCAAAATCCCCAAAATCTGCGCAATGTGCACCAACACCCCGAAGGGAGGCATGGGCCGTATCTTGGACTACGTGGCTCAAATCCCAATTCCGAGTGCACCTAGTCCATCTGCAACCCCCCACTTTTTCTTGTTTGCAAGCCTCAGAATCGCCCAACGAGACGCCTAGACCCCCGTACCAGTGGTCACTTGGTGCAGCCGGAGGGCAGCCCGGCCCGCGCCCGGCGAGGGCCAACGGTGGGTCCACCAGGGTCCCCGGGGCGAGAAAAATTAGTTTTTCCAAAGTTGTTCCTAGACCACTTCGGATGCTCAAACAGGTGTTTTTGGGCCGTTTTGAGCACGTGGTGACGCAATTTGGGCCACGGAAAATCCCAAAATGCCTTGAAAATGGGCTGTGTTGGGACCACAAATGGGTCAAAAATGGGTTAAAAACGCATTTTTCCAAAGGTGATCCTGGACCATTCGGGATGCTCAAAGAAGTGCTTTCAGCCAATTTTGAGCCCGTGGGGGCGCGTTTTGGGCCATGGAAAATCCCAAAGTGCCTTGAAAGTGGGCGGTTTTGGTACCAAAAATGGGTCAAAGAGGGGTCAAAAACGTGTTTTTCCAAAAGTGATCCCAGACCATTTGGGATGCTCAAACAAGTGCTTTTGGCCCAATTTGAGCCCGTTTTGATGGAGTTTAGCCCCTTCCACCACCGTTGTGCCTTTCGCACGTACCTTACATCCTTATTGTTGAGCCACCAAGATTTGGGGAGAGGGGTGTAGATTGGAGGATACACACACACATACACACACACACACACACACACACACACACACATATACATATATATATATAAGCCAAAAGGCCCCAAAAACTGCGCAACGAGCACCAGCACGCCGAAACCAAGGACGGGCCGTATCTTGGGCTACGTGGCTCAAAAACAAGTTCCGAGGGCAGCTAATCCACCCGCAACCCCCCACTTTTCGTGGTTTGCAAGCCTCAGAATCGCCCGACGAGACGCCTAGACCCCGCCACCACTGGTCATTTGGTGGAGCCGGAGGGCTGCACAGCCCGCGCACAGTGGGGGCCAACGGTGGGTCCACCGGAGTCCCCGGGGCGGGAAAAAATCATTCTTTACAAAGTTGTCCCTAGACCACTGGGGCTGCTCAAACAAGTTTTTGTGGCCCGTTTTGAGACCGTGGTGACGCGATTTGGGCCACGGCAAATCCCAAGATGCCTTGACAACGGGCCGTTTCGGTACCAAAATTGGGTGAAAAATGGGTCAAAAACGTGTTTTTCCAAAAGTGATCCTGGAGCATTTCGGGATGCTCAAACAAGTGGTTTTAGCCCATTTTGAGCCCGTGGTGACGAGTTTTGGCCCATGCAAAAGGCCAAGATGCCTTGAAAATGCGTTCTTCTGGGACAGAAAATCGGTCTAAAATTGGTCAAAAGCGCATTTGTCCGAAATTGATCCTGCACCATTTGGGATGCTCAAGCAAGTGGTGGTAGCCCGTTCTGAGCCCATTGGGACGTTCTTTGGCCCATCGAAAATCCGAAAATGCCTTTAAAAGGGCCGTTTCGGGAGCAAAAATGGGTGGAAAACGGGCCCAAAACGCTTTTTTCCAAAAGTGACCATGGACCATTGGTGGTGCACAAACAAGTGTTTTGAGCCCATTTTCAGCCAGTTTTGACCAAGTTTAGCCCCTTCCGCCACGTTTGTGCATCAGGTTGTACCCTTTGCACGTACCTTAGAGCCGCATGGTGGAGCCACGTACAGTTCGGGAGAGGGGTGTAGATTAGAGGATATATATATATATATATATATATATATATATATATATATATATATGTATATAGTCATAGTCATAGTCATAACCACTTATCATGCCGTCTACTGGAGCTACCGGGCATCTCGCGCCGACAGGTGGTTCCTGCCTCGCTCGATCCCGTGGGTCCCAGGGCTGCCTGAGGTAGCCCACAGCATGCCGGAGGACCCAAAGGCCCGGGGATACCGGCCAACCAGGCTTTGGGGGCAGTGGCAACTGCAAAGCTTTAGCATTAGCAAGGGCGACAGACGCTGTCCTGTTTGTTCGCCGGGGGTAAAGGCACAAGGCACAGCAACGCAGCAGCACAGCAACAAGCAGAAAGCAAGGGCGTCTCCTACGGGCGCAGAGCAGCAACCAAGGTACAAAACAGCACGCATGCGGCAAAGCAAGAGCAGACCCCTCGTTGTTCGCGTACCCCCGCCACCGTGGAGACGACCACCACCCGTGACCCTACGAATTCCATTGCCAGCTGCGTACTGGTGATTGCCCACCACCTCTGACCCCACGTAACCCACTGCCAGCATGCAATAACCCGTGGATGCATAGCCAGGATTTCTGGGAGGCTCCAATCTAGCCTGGCCCTCAGCCTTCATCGCCTCCATGTCCCCATAATGTACGCCGCCAACCAACCGCACCAGTCCCCTAGTATAGTACAGAAACATGGCTGCAACTCTACCTGCTCTGCGGCCCTGAGCCGCACCTACACCCCTGATATATACCGTGCCGGCACTCCACGTCAGGGGGCCCGTACCCAATCAGCTTCAAGGCATCCGCTTCCCCACGTATAATATAACATGAGGGTCTACCTGGGGGACGACGGCCGCCCCGCGACGGGAGTGGCACAGCCCGTGAATATCGCTGGCTGGGATTCGGGCTGGTGGGTGCCGCAGCTTGATTATCGACTGCCTGCAGGGGTACCCACCAGAGAGTCGCCCCGGGCTGTGGTAACCAGGTCCACCTCATCTGGCTCACATACGCTACCCTGACGCCTACCCTTGACCCTTACCTGCACTGGTTGGCCAGCTCACGTGGTTGCGCCTCTTCCGCCACAGCAGCGGCCAGGCCGCAGGTTCTGCCCCAACCGACCACGTGGCGAGCCTACTTATAGCATTGGCCCGCGCGTCACCCCCTGGACCACTCTGCATGCTGCTCCGCCTCTCTCTCCGCCTCTAGCCGACCGGACAGGCGCTCCCCAGGAGTAAGTCGCTGCAGTGAAGACTAGATAGATTACACGCATATAGAGGCAACCGCATTCTCAGCGCTACACCGCTGTGCAGTACCGCCGTTGCCACGCCGATGCCACCTGCGAGCCGCCACCACACGCACCACCACAACCGCAACGCCATGGTCAGACGGTTAGACTATGTACATGCCCTCAGCCACGTTCCCTCTAGTTTATTGACGGGGCCAGGGGATGCCCCTGCGTTCCCCCTGAGTTGTTGGAGGGGTCAGGGGGACACCCCAGTACCGCCATGCGACCCCGCGTTGTCCCCACAGTACGGCTCCCTAGTACCGCCGCGTATCCCCTGTACTCCCACCATAGGGACCTGACTACCGCCGCGCATACCCCCATGACGCCAGTACACCGTCACCTTCAACTCCGCGTACCCCTCATGATAGCACCTCCCAGACCGCCACGCCATCCCAAGTACACCCAGGATACGGTCCACCTAACGATCACGCCGTCGCAATCCTCCATGCACACTTCACCGCTTCCGCGGCCTGCTGGCTGCTCCCGCACCCCCGTGTAACGCGCCAAGGGGGTGTCGCAACGCATGCACCGTAGCGCCGGTAGCGATGTTGCTTGCCCCCACACAAACCTGTGAACCCCCGGAGTATCCCGAGTAACTACCCCCGTTATTGCCGTAGCCAGGCCGCCAGTAGAGACCCTGGTGCCATGGGAATACCCTACAGGGGTTTGGGCCTTATTACCCGTGTCGGGAAGACCCATGACACCTCACTGTTGTATGCGGCGAGCCGGGGCAGGCGGGTGAAGCACCCCTGTCCGTGCCTCATTCACAGGGGCAGTACGGCTCACCATCAGGCCAGCACGACCTGTCACATTGCGTTGGCCGTCATACGCCGCCTGCCAGTACCGCACAATCAGGCCATGAGGGCACTGCTTCTCAGGTGCCAGCCCCTCCGCTGGATCCAGCATAGGAACGGACGCAAGCGCACCCACATTTCCCATACCCTGTCCATCTGCATTACCCCCGGCCCCCACCGCGCCGTCACCATTTCCTCCGTGATGCCACAACCAAAGAACCCGCGAGTCGCCCTCCAGAGCCGCCCACCACAGCAGCAGGGACAGGGCTGCCGTCGGCGCATTGGGGCATCGCACCCCCTCCAGCCGGACGCTCTTCAGGTCACCCTGGATTGCCATCAATGCACTTGGGGACATCTGTTCAGAGTGCCGCATTGCCCACCTCACCTTAGGCCACCCCCTACCGGCACGCTCCCGACATGTCCGGCATAGGGGGACGGAGGCACATTGATGAACCCATACCGACCCCGTCTCCCTGCACCCGTGGCATTGCTGTGGAAGCACAGACCGCGACGGAACGCAGTTACAATCAAAACACTGCGACCACAGGTCCTGCCACACATCGCAGCATGCTTCCTGGAGACCGAGCAAAGAACCTGCCAGCGCGCGTGCCGTGGCACAACTGAGCAGGCTGCGCCTCGCTTCATCCAACGGGGACACCAGGCGGAGTATCGGCTGCCCGCTGGGCATCACCGGTAGGCTCTCAAGCAGCCGGGGCCACTGCGCAACTTTTGGGCTGCGTGTGCTGTGCGTCAGGAGCTCCCAACCGTGCAACTTGCCAGCGTCCTCAGGCAGACAGAGGTACTCGAAGCGGTCCACAGGGGACTCGTCCCCACAGCTGTCTACACCTTGCTGCGCACCCACGCGGAGGACCCCCAAGCCACGGCAGCGCACATGCAACGGACGGCCATTGCCAAGACAGCAGAGCAGCTCACATATTGCACCCATAGGTACCTGCAGCATGCAGCAACCCTACCCCAAACAGACCAGGCCCACCTCCTCAAACTCTGTTTCTACCAACCATGAGAACCTACCCCATGAGACACCAACACGGGACCCCCACCACGCCTACACACCATCCACCGAGCACAACACCGGCACGGCACACACGGGCACCCCAGGCAGCACACACACGCCAACCAGCATGCGCGCGCCGCCAGCCCCGATCCCCCCACGCCACCATCCGTCCACAGGTACCACCAGCCGCCAACCACCGCATGCCCCCTCTGCGTACGCCAGCGGCTACCACAGACGGCCCTGCCCTGCAACCCAAACAACTTGGTCTGCCTGGGAGCCGCGCACCGCCTCACCCACTGCCCCCACTGCAGGGACCTCAACCCAAACCACCGCGAGCGGCCCGCGGCCCAAGCCGCACCCCCCCCCGCCAGCCACCCCAGCTTCTTCGGGCCACTCAGCGACACCCTCCGGGACCACCTGGGAGGGTACTACGTTGCGTACGCGGCGGACCACGCATGGACCATAGCCGTGGCCACGGCAGCGCACCCCTGCCTCCCCACAGCCCACCCTTACGCCACAGCTGGAGCGGCTTGAACGTGGCGGCCCGCCACGTCCTCCCCGCCCTACACCCCCACCACCGTGACCTACACCTCCCAGACCCACAGCTCCCGGCCCCCCAAGCAGCAGCCCTGACGCCAGAAGCGGGGGCAGACACGGCACCAGAGGAGATAGCAGCCTACCTCCGAATCACTTGCCGCCGGTTCAACACCGCCCTCGGCCGACAGAAAGGAACACCGTACCCACTCAGCGCACTCCTCTACCCGGCACACCACACCCACGCCACGCAGTTGAGGCCCCCGGAGGGCTGGGCGTCCTTTCGGGACGCCCACCTGGCCGCCCCTGACGAGGCCACCGCCACGCAGATTGGCCTCACGGACCAGCGCGCCTACGTCAGAGGCCTCGAGGCGCGCCTCCGAAAGGCGCACCGCTGGCAGGCCCGCTCCCCGTCGCCCCCACAGGGACAGGGGGTTCACCCGCCCCCGACACCCACCAGGCCAGGAAGACCAAGACAGGTCAGGGGGGCCGCCAGCGTGCCCGCCAGCAGGGCGCGACACCCCGACCAGGGCCCGGGTCCAGCCACACCGCACCACCCCACGCCCAGACCCCCGGGGCACACCATCAGCACCGCCCCCACCAGCGCCCACCACCACCAACGTACCGCAGCACCCAAACCCTGCAGCCCAGTCAGACACCACCGCCCGCACACGTCCACACCATGCCGGGACCACCATACGCGCAGAGTCAGGGGACATGGCACCACCAACACCACCACCACGCCCCCGTCCCTCCGAACCCCTACCCCGTGATGCCCCAATACTGCAGCGACCCCCTCCAGCTACATCCCCACCACGCCTCAGCACAACCGGGCCCCACGAACCAGCCACCCCACATGGCACACATCACCGCACCACACCATCACGTATACCACCACCACCAGCCCCTACCACCACACCCACCAACGCCGGGGTACCACACGCAACCAGCACACCTTCAACACCACCACCACGCGATCCAGCACCACCTGCCGCCCCCACTACACGGGCCCACGACACAAGGGCCACAGTACACCCCCATGGACCCGCGGGGAGCCGCGCACGCACACCAGCAACACCAGGGCCTAGTGGGAGCCTCCCACCACAACCAGCAGCCTCTCAATCCCACACCCCATACCAGCAAGCACCATCCACCGGCAGCCACCCATTACATACGGACCACAGCCCCGGCGGGACGCCCATGCAGCCACCTCCCACCCACACCTCAACACCGCAACCAGCCAGGGACCGCAAGGACCGCACTGCGCACACACGCAACACCCACACGACCCACAGGGACGCCCAGACCTCCAGCCAGCACAACACCCATCCCCGCCCCCCCCAGCCACCAACAGTGCCACCCCCAAACCACCCCCCCCCGCCCCCCCCCCCCCGAGACCAGGCCACAGACGCAACACACTGCGGCCCCAACCAGCCGATTTATGTCGATGCCCCTGCCGACACACACCGCGAGTCCCCCCTCCCGCGGCCGCCACAAGAAACCCCATCACCAGACCCCACACGGGACAACGACAACAGCCCCCCCCAACCCACACCAGCCCCCCCATCACACCCCGCACCACCAGCCGCCGCACCGGCCGAACCCTACGCCCTACACAACCCCGCAGCGGTACGGCAGCACCTCCGGGGACTCGGGGACCAGGAGGAGCTGCGCGTCCACACCTCCGGCACCACCCAGCGCATCCGGGCGACCACCCTGGTCCAGGCGGCCACCCTGGGGGAAGGCGTCCGAGACTTCCTCTTTGACACCTTTCTCCACGTCGCCCGACACGACCGCCCCCCACTCGCCACCCCAGACGGCGAGAGCCCGCCCCCCACGAGGGACCGAATCTGGGTGCCCCCCATCGACTGGGGGCGACACCTAGTCGGACAACCCGTGCCGGAACGGGAGGACACCCAGGGTCGCACCCGCTGCCGCCAGCCCAACATGGCCCACCCCCGACCCAGCGCCACCCCGAGCAACACCAAAGAGTGGGAGCGGGAAACATGGGTAGCCCGGATGACCAGCCTGAGCAACTTCAGGGACCACGTCCTGGGGGACATCCCCACCCCCGACGACTGGCAGCCAGCCCCCTCCACGTACATGACCCTCATGTACAATCTGCACTACACCCTCTCCACCACCCACTACCACGCACCAACTGGCCACTGGGTGGTGCACGGCACCAACTCCCTTCTCCCCGCCGACTACGCCCGCCCCCCACACAACCCAGGCCTCCACACGTACATCAGGGGGGACGAGCCGGAAGACCCCCACATCTGGGGTACGTGGGAACGCAAGTCCCTGGACACGCTGCTCTCCATCCGCAGCGGCAACCAGGGCCTTGGTAGGGCGATGTATTGCCTTGCCAAGTGGACCCAACGGACCTGGGGGGTCCCCACGGACCGGTGGCTGTGGAGGGTCACGCTGCGCCCCCAGCAGAGGGAGGCCCCCCCGAACCGCAGGGGACCCACCCCCCCACGCCCCACCACCCTACAGCTCTGCCCGTACATGGTGGCAGCCCGCCTGATGGCGCTGCTGTGGCCGGGCCCCCACACCCCCACCCAAAGCTACCCCCAGCTCACGGAGGAGGACATGCCTGGTATCCAGCGATGCTTCTTCCACACCCTCGACTACCTCCAGCAAACGCACCCGCACGTTCTGGAGCAGATATGGCCAGCCCCCGGGTAAGCCACGTGCCCGCACAGCCGAGACAACGCCACCACACCAGCACCAGCACGCACAGGTCACCAGGGAAAGCGCGCGCACACGCCCGGTGCCCGAACCCAGACCCTCGTACTCGCTACTCGCAGGACCCAGCATCCTACGCCAGCCGCCCCAAGCCCAGGGCCCTCCGCCGTCTCCCACAGCCCTCTCCTCCGCCTCCGACTCCACAACCTCCACCACCACAATCACCTCATCCACCACCACCACCATGTCCTCATCCAGCACTCCACCCCCCAAGCCGCGGGGGAAACCTCCCAAACGGGCCCCCAAACCCGTCCCCACCGCGAGCAAGCCTGCCGCCGCCAAGGCCCACGCCCTGACGTGGCCCGCACACGCAACCCAGCCGAAACCCAAGACCGCCGCCAAACAGCCACCCAAACCCGTCGCCGCGCCACGACCGCAACCCGCAGCCAAGCCCAAACCCAAGCCCAAGCCCGGCGCAACGACGGCAGCGCGAGCCCCACCCCCCCAGGACGTCCTCTATGACATTGGGCCCCAGCCGTCCCAGGCCCGGAGGCAGCAGCACCCAGCACAGCGCCCCCCCACCGTCACCGACGCAGCCCCCACCACCTTCATGGCGGAGCGCGCCGCAGCTGAAGCACGACGCACCTCGTCCTGCAACCTCTCGAAGCCCGCACCCCAGGCCAACGGACGACCCTCGATCGGACCAGATCCACGCCACGGTCCACCAGCAGTGTCCCCGCCCCCCTACCAACCCTCGATGTCAGCCCACATACTGCACATGCCCCGCTACCGCCGCCACCGCGAGTACCAACCCAACCCCGAGGTGGAGACCGTGCGCGCATACCCGCGAGTCTGCATCCGCCCGTGCCCCCACTCCCAACGCACCCCCACGAAACAGGACTACGAGGAATCCCCTAGGCCTGCCACTGCCACCAGTCCCCACGAACCCATCACACCCACCCACGCCCACTCCTCCGCCCAAGACCGCGGCCCTGCCCAGGGACAGTGGTGGCGGCTCTGGACCCACACGCAGCTCTGGGAGCTGCGGAAGTGGGTCCGGGCAGAGCCCTCCCTCGAGGGCCTGGTCCACCGGCCCCGCAAGGGGTCGGTTGAGAATAGCCGCCTCCAGCCGGCGGGGGAGTGGATGCCGCAGGCCGCATGGGAAGCCATGCTGGCCGATGCGCTCCACCCCCTTGGGAGTCCACCCCCGCAACCTCCACGTGCCCCAGGACCACTCGTATGTCCTCAGGAACCTGCTTGAGACCCTCCAGGAGACGCAGCGAGACGGCATCGGCCTGTGGGACATCACCCAAAGCCCAACCCCGCACACACGCACCCCCTCGCCACCCCACAAGCGCCGGCGCACCGACACCGGCGGCACCCACAGCACCCCAGGAGCCCAGCGCGCCCCACAGCACGACGCGCCTGACCCCCGAGCCAGCGGCACCGCCACCTAACCCCGTGGCCCAGCCAGCCACTGCCGCGGCGCGCCACACCAGGCCCCGCCTGGAAGACACCAAACGAACCGGAAGCCGAAGGACGCCAGCACACACGCCGACGGGCACCGCTACGCCCAAAGACACCGAGCCCAAGCCCGCAACCGTCACAACCGCCTAACCCAGCCAAAGCCCCAACACGAATCCAACCCGAGCTACACCCCAAAACCGCTAACCCTTGACTCCTAACAAGGCCCGCCGAGGAACCACCGTAGCCACAGCCCACACAGGCAGCCCACACGGCCACATAACCAGCCAGCACCTAAAGCAAAGAGGCACCTAACCAAACCCAACCTGACCCATACCCGTGTACATCAGGACGCGCGAGCCGCACCCCTGGGGCGCGGCTGCCACCAAAGCACCGAGGAAACACGCCAGAGAACACGACGCTATTACATCACTGCACCAGATGCCCCTGCCTGTGCCTGCAGTGTACACGCGCCCCCTTCATTGTAAATTGTTTAAAAACTTTTATTTATTTTTTCAAAAAAAAAAAGGGAAGGCACGGAAAAAAAAAATTAGGGGGGGAGAAAGAGAGACACAACCACCAACGGCACACGCACACCGCACACAGCACGCACGCCGGTGAACAGGCGCCACCTGGGCCAGGACACCGCACACGCACAAGCACCGAGGACACCAAAGGGACGGGACACGACGGCCAGGCACACCGGTGAACAGGAGCCAAATGGCCCAGGACACCGCACACACAAAGCAGCACACCAAGCGGACACATCGGTGAACAGGAGCCGAGTGGCCCAGGACACCCCACACACAACACAACACACAGGGCGGGTGCACCGGTGAACAGGAGCCGAGTGGCCCAGGACAACGCACACGCAACGCGAAAAACCACGCGGGCACATCGGTGAACAGGAGCCAAGTGGCCGTGGACACCGCACAAGCAAAGCAACGCACCAAGCAGGCGCACCGGTGAACAGGAGCCAAGTGGCCCAGGACACCCCACACACAACACAACACACCGAGCGGGTGCACTGGTGAACAGGAGCCAAGTGGCCCAGGACACCGCACACGCAACGCGACAAACCACGCAGGCACACCGGTGAACAGGAGCCAAGTGGCCCAGGACACCGCACAAGCAAAGCAACGCACCGAGCGGGCACACCGGTGAACGGGAGCCGAGTGGCCCAGGACACCGCACACACGTAGGGCGGCCGAGGGACAGGAAAGATCCAACACCCCATGGAGTCGGACACGCTGGGGCGACCCAGCCGACCCAGGGGGCCAGTGGCAGGAGCGGTACTCCAAGGCCACTGGTCCGAGCCCGGCCAGGCTGCATCGGGGACCATGGCAAACGTCACCTGGAGCCATGGAAGCAACCGGTGACAGGCGAGCCTGTACACAGTCCAGGAGGGGGTCGTCTGCCAAGCGGAGCGGCCCCGCAACTCAAGCCACAAGGGTGAGGCGGTCGTACCGTAGACAAGCGGGAGCAATACCACTTGTGGTGAGAGAGACTCCTCACGGCTGGGCAGCCCCCAGCACTGCCGCCCCAAGGAGGGGGCATGTGGCCCAACCCATGGACACATGTGGAAACACCCTCCCACCTTGGACACCTGGACCGGGTGGCTGCGACACTGCCTTCCCAAGCACCTGCGGGAGCGGCTTAAGAGGCACCTGACCTAAGGCAGTGGGAGGGACAGGATGTCCCCTTGGTAAGACCTTTCTTCCTGCACTGTCAAGGGAGGCATCCCCGGCTCCCGAAGATACCTACCTACCCTACCATCCAACCATAGTCCCGCACGATTTTCCCGATGACATCAACCCCGTCTCGCCCCGTGCCCCTGGCGGACGCGAGAACCAAGCGTTGTCCTCCCGCCCGAGCCTCAAAGACCGCTGCGAGGCCTAGGGTATCAAAGATGTGACGGGCATCGGCAGCCACGTGGTCATCCCTCTCTGGCAGAGAGAACATGCCTTCCGTGACGTGGCCCTGCGCGTCATCGCCCTGTACCCGCGCCAGTTGCTTGGAGCCCACCAACACGGCCATGGACCGCCGCACCGTGACCGCTGGAACGGCTCGTCGCAGCTGCCGGTCATACAGCCACAACCTCCCCACGTCGAGCACAACAGCTACCGCCAGGACTGGGAGGCTGCGCAGAGGCAGCTGAAAGACCGGCAGCACCTCACAAGGCCAGGCCATGACGTTCTCCACTGCCAGATGGTCTGCGTACACCTGGAGCCAGGGATCACCCTGGCTGTCAGGGCCCCTCACCATGGTACCACGCACCATGGCCGACGACTGCACCGATACCACGCGGGACCACTCCCTGAATGCCGGGAAGTCCCGAGCCATCCAGGAACCGATCCACTGGCTGAAGGCCTGCGCCACTGCCGCCATCCAGTGAGGGAACAAGGACATGGCCTCCTCGTGCGCAATGTACGACCTGGGCACCAACAGCGCGTGCAGCGGTGCCCTCTGAAAGGTCGCCTGCAGGTCGCTGGGGAGGACGCTGTTGGATCCTCCCTGCTGATGGACAGAGGGGCGTATAACCTCGCAGCAAAGCGTACACTGCCCTCCTTCGATCTTGCATCGGCAGCTGCATGTTCTGGGTGAAGCGATGCTTCCTGCGGGGATACAAAGCTTCCCCAACCTGGACCATGTCCTCCACAAACAGCTTGGCCTTCGCAGGGCCCCGGGACGACGTTGCCCGCACCGCAGCGAACTGCCGCTTCAGGTCCCCGGGGATGACACCCGCCATCAGGGATTCTGTCCATCTGCAGCCGTGCTCCCTCCACGCCAAGAACTCCACCGCCCTGTCCGACAAGGGTAGCCCCGCCGTGAACTCCACCACACGCCTGTAGAGGAGCCTTGCCACCTCCTCGTCCCACGCACACAGCAAGCGCATGTGGCCAATATCCTCCTCCGGCCCCGCACAGTAGATACAGGGGTGGGCCGGTATTGCCACACGTGTGAGCTTCTGCCTCAACTGTCGCATGACCTGCATGGTGGACAAGCAACCGTCACGTGCCCGCAGCATATTTCTGTGCGTTGGACCGTGGTGCACAGCTCCCAGGGGCAGCGCCTCACAGGCGTTAGCCAGTGGCGTGTGGGCCCTGCTGCGCGCCGCCAGCGAGCGCCAGTCCATGTCCCTGACGTGCTGAAGGGCTTGCATGGAGGGCACACGCGGCTCGAGCTCTCCATCATCTCCTGGCACCAAGAGGATGGCTTGCTCCTTGGACAGGACGAGATGAACAGGCGGGGCCTTTGCACGGGCCGCGGCAGAGTCCGGCGCCTCAAGAAGGACCACTGCCAAGTGCAAGGTCTGCCTCAACACCCACTGGTGTGGGCCCCCCACTTGGCGTGGCAGCCGCCGCAGCCCCTCCACCATCAAGCTCAGTGCGTGCCGGTTGACCAGATGCGAGGTCAGCCCCTTGATGCCACGGTACAGGGTCTCCTGCGCCCTGCGCAGGTGCGCTCCAATGATGGAGGCATCAACAACGTGCACCGTGCACGCCGACGGGGGCGTGTGCAACAGGTACGCCGCCGCGCCGATGCTCTCCGCCTCCGAGACCGTGCCGTAGATGGCACCCGTCCACGTGGGGCTCCCGTGGCTGGCCACCGCCACATTGGTGGCTTCGTCTCCCTGGGGCGACGCGTCAGACCATGTGACTTTGTTCGCCACCGGCACCCAGCAGTATTGGTGGGGTTCCAGCCGTGCCACGTCGGAGTGGGGGCTCCGCGTGACGTTTCCAAGGGACGCCGCGCTGGACGCCGTGAGCTCCGGGTACAGGATCACCTTCGGCTGATACAGCGCATGTGGCCTCTAGGCGAGGTCGCATTCACAGACCGACTGGATGGCGTTAAGGGCTGTGGTATACTTCGTTGCCCACACCGTCGTGGAGCAGGTGGGCTGGTACACCACCACAGCGCCCTGTTTCACCGCCCCGCCATCACGCAACGACGTGACGGCAACATGCCGATCGTGTGGCACGTTGGACATCCGAACCACCTCCGGGACCGAGCACTCATCCGCGTCCGGGACAGGGCCTGCTGGCAGCAGAAGGACGATTGCCCACTCGCTGCACCCGTGTACCGCCGCGCATGCCCTAGAAAACGCGGGTCGCCCGTGCACAACCCACAGGGGTGACGGGCTTATGCCGCCCCTGGCGTGTGGTGTGAGCAGGGGGACAGACGCCGGATCGTCTTGCTGTGGGTATCCTTCAAAGACATCCCCCAGCAGGAACAGGAGGGCGGCTAGCGGGACGAACGGCACGGACTGCCCCGGGTTCGCCGGGTCCCATCCTTCCTCCCTGTACCCGCCCACCACATACACCTCCCCCGTAGTGGACTGCCTATTGCGTTTGCTGGCCTTCTTGCGGCGCACCGGGGGGGTTAGACGTGAGTCAATGGACCAGGCAGCTGCAGCCAGAAGACGTCGCGGCGCCCCGTGAAACACACGTGGTCGAGCTGATTGGGCCCCACTCCCGCGTGTGGAAGGTGCAGGTGGTCCTCATGACACTCCTGGAGCTGGACAGCCCACTGCCCAGGTGCAGGACAGGGGAGTCGCGCATATAGGAGGTCATTTGCGGGATCAGTCAGGGACTGTACCGCCGCATCCGTGCGGGGCCCCGAGTGAACGCAGATGTCTCTACCCTTGAGGGTGTAGGATTGGGATGCCCACTTCCGTCCCGCCCACTGCACCTGCGGCAGATGGGCACGTACGCACGAGTACGCTGATAACGGCATGAGGAGTCCTATGCGCAACGTCCCCATCGCCCGGAGTACCCTGTCCACCCACGTATTGCCAGCGTGCGTGGCGATTGACGCAGAGGGCACCAGGAACTGTCCGCACACTCCGTACTGCTTGTGCATGTCTCGAAGCATGGCTCCAAGCTCATCCCGGACCGCCGTCGACCGGTGGTGCGTGAGTTGAAGCAGGGTCGCTACGACGGAGTCGCGGCAGAGAACCTGGACATCCGCCAGCCGCAATCCATTGCCAGACCGCACCGCCACGTTGGACAGGTCCTTGGGCAGCTTCTCAAATTGCAGGGCCGCAGACTTGATGGCAGCATTCAGCTTGACCACTGCCTCCGCCGTGTCGGAGACGTACGGCGCCGCGTACCACACAATGCCTCCAACCACAGCCGCCATCACCTCATTGGGCACTGACGCCGGCCCCAAAGTGCTCTTATGCCAGCCCAGCAGAGCTTCACACCGGACTACATGTTTCTCCTTCATGGTTGCTATCACCCTTGGATCGAGGCGCAGGCCCAAGTAGGGCACCGTGCTCTTGGCGCATAAGCACACGCATGGGGCTGCCGTGTTCCCCGGGCTCAGGTACACCATGATAGAATGGATGCAAGCAGTGTTGGCATAGGCGCACTTGCAGACGTTGAGGGACATGCCCATGTCCTTGAGGTACTGTGCAATCGCTGCCGCGTACTCCAGGAATTGCGGCAGGGAGTGCCCTATCAACAGGAGGTTGTCACAGTACGCTTGCACCAGAGGCAGCACCGCATGGCGAGTATCTCCCCGCGCCTTGCAGGCAAGGTCCCTCAGGAGAGGTTCCAAGAGGAGGAGGTAGAGCACAGCGCTCTCCGCACTGCCCTACCGCAGGCCCCTGTGGAGCCGAATGCTCGGCGTTGGTCCGTGCGCGGTGACGATGCGCACCAGAGACCCGCAGCTGAGGGTTTGGAAGAGCCTGATGAGCTCTTCCGGGACTCCCATGTGGCGCAGGAGGAGCGCCAGCGCCCCATGCGGCACTGTGTCAAATGCCTTCGACACGTCGAAGGCCAGGAAGTTGTTCTCCTCCTGCCCGCGCTGCAGCCTGCTCCCGGCAAAGAACACCGGGGCAGCCGCCGTGGAGCCCGGCATGGCCCCGAACTGCCAGTCGGTGGCTAATCCCCTGCGTGCCAGGACAGACGTGAACCTTCGCATGAGGGGGGTCATGAGCATCCGCATGTCTTGCCGCCCTCAGCGCTATTGGCCTGTACTCGTCCACGTTGCCTGTGTCCGTACCCTTGGGCATTAGCCAGATAATGGCCTCGTGCCAGGATTCCGGGACGTCCGCACCCCGCAGGATAGCCCTGTACGCGTGCACCAGGAGTCCCTGCACCGGCTCCGGCAGCTCTGCTATGGGGGCAGCCGTGACTCGGTTGGACCCTGGGGCCTTGTCATCCGCCACGGCCTGCCCCAAGGCTTCTTTAAGGTCCTGCAGGGTGTAGTCCTGCACCAATCTCCATTCATCCGGACCCCCGGAGGGCTTTGGGCCCGGACCAGCCGCTCAAAGGTTCACTGGCTGCTTGGCGTACAGCGCGTCCCAGTACCTCTGGACCTCGCCAATGACGTCCGAGGCCTCCAAGAGCACCTTCTCCGACTCCCGGACGCGTAAGGACCACAGGCCTGACTGGGCATAGTTCACCACATTGATGGCCCCCCGTATCGCTGTCCATCAGAGCTGAAGATCCGGCACCCTGCCCCGCCAATAGTCCTTGCACCTATGATTTTAGCAGCTGTTTTTTCCCAAAATTCAAAATCATGCATTTTCAGAACCGCGATATCAAACTGTACACAGTAGTACTGTTGTTTTTATGTTTTCTCAAATTTTTATTAAAATTATGCTGTCGCTGAAGCTTGAGCCGCAGATAAACTGTCAGCAACTGCCGCGTACGCGAGTTTCAGATTCCCGACCGCCGTGCGCAATAGAAAATCGCCAAAAAGTCCACTTTTTTTCGCAGTTGGAAGCAAAGTAAAGGCATGAGCGTGTTCCCGAGATAAATACCTTGCTGCTGACCTAAAAAAATCCAGATTGGCAGGCACAGATTTGGAGAAATTCACGCTTCTCTACCCAAAAACCACTTTTTTACATGGTTTTAGGGTCTATGGAGGCCATATAGAGGGCCTTACAGGGCTGTAAGAGGTGGTATAGAGGTGATATATGAACAAATTGTCATCACCATTGGTAGAAGCCTACATGACAAGCGATGTTTTGCCTTTATTCTAGGCTATTCATCCCTTTCTCATGCACCATGGGGCCCAATATCCATATGGTTCATAGGTAGGGTTTTGATCACCTATCACCGTCCACACACATGTTTGGGGCTTGGGTTGGTATTGTATGCATTTGAATGATAAGAACTACATAAAATATGATACTATGTGCATAAGAATGGGATGAAAGATGAACATTTGAGGTGTTTTTGGCCCTATTCTGCGCCTTTTGTGGTCCATTTCCATATGGTTCATAGGTAGGCTTTTGCGTGCCTATCACCGTACACACACATGTTTGGGGCTTAGGTTGTTATTGTAAGCGTTTGTATGATAGGTCCTACATATAATATGATAGTATGTGCGTAAGAATGGGATGAAGGATGCACATTTGAGGTGTTTTTGGCCCTATTTTGCACCGTTTGTGGTCCAATATCCATATGGTTCATAGGTAGGGTTTTGATCACCTATCACCGTCCACACACATGTTTGGGGCTTGGGTTGGTATTGTATGCATTTGAATGATAATAACGACATAAAATATGATAGTATGTGCATACGAATGGGATGAACAATGTAGTTTTGAGGTGTTTTTGGCCCGTTTTTGCACCTTTTGCGCTCCATATCCATATGGTTCATATGTAGGGTTTTGATCACCTATCACCATCCACACACATGTCTGGGGCTTGGGTTGGTATTGTATGCATTTGAATGATAAGAACTACATAAAATATGATAGTATGTGCATAAGAACGGGATGAATGATGTAGATTTGAGGTGTTTTTGGCCCGTTTTTGCACCTTTTGCGCTCCATATCCATATGGTTCATAGGTAGGGTTTTGATCACCTATCACCGTCCACACACATGTCTGGGGCATAGGATGGTATTGTAAGCATTTGAATGCTGGGTAAGAAATAAAATATGATACTACGGGCACAAGCATGGGATGAACAATGTAGTTTTGAGGTGTTTTTGGCCCGTTTTTGCACCATTTGTGCTCCATATCCATATGGTTCATAGGTAGGGTTTTGATCACCTATCACCGTCCACACACATGTTTGGGGCTTGGGTTGGTATTGTATGCATTTGAATGATAAGAACTACATAAAATATGATACTATGTGCATAAGAATGGGATGAAAGATGAACATTTGAGGTGTTTTTGTCCCTATTTTGCACCGTTTGTGGTCCATTTCCATATGGGTCATAGGTGGGCTTTTGCGTGCCTATCACCGTACACACACATGTTTGGGGCTTAGGTTGTTATTGTAAGCATTTGTATGATAGGTCCTACATATAATATGATAGTATGTGCATAAGAATGGGATGAAGGATGAAGATTTGAGGTGTTTTTGGCCCTATTTTGCACCGTTTGTGATCCAATATCCATATGGTTCATAGGTAGGCTTGGAACTATTTGAGCCATTTGAGAATTTTCTTTCTCCGTGTGTCATCGTTGTACATAAAATATGATACTATCTGCATAAGAATGGGATGAGCGATGAACATTTGAGGTGTTTTTGGCCCTATTTTGCACCGTTTGTGGTCCATTTCCATATGGTTCATACGTAGGCAACGATTGTCTTACTGCCTTCATGCCCTTGTTGCGTGCTTTTTGTGTGTATTATGCCTTCCTAGGTAGGGTGAGCAAAGGGTGAAAAGATAGTGAACTAAGGGTGAACGAATGGTCATGGGAGCATGCATGGCGACAAAATGTGATTTCCCTTTGGTACAACCCACAGGGCTAAGCAATGGCTCCTTCCAAGAAGAAAAAGGTTGTGATTCCAAAGCCTGACATGCCAGCCTTGGTGCCTGCCGATTGTCATATAGGCAAGGGGGACGTGGAAGATGGGGCGGAACAAGGAGAAGGCGGAGCATGGGAAAATTGCGAAAGTTTGGACCCGGAGCTAGAAAGGCTCCTTGCAGGGCATTGTGTTAAGGAAGACCAGAGTGTTGAAGTCGGGACCTTCAATTACATCAAATGTGGCATGTCCACCAATGTGCAAACTGGTGAAAAGCGGGTCTTGTTTTGGTACGGAATGCTGATTATACCGAAAAAAATACCGGAACCAAACAAGAACGACCTATGCATGAGGTTCCCAAATAATTACTTCTATTGGTTCAAACGCGCTGACGTCTTCCCAACCCTTCCTCTTGGATTGCCTGCCTTCTTCAACGATGGGTGTGACGTCCCGAGTGATGAAACATCCGACTACGGCGAGGCACCTTCTGATGAGAGCTCGGAAAATGAAAGTAGTGATGATGAGGACGATGGTGACGATGGCGACAACTCGGAGGATGGCGCAAGTGGCACACCCAAAGCCAAAAAGGAAAAGAACAAGAAAACTAAACCAAAGCCCCCAAATTTGAGGAAGTATACCAAAAAGAGTAGGTCACCCAATGTGTCTGAGGAAGCGTTGGCATCAAGAATAGCCGAAGCAACTGAGCATATGACGCGTATGGAGCTGTTTAAGCAGGCAAGTGCTTACTCAAAACATTATTTGATCAAACTCTGCGAGAACCTGTGTGTTAGCGGTATGAGTTCCAAAACGATACCAGAGATTCTTCCAGCGCTTGAGGACAGAAGTAAGACTGGAGGCTTCACAATCCAAAAGCTGTTTCCACCGCACAAACCGCAAGTGAGCTTCAAACCCATGGACATATCAATGAGCAGCATTCGACAGGCATCTATTGCTGTTCAATGCTTGTTGATGCTGTTGCTTGCGGTGCATTAAATGTTTGTGACTCACACATAGACCATCACCCCACCGCATGGGTGGCACAACCCGTGAATATCGCTGGCTGGGATTTGGGTCGGTGGGACACGCTTCATAGGCCAACAGTTCGGTGCTTTGTGTAACTTCGTGCCACTCAGGTTGAGAAGCCCAGAAAGGCAGAGAACCCATGTCCCCAGGAGCGCACCGAACGAGAGGAGGCGGAGAGGCGAGACAGAGCAGAAGAGGACAGAAAAAAGGCGGAGGCAGCGCACCGACCGAAGCAAGCGGATGGGGAGCAACAGCAAAAGGTAACGTTCCAAAGTTGTGCAGTTAGGGTCTTTCAATTCTGTGCATGCATATCGCGTTAATTTCTCTCCGACCGACCGAGATGGGATTTTGATTTTTGCATGTCCCCAGGAGCGCACCGGACCAGAGGAAGCGGAGACGCGAGACGGAGCACAAGAGGACATGAAAAAGGCGGAGGCGGCAAAGCGTCAAAAGCAAGCGGATGAGGAGCAAGAGCAAAAGGTAACCTTCCAGGAGCGCACACGGAATTCTGCAGTTACGCTCTCACGATTCTGTGCATACGTATCGTGTTCATTTCTTTCCAATTTACGGAGATCAGATTTTGATTTTTGCATGTCCCCAGGAGCGCACCGAACGAGAGGAGGCAGACAGAAAGAAGGCGGAGGCGGCAGAGCGTCAAAAGCAAGTGGATGAGGAGCAACAGCAAAAGGTAACCATGCAAATTTCTGCAGTACCGCTCTCTCTATTCTGTGGATACGTATCGTGTTCATTTCTTTCCAATTGACGGAGATCGGATTTTGTTTTTTGCATGTCGCCAGGAGCGCACCGAACGAGAGGAGGCGGACAGAAAGAAGGCGGAGGCGGCAAAGCGTCAAAAGCAAGTGGATGAGGAGCAACAGCAAAAGGTAACCATGCAAATTTCTGCAGTACCGCTCTCTCTATTCTGTGCATACGTATCGTGTTCATTTCTTTCCAATTGACGGAGATCGGATTTTGTTTTTTGCATGTCGCCAGGAGCGCACCGAACGACAGGAGGCGGACAGAAAGAAGGCGGAGGCAGCAAAGCGTCAAAAGCAAGTGGATGAGGAGCAACAGCAAAAGGTAACCATGCAAATTTCTGCAGTACCGCTCTCTCGTTTTTGTGCATACGTATGGTGTTCATTTCTTTCCAATCGACGGAGATCGGATTCTGTTTTTTGCATGTCGCCAGGAGCGCACCGAACGAGAGGAGGCGGACAGAAAGAAGGCGGAGGCGGCAAAGCGTCAAAAGCAAGTGGATGAGGAGCAACAGCAAAAGGTAACCATGCAAAGTTCTGCAGTAACGCTCTCTTGAGTCTGTGCATACGTATCGAGTTCATTTCTTTCCAATTGACGGAGATAGGATTTTGTTTTTTGCATGTCCCCAGGAGCGCACCGAACGAGAGAAGGCGGACAGAAAGAAGGCGGAGGCGGCAAAGCGTCAAAAGCAAGTGGATGAGGAGCAACAGCAAAAGGTAACCATGCAAAGTTCTGCAGTAACGCTCTCTTGATTCTGTGCATACCTATCGTGTTCATTTCTTTCCAATTGACGGAGATAGGATTTAGATTTTTGCATGTCCCCAGGAGCGCACCGAACGGGAGGAAGCAGAGAAGCGACACGAGAACCGCCAAGCGCAAAACGTCAACACGGCATCAGAGCGCAAGATCGAAAGCGAGGGTCCCGACATTATCGCTCTTCCACCGCCTCCACCATTCAGCCGAAAGCAAACAGAGCCTCTCAAGGTTTTTGCATTCCTGTCACTGTACCCCTCAGCAAAATGTAGGATGATCTGCCTGTCCAACGGCCACCACATCAGCAACTCTTCAAAGCCTTGGCAACAGAGAACAGGATCCATGGGAGGTTTCATTGGCGTCAAAAAAGACGCAGAGCTGCGGGGTTCTGACAGCGTCATGCAGGCAGCCATGTGCTCTTGCGAGCTCCAAATACAGTGGCAGGGCGGTACTTGGGTGCAGGCACCAATCAGCGTTGTAGCAACTATTTCGCATACCACGCCACGTTGCTGTAGGCTGTTTTTTGATTTCATTTTTCCTAAGATGCTAGAACCTTCCAGACCGGCAGCCATATGCTCTTGCGAGCTCCAAATACAATGGTAGGGCGGTACTTGGGTGCAGGCACCAATCAGCGTTGTAGCAACTATTTCGCATACCACTCCACGTTGCTGTAGGCTGTTTTTTGATTTCATTTTTTCTAAGATGGTAGAACCTTCCAGACCGGGACGGCCCAAACTGCCTGAATGGCAGCTTTCACAGAAATCTCTGGCCAACAGACGCAGCCTTGTGAGGTCGTATGCGAAGCAGTTGCATTGCGGGCACCTGATTGCGGAGCATGCAGTCAAGCGATCACTGAATCGAGACAGACTGAGGGCAAGACCGGCCACATTTGAGCAATTGAGGGATACCCTCATTGCAAAGTTTACGACCCATGATACATAGGAAGATTTCATTCGCGCGCGCAGAAATAATGATGGCAATGGTCAGGGGGTGTATAGGACAGGCGTGACCAAACTCATGCAGCTTTTGACAGCCGACATGGGGATTGCTACCACACCGGTAGGTGCGTACCTAGACCCGAGTACCGCCCTTCCACTGTATTTGGAGCTCGCAAGAGCACATGGCTGCCTGCATGACGCTGTCAGAACCCCGCAGCTCTGCGTCTTTTTTGACGCCAATGAAATGTATGGGCGCCGCAAATGCCAGGTGCTGAGCGTACATCTACCGCAAGCACGTCAGCCACACCAACTCCTTCTGCAACTTCCCCTTGCGAGATACCTGGACCAGGATGATCACATCACAACCTCGTCGCAGTTTGAGGGCATGGACCTGCTTCCTGCCCTTGAGAAGGCGTTGGAGAGCGGCTGGGGTGGTGAAAGCATGGAGCTGGTTTTTTCTCCTGATTATGCCGCCTACTACCGAACCACAGGGACGCCTCCACCAACAGCAGATTGCTGTTGTGTGGAGTGCTATGGTTCAAAAAAACTCTGGAAGCACCCTGATTGGATACGGCAGCCTTTGCGGGATTTTCACAACTACCCTTCACGCTGCGCTCCCTTCTTTCGCCTCATGAAATGTCGCCTCAACAGCGTGTATGATGTACACCACTGCAACAATCACGTGTTGGCAAACGGGGTGATCCACCCCCTGTGGTTCTGGACCAGAGGAAACCTGCCTGAGGAATACACTGTCCAATTGAAGACAATTTTGAAGAAGCATTTTACGCGCTTTCCATACTACCCACCTTTCAAAGAAGCTATTGGCAAAAGGGACTGGTCACCCCCAAACATTGTCACGAAGGATATCCTGAAGGAGGATTCTTTTTGGAAAGCCCTAGCTGATCTGTTCCCACGAACGGCAAATGGTCTCACAGTCAAACGGAACGGTGAGGTTCTGCAGGACCCAATACACCGATATTTGAAACTGATGCGGATTCTGATGGTCCAGCTGAACAGCTGGAGTCCGGAGGGTGTTGACCAGCGTGATGACATGTGCCGTGAAGCACACCAGCTCTTTTGGGACCTCGGGTTTCCCCTGCGCCGATTTGGAGTCCCAATTCGTTACTTTCTGGAGCACTACACCCCCCGGCTACGCAAACATGGCAACCTCCCGGGCATGTCATCGGAGGGGGGCGAGCATGTCCACCAGCCCCACTCCAAGATCGTGCAAAAACGCCCCTCTCGCCCACGAGGGAAATGCCCAGTGGGGCTGGTGGAGATCATGAAGCACGTTAGGCTCTGGTTGGGGCTGTGGAGGCAAGGCTGGCTGTCTCCAACTCTCTGGTACACGCATGAACCGAAATTGCCAGCTGACAATTAGCGGTATACCACCTTCTTGCCACCACATCCCTTGGCTTGTGATAGATTTAC
The DNA here is from genome assembly GCA_964036045.1 of Eutreptiella sp. 'Long Island Sound 2002'. Taxonomy (NCBI): domain Eukaryota; phylum Euglenozoa; class Euglenophyceae; order Eutreptiales; family Eutreptiaceae; genus Eutreptiella; species Eutreptiella sp. 'Long Island Sound 2002'. The sequence goes on from OZ038380.1 coordinate 53,352,639, forward strand.
TATTTTTGGCCATTTCTTGCTAATGTTGCTAATCTTTCATTGTTTATGGATTGGGGTAGATTTTGGAACGTATTCATGCTGATATTTTCAGTACCCCTCTGTATCTCTCTCCACTTCTGTCGTCCACAGGATCCATTGAAGAGAGCCAATGGGGTGCCACTGGCGTTGATGAAGCCCCTGATTGACGCAATTCAAAAATTGGGCAGAAGTCTGTGGTACGACGTGACTGGGGGCTCAACGGCCTGTGGAGTCCCTCCTGCTGACATCATCAAGCATCTTGAGCGGATCTGCCCTGTGCTCGGAATGGCTTGCCCCGGTGCTGCCCAAGTGATAACGCTCACAGATCGTCCGGTCCCCTGTCAGCTGGCTAACATGGAGAGCGTGCTAATGATTTGTCTTGTGTGCTTGGGCCGAGAGGCCAGTCATTTTTGCGTAATGCATACTCTTGACACAATTCAGTACAGCGCAACCCCTCTGTGACTGTCACCAGGTGACACTTTGTTTCTGCCAGTTGAAAAGCACTGGATGCTGCCAAAGTTGTGTCCAGGCATTAATTTTTTTGCTGCTGTACCATTCTCGAATTCGCAAAATGCACCATTCGTGCCCGACGATAGCTGTTGGATCAGCAAACATTTACGGCCGTCCAGTCTGACCTGGAGTGACCTGCAGCACGGTGACACTGTGCAGATGTATGACGGCCTAAGCGATGCTTCGGTTCTGCTGCACACCCAATTGTTGTGGAGGCCCACTGTGCGTTGTCCCGGTCTGTCGCGAAAAGGGCAGCCCCTGTTCCCAGGCAGGTGGACAGTCCAGCTTGAACGGGGCGTCACTGTTTTAGTATTAGCCGTGATTCCTACCAATCCGGCTTCCTGGGATGTTGTCGGCGTCTGTGCATTTTGCTGTACGGCAGGGCAGGCAGACTTCAGATCCCTTCTACGGTTTTCAGAATCCAGCCTCAGAGAAATTGCCCTGGCTGACAAGCAGGGCTGTGAAGCAGGGAAGACCTGGATGGAAGGTTTGTATTCCGGGCAGTGCATTTATTTCCAGTTTCCTCAGAGGTGTCAGTCCTGCGGTCCGCACCAGGCCAAGCGTGAACTGGCATATGAGGACAGTCGGCGGAGCACACGTCTCCCTGAGATCACAAACCTCAGTACCACAGCGGTGAAGAAGGAATCTGTCACTACCAATGGGAAACCCAAACCGAACCCGAAACGGAATTCGACTGCAAAGCCACCACCAAAACCGAAACCAAAACCGAAACCAAAACCAAAACCAAAAGGCCATAAAAACAACAGCCCACCAAGCAAACAGCCAAAGAAGGAAGAGACGGGCAGTGGGACGGTAAAACAAGAGGCTGACCTTGTTCAGAGGCTCTTGGCTGCACTGCAACAAACAACCCAACAACAAAACAACCGAACAAACCCCCTGAAGCGCAAACGCGGGCAAGGTGAAAACAGTGAAAATACCCGAAAAAAAGGAAGGGTTAAACGGGAGTCAGGAGAGCACATGTCTCAGCAGGTGTCTCAAGTGTCTCAACAGGTGTCTCCGAACCCCCCTGGGCAGGTGTTTCAGCAGGAGCAGCAGCAGCAGCAGCAGCAGCAGCGGCAGCAGCAGCAGCAGCAGCAGCAGCAGTTGCAGCTGCGGATGCAGATGCAGACCCAAGTGCAGCAGCAGCAGCAGCACCAGCAGATGCACCAGCAGGCCCAGCAGCAGCAGCAGCAGCAGCAGCATATGGGTCCTTTGCAAATGAATATGCCAGTTGCCATGCCCATGGCCATGCCAATGCCAGCCATGAACATGCACCAGCTCCAAATGCCCATGCAGCCCATGCAGCAGCTTTGTTCGACGATGAGCAGCATGCAGCCCTTTGGTTTTCCAATGTACCGGCCCTATTAGCAGCGCCTGCATATGTGTCTTTTGTTTTTTTCCCTCTCCCAAAAAAGAACTTTGTGCTGTTTAGAGTTTGGGGATTTAAATTTATTGCCGTGTTTGTGAATAAGGCAGGATCATATCTCTGGAAGTGCAGATGCCTGAGCTCTGTGTTCATTATGCACTTTGTGCGATGTTGAACTGATTGAGAGAACCAGATGCTCAGATGCTCAGAGTGGTGCGGCTTGTTGCGATTGTCCTTTGTTTTCATTACCGTTGGTGGTTCCTTGGATTTGAATGCACGAACGTTTTGTAGGATCATTGACGACCGCCGGGGTCGGGGACGGACCCACTGAAACGTGTTTGCAGTTGTATTGGAGCAACATATCGGGGGTTGCAGGGCCGCCAGCACAAAAAAAAAATCAGTTTTCGCCGAAAAATGGCCAGCAATTGCCAACTTTTTGCCGAAAGACTGCACGAACGGTTTGTGAGATCATTGACGACCGCCGGCGTCGGAAAGGACCCACTGAAACGTGTTTGCAGTTGTATCGGAGCAACATATCGGGGGTTGCAGGGCCCTCAGCACAAAAAAAAACAGTTTTCGCCCAAAAATGGCCAAAAATTGCCAATTTTTTGCCGAAAATAGTGTTTTTTTAGCCGGGGTCGTGAGTTTTAGGGCCCCATACCCTATTCTTAGGGTGCCCAATCCAGTGAAATGTGTTTGGAATTGTATTGGAGCAACCTATTGGGTGTTGCAGGGCCGTCAGCACAGAAAAAAAACAGTTTTAGTCCAAAAATGGCCAAAAATTGCCAATTTTTGGCCAAAAACAGTGTATTTTTGGAGAACAATCGGGTAGGAGGAACCCCCCTCTCCTATTTTGAGCGTGCAGAAAAAAAGAAAAAAGGTTTCCTTTGATCTTTTTGGGTACAAAACCTCTTTTCATTGTATTTTTGTGCCTATACTATAGGATACAGGTACGCTGGTGTGCAGCACTGTTCTGTTCTGTTTTTGATGGTTTAGGAGAAAGCTCGGGTGGGAAGAACCCCCCCATCCGTATTTTGGGGCAAGAGAATCCCAACAAAAGGGCAATTTCTGTCGAAAATCCTCTATAGGCAGGTACACTGGTGTGCAGCACTGTTCTGCAGGACCAGCCCAGAGCAGGCAAAAATACCCCAAAATAGGCCAAATTTCAGGGTTTTTGATATTTTTGGACAAAAGCCGGGTAGGAGGAACCCCCCCCCCCTATTTTGGGGCCGTAGAAACCAAAAAAGTAGGTCATTTCCCGCGAAAATCTGCCTTTTGCTGACTTTTTGAATTTTGGGAAAAACCAGCTGCTAAAATCATAGGTGGATGGACCTGCAACTGTTGCTCCTGAGAACACCCCGCAGCTCCTCCACTCGTGTCTCTAGCTGGTGGAGCTGCCGGTCCAACGCGGCGCGCAAGTCCTGCACCATGGCAGGGGACAGGTCGGAGTCCAACTGCCGGAGGTGCCGTAGCAAGGCAGCCGCTTCCCGGGAGTGGAGTCGGGCCGTTGCCGCGTCCCGTTGCCACAGCTCATGGACGCGCCAGGCCAGGGCTTGCTGATCCGAGAGGACCTGGGCCAGAGACGCCTCCGTCTCCGCCTGCCCATACGGGTACTGCGGGTCCATGCCCGTCGGCATGCGCACTCCTGTGACCCTGGACACGTCATCGCGGAAGGCGTAGAGCAGGTCGAAGACCGCTTGCACCTCCGACGCGCCCATGGTGGCAGTGTCCTGGTTCGAAGAGAGCCACGACCGCAGCTGCCAATCCTCGCAGGCCTTCTGCAGTACCACTGCCGCCGCCTCACGAACCCCCTCAGAGTCCAGGCGTATGGCATGCAGGCTGCCTTGGGCGTGCGAGTAGGCTATCCTGGTGACACTCTCTTTGCCGGCCACCGCCAGCGGGGTGTCGAGGACCACGGGGCCATCATCCGACCCCAGCGACCCTGGAGACCGTCCCGGCGCTAGCTGCAAGCGCTCACGCGCCGCGCACGGGAGCAGCAGCGAGTTCAGCAGGAAGGAGTCCAGTCGATGCCCTGCTCTCGTGGGCCTCCTGTCCTCCACCTGTTCCGGGCCCGCCCTGTGGAACCCACACTGTTCCCACAGGGCTTGGAACCTCCCTGTGGTGGGGTGCCACGGGGACTCCAGCCATACGTTGAAGTCCCCTCCGAGGAGCACAGCCCTTGTGCCTCCCGCGCTTTTGGCCACCGCGTACATGGCAACGGCAGCCCAGAGGGACGCGTTGGACACCCAGGAGTCGCCGCCGCTGCCTGGGCCGTGGACGTTGATGACCGTGAAGGTGCCACCCGCGGTCACCACATCAAGGGCCATGGCCTTGCCAGGCACGATGTCCACGACGTTTTGAACTTCCTCCGCGGCGAATACGTCCGCCCGAAGGGCAATCAAGAGCCCGCCGCGCACCGCTGCCGCCGACGCTGCCTGGGTATCCACCCCCGGGAACACAGGATACCCATGGTGACACCACTGATTCTCCAAGTGCACCACACCCTGAGGGTCCTGCAGGCCGGTCTCCTGGAAGAGGCCCAGGATGGCACCCTTGGCCTTCATAATTCCCGCCGCCACCGCCTCACCGTCGAGCATACCTGGGGCCACTGGTACGCCCTCCCCCTGCATCAAGCCCTGGACGTTCCAGGACACCGTCGCTCGGGTGTCGGAGGCGGGGCTCCTTCACGGCTGCGCCTGCGGACCAGGGCCCCTCGCCGGATCTGGATCATTGCACGGAGGGGGACCACCAGCGCCTGGCGCGGGCTACTGGCGAGATGGCCCCTGTCCCTACGGGTCACCGCTCGAGGTGGCCGCCGCCGGCTTAGACCCGGCAGATGCGGTGGGCTCCCCCGCGGCCCCTCCGCTGGACGTACTTGCTTCTTCGCTCCCGTAGAAGTCGTCGCTCCACGCTGTGCCGCAGACCAAACTACCCCAGGCTGGGCCGCTGACTGCGACACTCCTTGCCCCCCTGCAGGGCGGACACCCGTTGGCAGCGTGAGCGCTCTGGACCTCGCCTGGCCTGATGCGAAAGGCCCCGCCTGGCCTGCCGGCATAATGCCGGCCAGCATGGCCAAATCCTGGTCCCGTTGTGCCGGATCAGCCGCATTGTCCCGCTGAAGGTGGTCCAGCAGGTCCTTGGGGTGGAGGTGGGCGGGCCGGCAGTGTTTGCCGGCTTTCCACGAGCAGTGACCAGCCCCATCCAGCCGAGACCAGGGGCAGAGGTTGATCGCCTTCGATCCACGCTGCTCCGTGGCCAGGTCGCCGCCGAAGTGCTGTAGCACGTACCGAATGTTGGCATAGCCGCCATACTGAGGTGGGGGGCTCCTCTCGGGTGGCGGCTTGGGCGCTGCCTTTTGGAGCCGGCCTCGCCGCAGCGGCCGGGGGCGCCGCAGGCCGAATTGGCGGCACGCTTGGTGGTTGCGGCAGGTGCAGCATCCCCCCCACGGGAAACTGCTCCTCCACCCAGCGGCGCCAAGCATCGGCGAACTTCTCCCGGTCGCTCTCGACCTTCCACCTGGATGTGGGGAACGCCCGGAGCCATATCCCCATGTTCACCGCCATGACCAGGCGGAGGGCATCTCCTTCGCTCTGCCGGCAGAAGCGCATCGCGGCCGAGCCTGCCAAAGTCCCTTGGAGGTAGAGCGCCGTGCCTCCGTCGCCACTCAGAGCACCAAGTCGCAAGGCCTCCAGGTCGGCTAGGCGGACCGTGAGCACCGTGCCCTCCCCGCAATCGTACAGGCGCAGTGCCGAGGAGTGGAGCTCCAGCACCACCACGACCCAGCACCACAACCGCGACACACTCTGCAGTAGCGCCAGCGAGGCCGCCGGCCTGTTGCTGGAGGACTGCGCTGCCGGTGCCCTCCAGAGGGCCGCCGTCTGACCCTGCAGCGCCCTGCACATGACAGCTGCATGCTCAGCCTGCCAGATGTTGCTCGGGGCTACAGGCCAGACGTCCTGCCCCTGGACCGTCCGCAGTCGCGTTACCTCCACGAAGACCGCCGGCGCCTGCCGGATCTCCCAGGCCGTGCACCTGTGTGCCCTGCGCAGCAAGCCCAGCTCACTGAGGCACTCCTGGAACACCCTGTAGCAGGCCGGGCCCCTGAACTGCTGCCTCCTGAGCCGGCACGCGGTGACGACGACCCATGCAAGTCCCCCTGCTTCGACCCGAACACAAGCCCAATACTCCGCCCATTCCAATACCACCAGCTTCCCCATATCCGTCATGCCCACCGTATGGGTCAGAGGCACGCTTTCCACGTGCACCCACCGCTTGACGCTCTCCTTCCACGGCTGGGGGGCATGCATCCGCTGCTGCTGCATCGCGTCCTGCGGATGCTGCAGGGACACTGTCATCAGCATGGACATCCCCCCCTCCGCCGCCGCCGCCATACACAGCAGGGCATGCTGCATGCGGGCCCTGGGCAACCCCACGTTGTGCGGGAGGTCCGCCACGTCCAAGGGTGTGCGGGGCCCCGCCAGGGCATCCAGGACCGCTGCAGGCAGCTCCCCCTGGGACAGCAGACGCCCGATGGGCCCCATGTCCCTGTTGAGCACCACCGCTGCCACCAACTGCCTGTCCAGCGCGGACAGGAGGTTGCCTGGCCTCGGCACCCTGAGAAGGGTACCGACGGCAGACATGAGGGCGCACACGCCACAGTCCTTGTTGTTGCCAGCTGGCTGCTGCACCTGTGCCGCCCGGGCCGTCGCCAGCAGATGCTCCGCACCCGGCCAGCCCGCCCTCTGGCCCCTGGATGGGATGCGCATCGTCCGAACCCCCATGTCCCGTGTGTGCGGCCACTGGTGCGGGGCTCCTGACACCACAGGCTGGCCCAGCGGGTCCACGATCAACTGCATGTCAGGGGCCAGAAGGTGATGGGCCGTCCAGTGCCACATGTTTGGCGTCTCTGACCGGTCGAGGTACACCGCCTCCGAGCCGCCCAGCTCGACGTACCTCGCAACAAGGAGGACAGACGGGGTCTGGTCGTGCCGCTGGCCCTCCCACCCCTTTCTCGGGAGCATCACGGCGTGGGGGGCCAGGCACTGCACCACGTCGGCTGCCAGCGCGACCACGTCGTCGCTGAGCTTCAGCCCATGGTCCGCGGCCACCAGGAAGTGGTGCCTGGGCTTGGAGTACCAGCGTTCCAGGGCGCCACGCAGCTCAGCTGGTGGGGGAGAGGCGTCTCCGCAGTCCTGCAGCCAGGGGAGTGCGCCCGGGAGATGCCGCCCTGCTCCTCCTGACCAGACGGCGGCCCTGGGGATCGGCAGAACGCGCCAAACGACCCGAGCGGCCGGATCGCGCCATGGCTGAGGCCTGTCGGCTCCCCATTGGAGGACAGCCACCACCACATGCGTGGTCAGGGGCTGTGCCGTGAGCTGCAACGCCATCCCCCCGTCTGTCTCGATCACGGTGCCCCGCGGGGCAGTGAAGACGTGGCCAGCGGTCCCACGGACCGCCACCCATTCCCCCCAGACCGCCACGGTCTCCCAGCTGGGGTGGCTTGTCCTCCTGGGCAGGACCACCACCGGCGGGCATGGGCTGTTGGCGGCCCATACGCGCCATTCCATCCCTACCAGACGCTCGTGGCCAGGGGGCCGGAACGCTTGGCGCCATGCGTCTGGGAGCTGGCGATGGACGGCGGTCCACATATCAGCTCCGTCAGCCCGCGTGAACTGGAGTCCCTCCAGGATGTCCCTCTCCACAGGGTTGGGGAGGCGGGCAGTGCGAACCTCCAGTCCCCGCCCCAGGCGAAGCCCTGGTCCCTCTCGGTCCCCCAGCAGAAAGACCTCCCGGTCCGTGGCCGCAAGGCGGGCCGCCAACGTGGGGAGGTGCAGGAAGACAGTCCACAGCTGGACGGAGACGGGCTCGCGCGGGGGGTCAGGGCAGGCCGCCACAGCAGTGCCATCCCTCGCCCAGTGGAGCGCCCTCTCCCACGACAGCGCCCGCGCACCTGGCGCTGTTGGCAACGACCAGGACAGGTACGTCATGACCGCCTTAGCCTGCCACTCGCGTGGATCCATGCCGGCAGGATGTGTGTGCCACGTGCGCACCCACCCCAGGTTGGCCTCCCGGACGGTGACCATGTCCCTCCACGGGACCACGCGGAACGGGGTGAGCAGGGCTGCCATGCCACATTGCAACGCCACCGCCCACATGGTCAGGCCCCCGCACTCCACCGCATATCCCAACGCCGGGAGCCCTCCTCCTTGCGCCTTTGCCACCACTTCACGCCGCAGCGTGCCGTGGCCCCGGCTGAGGCTCTGGCTCCGGTCCAGGCTGAGGGCCCTCACACGGGCCATGGCCTGGAGGATCAGGAGCAAATCCTGGGGTACTCCCCCGGGTCCAGCGGTTGGAGGTGGGCATATCGGCAGGCATTTGCCCGCATGCACCACCCTATGGCCCAGCCTTGGCCGCCACTCCGAGCTCCTGTGGACCCACCTCACGTGCCTTCTTTTGCCCCCACGAACTCCGGCTCCTCGTCCTGCTCCACGGCGTCCTGTGCCTCGTCACTGCTCCTGCGTTGGTCCTCCTCCTCCAGCGCCTCCGTCGTCGGCGGCGGCCCGCTGCAGCCGTGAACCTCGTCGGGGCCACCGCCACAAGGGTATGCACGTCCACTTCCTCCCCGGCCATCTGTGGCTGATCCTGCTTCTGCTCCTCCTCCGTGGGCTGCTCCTGCCCCACCGCGTCACCGTCATGGCCTGCCTCCTCATCACCCCCCACCGGGCCCGCGTGCTCGGACCTTTGGGGGTCGGCGCCCGTGCTGAGGCGCGTGCCGGCCACCACCAGCAGTCTGAGGTCGCCGCCGCGACCCTCAAGGCGGTAGCTGTTGGAGGTGGGGACGAGGACCACTCCAACACCGGCCAGCAGCAGGCAGTCCGTGCCGAACACGACCTCTGCGCCCTCGGGGGTAAATCGCCACCAGGAGCGCATGGGCCCCAGCGCCTGGGGCGTGAGGGGCCTCATGGCCTGCTCGCGACCCCAAGCGTCAGCCCCACCCCGCCACAGGGCCACGTACAGGCCGTCGTCCCGCCGCACTTCCTCCAGCCTGCCTCGTCCGGCAGGCTCCCCACCGACGGGCGCACCAACAGGGGGAAGCCTTCCTGGGGCTCGGCCGCCCGGACATCACCCGGGCGGTGACCCAGGACCGCCGCATCCCCCAACTGGACGCAGCGGACCTGGCCGTTGTCCGGGGACCCGGCTAATAGGTCCACCTCCCGGGCGACCTGCCCTGGGCGCTGGAGCTTGTAGCGCTCCAGGGCGCTTGCCAGCATCCCTGCCTCCTGCTGCCCCGTACCCATGAGGCGGTGCCTGTGGGCACCTTCGGCTGCATGGTACCTGCAGTGCCGCTGCTCACAGCTCCCCAGTGGAGGGGGCGGTAGCGCGGACGGCGTGGGCAGCAGCGGCGCGTTCGCCGGGTCCACGTCCATGCCAGCGTAGATGTCGCGCCTGGCGTCGTCCTCGTACATGAGGGTCAGCGCCGACTCGCCGGGCCCGTACGCCTCTTTGTCGCCCTTGTTCTCCGCCTCTTGCTCTTCATCTGCCTCGTATCAGGCTGCAATCACCAACGGCGGCGTGTCCATTCGCGGGGGGAAGGGCGCCAGAGGCCGCTCGTCAGCGCCTCCGCCCCTTGCCACCTCCACTGCGTCCAGCCGTGCCCCCAGGTTGTCAGGCCGCTCGGCCCGCCGGACACGCCTCACTGGGTGCCACCTGGCGCCAGTCCCGCCACTCCCACATCAAGTCCTCCACTCCTTCAACATTGGCACGCTCCCCACTTGGCTCCCAGACCCCAGTGCCCATCGCCTGTGCTTGGGTCTCCTGTACTCCCCGCCCTGTATCCTGTCCCCCCGAATCAGCCCTCTCCGACGGCTCCTCGTTGGCCTCCTCCGTCCTCGGGGCGACATCTGCCAGTGCCTGCGCGATCAACTAGCCAACGTCAACCTCACTCCCCGGTGCCGCCTTCGTGGCTCCCTCGCTTCCCGCGGCTTCCCGCCAGTACGCGTCCAAAGCCTGCGCGAGCAGCTCGCTGATGTCCTGCGGGCCGGCGGCTGCTGCTTCCTGCGCCGCATTCGCCGCCTGTACGCCTGCTGTAAGCTCCCCCATGGGGGTCGCGTCCTGCACCCCATGCGTTTGAGGCGGACCACTCGGTACCGGCATGGGCCCTCCCGGCACTACGGGCGGGGCCCCTCGCGGTACGGCCGGATCCGGCGCCGGGGCCGCCTGCGGTGGAGGTCCCGCTGCAGTAGGTCCCGCCAGGGGCACCGCCAGGGGTGGGGTGTCGCCTGCGGCCCCAGGGCCCCAACGGGAGCTGTTCTCCCCGCCGCGCCTTGGGGCACGCGATGCGCCTCCCCTTGCGACACCCCCAGCTGCTGGACCCTCGGACCTGGTGCAGGTACTGACGGGGGCGCAGATGTTGCAGATGATGCAGATGACGCGGCCAGCGTCGCACCCCCCACTAACGCCGCGGGGGGAACCGCTACCGCCTGCTGAGGCGGCTAAGCGTACGCATGCCGCTGCTGGTGCAAGGGATGTGGGTATGCCACATGCTCGTGCGGAAGGCAATGGTGGTGGTGATGGTGATGGTGATGGTGCACAGGGAGCTGTGGCAAAGAAGTCGGGTGTATGTGTTGGTGTGGGAAGTGATGCCGCATCATGGGGAACCCACTGAGGTGGTGGAGAAGGTGATGGTGATGGAGCTGGTGGTGGTGGTGGGCCCCGAAAGACGGGAATGGCAGGGGCACGAGGCCTGGGGGCGGTCGCATCGGAAACGCCCCTGGCGCCGCATACCCCGGCCAACCCGCCATGGGCCCCATCGGGGGCCGCCGGCGCTGCGATCCTCGAGCTGTCCGAGATCATCTTGTAGACGTCGGAGTAGTCGGTTGAGTAGGTGTACCCCGAACGGCACCATGCCTGCTGCGAACTGCGCCTGAATGTCAGGCGCATTGTACTGGGGGGGATCGCGGGCCAACACCTGCCGCAAGCAGACGTCGACGCAGTGGTCGCATCTATTGTCCCTGGCCAGACGATCTGCGTCCACGTGCGCTCGGAACGCCGCATATATATGCGGCCCGTTTCTGACGAGATCAGACACCGTGTCTACCAGGCGCCGGGCACGTCGCCGGAAGGCCGACAACTCCACGGGATTGGTGGGGACAGGTAGCGGCATTGAGCTATCGAAGACTGTCCGAGCTATGGACACAGGTGAACGGGTGGACTCGCTGGCCCGTCCCGCTTGCTGCTGGCCGCATGATGCACGACACGCTGCACGACATGGTTCCTCCCCCTCCTTTCGCGCTCCCTCCCCTTTCTTGCTCTGTGGCCATTGGTGTTGCCCCCTTTGTGCTCGCCTCGGGACTACCCGGGGTATGGTGGGTGTTCTGTGTGGTGGGGTTCGGGGGGGGGGAGTTCCTGACGGTGGCTCTGGTCCCCCGCCGCGGGAGTTTCCCCTTGAGGGGGCCAATGCATGCACTACCCGTCGGGGTGTAACTCTGTTGTACGGGCCGTCCATTTGTACCCGCTTCATACAAATGGACCTGCGTCGTATCCAGGTACGCCGGCCGCTCCCCACACCGGGGTCGGGTACACTGTGGTTCGCAGGGGAGTCCTTGCGGGATAGGCGCGTCTCTTGCCTACCCCGATGGACGGTGTGCCCTACCCGCAGCCCCTCACAGGACACGAACTTCAAGTACATGCCTTGGGAAGTGCTCCTGGTCAGGCCCATTGGCCACCCCCCCAGGCCGGTGCCACCTCGGGCCGCTAGCCAACGGTCCGAGGCGTATCCAACCTCATTGCGTGTGCTCAGGTGGCGCCGATACGGTCACCAGGGGGGGCCCCGAACTCCTGGGGTTCGGTCCCTTGCCAGCGTCCCCTTCAGGCTCTTTTCGCCCCGGCCCCCGCCGTCCGCTGTGTTGGCCCTTGCCCCCCAGCTTTTTACCCTGGGGTTTCCCCCTTCCCGCGCCCCTTTCTACTCTCCGAGGTTCCTGCCGTGCCCTGCTTGCCCCCTGCTTTCTTTCCCCGCTCTGGCACTTTGTTTGTCAGTTTCAGGGCCGGGTTCAGGCCGCTTGGCGCCCCCACTACCTGCCGCCCCTCTCTCCCTCCGGCCTTGTGGTCACCCCTGCGTCCCCCCCAATGTCCCCATTCCGTCCCCTCGCCGTCATCGTCCGCTTCCTGGGGGGGTGGGGGTGAGGGGGGGGTCTGTTCTCCGGAGCATGCACGCTGCAAGCACGATGCAGGAACGAGGCGCGGCACTTGTCTGCGGGGAGGGGCTCTTCCCTTCTTGGCCTCCCCGTTCGCTTCGGCTCCTCTCTTTCTCCCTCTGTTGGGGGGGGGGGGTTAGCCGTGTGGCTCCCTTCGGCGCCCTTCGTGCCCTGTCTCCCCGCCTCTGGCATGTTCCGTCCGTTGGGGGCAAGCTCTGTGCGAGCACTCTGCGAGGCACGGCCCTTTTGTACCTCGTCCTCTGCCTGCTGCCTCCCCACCAAGCTGCTCTGTCTGTTGGGGGCACGCGTTCCGTCCCCTCGCCGTCTTCATCCCCTTCGTGAGGCGTGGGGGTGTGGGGGGGGGGGGGGCGCCCTTGTTGTCTTTCCTCCGGAGTATGCACGCTGCGAGCACGATGCAAGCACTTGTCTGCGGTGGGGGTGTAGTCAAAGCTGGTACGGAGCAACTGGTGGCGGGGCCCGCTGTGCCGCCGCCTTGGCCGGGTTTGGCCTCCGCGACCCGACCCAGGCGTGGCATGCAGCAGTGGCCGCAGCTGCCGATTCTCCGAACGTTGCCTGGTTAAAGCGAACGGACCGCTTTCTCCGCGGTGCTACTGTGTTTCACCGCGCCTTTGGGGACTCTGAAGAGCGTGTGGCCATGCCTCTGGGGACTCTGCGCCGCGGTGCTGCCTCTTGGATCCATGCGCTTCGGTTTCTCTCTTTCTTCCTGTTTGGTGCGGGGTGTTAGCCGTGTGGCTTTCTTCGGCGCCCTTGGTACCCCGTGTCCCCGCCTCTGGAAACAAGCATGTTCCTTCTGTTGGGGGCAAGCACTGCGCGAGCACTCTGCGAGCCACGGCCCTGTTGTACCTCTTCTTCTCCTTGCTGCCTCCCCACCCGGCTGCTCTGTCTGTTGCGGGCACGCACTGTGCATGGCAATGGGGCTCCGACCTGTCCCTGGTCTGGGGGTGCGGGCAGTGGGGGGAGGGGGGGGCGCAAAGTACATGCACGTTGCCAGCACGCGTGGCACGATGATGCCCTTCCCTTGGATTGCGGCAGTATACCCCAGTTTCTCCGGCCACTGCTGCCCCTTGGCAGTAGTCACCACGTCTCTGCCAGGTGTTCAGTGTCCCGTGCCTGCTCCCTCCTGTTCTCATACTTACTGGAGGACGTACATACCCGGGTGGAAACAGAAGATGAGGAAGTTCGTGCAGCGGGGAGGACTTACCGTACGCCTCGAAGGCTTCTTGCGCCATCCGCTGCCCTGGACGAGGGCCCCTGTGTCGGCACCCAACAGCGCGGGGGGGACTGACTGCCCATCCTCTCCCTGGTGCCTGTGTATCCACTTCCGCGCGGCTTGATACCAGTGCCGTGATATCAGTCCGCTGGAAGTGGCGGCTATGGGTCCCATGGCAGTGAGGCGGGGAGACGGCTGGGGGATTCATTTGTGGCATCCCGTGGCCACCTAGTTAAACTGCATAATCGCTGCCGCAGGGGGCCCACCAGATGGCGCCGCTGGTGCCCGTCCCCACTGCGCATACCACTTGAACCACAATAATTGCAACAGGCACAGGGGGTCCAGTGGATGGCGCCACTGGTGCCCGTCCCCTCTGCGCTACAAGTTGGGTCACTGCACGGGAGGCCCAACGGAAGGCGCCGCAGGTGCCCGTCCCCCTCGTGCCATTTCCTGCATCCGTCTCCAGGCATGGATGACATGACATGAAACAGGCACAAATGAGGTCAGAGGTAGGTAGGTAGGTAGGTAGGTGCACTTGGTCGTGGAGAGGTGCGCCATGGTTCCCGCTGGCGTTGCCGCTGTGATGAACAGGAAGAGGCTCCGCACTTGAAGAGGGGAGGCGGCTTACATCCGGCTAGACCTGACTGTTGGCCCCCTACAAAGCGGGCCCGGGAAACACCGGGAGGGCTGGTCGCCGCCAGCGTGACGTGCTTGTCTCGCCGGGAGGGTGTGCCCCCGTGCTTTCGCACGTCCCCTCCTTTGGGCGGAACCCTAGAGGTTCACCTGACTTCCCGGCGTATCCTGTTCCCAAGGAATGCATGCATGTTCCTGGTACTGGCGTTCCGAGGCGCTTGGGTGTCGCACGCTCCGCCTCAAGTCCCAAAGCAGCGCAGGCCTTAGGATGCAGCCTTACCCCCGGTCTCCGGATTTCGTTTGGCCGGGTCACCTGCATGGCACGGGCTGCCTCAGTGCCCGGGCTATGGACACTGGGTTTCCTACTGTTGTGTGGCGTTTGTGATTGGGTCCGGGTTGTGCTTGGGTGTGGGTTTCGGTAACCCCGCCAGCCCTGGCAGGGGTCTTGGGTGGGTGTGTTTGGGTACGGTTTGTGGTGTCGCGCCTCCTATGCCAGCTGGGGTTTGCAGTGTTTGCGGTTGGGCTTGGGTTTCGGCCTGCACCCTACCTTTCTTGGTTAGGGTTTTGGAACGTGCGTGGTTGTGTGCGCGCTCCGCCTGCACCCCGCCGTTCCCAGTTCTGGTGTGCGGTGTGGGCGTGCGTGCTGGGGTCTGGTTTTCAGCTGCGCCCCGCCACTCCTTGGGGAGGTGTTGGGGTGTGTGTGTGCTTTCTCTGCCCATACCGCGTGGTCTCCTGCACCTCCTGGTCGCGGGTGCTGTGCGGGGATGTATGGTTGGGCCTGGGTTTCGGATTTACCCGAATAGGTGAGGAGGAAAGAAGAGATGGCGAAGCAATAGCACTACACAAGACACATATATGGGCCAACTCCTTAAAACCGGTTTGTTTTCTCTGTTTTCTGCTCTTTTGGTGCCCTTTGCTACCTTTCATGGAAACGGGCACCCTCAAAATATACACAAAAATGGTATTATACATGAAAAATGAAATTTTTGACCTCAAATACCCCCTCCATGGGGTTTGAACCCACGCTCTACCAACCTTAGAGTTGTGTTTTTCCTCTAAGCTACGACCTGTCGTCGACGATCTCAGAGAAATCCGTAGTATAATAAAAAATTTGGAAAATCAGTACTCCTTACATGCTCCAACCACTATTAACCTCCCATGCTCTTAAAACCGTGGCAACCGACGACCCAAGTGTCAACTGCTTTTCACGGTGAGCGAAGAACTTAAGGGAGGGACAGGGTGGGCATATATGTGTCTTGTGTAGTGCTATTGCTTCGCCATCTCTTCTTTCCTCCTCACCTATTCGGGTAAATCCGAGCTGGCTCAGCTAGCACTACACAATCCCCATATATGGGCAACAGAACGGAAGACTGAGCTCCCGTGAACTGAACCCCTCATAAGAATTAATTAATCGCCAGGCGCGAAGCGCGCGCCGCTTCTCCAGTCGCCAGATCAGGAGGGACCAGAACTTGCGCAATGCGCAACAGAGCTCTGGTCCTGTCGTAAAACTTTCTGAATGTACCGTAACAGGACCAATCACCCAATGCTGCTACCACATGCGGATCCACGCCAAGATAGATTAGTGCAGTTGCTGCTGCTCCTCGTGTAGAATGCGCGGAAAACGAATCCGTCTCCAGTTCCCCCAATTCCAGTAGGTGTTTCCTTAACCAGCGAGTAGTGAGACCGTTGATGGTATCAGATGATAAAGGCTTCCGTGGCTTTCGTAGGGACACAAAAATCTCAGAACCCTCGTAATCACCAGTAGCCTCCAAATAACGCGCTAAGCAGCGCTGCGGATCAATTGACGGTGGCGTAACATTGTGAATAGGATAACGTGCATAGTATCTCCTCCCTTTGCGCTTAGCAGAAATGAACCAAGGCTGAGCAGCGCGTTGGATATCCCTACGTGATCGCGCCAGATCAACGCCTCGGAACAAGGCAAAGAATCTCAAGGACAAAATGGCTTGCAAGCGCAGCTGAGCTTCCGTCTCCACAGGTTGCTGATGCATGACTTGTATAAGACGCCGTACATCATAGAAACGATGATAATGAGGAACACTGACGAACCAGTCACGTTTCAAGTTGCGTAGCATACCCTCGAAACGTAGTTGCGAAAAGCACGGGAATAAACACACTGCTGAATACGCCATACGCCCAGCACTTAAAGAATGCGTGCGTGAAAACTTTAAAAGTTGCACCGCCACCGTCATCAGTGGGATTTGACCAAAGCGCTCCACCTTTAACAGTGGAGCAAGCGCCGCGTCTTGTAACAAGAACGTACCAAACATGTGCCACGCAGAATTGTAACGTTTCAAGGTGTCCTTCCCGATTTCATTGATGATAAGCGTCGCCTCTTCGTTGGTAGCTCCTCGCAATTGATAGTATTCACGCAAACATACGCCAAGGTCAACACGAAACGTGGTTGTGTCTCCGTGCCGTCTGGCATTTGCAAACGGAACTCCGACGTGTTCACTGCGAACTTCACGTGTTTCATCAATAGGTTCCACCAAACCTCGCGCGGCCTGTACGGCAGAGCCATGAGAACCTTCACCCCTGGTGACTCCAACACTTTGTTGACCAACTGAGGTATGTGCTTGAACGGCGGGAAGACCCACCCCGGTGAAAGTAAAGTTAGATTCTGGGAGAAGACATCGATGGCGTAAGCCCCCGGCTGAGGACACGGACTGACGAACTTGCTGCACACCGCATTGGAACTCCTTGACATCCAATCGATTTCCGGCTGAATCCAACTTTTGAACTCCTCCAGGATCCAAGTCAACACGTCCGACGGGAAGGTAGCACCCGACGGTGTCCAACGAAGCCGAGACCAAATGTCCGCCGGATTCACCGAGGTGTGCACGTAAAACGGTTGAATCTCGATGCGATTGGCTTGTGTAAAATTCCACAGTTGGAGAATCAATGCGTTGAACCGCGGCTTGCGACCTCCCCACTTGCGGAGATACCAGTAAAGGACCATTGAGTCGGTGAAAGATCGCAGCGTGGTGTCCCTCAGCGCATACGCTTGAATAGTCAGTAGGGCTCCCCTGAACTCTTTGACGTTTATGTGTTCCTCTCGATTCAGGAACCAACCGAACGCTGCTTGGGCATTCCCTTGAAGGACTCCGCCCCACGCCAGATCTGACGCGTCCGAGTACATGTCCCTGACGTGACCCATGCAAACTACGAAGGTGCGTCCCTTCCACTGGTGTAACTCGTCCGCCAGATCCATCAACTGACGTGACACGCGCTCCGGGAGCGCCACGTCTGCCTCCCAGCCAGCCTGGACTGCCATCGCCACGTGCACCGCCAGGGCGTCGCTGAGGAGTCGGATATGGGGCATGGCGAACAACAAGGAACGGATTCTTCCAAGAACGGAGGCGCATCGCCTCACTGATGGTGTGTGACTGTGTGCCAGTCTGTTCACGTCCCGAAAAATTGCTTGTAGGCGCTTTGGAGGTACCGCGACGAATCCTTCCCTGAAGTTTAGCATAAAACCAAGCATTATAATTTCTTGAGACGGCTCCAAACATGATTTTGGGACATTGACCAATATACCCAACCGATGCAAAAGTTGTACCAAAAAACGTGTGTGTTCCAGACATTCACGGTAAGTATTGCCAATGATGAGCCAATCGTCCAAGTAGACCCAAACGAGTGCTCCGCGTTCGCGCACGGCATTTAAAATTGGTTGCATGAGGCGTTGCCATTCTCGTGGTGCAACGTTTAATCCAAACGGCAAAACGCACCACCTGTAAAATTCACCGTCGACGTAGACCCCCAAATAAGGTCGATCCCGCGGATGGATACCCATGTGAAAATAAGCACTTTTCAAGTCAATTTTGCAAGCATACTGACCGGGTCTCAAGAACGGTAAAATGCCCCACAGAGTGACCAAACGAAAATAGGTGGTCTGTACAAACTGGTTCACGTTCTTCAAATTGGTGATAGGTCGACGGCCTCCCTCAGGATGTGCCTCGTCTGACGCTTTGTCCACTGCGAACATACTTGCACAACACTTAATGTCTTTTCGCTCGACGCGTTCCATGCAACCCTGTTGCACTGCATCCAACACGTGTTTTACCAATTCAGGGTCGGTTACCTCTGCGTGGGAAGAACGAGGACGGAAGTCGTCGGCTGGCCGATCCGGATCAAAACCGTCAACCCAATCAAGCTGCAGCCCATTGCGAATCACTGACGCCGCGTATGTGTCCTTCAACGCTTCCCATTCATGCAATTGTGCACGACAGCGCAAATAGAGTGGCATGTGGGGATGGATCGGCAGTGGCACGCACACGGCTGGCGCCAATAAATCCTCTACAGTCAAGCTACTGCTGTGGTCGTTCATCTAACTTGTCGTTACGTGGCACAAATCTTTGGGTGAAACCCTTACCTTTGCCTTTGCCTCCTTTGCCAGATCTCCGTGGATCAAAACGACCTCGTGTTGAAAACGAACGGAAAGAACTACGATGCGAGTAAGGGGAGAAACGCGTGCCTCTCAGGTCTTTTTGTAATTTGTTGCGCGACTGAAGTAGTGACATGTCATCCTTCGAGAGTAACTCTGGTGCAATCGCAGGTTGTTCAAACCGTTTATCTACTGCCACTCGCCGGGAGCTTTGGATGCTGTAGTCCAACGCACCCAACATTGCAAACAAATGTTCACATAGTACCAATGAAACAGGTGCTTCCGGAGCCACCGTCGTGTCATCTTCGCGTGCTAAGACTACTCCCAGGACTCGCATGGCGTCTTTTACCTGTTGTTCCCAACGACGCTTCTCTGCGTCCGCTGGATGTTTGTGCGTTGGCGCGTTATTAACATCTGCCCTATGGAACTCGTCGAACACTGGAAGGTGCTTCAACATCTTTTTTCTGCGAAACTCGTCTTGCAAAACCTTTCGCTCTTCCAGGAGTGCAGACAAGCGTGAAGGAAGCGACAGAACCTCATCGCGCCACACGAACGTGGACTCCTTGTCCGACGCGGGGCCAGCGTGGTCCTTGGGACCGCTCAAAGTTTCGCATGCCAAGAAGACGTCTTCGCGATGCGACGACGTTCCTGTTCTGCCAATGTCGTCGCCCTTTAAGGTGAGTAAGGCATCACGAACCAAGGCCATCGTGTCTTTGACAGTGGCCAGTGTTTTCTTTCCTGTAAGTTTGGAATACAGTGACGCTGCCTGCCAAGGACTGAGACCACTCATTGCGCCTTCCTTTGCCAACTGTGCTGCATGTTCCAACGACTCAGAACTCAGGTTCCACGCCGAATCCGGCAATTTCAGCACGAACTCGTGAAAATCCAGTGTCTCATTTCCTTCTGTCATTTTGTTAAAATTTATATCCTTAAAACATTTTGGATTGCATCAGAAATCAAAGCTCTGGGTACAGCAAATCACTAGTTGAACAACTCAGTGAGCGCGTGACCGGTTTTAAGAGCATGGGAGGTTAATAGTGGTTGGAGCATGTAAGGAGTACTGATTTTCCAAATTTTTTATTATACTACGGTTTTCTCTGAGATCGTCGACGACAGGTCGTAGCTTAGAGGAAAAACACAACTCTAAGGTTGGTAGAGCGTGGGTTCAAACCCCATGGAGGGGGTATTTGAGGTCAAAAATTTCATTTTTAATGTATAATACCATTTTTGTGTATATTTTGAGGGTGCCCGTTTCCATGAAAGGTAGCAAAGGGCACCAAAAGAGCAGAAAACAGAGAAAACAAACCGGTTTTAAGGAGTTGGCCCATATATGGGGATTGTGTAGTGCTAGCTGAGCCAGCGGTGCCGCGCCCCGCCACTCCTGGCTGGGGCGTTGGGGCGTGTGTGTGCTTGTGTGCGCGCCCTGCTTGTACCCCGCCTTTCCTGGCTGGGGTGTGCTGTGTGGGCGTGCGTGCTGGGCTCGGGTTTCGGCTGTGCCCCGCCCTTCTTGGCTGGGTTGTTGGGGTGTCTGTGCGGTTGTGCGTGTGCCCCGCTTGCCCCCGCCCTTCCTGGGGGGCCGCCTGTGTCGGGGGGGTGTTGAGGTGTTGCCGGTTTTTTTTTTTTGGGGGGGGGGGCGTGTCGTGTCTTGGCTTTGTGGTGTCGGTCGCTGGCTGTCCCGGTCTGGGGTCTCGTGGTCTCTGTCCCCCCATCCCCTCTCTTCCAGCCTGCGTTGTTTCTTTTTTTTTTCCCGTACCAGCGTGGTGTGTGTCCGCGTGTTTTGGGTGTCCCTTTTCCCGGTGGGCCGCTGCTCCCGGCTTGGTGTTGCCGGTTTAGGCTGGCTGGTCCCCCTGTGCCCCTTTGGGGGGTCCTGTCTTCGGCGCCGTCTGGGTGGGGGGTTTGGCCACCTCTTGCGGTGTTGGTCGGCGGTTTCATGGCTGTGGGCCGTTCTCGCGCCCCCCCCCCTGTTTTTATTTTGTTTTTTTTTGGGGGGGGGTCTGCCTGTTCCTCCCTCTGCCTTCCCTGGGCTGGCGCACGCACTGGTCAGCATTCAGTGCGGTCTTCCGGGTTGCTGTTGGCGGTTGCGTTTTGCCAGGCCGTGCCCCGGCGCCATGGGTCGGGTGGGTTATGTACACGTTGGGCTCGGCGCCCCTTCCTGCCGGGTCAGGTTCTGGCTCTGCCGGCTGGGCGGCTGCGCCAGGCGGCTTTGTGTGGCCCTGGGTTAGGGGGGGTGGGGTTTTCCGTGTCCCTTCGCCTCCGCGGTGGCGGTTTCAACTTACTGGCGGCGGTTTGTGTGGGTGGCCCCTTGTTGGTGTGTGGCGGGCTGGTGCGGTTCCTTCCGGGGTGTGCGGTGGCTTCTTTTGGTTAGACCTTCGGTTGGCGTCCCTTGCTTTGGTGTTGTGGTGTGCTGTGGTGCGCCGTGTTGCGCTGTGCCGTGCCGTGGTGTGCCGCTCTGTGCCGCGTCGCGTCGCGTCGTGCTGTGGCGTGTTGTGCTTTGGGGTGCCTTGTCGTGGTGCGTTGCACTGTGGCGCGCTGCGGTGCAGTGTGCCGTGCTGCCTCGTCTTGTGCCGTGGTGGGTCGGTGGAGGTCAGCCTGGCCTGTGTCGTGGTGCGGAGTGCAGGTCGGAGTGTGGCTGGCTGGTGGCTGGGGGGTGCGGTTAGGTGTGGGTGCCTCGCTGGGTCCGTTTTGTGGGGGTCTGGGTGTGCCGCTCGGGCTGGTGGGTCTGGTAGGTGTCCGTCGGGCTGCCCTCTCTGGGGGGCCTGTGCCTGGGTCCCTTGTGCTCTGGGCGTCCCGGCCCCTTGCCCTGGGTGCTGTGGCCGTGCCTTCGTCCTCTTCCGGTGCCTGTGAGGTGGCCCTTGTGGTGGCCGGGGTCATCGCCAGGCAGTGAGGGCGTGGTGGTGGGCTGCGCGGCGGTGTTCCCAGCGGCTTCCTCTGTGGGTGTAGCCCGTTCTCCCCGTGTAGGTGTGTTCCCCATGTGTTCCGGTGGCTGGTGGGCGTGTGCCGGTGTGATCCGTAGGGCGTCCGATTCGTGCTTCGGCGGCGTGTGTTGGGGGCGTGCGCCCCCGGCGGTCATGCGGCATCCGCTGGGGGTGGGGCGGCGCTGGTCCCTCCGTCGTGGGATGCCCTTCCTGCGTGTGGGTCCTGGTGCCCGCGGTGGTGTCCTCTTTCTCTGCGCCTCGCTCCCCGTTCCTGCCCCTTACTGGCCCTTGGGTGGTTTCCTGCTCCCACGTTGTGTCGCTTCCAGTGCCCTGTCCCTATGGGCGCCTGCCCCTCACTTGGGGCCTTTCCGTGCCCCCTTGCCGGAGTGTGTCCCTTTCTGTCCGTTGCCCTCCCCTTGCCCGTGCCCTTTCCCTTCCCGGTGTGGTGGTGGTGGGGTGGGGGGGGGAGGGGCGATGGCCCAGGCCTGGGCTGGGGTGGACTGGACCCATTGTCGAAGGGTTCGGGGGGTGTAGGGGGGGCGGAGGCCCTGGACCGCGTCGCGGAGGAGGGCATCCCATGCCGCTTGCGGCATGATTGCCTCCGGGGCGGCCTCGTAGGGGTTTGCGGGATTGCGGGTGCGGACCTCCTCGAAGGTGTGCACCATGTGCACCCCTTCTCGCCTTCCCGCTCCCCCGGCCCACTTCACCCAGCGGCGGAGCTCCTGCAAGGTGGGGGCAGACCACCGGGCGAGGCCCGGTGGGGCCCGTGGGGGGAAGGGATGGTGGACATGGGGCGGCGGTGGCGAGCTTGGCGGCGCCTGGGGGAGCGGGAGCGGTGGTGGCGGGGGCTGGGGCCGGGGGTCGGGTACGGGCGGAGGGGGAAACGGGAAGCCCGTTGGGGCACGTGGGGGGAGGGAGAGGTGGACATGGGGCGGCGGTGGCGCGCGTGGTGGCGCCTGGGGGAGCGGGAGCGGCGGTGGCGGGGGCTTGGGGTGGAGGACAGGTACGGGTGACGGGGGGAACGGGAAGCCCGGTGGGGCCCGTGGGGGGAGGGAGTGGTGGACATGGGGCGGCGGTGGCGTGCTTGGCGGCGCCTGGTGGAGCGGGAGCGGTGGTGGCGGGGGCTTGGGGTGGGGGTCGCGTACGGGCGGAGGGGGGAACGGGAAGCCCGGTGGGGCTCGTGGGGGGAGGGGGAGATGGACATGGGGCGGCGGTGGCGCGCGTTGTGGCGCCTGGGGGAGCGGGAGCGGCGGGAGCGGGGCCCCGGGGGGTTGTGGTGGCACCTTGGGGAGCGGGAGCGGCGCGAGTGGGTGGTTGAGGCGCGGCGGCGGTGTGGGGAGTGTGGGCGCCAGGGGTGGGTGCGCCGTGCGGGGGGGGAGCGGGAGCGCCGCCGTTTGCGGGACCGGGCCTCGTCGCTCCAGTTGGGCCAGTCAGGAGGTGTTGGCGGGTCCTGGGGGGCCTCGCGTGGTGCCGCCTGGTACTGGGGGGGGGGAGAGTCCCCCGCCCTCCATGGATCCGCCATGTAGGGGTGCGGTGGCGGCAGCGGCTGGTGGTACAGGTTGAGTGACTGTCCCTGCTGGGTTCTGGCCCGGGGGGCCCCTACGGCGTGGACGTGGTGGCCGGGGGGATACGGTGCCTGGTACGGGGGGGGTGGCCCCTGGTGGTAGGTGGTGTATGGGGGTGGAGCGCTTGGTGGCTGCCATCTCATACGTTGGTGCTGCTCATGCACGGGGGATTGTGGCCCGGTGGGGTAGGGTGGTGGGCAGTGGTAGTGGTGGGGGTGGTGTTGGTGGTGGTGGTGGTGGGGCCCCTGGTGGTGGTGGCGCTGGTAGTGGTGGGGATGGTGCTGCGGGTATGGCCCTAGGACCCCTTGTGGATATTCCGGTCCCCCTGGTGGGGGTGGGGGGTCGGGCATCGTGCGCAGTCCCTGGGGCCGTACTGCTTGGTGGGCAGCGGGGGCGGGTCGGGGGCCGGGCTTAACGGTGATTGTGGTCGAGGGGTCCCACGTCCCTGGGTTGTTCTGGCAAGCGGCGGTGGTGGTTTCTTGGGGGTGGATGACGGGGCGCTTGGAGATGGGGATGTTAAGGAGCATTTGGATGGGGTCGTGTTGGGTGGCCGCCTCTGTGGTGGCGGCGGGCGCTCCAGGGAGGGGGGCGTGGGTTGTGGATGGTCGGGGGTCCTGGTTTGGGTCAGGGTTTGGGTTAGGGCCGTGTCGCTTGGGTTGGCGTCGTTGCGTTCGTGGTGTTGTGGGCTGCGTGGGGTGGTGTTGGTGGTGGTGCTGATGCTGGTGGTGCGCTCGTTTGGGCGCCGGCTTGGGTTTGTGGTCGGGTTTGGGGTTGGGGTCCGGTTGCAGGTTGAGGAGGACCTCGGTCCGGAGGTATGAGGGCGCTGGTGCCGGGTTGGGGGGTTTCCCGGTGCGCTGCCGGGTTGCCTGAGTTGCCTGTGTGGGGGTCGGGGGGTCCCCGGTAGCCTGGCGTGCGGCCGCAGCTTTGGCTTTTGCCGTGGCCTTGTGGACGAGGTCGGCGGGGAGGGGGGGGTCGGAGGATGAGGTGGAGGACGTCGGTGAGGCTGAGGACAAGGAGGAAGTGGTGGTTTTGGGGGACGCGGGTTGCGCTGTGATGCGGGCGGTCGCGGGTTTGTGGGCGGCGGCTTCTACTGGGGCCACGGCGAGGAGGAGGGAGGGCATGTCCTCGGGCTGAAAGTTGGGGGTGGGCGGCTGGGGGGGGCCGGCCGTGACCTGGCGGCCTGGCCGGCCGATCAGGTCTGCAGCGGTGGGGGAGGGAGGTGCGGGGCTGCGGTCTTCTCCTTTTGGGCTTGGCTGGACCGGGGTCCTGCAATGTGTGAGGTTGTGTGGAGAAAAGTTTATAGTGGTTTCAGCACTGTGTTTTTGCTTCTCCTGCTGCTTGCTGTAGGTGTAGGCTTTCCTGCTGCTTGTTTTGGAAGATGAAAAGCTTTTGTTTGTTGAAATACAGTAAAGCCAAGTCAATCCAGGATAGCCCAGACCAGAAGTATGCAAGGAGAAGAGAATCAGGATCAAAGCATGAAGGGCTGCAGTGTAAACAGTGAAAGATGATTGGATATTCACAGAAACTGCAACTCAGGTCACAAATGAATGCATATTCACAAAGATAGCTGAAATGTTTTGGAAAAGAGTTAGAAAACTGCCCCATGGTCACTCTCTCTCCATAGTGCCATCTCAGGAGATGTGCACTCTTTTTTTTGGGTCCCATATGTGCTGAGGTGGAGGCCATGTGGCGATGAGGTCACTGCCATGTCACATGGGATCTTCCTACTTAGCTAGGCTGACCAGGAATTGAACCCAGGACCTCTCAAAAAGAGGTGCCCAGCCCCCTAGGGTGCATACCACTAGGATAGCTAAGAATTCATGGAAAAACATAGATAAATTCATAGGCTCTACTTTGGATATGTCAGTGCTCAGTCAACTCTGGAAAAGATGTTTTACTTCACATTGAAAGGGGATTAAGGGGTCCACTCCATATCCTGATTGGGTGTTTGGTTCCATAGGTCAAAATGTGTTATCACCAGTTTTGGTGGGACCAATACTAAGATAGAAATGCCTGGATGCTCAGTGCATCTCTAATACAACTAGAGTATGCCTCAAAGCAATGGAAAAGCACTTTTTCTTACTCCCCCCTTGTGCTGTGGTGGCCACCACTGTCGCATTTTAGGAAAAAGGGATTTTTTCTTGGCCTTTCCTTGGTTTCCACATCTACTTTAAAATACCTATAGCTTCCCTCACACAGAAAAATGGGCGCTCACCATGGCTGGCGCTCTTTTGCTGCTCTGTATGTAACATTTCCTACAGAAGACTCAGCGCTCATGGCGCTGCCGGGGCTCCTGTGGCTTGGTTGGGTTAGTATGGGAGCATGCCAAACATGTGCATATGCATCCCTCCCTCCAAGACGCAGCGTCGACACAAACCCAACGCAAGACACAATATACACACTCGCA
This sequence comes from Eutreptiella sp. 'Long Island Sound 2002', assembly GCA_964036045.1. Classification (NCBI taxonomy): domain Eukaryota; phylum Euglenozoa; class Euglenophyceae; order Eutreptiales; family Eutreptiaceae; genus Eutreptiella; species Eutreptiella sp. 'Long Island Sound 2002'. The sequence goes on from OZ038380.1 coordinate 53,377,879, forward strand.
TGGGTTCTCGTAAACCTGCTGGCGACCTGTGACCTGTCTTAGGGCGAAGGGAGTCGTGAAAAAATTAAAATTGCCCCTTGGTGGGGTCTTGGTTCTGCTCAGTCTCTCCAGGCACCTGCGTTTCGGCCCGAACACGGCCTACTCAGCGAGGCTGCGCGTGGGTATCCGCAGAGGCAGGAATGGGAGAATTATGGACGAATCCACGCAAAAACGAAGCGACGATACCAAAATCCGTCAAATGACGGCCTAGAATTTTTCTGAAACAACACCTGAGCAGAATCCAATTGTGCATCAGAAGCACATTTTTATAGAAATTATAGTCATCTCTGGATTTTTTAAATCCAGAAATTCATACGCATAAAAAGGCGGCGCGCAGGAGCGGCTCCTAGCGAAGCGCCGGAAAATGGAGAAATAATGGAATTATAAACGTATGTCTCACGTAGTCTTGAAAATGACGAGACACACATTAATAAATAAACATACAGATTCCACCCACACTATTAGAAGAATCAAAAATTCAAGAATTCGAAAATGAACGAAATGACTTCAATGAATCAGGTATAAACTACAGGTATGCTCGTCTCGTATGCCGCATACACATTGCTCGTCTCGTGTCTCCGTGAACGAGTCTTGTCGCAGCGCTAACAACGATAGGACGCGATAGAGGGATTGATTAGAAAGATTGCACATGATTAGCGGTCAGATCAGGGTGATTAGACATACACACAAGTGCATAGCAACGTTCTTCGCGTGCGCCCCTTGCTTGCTCTCTCTCTCCAGCGGTAGGTAAGGTGAGTAAGCCCAGGCGGGGCCACCCCCTGGTGGAGTTCGTGATCGCGGTTGAGATGGGCAGGTTTGCCCAAAAGACCCGTGCATGCTCGCGCATTCACACACGCATTAAAGGGTAGGCCACACGAAGTGCGCACGGTAAACCTTGTTTAGGCTACCCAGGGGCTCCTCGGTACGTTCTTTAAGAGAACCTGAGGAGTCCCTTAACGCTTGCTTGCTTGACACAGGTAGCTGATTCGTCAGCGTGTTTGCGGACAGTGTATTATAGGTCACACTGAGAACCGTATAATACGGGGAGTGTGGTTTGGTTCCTCCGCCGCAAACGCCTCTTCATTTGCCTTTGCTTTACAGGTGGGCAGGTAGGGTGATTGGTGCAGCAGCATACCATTTTTTTCATGCCCTGCTAAACAAGGGCGCAGATCACACAAACAAGTAACTCCCCTCTGCCTGAGGCAGAGCAGGGAGTCCGACTCCATCGACATCTGCGCTGTGCGCGCAAGAGCACCTCTTCCCTCCAAGCCCTAGCAGGGGAAACGCGTTGTGGCGTCCCCTGTCAGGTCACAGTTGCTTAGCAGCGCTGTGTTCTCTTGTCACTTCACAGGAGGGTCGCTAGGACCCATGAGACCTTTGCCTTCGCAACGCCCAGTAGAGTGTGCGTGTAGGAGTGGTAGTCCTGAGTGGGGGCTTGAGCCAGTTGCACAGTGCTCGCCCACCAGGATGGTGCCACTGTAGGGTGTGTAGGACCTGTAGTGCGTGTGTCACTGTCCCACCCGTTTCCTGCAATTTTAGCAGGGTTGGTGGGCTGTGGCAGTGGTTAGGTCAGTGTTTTGGCCACTTAGCAAAACGGCGTTTTCATGCCTTCATAGCTTTTGGCCACCCCTCCCTGTAGTAGACAGATAGGTAGGGAAAACAATTACTGGATTAGTACGCTGGGTATTCCCCAAAGGTTTTGCGCCAGCACAGAAATTGGGCGCTTAGGGGAGGGGAGACCCGGGGCGTACCCCGTGGCATCAATAAGCCAACCCTCCAGGTTTAGCAAGCGTGCAGACTTTGGTATAATTAGGACACCACTTCTGTGGCTTGCTCTCAGGACCTTAGGAATAGCACACTCACACATACGCTTTGGCAGGTAAGGGTAAGGTTCAGTCCCTAGCTTTAGTCTTGGAGGCAAGCGTCTCAGCGAGCCTCAGCAACTCACCAAGGTTGTTCTGGGACAAGTAGTCAACCAGAACTGCGTTTAGGCGTCCCTCAGGTAGAACAAATGCAGAGAAGGGCTCCCAGGTGGCCTCTGCGACTCCAAACCCTTCCCAGAGGGTGAGGATGCGCCAACCCTGGCGATAGCGGTGGCGTAGGACAGACTTCACCAGGTAGAAGCCCTCCTTAGCCATCTCTTCGGCGTTCATGTCGGGGAGTTCGCCTTCAACTTCCATAGGGCTGGCAGCCCCTTGTAGGTCCAGAGCGGCGATTTCCTCGTCGTTCAGCTCCCACCCCTCCCCACAGAGGTCTTCAGGATCATAGTAGCGCTTCAGGTGTTGAGCAGCGCACACCAGGGTCCCCCCTAGACGGGGAGAACACCGCACGGTGATACGGTGTCGATCCACTGATAGAATCTTGTACGGCCCGAAGTAGGGGTCATCGCTGGTAGAGCGTGGCCAGGCGGGTAGTCGACTGTGGTGCACCAGCACCCAGTCCCCCTCTTGGTAGGTGGCCGGTACTCGGTGCTTGTTCTTCTTGTTCCACTGACGCTCCCTCACTCTCTGGAGCATAGCCTTGGCCTTGTCCACCTTCGCTTGCTGCTCTTGGACGCATTCACCCACAGAAGAATGGGTGTCCTCTGGATAGGGGGCATGTAGGAACCATGCCGGGCGCCCTAGGAATAGCTCATGGGGCGAGTAGCCAGTAGCTGAACTCTCTTGGGAGTTCATCATCAAGGATATGACGGGGAGTAGTCTCACCCAGTCTCTGGTGCGTTCAGTTTTGCACCATATCCTTACGTTCTCCTTGAGGACACGGATCTGTCGCTCACATAGGGGGTTGCTCGTGTGCGAGTAGGGAATCCCCGTAGACACCTGGACATTGAGGGATCTCAGGACCCTCTTGTACCAGCCAGTATCTGAGCGTACTCGTACGTCCTCATCGGAGTTGATCTCCTTGGGCGCCCCATAGACACAAAACCACTCCTCCAGGAGTATCTTGATAGTCTCCTCCCCGGTAATGTGCTTGGTACATGGGAACACCCTGGTAAACCTGGTCAACCCACAGGTTACCACGAGGGCGAAGTCATAGCCCCCGAACTTCGGCATCTCCGTGTAGTCCACGTATAGAACACTGTTAGCACAGTGAGGGATGGGCAGGGTCGAGTAGAGACCTCTGTCCCTGATATCCCCTGGTTTACAGGACCTGCACGGGCACTTGTCCACGATAGGCTGGAGGGTTTTCCGCAGTTGGTTGTCAGTCCACGTAGTGTGGAACCACTGCTTGAACAGCCTCAGGGTACGGTCAGCACCCACATGACCACTGGACTCATGGGTCCACTTCAGCAGCGCTGGGACTCGGTCACTAGGCACCACGATGCGGTCCTCGTGCCAGAGGTAGCTCTTGTCCCTCTTCCACTGGTCTTGGTTGACCAGGAGGGGTTCAAGGCGTTTCTCCAGGCGCTTGTAGATATCCCCGAACTCCTTCAGGTACTCCGATTGTTGGAGTCCATCCAGGGGGCGTATCATCGTCATGTTGAGGTCCAAGTGGACGTCCATGCGGCTGAACGCCTCCTTAGCCAGCGCTTCAGACCGGGCACCAATCAAGGCGTCGAAGTTGTTTCGGCTGATGTAGTCGGCACACTCGTTCTTCACTCCCTGGATATGGTGTACCGTCAGCCGTAGTTGACTGAGGTAGGTCCACCAGCGCCGTAGCTTGGCCTTCTCAGGTGGGGGACCCTTCTGGAAACTGCGGACCGGTTTTTGGTCGCACAGCCAGACCACAGGGTTACTCCCCAACAGTCGTGCTTGTGAGGATAGCACCAGCATACCCGCGAGCAATTCCTGCTCATAGCTGGAGTAGTTCCCCCTGGCCTGGTTCCACTTCCAGTTCCAGTGGCCCAGAGGTACTAGGACCCACTTGTCGTCAGGGTAGCTGTGCTTGAGGGTTCCATCTCGGTTGAGACCTTCCGTCCCCCATTGGGAAATGGCCGAGTCGAACTCCTCCTTCTGTAGTGCTTGCCATTGGAACAATGTTCCACCACCGCCCACATTGCTGGCGTCGGTCACCAGGATAATCTCCCCTTGTGCCCTAGGCACGCCCAAGCACTTAGCGTTGGCTACCTTGTCTTTGAGCTCGTCAAACGCTTGTTGCTCTTGTGGGCCCCAGCGCCAAGTAGTACTCTTCTTGATCAAGTCCGTCAGAACGGCGCTGGTGTAGGTGAAGTTCTTGATGTGGCGGCGATAGAAGTTGCACGCCCCAATGAAACTGCGTACATCATGAAGTCCTTTCTTGGGGTCTTCGTGTCGTACCTTGGCGTCCATCAGGGGTTTGGCCTTAGAGGCCGCTGGGGTCGACCACCCATAGCCAACGTCAAACCCCAGGTACTGCATGGTCTCCTGCATGAACTCACACTTCTCCAGCTTGAGTCGTGTGTGGTTCTCCTGGCAGACCGCAAAGAACTCGCCCAGGAGGATTAGGTGATCCTCCTGGGTATTGGTCCCGAGGCATACATCATCGATGTGAGCCTCCATCTGGGCACCACGGGATATGAGCTCCTGCACCTTAGGTCTCCTTCGTAGGACGGACAAGATCTTGTTCATCAGCTCTTGGAATAGAGCGGGTGCGTTAGCCACGCCAAACGGCATGACCTTCCACTTGAACACCCTCCCCTGAGGGGTGATGAAGGCCAGTAGTTCCTGTGCGTTGGGCGTCAGGTCCACTTGCCAGAATCCGCTTCGCTTGTCCATCTTGGTCTTGTAGCGGCAGGAGGCTATCTTCTCCAGGGTAGACTCCATATTGGGAATGGACCCTGAGTGGTTCAGCGTCTTCTTGTTCAGCTCTCCGTAGTCCACTACCAGCCGTTTGGCTGTAGACCCAGGTTTAGCCACCAGGAAACAGGGGCTGCAGTGTAGGGGGTAGTCCCCGTCCTTGTGCTCCAGGACTGGGCCAGCGTCGATACATTCTTGTATCTGTCGCTCAATCTCGTCGGCCTGCTCTTTAGGAGCTGGATAGGGTCTCCTCCGGATCTTGTGACCCACGAACTGGGGTTTCAGCTTGAGGTCCATCTGTACCAGCTTGTCACATGAGGTTGGAGGGGGTAGTTGTCCGAACACCTCCAGATAGGTCCTTATAAGCTTCTGTACCCGCGGGTCCAATACCTTGATCTTGTCCTCCATGTCTTCGTCAGAGTGTAAGTTGCTTGCCCCCTGAATAGACGTCGGGAGGTGGTCCTCCACCGACTCTTCGCCCGTGGTAGTGTCCTTCAGCCCTTGGTAGGCATATAGAAGGTCTTGTTCAACCATCTCCGGTGGACGATGGCAACATAGGCACGCTCGAGGGGGTTCACATACACATTCCTCCGAGAGGTCGTCCTCCTCTGGGGTCCTCACATGGGCGCCCCACACGCTCTTCATGAGCTTAAGATCTACCTCCCTTTGCCAGGTGGTGATCTTCTGTTCGAGGTCCTCCTTCAATTGGGATAGGTCTCCCATACGTCCTTGCTTCAGTGGCCATGAGCTGCGGGTAGGCTCCGCGTAGCATAGCTTTTTCGCCACCAACTTCCTCTTGGAATCCACATACTCCCTGAGCCTGGACCGAGGGTCCAGCTCCTCGTCCACGGGGTCTTCCACCCTCATGGAGAGTAGGGGTTTTAGTGGGGCGACGTACTCGGCGTTCTCCACTTCCTCCACACAGGTCTGCACGAAGAAGGCGTCGTGCTCAGTTTCGTCATCTGAGTGGATAGAGCTAGGTAGCTCAGATAGTCCACACTCAGAGACTCCATCAGGAACAGGTACATGACAGGGAGAGTTGGGGGCGTTGGTGTCAGTCACGACGTACTCATCTCCTCCGGGTGTAGTCTCAACAGCATCTTGAGGTCGTAGGCGATCCTTCAAGTCACCCAAGGCGAGTCCATCGCTTTCTCGTTGTATAGCCTGGACCAGAGTCGGGTCCAGATCCTCCCAGGGAATGGAGGTAAGACCTCCGTCCACCACGCTTAGCATACTCCCCCATCCGGGCTTCCCAATAGGCGTCTTGCGTCCCAGAGGCACGTAGATGGCCTCATCAGGCAAACGAAGAGAGCTGATAGTCAGCCTGTCAAGGAGGTTTCGCCAGTACTCGTTGCCCCCATGGGCTCCCCAATCGGGGGAACACAGGACCATACGGGAACGTTCCAAGGCCACCTTGGTCAGCACCTTCCCCAGTTCACTAAACCTGGGGTTCCCGTAGGCCATTCCGAAAGAGGGCAAGTAAAATTTGTAGCTGCAGTTCTTCCCCTCGCTGCAGTAAAGGTCCAGTACATGCTGCTTGTCGCTGGCGAACAACTCCACACTCAGGTCTTCTCGAGGGTAACCCAACTCCTTCAGACCTTGGTCTAGGACTTCCCCCAATAGTTGATAGTCCTCAGTTTTGGAGGCCGCCATCATGTTCGAGGGCTCCTCCTTCGATAGTCTCAGGTAACTCGAGGTATGTTCCGACTGCTCCAGTGGCACAGACTCTCTGCCACTGCCGTGGTTGACGTAGAGGAGGTAGGGCGCTTGCAGCGTCAGGGATTGTATCTGGGAGTGCTGTACGAAGAAGTCAGTACCCAGTACAAAGTCGAAGGCCTCAGTGTCCATCACATAGAACCGATGGGCGATAGTCCGGGAGCCCATAGGTACCTCCACTTCACAGTCCCCGCAGCTGTGCACCACATGTCCATCCCCCATGCGTATAGCGGCGGTGGTCATGGTGTTCTTCAGGCTCCCACAAGGTAAAATTTTCTTGGCCACTATAGATATGGTGGCGCCAGTGTCCAATACCCCCAGGTATTCGCGTCCCCCTAGTCGGATACGTACCCAAAACACCAGGTCTTGGGTGCCACCAGAGCGTCCCCGTCAGAACTCCGCGGGACAGGTCACCCCGAACCCCTTGTTCCGCAATTTGCGGGCCATCCTCATGAAACGGCTCCTCTTCTTAGCGTTGCCGTCATCACCACCTTCATGCTCACGCTTGGCTCCTTGTTCTTGCTGGGCCTGCGTTTGTGAGCGTGTGGTAGGACCAGACTGCCCTCCAGAGGGGTCGGAGTTCCCCCCTGGATTAGGGTTGGGGTTGCCTCCGTTCTTGTCCTTGTTCTTGTTGTCGGGCTGGCGGTTAGCGCCTCCTCCTCGTCCACCTTGACCCTTGTCTTGCCCTTGACCACGTCCTTTCGACTTGCCCTTGCCTGAGTCGTTGCCTTTGCCTTTGCCTCCACCTTTGCCTGAGCCTTTGCCAGGATCTTCTCCCTTAAGCTTCGCCGATAGGCGTTGCTTATGGTAGCACTCATCCTCGTAGTGCTTCCGCTTCGCGCAGAATGCACACGTGATGGTGCACCGATAATGATCCGGCAGCTTCGCTTTGGCGCCGGTGTTCTTCTCCTGCTGCTTCCCCTGGACTACGAAGCAGTCTCGCTGCTCGCAGTCAGGGGCGTGCTGCAGGTGGCCCTGCTCATCTCTGGCATCACACCAGAATAGCTCCTTCACGTTCTCCATGATACGGGCATGGGCGTGTTTGGGGGTAGTCCCCTGCCCAGGTCGGGACCCTTGGTACCCTTTGCCATGGCCTCCAGAACCTCCTCCTCCAGGACGGTAATTGTTCAGGTGCTGGTCGCTCTCCTTCTCCAGCGCCAGCTCAAGGAGTAGCACGCATAGATCCTCGTAGCGGAGGGATCTAGCCTTGCGCTCCGCCGTCGAACGGCACTCGTCCCATAGCTCTCGAGGGAGCTTGGCCACCAACCAGAACAGCAGGTCGTCGCTGCTGTAGGAACCGGGCGTCAGTCGTCCAGCCCGGTGATCCAGGTCAGCCAACAGCTCGGAGACCCTGCCAGGTTTGGGGTTGTTGGGCAGCACGGGCAGGTTCTGGATCTCGGCCCTGATAGAGAGGTCGGTTTCGTAGGTCGGGTACTGCCTCTCCAGGGCAACCAACACATCGGCAAAGGTGGCGGAGTTAGTCACGATCTGCCTGACCTGCTTCTCCAGGTACTTGGTCTTGCAGCACTGCAAGAGCAGATCGCACTTCACTCGCCCACTAGCGTGGGTTTGGCCGGTCAGTCGTAGAAACCGGCCAAAATTCTCAGCGAACTCGCTGAGGTCCTTGCCTGTGAACTCAGGCAGGTTCACCACTATCTTGGAGGTGGCAATAGCCTTCGCCTCCTGAGTCCTGCGTCCTTCAGGGCGTCGGGTCTTCTTCTTCTTCTTCTTCTTCTTCTTACCCTTGGGGTCCTCGGGGTCCTCAGGGTCATCGTCATCTGAGGGCGAAGAAGAATCCATCGACGGCGGCTCGTCATCGGAGGAGTCTCCGCCAAGATCACTAGAGCCATAAGGCTCTACGTCCACCATAGCCCTCAAGGCTGTTAGCCCCAGCCGGTCCAGCTCGGCCCTCGTCGAGTTCGTCACGTGGCTGCAGGGCGGCTGGGCGGTTCTCGGCACGAAAGGACTTCTCGGAATAGCTGCAGGAGTCGGCATCGGTATGCTCCTCAGGCTCCCCAGGGTATTTGTCAACCCTGCCGCCAGGTGGTTGGCCCTGTACTCGGTGGGGTGACATTCCCACCGTAGTAGGCGACGCGTGGGGCGGGATCATCAGGGGCTCCAGTTTCTCACGGATCTCTTGAGTGAGGTCGCCCACTATTTTTGAAGTGGTTCCTCGGAGCACCTCGTTGATCTCCGACCGCGTCAGGGACGTTTTGGAGGATCTTCCCGATCCTCTACTCCTGCCACCAAGAGATTCTGGTCCTCTCCTCAACCCACTCAATGTTGCATAGCCAGGTGCATACCCAGGAACATCCACATAGGTTCCAGTAGCGGGTAGTGGATGGGGATATTCAGCCGCATACCATGGCGGCGCAGAGCTGGTAGCCACCGGCCTACTGGCAGTAGTTGCCTCATGGAGCGCAGTGGTAGGTGGGCCCATACCATAGGCGGGGTAGGGAGGCATGCCAGTAAAGCATGTGCCCTCTGCCATAGGCGGGTTGGTTGTGGAAGTGGATGTTGCAGCAGCTGGAAGTGCGGTGGTTAAAGGAGAGGGTGATGCGTGGAGGCCAGAAGCGCTTGGTGCGCCTTCGAAGGTAGGGACATTCTTCAGGTCTTGCCCTTGCTCCTCTCCTTCGTCTGCTCCTTCTCCAGCATCCTTCTCGCTCTCTCTCTTCCTCTTCACAGGCTGCGCCACCACCTCTTCGACGGACAGGGCCCCGAAGGCCGTCTGGAGTCCATCCAGGGAGTCCTCAGCCGCATCCACTGGCCCATGTAAGGGCTCCGCCGAAGGTACAGCGCCAGGTGCTGGCCTTGCCGGTGCCTCAGGCGCTGGCGCTGTCTTCGCGTCGGCGTCCTCCTTTCTTGGATCCATCTTCTTTCGCCCTTCTGCTTATATGTGCTTGTACTCGGCGCACTGGATGTACGGCACGGGGTTGCTGCCGGTGCGCAGAGACAGACTGCCTCTTGCTACCAGAAAAGTTTATAGTGGTTTCAGCACTGTGTTTTTGCTTCTCCTGCTGCTTGCTGTAGGTGTAGAGTTTCCTGCTGCTTGTTTTGGAAGATGAAAAGCTTTTGTTTGTTGAAATACAGTAAAGCCAAGTCAATCCAGGATAGCCCAAGCCAGAAGTATGCAAGGAGAAGAGAATCAGGATCAAAGCATGAAGGGCTGCAGTGTAAACAGTGAAAGATGATTGGATATTCACAGAAACTGCAACTCAGGTCACAAATGAATTCATATTCACAAAGATAGCTGAAATGTTTTGGAAAAGAGTTAGAAAACTGCCCCATGGTCACTCTCTCTCCATAGTGCCATCTCAGGAGATGTGCACTCTTTGTTTTGGGTCCCATATGTGCTGAGGTGGCAGGGCATGTGGCGATGAGGTCACTGCCATGTCACATGGGATCTTCCTACTTAGCTAGGCTGACCAGGAATTGAACCCAGGACCTCTCAAAAAGAGGTGCCCAGCCCCCTAGGGTGCATACCACTAGGATAGCTAAGAATTCATGGAAAAATATAGATAAATTCATAGGCTCTACTTTGGATATGTCAGTGCTCAGTCAACTCTGGAAAAGATGTTTTACTTCACATTGAAAGGGGATTAAGGGGTCCACTCCATATCCTGATTGGGTGTTTGGTTCCATAGGTCAAAATGTGTTATCACCAGTTTTGGTGGGACCAATACTAAGATAGAAATGCCTGGATGCTCAGTGCATCTCTAATACAACTAGAGTATGCCTCAAAGCAATGGAAAAGCACTTTTTCTTACTTGTGGGATCGCGTCCGCGGGGGGGGAACAGTTCGCATGGGCTGCATTCGGGGGCGAGGGGGGGTGGGTCTGGTTTTTCTGGGGTGTGCGCGGGGAGCGTGTGCGGGCTACTGGGCGGGGTGGGCGTGCCGTTGGGTGTGGGGCTCCCCTCGATGGGTGTGTGCGGGTTGTCGAGTGTGGGGGGTGGTGAGGGGTGTCCGGGGGGTGGGTCCGTGGCGGGCGTGTGCTGTTGTTTCGGCGGGTGGGGGAGGCCCGTGTCGCGGGGCCCGGGGGTGCGCGCGATGGTGGGCGTGTGTGGGCCTCCGGGTGGGCAGCAAGGGGGGAGGGGCATGCGCGGGGATTGCGCCCCGGGGTGTGTTGTGTCGGTGTATGTGTCCGCTCGCAGCGGCGCGCTTGCGTGGTCAGTTGTAGGCCGGACGGTTTGGAGGAGAAGCTTGCCGTCTTCTGCTGCCGCGGCAAGGATTTCGCAGACGAGCTTGCGTATTTGGTGCACCTCTTGGTCAGTGGTGGGAAGGGGGTATGCTAGCTCTGGGCTAAGACCCACGCGGCTGGGGACCCTCTGGATGGTGTGGTACCCGCAGGTGAGGGAGTGCTGCGTGTGGCTCTCTTCAGCGCCCTTGGTACCTCGTGTCACCGCCTCTGGAAACAAGCATGTTCCTACCGTGGGGGGCAAGCACTGTGCGAGCACTCTGCGAGCCACGGCCCTGTTGTACCGCTTCTTCTCCTTGCTGCCTCCGCACCCGGCTGCTCCGTCTGTTGGGGGCACGCACTGTGCATGGCAATGGGGCTCCGACCTGTCCTTGGTTCCGGGGTGCGGGCGGTGGGGCGGGGGGGGGCGCAAAGTACATGCACGTTACCAGCACGCGTGGTACGATGATGCCCTTCCCTTGAATTGCTGCTGTATACCCCAGTTTCTCCGGCCACTGCTGCCCTTTGGCGGTAGTCGCCACGTCTCTGCCAGGTGTTCAGTGTCCCGCGCCTGCTCCCTCCTGTTCCCATACTTACTGGACGACGTACATACCCGGGTGGAAACAGAAGATGAGGAGGTGCGAGCAGTGGGGACGAATTACCGTACGCCTCGAAGGCTTCTTGCGCCATCCGCTGCCCTGGACTAGGGGAGGGCCCATGTGTCGGCACCCAATAGCACGGGGGGGGCTGACTGCCCATCCTCTCCCTGCTGCCTGTGTATCCACTTCCGAGCGGCTTGATACCAGTGCCGTGATATCAGTCTGCTGGAAGAGGCGGCTACAAAGCGGCCGGGCGCTCTCGTCCCCTGGGTCTCTGCCACCCCCGAGCGCGATGGAGGCCCCTGAGGTCCCATGGCAGTGACGCGGGGGGACTGGTGGGGATTTCATTTGTGGCATCCCGTGGCCGCCTAGTTAAACTGCATAATCGCTACCGCAGGGGGCCCACCGGATGGCGCCGCTCGTGCCCGTCCTCTCTGCGCATACCGCTTGAACCACAATAATTGCAACAGGCGCAGGGGGTCCAGTGGATGGCGCCACTGGTGCCCGTCCCCTCTGCGCTACAAGCTGGGTCGGTGCATGGGGCCCAACGGATGGCGCCGCAGGTGCCCGTCCCCCTCGTGCCATTTCCTGCATCCGTCTCCAGGCATAGATGACATGATCTGAAACAGCCACGAATGACGTCACAGCGTGTTACAGGACGCGCACCGTGCACGACACGGTGTGTGACAAACCTGTCCCCTATCCTCTACCCTGTCATGTACTACCCATTCCGTGTCTGCCTTCTGAGGCGCGCACTGTGCGCCACACCTCTCCTCCGCTCTCCTCCGCTCCCTCGCCCTCCCTCTGTGCGCGCACGGTGCACAGTAGTGTGTGAAACCTCCCCTGTCTCTCTGGTCCCTCCCCCTCCCTGCTCTAGTTTTCCGGTCTTCTCTCGTCTCTTGTGTGCCCTACCTCTCTCGCCCTACCCGTTTCCTCTTCCCACGTTCCTACCTTCCCTCGCTGCAAGACACTACGCAGACACATTGCACACTGTACCTTCGGGGGCGGGCTGCCTAGTGGCAGCACGCTGCGGCGTCCCGCCGTGTCCAAAGCCCCCGCGCGCCGCGGGCGGCCAGCTCGGTTGTGGGGCACCTTTTTGTTCGTTTTTATATTTATATATATATAAGCATGAAAATCAACGACCATGCACCTAAATGTTTGCAACCACATACACTGCGAGTTATTCTACGAATATTCTATGGGGGTCTCTCTTTCAGCCCCGTATGCCTTCTCAGGCAAGGAGATTTCTTTGCTTGCCGTCCCGATGCGCGCCTTCCACGGCTTATTGGCACCACGAGCAGGCAGACCATGAAGGGCGTGGGGCGGCGATGGGGGTGCTTGGTCGGGTGCGGTGCATGGGTGCGGACCCCAAGCCTGGTTTGGATACTCTAGGTCCTTCCGACCCCTGGGCGCAGTGGCGGTGGCCTTGCGCGACATTGTTTCGAAAATTTGACAGCTACACAGCGGCAGTGGACACGTTCCTTAGAATCGCACATGGTGCATCTGTGGCCCCTGTCAAAAGTGCATTCTGAGCAAAAGAAAATGTCTTCAGTTCTATCACAATTTGACAGCGGATGCGCGTGCGCAATCTGAGCAAATCCTGTATCTCTACGCCTATGTCTATGGGCATTACCTCCACCTGGGGGGGGCCGTCGCCCTAAGGCGACCTACGAAATCATTGCGTCGCCTTAAGGCGCCTTAGGGCGACTTAAGGCGCCGCGGCGCCGGAATAAGGGCGCTGACAGCGCGCGCGCCGCCGCCGCAAAACAATAAGCCGCCAGCAGGGTTCGAACCACCGCTCTCTCCCATCGCCGGCGACTGTGCCAAGGAAGCGCCGCCGCCGCAGAACGAGCAGTCGCCGGCAGGGTTCGAACCCACGCTCTCTCCCATCGCAGGCTACTGTGCTGACCGCTCGGCCAATCAGGCTGCTGACAGTCGCACATTTGAATTTTATAGGGGTTGCGCCTCACAGAGAAAAAATTTTAAAAAAAGCGACCGAGGCGAATGCACAGATTCGCCCCTGTCCAACGTACAAAGACCAAATCACCTTGGTTTTCATTGCAAGACATGCATGCAGAGGTACAGAGTGACAGATGAGTAGATGTAACCATGTAGCCACCCCAAAACACCAAGAATGCACCCGACCCAATGAAAAATGGCGAAAAATGGTTTGACAACCCTAACCCTAGCCCCAACCCTAGCCCTAACCCTACCCTAACCTGGTGGGGACACCTCCAAGTTGATTGCAAGACTTGTATGAAGAGGTACAGAGTGACTAGTGAGTAGATGTAACCATGTAGCCACCCCAAAACACCAAGAATGAACCCGCCCCAATGACAAATGCCAAAAAATAGTACGTCAACCCTAACCCTAGCCCTAACCCTAGCCCTAACCCTAGCCCTAACCCTACCCTAACGTGGAGGGGACACCTCCAAGTTGATTGGAAGACTTGAATCTATGCATAAGATGAATAAGGCACCTATGAAGAGACATGGAAAACAACAAAACTCGCACCAATTGGAATAAGGAAATGCGCACCCATTCAACCGGAGCCCATGTTTTGGAGTTGAGCATGCAACAACACGGAACGCTCCACCAAGCCATTCCAATGTTGCAGCTGCTGCTGCGCTTCGTTCGTGACGTCAACGTCTTCATTGTTCTCCGCATGTTCCAAACCCAAATCAAATTCAATGTGTTCAACAACCTCGTTTGGAGCCACAGCCACGATGCCATTCTCATCTTTGTTGTCATTGTTGCAGGCACAATTTTTCCAGGCTCCAAAATTGGGACATTCAGATGGCACTTGAAACCCAGCGGCGGCAGCATGCTCGGGAGTTCGGTAAAGAAGTCCTTGACCAACATTCTCACCAATCTTGTAGTTCCTGGCATGAAAATACAACGTGAAAAGCATATGTGCCACGGCAATTCCTTGTCTACCTCTCCATAGTGCTTTGCGCATCCAGCGGTGTAGTCCTTCATTTGGTTGTGTTCCAGTCCCAAGGTAGTCTAAACAGCCCTTCCGGATATGTCTCTTGGCAGCCGCAACGGCACGCTTCACCAAAAGGGTAATGACGCCCGTCTCCTCGAACGTTTTCATCCAATTGTCCAAGCGTTCTTCCAACTCATCACGCGTGGCTGGGCCTTGCAATATATTTTGCAGCTTCCCAACAGCTGACCAACCAGACTGGTGCCTCTTGTTGACACTACGGGCCAGCCGTTGGACCAGATGAAACGTGTCTTGATAAACTTTGCAATTCGGCCCAAATATGGATTGAATCCATCCACGATCTTTGCAGCAGTCGTCGGTGACAAATATTACGACTTCTCCCGCTCTTTGCGCCAAGTCTTTGAGATAAGGTGTTGCGGTTTCATGCTTCTGGTCACGGCAAAGACACCAAGTCATAACTTGACCCAACTCGTTGAGAGCAATGTAGAGGGCGGAATACTGCGGTCTCCACTTCCAACGCATGCCCGTCCCCGTGCGAACACGTTCCCAGTATCCCACGTTCACCACAACTTTGAAGGTGTGATCAGCCGATAACCGGCAAGCAGGAAGGATGGCCATTTGGCTGCGGTAGAAGCGCTCCACTTTCCAAAACCGTTCGAACATCGCTCTTCGTAGGGTGTCATCGGAGGGGACATGCCGCATACTTTTCAATATTTCGGTATCTGCCGTGAATGAAATTGTGCACGCTGCATTTGCCAGGAATCTTTTCTTGTACTCCTTGAACTGCATTTCGCATCGTGTGGCATCTTCATCGTAGCGGCGACCAAGTTGGAAACAAAATTCTCGGAATGATTGCCCCGACAGAACCGCATCCTGCAACCAGTTCATGACATCGAAACTGATCCCAAATTCGTCGAGGATGAGGTACGGAAAGTACGTAGCCGCGAGCTTGCTGAGTTTGCTTCGATGAGCCACACAAGTCTTCACTACGCATTGCTTGTTGGGGCAAACGTAGTTGAAGCTGAATAGCAAGTGAGCGGATTGAAGTCCATATAGGCGGAATGTACGGTGGTACCAGCTATTGGTGTTGGTGTCTCTTTTCAGCTCGCTGTTGCATTGCGTACACCAGCATGATGTTCCCATTTGGCCAATCGGGTCGAAGCAAACAACAGCCGGAAGGCAGAAACTCTCCAAGTTGCGTCCCCATGTACGTGTCACCACAGGGTACGGAGTATTCTTTCCAAGTGTACTACGCACACGGCGAAGAGCATCAAGACCACTTGGACTGATCTTGTACCCTTCCTTGGCTCCAGTCTTACCCCCAACGGCCAATACGGAAAGTATACCACAGGTTGCAAATAATAAGATCTTGAGTATCATTTTGGCACCTATTATTATGAAGTATTGGTTAAATGAAGGTTTAAATTTAATTTGGTTGTGTAAGGTTAACTTAAATTATGTCGTTACAAGTTACATGAAGTTTTACACTTAAATTTTTGCACATAGCTACAAGCAAAGTCAACAGGTGGTTGACAGTTTTGCTGTAGTTTTGATGGTGGTATTGAGCCTGGCGTAGGTTCGATTCCTGATTCGAGCATCATTTCTGGATCGCTCGCCGCCGATCGCAGCGATCGGCAGCCGATGGCTGCCATCAGTGGAGCGATCGCTGCCATCAGCAGAGCGATCTGACAATTGTTCCCAGAGGGATTCGAACCTTAAGTTATAAAATCGCAGCGCCGACTGTGACGCCCTTCAGCGCCGGCGCCTCATCGACTGTCCAGTCATCCCAAAAATTCCCCCACCCAGCTGTTCCGCCGGGAGCCCCACCCAGCGCTTCATCATCATTCACCCCCTCCAGGTGGAGGCCTTGACTGTCTATGAGCCCTTAGATTCGGCTCTACGACTGTGTGTTCCCGAACATAGTGGTACAGACGTTGCCAATTTGGGTCCACCGCGGTTTGGTGCATTTCGTCCTTTGCATTTTGTGCTTTACATTTGCTTTCAATTTTCCTAAATCATAAGAAAGTGGTGTAACACATGTCATCCTGGTGCAAGAACCATTCATGCGCAAGGGGATATATATCTACCCTCCCACAGGGCAGCCTGGCACCCCAAGAAGCTGTCGGGGGGGCTACACTCACATACGGAGGTGCACGAAGCCGTGAGGAAGCAAAAATCTTCTTTTAGAACCACAATGGGTTCATATGAACCTTCATTATGGGGGGGAGGGGGGTTTCCTACTTTGTGTCGTGCCCCGTGCCCCTCTTAGTGCTATGTCTACTTGCTGTAGCCATTCCCTGCACATACCGGCCGCGGTCTTAGACAAGGATGCCTGTAAATTGCATGCCACATGCACAACACAAATGCAAACGGATTTGGCGGAATTGACCGTTCTAGACCCTCAATTCCGCATTGTTGGTGTACCACGCTGCAACAAGGCTGCAGCACGTTATCTGGTGCCTGAAATCTTATGATCTACTGCAACCAAGAGAACATTAAAGATGGCAAATGACGCAGGCCCGTGGGCCCAAAGCCTACTGATTATTATGGAAACCCAGGCAAATTTGAAGAAATTGTTTACCACGGCACAGGCCCCGACAACATTCTTGCTCAAGAAATGGAAAACGAACAGAACCTTTAATGATTGCAAGCGGCGGTTACGAATTGCCCACGCAAAGCGCTCCTTGCGGCGCTTATCCAAACAGACTGGCAGATGCCTCACGGTCTTGCTCAAACAATTTCAATTTCCGTTTTGGGGTACTTGGTCCATGACAGGTGTCTAGCACATGTGGACTCCCGTGCACTATGCACCACCATACTAGACCGCCTTTTGAGAATGTAACATACATGAGTGTGAAACCGACATGGAGGGGGGTCTCCTCCTATTCTCGATCCTCTGGCTGGCTGGTACGGACCTTGTCTTGCGATGTGTTTGTATGCCACAGAGGCCCACATAGCACCTCATATGCTACCGGAAGGTTTCTTTTGAACAATATATGTTGGAAATTGTTTGTTTCAGTTGCTTGCTATTTTCGGGCTGCAATATATTGCAGCCCGAAAATAGTTTATAGTTTATAGTTTAGGACAATGGTTAGTGACCATGGCATTATGCCACGGTAGGTTGCATTAATACCGCCCCTCCCATCCTTTGCAAAGCCATTTGCGATGTATTTTCATCATTTCGAACAATTGGTTGCCTCTTGAACCATAAACTCATACCTTCATTGAAATTTCCGATTATCTAACATGGGCAAACTGCGACCATTTCGGCGTTTGCACTCCCTGTGGTATTTTTTTTTAACTAATGTAAAAGATGGGCCACCTCGATGACCTTTACGTCGTCCCTTCCGCTGGCTACCTGTTCAGTGCTAAGGACCCGTGTTTTTTTCCAATCCTGCAACTGTACCTTCAGAAGGGGGGGGGGGGGGAGTTGGGGCCGGGTTCAAAGCTGAGGATATTGTTGCAGTCTGAATTTCTCCTAAAGCCTCGACCTGGTGGGGGCTTGAAATTCCTCATCCCCACCCGGACTCCACGCTAGGACCTGCCCCATTATCATAGGTCTAGGGTTAGGGTTACTGACCATACCTGGCCAACCCTGTCATAATGAATATTGTTTGCAGATCCGACAAACAGCCTGATTCGAGGAGAGTAAACCCTGCTGGAATCAGGATCTCCGCACACTGCTCTACGCCTGTTCCGCCCTAAGGCGCCTTAGGGCAACGGCCCCCACTAGGTGGAGGCAGTACCCAATTTCTGTCTCGATTTGGGCCTTGTGCTGGCGGCGCTCTCCCTGGGTTCTGGCGGCGCGCTCACAGCAGGCCACCCCATCAACGGCCTTAAGGGAAGGCTGCCACTCCTCGGACATACCGCAAAATACCACGGAAAATGGGGCGCCCGTAAACGATGTCGCGCTGAGATCGATCCCCCTGCAGCCTCCAATTAAGGTTAAATGGCCCCCACCCGGCTAGCGTTGTGTTCATGGGGGCCATTTAACCCTAATGCAAGGCTGCAGCAGGATCGATATCAGCAAGAAATCATTATTGTTATTGTTATAATAGATTGAGTAATCACAACCTTAACCCTAGCCCTTTGAATATTGGCGATTCCGGAGTCAAAAGCCGGGGGGGTCTGTGCCGGGAAACGTTAACAGAGTGGCAGCCGAACCGGCCTCAACATCGATGCGATAGTGTTAGCTCTATCGGGTTGCCAATCAGGACAAGATTCGGCAGCAAGCGTGACTTCGGTGGATGATAGATGGCCCGGATTTCTGCTCACGCCAAACCCTAGTGTGGTGCCTCCGCCCACAGCGGCAGGGCCCGCAAAAAGAGATCTGGGACACACTGCTTTGCATTGCGTTTTGAACGTGCATGGAATTGGGCCCAAAAATGACAATTTGTCAACGAAAGAAAAACTGTTTGCACTGTCTTGCAGATCTATTGGCAACATTCTTATGCATGCTCCGCCGTGCTTGTTGTAAGCCCAACCGAAGAGTTTCACCCTTGTCAACGCCCAATTTTAGTTAAGTAGAAGTTGAGTAGTTGTATGTAGGGCAGACAGGAGGTAGGGAGCGACTGCGCTCAATGGTGCAGAGGTTCAAGGAGCACATCCTGGGTGGGATAAATTTTGAGCGGAAAAAGCACCGTTACGAACCGTCGGAATGGAGTCTGTATGAAGCGATGCATAAACTGGGGGTGCACCATTTTTTCGTAGTTCCACTGGAGGTAGTGGATAAGTGTGTGGTGGACGCAAAAGAGCACTGGTGGATCTCTAGGTTTGGTAGTAAGGTATATAACCGCACGTCTGAGGCACGCTGGCGCAGCCAGAGAAATCTGAAACGATTTTTTCTGAAACCCAGCCCCCTCCCTAGGGGGGACTTGACGCACTTAGCAAATAGGTATGTCCAGATGCGGTCCCCTCCGCACCAATGCTGAATCTGTGGACCCGTTCCCAGGACAGGCTGCCACAACCCCTGCGGCGGTCCCTGTGGGACCGCCTGGTGGCGGTGTCGCGCGACACGCACGGAATCAAGTTGCCTCGACGCTTGGTGTTCCCGCATCCCCCCTGTTCACAGTCTGAATTGGTCTGAATTGGTCTATGGGCTGATTGCGGAGCTCCCTGCGCCTCAGGCGCTGAAGTCCTATTTGCGCGCGATAACAGTTTTTGTGGCAAAAAAGTGCAGCACGGTGCGCGACGTCCTTTGTACCAAAGGGACGAACCTATCGTGGGAACAGTTGCAACTCCGCGCTGCAGCACCGTGCCAGTGTGCGTCGTGTCCTGAAGATTTACCCAGGGTACAGGGCTGCGTGGCGGTGAGAGATGTGGGGCACCTGCGGCAGCTACTGCCCTCTGTGGCAGATAGCCTGTTGCAAAATATGTCCAACTCTGTCCTGGGGAGTGTTGACATGTACACGCAGCAACCCAGACAGGCGGTATGGCGAGCAGTGAAAGCCTGCCCTTTCCTGCCCATCTCTTGGCGCTCATCTGTTGTACAGGACGCCGTGCACCTGACGGGTAAACTGTATGATACAGTAGCCCAGGGGGTCCCAGCGACCATGCAACGGGATCACTTGCTGACGGCGAAGCGCTGCATCAACAGGCAGTTCGTAGTGCTCCCTTTAGATAAAAACCCTGGACGACCGATTGTGGTGTGCAGAAAGTTGTATCATAATCTGCTCTTGAGCTCGTATGGGGACACCACACAGTTTGAACCGATAGCGGATTTTTCTACCGTGGAACGCGCGTCACAGTACACCTTGGGGGTGCTGAAGCAACGTGCAGGTAACATGGGGCAGCACTTCAAGTCAGGCCGTCGGTTCAAGCCGCCGTCGACTTTCCTGATGGTGAAAAATAAATCCCAGGAGGAGAAGGGGGAAGGGTTGAAGGTACGGTTGGTGTTTTCTTATTTTGCCCACCCCATGAAGTCATATGCGAAAAAAGTGGGCCGCAGCTTGACTTTGCTGTCAAAGCGGGCCCAGGAACTACTCCCCACATTTGAGATGCAAAACATTTCTGATATAGTCAGTTGGGCGCGCCACACTGATGCGGCGCTTCGTCAGAGGGCGCAGCTCAGGGGGCGGCCACGTAGAGACCGAGGCGTCAGGCTGTGGGAGTTAGATGTGAAGGAAATGTTCCCGCGCCTCAAACATGGGGACCCTGAGTTCGAACCGCTGATGGGTCCAGCACCAAACCGTGAGGTCCCGAAGGAGCCTGGCGTCTGGGAAGCCATACAGTTGCTTTGTCATGAGGTGCGGGAGGCCGGGCGCATTCGCGCATGCACTGCAGGGCCCTGGTTCGGTCTGGGACCGGACAGAGTGCACGATGTCATGCGCAAGGCGTATGGTGACATGTTCACCAACCTGTCATGGGCGCATGTGTCGGAATATTTACATTTCGACCTTTTTCAGAATGACTTGTTTCTGTTAGGGACCAGAGTGTTCAGGCAGAGGAGGGGAGTTGCCATTGGTGGGGTGTTGTCTGCGCAGTGTGCGTCACTGTATTGTATGTACAGGGAGTTCCAGTGGTTGCGTGCACATGGGGGATCAAGGGCCTGGGCCCGGATCCCGGGGCTACTCGCGCAGCCCTTCCGCTTCCGCGATAATATTGTGGGCGTGCGCCAGTGTAAAGTGTCCGTGGAGGCTCTGCAGAAGCGTTTCGAGAAAATACTGGGCCTTCAGTTACAGATTGAGGGTGAGGGCCAGGTATGGACCTCGTTGGAAGCAAAACTAATGCTCCGCCCTGAGGGGCAGGGACTTGACATAGGGCTGAAGGACAGAACGGGGGACTGTGACCCCATGCGTGCAGTCCGCAGGTATCCTGATGTACTGTCCCCTAATGCACGCCCTGTGCTCAGGTCACTGGTGCCAGGGCTTATTTATAAGAGCCTGCAGTATGCGTTTGATGCAAACCAAGCCAGACAGAATCTCAGGGCAGTGGGCAGGGATTTAGCAGTGAAGGGTTATCCCCAGAGCTGGTGGCTTGGCGCTGCGAAAGCGGCGCTGCGGGTACAGCGAATATCCCTGAGGGCCCCAAGTTGGGCCATCACGGAGAACCATGGTTTCTTACCGTGCCTTTTGGCTGCTACGGCAGCCCCATTGTCCAGGTCTGACTAAATAGGCCCGTGTACACAGGTATGTTAATGCACACAGAGACGAAAGTATAGGGGAGGCAGAGTGATGTGAAGTAGTATAGCAGGACAACCGAAGGTACCGGGGCCCCACGTGTGTGTGGGGCCTCAATGGACACTTGGGTGTGATAAGGCGAATGCTATAGACATACGACACATCACATTTTCTGCAGCTTTGGGCGCAAGCCATTCCATGTGTTTTTGCTTCGCTTGCATAATCCACTGACGAGTTCTCTGTCGTGCTTTACCTGTGGTTGTGTAGTGGTGACCATCTTTGTGTATTGGTACACGTTAATGGGTGCATTTGCTTCGGCATCTATGTGCAACACTGGTTATTAAAGGAATAGGCAAAGGTGGTAAGCAACCATTTGCAGGTTTTGTCAAGCGGCTTCAGCCGGAGGGGGGGGGGGGGTCTTGGACGTGTGAAGCTACACCTTCGGGATTTGAAAAAAAGACGGGTCCTAAACCATCATGTCATTTTCTCTAGTTCCAACATTCCAACATGTGGCCCACTGTCTTGGCCTATCACGATAGGATATGGTGAGAAGTCGTGGTCCATTTGCCTTTGTTATTACACCTCCTATTCATGCATGTCCAATTGCATTGTGTTCCATCCGATTCAGTTGCTTGACATCCCTAGGAGCACCCTACGGTAAGCGTTTGTTCAATATTTTTGTCCACTCGGGGCCTCGGCACAATTCACCCCAGCCGCGGCTAGCCGCGTCTAGAGGGGGGGGGGGGGTCTCTCCCTATTCTCGACCCACCGGCCACCAAGCGCCATGGCTAGGTTCACCCCATAATGCATACTACATTTTGAATGAACACTAGCGGGCGGGCTGGAGGGAGTGGGGGAGTGGGGTGTATGGGTTATACCATCCGTAGCCGTGGACGAAAATTTTCTTACGCAGTCGCAGGCGGTCGCAGGCGGTGGGCACCCCCAACATGGTCCAGCATAGTTCTTCATCATGACAAAGAGCCTTCGGTAGTAGCAAACAGAAACAACCCTCTCATACCTCTGTGTTTGCGGACTGGAAAAGCTGCTCTGCTGATGGCTGCTTCAACCTACGACCTCCCTCCCTCCGTCCCTCCAATTGTGCAATGCATTAACCCATTGAAGGAAAGACATATCAATTGTCTCTTGCACTAATAGTAGCACTAGTAATGGCTTGTTGCCTGCCTCATTGTCAACACAAGTGGTTGGACGCAGGGAGCCTTGGCCTTTTGCCACTTGGCACGATGAACACGCACCTTGTTAGCTTCCAGTGGATCCGTTGCTTGCCCCTTTTGTTTGACCGCCTTTTGTAGGGCATTGCGCGTGCGCTCATTCCTATCTTTTCGAACATTCAAGATGCCTTGGAACGCCGGCGACCTTGAGACAGCCTAGTGGTCATTGTACCCCTCTTCCTCGGGTGCTAGACGATGGCCATGAAAAGAACACAAGACGCACGCAACCACCGTTGGCACATCAAATTGTGAAGCCACTGGAGGATACCCATTTTTGCGCCAGGCTTTTACATGAAGGTCACGAGATACTTTTTGGGCTTCACGTGCACGACGACGGACATCAACAATGGGAATAGGAACCGATTTACCACGGTAGCAAAATTTGGTCCTTTAGACCCCATTGTCACTTTTTTTATAGTCATGACGTCATCTACCGATGCCATCGTTACTTTCGGGTACAAAACCGTTTTTTTCAATTAAAATAGAAATGTGGTGAAAGCTACTTTCATGGCAAAGAGCACAGGAAAATATGTGCGTAGAGGGGTTACAAGCCATAGTACAGTTGCGTGGAGCCCTCAACAGGGGGTTTTTGGCCAAAAAAGGGCATCTCAAGCGCCTGCTACCGCCTGCGACCGCTTGCGACGGTGGGCACCCCCATTGGTTTGGCTACTGCACAACATTTCCGTGTGTAACCACTGCAGACGTCATCCATTGGGACTTGTTTGACAACACCTTGTTTATGGTATGGGGTGGTGCAGTATTAGAGCAGCACCCGACAGCGAACCCGGCTGTACCCTGACACCGGACCCGGCCGCACCCCAACAGTGAACCTCCGCACCCTGACACCAGACCCGTCGCACCCCAACACCGGACCCGGCCCCACCTTGACACCGGACCCAGCCGGACCCCAACACCGGACTCGGCCGCACCCCAACACCGAACCCGGCCGCACCATGACACCTAACCCGGCCGCACCCTGACTGGCGGCTTCGTGAGCACCTAGCTCATGTGCCTTGGGGCACTTGTCAGGGAGTACAACTTTTTTGACGACCCGGAAAAAGAGCTGTTTATCACAAACCTGCAAGCAAGGGCATGAAGAGCAAATCAGTGTCCGACCTACTCTGCACACCCAAGCTTACATGTACTATACAGGAATTACAGGAACGAGCTCCAGGCATGTGCAACTGCCGAGCACTGGCACAACAGCACAACCTGCCCCTGGTGGACGGTCATATTGTTGTGCGCCGGCCCAAAGATGCCCGTGCCCTGTTCGGGAAACAAGCCGCGATTGTGTTATAGGATGTGCGAAGCGCTACTGTGCCCTCATGGTACGAAGCCAAGAGTACATTCGTGCGCAGCGTGCAACACATACTACGCACACTACCAGTACAGAGCACATCTGCCAGTGTGATGTATTCCCAATGTTTGTCCCACCTTAAGAGCGCCTGGCACATTGAACGTGAAGTGTCACCGTGGTTCACACGGCAGGAAGCCGTCACGCATTTTACCGACCAATGGTCCCCATCTTATGCTTTCACCCCTTGCGACAAAAATACGGGAAAAGTCATGATTATGTGCCAATGCCTCTATGCAGCCAGAAACATCCAGCTGTATAATGACCCAACGCAGTTTGAAATCATTGAGCAGCTTGACACACACGCTGCAGCGAAACGCCACGCCATGGATGTATTGTACAATAGGGCACGGGATGCAGGCATCCACCGCTTTTGGAAGTCAGGGAAAGGTAAGGGACCACCTGTGACCTTCACGCTGCCGAAAAACAAAATGCAGGAAGAACACGGGGAGTTCAAGGCCCGTATCTTGTTCTCTTACTACAGGCACCCCCTCAGGTACTATGGTCGATTGGTAGGACGCTGCTTGACCCTCATGCTGAAAACATGGAAGGCCCTGGTGCCCGGACTTGAAATGTTGAATACCACATGTCTCCTCAGATTCGTCCGTCGATGGAACCAGTGGCTACAGGAGGGCAATGACCCACAGTCGGACCCGCTCCAGCTGTGGGAATTGGACGTAAAGGAAATGTTCCCATCTATGGACAGGCAGCGAGTATATTCCTTTGGCTACCAGACCGGACGGAGGACCGGTCCGGTCTTGTGGGTAAAATTGCCACTTGTTGGGCAAAGATAGGGTCAAGGGTTTGGAAAGGTGGCCGAAATGATGGTTTAGATGGTTTTCTTAGATTCAACAATATTTTAAAGAAAAGCAGTAAGACCGGTTTCAGAGACCGGTGAGACCGGTCTTTGTTTTCTATACCGCTTGGTGACACTTTGGAGCACTTCGGAGCACTTGTCAGACCGGTCTTTGCAAAATCATCTAAAGCGCATCGGACCGCTTCACTTTAGACCACTTTAGAACACTTTACAGTAGGACCGGTCAGACCGGTCTTTGCAAAGTGATCTAAACCGCATCGGACCGCTTCACTTTAGACCGCTTTACACCACTTTAGGTGCTAAAGTGTGCTAAAGTGTGCTAAAGTGGTCCGGTCCGTTCGGTTTGCAGAGACCGGTCAGACCGGTCTTTGCAAAATCATCTAAAGCGCATCGGACCGCTTCACTTTAGACCACTTTAGAACACTTTACAGTAGGACCGGTCAGACCGGTCTTTGCAAAGTGATCTAAACCGCATCGGACCGCTTCACTTTAGACCGCTTTATACCACTTTAGGTGCTAAAGTGTGCTAAAGTGTGCTAAAGTGGTCCGGTCCGTTGGGTTTGCAGAGACCGGTCAGACCGGTCTTTGCAAAATCATCTAAAGCGCATCGGACCGCTTCACTTTAGACCACTTTAGAACACTTTACAGTAGGACCGGTCAGACCGGTCTTTGCAAAGTGATCTAAACCGCATCGGACCACTTCACTTTAGACCGCTTTATACCACTTTAGGTGCTAAAGTGTGCTAAAGTGTGCTAAAGTGGTCCGGTCCGTTCGGTTTGCAAAGACCGGTCCGACCGGTCCGACCGGTCTTCCTGAAATGAACGTTTCAGCCCAAAACACTAAAGTGGCACGAAGCGGTCTAAACTGAACGGTTGGTGATTAAAGTGACCCCAAGTGGTAAGTTTGCAAAGACCGGTGGACCGGTCCTGAAAATATTCGCATATGGTAGCCAAAGGAATATGAAGCACTACTGAAATTTCATGAAATTCTTGTAAAAAAACGGGGAAAGCGGGGAAAGGAGCTCCTGTTCGCTATCAACAGATTTGACAGAAAGCTCGACAGGCTGGGGACAGGCTATGGCAAATATTTCACTAACCTCTCTTTTCCCGACGTCGATGCTTTTTGTTCATATGACATATACCAGAATGACCTCTTCGTGTTCTGTAACAGGGTGATGCGCCAGAAGCGTGGCCTGGCGATAGGAGGTACCGGCAGCGCCCAGTTGGCGTCCATCACACTGTCTGTCGCCGAAGAGCTATACTATCCCTGTGTCACACCCGTCCCCCTCGACAGCACTGGCCACCACCCCTGTGATTTACCTGTACACCCAGCCCGGTTCCGGGACAACATCATTGGGCTGAAACGAGCTGGGACCCCCCTGGCAGACATCCAGGCAAATCTTGAAGCTATGTATGCACTGAACCTACAGGTTGAGAATGAAGGTGATACCCTGAAAACTCTCGAAGGTATGTTATCCCTGGAGGACCATAATCTTCGCCCCGACATCCGCATATCCCGACCACCACGCACAGACACCACAGCTCCCATTGAGCGCACAAAACTGCGATACCCCCCCGTGTACGCGGCGGGGGCACGACAAGTCATCCGCAGTCTGGTGCCAGCTGAGGTTAAAAAAGATCTGTTTTATAGAGAGAACCCCCATGATGCGATGTGCAACACGCTCGACACCATGGCATCTATATCAGCTAAAGGCTACCCCAACAGTTGGTGGGAGCCACTACTCTGGGACCGTGTCGCCAAATGGGGCGGACCCCTAGAGGCACTGCACGCAGCACTGTCCCCGACGACAGCACTCGCACAGTGAACACCCAGTTTTGCAGAGATCCGTTCTGAGAACGTCAAACCACACCCGGGAGGCCAAACACCAGGGCCCGAGGCCCCTGCTTATGGTGTCCAACTATGGGTAGGGAGTGACAATAACTTAGTGAAGGCAGCATCCGAAAAACAGTCCAATATGTCTCGCACACGCTTGTTTGTTTGACAGTTTTTCTACCCCTGTTGTTGCACTGCCGTGCTTGTCATCGTGGGCAATCTTGGGTATCAGGCTGAAGAGGACTGCCAAGGAACTGCATATAGGAGAGTAGACCGATTGGACCCCCTTGTGTGTCAGACCCGGACCTACACTCACCTTCCCTCATGTTGCCTGGGTGCCCCGAGACAAAAATGTGTTCAACACCACAGGTATGTCATGTTGGTTTGAGCCTGAGAACCGGACACTGTACACTGTGACACTTGATGGGGTGGAAATCCACACCTTGAGTGAAGAGCGGAACGATCACAACACATGTTCTTATGCAAGTACCTTCTGAAGTTTGATGTTCTACAATGCCAGCTTGTTGAAGCCCAGCAGACCCACCCACGCATTGTGCACGCTCAAGTGCTGCACACGATATATGGATAATGCTTACATGGCGCTGTGCAACGTACTAGTGCATACACAAACCCGGCTACGAAAATTTGTTGAGATCTTGCACGAAATTGTTTATAATACCAAAATGAAGTGGGAACCCACGGCAGTACACACTGATTGGTGTGATGCCCGTCTGTTTAGTGAACCAAACGTGAACATCACCCTCAAGGGTGTGCCATTCAGAAATGGGGAACCAGCATACACCCTGTGGGACCGGTGAGCCGCAGGTTTTCGAATCGTCCATACTTTCCACTCCCTCTCTCCGGAACCCGAGGCGATGACCTCGGGGGGCTTTCTGAGCTTCTGGAAGCGTTCTTTGCAGCGATACGCCGATGTTGAGCAGTGTCCCACACAGGCCTGTACTACTGGGCCGACGTTACTGCATCTGTTTTCCAGGAGTTCTGTGACGCCGTCTTGTCCGATTTTAATACTTTTTTGAATGAACTGGAACGTGATCAACTAGTGGCCCTGCCGCGCCGGCCATGGCTAAACACCTTGAGCCAGACCTACTCTCTGGACCACTTCCCGACCCCGACGAAGCTCTGGGACTCGATCCTGCCCCCGCAGCACCGTGCCGGAGGCTGCTTTTATACGACCCCCTTGCAGTACCGCGAGCAGCAATGGTTCATGCCTACGGAATATGCAGGGGGTACCCTCTCCCGCCTGCTTGGGACTGACCAGCCGTCCACGGTGGTGGCGCTCGTCTGCGACTCGTCTGGCCCGTTCGTCCACCTGTGTGCCGATCTGGGCTACCAAGTTAAGGCCTTGACTACCCCGCTCCGCAGCTCGGACGTTATGCAAGTCGATTTTATGTCTCGCCAGCTGCTCATGATCTATTCCCTGCAACGTGACCCGGCCCCCTGCCCCATGTTACCGATACACCAGGACCTGCAGCCGGCAGTCCGTCAAAACGCGCTACAGCCCATGGCTAAAGCCGCTGGAGGGCGGGCGTACTTGCCGCAGCCGGGGGCGGAGTTTACCCCTGAGACCGGGGAGGAGGCGGCCTTGGACGAGCGTTTTCACGAAAAATGGAAACGGGACGTGGAGGTACGCAGGTCCGCACTGGCGCCGCGATGGTATGCGCGCACCCGGCAGCAGGTGAACCGACGCGACTGGAGTGCTGTGGAAGCGTCCTGGGACGCTATGAATGAAGTGCTCGCGCTGTCGGGGAAGAAACACGTACGACGGCTGCACGCGCTACGCCGCACCAGGGCCAGTGTCAGCACCCCCGGGACCTGGGTCTACGCTCTGTGGACCTTGGACGACCCGGAGATCTACATTGGGCAGGTCGGAGCACAGGGGAAGGAGCGGTCCGTGGGCTGCAGGGGGAGAGACCATGTCAGACTGGGGCAGGATATGCTGAGAATGTGGATGGGAGGCCGCCTCCGGCTCCCCTCGAGAGTATATGAATGGATAGGAAGAGTGGGGCCTGAATGGTTCGTGATCACGCCGCTCGAATTCGTCCCCAAGCCCCTTGCCACGTTTAAATTGCGTGAAAACAACTGGATGCGCGCATGGGGACTGGGGAAGCTGAAAAACCGGTCGCTGCCGCCGCTCGACGGGCAGAAGTGGGTGTTCCTGGTCCAGCGCAAGCAATGGAAGCGTGAGCTAATGGAGATGGGCGGTTCGCTGACGGGGCTCGCGCGGGCCATTGTGGATTCCAAGTCACCGCTTGGGGAGCAGGCACACTCTCCTACACTCCTCCTCAACCTCATTTCGGTTACTGACTCCTGCACAACATAGAGTCCTGTACGACAGGGTGCTGGCCTATATGCTGCGCTATCAGCGAGTATGGATACCGTACAGGGTTCCAGTGCGGCTGCCGTTGCTGTCCCCAGCGGATAAAGAAGCCCTGGGCTCATGGCCGCCTGAGCTCCAGGACTATCTGTGCGCACGCATTCGCGCTATCTCAGCCAAGACTCTGCAATTCCGCCAGATCGTGCGCACGCCGGGGCTTTACAAGGATCCCACTGCTACCTTCCTGGACCCCCATTCACGGGAACCCTGTACTTGTCAGTCATGGGATGCAGGCACCGCACCCGGGCTGTCGCGCCTGCATGGGCATGTTTTCACGCGTAACATGGAGGACATTGCAGCGTGCATGCACGCGTTTGACACGGGAGTGCTGCGCCAGAATATGAAAAACGCTACCGTTCCCCCTTGGAGAGGCTTTTGCCAAGCGCTACAGAAAAGCCTGCGCCAGCTTACCAATGCGCTCCCCGACACACGCGTCGCGACCGCGGGCTCCCTGCTGCAAAGCCTCACAGCCGTGTGCAAGGGCGTGTACGACAAGTCATATGCACAATATCCGCCATTGTTGCATGAGCGCTACATACGTGCACAACTTAAGAAGCTTCCCCGCGGAGCTGTCTGTGATGTTTTTGACAAGGGGGTACAGGTTCCCAATGTGGCATGCGCCCATTTCTGGCAGGAGTTTAACAGGGTGACTTTTTTTAAACGGAGCGCTTCGAAGAGTTGTGGCGTTTCAACTCCCACGAGGAAGCCCGGTGCGTAGCGCTCTGGTACCTTTTGGACGGAGCGTCCCTGACCCTGCACGGGGCTTACACTAAGTTTTCTGTGGCCATGGGCTGCTCCCCGGTGCGTCCAGATGCAGCCCACGCAGCCATGACGATGGCGCGTACGAACGGGGCCTCGCGGGGCCTCAAAGCATATATCAGCGAGTTTATACAGAAGGGCGTTGAAAAACTGAAGTTGCTGGCCCCTATGTGGGTGCGCCCAGAGTCCCATTCATCTCTTGCCTCCCTCTTTTGTCCCCTGCAGAGTTTTGGGCCCGTTTCAGAGCACAGGCACAAAGGAAGCCTGATGCACGCAGAGGGCGCGCCCCGCAGCGCAGCACCTGCAGGGCCAGGTCACGGGTGCCGGGGCGTGGGCGCGCAGCGCCAGCGAGGGAGCAAGCCCGGTCTGTAGCGGGCATTCATTTCTGCCTCCGCCATCTGCCGGCGAGACCGCCTGCCCCGCAGCACGTATCGACCGTGCAGCCACCGCTGGGCCTGTCGGCGAAGCCTGTGGCAGTGGGCGTCCCTGACGTGCTCCTCGCCGTGAAACATAAAAGACAGGAGTCACTGACAACGCCTGTGCTCAAGGGACGGGAAATCGTGCGGAAAAGTGCCCATCCCGTTAAGCAATGGGGCACGCTGATAGGACGCTGTCTATCGGTGATCTAGAAGTGGGCCTGTAGGAACCAGCCCACCTGGGAAATTCACTCCATGCGTGATTTGAAAGGAGTGATAGAGCGTTGGCGCCAGCTACACGCAGGGACTGCTTGGGGAGAGCTTGACATTGAAGAGATGTTTCCAAATATTGCGCGCGACGAGGTAGAGCCCGCCGTTAATTTCTTTTTCGCACAAATGGCAGGAAAAGTGCCGAATCCAGCCCATGCTTTTTTGATTCATAAGGGTGGTCTGCGCCAGCTTGACGGTTTTGGGGCGAAAACGCGTGACAGTGCCTATTGGAAAATATCTTACGCCGATATCCAGCAGTACCTCTTTTTTGAAACACGCTTCGACGATGTTTTTGTACACATGTCTTCGATTTTTCGCCACCGCCTGGGCGTAGCGATAGGAGGGGCCTGCTCCACTCAGGAGGTGTCCCTAGTGCTGATGCGAAAAGAGAGGGCACTGCAGTCCTGCCTTCTTCCGCCTGTCCTCCGCTATAGGGATAACTACCTTGTGCTGTGCCAGGAGCCCCAGGGGTCAGGGAGTTTGCCGGCTGATTTTTTGAGAGTTCGGGAGGTGCTGGCGAGCCACTTGAACGTGGGGATCAAGATAGAGAACTGCCAGCGCGTGCTGCCTTTTCTGGAATGTGAACTGCAGCTCAGTGCCACAGGCCAGCCTGAATTGGGTCTGAAAGCGCCTGTTTTTCATGCAGCACCGGGAGCAGGGAACCCGTCCAGCCTCCAGCGTCCGCTAGACGTTTTCAGCCCAAATGCGCGCTCTGCCCTGCAGTCATTTGTGCCTAACATGATGGGAAAAGCGGCCTGGTATGCACTTCTTGCCGCTCAGTACTTGCTGAATGTCACTAAAGTAGCGGAGCCATTGCATAAAAAACAATACCCAGGTTCCTGGTGGCGGCCCCGCATGCTTGCTCAGGCAGATCGTATTGGAAAACGGGATGATGTGCTGCTGGCACTGAAGTCGCTCCGACATGGAGCCTGATATATGCAGGGGTCACAGAAGTTTTTGCTGTTTTGTGTGTATTTTTTCCTTTCCCTTTGTGCTGAGTTTTGTGCTATATAAGGAGCAGGGTACTACTGCATTTGAGTCTTGTCGTTAGAGACGCCCTTCCATACGAGCCTGGCTAGATAGGAGCAGGGAGTCCTCGCTGGGCAACGGTGGAGTCCCATTATTTGCCCTTGAGCCCCTGCCTGCACCCTTTCAGCACACCGCTCGCACCTGTCTTTGCAGAAAGGTTTCCTTGTGTCGCTTTTCTTTGTTTGCTGCCGCGTGCCTGCAATACTGGGAAGAGTGACCAGAACACCAGACGACACAAAGACAGAGAAGGGAATATTTTTCAATAATACCCTCAAGGGTGTGCCATTCAGAAATGGGGAACCAGCATACACCCTGTGGGACCGGTGACCCGACCGCTGGTCACCAAATTGCCCCATAGTGCTGGGCTCCATGATTTCAGCCCTGGTAGGCAAGAGCATGACCCTGAGTGGTGGCCGCTTGGCTCTCAGCCACAGTATGCAGTGCGTAGTACAGGGTTGTGGCTACAAGTGCTACCCGTGGAAGTGGTGGTGGCAGCCTATGCGTAACTGCCTTAAGGCACGTGGTCTATTGGACATTGTGCCACTACAGGTGGTCCGCCGGTGGTATTCGAGGGCGCAAGTGGGTAGGTTAGGGAGGGACATCACACCCATGTGGAAGCCACATCTTGTGCACACCATTGCTAAGAGCCTATGGCGAAAATTAAATGACATGCCAAGCACGCGTACATTTCTTTGCTACACTGTCACAAAGATTTTGATGTTATTTTAACATTGCTGAGCCTTTGCTCGTTTTGCTGTGCATGGTGTCCACATGCCCATTGGTCCCATTGGTGTGGTTGCACTGCATTCCTTGTATAGCCTACCGTGGGAGCCAAGCTGAAGACTCCCGAGCCGAAAGTCTGCAAGTAGGAATGAGGCCAAAAACACGCCAAAATATCAATGATTGCAGGAAGGAACGCTCCGCAGGGCGTTGTTTTTTCATTTCTAGTCAAAACAGCCCCTCATTTTGGTTACCTCATTACCATGTTCCCTAGGTCTACTTCCATTCCTCCTATAGTCAACATTTTTCATTCCAGCGTGCGCGATATCACATGCTTTGGCACACACGACGCCCGCAGGTAAGCATGACTACATTCAAGGACATCCACATGTCAATGACACCGATTTCCACATTAAAAACCACCACACTCACACCAACACGGCACCACACTCTACACACGGCTTGTGCACAAAACATCCATTTTCAACAAAAATTGCGACAAATTTTTTACCATAAATTGGCCATTCCATATGTTATCCCAAAAAATCACCCTACTTTTACACCGTAGATGCGGAACGAACTTGGACGTTTTGGGATGAGTGCAAACGTGCATCCCGAGGCTTCGGCTAATTGGGTGGACGACAATGATTTTGGCTCCAACTGTAGCTTTTCCTCTTCTCTTAACCCCATTTCTAGCAGCAGTGGCACTAGTAATGTTAATTCCTCCTCAAAGGACAGTGACAGTGCTTAAAAGCACATACATGAACAAATGTGTTATCCGTCCTTCAGTGTGTTACTTGCTTTTGTATTTCTGTAGCATTTATGTCATTGTTGTCATGTGCCGGTGGTCGCTCATCACTCGAAAGGGGGGGAGGGCTGGCAGGGAGGGGCAGTTTTGGTCTACACTGGGGCACATGTCTCTCCACTCTGTGGTGGTGTGCACATGCATGGGAGTGAGGAAACCATCCCTCCGCCCTGTGCCCGTGTGGGGAAACTCAACATATACTTTCTAGACCAAGCTACCTACGCACACCATGGGCCATGACGGCTGAACTCTCCAGTGTCGGAACAAAAAATATTGAACGAAACCGTTCCTTTGCCCTGTGTTGCTATGCACCGTGGTGGGGAAGGCGTCCCTCTTCCCCATGCTAGTGCCCACGGGCGGGAGGAGGCCGTCCCTTCACCCTATGATTGAGCGTAGGGGACCCTCCCCTTGGCCTATGCTCGTGAGCACAAAGGTGGGGGTGCCCTCTGCCCTCGGTCTCTTGTTGGGGTCCAACATAGCACTCACGGGGAAGGACGCCAAAGCAACTGTCGGGGGTTTGGCCCCGAGGTTCATCGCGACATGTTGGGACGTGGTGAGTGCACTGTGCATCTCAACGGGGAATCCGTCTCTTTGTCACAGGCTTGTGCGCCTAGGGTTGGGGAAACCCTCCCTCCGCCTTGTGTTGGTGTGCACAGGGTGGGGAAGCCGTCTCCGTGCCCCGCACATCAGCATGAGGAAGGAGGGACAGATTTGGCACCCTTAAGCACACTTGCATAAGGCACAGGAGCACATTCCCCACCCTTGTGCGCACCAGCACACAATTTGGCATACCCACCCCCATGCACAATTGCACCAACCAGAGGGCAAGGTTCCCCACTTCTGCGCACCCTAGAGCAGGGCGGTACCACACCCGTGCACTCACCGGTACTAGGCGGCGGGAAAATCCCCCACCCCGGTGTGAACTAGCACACAGCAGAGGGTTGTGATCCCCACCCTTGTGCGCCATGGCACAAGGCAAAGGAACAGTGTCCCCACCTCTACACATACCAGCACAGAGAGACGTCTACCCCACCCATGCACACCAACACACAGCGGATGGATGGCTTCCCCACCCTCATGCACACCAGCAAAGGGCGGAGGGATGGATGCCCCACCCTAGTGCAGAGGGACGGACTCCCCACCCTAGTGCATACGAGCACCAATGCACAGGGTTATATCCGGGGCATGGGCCCGAGGATATCCGCAGATATCCGGGGCATATGACCCGGGGTACAGCAGCGGTGATATCCTGGGTTATATGCCCCGGATATCTGCTGATATACCTGGGGCATGTCATCCCTGTTATCCCTGGGGCAGCAAATCATCAAGGAAGGTGAGGTAAAAGTGGAACCTTCTGTTGCTACTACTACTTTTGCTCCTCCTCAGCAAGAGAAGGCCTCTAATAGTGCCACTTTGTCACCAAAGCGTGAGGTCGTGTGTGTTAGCCTCAGTCCAGTCAAAGTAGAGAAGAAACGGAAGGATAGGACACCTTCTCCATCCTCTCCAAAGATCGTCATTGATCTAATAGCGGAGGAGGAGTATGCCACCTTCCCGTTGACACAATTGAGTGAGAAAGAACCTTCTATATATGTGCTCAATGAGAAAGAGAGCATTGTATATGAACGTGAGATGTACCGTTCTCATGCATGGGCCGCCCCAGCAACACCTGCCAAGGCCCCAGTAAGTCAAGATTTGTCTAGTATTCCATCTCCTTTTGCCCAGGCTGCATTTGAAGAGCAACCCAAAAAAAAGGTGACAAAGGAAGTGCAGGTGAAAAAGGAAATGCAATGTTACCGTTGTGATTATGCCATTAAGAAGAATGCAGTTGGTGGCCAACGATCGGTCACGTGTGACATTTGCCATGCTGTGTACCATATGTCTTGTGCCAAGCTCAGGTTTCCTCCGAAGTTTGGTTCCTGAGCCTGCAAATCTTGTGTCAGAGACATGATTGGCTCCCAATAGACCATCTATATGTGCCGATATTCCATGTTTGTAGAGAGCTTACTTGAAGCACCATGAGAGAAAGTGTGTCTCGGATTTGTTCCACTTGAAGTGTTGAGGCATCAAGGGCGAGGAAAGGGTTGCGTGCAAGGATCCCGGGTCATATGCCCCGGATATCTTCGGATATCCTCGGGCCCTAATGCCCCGGATATAAGAATTGGGCCTAATGCCCCGGATATCTGCGCTGTATCCCGGGGCATATGCCCCGGGATACAAGCGCAGATATCCGGGGCATAGGCCCAATTTTTGTGTGCCCATCCATTTTTCTTGCTCTGGCGCGCACAGGGGTGGAGTATCCATCCCTCCACCCGCATCCCAATGTGCACCAGTGTGGAGTGCCCGTCCCTCTGCCTTGTGCTGGTGTGCACAAGGGTGGGGAAACCCTCCTTACGCCCTATGATGGTGTGCAGCAGGTTGGGGATGCCGTCCCTCAGCCCTGTGCTGGTGTGCACAGGGGTTGGGAATCTGTCCCTCCGGCTTTATGGTGGGCATAGCGAGGGGCATTCCGTCTCTCCGCCAAGCTCCTCAGCCCCTATCCCCCCTCCTTAGCAACCCAGAGGAACGTTTGGGCAAGGCCCATCGTAGCTGTGGACCCGGTCATGCGTTGTGACCCCCCCCCCCAGACACACACTGGCGAGGCAGCGAGGGAGGAGGTTGAGCCCATCTAGACAGCCCAAGAAACATTTGATGACTGTAATTCAGCAGTGAACTCAAGGCAACACTTAGAACGCATCTGGTGGCAATGCTTGTGATGCGGGGGTATACAGTGGCTAAGTATCCTGCATTTCATTCCACACCCACAAAGCAGGGTGCGGGCGGAGAGAGTGTGCAGTCTGGCGTCCGGGGCTCCGTACCTGGAGCGCCCTCGGGGCCAAGCGGAGCGTGACCTTGCGCTGCCTACGGCCTTGGGGCGCCCGAGGGCCTGAGCGGGGGAGGGTCCGTCAAGGGCCTGCAGAGTGCATCTCATATGGCATGGCTGGCCGATGTGTAGTGTCATCGGGGACACCATCGTGCACCTCCAAAGTGTCCTGCACCAAATCCAAATCCTCGACCAGCCTGGAGAGCAACAGGTGCACTTGTGGCTTTGTATGCATAGAATGAGATTCAGTTTTATGCTGGTGCCACCAGTCAGCCCAAATTGCGGGTAGAATGAACCCGTGGACAAACGGCTAAAAGTGCCTATGGTGGGGGCATTCAGTCAATGTGAACTGACCATCCATCCCAAATCCAAATCAAAAATCCCTCCCGCCAACCCCCCCCTCTGCCTCTTCAATTGAGACCGCAGAAGTTCCTGGGTTTATTTTGGGGTCTCTTGTCAATTGAGCCCTTTGGGGGGGGTGAGTCTAGCCAAGGGACTCTATTGACCCCTTCTCCACAGCCCTACGTTGAAAGTCTGCCTACCCCCATGCTTCTTGGTGTATGGTGCAATATATGTTGCTTGTGAGAGTGGTAAAAAAACAAAAGGGAGGGGACAATGGTATCCGGGACAGCGTACAGTATGTGCAGGTTACTGAGATGACTGTTAATGTGTTGAAGTCTTAGACAAGCGACTGTCCCATGGATGTGTGCCAATGGCAGTGTTTTTGATCATCCTTGGTCGATTGTGAAGAAAGCAAAGGGGTAATACCATTGCTTGCTACTAGATTAAGAACCAAGGTATTTCCGAAGGCCGGAAGCCAAATACAGTTTGTGCATGGTGTGTTTGTCGGATACTATACGGCATGTCCCCCAGACGTGCTCAGCTTCAAATGCATTTGTGAGCGTTTTTTTGTCCTTGTCTGCCCTTGCTGGCGCCATAGGCACTGGAGGGAGGGGGGGGGGGGCATTCCTCGTTTTATTGATTTTCCACGTGTTTTGTCAGTTTTTGTGGCTGCTCGCCATTTGGAGCCAGTCGCAACTAGCCGGTAGGGCATATTGCAACTAGCCACGGCTAGCAACACACCCGTAGCCATTTAGCCACTTAGCGGCGGTCGCTTTCGCCCTTTCTTCGTATTTGGACAAAACGACAGAGGAAACAAAGGAGCGCTGTTTGTGGTCACTGGATGAACCACTAGCAACATTGGCAAGTTCTAGCCTCCGAGTGATGGATGACTCCTGGGTACATAGGGCAAGCAGTGAGGAGCACTAAGCATTGGTTCTACGTGTCAATGCCATATGTGACACATCCATGCACTTTGTGATCCCTTCTTGCAGCAAGGAAGACCGTATGTTTGTTGCATGGCAGATCTTTGCCCTGGTATCTTTCACGTGCATTTGATCTCTGACAAAAATATTCTGTTGTTGGGGAGCGGGCTTGCCACCTACAGGGCCACCAGCAGCAAGGCATGATTGTGTTATACAAGGGTGTCCATCGTGTCAGAGTGCGTGAAGAGTTTGTACGGTTCCCTACCAAAGGAATGCGAGGACCACTGCAATTAGTAGTGGCCTGATCCGCCTGTAGGAACTTCTACTGCTTCACTTCGTTGCTGTTCTGAAGTTGGTGAAAGGTTTGCAAACAGAAATTGCATGGATAACGGAGGAGGTTTGGCGAGCATGCATCGCATCATGATGGATCTCATGCTACAATTATCCCAATACAAGGAGCCTTCGTGGACAAGGTCCAGGGAGGTGGGAGGGAGTGGGCAAGGCTAGAATCCATCAATGAATTCAACTCCCTTTGCATCGTTTTGTTGTTGTCAACCTGGACCCTACCTCCCCATCGCGGGAGAGCACTGTTCGGAACTGTTTGCCATTTCCTTAGAACAACAATGGTGATGCGTTGTATTGCATCTCGGGCCTACCAGCTAACATTCAAGCAACCACTTTTCGCTGCTCGTGGGATTAAAATCCGAGGATGGCTTCCTCTGTCCTCCTTATTTGGTGACAAGGCACCTCAGGTGTGGCCTCCGAGCGCCATAGCATTGTGACAAGAAACCGGTCTCCTTTCAGTGTATGCTTTGGCTTCAAATACATTTTGAGCTTGCGAGTGTGCCAATGTCCCGCTAAAAACCCAAGGAAGCATGCAATTTGAAAAAGGTGAGGGCGAAAAACAACTGAAGTTTTTGATGTGCCTTTTTGATGAAAGATGTGATAGTTTATGGGTTGGCAGGTAAGTATTATGTGGGCATATATGACTGTTCAGGTGCACTTGCTTCTGTAGCGTGTATTACCCCACCAACGAATGAGGAAAGAATGAGCTGCGTCGGTTCCTCAAAGGATGTTTTTACCACAGACCTGATTCCATTGCCTTCTTGTAGTCAGTGCAGACGTGGCTTTATCTTATGACACCTGCACACTTCTAGGATCCCATTAAAGTCCGTACGTTGGAGGAAGCACGAGCCTTAGATGCCGCTGATGGTATCATTGACGGGAAGTTTGAGGGACAAGACATAGAAATTGAGGGTATGGGAATGTACGTTTGTGGTGTCCCCTTGACACCGTTGCATGGAGGAATGGATGCCGTCGACGATTGCGAGAAGGCTGTGAAGGAGGCCGGAAATGAGCGTATTCTGGTTTGTCTCTATTGTTTGCCTTTGCCACTGCAGGCTGGGCATGCCTCACAGGAGGTGCCAGTGCGGTCTATGGTCCCCAACGAGTGGTAAACGGTCGGGCAGTACATACTAGTTATTCCTGCTACCCTAACAATATACAAGCGCTCAGTGACTTTTGGGGCCATACAATAGGGAACAGCATCATAACATACCACAGGCAACTACAAACAGGCAAATTACACAGGTGGCAAGGGGCGTGCATCCACCTCCCCCGTGACTGACCTGAAGGCAATACCCCCCCATGTCTTCAGTTCTGTTGGGTGCAATTCTGACCATCAGGGCCACAAGGTCTGCTATGGAGGCTCTCCCTTGAAGCATTGTTTTCAACCCGGACCACAGGGGCTGCAGGGGGGGGGGGGGGGGGCATCCTTTCTCAGATTCCTTATGTGGGGGGGGCTGTCTTATACAGGGGGGTCAAATGCAGTGAAATGGGACGGGGAGACAAAAAGGAAACAGCCAAAATCACCTCAAAGAGGGTTGTTAGATCAAATGCAGGCACGAACGCCATATACCCCCCCTTTCTTGGGGTCATTCGCAAAGGATACCCCAAGGTATGGTACCAGATGTCTAACCCCTTATAAAATCATCATTTTGGGACACAAAGTGATCCCCCAATGAAATCTATTGCCTTTGGCAAGTCCACCTCGCAGACAATCTACTCAAAGCAACGCACACGCAAAATAGGAAAAAAGCGACATAAATACGGCCTAAAACATGCGTAACATAGCTTGGATGGTCATTTTAAGTGATCAAGGTATCAGAAAAATAAGTTTCGAAAAATTCGATTTTTGAGCTGCCCAGGGTGAAAAACTGCAGAAGCAGGTTGTGTACCCATCCCTTGGGAGACCCCCCCCCCCTGCGCCCAATACCCAAATAGGGTGGAAAAACGTAAATGGAGCCTAAAGAATGCTTTACACAGCTTGGATGGTCATTTTAGATGATCATGGTATCAAAAAAATAAGTTTCGAAAAGTTCAGGGTGAAAAACTGTATGAGCATGTTATGTACCAATCCCTTGGAAAATCCCTCCCCCGTGACCTAATACCCAAATAGGGTGAAAAACATTTAAATACGGCATTCGTCGATTAACGTCCACTGGTCTATGTACAGAGGCAGAGGGGCGGGGAGGTGGGCCGAGTCGAGTTCAGGCGCCCGTGTCCTCCCCTACAGGCCCCCCGCCTGTGCGTGCACGGCGGCCAGGAGGGACGAGCCGCAGGGGACTAGGTCTCTTCCGTGCAGGCCCTGCCGTGCTGCCGCCGCGGCGGCAGAGTGGACTGGGATGGCGACGGCGCCGAGGGCACGTCCGCCACTGGGTCAGAGGAGGAGGAGGCCCCCCCGGCTGCGCCCTCCGTGGCCCGTGGGGGGGGGGCTGACGCGCGCGCAGCATGTCCGCCACCGACCTGGTGGCCCAGGGTTGGGGCCGTTGTCGTGCCCGCTGAGGGGACCGCCGCCGCGGCGGAGCGCGGCTGCTCAGGGCCGCTGAGATGCGGCTAAAAACATCTGGGAGCGACGGTGGGTGTCGCTCTGCTGGGGGGTGCGGGGGTGGGGGGGGGTCCTGCCGCGCCGCCGGCTCCACCGAGACCCCCGCACCAGCGGAGGATGAAGAGGGGGCCGGCCCTGGGCCATTGCCCCCCCCCGCTGGCCGGGGCGAGAGGAGGTCTGCTGCCCCCCCACCCGGTGGTGCCCCCACGGCCCCCGCGCGGGCGGAGGAAGCCGGGGGGGTTGGTCCCGGGTTGCTGCCCCCCCCCCCCCCCCCGCTGGCTGGCGTGATAGGGGGTCTGCGGCCCCCCCACCCGTCGTTCGGTGTGACACCCCCCCCAGATCCCCCCGGTTAGCCCGCTTAGGCGTCTGGCGCTTCGCGGGCCTCGAGGCGCCCGGCCGCAGGGCAGGGGAAGGGCGCGTGCCCAGCACTCTAGGCGGGGCCGCGCACCGGCGTGCCGCTGGGGAGCTAGAGTCGGGGAGGGCCGGGGATGCCGGGCAGCCCCGTGCCAGGCAGGAGGACAACGCCGCCGCCCCCGCGTGTCGGGCCTCGGGGACGAGCACCTAGCGACCCGGAGCGACCCGGGGCTGGGCTATGGGGCAGCCTGAGCCCCCCGAGAAGCCCGCGTGGCCTTCGTGGCCAGCTCGGCAACAGCGGCTGACACCCCAGCCCAGGCTCCTGCATCGGGCACACGACGGCGCCCCATGCCGCAAGCAGAGCTGCTTGCACCTGGGGGGCGGCTGCGCTGCGGCGCCGCGAGAGGGACGCTACGGGCTGGAGCCCGCGGGGGTCGTCGGGCGTACGGAAGCAAGGGAGGCCGCCCCTCGAGGGGGCGGGGGAGCGGTCACTGTGCCGTGGCCGCATGCGCGCCGTCGCCCGCACGCGCCGGGCCCACGAGTCACGGCAGTGCGCTGCCAGGCGCATCAGCTGCAACATGACCTCGCGGCGCGCCGCGAAGTACGGTCGAGCCGAGAGCCCCGCGCACACACGCCCCCCGAGGGGGAGGAGCGAGCGACAGCGCCCAAGTGGGGCCCCGCCCAGCAGTGCGCCCGCCGCCAGGTGGCGCTCCGCCATCCCCACCGCCTTGCGCAGGACTTGGGCTCGTTCTCCCAGTGGCAGGCGTGTGCCCCGCAGCCGGTGGTCCGGAGAGGCCGGGAGCGCCCGCCCCACGAAGGCTTCATAGTTCCGGGCCAGCTCAGCCCAGGAGACCTCCGCCGGCCCCGGAGCCCGAGCTAGCGCCCGGGCCCACCTGACCAGGTCGTGGATGAAGTCCTGGGGCCGCCTCCGGTCCGCCGGCACCCCCGGCTGCAGCCGCGGGTGGTGGTGGACGGCGTCCCGCGGTATGGGGCCAACGAAGGCATCTCAGGGGTAGGGGTCGCGGGGCCGCGGACGCGGCTGCTCCGGGAAGAGGGAGTCGCCGTGGCCCGGCTGATCCCCCGCGCTGGCCGCCATTCGGGCCGCGAAGACCGCCAAGTACATGCCATTCAAGGGGTACAAGTGCTCGTCGAGGAGGTCCCGGTCCACCCCCTGGCCAGCCGGAGGGGGAAAAGGCCCGCTTTCCGCAGGCAGGAGGGCCATTGGTCCGGCGGGCGCAGGCTGGGGATGGGCCCCACCACTTAGTTCAGCCAGGGGAGCCACGTTCCTCTGGCGTCGCCCCACTGTGGGCAGTCCCACAGGACGTGGGCCTCGTCCTCCTGCGCCGCGCCGCAGGGGGGGCACGAGGCGTTGGCCCGTATGCCGTGGCCCGGCCAGCAGCCCGCGCAGCAGCGACTTCTCGAACTCCGTGGAGGCCGCCCTCAGCACAGCGCGGCAGGCCGGGCCGTCCGCCCCATCGCCCAGCCCACCGAAGGTGACGGGGCGCCGGGCCTCCAGCTGGGGCGAGGAGTGGCAGCGAAGGCTGTCCCGGACTCGGTGCTGGAGCTGGCGGAGCGGCTCCTACACGAAGTGCAGGGGGTGCTCCTGCCCTAGGATGTCCCAGCACCACCAGCCGTCGCGCGGGGTCCAGCCGAGCGAGGTTGCCGTGCGGAGCGCGCGCCCCAGCGGGCCCGTCCCGGGTGGGTGGCCCCCCGACTCCCAAATAGCTTGGGCAAAGACCTGCGTGAGCCCTGGCCGGCGGGCCAGGCGGGCCAGCTAGAGGAGGCGCTCATACCGCGTGTACATGATCGGAGACACGCGGTGCCCTTTGGACAGGACGGTAAAGACGACCTCCTTGGCCCGGGACACACGCGCCGGCCCCCACAGGGCCCACACCACCGCGGTCTCGAGTCCCCTCAGGTCGGGCTCCGTCACCGACGCCACGGCCACCCCATGGAGGGCCAGCGGGGTGACCAGGGTGCTGATGGCCCGCTCTCACCGGTCGTAGGTCGAGAGATGGGGCAGGCGACGCAGGGCGCTCCTCCCCACCTCCAGGCGCCGGGACAGCACCGGTCCTGTGGCCTTGGAGCCTCCAATGGCAATGTCGACGCCAAGCTGGCGGAAGGCTATCGGCAGCGGGATGGGGACCCCCCGGAGCAGCACCGCCGGGGCGCCTTGTTCCCCCTCGGCCCAGGAGAAGGACTTGTCCACGCGGACGTCCTGCCCCGTGATGCGTAGCCACTCCTCCGTCGCCGGGACCGCGTCCTGGAGTGCGGCCGTGCCCAAGGCCACCGCCTGGCTGTCGTCCGCGTAGCCCGGCGACCCCAGCGCGGCGTAGCCGGGGCCTGCATCCTTGAGGGGGAGTAGGGCCCCCAGTTCCATGTCGTCCGCCGCGTCCTCGTGTAGAGCCGGCGGGAGGGCGGCCGTTTGTGCGCATACCTGACGGCGCAGGGAGTCCACCTCCCATTTCCAGATCGTGGTGAGCACATTCACCAGGATCACCGACAAGGGGCACCCCTGGAGGATGCCGTTGGTGGCATGCCACCATAGGCCGAAGGCCCCTGCGATCTTGAAGGCCCGGCGGAGCTGCTTGTACATGGTCCCCAAGGCACGACACGTGCCCGGGTCCATGCCCAGCTCCAACGCCAGGGCCAGCACGACCGCCTGGGGGATGACACCGAAACACTTGACGTAATCAATGCTCATCCCCGCGACGGCCCACCCCCGGAGGCGACACAGCTCTAAGAGCACCTATGTCACCTCCGCCCCGTCCAGGGGGCTCCTGGCTGGGCGGAAGCCAAAG
This sequence comes from Eutreptiella sp. 'Long Island Sound 2002', assembly GCA_964036045.1. NCBI lineage: Eukaryota > Euglenozoa > Euglenophyceae > Eutreptiales > Eutreptiaceae > Eutreptiella > Eutreptiella sp. 'Long Island Sound 2002'. Next base: position 53,420,983 of record OZ038380.1, read on the forward strand.
GCCGCCGGGTGGGCCCAGGCCTCCTGCCACGCAATTGCGTCCACCAGGCGCACCCCCGCCCACAGCCGGTAGACCATGGACAGGACGGTGAGCCGGCGGGTGTTCAGGGGCCCCGGCGGCCCCTCCTTGGGGATGAGGGTGGTGTAGCCCTCGGCTAGGCAGGTGGGCCATTTTCCCAACCGCTCCACCTCGCACAGGAGGTCCGCCAGCCAGCCCAGCAGCCTGTCGGGGAGGGAGCGGAGGTCTGGCAGACTCCATCCGTCCAGCCCCAACGCCGAGGGCTTCATGCCGGAGAGCCCCTTGCGCACGCGGGGGCCGTCGAGCTGCGAAGCAATCATGGGGACCCGCCGCACGTGGCGGCCGTACCGGCGCAGAAAGGCCGCCGGGTCCGGTTCTTGGTCCGACGCGTACTTGCGGTTGATGGGGCGCCAGGCGTCCTGCAGGAGGCCATCCATCTCCGCCAGGTTGGCCGTGGCGGTCCCATACGGCCTGGAGAGGAAGGTGACCGGGGGGGGCGTAGGACTCGTCCTTCAGCCAGCGGTATACGGCCCCCTGATCCGAGGACCAGGACTCCTCGAGCCAGGCGCGCCACTCCCGGACGCGGTCCTTGTCCTCCGCCCGGAGCATTGCCCGGACGTTCCCCCCTAGCGCCGCACTGAGATGGCGGAGGGAGGCCAGCGGGGCCAGCCTGCCGGGCGCGCCTCCCGGCTCAAAGTCGGCATACTCCGGGCCGAGCGCGCGGAGCCTGTCCAGGCGGCGTCGGAGGGCCGCCCACGCTTGCTGCACCGCTTGTGGCATCACGCCTGGCCCCCGCGCTGGCCGTTCTAGCCAGCCTAGGACCTCCCGGAGGGGTCCCTGGGCCGCCCGGATGCGTGCCACCGGGCAGCTCAGGGCCCCCCCGATGTCTCGCTGCTGCTTGGGGCAGATGCGCACCTCTCGGAGCAGTTGGTCCGTGCGCCTGCCGCGGATGAGGTGGGGAGGGGCCAGCGGGAGGGTGGCCCCAATCGGGAGGGTGTCCGTAGTGATGTCCGGGCAGGCCAGGGCGAGAAGAGCCTCCTCCGCGGTCGTGGTCCAAAAGGCCCAGGCGCGGTCCACGTCCCTGGTAGCCAAGGCCGCCTGCCACGTCGCCTTCAGCGGGTCGAGTCGGCGTTGTATGAGGAGGAGTCGTTCGTGCTCCTCCCGCTCGGCCGGCACCACTAGTTTGGAGCGGACAAACTTGACCAACCGCTGCTACACCCCCCGCAGGTGGAGGTCAAAACATACCGGGGTGTGTCCCGAGATGGCCCCTCGCGGCAGCCGCTCCGCCGCATGGAGCAGCGTCGCCAGGCGCGTGTCACGCAGCAGGCCGTCAATGCGCGAGGGTCGAGTTCCCTCCGGGCCGTGGTACGAGCACAGGGGGTCCCTCCCTAAGGCGGTCGCCACCTCGAGGTCCGCATCCGCCAGCCGGCGAGTCAGGAGGGACGCTAGGACAGACGGCGTGCTCGAAGCGGGTAATTCAGGTCAAAGTTGAAGTCTGCCCCCATCAGCTGCGGGGCCGTCCCGTGTCGCGCCACATACTGCATGGCGTGGTCCTAGAACGTGCGGTTGAGGGCCGGCTGGGCGGGGACGCCTTACGCCACCTGGGCGTGCAGGGTATGCGCCCCCCGGCCCAAGCCAACCAGGATGTGGCACCAGCGGGTGGAGTGCCAGAGGGTCTGGGCGAGGGCGTCCGCCTCGGTGCGGGGTGCCCCCTTTGGGGGGGAGAATTTGTCTGGCCGGGATGCCCGGGCGCACCAGGATACCCACCCTCCCTGCTGGCGCATCCCAGATGCCCCCCCCCCCGGGATTCCAAGGGCGCCCCCAAAAAAGCTTGCCGGCCCGAGGCCCCGGCCTGTGCGCGCATCACCCGCTGCGCCACCACCATGAGGCGGGTCTCCGAGATCAACACCACGTACGCTCGCCATTCAGCGACCGTGTGCCAATGCAGACGCACGGATGTGACGTTCGCCAGTGCGACGCGCATGGGGCCCGGCCGGGGCTCGATGTCCCCGCACCGTAACAGGAGGATGGGGGGGGGAGGCCTAGCACTTGGGGGGGGGGTGTCCCTCCCCGGAAGCCCGAGTCAGTGGGGGGGGGAGAGGTAACCCCCAACCCCCACATAAGATCGTCTGTCGCTGGTCACACGGTGCAGGGAGGGAGGTTAGAGGGGCAGCCAGGCATGCATGCATGTTAACTGTCAACCCAAATCCTGCAGCGCCATGGTGAGGCAGTCGGGCCCGGTCCCCATCCAAGGGAGGGCGCGCTGGGCGGCGGAGGGGGCGGCGCCGGGGGGAGCAGCGTTCCGCCACGGGCGCGTGGCAAGGCAGGCGGCGGCGCACGCTCGGGGCCGCCCCGTTCCCAGTCGCCCGCGAGGCGGAGGGTCTCCGAGAAGACCTCGTACATGCGGTCCTGGACTGGCCCCGGCCCAGCGCGGCTGAGGGCATCGGGCCACAGCGCTGTGGCGTGGACCTCCCCCGGCTCCGGTAGGACGGCCCACCACACGTCGGTGACCACACGGAGGAGGGCGTGGACGTCGTAGGCCACCTCCCTCCACGTCGCCTCAGGCCCAGGGTAGGGGGGCGGTTGGCGGGCGGGGCCGTGGTCCCAGACCCGGCCCCACCAGTACACCCCCACGGTGTGGTCCCTGACGGCGGCCGTCGTCACCTCGAAGAGGGTGAGGCGGCGGCGCGGGCGGAGGAACCAGCAGGAAGGGGGCTCGTCCCATTGCTCCACACGGCGGTGCCGGGTCTGCCGCCGCAGCGGCTTGCCCGTCTCCTCCCGCCAGATGGGGGCAAGGAACTTGCGCCACCTGTACGGGCGGCGGCCGCCGCGGGGATCCGGCCAGGGGGCGCGCGCGAAGAGGACCTGGGGGTACCTCCACTGCAGGGCCCGGCCCACATTGGCCCCCTTGGTCCCGAACTCGGGGCCGCTCGGCACAACGACGGCGGTGATCCACACTGCCTTGTTCGCGGGCCAGTGACCGCAGTGCCACCGCCCGTTCCAGGCCCCCGCTAGGAGGTCCTAGAGTCGCAGGCTCCCGGGGAGCAGCCCCACGAGGGAGGCTAGGGCGCAGGCCGTGCGGTCCCAGCCCCACCGCTCGGGGCAGCTCGGGAACACGAAGGCGGCTGGGCGGTACCACCAGCGAACCACGGAGAGGCCGTGGTGCCTTTGCTGGTGTTCCGTGAGGGGCCGCCACCGCGTGCCCGCGCCCCCGCCCTCGGCCTGGTCCCCGTCCGCGACCTCTTGGTCCACGCGCCATGTGCAAAACAGTCGGGCTGCAGGTTGACAGGGGGCCAGGCCCGGCCGCTAGGGGCCGGGCGTCGGGGTGGGGGGGAGGGTGGCTCGCGTCCCCCGCCCCCCTCGCTCCCTGGGCAGGCAGCGCGCGTCGCCCGCCGGCCCTCCAGGTCCCTGTTGTCCCTCGTGGGGGGGGGGGGGGGCTGGGGGTGACAAGTGGGGGGGGGGGACCCGGCCACTGTCCCGGCCACGCCCGGTGCTAGGGGGAGCCGCAGTGCCGCAGCGGCTGCGCCCCCTCTTGTACTACCAACTCACCGGTCTAGTATGGGGCCCCGCGCCACTGCCCGGGCTGGCCCCCGCCCCCGGGGGGGACCTAGTCTCATCGCCTCGCCCCGGGGCGCCCTCGTGGGCTGTGGGTGTATAGACACCTTCCGGCCGGGGCCGGGGGTCCGTACACTGGGGCCACTCTAGAAGGGGGGCTGCCGGTGCCGGTACCGCCGGCGTTCCCACCGCCACCCGCGCCAGGCGTGTCCAGTAGGGCACCGGGGCGATCTGGCTCGATGCTGCCCCCGTTCTGGTGAGCCCACACGCTCTGGTCAGTTGCGGCGGTCGGGCCGCCCCTTGCGGGCAGGGGGCCTCTGTTCGCGTCACCGCCGCGCCGGTCTTCGAGGTCAGCAGGTCGGGGCAAGGGCCCCTCGGTGTCGGGAGCTGGTGCGCCCCCCGTCGTTGGCGTTCCCGTGACAGGCGGTGCTCGCCCCCGGGCCACCCCCCATGCCCCTACTCTCCCCAGGGGGGGGGGGGGTTGGGGGGTGGGGGAGTCCGCCGGCCGCCACGCCGGTCGCACCCGGTGGGAGGGAGTCCTTTCCAAAGGCTGCCACGTGGAGCCGACGCACGTGGGCATCCGCCAGGACCGCCCGGTCCAGAACGCATACCACGCGGACGGTGGCTGGCACGGGGTCTAGCGGCGCCGAGTCCACGTCCGGGAGCTCCGCCGATTCCCGGTCGTCACCCTCCGGCAGGCGCTCCCAGACGAGCTGCAAGATTAGCCCCGGTGGCGCGGGGTCCACCAGCGCCGGGCCCGCCGTCTCCCAGGGCTGGCGCTCAGTGCGCACCACGCCCTGCAGGGCCGCGCCCGGCACCGGCAGGCTTACCCTCGTCCGGCGAAGGGTCTGCAGCAGGACTGCCACCGTGGGGGCTGCCCTGGACGTGCACCAGGGCGGTGACCCGCTGGACGGCGTCATGGGCCGCAAGGGCGGCCGCAGCCGCGAGGTGGACATCGTGGACCGTGCAGCTTACCAGCGCCACGCACGGCACGGCCCCCTCTTGGGAGGGCTGCTTCCACTCCGCCAGGTGCCGACCCGGCGTGATCTGGGCGATGCCCCATTCCCGGATCTTGTCCCGGGACTCGCCCTGGTAGAGCCGGAGCGGCTGCACCGCCGTCGTCGAGGGGAGCAGGGCCCATAGGGCCGCCGCCGTGGGCTGCACCGGAGGGAGCTGCCGCCGAGGTGCGGGCGGCGGCCACCACCGCCTGCACCGCGCCCGGTCGGGAGCTCCGCGCCGCGGACCACGTCGCCGAGGCGTAGGTCGAGCGACCCGGGCCAGCCTGCTAGGGGGGCGGGTGAGCGGATCCCTCCGCGACAGCGCCGATGCCCCAGAGCGCGATATTGCTCCGGGCCGTCTAGATGTCCTCCCGCGCCCAGTAGGGCTGCGAGGAGGCGAAGTGGTGGGCAGGCATGTGCCCTGACCGGCAAAGGCGCCCGTCGCGGTGCTCCAGGCTCCGGTAGCCCGAGCCGGTGCATGTCCACACGCATGGGGACGGGGAGGGGGATGGGGGCGCTGCCCCCGGTGCCTCCTGGGCGCCCTTGGCGCGCCAGCTGTGGCTGGAGCCCGCTAGCTGCCAGCCGGCGGGCGTCCTGGACGGTGCGGGTGCCGTCTTGCCGCTCGCTGTTGCCGCGGGGGGGGGATTGTCGATGCGGCCTTCCGTTTCGTCATCGTGGTCGTGGGCACGGCTTGGGCCGCGGTGGCTGTGCCGGTCTGCGCGGAGGCCGCGGGGGCTGGTTCGCCTCGTGACTCCGCCAGCTCGCGGTGGAGGGTGTTGATTACGCCCTCAAGGGACGTGATTCGGCGCTCGAGCGAGGCGATCGTAGCCTGCTCTGCACCTTGGGGGGCAGGGGGCGGCCTGGCAGGTCTGCTGCCCCCCCTTACCCCCCTTGGAGCGGGAGCGGCTGCGCGTCGCCGCCCCCTCGTCGATAGCCGCGAGCGGCGCGCCCGCGAGAAAGGGTGCTAGCGCCGCACCGAGGTCCGTGAGGACCTCGGGGCGCTGTACGAGGGCGGCCCGCTGGGTGGCCGCCCCCGCTTGGTCGCCCATCGTGCGCAGGGCGCGAGGGCGAGAGAAGGGGGAGACGCAAGAGCGTCAAGACAGAAAACAAGAACATTGCGGACTGGCTAGGCAGCCTCACCTCGTGCAGGTTGACAATAAGAGGCCTCAAAAACATGTAAATACGGCCTCAAGCATGCTTTACATAGCTTGCATAGTTCTTTTAAGTGATCACAAGATCATAAAAACAAGTTTCGAAAACTTTGATTTTTAAGATGCCCAAGTTGAAAAAGTGCACAAGCAGGTTGTGTACCCATCCCTTGGGAGACCCCCCCCTCCCCCCGTGCGCCCAATACCCCAAATAGGGTAAAAAACACGTAAATACGGCCCAAAACATGCTTTACATAGCTTGGACGGTCATATTTTGTGGTGACAATGTCATAAAAACAGGTTTCGAAAACTTCGATTTTTGAGCGGCCCGGGGTGAAAAACTGCATAAGCCAGTTGTGTACCAATCCCTTGCCCCCCCCCCCCCCCGTGCGCCCAATTCCCAAACAGGGTGAAACAACGAAACGGGGGCTTAAAGAATGCTCTACATAGCTTGCATGGTCATTTTAGATGATCATGGTATCGAAAAAATAAGTTTCGAAACGTTCGATTTGTGAGCTGCCCAGGGTGAAAGACTGTATGAGCACGTTGTGTACCAATCCCTTGGAAAACCACTCCCTATGGACTTGATACCCAAAGAGGGTGAAAAACATGTAAATACGGACTAAAGCATGCTTTAAATAGCTTGGATATTTATTTCAGGTGATCACAATATCATAAAAACAAGTTTCGAAACATTCGATTTTTCAGCTGCACAGGGTGAAAAACTGCAGAAGCAGGTTGCGTACCCATCCCTTGGGAGACACCCCCCCCCCCGTGCGCCAATACTCAAATAGGGTAAAGTAACACGTAAATACGGCCTAAAACATGCTTTACATAGCTTGGATGGTCATATTGTGTGGTGACAACGTCATAAAAACAAGTTTCGAAAACTTCCATTTTTGAGCGGCCCACGGTGAAAAACTGCATACGCAGGTTGTCTACCAATCCCTTGGGAGACCCCCCCCCCCCTGCGCCCACTTCCCAAATAGGGTGAGAAAACATGATTGGGGCCTAAAGAATGATTTACATAGCTTGGATGGTCATTTTAGATTCATGGTATCAAAAAAATAAGTTTCGAAAAGTTCAATTTTTGAGCTGCCAAGGGTGAAAAAATGGATGAGTGCATTGTGTACCAATCCCTTGGAAAAGCCCTCCCCCTCGACCTAATACCCAAATAGGCGGAAAAGCATGTAAATACAGCCTAAAGCATGCTTTAGCTTGGATAGTTATTTTAGGTGATCACAATATCATAAAAATAAGTTTCTAAAACTTTGATTTTTGAGCAGCCCAAGGTGAAAAACTGCACAAGAAGGTTGTGTACCCATCCCTTGGGAGACACCCCCCCACCCCCGTGCGCCCAGTACCCAAGTAGGGTGAAAAAAATGTAAATACGGCCTAAAACATGCTTTACACAGCTTGGATGGTCATATTGTGTGGTGACAACGTCATAAAAACAAGTTTCGAAAACTTCGATTTTTGAGCGGCCCACGGTGAAAAACTGCATACGCAGGTTGTGTACCCATCCCTTGGGAGACCAGCCCCCCCCCCCCTGCGCCCACTTCCCAAATAGGGTGAGAAAACATGATTGGGGCCTAAAGAATGATTTACATAGCTTGGATGGTCATTTTAGATTCATGGTATCAAAAAAATAAGTTTCGAAAAGTTCAATTTTTGAGCTGCCAAGGGTGAAAAAATGGATGAGTGCATTGTGTACCAATCCCTTGGAAAAGCCCTCCCCCTCGACCTAATACCCAAATAGGCGGAAAAGCATGTAAATACAGCCTAAAGCATGCTTTAGCTTGGATAGTTATTTTAGGTGATCACAATATCATAAAAATAAGTTTCTAAAACTTTGATTTTTGAGCAGCCCAAGGTGAAAAACTGCACAAGAAGGTTGTGTACCCATCCCTTGGGAGACACCCCCCCACCCCCGTGCGCCCAGTACCCAAGTAGGGTGAAAAAAATGTAAATACGGCCTAAAACATGCTTTACACAGCTTGGATGGTCATATTGTATGGTCACAATGTCATAAAAACAAGTTTCGAAAACTTCGATTTTTGAGCGGCCCACGGTGAAAAACTGCATACGCAGGTTGTCTACCAATCCCTTGGGAGACCCCCCCCCCCTGCGCCCACTTCCCAAATAGGGTGAGAAAACATGATTGGGGCCTAAAGAATGATTTACATAGCTTGGATGGTCATTTTAGATTCATGGTATCAAAAAAATAAGTTTCGAAAAGTTCAATTTTTGAGCTGCCAAGGGTGAAAAAATGGATGAGTGCATTGTGTACCAATCCCTTGGAAAAGCCCTCCCCCTCGACCTAATACCCAAATAGGCGGAAAAGCATGTAAATACAGCCTAAAGCATGCTTTAGCTTGGATAGTTATTTTAGGTGATCACAATATCATAAAAATAAGTTTCTAAAACTTTGATTTTTGAGCAGCCCAAGGTGAAAAACTGCACAAGAAGGTTGTGTACCCATCCCTTGGGAGACACCCCCCCACCCCCGTGCGCCCAGTACCCAAGTAGGGTGAAAAAAATGTAAATACGGCCTAAAACATGCTTTACACAGCTTGGATGGTCATATTGTATGGTCACAATGTCATAAAAACAAGTTTCGAAAACTTCGATTTTTGAGCGGCGCAGGGTGAAAAATTGCATGCGCAGGTTGTGTACCCATCCCTTGGGAGACCAGCCGCCCCCCCCCATGCGCCCAATAACAAAATTTGGTGAAAAAACGTAACTGGGGCCTAAAGAATGCTGTACATAGCTTGGATGGTCATTTTAGATGAACATGGTATCAAAAAAATAAGTTTCGAAAAGTTCGATTTTTGAGCGGCCCAGGGTGAAAAATTTCATGAGCACGTCATGTACCAATCCTTTGGAAAACCCCTCCCCCGTGAGCTAATACCTAAAAAGGGTGAAAAACATGTAAATATGGCATAAAGCACGCTTTACATAGCTTGGATAGTTATTTTAGGTGGTCACAATATCATCAAAACAAGTTTGGAAAACTTCGATTTTTTAGATGCCCGGGGCGAAAAATTGCATACGCAGGTTGTGTACCCATCCCTTGGGAGACACCCCCCCCGTGCGCTCAATATCCAAATAGGGTGAAAAACACGTAAATACGGCCTAAAACTTGCTTTACATAGCTTGGATGGGCATATTGTGTGGTCACAACGTCATAGAGACAAGTTTCGAAAACTTCGATTTTTGAGCAGCCCAGGGTGAAAAACTGCACAAGAAGGTTGTTTACCCATCCCTTGGGAGACACCCCCCCCGTGCGCCCAGTACCCAAGTAGGGTCAAAAAAATGTAAATACGGCCTAAAACATGCTTTACACAGCTTGGATGGTCATATTGTATGGTCACAATGTCATAAAAACAAGTTTGGAAAACTTCGATTTTCGAGCGGCGCAGGGTGAAAAATTGCATACGCAGGTTGTGTACCCATCCCTTGGGAGACCAGCTCCCCCCCCCCATGCGCCCAATAACAAAATTTGGTGAAAAAGCGTAACTCGGGCCTAAAGAATGCTGTACATAGCTTGGATGGTCATTTTAGATGAAGGTGTTGTCAAAAAAATAAATTTCGAAAAGTTCGATTTTTGAGCGGCCCAGGGTGAAAAACTTCATGAGCACGTTATGTACCAATCCTTTGGAAAACCCCTCCCCCGTGAGCTAATACCTAAATAGGGTGAAAAACATGTAAATACGGCATAAACCATGCTTTACATAGCTGGGATAGTTATTTTAGGTGGTCACAATATCATCAAAACAACTTTCGAAAACTTCGATTTTTAAGATGCCCAGGGCGAAAAATTGCATACGCAGGTTGTGTACCCATCCCTTGGGAGACACCCCCCCCGTGCGCCCAATACCCAAATAGGATGAAAAACACGTAAATACGGCCTAAAACTTGCTTTACATAGCTTGGATGGTCATATTGTGTGGTGACAACGTCATAAAAACAAGTTTCGAAAACTTCGATTTTTGAGCGGCCCACGGTGAAAAACTGCATACGCAGGTTGTCTACCAATCCCTTGGGAGACACCCCCCCCCCCCCGTGCGCCCAGTACCCAAGTAGGGTGAAAAAAATGTAGCTGGGGGCTAAGGAATGCTTTACATAGCTTGCATGGTCATTTTAGATGATCATGGTATCAAAAAAAATAAGTTTCGAAACGTTCAATTTTTGAGCTGCCTAGGGTGAAAACTTGCATGAGCACGCTGTATACCAATCCCTTGGAAAACCCCTCCCCCTGTACCCTATTACCCAAATAGGGTGAAAAACATGTAAATACGGCCTAAAGCATGCTTTACATAGCTTGGATAGTTATGTTAGGTGATCACAATATCATAAAAACAAGTTTCGAAAACTATGATTTTTAAGCTGCCTAAGTTGAAAAACTGCAGAAGCAGGTTGTGTACCCATCCCTTGGGAGACACCCCCCCCCTGTGCGCCCAGTACCCAAGTAGGGATGAAAAAAATGTAGCTGGGGCCTAAGGAATGCTTTACATAGCTTGGATCGTCATTTTAGATGATCATGGTATCAAAAAAATAAGTTTCGAAACGTTCAATTTTCGAGCTCCACGGGGTGAAAAACTTCATGAGTGCGTTGTGTACGAATCCCTTGGAAAATCCCTCCCCTTGGACCCAATACCCAAATACCGTGAAAAACATGTGAATACGGCCCAAAGCATGCTTTACATAGCTTGGACAGTTACTTTAGGTGATCGCAAGATCATTAAAACAAGTTTCCAAACCTTCGATTTTTAAGCTACCCAGGGTGAAAAACAAGCAGGTTGTGTACCCATGCCTTGGGAGACAAGCCCCCCCCCCCCCCGTGCGCCCAATATCCGAATAGGGTGAAAAACAGGTAAATACGGCCGAAAACATGCTTTACATAGCTTGGATGGTCATATTGTGTGGTGACAATGTCATAAAAACAAGTTTCGAAAACTTCCATTTTTGAGCGGCCCAGGGTGAAAAACTGCATACGCACGCTGTGTACCAATCCCTTGGGAGACACCCCCCCCCCGTGCGCCCAGTACCCAACTAGGGTGAAAAAAATGTAGCTGGGGCCTAACGAATGCTTTACATAGCTTGGGTGGTCATTTTAGATGATCATGGTATCAAAAAAAAAAGGTTCGAAATATTCAATTTTCGAGCCGCCCAGGGTGAAAAATTGCATGAGCACGTTGTGTACCAATCCCTTGGAAAACCCCTCCCCCTGGACCTAATACCCAAATAGGGTGAAAAACATGTAAATACGGCCTAAAGCATGCTTTACATAGCTTGGATAGTTATTTTAGGTGATCACAATATCATAAAAACAAGTTTCGAAAACTATGATTTGTAAGCTGCCTAAGTTGAAAAACTGCAGAAGTAGGTTGTGTACCCATGCCTTGGGATACACCCCCCCCGTGCGCTCAATACCCAAATGGGGTGAAAAACACATGAATACGGCATTCGTCTTTTAGCTTCCGCTGGCCTATATACAGATGCAAAGGGGCGGGGAGGTTGGTCGAGTCGTGTTTAGGTGCCGGCGGCCTCCCCTACAAGCCCCCCGCCTGTGGGACGAGGTCTCTTCCGTGTTGGCCCTGCCGTGCTACTGCCGTGGCGGCGGTGAGGATAGGGATGGCGAAGGCGCCGAGGGCACGTCCGCCACTGGGTCAAAGGAGCTCTGCCCGGCGGCGCGGGCCGCGGCGTGAGGGGGGGGGGGGCGTCGTGCGAGGAGCATGTCCGCCACTGACCTGGTGGCCTTCGGCCGGGGCTGCCTTCGGCCCTTGGGTGGGGTCTGTCGCTGCGGCAATGCGCGGCTTCTCGTGGCCGCCGAGATGCGGCTAAAAACGTCAAGGAGCGACTTCGGGCGGCTCGGCCGCCGGCGGTGGGGGGGTGCTGCTCTTTTGGGGGCTTGGGGGTGCGTCCCGCGACGCGGGCAGCGCCCCCGCGGAATCGGTGGCGACGGAGGCGCCCGTGGACACCGGCCCGGGGCTGCTGTCCCTCCCTGCCGTAGGTGGGGGGGGGGGAGGGTCAATTTCCCCCCTGCCCGATCGCGGTGTCCCCTCATCTACTGAGGCCCCATGGTGAGCCAGGAGGTCACACACCTGGCCCTTCGTGGGCCCGAGGTTGTCAGCCCCAACGCCGAGGAGGGGCGGGTGCCTAGCGTTCTTGCAGGCACCGTGTACCGCCACGCCGTAGGGGGGCTTGAGTTCGGGAGGGCCTGGGAGGCCAGGCGGGCCCACCCCAGCCACAAGGACAGCGCGGCCGCTCCCGCGCGCCGGTCCTCAGCGACGAGCACTTGGTCTCGGCACGACCCGGGGTGGGGCTCTGGGGCAGCGTAGGCCCGCCGAGGGATTGGCATGTCCTTCGTTGCATGCCCGGCAGCGGCGTCTGATGCCTGAGCCCAGGCTTCTGCATCTGGGGCACGACGGCGCCCCATGCTCCAAGCAGAGCGCGCCATGTGTGCGACGGCCCGCCCACGGCGGGCGGCCGTGTTGCAGGGGTGCGAGCAGGACCCTTCTGGGCGGCGCCCCGGGGGCCTCCCGGGCTACGGGAGTAGAGGCCCCTCCCCCTTGAGGGGGCGTGGAAATCAGTCCATGAGGAAAGGGTCGCCCAGCGGCGGCCGCGAGCGGTCAGGCGCTTGCAGGCGCCGGACCCACGAATCCGGGCAGCACGTCGCCAGGCGCATAAGCTGCAGCATCACCTCATGGGGTGCTGCGCCGAACGGGCCGGCTGAGGTCCTGCACACACGCGGCCCCCTAGGGGGAGGAGTGAGCGGCAGCGCCCCAGCCGGGCCGTGCTGCCCCACACGGGGTCCAATTGGCACAGGCAGTGGCAATACATCGTGTGCAGGCCACATTGCAGCTGCATTAAGTTTCATGTGTCTTGCGACAACACCCATGCCTATGAGGTGGATGTGTACTTCTACACAGCGTGCCATGGCTGCATCCACTTTACCGGCCTGGCGCCGAATGTCTTGATGCGAAAGCCATCATGTGCTTATGGGCGATCCAACTGCCCCTCTGAGACCGTCTTGGTGTCGGACTTGTGCTTCGGACGGCATGGCCTAGTCGAAATTGTGCACCTGCGTTGGCCGGCCGTTCTGGACGTTGTCAAAACGCAACGAAATGGACGACCCCTTGATGGAGGCGTAGCAACGGCTCACGAAGGGGCAAATGGCACCTGTCGTGATCGATGCCCATCGGTCAGTTACAAAACCGCAAGGTTGGGCACAAGCCCTCTTGCCTAGTCCACTTCCTAACAAATCGTTGGTTTGAGGCGTCGCAAGTTCACTCCCAAGGCGGTCATCCGTCGAGCCCGGTGAACATGCTGCCGCCACATCTCACTGGCAGGCGATGGGTCCGACCAAGGGCCCTCCAAGTCTGCATCATGGCACGACAAGCGACTTGGGTCATCGCGGTCCGTGTTTTCATGTTGTGGCTTTCGGTCGCCAATGCCTTTGCGGCCTGCAACACTTTTTGTCTCTGGGACTTCGAAATGAGCAAGTGGGAGTGCCCATGGGATGTCGCTATTTTGCTGGGCCATAGTGGTGTACATTGACCATGTCACCACAAGTGGTACATACTCCTATGAAGTTCGCGGGGAGGCGGTTGTGTAGCCAACGCCGTAAGACAACAACGGTACACATGCGCAAGGCGTGCGATGTACATTTGCACATCAAGTGTTTTGGCCTGGGGCATCATATTCCTTTGTCTACGACGTAGATCACGAAATGGGCGCTTCTAGGGGTCGGGAAAAACACCCTTGTTTTTACAGCGCTTTTGGGAGTTTTTGAGGTAGCCCGACGCACTCGCGCATGAGTTTTTATGCGGTTCAGCCACTTTCAAGGAGAAAAGCACTTTGCATGTTGCCTCCCGCTTTGCTTCCACCGTTCTTAGCGTCGTATGGGGTTCGTTTGTTGGCCGCGTTTTCTACGTTCCGGTTTTGTGCTTCCGGTGGTGCTTGTGGAAGCGGTTCCCTCGTTTTCCGCGTTATCCGCGTTATCCGCGTTCCGGTTTTCTGCTTCTGGTCTTGCTTCTGGAAGCGTGTTCCGCGTTATCCGCGTTATCCGCATTCCGGTTTTCTGCTTCTGGTCTTGCTTCTGGAAGCCTTTTCCGCGTTCTCCGCGTTATTTGCGTTCCGCAGCGTTACGGAGTGTTATTGTCGTTGTGCGGGTTCTCCTAGCTTACGGGGATAACGTACGGAGCGGAGGCGGGAGCGGAGGCCCAAAAATGGCGCTTCTGTAGACAAAGGAATATGTGCGCCATGCAGGACGGGATCAATACGGTGCTGGTGAGCATTGGTGGGACGAGAACATCATTGAGTCCACGCCTCTGCCATCCGTGCCCATGGGGCCGGTGCCAGCCCTCGTGGTACCCTCACGTAGGCTGTATACCGAAATGTGAGGACAAGGCCCCACCAGCGCGCGAAATCCCCACCACCTACAACACAAGCACTCCGAGGGTTAGGTGCTGTGTGTTCTGCGCCTCCCGGGCCTCACGCAGAAGTTGCTCTGGAATGGCTCCACGAAAACTTCCCGCGGAGCCAAACATGACGGTCACCCGGGCCATCTGGGACGTTTGCCCAAGCTGCTACCATGTCTTACAAGTGGCTCGAGCAAAACAAGTCGATGTTGTAACCAAGAGACTGGTATATACTAATGTTTGTAGACTTCTGGTGTTGAAGGAGAGTTTCGGCAAAGTACATCCTTAGATGGGTACCCTTCTTGCCAATAATGTCCCTACTGTGATGACTTGGCGTACATCGGATGTCTGTGCAGTTGTTGCTTACATATTAGCCACAAACGGAACTCAAGGGTGGTCGCGGGTTTCTGTTTCTCCCTACATCATGGATACTAACATCCAATTTACTGTGAGGCACGGAATTCCATGTTGGGCCGTGCTGAACACCTTTTGGCCAAATTTTCCAATTTCATGACGGTGCACGAGCACAGTTGGCCTACTCGCATTACAATGCCACTTGTTCATGGTGCTGCGATATTTTTGCTATTTTTGATTTCCGAGAGGATGGGGTGGAGGAGCGTTGGCTCCGTGACTTATGTCCCACTACCATGCTCCCTTCTGCAGCTATGGTGTGGCCATGCACGGCTATTAATCTTTCATACGCCCTTGCCCTGTTGTCCGCTAACCATCCTGCCTTTGTCTTTCAGCTGCGGGGTAACATTGGTGACTTTGGAGCCCTATTTATTGTTGGTCCGAAAGGCTGGAGGAAAAAAGTCAACCAATGTGAACTAGTGGACCCGGATGTGGTCCCAGAAGGTGAGGATCGTGACGAAGACACCATGCAGTCACACGATGCCGACACACCCTTGAAAGAAAACCCAACCCAAAAATGTTGGGCAAGGAAAACAACCCTTGGTACGCGCTAGAACACCCAATTTTGTTCTACCCTAGAACTTGTAGTCCAGATGTTCTAGCCTAGACTAGATCAACACCAGAAAGATACAACGTCCACCAAGAAGTGCAATTCCTTTATCGTTCCGCCGTGCATGCTTTCCATTGCCCATAGTGCATTCTGCCATGGTCCCTTCTCTCACGCTTGAACACTTCGCATTTCTTGGCAATGAAACGCCCCTCCACTTCCCCCCTGGTTCCCTCCTCAACCAAGAAGGATACTTCCCTCTTGTCTAAGGCACTACGGAATTGCGGTGGGGCCTCTAGTCCCCAGGATGAGCGGGTGGGCCATTGCTTGGCGACGTGGGCGCTATGATGCCACCTAGCACGGCGGCAATTCAACAACGCCGTCCACTAACTGCACACCGCCACTTCCACCCAAACCATGGGTGAGGCATGCAACACCGACGGTGAGGCAAACACCACCTCCCTACTCCCCCCCACCGCCATGTGTGAACTTGTGCTCAACACGACCCTAGGTACAAGCTAGAAGATCCAATTTCGTTCTAGGCTAGAATTTCTGGTCTAGATGTCCCCGCCTAGAAAATATCAGGCTAGAACATGAATCGTTCTCGCCTCTCTCGCCTCTCCCTCTCGGTACAACACAAAAAACAAATAATCAACTTGCGTCGGTGGGGGGGGGGTGCATGACAAATACACTCATACGTACCAACATACTTCACATGCACACGCATATGTACACCTTCCCCTCCCTAGCACATACACAGTTTGGCATAGGCATACAAACACTACAACACACAACATACAATTTCGCGGGTGGGGAGGAGAAGGAAGACGGCACGCACAAACACCTTACCATCAGACCCTGAGGCTTGGGCTATCCCCCCCTCCCCCCTTCGATATTCTCGGGTTGCTGTTGCTTGTTGTATTGCGGTTGAGGTTAGCGAGGGTACCGTTCCTTTTTGCACAGGTGGTTTGCAAGAATGGAGAGTTTGCCCCACCGCTTGTTGTCCCCCTCTTCCCTATCTCATTCCCCTCTTCTGCACCTTGCTTTGCTTTCAGAAAGTGATGCATCCGGATTGTCACCAGTGTTCAAATAGTGGAATTCAGCTGTTGATGTGCCTCAAAGCAGACAAAGGCGTTAGTGCGGGACATGGATGTTCGAATGTGGCTTTTGATGTGCCCCCAAAGCATATTAAGGGGCTAGTTCGGGATATTGGGTAACCAGTATTTTTGTGATTTAAATTTGTTTGTTGGTTGTTGGGTGCATCTACACCCCCCGGTCTGTGCTGTGTTGTGCTGTTGCATGGTGTGACATGTTGTGTCTCTGGATTCGCATGTATGTGCGGCCATTGCAAGGGTGGGGGGGGGGGTTCTATGGTATTAATGTTCTTGTTGTAGCGGCGTTCTAGCAAAGCGTTCTAGCGACGTTCTAGCGACCGATCTGAACAAGAACATTAATACCATTGAACCCCCCCCCACCACCCTTGCAATGGCTGCACATACATGCACACCCACGGACGCAGCATCTCACACCATGCAACAGCACAACACACCACACACCGCGGGGTGTAGATGCACCCAACCAGCCATC
Source organism: Eutreptiella sp. 'Long Island Sound 2002' (assembly GCA_964036045.1). NCBI lineage: Eukaryota > Euglenozoa > Euglenophyceae > Eutreptiales > Eutreptiaceae > Eutreptiella > Eutreptiella sp. 'Long Island Sound 2002'. Next base: position 53,437,673 of record OZ038380.1, read on the forward strand.
CAACCAACCAGCAACCCAACAACCAACCAACAAACCAACCAAGCACCAACGAACAGACCCCCCAACTGACCAACAGTGAACCAAACAATCAACAAGCCCGCGGAAAACGAACCAACAAACCAACCAACCAACGAACCAAACCCACCACACGACACCAAACTAGACTACATGACACGACAACAGACCACAGTGCACCTCGTTAGACTCCAACACACTAAACCGTAAAACAGTACAGCACACCAAACCAGAGCACCCACCACATCATGCCCCACCACATCCCACCACACCACACCACATGACACCACCGTACACCTTACAAGACCACACGACACCACAACAGTTTCCACCATCGCATAGCACACATGCACCTTCGGAAATGATCATTGTCATTTTTTTTGCCGGATTTTTAATGCATAAGACAAACCACCTATGACAGATAAAAAAGAACACCCTCTCACACCCCTAACTGCCCCCCCCCCCCGTACCCCCAACAACATTCAAGCCACCCCCCCCCATAACAAACGTGCGAAGCAAGCAAAGAACCCCCACACACACCCATGGCTTGAAGGGAGGGCAGCCCCATGGTGCCTATGCCTATGTCAATGTGTGTGTGTGTGTGTGCGTGGGTGTGTGGGAGCACCCATTACTTTTAATGTGCCCACTGTGTTGGTTTCCATGTGTGTGTGTGTGTGTGTGTGTCCGTGTCATGGAACCCCTCCCACACACACATCGGTGTCCTTCGCTTGCCAAAATGTTTGAATGTTTTTCTTCTCTCTTCGTTCCAGGCCAAATGTTCTGGCGCCGTTCTAGGGAGCGGTGCTAGAACGTCGCTAGAACGTCGCTAGAACAAAAAGTTTTTCCTTTCCAGTCTCAGGTCAAAACGCCGAAATTGTGAAAAACAAGCCCGGGGCCCCCAAGTATGGATAGGGGCGTTCAAGTTGGATACCTCATGCCACCCACCAATGACCCCCACGGGTGGGTGTAACCCCCTCTTTTTACGTTCTAGCTATCTAGGCTAGAACGAAATTGGGTCTTCTAGTGTGTACCTAGGGGAGGGCCCCCAAGTCCTCCTGGAGGACCCTCTCGGAGCTGTACTGGCTCTGTAAGTTGGAGTACCATCGCACCGTCCCCGCTGGCCCCTACTCCTGTCCCATTTGCACCGAGCAGGACTTCCAAGGATTTTGGAAGGAGTTGGTCGCCTCCTTGGAATTGGATCCCCCCGTTGCCACGGTGTTGCCCAAGGCCGGCGGGATCTCATGGCCCTTCACCTCATGGGTCAAGTACATCCTCTCTTGGCCGGGCTTGGTGCGGTCAATCAACCGGTCCTTCTCAGTGACATTCTTCATCCGGGGTGATGCCTACCGTGTGGCTGGGGACAATTAAACCCAACTCACCACCTCCTTGACCAATTTCAACCGCTTGGCCCGTTGCCCCGCGGGCCCTTGGGTGTTGAGCATCGCCAATGGCGATGACAAGGCGATGATCACCCTTGGGACGTTGTGGAAGAGCAATTGGGAGGTACTCCTGTCACCTAGTTCTAGTTTTCTTCTAGTTAGCCTCGGACACCGCTCGCGTTGGAAGCTAGGCTACACTAGACTAGAACGAAATGAACCACCCCCAATGTTTCGTCGACACGGGGCTCGTCCAATGGAGGCCCCGCAAGGAGGAGGCAAAGGTGATGGTCAGGGGGGATCAACTGTGGACACGGAGGGTGATTGGGGTGTCCACATGCCCCGCAGTGGGCCCCATGTTCAACGAGGGGATATGGAACGCCCAAACGAAGATTTCGGAGGCTACTGCTATCCCGCGGACCATGGAGGGTGATGAGGCCCACTACACAACCTACCTCCTTGGGGCGCTCTCTTTGCAAGCCGCTGGTTGCAGTATGCATCCAATTTTGAAATTGCCACGTGCATGGGTCGTCTTTTGCATTTTGCACTTGACGATGGCCGTGGGTTGCTTGATGGGGGGGTTCGTCGACCGGGAGGCCGGGTGGATTACCCCTTCGCTCCGTTAAGAATTGCAAGCTGTCTTGTCGCAGAGGCGTGCAAGTTCACGCGTTTATGGGGCATCTTCCCCGAACGGGGAAGAAACGGCCAATTTTTTTGACGCTTGGCCCGTTATTGCTAGGTGCCTTGGCGTCAAGCCGAGCTCGGCCAAGTACAACGCCATCGCAAACCTTTGGGAGCTGCAGGCCTTCTATTGTACATATCGGGGCCCTAACCTGTTGAACAGTGCCGCAGCGGCTATAGATTTTTGCCGTCACTGCTGTGTTGCTACGGTATCATGGTATCTACTAAGCCTGGAGAATGATGCAGATGCCAAGTTGCAGAACGGTCGGCCATTTGGGTTGGGCATGTCCTGCGGTGACATTTCAAAAAGCATGAAACACTTTCTCAAATACAGTCATAACGAGCATAGCAATCGTGGGAGGGGCTTTCAGGTGGAGGGTGTCGATGAAGTGTCAAGGCGGCAATGTTCGGTCATCCACAGGAAGGCCTGTGTGCAAGCACGATATATGACATGGCTATTTTCATACTTCGACGTGTCATGGGTCGTGCACGGGGGGCCACGGTGGCAAGTTCCATGCTCGGGCAAGGATGCCATGGAGGTGAGGACTAGACAGGGCCACTTGCAGGCTTCCCTTGGACGGACTCTTCGGCATCATGTCCGCCGATCCACAGCACGAATTGATCCAACAGATCATGGAAGAGGTATTTTGGGGTGCGTTCTAGTGATGATCTAGGGAATCCTTCTAGTGTTGATATGGGCAGCATAATCGGTCGCTAGTACGCCGCTAGAACGCCGCTAGAACCGTTGCCTAGAACGTCCCCGGAACGCTGCTGCGCTTTTTGCTTAGCAACGCTAGACCGCTGAGTTGCTGGCCGACCTGGTCCGCCAACGCCAACCCTTGCCCGAGCCCAAGCCCAAGTCCTAGCCCAAGCCCGAGCCCCAACCCCAAGAACAACTTCCTCTTCCTCCATTGCCACCCCCTCACCCCCGCGCCGCCAAGAAATCGGCCAAGGCGGTCAAGCCGGAGGCGGGGTGGAGGAGGCTCAGGAGGGGGACAAGGACGACTTGGAGAACATGCCTTGTGAGCTGCAAAGGCTCTCTAGTTTGATTGGGGCGCAACAGGCGGTGAGGGCAAGGGCGGAGGCGAAGGTGGTGGCGTGGGAGGGAAAGGTGGAGCAATTGCGGGCCGGGGGGGGAGGGTAAGGGTGAGGGTCGGGCGGCCGCCACCTCGAGAAGGCGCGGCCCAAGGTGCGGGACAGGGAGGACAATGTGTGGCAGCTGGAGAGGAGCATTAGGCGGTTGGAGGAATGGGTTGCTCCGGGGACAAAGGCGAAGGAGGAGGTGGTTGATGATGTGGTGGAGGTGGAGGTGGACGAGATGATGGAGGAGAAGGTGAAGGAGGAGGTGGAGGAGAAGGTGGTGGAGGAGAAGGTGACGGCGGCGGGGGAGTGGCTGGGTGGTTTTATGGGCGGTCGGGCGGTGGGGGCCATCATGCACCTGGCATGGCACACCGCCATTCTGGCTGGACTCCACCCCCCAAACCTCAACCACCCCCTCTTGGTCCGCCTAGAGAGTCCGATCTCGACTCTCCGTTTTTTGATGCAACCTGTGCAACACAAAATTTTGGGACAGGGGAGGTGGGTGTGGGCGGATGAGGGGGGGATCCACCACGACAAACCCCTACGGGTGGTGGTGGTTGCAGAAGCCTAGTGGTGGCAACAAGAGTTGCCGGGAGGAAGAGGGGGCACGTGCCCCCCCCCCTTCCGCCAAGGAGGTGAAGATGTTTCAATTGGCCCAATTCAACGTCTTCATCAACAGTGGGGGTGCCGGGCATTTGCGGTTCATCCCCATGTGTTGGCAAGCGATGGGACTAGGGGGTATGGTGTGTATTGGGAGGACGCGGGACTGGTCCCCGACGTGGTCGGAGATCATAGGGGTTCTGGCCTTCCACCGGTCGGCCACGAACTGGGGCGCGTGTGCCGGATGGGTGCACGGCATCGCCTTCCGCCGCAAGTCCAAGCCCAAGACCCCACAACCGGGTGTGCCACGCAGGCGCACCCTCTCAACCCCCACGACACCTTCACCAAGGCCCTGGGGGCAATCTCCCCGACCCTCGACATGGAAGTCCAGGTATGCTAAGTCTCTTCTACCGTTGATCTAGGGAAACCTTCTATCGTGGATGTAGCCTAACTGCCGCTGCCGTCGCTAGAGCGTCGCTAGAACATTGTTAGAATAGTTGCCTAGAACGTAGCTAGAACACAGCTGCCTTTTGTTTTTCTTCTTAGGTTGTCACCGTGTAGTCGTGTGGAGCCGACCCCCGCGGGGTGCACTTGGAGTGGCGCGATTTTTTTCGGGGGGGGGGGCACACCTCTTAGGGGTCACCGAGTTGTGCCCGATGTCGGGGAATGACCCCAACTTGGCCCTCTCGTTGCTGTACAGGTTGGGTATGTGGGAGGCGGGAAGGAGGGAGGGGGGCATGGGCCCACATCGCAGGGGTTGGGTTAGGGTGGGGGAGGATTCAGGAGAGAGCAGCACCAGCAGGCGGAGGAGTAGCAGCACCATGAGCAGCAGCACCAATAGCGGGGCGAGGACACCGCCTCCAAGGCCGCCAAGCCCCTCCTAAGGCCCCCAAGAAACCCAAGAAGCCCTGCCACTTTGAAAGTAGGGAGGAAGGAGCCCCCCCCCTCCCGCACCCCACCCCAATCCCAAGGCCAAGGCCAAGGCCACGGCCAAGCCACCCCCCCCCCCGAATCCCAGGTCCCCCTTTGGGGAACAGGCGCCGGGACCCCTATGGGAATGTGCCGGGTGTGGGGGACACCCGCTGTGTCCCTTGGGCGGAATGGGGCAATGGGGGGACCGTCAGCCAAGTGACGGTGTTGCGGGATTGGGATGAGGAGCTGGACGCGGTTTGGTGGGTGGTGTCACAGGGAACCACCGGGGGGGGGGGGGGGCAAGAAGGGGAAGAAGAGGAAGCAGGGGACCTCCTCTTCCGCACACGGAACGAGGTAGAGGCCCACCTCCGGGAGGCCTTGGAGCAGGGGGACGACGGGGGCGATGGGGATGACGGGGATGACGAGGGGGGCCAAGGTGGCAACGAGGGGGAGGGGGGTGACAAGGGGGGTGAGGAGGGGGGTGAGAAGGGGGGTGAGAAGGAAGGGCACACGGCTGACGACCAAGGGGGTGCCGGGAGCAAGCATGCGCCCCGGCAACACCCCACCACGCAGGAGGGGTAGCCTGCGTGCACCCCATAGGTCACTTAGAAGGTCAGTTGGCGCGCCGTCGCGGGCTCACTTGGTGGTGGGTTAGCCCGATGAGCCCGGGTAGCGCAATTAGCCCCCCTTCCCTCCAGGGCCCCTTTCGCGAGTCGCGACGGGGTGGGGGCCTAACCGGGCTAATCGGGGGCTGGGGAGGGGGTGATCTTGGCGCTCCGTGAGTCTAGTCGCATATTGCGAACCTGTGATTGGGCACATTTGTTCATGGTAGCCGGGGCAGCTTCTCTTTCAGGACTGGGGGAGGATTTATATGTATTGTTCTAGCGACGTTCTAGCGAAGCGTTCTAGCGGCGATATAGCGAGATTCTAGCGGCTCTTGCTAGCACGTCGCTAGAAGACCGTTTGAACGAAAAAGTTTTTCGGTGAAACAGTGAAATTGTGAAAAAAACCATGGGCCCCGAGTATGGATAGGGCAGTCCAAGTTACAATCCGCAAAGTAGTCACCACATACCCCATGGGGGGGGCGGGCGTTACCACCACTTTTTGTTGTTCTCGCCTTCTAGCGCCATCTCGGCTGGAATGAGATTGGGTCTTCTAGCATGTACCACGGGAAGAGATGAATCTGAAAAAGGTGACAAGGGCACACATGTTAGCTCCAAAGGCGACCCCTTCAAAGGTTTGCACGAACATCATGGAGTACCGAAGGGGTTTAGAAGTTAGTATGGTTCTTTTGTTGCATTGGTAACAATAGTTTTCCCTTTAGGCTTCTTCACTTGATCACTGCAGCGGTAGATGACACTACACCACGCAAATGAACGCATGTGCATGTATTCATGACGGGTCACCCAATTGTTGCCTTCGCTGCGACTTCATATGCACAGTGCACGTGTTGATAACAAGGATGACATTTCACTTTCACATACCGTTTTTATGCTGTTTACTTTTCCTCTGTCGTGTTGTGCATTTATGCATATGCCACCCATGGTGTCTAGGGCAAGAATGGATGCACTTGAGCGGCGGCGGAGTGCTTTTTTTGAATGTTCTTTCCACGTTACATGGAAAGCACACTTTGTAGAGTGCTTGTATTTTTTTTTCGTTTTTTCGGCTTCGTGCTAGGATTTTTTTTACTCTTTTTCCACGTTGGCGCTTGTAGCTGTCGCAGATCGAGCCAGATAACATCACAATATGGTGCTTTCAATGGTACCCAAATCTGCAGTATAGTTACGATGGGCATTTCAACCAAGAGGCTACTTTTCTAGGCATACTGTATACTTGTGATTTTCAACCCAAACACACAAATTTGCGGACTTGTTGACGAAACACACGTCATTTCTTCGTTCATGAGTACAAAATTGTTCTATTGTCAATTTTTTAGCCCCAACGTTCATGGTTTTCAACACACACAGAGTCTTAGGTAGCACATTGTGCAGTTACCAAGCAGATAAAAAGGGTGCGAAATTCACGATGCCGCAATCACACCCTTTGTAGGTGGCTCCCTGTAAAAGTCTGTTAAGGGAAAATACATACATTACACATTAGGAGGTGAAAGTGGGCATTTCCCCAGTCTTTGTTGCCACATTGCCTGCAAGTGGTTTTGGGTCAGGGTTCGCGTTGGGGGCAATGTTACCTTGCTTACGAAGGGGAGCAACCATGTTCCCGCGAACGTCCACCGTGGTACGGTAGTATTACCACTTCATTCAAACACACTGTCAAAAAGTATCTTACAATATATCAAGTGTATTATGTTATAAGTAATAGCACGTATGTTGCTCTTACGCGGACAAAGTGTCCTGCATGGGGGTTTTTGAGGAAGACATTGCCTTTTCCTAGGGTTTTCCCATTTTACGGCAAAAGAACTCTTTAAAGAGCGCTTTCTTTTTTCGTTTTTTTTGCAAGCATCTGGTACCAATTTCCGTAATGTCCAAATGGTGTCCCCATCCCAGTTGTACACCGCATTGACGTGTTACACCTGCCCTATTTATAATGCCTCACAACACCGTGCTTTGCGAGCTTCGTTGCATCCCTGAACACACCCATGTGTGTTGAGGCCGCTTCCGCTTTTTGCACCGTTTGTTCCTTTGGCGCTACATGTCAGTGGTTTCCATGCAGGTCTCACATTCTTCTTTTGGGACATCGTGTCCAGTTTGCCAATACCCTTGCATTGTGTGCTTGCCTCTTTAACATCAATTTTATGGTAGGCTTTACGCAGTGTTTTGGTATTGCGGTATAATTTACAAATATGTAACTTTGCAATGCCTGCGGAGACCGGAGGATTTTTGAAATGAAACATCCCCTCAAAAGTGCATGTCAAAGTGCGCTAAGCCACACCATGAGGGAAGCCCCCCCGAGGAAACAATTTGGCTCCTACTACTTACTACATCATCTTCTTCCACTGTGCTCATCGGGTGTCCCATTGGGGGATAGGTGCGGGATAGTGCCTCGGCATGGGTCATAGATATTTCATCAAACGTTCTGGAGGTATATGTTCCTCAACCAATGTCGGTCTGCCCGTCACGTCTCAAGGTAGCCATTGTGTTGGAGGGTGCTCACGACGCGGCGGTAGGTATTGTTCTAGTTTCCTACTAGGATAGTATGCAGGGTATGCCTCAAGATAGAATATTTTTTTTTCTATGCGTGAAGTACCGCCTGCCATAGGTACAAAAAAAATTTGAATTGCCACTTAGTGGTTTCCAATGGTTTTTGCTGTATACAATGGTCCTGGCGAAGCACACCATATTCCTTTGGGTACCACGCGTAGAACGCATATCACGAAATTTTCTCCCGTTTTTGCTTTTATCATTGTTTTGTGCTTCCGGGGGGTTTTCGAGGGTGCCCGACGCGATGGAACTATCCGTTTAGCTCAATTCAACTATCCTTGAGGAGAGAAGCACAATTGCCTCCCGCCTCTGCCTCTGTCGTGGTGCTACGCATGCTGCGTGTGTTGCGCGTCCTGCGCGTTTCGGTCCGGTGCCCCTGAGTCTGCCTCTGGAAGTGTTCCTACGCGATCTACGCGTTCTGCAGGGGCTAATTGCTTAACACCTATCATCCATCACTTGCTTTTTGTTTTTTGGTGTTTTTTTGCCATGCTTGCACCCGTGTACTCTGCCACACACTGGCACTGGTTTCCAATGGAACTCAAAGGTGCGTAATCGAATGACAATTGCCTCCTGCCTATGCCTTTGCCTTGGTGCTACACTGCCCACGTGTGTTAGGTGTTTTGCGTGTTGTCATTTTTCGCTTCTGACGTTGCCTCTGGAGCCGTTGTACGCGTGCTACGTGCTCTGCAACATGTTTTTGCCACAGCATTGTTAGGCCGCTGTGCTTTTATGGTGCAGGAGCCATGCCTGCACCCTTATACCCCGCCACACATTCTCAATGGTTGCAGAAGGGTGGGAAGCTCGGTGAGCGGAAACATCCGGAGAAACTGAAGCACGACGCCTTCGTTGTCTTTCAAACTAAACAAGCCACGAGTATGTGTGTGTGTCCTCTTTTTCGTCTCGCTTCCCGCCTTGCACCGTTGTCCTCCTCACCCCCTCTTGTGTCGCAGCCGGGTGGCATGCCAGATGGGTCAATCGGAAGAAGAAAGGGGCCAAGGACCGGCAGGACAAAGAATTTTGGTTGACGAACCTCACAACGTATCAAGTGTACCACGTTCACGGGTTTGCGGTTAGTTATTTCTTGTGAGCACTATTTCGCGCTGCCTTTTGTCCTCCAACAATTACCCTTGCACCCTTTTACAGGTGAAGGCCCCGAAGGGCAAGCCACACGCGCCACATGTGGTGCAAGACGTTCGGAACAAGAAGGATGGCTTCCTGAAATACAAAAAGGTGGTCTGTGCCTTCCGCACGTTTTATTCGTTCCCTTTTTTGTTGCCTCTGGGGCTACCTTTGGTTGTGTGCTACGCGCTTTGCGCGTTCCGGGCGTTTTGCGTGTTTCGTATAGTTGCCTCCGGTGTTGCCTCCGGGGTTGCCTCCATGTGTCTTACATGTTCTGCATGTTCTACAGAATCCCCGCGACCGGCTGTGGACGTGGATCCAAGATGACGAGACCACGGAGAGTTTGGGAGAGGAGGAGTCGTCGGACGAAGAAGAGGAGGCAGCCGAGGAGGAGGAGGACAAGGAGGACAAAGAAGGCAGTGATGCTGGGAGTGCGATCAAGGAGGAGGACACCCGTCCCTGGCTCAATGCGCCCCCCGCAGAACCCACTTGGAGGCTGCCCGCATGGCCGCACAAGCACAACCAAAGGGACCCCTTGTCAAGGCGAAGTCAGAGGCAAAGCCAGAGCCGGAGGAGCTGTCCGAGAAGAAGAAAGAAAAGGCCAAGAGTCCACCCAAGAAGAATAGCAAGGGCAAGGGGAAAGTGGAGGAGAAGCCCAAGCATGTGCATTACGCAGTGGAAGGCGAACCGCACAGGAAGATGCCCACAGGTGCAACCCGAGGGGAGAAGTATCAAGGCGGGGCCGCCTACGGCAATTATGTGCAGGTCATGCAGCGCACCCTGGAGTCGGAATACGAAGTGTCACTCGGACGAGTATGCCAACACTACAAAGTGTGTTTGTCCGAGGAAACACAAGCCCGCCGCGAATTGGGCCTGGTGCTGCTTCTGGTGACCGACGTGCCGGCGTACAGTGTCCAGATGGTCCTCCGATGTGGCACAAAGAATGCAGAAAGCACGGCCGCTGCCAGAGAACTGTTTTAGGAGCGATACCGCAGCAGCTCAGCCCGCCAAGTCGCAACCGGGTTGATCAAGGGGGTGTCCGTGTGCACGAACTGTGTCGGGGCCCCGGACTGGCCTAGGGACTTTGGTGACCCCGCAGCTGCAGGCCTGCCATTGGCGAAATTGAAGGGGGAGCCCCTTTCGTCAAGATACCGACCACGGCGCAGCATGGACCAACTGAGTGCGTTCGGTGCGGAGGACATTGTTGACATGCACACTGACGCTTTGCAGGTGTACTGCATGTGTTGCGTGTTCCCTCTCTAACGCCTCCTGTCCAGTGTGCCGCTCGTTTTCCGCGTTTTGCGCGTGCTACGTGTTCCCGATGTGGCGCCTCTTCGTTGCCTCTGGGGGTGCCTTCCCGTGTTGCACGCGCTTTGCGTGGTCTGTACAGGAGAAACTATCGCACACGGTCCGCATGGCTGGCCTCATGGCCTACACCCTAACGGAGGACAGAGGTGTCGACGTGCCCGACACAGGGGCATGGGCACTCGTGAGGACGAAGGATGCAAAGAGGCAGCGGGTGTGCAGTCTTGTGCTGGGCGTTGTGGCACGGGTCTTTCCACTTTCCTCTGGAGTTGCCTTTCGTCTGCTTTGCGCGTCCTACGCGTTATACGCAGTCTGCACGTTCGATTCTGTTACTGCCCCTGGATTTGCCTTCCCATGTTCTAGCTATCTTGTGCGCTCTACATGTTCTGCACACAAGTTGGGAGGAGTGGCCGCAGCAGTATGGGTATCAGTATCAGCCGCGGTGCGAGTATGAGCCGCGGCACAAGTACCAGCCGATGAAGAAGGATCTGGAAACAATGCCTTCGACCTCCGGGAGCCTCCCGTATGGGTCCGACCCGTACAAGTACCGGCCCCCCGCGTACCCGCCGCCACCCACGTATCCTCCACCGCAACCCACGCTGCCGCCACCGCCATCGCCACTACTCCCACGAGCGCCACTACCGCGGGGACCTCGGCGGCAGCCACCACCACCACCACCGTCGGAGCCCGGGGAGCAGCAAGGCAGGGCGGACATGGGGCCGCATATGGGACCCCCGCACACGGAAGGTGCACAGGTGCGCGTTGCACATTAGTACTATGCGTTCCAGGGGATTTGCACGTAGCCTCCGGTTGTGCCTGTGGATGTAGGCCCCGTGTTCTCCGCGCTCTGCGCGTTCCACACGTGTTCGTCTTGTTGCCTCTCGGCTTGCCTTTGGAGGTGGGTTGCATGTGTCACGCCTTTTCGTGTTTTGCAGCACCCAATCAAAACGGAGCTGGAGGAGGAGTCAACCCCGCCAGTGGATCCACCGCAGGAGCCGAAGGCAGCCGAGAAAGAGAGCGCTCGGGCGGCGAAGAGCGATGCGGAGATGGGAGAGGAGCCCCCGGAGGAAGCCGCAGCGGCGGGAGAGGAGATGGAGAAGGAAGAGATAGTGCAGATTTAGTAAATTGGTCCGACCTAAGTTGGAGCAGCCCAGGCAGCATATTTTCAAACAAACATTTTTCGGATGGGGATGGGGTTGGGGATGCGCATGGGGATGAGTGGCCCGACCTTGATGAGGTACGCGGCAGACAAACCTCACAACCCCTCTTCTTTTCAAGGCCATTGCCGTTGGCCCAGCAAGCACACTCACAGCCAACCCCACAGTGGTGGCATCGGCAGGCAGCGCTTCCATTGGGGCACCGCTCAACACGGGTTTTTTCAACCCCTTTATTTATTGCTTTGTGAACACTTTTTCGACGTTCGGATGAATGGTGGCGGCTGCGACCGCTGCCTTGCGTGGACCATGCAGGGTGCACGGACACCGTTTCAAGAAAGCAACAATCGAATTGTTCGTGCTACCGCCCCCATTGACCCATCCCCACGGCCCTTTGCCTAGCCCATGTTCCCGCAACGTGTCCTGTGTGTGTTTCGTTTTGTACGCGCTCTACGTGTCCACTTCTGCTTCTGCCTCTGGAGGTCGTGTGACACGTTCTGCGTGTGCTGCGAGTTCCGCGCGTTCCGCCCATGCTGCCTCTGCTGTTGCCTTTGGAAGTGCTATTGGTGCGTTGCGTGTTCTACAGAGTCTCATTTCTCAACAATCTTATTTTGTGATGCCACCAAAATTGTAGCCACCGCTGTACGACCATAGGCTCCCACGGGAGGACTGTGCGGCTGATATCCAGTACGGTATCCGGCCAGGGGAGTCCTGGCTCATCGGCTATAGTGAGGTCGAGGTGTGGGACCATATCATGGCCCCGGTAAAGAATCTACAATACCAAGCCCTACGGGACCACGGAAGGCCAGACCTGCTACCTCTAGTACCTAGGTACAATGCATTTCTAATTCTATTGGGGATGGTGCGACCCATGCAGGTGGACGGGGTTTGGGACCGCAAGGGCCTATTATACAATCCCTATATGGCAAACATGCTGACGCGCCGCCAATATTACTTGGTGCAACGGTTGCTACTTACCGATGTGGTCTGGCTACTAGAAGACTGCAATGGCCAATGGGCGGGAGCGTGGTGCATGGGGGGTGGGGCCTGCGGCGATGAGTCGGTGGTGCCCCACAAGGGGATGCTAGCGGGCTCCTTGAAAATGTTTATTGCCCGGAAACCGCACGCAACCGGGATAAAGTTGTACTGCCTCGCGGACGCAACATGGGGGTATGTGGTGGACATGTACTTGTACACCGGTGCACGGGGCACGCTACGCCGCTACGGCACCGCGGCTGGAAACTTTGATGCCCAAAACATGATGAAGTTGTGGGCATCATTGCTACCCGAGGGGATGGTGCTATGTGCCGACTCCTTTTTCGGGTCCCACGGCCTCGCAAACGAATTGGCCGCCAACAAGCGGGCATTCCTCATGATGCCGAACCGGTCCACGTACGGCCTGACATGGGCCGGGGAGCAGGTGCAGGAGGGGCAGACGGCAGTGTGCACTGTTGCGGATCCAAAGTATAGTTTGTGCGTGTACAAGAATCGGAAGGTCGGGCACAAACCCACCCGCGTTGTGCCAATGTTGACGAATGTGTGGTTTGCCCGAAAGGGTCCACCTCACCGGCGAAGCGGGCGCGAAGTGCACCCCGTGGTGGCGGCGTACCGCACACTGTCGCGCGGTGTTGATGGTGTGAACCAGATGGCCCTGCAGATGAGGCAGGTTGGCCGCCAGATGACATGGGCCAACGCGGTGCGTGCGTCCGTGGTCTAGTACGCGGTTGTGGATGCGTTCGCAACTTGCCAGCAATTGAGACTTTGCAAGGAGACCACTAGTATGTGGGAGTGGCAATGGCAAGTGTTGCGGCGGCGGTACTTTGCCCACCCCCTCCGACAAGAGGTGCACGTGCCGGTGGCGACACAACGGCGGCGTGTGTGCCACTTTTGCAAGAGGGGAAGAACCGGTTATGAATGTACCGGTTGTGGAAAGGCGTTCCACGTGTTGTGCTTTGCACCGGGACATGGCTATGGAGTTGTGCAAGGCGCGCGGGACATGGAGGTGGACGAGGAGGACGAGGAGGTGTGGGAGGAGGACCATGAGGAGGACGAAGAGGACGGGGAGGACGAGGAGGACGAGGAGGACAAGGAGGACGAGGAGGACAAGGAGGGTGAGGAGGATGAGGAGGATGAGGAGGACGAGGCGGATGAGGAGGAGGAAGAGGATGAGGAGGATGAGGAGGATTAGGAAGATGAGGCGTGGTGGGGTGGAGTGGGCGGCTTGAACGAGACGGTCACGGAGGCTGAGCCTCTGGTATCCCTACCCATGGGACCAGTCAGAACCCTTGGGGACAACTGCGTAGGCTGGATACCCAACTGTGAGGACGCGGCCCCTCCTCGATGTGCGCCCGTGTGCAAACCGACGTGCTGCGCGTTCTGCGCGTTCCGGTATTTCAATTCGGCACGTGCCTCTAGAGGCACGTATTCGGCGTGCTACGCGTTCTGTGCGTGTCACTTGGTCTGTGCGTGTTGTGCGCGTTGTGCGCGCTCTACACGTTTTCAAAACCTTACGTGCAACACCGTTGGCCACAAAAGCGCGCCTCCGGCCTGAAACGTACAGATGGTGGACAAAGGAATATCTTCTTCTAGGTTGCAATTTGCCCAACATTGCCCCCATCTTTGTTATGTGCCATCCCATTCATTTCATAGCCCCATGGACCCATGTCTGTTGTTGCTACAGTGATCATGGGAGTTGAGGCCTACCGCCAGTAGCACCACCGGTAGTACCATGAATAGCCGCAGTAGCTCGTTCACCCATGTCAGTATCTCCAGTTGCTGATTTGCTGCCACCAATTTTGCTTCAATGAAGCATCTAGTTGCACCTAGTTGCCCCTTCTTTGCATGCTCGTCAAACTTCGCCACTCCGCTACATTGATTTGCTCATTTAGCCGGGCTAATTTGATGCCTCATATTTCACGGTGCAGTTCTGTTCACGGGTGTTGAAATTGCAGTGTTACCTGGATGCTAATGATCACCTCATGTTTTTCATGTTTGTCCATCAAATGCAATCACCTTTTAGACCTGTGGTGATGTGGAATTGGTCGTCAGGATGTATGCAGCGCATGCAATCATTGTTCTACGCCTGTTGAGTGTTGTGCTGCTTCATTTCCTATGGAGTTGCTTCCATTGAAAACGGAAGGAACGGTGCATCATAGGCAATTTGGCTTATGCTTTAGGTGGCAACAATCACTATTTTGAATGGGTTTCGAACAACAACCCTTCACATGGCACAAAGAATAAACACTCACCATGTGGCTACGCCAACAATTTTATGACCTTCCTTTTTTAGTTTTTGTAGTCAAAGGATTTGGCCCCACCCCACCCCACCCCATGGCAAGGAGGGGGGTGCTGTTGGGGGGGGGGGTATTGGGGTGGGGTGGGATGCCCCCCCAATCCCATGCCAAAATGAAATTGGAGCCGGGTCTGAAGTTGTCTCCCAATCGCCAGCAACGTGAACGGATTACGGAACTGCACCACCACCGATGTCCAGTCCCGTTTCTTGGCCATCCATCTCCGCTTCACGTCGCTTCGCACTGTCTGGGGGCCTAGTCTGCCGTGTCCGAGGTCCGTATGGAATGCCGGGCAGGCTTTATAATCCTTTGGCTATGGCTTCGGGGAGCCCAATTTGTCGTGCATGTCTCCGTCGAGGTTGAGCTGGTTCTAGGGGCTTTCGAGGGAGAGGAACGCAATGGAATGGTACGTTTTTTGTAATTTCATCAGCTTTGCGTGTAGAGGCACATTGCTGACCTTGGCTCCACTGTCATATGTGTTCTGCATGTGTTCCATGACCCCATACCAAGAGGTAACAACGTCCTGCGTGTTGCGCGCGTGTTGCGCGCTTCTTACGTATGGCTCCACAATTGTCCATGGCGCCAATTGTTTGTGAAGTTTGTTTTGAGTGTTCTACAGCACTTGTGCACGCTTTGCGCTGCATGTGTGAGCTATATCGGCTAGCAAATGTGTGAGTTCTGCCCTGAGCGAGACACCGCCGTGGCTTAGAGCTGCGTACCACTGTACGCACATCGAGGGCTTGCTTTGCGGATGGTGGTGTGGTGGGTCTGTTTTGTCCCCAGGGCCGAATTGCCTGTTCAGCACGTTCTCACTGCCCCGGAGCACCTACACAAGATATTTATTTAGTTCCTCAACAGACGTTGCCTTTGTACCCCACTCAGTACCAGTTACTCCACAACCACCTGACCAAGTGGGACCCCATGTCGTGTTGTGCGATCACGAAGGACCAAAATGAGGTGGTTTTTCAAGTGAAGCACCAGACATGCATGTTTGCAATGTTCAAGTTGTAGCCTCTCTTTGTGTCCCTTGCCGCGTAGTTCGCTCCGCATAGCGCTCTCTGCGTTCCACATGCTGCCTCTTTGTATGTCCCTAGTGCCTACACACCTTCTTTGCAGACGGGTACCATGCTGGGGGGCTCTCTAGCATGGAAGAAGTGTATGACAAGAAGACCAAGACAAATCACTGCGTGCTAACGCTGACGCAAGCCTAAAGCTACATGGTTCACACAACCAAGGAGAAAGGCCGCAAGATCGAGGGTACAAGATCACAGGTCCATTTTGGTTATTTCTCGGCATAGAGCGTTTGGGTACCATTGGTTGTTGTGCCTCCACGTTGTCCCCCGCGCTTCTCGGCAGAGCACAGTGTCCAGCAGCGTCGACAAAATCCGTGCCGGATCCTTTTTGCAGCTTTGCCCCCAATGAATTTGAAAAGGTACATGTTCTGCGTGTTCCAAACGTTTTGGATGTTGTCTTCGTCTCTGTACATGGAGCCTGTACGAACCGTCCAATGTGTTTTGCACGCTGCGCGCGTTGTCCCCGATACTTTCCCTGGGACCGTTGATCCCGTTTGACGCCTTCTTTGTGACCCGTGGAAAAAAAGCACAAGAAAGAGAAAAAGGAAAAGAAGAAGCAACGGACAGAAGACAAGAGAAAGGCCAAGGCGGAAGGAAGGAAGGAAGGCAAAAGGGAGGGGCGGAAAGAAGAAGCAAAGCTGAAGAACAAGAAGACAGAGGAAAGGACAGAAGAGGAGAAGAAGCACCCAAAGGGGAAGTCGGGGAGGATGGTGGTAGAGGACAATGCTCGCAAGGACGTGCTGAATATCAAAGGGGAGGCAGCGCGGATGACTGCTGTCCCCCGACCCGCCCCACGCTCTACACACCTAGAGGTGATGGATGATGTGCCGTCACCATGTGGAAGTGCAAGCGGCAACAGTTGCAAGAGTGGCAGTAGCAATAGCAGCACGAGTAGCAACAGTGGCAGCTCAAACAGCAGCAGTGAGAGACAGGAGAGTGCTCAGAAGCGCCCAGTGCATCACAAGCGGGCCTTGGAGGCGAAAAAGACAGAGGCGCCGGAGAAGAGGAAGGAGAAGGCGAAGTCCCATTTCCTAGTGGAGGCCCATGGCCGCCCGCCAAGCAAGCTCACTACTGGCCAAACAAGGCAGGAGAAGTTCACAAGATCGCCGCAGCATGTGCAATCTGTCGAAATCTTCAAGAGCTTCTTCAGCAAGGAGCTTGGCTACTCGCTGCGTACTTTCGTCCACCACTGCAAGAATTGCTACGGGCAGCTGAAGTCGGCAACTGCGCTGCTCCTGAAGGTATGCGTATGCACTATGTTGGGAGTGCTGTGCATGGAGGCTCTCCCTGTGTCCCCAGGGTCAATCGGTCGTGTTCCGCGCGAGGAATTCGCTGCGCACGTCGTCTCGGCATCTGTCCCAGGAGACTTTCGTGTAGTTCAGCGCGTATTTCGTGTCCTGCAGTGCGTCAGGATTCCGGGCTTGCCGCCACAATGCTGAGCTGCGCCGAGCCCCGGTCGATCCAAGCTGTGCTGTCCTATGGAACGAAGAACTGCAGTTGTCCCTAGCAACCCAGTGTAAAGGTAATATGGGTTAAATTAATTTTTCAAATTTGAATGCAATTAAAAATTAAACCAACGAATTTTAACTCTTCAAACGAGAATTTCCTGATTTTACACCGGTTTGCTTGGTTACGTACATGGGCATATTAGGATCCCCGAGGTGTTTCATGTCGTCCAAGGTTGGTTCATGGGTTTGTAGCGGGATTTCAATGCCTATGGGTCGGTTATTGAACCCATAGAGTCTTTCCTTGGGGGAACCTCCTACCCCACTCCACAGCCACTTTTCCCTTGTGTAGATCTTGTTATGCCTTTCTCTCGGGACACCCTTACCGAGCTTAGCATGACGCTAACGCGTTTGAGTTGGGCCAAGAGTTTGCGGGACCCTTTGGTCTCTCAACTCCTTGGTGAGTGGGTGGCTTCATCCCCGTTGGCCAAGGCTCGTTGGGCCGAGGCCACGGAGGTTGGCTACCCCACCCTCATTCGCAATAAGCAAAAGGAGGCGGTGAAGCAATACGCTTCTTTGCTCTTTCCCGCACCCCACCTTATTGGGCTACTTATGGAGCTCAATGTCACAAAGACGGGATGCTGCCACCTCTCCGCCTTCATGACCCGCCGCGGGCTTGACTATACGGCCACTACCGGCCATTTTAATATTTTTAAAATTTCCAACCAATATCCCCCCCCAAGCATGCAACCGCATACAATGGCGGTCAAACCCACAAGGTACCCCGTGGGGGTGGAAATTTTCCCAAGTGAGCCCCGGCATCCCCCGCCAAAAGCGACAACTTTCGTTTAATCTTATTAATTTTTGCCAAAAATTAATCCATATTACCTTTAAACTAGGTTCCTAGGGGTGTCACGAAGGCAATGGAGCATTTGTAGACGCTGTACCCAACTGCTGGGGCAGAGGGCGCCGCCAAGCGTATTCTTCACCACATTGCTGATTTCATCAGTGGATGTGCAGCGGCCGGGGACTTCGAGGCGGAGGACCCCAAGCCGAAACCCGCGGATATCCTGCCGGCAAGCCTTTTTGGACGTGACGCCTGGGGTGTACTCTGTAGTGGGAGCGCGCGTTGGGGGCCGAGGTCGAAAATGTCGGACGCCTCAGCCTTCCACGTCAAGGTTGTGTTCGACGTGGATCTGGATGAGTTGATCTAGAAATACAGCCGCACCGTCCGGGCAGCTGCGCTGTTGAGGCATATGCTCGAGGCCGACCAAGGGGTAACAGAGGAGCGGGGCAGAAGACGAGTCCGGTGCGGTAGTTGGAGTTCCAAGAATTTGAAGCGTGGAAGCGCCACAAGGTGTGGTGCTTTTTGCGCTACGCAAGTGATACACACTGTCCCTTCGACTGTCCCGTGCAGCCTCCTTGTTTGTTCCGCGCGGTCCAGACGTTCCTCGTGCTATCTCTCGTTTTGGCTCCGGGGACGAAAACCGTGTTCACCGCACGGCATATGTATTCTATGTTACAGGCTATGCCCCCGCGGCTACCGCCAGTGCCGCGATATCCTTCGCAGTACGCCGTGCCGTACCAACCGCGAGGAGGGGGCGCGGGATTACCCCATGAAGGCGCAGGTGGCTTTCGAGGACTGGTCTGGGAGCCCCAAATGGGACTGGGACCCAACGTCGCTGCCGCATCTACCGCTGCAACAGCAACCCCCCTCGCCACAGCCACACCACCAGGAAGCCCCCACCGCCGAAGGGTCAAGATCCGTTGATCAAAGAGGAGGAGCACGCCGCAGCCGGAGAAAAACCGAAGAAAATTGAATTCGCGGACCCTACTGGCGATCCAAGTCACAGGTACGTGCAGAACGTGTGTGGCGCGTTTCACGCGTTCCGCGCATCGTCTCTCTGCGTGTCGCCGGCGCCATCGTTTCGTGTGCAAAGCGTTCTGCAGTTCCGCGCGCTCCACCTCCGTATGTCCCTGGTGACTGCCTACATGTCCCGCGCGTTCCGCACAGGCGCCGAATGTGATTATGATGATGAAGGAGTCTGGGATGCGGACAAGGACAGCGCCAGTGACTTGGATATTTGCACGCAGTTCTCCGAAGGGGAAGGGGAGGGGTAGCCAGACCCAGCTGGGGCATGTGGACGGCAGTTGTCCCAGCCATTTTTTTGGAACGTGCACACCAACACTGCACCATCCCCTTCGGAGGATACGTTCACACAGTAGACGCCACTGTGGTGGCGGGGCTTACATGATTAATGGCAATGGAAGTCTGATATATGATATATCATGGCCCCTTCGGCCCCGCTTTTTTCGACAACGACTGTCACTGAGGCACCCGGACAGTCACCCCCAACTGTTTGTTGCGAAAAACATCGTGACCCGTTCTTCGTGCTGTGTGTGTTACGCATGTATTGCGTGTCCGGTGTCAGGGGAGGTCGTCGTGCCTGTTAAAACAGTCCCGGGCGTTGTCTATGTTTAGGGCTTCAGGGACATTTTTAGTGTTCCTAGCGTTTTGTATGCCGTACAGTTAACGTAGTCCAACTACAACGCACCCCCTCCCTGGTATGCACAGGTCAATAACATGCGGTCATTCGACAAGCTAAAATCTGGACCCCTTGCCGCGTGTGGACTGCGCCGCAAATCTCGAACATGGTGTTCGACAGGAAAGATCCAAACTATGGGCCTGTTCCCTAGATCAGATCTGGGAGTATATGCTGCGACCCTTATGTGGCATGCAACGTGCAATCCTACTAGAAACCAACGACCGACCCCTGCTCCCATGGGTAGAAACGTATGTTGTGCGCGGCGTGCACGCCGTCCCCACGGAGCGGAACTCTCTGTATCATAGGCTAGGCTGGCCCGTGCCATTGAGATCCTGTAGGACGCATTCGACACGCAGACCGTGTCTCTAGGCTCCGGTGGCAATGTTAGAGTCAGCACTGTACACACGTACAACATTTCCAATGTGTTGTACGTGTGCTACACCACTAGCACCTGCATCCCATTGTGCACGCACAATGATTTCCTTATCAGCTTGGGAATGGTACGTCGCATGCAGGTAGACCGGACGTGGGACAAGAGGCAGCTTGCATACAACAAGTACATGGCTTCACTACTTCTCCGGGAAATCTACTACCGTCTACAACGGTTATTACCGACCGATGTGACGGATATCATTGAGGACAGCAACGCGCCATGGAGTGCTGCATGGGAAATTGGTGGAGCGGTTTGTGGGGAAGAGACTGTCCTTTCCCACACTAGTGGCCGGCGCCTCGGGCTACGGCAATGCATTGCCCATAAGCCCCCCTCTTCGGGCATCAAATTATACGTCTTGCGGACAATGGGGGCGGGGCGGGCTACGTCGTTGACGTCTAGCCCTACACCAGGTGTTGCGGCAAGGGCCGCCGCTGTGGGTCATGTTGCGGCAAGTATGATCCCAAGGGTATCATGCGCCTATGGACGAAGATAATCCCTAACTGCACGGTCCCTTGTGCGGACAGGTTCTTCGGAACTTATGGGCATGCAGAGGAATTCGCGGCTCAACGACGGCCGTTTCTCATGCCCTCAAGTGTGGTAAGCGAGGTGCCGGCCTTACAAGGGCGGCCGCGCTTGCCGAGGAGGGCGACGTGGCACGGGCAATCGTGGCTGATAAGACCTATGAATTTGCCGTGTACAAGAACCCAAAGGTGGGGCACAAACCCCGACGCTTGGTCCCCTTCCTTACCAGTTGTTGGTTTGTGGAGGAGGCGCCCAAAGGCGGGAGAGGGAACCCTCTCCCTCCGGTCGTAGCACTTTACCGGGAGTTCTCCCGTGCCGTAGATGGTGCCAACCGAATGGTGTTGCAAATGCGCTAACTGGTGAGGCATATCACTTCGAGCCACGATGTGCGTGCCTTCATGGTGCGTAACACGGACGGGAATGCCTTTGCCACCGTCAAGGCATTGGATTGGTGGAGGAGAAGACCACCACGTGGGGATTCCAATGGGACATCCTCAAGCAGGTGTACTTTAGCGGTGCGGAGTTCAACAGCACAACACCAACCGTTGTGGTTCTTACGGTACATGCACCGAAGCGCTTTTCGAGCCGGTTCTTGTTCACACAGTGCCGCCGCGGGGGTACTCGTTGCGTGTGCGGAGCGTGCGAGAAGCACATGCACATCAAGTGCTTTGGAGTTGCCCATGACTTGTAGTTTGTCATGGGCGTGACAAGGCAGAACGCGACGGTCAAGGCGGCGGAGGCCTCGGCCATCCCAACCCATGGGACCAGTGCGAACCGTGGTGGAACAACCGCGTAGGCTAGATACCCAACTGTGAGGATGCGCCCCCCCCCCCCCCACCCAACACTGGTACTGTGTTACACAACACGTCGTGCGCGTCGTACGCGTTGCGCGCGTGATGCATATTTTGGTCAAGGGGTCCCCAGAGCCACACAAATTGTTCAGCGCCTTCCGGACGTTCTACGCGCGTAGACATTTTTCTTAAATCCATCCCCTCTCGTCACAAATGATCTCTCCGTAGACAAAGTAATATGGACTTGTTGTGTGCGACGATTGCAGCCCCAGTTCGTTTTGCGGATTTTCGATGTCTGGTGGTGAACCCTAATGCTGAACCAACCACAGCCAAAATGACCCTCCCAAAATGGGAAGCATCCGGAAACGGAAAACGAGCACCAAGTGAAGGTGGCGGGAAGGTGCGGGGCAGCCAAGATGCCTTGCAAGGGTTGCATAGCCCTATTCGAG
This sequence comes from Eutreptiella sp. 'Long Island Sound 2002', assembly GCA_964036045.1. Taxonomy (NCBI): domain Eukaryota; phylum Euglenozoa; class Euglenophyceae; order Eutreptiales; family Eutreptiaceae; genus Eutreptiella; species Eutreptiella sp. 'Long Island Sound 2002'. The sequence goes on from OZ038380.1 coordinate 53,459,622, forward strand.
GGCCCCCAGGGCTTTCTTGATTCAACAAGAGACGCAGGTAGAACTCCTATCTTGAAGATTGACTTTTCTTTGGTTTCACTAGAGATTTTCTTTTTCGTTGCATCAGTGTGTGGAAAGCGGACGTGTGTCTCCTACATCATGGTCCATTTTCATGTATTTGATGCCTCCCTGTTACGCCTATTTCTATTTGGCTACACATGCTAGTGTACCTTCTTGCATACATTTGGCCCGCGTACACTTCCCAAAATGATTGGCAGTTCTTAGCTGTGAATGCCAACATGTCAACTATTTTTTCGTTGTGTCCTCCTACGAATGTGTATCACATTTTTGTGAGATCTGTTTGCATCACATGCGGCCCGGGCGGCTAGGGGGGTTGTGTTTTTTGGTAAATTTTCAAGCTTTCCCAAAAAACTGCACTGCACAGCATGTTTTTGATTTGATACACTATTAAGGGGTGGTTTTGGGTGCTTGTTGTGTCCTTCCCGTCTCCTGTGGCACGTGCAAATTTACAGGTACTGTCCTTCACCACGGCGTTACTAGCACGAAACCATAGTCATTTCAAAGGTATGACAATTTGCATGTGTGTCTTCTTCTAGTATTTCTGTCCACTTCTGGGACGAAGTGGCCTGTTGTCACGCCAAATGTTGCGTACTTCGATGTTTCAAACAGCCACCGAAACACAAGAAATCAGGCTATTTCTTAGAAAACAACCGGGATGTTCTAGCACAAGACATCTTTAGCATTTTGTCCTCATCTTTCTACCCCTGTTTCCTTCACGTGTCCTATGCTTTGTATACACACCTAAGCGTACTTTGACCCCTCAAATGGTGGTATTGTCGACCCAACGCGGAGCGAGCCGCCTAAACACTAGCGTCCAACAGATGAAAGATCTGTGCATATATGCAACTAGCTCATCTCTCGTAGTACAGTGGGTCCGCCGACCCAAATGTTGAAGGACGCCTTGCCGTGTGCCATTCCTCATGGAGGAAGTTGAGTGACACATGCTAGACATCTGCAAGCTCACGCACACATCCGGGGCCCGGAGACAGATGTTACACAAGCCTCGGAAGGCCACGCCACCATGGGAAGTGGCCCTTATCCGGAGTTAGGCCTCCAGCGGAACGTTGGAAGAGGAGGAGGGGCGTCTCTAGTGGTAGCTACCGGCGCCGGAGATGCTCGCCGCGGGACTCGCATGATTGTTGAATGAGCCGTTGAGCCGCCATCTTCCGTACATCATGGAGGACACTCATATGCAGAAAGGGGAAACCATCCCTCAACCATTGGTGCCAAGGGCCTTCCATGGTTGGGTCTACGAGGTTTATGGACCATTAACCATTTCCCACGTACAACCCCAAAGTGCGAGCTAGTTGTACTGTCTCACAACGTCTGTCGCTGCGTGGAGCGGAACCTCGATTGTTTGGAGAGCAGTTCCCTAGCAACCTAAAGGTGTGCTTCAATACGGAACTGCACTTCCCGAAGCGTCTACTAGCCGTTCCCTGGATGTCATCCAGTTGAGTAACGTGGTGGGTGTGCGTACCTCGGGATAATTGTGGTTGTCGGAGGACGAATGTGGTCTTGGGGCAGACACACCCCCGTCAACTCTCTCAAGTGGGGCTAGGGCACATGGCTTGTGTGGCCACAAGCGACGTTGAGGCTTCCATCCTTGCGTTTGGGTTTGAGGCTTTTGCCCGGTTAGTGTGTTGCCTTCCGCCCACGACGCGGTGCCCGATAACAAAAATTACCTCTTGGTCTATGTCATCCATCTCCAACACCACCCAATACTCCAGGGTTTGGACGCGTACGTTACCACGATTCATTCGGCACAGACAAGGCGGGCACCATGCATGGCATGCTTTTGCCCATCATGTTTTGTGCCTCTTTCACCGCGACGGCGCGGTCGTCAGCTAGGTTGGGGCTCTTAAGAGGGTGTTACCCGTCTTTATGTGAGACCGCGAGGCATGACCAGAGGGGCTAAACTTCGCACCGGCCAAGGCGCGGAGAATTTTTGCCGGCGATGGTTCGGTTTTTGCCAACCTATCATGGTGTAGAGGTACTACGCAATCTTTGGGCTAGGGCTCAAGTTTTGCTAAGCCCCCGCCGTAGGGAATATGTTGTCTTTTAGGGGGGCGTCTAACGCCACTGCCGGTTGAGCAGGCGCGTTTCGTAGGGTGTGGCTGGTTAAGGTTATCCTTTGGGAGCATTTTTTTTACTAGATGCAGGCATGTCGCCGTTTGCTCCGCTGGTGAAACCTTCAACGTTGATCAACGGTGTCGGGTTTTTTTACCATATGCTCCGAGGGAACCCCCATATGAAGGGGGCCCTATGCTTGGACAGTGTGTCTCTCGTCTCATTCGACCACTTCGTGCTAGTACAAGAGGGGCTAGCTGCAGCTTAGGCGGGGGCACGGCCACTGGTTAAGGCTTGCACTTTCACAACTAAACCTTGCGGTGCATACCGCATACCACTGACCCGCTAGGAGTGGCCCTTAACTCACCCGTCGCCGTCTTGCGGCAAGGGCACCGGTAGAAGGTCTTGTCCGCCCATACTTCAAGTAGTGGACCAACCCCACTGTGCCCCCCATAAGCTTGGCAAGGTCCCCGGCTGGGTGGAAAAGGCACATCACAAGGTATTGCCTTGCACTTGGCGGCTGCCCCGGTCGTGCCAGTCTCGTAAAACCCGTTATGGCATACTATGGTAGCGAAGGCCTAGGCCAACGATTGGGAGGTGCGCGTTTCACATCGGCTTGTGGCCGTCTTACCCGAAGTTGCCCGTTTCTCTCGGCACAGCAAAAGGCAAAGCTTGTGCGTCTGTGCTGTTCGTGCTCTTGTGTGACGTTGCACTTTGTGCCCTAGCACTCGCAATAGACATGTCCAACGTCAGCCGGTGCGGTGCATCCTCTGCGGGTCCCTAGGACCCCAAGGGCCCCCAGGACACAAGAAGCCTGGAGTTTGAGGGAGAACTGATTGATGCTGACCCTGCCCATGCCCAATTCTGTGACCCTGGGGACATACAATCCTGTCTTCAACATGCCTTGGTGCGGGGGGGGGCTTGCTCCAAGACCTCATCCGCATGCAAACCCTCATCCCCTTCCCTGTCCCCATCCTTTGGCACCACCATGCCCCCTCCTCCCCCCATTCACCTTGACTTGTCCTACTTCTCCCTCCTCCTCTCTTCCCTCTCCTTGCGCCGCTTCTCCTTCTCACACCGCCGATCCCGCTTCTCCCTGCAGAGGCGCTCAAAGGAGCAGGGTGTGGACGATGCCCACCCCCTCCTCCTTCCGGGGGGGGACGGAGTGGTGATTAGAGCAACTCTTACTGCCAGTAGTGGTGCAGCAGCTATTGTTGTTCCTAGGGCTACTCTCCGAGGGGGTGCTACAGCCAGCTGCAACCGATCCTCGACGCTTTGGATGCGAGGGGAAAAAGAAATACAAAAATTAACCCAGGGGCAAAATCTGTGGTGTATTGATGCACGATTACTTTTTGGTTTAAAATTCTATTGCCTTCGGCAGTGCACCCGGAAGAGAGGCTTGCAGTCATCCAATCAGTCAGTTAGTCAGGCAAGCACTCGGTTAGAGATTCAGGTGGGCAAGCAAGTAGGGCGACATAAATACACAGAATGATAATGATAAATATAATAATGATGTTAGAAGGGGTGGGACATTTAATATCATGCCTTGGGGTATGCTACGCGAATGACCCCCCCAAAAGGGAGACATACGACGGCCGCGTCTACGCTTGATCTAACAACTTGTCTGCGAGGTGATGTGAATCTTAAATGACCGCCGGCATTACAATAAAAAGAAGAACGGCCACGCCCCCTTTAAAATTTAAACAAGAAAATTGTCACAAAGTACTCAACAAAGACAAGAAAAAAGCCACACAAGCAAGGCATACCACGTTGTTGGTCATCTTCTCCATTGTGGCCTCCATCATGGCACGCTCCATGGATAGACGAAGAAATGGGTTGGGGTGAATGCGCAAACGAGGTGCTTATGGGGCTATGAGTGGACATTAACGTCGCCATTGTACATGCCTGGGGTCATATGGGGAGTTCCGAGGGTTCTAAGACGGAGATGAAATTTCAAAAACCACCACTCCCGTTTTGGAAAACCACTTCCGCCTTCCTTTTTGGTGATGTTGCCCCCAGCATCCACCCCCCCCCCCCCCCACAGTCTGTGTGATCAATTTAGGCCCCTTTGAGGATGTCGTTGAAACTTCTAACAACATCTGCAAACACTGCCCCCAACCCCACCACCAACCTTGCTGCATTCGCCAACGCCGTGGTCACGTCCTCTGCAACGCGGAGGCGGCAATTGGACTTAGAGGCAACCTTGCAGCAATATCCATGATAGTTCCGCGCAAACACTCCCAGGTCAATGGGGGGGGTTCACCATACAAATGAAACAGCAGATCCCGCATGGCAACAAGGGTGTGCCACTGGGGGTGCTCTGAGGCATAGGCCAATGCTGGGCCCATCGCTTCCCTTGCAAGAACAGGGCCCTTGCCTCCTCCCAGTCGGGCGCGGCTGAGGCACCTAGCTTCACCCCCGTACGCGCCTGGTATAGCAAGCGTTGCTCGGCTTTGGGGTTCTTCTTGGGAAGTGCCTGCAGGCACGGCTCAACGAAAGCAACATGAAGGTCGCCGATGGCCATGCAACGATGGAGGATGGAGGCGGAAAAGCAAACACCGGTTGACCACCATGTGAGCTTGTGCTATGCACCCCCCATTGTCCAAGCCGCCACCTGTCATCCGTTACTTGCGACGGGCGGCGGTGTTGGTGTCCAAAGTCTAACGCACATTCAACCACAACCACGTCGCCACCGCCCGCCTTGTTCCACACTCCCATATTGCAAATGGAGTCCATTTGGGGCGACGTGGACACTCCGTTTCCACATAAACGGCTAATCCCCCCCAAGAAATAGCACATCCAGCACCCCACGGATCGCCCAACAGAAAAAGTTGCAATCATGTATGGACGGCTACACCTACGAAAAACATTTGCGCATTGATATGAGGGCAGAAATTTCTCGCTTAAATTTTAGAGTAAGTTACGTGTGTTTTAAATTAGAAACCACTTTCTTTTTTCAACGAAGGAAATTTGAACCAAAACAAGCCAAAATTGAATTCAACACAAAACGACCAAGAACCTCACAATTGTCAGCCCAAATAATGGTAGTAACCTGTTCTCTTCACTTTGCTGCTATCTAGTGGAAGGGTGTGTGTGTGGAGGCGCCTAGGGAATTCACGACATTAGTTGAGGGGCCCCATTGAAACCCTCTTTTGTGACGCGAACTTATACCTTTGGCACCGGCTTGCGAAAAGAATGTCAAGGAGTATGCTCATGGCCCGAAGAAGAAGTATTCCGTGTGTGGTGCAAGACGTGCCATAAACCTAGCATTGTCAAATTTAACACCCCTAGTAGCAAACAACATCTCACCCACCAAGTGATGTGCATGAAATCTTGGGGACTAAGGCCATCTAGCGTGCTCTGGTGCCGCTTGAGACCTTGGTCTTCATCCACTTTGATGCATGCATGCAACCCCACACCAACCGTGCTAAAAAACGGGACGAGACCATTGGAGCGTTTGCCGGCACGAAAAGGCACCACAAAGCATCCTTGTTGTGCCACACGAGACGGATGGGGTGAACATCGTTGCCGCACACAGCGACGTCCTTCACCGGCATCAAACGAGGTAGTGGCCGTCACATGAGGGGAAAAGTGAACTTTTCAAACGATTGTTTTACATTTTTTGGTTCAAATTTAGAAGGTGACTTTTGTCTTTCATGTCAGCGATCGAAATGTTAAAAATTCAAACAAAAGTTTGAAATGAAGGGTCCCAAAAATGAAACACATGCAAGCAGGCAAGCATACACACATACCTTTTGAAACCGCGGACAACCCTAGGCATGAAGAAACCCGATGGCCAACTACGGGTGGGGTCTCGAGCGGGTCGGCCGCGGCCGCAGCGGGTGTGGCTGCGGCAGCGGGTGTCGCCGTCCGAGTAACGGCGGCCAACCCTCTTGTTGTCCGAGAACGAGGCACCAGCAGCTCATCGGCGTTTTGGTCCCCGGGCCGTAGGGTAGACGGGGTGGTGGTAGCGTTTGTAGCACAGGCCACACTGGTGCAATTTGCAGTGATATCTCCGGCCGCCACTGTTGGCACTAGCAGAGCGCTACCTACGGCTTTGAGCAAACTAGGTAGCGGCCGGTGGCCCACGTCAACTCCCGTGGGTCCCACGGGAGCTTGAGGGCCCTTAATGCCCCCAAACTAGCCCTTTTCCCCACGGCACACATGGGACCCCGAGGCATTGATGGCCAGTGCCACGCCCCCGCTTAGGCGGGAGCTTTGTGGCATTCTCCCTTGCCACCCCACACTTCCTAATTAAGCACCGGAAAAGCGGGCATATGACCCACTGCAAACTGCTATGTCCTTTGCCGGGATCAAAGAAAATCGGGTGGTCTGGCCCACACACCTCCCCACGACTTGGGTAGACTAGGGGACAAAAGTCTCCTTTTGCCAAAAGGACGCGTCTTTCTATGGGACGTTCTGGAGCCACTCCGCGAGTTTTAAAACAAGGGTTTGCGTCGACATGGGGCGCTTTCAGGATCTGCTTGCCCAAGAACCCGTGCTTGGGTTCGGTGTCTTCCACGGCTACCAGGGTGCGGAGCAGCGACGCATGTGCTCCGAGTTGTGGGACCCGGCAAGGCCCTACAAGACTAACCAATGGGCACACCTAGCGGAGTCCGTGTGGTTAGGGTGTGAGGATGGGAGGATTTGGCGGGAGAAAGCAGGTGGGGAGGCAAATGGGGCCAAAGAGGAACGGAATTTGGGGACCTTCACCAGCCCCCCCCCCCCCCGGCTGTTTCAAGGCCAAGCTTCTTCCCCCCAAAGAATACTAAGGGTGGCAAAGCCCCTAGCAACAGCAAGAAGTTGGAATCCGAGCCGGACAATGTCTCCGACCAGCACTCACCCGGTCGTCTTGGGTGCCCCGCCAGCTGGTGTGCGGGTCACAATGAAATCTCCGGTATGCCCCCGCCCCCAGAGGGGTCTCGGGTTTTATGGGCTAGCACCCCCCTTTCGTGGAATTGGGTGGCCGTCGCACCTGGTAAGGTGCCCCTAGGCGTTGCACTTGTGAACCGGAGCCCGGGTTTGCGAGGGGGGGGGGAGATGGATGGATGGATGGATGGCGCGATCTTTCGGGGGGCACCTTCCTGGGACACAGGCTCTGAGGCTCTGCCTTCACTCGGCCACTGCCAGCTATGCTTTTTGATTTCGGATTTCTAGCGATTGACAAAACAAACGGGCCAAGCGGAGAAGCGTAGGAAAACGAGCACCGGGGCCGCGCACAGGCACACGACACGCTCCACCTTAGGCGGGCCAAGCACCAGCACACCACGCACGACCACCTGTGTAGGCCCGGCACCAGCACACCACCCCAAGAAGAAGGCCCCGGCCAAGAAAGAGAAGTGGGGGGGAGAAGAAGGAGGAGGGGTGGGGCTGAAAGAATGCGGGTGGAGAAGAAGGAGGAGGGAGGGGGAAGCCAACAATCCCCTTGTTGGCACCGTCACCCAAGCCCCATACAGGGGAGGGGTATAGGTGGGCACCCTCACCGGTGCCAACAGCCGAAAGAGCGGGTTTGTGTGGGTGAAATACCTAGAGCAACCCCAAGGTTTACGAGGTGAAGCGCCAGCTCCTCTTCCGCACGGCCCAAGCCGCGGACGCGCAAGATGCTCTCCCCCCCCAACGAAGCCCGATAACCCCCCGACGAACCCCCAAAAAGGCCCCCAACCCAACTAAACCACCCCCACCAACCCACCTAAAGCGCCCACTGCAACCCAAGGCATCCTTGCACTATGGGACCGCAAGGTGGGCTCCTGAGAGGTGTAAACCCTGACCAATGGCCCGAATGACCGAGGACAACAGCCGCGAAGGCTAATTGGTATGTGCTATGCGTTTTTTACCGTGCGTAGCGAGGTTTCGTTTTTGCAAAGAGGGTCCAAACGTTCTTGGCTTACTCTTCACCCTCGCCACGCCTTACCAGTTAGATTTTGCAAAATTTAAGGCAAAATCTAAACTCAAAATTTAAAGCCTAAAGCCATGTTAATATTTTTACAGATCAACACCGACGGACACCTCGTACCCACGGGGTGAAATGGTGGCCAAAAACACAAGGCACCCCATAGGGCTGGAAATTTTCTAGGGATGCCCTACTCGACGGCAAGCATCGGCAATTCGGGGTTAATCAATTATTTTTTGAGCAATATGGAAATTATTTGCTTTAACGTGGGTCTCCAGGGTGCTTCCGAAAAAGTGGGGCCAACAACCGGCCCTTGACCAACATTGTGTTGGTGTTCAAGGTGGTGTGCCTTGCAGTGAAGTCGGAGCACCTGCCCTACCCCCACCTCCACGTGTACCCTTCAATGGCGCATCTTGCTTTGTGTCTTAGCAAGTTGATGGCGGCCTTTTGCTATTAGTGGGTGTGCAAGCGTGGGGGCTGGCCCAGCTTGCTTATGTTTGCTATGTTTTTCAGTCATGTGGCCACGTGTTCCGTGGCTCTACTCACGGTGTGGTGGCATAAGACCTCAAGTTGTCCAAACACCACCGCAACCTCTTTCAGAAGATGGCCTTCCGTGCTGGTGGTACATCGAATGCGGACCACGTGGCGAGCGGCAACAAAGTAGGCTCTCGGCTGTTGTGCCCTTGCTCCTATACTGGAACTATATGACAAAAGTAGCTCCATTCCTCCACGTGTGGACACCCAGCGGCCTCCTCCAAGGAGTGGCTTGGGCCGTTCACACGTCTGGCGGTAACTTGCACCGCTACATTCTTGGAGCACGCGAAGTTGCTGGCCCTTGACGTTGCCAATGTCCACGTCTTTCGAACTTGCATAGAGGGCCCGCAGTTACGCTACGGGATACGGTTTGTATCAATGGAGGGCCGCGGCTGCCCGTGGTCCTAGCAACTAGCCATGTTTTCCCTTAGGGCCACCATACCCTACGGCGTTTGTGCGACAACTAGGACTTGGGCACAATGATGTCGGCGGTGCGTAGGGCCACCACCGTGGTGAGCTTGGCATCCATAGACGTGCATTCCTGCCATGTTCTAAGCCAAGGCAGCGCTAAGGGCAGTGTTTGACGCGAGCATGCCGCGGCCCCCGGTGCGAGTGTGGCAAGCAGTGGATGTAGCAACCATGCCATCTTTGCAGGCCGGGGCACATGGGGGGTACGTTCCCGCATAGCCGTTCAGGGGACCTGTGGTAGCGGGGTGCTTGGGCATCCCGCGTTTTGATCCACACATTGTGACCACTCTTGTGGTCAATACCGCTCAACATCCCAACCATGCGCAACCCCCAGCCGCGCACTGACGCCTCGGGGATAGTTGTGGGCCATATGGCGTTTTGGTCTATCCATGCCTCATGTGTTGGAGAGATGGCAAGCTCGGACTACCATGGAATCGATGATTTTAATATCGCCTGACACATTTAGTTCATGCTCCCCGGCTTTGGATAGTACTAGAAGATCATTGCATGCTGGTACTGGTGCGCTGCCGGATGTTGCTAATATAGCGATGCGGTGGGCCATAGCCAACATATCGAGGCACATGTCAACGCAACAGGCTACTTGCCTGATGTATAGCGACCTATTTTGCCACACGTGCTTCCTTAGCTCAGCACCAAGGATTCTCGTGGAGCAAATGATCCTCATAACATCAAAGCCATTGTACGCTTGCCCCGTGGCACGGAATATGTGCGCACGGCAGTACGAGGGGCGTCGGTTGCTCCGATGAACATTACCATAGCGGATGCAGCGGCTGAGCCCGCAGACCAATCTTCAACACTAGCCCGGTGTGCGCCGCTTTGTTCAGCCCTCCGGCCGATTCATGTTGATACCCGGGCCCACACGTCCCACATATGTCCTTAGGCTTCTTGGCTAGCATCGCCACCATACCCCAGTTGCTGTCCAAGTGGTGCAAAAAATTTCAACCGGTCTTGATACGGCATGGTGCACCGCGCATTTTGGCAGCCCTCGGTGGTATAGGTACACATGTTCTGTGTTTTCCAAGTTCCCGTACAGCTCAACATGCAATGCACCAACCCCACCGGCTGATAGGGGGTCACCCCCCTCTAACGTTCACACTCATGGTGGAGGCATGCGGCACCTGCAAGACCACAACGCCCCACTCAAGCACCTCCTGCCAGTGGTAGCGGGTGCAGACCATGTGCAATTGCATGGGGGGTTGCCGACGTACTGCCAAGCGGACCACCCGCTGCCGAGGGCGCCCGTGGACGAAACGTTCCATTGATATTTGCTTGCAAGGGGCAGCAGCGGGCCAAGTATCCACCGATGGTTGCCACATTTGCTGATCTCCCATGGTGCGACCGAGCACCCCCCCCCCCCCGCCTCTGATTTCATCAACCACCCATTCACTACCGCGTTTTAGCTGTCCAACACTTTTCACCCGGGGCATTGCAGGGCACCTGTATGTTGCACCCCCAGGCGTCCGGCGATACCCTGCACATGGCATGGCGGGTTGTGTTTGCGAATGCCGTTGTAAGAAAAGACACCTGCGGCTCGTGTAGGCCTTGTATGCGTCCACGAGGGGCCGGGATACCGGAGCCCCCCTTTTTGCCTACCCACCCTCTTGCCTTCATCTTTGAACAAGGTGCCCGGGAAGATTACCTCGTGAGAATAAGCTGCTGCAAGGCGTCACGGCCAGCCTCACAATTCTGCGACTGGCCGCTAGCACGCCGTTCTATTGCAGAGAAGACCCACAATTGCCCGTCAAGGCACCGGCAATGTAGCTCTTGCTATCGTGGCAGCATCAATGCCCCCGCTTAACGGAGCAGATCACATGGTTAGCCCTCCGCGTTTGGAGGATGATCCACGTGGAACTCCGCCTGGTACCATCCATGTAAATCGCCACAAGTATGGCCTACACCTGCCACGCGCCCGTTAGACGGTTCACTGCCACAAGACCACGCGTTCACGTCTTGCCCGGGAACCAAGGCCCATTACGTCCCAACATCACATCCTCCGCAACCTCCAACGTCTTGCTATCAGCCGTCTTTACTTCCTACCGTAGAGACCAATATTAAAACGAATATGGTTCATCGTAATTGCAAATATTAATACGTTAACAAAAAGCCTACCCTTTTTTCGGGCGGGTTATCGGGTTTTCCTCCAAAAGACCCGCCGCTACAGGGTGAATTACGGGTTTGGTTGTCATTTTCATGGGGTTGGGGTGGGGGTCCCACCGGTGTGTATGTGAAGAAAGATTGAAAGCATCCTTGATTTTAGTTTTTGATCGTTGTTGTGGATGAATTCTTGGTAAATTAAAATCTAACACGTTGCTGCTTTTAGTATTGACAAGGCAAAACTAAACTATTTTCAGCAAAGTTTGACACTGCCTAGACATGCAGAACGCCATAGGAAATATACCTTTTAAGTGTGTAGTTGTTTTCTCCATGGCCATCTTGGCCCAGGGGATTTTTGGACGGACCATCATGCCTCACGGGACCCGGGTCTAGATGTGGGATTAATGTGGTTATGGGGTTGATTGGGGTTGGGGTTAATCTTGGGATTGGTTGCTTGGGAGAATTTGTGGGTAATTTGCAGGCGGGCGTTTTGCCCTACCGGTCTTCTCCCCCGCTCCCGTCCCCCTACGTATCATGGCGACGGTGCTTCGGCCTCCTCGCACATGCACACGCACACACACACACACACAAATGCAAAAACATGTGTACACACAGACACAATCATATTGGGAACCCCACACACCCATCTCCTCCCACACACACCCGTCCTTCCTCCTCCTTGTTTCCACCCTTTGCCGTGGCAGTTAACGTGAGGGAGGGGATGCCTTTTTCTTTTTCCCATTTACTCATACCATACGCCTAATTCACTCGTTATTTGAGCCTCGGCAATTAAATAGATGTATGTACCTTCCTTCGTAATGCAAATCCCCCTATCCTGCCATGCGGTAATGCGGGGTGGGTGTGTGTGGTCTGTGCGAGTTTGGTGTGCGGGTGTCTGCCAAGAGCGCCGTTACCAAAGAGCAAAGGGTGGGATCTACCCACGGGTACAGCTAAACGGGACGGCAGAGTGTGTCGTGCGCGCGCTGCGTGCGAGTAGAAAGGGGCGGAGATCAAGAACAGGGAGACGTGGAGGAACCCCACGAAGCTATTGTAATTCGCCGAGGACCTCTCGCGGAGCCCCCTCCATCTCCGCCTGCTGCTGCAAGCGTAGCTTCTGCCACACCCACGCCATCGAGGTGTCCGGGCTCAGTCATGCCTTTAGCAACGTGGCGCGCGCCTTAACGCAGGCGTACGAGACCCTCATACACTCCTCGTTGACGTGGCACACCAACTCCGTCGCCAACGTGTGGTGCCTGGAGCAGTCAATGTGGGCCTGATTCATGGAGGCGGTATGGAATGCAGTTGACCGCTCCTCCAAGCTAACGGCTCCCAAACTTAGGCGCGCAAAGGCGCAATCCGGCGTGGCACATAACGGCGTGGCCATGCCGTGAGCCTCTCTCGGGCCGCCCGCCACTCATGGGGCTGGGCCAAGCAGACCCAGAAGTTGGGTGCCGTGTCCTGCCGTGCTCAACACAAAGTGCACATAGTGTCTAGCCCCTTGTCGGGGTAGGATGAATGCATCCCACGACAGTCATCGTTGGGACATTGTCCATGTGCTGCGCCGATGTCTCGTGATGCTGGTACCTGCCCAAACAATCTAGAAGGATAGCCCCCTCGTCGCGTGTAGTTGGCCCTCCAACGGGCCTCCTATCCGAAACATGCCGGAATGGAGGCCTGCTCCTGCAACCAGTCATGCAGTGCTGTGCAAGAGAGCTGGCATTGGTCCTAGTATGCCAGGGGGGGCAAGAAAGAGGAGTGCCGGCGTAGCAGTCTGGTCAGGTCCACCTTAGGCGAATCCTACGTCGTTGGATCCATCAGGACATTGAGCTCCTTGATCCAGTACGACGGCGTGGTAGGCACGGTGATCGCCGAGATGGGGACCACACAGCTGCCCCTCCCCCCTCCCCCCCGGACCGTGGCATAGAGATGGTGGCTGCCATGCTCACCGTGCCCCCCCCCCCTTCCTTATAGGTGCGGAGCACCCCTACTGCCGCCTCCCGATCCAGTACAAGCCATTATACCCTCGACTGTGACCCCAGCCGTTGGACATAGGACATTAGGGTCATGGCCTCCCCTTCTTGGGAGGTGCGGACCCCGGAGGCGACATGGGCTTTGTACGCTTGTGGCCCACGCTGTGCCACCCTTGCCATGGCCACGCCTGCTTGCGTGGCACCACCATCCACTGCAATGATAGTGCTACGGACGGTCGCCACTGCCGGCATGCCGTGGAACCAAATCTCAGGCCTAGTCTTGGGGGCCAGTACCCCGGGGGGTTCGGTAGCCAGGCGGTGAGGCGCGAATAACGCTAGGTCTCTGTGGTGCTCCCGGAGATGCGTCTTGAGCGCTTGGTGGAGTTCGGCCGGCATCGTTTCCCCGCTTGGAGCTAGTAATACAGGGGCCCTTAATATGGGTGACTTGGGCTCTGGCGGCCCACACACACGGGGGAGTATTTAAATTTCGCCACGGCCCCGGCCGCCACGGCCATGCATGGCCGTGGCGACACGGAAGTGATCACCATGACGAAGGGGGCTGGCGATGTACCCGCCCACGCTGCCGGCCGCTTTGATAGCCGTACCATGGTCGGCGCACACACCCCATCTCTTGAAGATGTTTCGTACACACATGTTTGTGGGCCCCGTAGAGCTAGGCGTGCAACGTGCGCATTCACCTGCACCTGTACCCTTCACCACTGCCACTAGGAGGCGATGCTGGGGGCTGACAGCACACTTAAAGTTCCGATGCCCAACGATCTGCGTCCATGGTTTCCTTCATTGCGGTGGAGACCCGTAGGGCAAGTCCTTTGTGGTATATGGTGTCTTCCTTGGTGGTTTTGGCAACACGCCCTCCAACCATTGCCTGCGCCTGGTGTTGCAGCACAGCGCCTAGAATCCAATCCTTGGGGGGTGCCTGCCACCTCGGCGGCGGCTCCCGCAAAGAGGGCAGGACGGCGTTGTTGCAGGCGAGCCACGTGCGGAGGCCAGGGACTCCCTTGCGAGCCGCTGCCCGCTCCTTCAGGGCCCTGTTCCCAAGGATATGGTGGTCCGTGGTGTGTAATTTCCCCTGATGGTGGTACCCCAAAGCCTGCATCGTCTCATAGACTTTGGGGGGTACAACCACGTGTGTGCCATCCCCATAGTGGGACGGGTACACTCAGACCTGGAGGTGGGGTCGTCTATGCCCTTGCCTGGGGCAAGCTTGTGCCGTGGAACACTGTTGGCATGGTTCCTGAACACCGGCCAAGCATTCACATGGGCCAGGACACCTCGTCAATGAGCCGCTGCGGCGTTTGAATGAGTCGGGGCTATCGAACAGGGTGGGTGTAATCCCCTAGGGTAAGCATTGCTGGGCATCCCCCTCCAAAGTTTTGCTCAGTGCATAGAGCCCAGGCTTGGGACATGCGGAACGCTTTCTTGGCCAACGCACCCTTCTGGTCCCACTCTTGGGCTTCCACCGCTTGCCTTTATTGTGAGGAATGGGTTAGGCCGCAGCGGCCGTGCTCGGCAGACTCCACGGGGTGTCCGTGTGGGCATGGCGTGAGGTGCCCGTAATATCTTTCTACCCCTTGACTGTAAGGGCCTCATTGGCCGCATGTACTTTGGCCGTAGGACGATAGATGATGGCCAAGGGGAGCAATTTGCTCAAGAGTTTCGCAATGAGTACCATCGTCCCGAGAATTCTCACAGAGCTGCTGGGGGCGCACCTGCTTCCAAATGGCGGGCCGATTCCCGGGCATGTTATTGGGGGCCGTCGGCGTGGCCTGGAGGTAGATGTTGGTCCCCATGTGTCTGAGGACCCGAGTGCGGGATTTGAGCAGTACCGGCCAGTGCTTCCTCCGGCGCCTCGGGGCTATCTGTCCCTTGATCCCTGCAAAGCTGCCGTGCGCAAACACACATGGCTTGGGGATGGGGAAAGGCTGGGAACAAAATTGCACGGTGAGTGAAGTTTTTCAAACGCAGCGCTTATCCACCCCCAACCCCGTAAACATACAAACATTTCTACCCATGGGGAACCTATCCCTCTATCCCTCCCCCCCACCCCCCGTGGTCCCCTCTTGCCCCACAGACGAACTCCCGTTCCCCTCCCCCCTCCCCCCCTTGTGCTTGGCTGCCCATGCTACCGTGGCCAGGTGTGGCCAATCATACGCCTCCGATCCCGGAACCGACTCACGGAACGCCGGGTCCTAAACCTCCCCCCCCCTGCAGCCCCCCACTGTCCCCCCCCCTCCCCTACGTGCATTGGTGGAGGACACACAACTACATACATTGCAAACACAAATTCTGCACCAAGCCCTTTTGTCAGCAATGGATGCTGTCAAGTTTGGGGTTGTGTTGAAGGGTATAGCTCATGGCGAATTGTCGCCAACTTACACTTGTGTCAAGTATACCTCAACGAATAACACCGATAAATCTTGATATAGCACGAGCAAGTGAGCTTCCACGAAATGGTCCATCAATGGGATTGGCCCATTGGGAACGGTGCTGGTGGCTTTAGGACCGCTCACCAAGGGATGGTTGCTGACGACCGGACTATAATCAGCAGTTATTGCCAGGGGAAAATTGCCAATGTCACCGCTGGTGACTTTGGGTGCAGTGCAACAAACGCTTGGGGCACCGCGATAGTAGCCGCTTGTGTTGTCCCTAAACCGAGCAAATCGTGTGGGATTTTCACCCGCATGGATTCCACCGTTGACCGCATCAATTTTGGTCCTACACAACCGAACATGGGTATGCATGACACGGACGACACAGAACCCCATTCCTTCACCTACCTTAGCCCCCCCCCCCCTCTCCGCCATGTGCACAGAGTTTGAGTGAACTTTTGTGGAGGCTGCCCGGCTACCATGGCCACGCGTGGCCAATCACATGCCCCGTATCCCAGAGCCAACTCACGGAGCACCAGGTTTCCAACCCCCTAGCCCGCTGCCATTCCCCTTGCCCCTGCCGCTTTGGCCCCCCTATCCACCAACTTCTCCACCCTCTAGCTCCTTGGCAGCACGTCTACCCCCTCCCTTCGTGCCCCTTTTTATTGTGCCTTTCCCTTTCCTAGCCACCTGTCTCGCCTCCCATCCTCCGTGTTGTGGGTCACGGCCACGGTCACTTGGCCTGTTTCCCTCTTTGCATGTACCTCGTCTTGGTTAGTTAGCCCTGCCCTGTGTTGTAGTTGGGCACAGCCACATTTTTCCACTCCTCCCCCCCCCCCCTTTCCACCTCGGGTCACCTCCTTCAGTTCCGCCCCTCAAGTGATTTCGTTGAGTGAGGGTGCTTTTTATCCTACCGATGATGATGCTGCCTTGAAGAAACAAGATGAGTTGTGAACGAAATACAGCTTCTCTTTGAGGAGTTGCGGAGCTCTGTACAAATTGCAAGGGTGCGTTCACTTGTGTTTGTGTGAAAAATGACTAGCTCAGAGTTTTTGCGTTAATTGTTGGTTGCCCGGAGAGAAGTGTCTTGTGAGTATGCCGGTGCCCAAAAAAGTTAGGCAGCCTTTTCCACGCCATAGGAGCCCCCACCATCGGGTACGACGGGTACGCCCACGGCGGTTCCCAGCCTAAAACTCCGGCGGCCTATCTCAGTGCCGCACACTCTGGAATAAACGCCGCCCTTGGAATTTTTTTGGAAGCGTCGAGCGGAGCACTTGTGCGTAGGATAACAATGTTGTATGCTACGCTTCCAAGCTACATGTGATGTATCTGTTTCCCCAATCCTTAGGGGTTCGGGGGTTGGAAGGCAGATCCAGAAGTGGATCCGCAGTCCTAGCCTTGCCCCCCCCCCCCCCCCGGGTCCCCGGGACCTGGGGGCCGGATTGGTAGTCGCAACATGGACTCCCGAAGTGTTGGGTGGTTGAGGTAACCGAGGAGAGGAGACCAAGAACAGAGCTTGTGCCATGATGTTGAGCCGACTAGGCCAGAGAGGTTCACCCTCACCAACGACCCCGACCAAGCCGTTGGGGGCCGACAGGCACCAAGGGGCTGGCGCGGGGCTGCGCCCTATCGGGGACTCTATCTTCACATCCTTCTTCGGAGGTTACTAGACCGTATCTAGTACAAAACAGGGTGGTCCTTAAGGAACCAGAATTTTTTTTTCAAGGACCGCCCTTAAGGAGAGCCCTCAGGGGCCTTTTTTCACTGGCCCGACATGGGCCATGCTTGTCCGCCTTTTGGGGGAGAATGCAGGCCTGACGTAGCATCTCCGCCCTCCTTTGGGCCCCCGAGAACCCATGGTTGAGGCAGCCAATTGTGATTTTGTTCCCCCTTGTTGGGGACCACTTGTGCTTTTCCTCCCCGCGCTTGGCGTTGGGGATCCCCTAGAATGCAGGGGCGGGTCGCATTTACCCCCTCTGTTGGCCCGTAAGAAAGCAGAGGTGAGGCAACCACTTCTGATTTTGTCCTTTCTTCACGGGACCCCCGAGAATGCAGGGGTGACGTAGCATTGCCGCCCTCTTTTGGGCCCCTGAGAAGGCAGGGATGAGGCGGCCATTTCTGAATTTTATGCCCGCGCTTTGCATTTCCGATCCCCGAGAATGCAGGGGCGGCGTCGCATTTTTGCCCTCTTTTGGGCCCCCGACAAGGCAAGGGTGAGGTAGCGAATTCTGATTTTGTTCCCCTCTTTTGGGGACCCATGAGAATGCAGGGGTGGCGTGGCATTTCCGCCCTCTTTTGGGCCCCCGATAAAGCAGAGGTGAGGCAACCCCTTCTGATTTTGTCCCCTCTTCAACGGACCCCCGAGAATTCAGAGGGTGACGGAGGAATTCCCCCCAGAAGGCAGGGATGAGGCAGCCACTTCTTTGATTTCATTCCCTTTTTTGGGGGGCCACTTCCGTTTTTGCTCCCCGCGCTTGGCGCTGGGGATCCCGGAGAATGCAGGGGTGGTGTAGCCATTTCTGATTTTGTGCCCTCTTCCAGGGACCCCCGAGAATGCCTCCGTAACGTTGCATTTCCGCCCTCTTTTGGGCCCATCAGAAGGCAGAGGTGAGGCAACCACTTCAGATTTTGTTCCTCTTTGTTAGGGGCCATTTCTTATTTTGATCCTGTTCTTGTGGAGAGTTTTCAGCTACGTGATTGCTGAGGAGTTTGGCCCGAGCACGCAGCGCGTTGTGAGACCTTGTGGGTGACGTGCAACAGGGAGGTACCAGAGGGCTGGTGGCCGTTTGAGATGTTTGGCGAGCTTCGCAAGACCCCCTTCCGTCCCCGCAAGCGCAAGCAAGGGCATGTGGTTGAGGTCGAGGATGGTGGTTTGCTTGGGTTTGCTGGTTCAAGGATTTGCAACTTTCTTTGCAAGAGGATGTAGAGGGTGTGGTTCCATCGGGCATTCAAGATTCCTGGGTTGTCTGCAAGAGGGTATCTCATGACGCCGATATTGGGGATGTGTATGGGGTTGGGCTGCTAGACGAGCATTAGGATGCGGACTAAGAGTATTCAAAAGAGCCAGGTGAAGTTGCTAGTAGGTCCTCATCTAACATTCCTAACCCTCTCGCCGTGCTGTCTACGTCCTCAAGCCTTGCCTCGCAGTTGGTG
This sequence comes from Eutreptiella sp. 'Long Island Sound 2002', assembly GCA_964036045.1. Taxonomy (NCBI): domain Eukaryota; phylum Euglenozoa; class Euglenophyceae; order Eutreptiales; family Eutreptiaceae; genus Eutreptiella; species Eutreptiella sp. 'Long Island Sound 2002'. Next base: position 53,478,269 of record OZ038380.1, read on the forward strand.
TTCATGCATGACGTGGATGAGGTAGTGGTGAGGGCAATCGAGAGGGGTAGTGTGCATGGGTGGAGTCATATTCTGTTCAAGGCCATTTGCAAGAGGTATGGTTTGAGTGTGAAAGGGGCAAGGGGTGAGCTTGTGCGGTGTGTCGAGTCCCCTTACGAGGTCCATATTGCACCCCATCGTTTTAGCGAAAAAAGGGGTGATGGGTGGTGTTTTGCATATGGTAAAATAGGGGTGCAGTTTTGCATTTTTACATCAGACTGGGCTGTGAAAAACCCAGACCAGTTGTGTAAGTCATTTTAGGCCCCAATATTACACATTTGAGATGTCGGGGCGCTTCACAGCCCAGGTTAAAAGTTATTCCCTTTGTACCTACCCCCGTTACAACAATTGGCTCATGTATACCGTGGTCAACTGGCCACGCTACATGGCGCTGGGTTAAATGGTTTACTCTTGCCGACACTCTAACATAGTCAACCTAAACATTGTCCCCGAATAGTTCAGCAGTCACAGGAATCAAGGATACAACTCCTACGTACATTACCGGTGGGTAATGATCAAAGACACGTGCCACACCAGGCATCACATCATCTAGATGGAAGTGCCAAAACAAGGCCTATATTAGGATTTTCCAACAACCTTGGCTCTTCAGAGCCCAACATTCATAAACTTGGTACTCAAGGGGTGCTTATTAGGGTTTCCCTGTTGGCTGGGCTCTGCAGAGCCCAAACCTTCACAATGTCCCATTTTGACCCCCTGTTGTGTGACATAATAGCACTATGACACTTTAAAACTTATTCTACATGTGGTCTGTTGTTGTATTTTTCTATGCCTTTGTGCTGTGTTGCTCTTGTATCCGGATGTACAATGGTGCCACCGTGGTGTTGTGTAAGCATCACAGTTAGCAGCTGTCAAGGAGTACTATACAACAAGCCTTAGTCTGTTTGCACGCGGGTGTAGTTGGAGCTTGGTGATGTGATGTTTGTATTGTTGTGGCGCGTCTGAGTCTATCGGAGTTTGAGGACACATTGTTTGCAGTATACCCTAGTCTATTGCAGTTGACTTGCATATTGTGCATTGATGTGCATATTGTGCAGTGTTGTTAAAATTACTATGTGGTTGTATGTCCCATACATTAAGTACATGTCATTTGCTTTTTTCTTTTCACAATAGCCATGGCCGATTTTCCACATGTTATACGTACGGAGTTGGATGTACCGGGCGATGGCCAGGATAAAGAAAGAAGTTGTAGGACCTGTACCCTTACCAGTCCCAGGTCCCAGGTCAGGGTTGGCCTGCGGTTGCAGTGTTTATGTAGGGTGTAGTGTTCCTATTTCGCCTTGTCTCATTTTAGCCTCATGGCTTCTTCCTCCAATTTGGGTGCCGTTGATGTGCCCGCGGATGGGGTCGACCACGGGGGAAGTGTTTCTGGGGTTGTACACCCCGTGCCACCGCCTGACACCCCTCCTACCACACAGGAGTCAGTAGCACGCGCTGCAGCCACCATGGCGTTGGAGGAGGCCATTATGTTCACGGGGGCAGCCCCTCCATCTCCCCCCTGGCCACCAAAGATGGTCCTAAAGAACCTTTCTAGAGCCCCCCCCGGCCGACAGTGCGTGACTCCTTGACTCCAAAGACGATGGTCATGCTGTTAGCAATATGTTGTTGGTTTTGTAGTGTTTTTGATATCCTTGATGGCCTGTGCCCCCTCAACCACTGCCGTTGTAGAGGAAAAGGGCATGGAAATTAGGCTTTACCAAAAAGCTGGGCTCTGCACAGCCTAGCTTTCATGTAAGATGCTTTTTTAGGGAATATATTAGGGCTCCCTTGTTCTCTGGGCGCTGCAGAGCCCAAACTTTGGCATCTTGTAATTTTACACCCCTCAATGACTCGGCTACCATGATGGAAGGATGTACGACCTCCCCATTGTTACACTTTCTCTGCGCTTCATATAGGGCCAAAGATGACATTTCATTTTTCTTTGCATTTGGACCCCCACAGTGCCCAAAACCAATCCCTAGAGGGCGTCTTCACCACCCACCATCGCTCCAAAATGCAAACAGTTGGGTGGTGGCCGAGCTTTGGTGTTACACCTTACCCTTGCGTGGGGTGTTGCGGTTTCCATGTTGTCCGGGGGCATAGCACCCCATCTGCACTCTCGTGGACCGCTTCCCCACGCAGGGATAGAGACGGGCTTGGTTGCAGCACCACATCCACTCATTCGTCGACCCCCCCCCCACCACCGCCCACAACTGAAAAACATTCGCATCCAGGGGGAGGGAGGACCACCTGCCGGGTTACCATCAGGTACCTGGCTTCCCGCGTCCTCAATGTTGGTCTGCCCTCCCCCTTCCGCTCGAGGGGGAGGACCAGCTACACCATGCGGGCGCCTTATACCTCAGGAAAGCAAAGGAAATGGGGGCGGCGGGGTAGGGGCCATGTGTATCACGTCTGTTCCTGGGCTGTGCTATGTTGTGTTGTGTGGTGCTCTCTTGTACTGTGCTGTGTTGTAAGTTCCCATAGCCCAATGCCCCAATAGCCATTAAGGGGTGTAAAGTAGCTGAAGTATATGCTCTGGGCTCTACAGAGCCCAGAGAACAAGGAACCCTAAGATACACCCTAGAATTGCTTTTCAACGGAAGTCTGCAGAGCTCAGCTTCTCAAAAATCCACAACATACCTGGGGCTAGGATTTGGGTCCCCAAGGAACAGAGCACAGCACAGCACAGCACAACACAGCACATCACATCACATCACATCACAGCACAGAACACAACACAACACAGCAGAGGAGATACGGTCTTTTTGTGGTTATCGGGGGGCAGGGGCAGGGGCAGGGGCAGGGGGTTGGGGGGGGGGGGGGGGGCAGGGGTTTTGTCAGCCTCCTTTCCTTGACCCACCACCTCCTTATCACTCCCTTGCCCAACAGAAGCGACAAAGCAACAAAGCGAGAAAGCGACAAAGCAAAAGAAAACGTGAAGTGATAATTTTTCGAGGTCAACATTATCACACTAAATATTGCTTACAAAATTAAATACATTTGGAGGCCCATAGTGCCCCATTGTGCCCCCAATCGGGTTTTCGACAAAGAAAACGGCATGCACAGAGCCCAGGTGGATTGGGGCGTTTTGAGATGGAGATAAGGGGGCGATTTCAGATGTGGCGCACTTCAAAGTGCCAGAGATCACATTTTTGGGCCGGAAACCCCAAAATCCGCAGTTTTGTGCCCCCCACCACCCCGGCCACATTGTCAGCATTTTTATACCTTTGGGGCTGCAGAATACGAAAAAGTTTCTGGCCATGGGGTAAACAGACGTTTCGGACCCAGACCCGGCAGGCGGAGGGTTGCGATGATTGCTGGGCCACTGCAACCCAGAACGGCAGCAGCCCCTGTTATAGTAGCCACTTCCGCCGCTGTGCAACATGCTGAGGCAATACCTAAAAAAGCACAACAAATTGACAACGGTGTTGGCCCTGTGATAAATGGGGATGGAAGACACGTTTGGCTGGGCACTGCAGAGCCCAGAATTAAAAGAAAATAGTACAATAAGGGTGCATATGGAAGGTGTGCCTGCTAGCCAAACATGCCACACGCCCTACGGATATACCGACCCAACAATTACAAACTTCCAGGAGCTGGGTGCTGCGGAGACCAGCTTAAAGAAAATTGCTTTTTGTGCTCGTCAAATATCACATGCGCCATTGAGTTTTAGTGCAATACCCCACCCCTGGCTGAATCCGTGTACTAGGTGGTGCAACCCCCTGCCCCCAAGCGTCATGCTTAATTAATTTTGGGGTCTCATTTGAATTTTGGTGTTGAGCTCGGCTCCGCAGAGCCCAGCTCAGTTGGGCCGTGCCGGCTCGCCACTCACAGGTACATAAAAAGGCATGGGGAGAGTGGTGCCCCATCCAAACGTTTGTGGCATTGGTCTTGTGCCATTGGTATTTTGGAGGCGCGTGTTAGGGATTTCAGATTGACTGGGCTTTGCAGAGCCCAGCTTTTCTGAGAAAAAAAATTTCTGGGGTGTCTATTATGCCTTTTTGGTTGTGCGGGCTCTATAGAGCCCATGCCACATGTTTCCCCCATTTTGCACCCGTTGGTGTCATGGTAATACCCTCATGATGGCACCATTGGTCTTGTGCCATTGGTATTTTCAGGTACATATTCAGCATTTCAGATTGGCTGGGCTCTGCAAAGCCCAGCTTTCCTAGAAAGGGCATTTTTTGGGTGTGTATTGTGGTTTTTTGGTTGTTCAGGCTCCACAAAGCCCGCAGCACATGTCTCCCCCACTTTGCACCCATTTGGTGTCATTTTAGTACCCTTGTGATAGGACCATAACCGTTGTACCATTGGTATTTGAGGTGCATATCGGCTACCCCCAATTGGTTCGGCTTCACAGGGCCTCACTTGCCTGGAATGAGGACTTTTGGGGTGTGTGTTAGGTTTTTTTTGGTTCCGTGGGCCCTACAAAGGCCAAACCACATTTCGCCCCCATTTTGCACCCTTTGATCCCCTCTTCATTATGGCCAGGGGTGCATTTAAATGGGATAACTCAATTTCTTATTGGGCACACTCCAATTTACAAGGCGTTATGTTTTTAAAATTTGGAAGGGGAAACAGGCAGATGCCCAGGTGCATAATTTGGAGATATTTGACCACTGCAATTGCAAGTTTCACACTGCTGGGCCCTGCAGAGCCTAGAATGTGCTTCAATGGCAATTTGATGTGTGATTGGACTGTTACTTTTTGATTTGTCTCTGGATGCCATTGTGCCTTTGTATGTGGGCACGATTTGGCACGGGCACTTGCACCGGCGTTGACAGCCTGGACTGCATCAGGTCTTCTAGTGTGTCCCTCAGTGATGCTGTGTGTGTATTCCTGCATGTCTGGTTGTACCCAGTTCCATTTGGCGCTGCTGGCGGTGGATTTTCGCAGCACATACATTGCAAAAGTGTTACACTTTTTGAGCTTGTGAGATTATTCCGTATGTGTGTTCACCTCAGTAGTCACAGCGCTGGCACAGTTGGTCACTCTAATTTTCGCCCCTGCAATTTCGAATTTGACATGGCCGGGCTTTGCAGAGCCTAGCGGAGTGTCTGCTGCAATTTAGCCCCTGCAATTTGGAATTTCACATGGCTGGGCTCTGCAGAGCCCAGCGGAGTGTCTGCTGCAATTTCTACCTGTGCCTTGTGTATGCCCTATGCACACGTTTTCTTCCACGTTACATCACTGTGTGCCTAGGACATTAGTGCTACAGTGGCCTGTTTCAGTATCATGGTGTGTGTGTACGGTACGTACCCTTGGCCTCCAGCTGTGCACACGATCGTGCTCTGCTCCACTGCCTGTTCTACAGTTGTGTTCATGTGGCAGTAGCCCCTTGGCCTCGTGGCATTGCCACAACAACGTCCTGTTCCATTTTTCTGCTCAAGTTTTATATCAAATTTCGTCTCGTCATTACTCGTAGATTTAGAAGGGGGAGCAGATAGTCCGTTTACTTTTTACGATTTTCCATTCTTGGGTATGTTTTGGACACGCCTAGCTGCAGTCAGCACCTCTACAGTTTTAGTGTACTGACAAACCTCCCTTTGCAGGTGCATGTGTGCCACACCTATGCGACCACTGACACCAACTGTGTGACTGTGTTGGAGTTGTGAAGGCCTGATGTGAGTGGGCCTATCCTATGCAGTCCCAAACAGCCGTTCCATCCATGGGAAAGTGAGTGAGGGGCCCTGTTTGTCTCTGTATGGGTGTATGATTGAATTTGGAGGTCAAATTTTCATTTTGCACTGAGCTAGGCTCTGCAAAGCCCAGCCTTTCAAATTTGATTGATTTGCCCCTAAATGTGACGAATTTTGTAATGTTGGGCTGTGCAGAGCCCAACATGCTGTCTTCGTCAAATTTGCATGGTGTTCAGAGGGTTGCAGTGTTGCCGTCATCTCGACAGTGGTGGTCTGGCTTGTTTATCATTAGCGTAATTCATGGGTGCTTTATGTTGTTTCTATCGAGCTGGGCTCTGCAGAGCCCAGCCAGTAGGAATTCCCTATTTCAGGCCCTGTAACTGCCTGTTTGCCTGTACATTGTTGTGTTGGTGTACAACCCTATTATTACCCCTATTTTTAGTGAATTTCATGTTTCTGGGCTTTGCAGAGCTCAGCCTTTCAGAAATGCTACTTTGCACCCTCCTTTCATACAGGTGCTGTTCTCTGTTGTGATAGGGTACACCTTCTTCACAGGCGGTGCATATAAGGTCATCATTGCCGTCACAATACGACGAGTGCTAGAACAACCGCAGCACGTGCTGTTGCCAAATACGTGCTCCATTGGTGATACCAGACTGTGAAACATAGTTTTATGGCGGGGCTGGTCCATTTTCCGTAATTCAGACCTCCAAAATGGGAAAAAGCAGTTGCTGCGCTCGTATGCTGTGGGGGCCCAAAATGGTGCCTTTTTGCTGCTTCGCACCCCTCAATTGCGTGTCGTTCCTCCTCCCCATACACCCTGGCTGGGAACCACCCCTCCATTACGCTTGGCTATGCAGCAGAGAGGCTAGGCTATGTGCACGACATGAATTTTTTTTGAAACAAAGATAGGGGGCACTATGGGCCTCCTAAGGTCCCACTTCCACCAGTGGTACCAAATTTAGAGATTATATTCTAGCTGTGCCACCGGCGATGGAACATTCGGCTGGTCGAACGCTATGTCACTGCATTTGATGAAATAAACATTGCTCTTCTTCTTCAATTCTATGGGGTGTCAGGTAGGGAGCGGATGCTATCACCAAACACATGTGGGGGTGGGAATATATGGATCCGTGTTTGAACACATGTGGGGCTAGGAACTCATGGTTGAACAATCAAGAACCCCTGGGTGAAGACGTGAAGGGCTAGGAACCAGTGGTTGAATACATGGAGTGCCTCTGAAATCCTGGTAACGGAACACTATTTTTTTCCCCATTAAGGACCGCCTTGCTATAAACAATATGCATCTGTGTGTATGTGTGTTTGTGTGTTTGCATGTGTTTGCGTGTAGTTGTTGGTATGTCTTGTGTTGTGTGCGATGTGTTGTGTGGTGCGTGCTATGGTGTGCTACGTCGTGCCATGGTGTCCTCTACTATGGTGTTGCTTTGTCACGTGCCCTGTGTTGTGTTGTGCCTTGATGTGTTTGGCGGTGCAGTGCTATGTTGTTGTGGGCTGTTACAAAGAGTGGTATGGTGTACAGTGTGCATGTGTGTGTGTGTGTGTGTGCGTGTCTGTGTAGTGTTGTGTTGTGTTGTGTTGTGCTGCGTTGTTGCTTTGCGGTGTGCTGTGCTTTGCTATGCAGTGTTGCTTTACGTTGTGTTATGTTGTGCTGGGTTGTGCTCCGTGATGCTTTTGCAATGTGTGGCATGGTGTATGGTGTTTGTGTCTATGTCTTTGTCTGCACTTGTATACCTATGCCTATCTGGAAATTTGTGTTTCTGTCTCTGTTTCCTAGCACACACATATGCCTATGTCAAAGCGTGTGAGCGTGGGTGGCAGCACGCATGCAAACACCTACACATATGCCTAACTTGTTGGTGTGTGTATGTGTGTATGTGTCCTTGATCCCCCCCTCCCCCTTCCTTGGCTCCCCGGACACATGTCTAGTGTAGCGATTGCTCTTACCGCTTAGGCTGGACATGATTGTGCATCTGCGTCGAATGTGATATCACTATACAGTAGCGGCGGTTAGCCTTGGCAATGTGCTCTACAATGCGCACTTGTTCAATGTCACGATTTCTCGTTATTTTTCACACACAAAGGTTCCGGTGAACGACCGACTGCCCATTGCAATCTCTTGCTTTTTGTTGGATGAGCTTGAGTTGGTGACAACTTAGAACACCTGGGTTGCGATTGCCACTCATATCTCTAAGCTGCACTGCTCTCTCCGTGCGCAATATGTTCCCCGTGAACATGGCTGTTGCATACCTTGCGGAGGATCAATTTGTGCTTGGAGCATTTTTTGACGTATGTGACAGTTGCTGCGTTGAATTTGACATGGTGGCACCCACCAATTGGGACAAGGTGCATGATGATTTGGCTAGCAGTGCTTTGCGCCCCCCCCCCCCCCCGAACCCCACTACCGGGTGTGCTTTTGGCGGGGTTGGAGACCCCCCCCCCTGTTTTTGTGGTGGGGAGTTAAAAAAATAGGGTTAGGGAAGTTTTGGGACAGTGGTAGGGCTGTTTGAGGGCAAAATTATAAAAAACGGGGTACAACATCATTGTTGATAGCATTCGACCAAGAGTGCAAAAAATAGCCAGTTTACCTAAAAATAGCCCATCCCTACCCTTTACCCCCCACATACCATGGAAGTTGGAACCATTCTCCTCCCTTTTAATTCATCTCATCATGCAAAGTCACTTTTTGCTGTGCATAATGCCTCACCTCACCAATTTTGTTCCTATGTTGCCTATTTTTACATTCCGGGGAGGAGTTTGGTGATGTCATACCCTATTGTTAATCCTTCCAACTCTTCAGTAGGCCTCCAAACCCACCCCTAGCCATCCAAATGCCTTCCAAAACACGTCTTTTTTGAATTCCCCACCCTTACAGTAGGGGTGGGTGTCCTTACTTCCCCTTCAACACCCGTCCTTTAGGGGGGAGGGGACCACTACGTTGCGGATGATTTATTGGATGGTGACCCCTCCGGGCAAGACCAGCCCCCAAATAACAAGGCTTTGAATGCATTTGCTGCCCATTTGACACTATCACAGACACAGCCCCCCTAGCACCTGGCTCCTCTTCATCAACTAATGTGCCTACCTCACAAGCTACACAAGTTTCCGCCCCAGCAGCCGCACTTGGACTGCGCAAGCGGCGGTAGTCTCGGTGTCACACCCTGAGTTGTTGTTTCATTTTGACATCATGATACGAAAAGCTGTGTGCTAGCACCTTGCGCTTTCTTTGCAGGTGTGCTTGTGTTGTTGTTCAGGTGCTGAATATATGTTTCCAGTCTTCATCCCGTGTATTCCTTGATGTCCATTGACCTGGGGGAAATTTCGCCCAACTTTGATATTTGTTGAGAATGCATACTATTCTTTCACGTGTTTTGCATTTGTGGGTGAAATTTCCCCACCAACCACCAATGGATCTCGGCACATCAGCTTTTTCTATGTTCAGTGTTGTGTGTCCGCAATTGTGGCTGCATTATGCTCTGAACCTTTACATGAAGTGGGGTTGGGTTGCATGCAAGTATTGGTGTGCGTTGGCTGTCCTGCTTACACAGCCACTGGAAAAATAGCCAAAAGTCAGCCGCAATTGGTGTTAACAGGGTGTCGGCAGGAGGTGCCATGACCAGCAGTTTGAGCCTAGGAAAAATGGCTTGTGGCCACAGGATGGTAGCTGGAGGTTGTGGAGACAATAGCAATGGCGGTTGCAGGCATGGCAGTGGCTATGAGGTGCTGAAATTACACTGTGCATGCACTACATGCACCACATGCGTCGCAGGAAGTAATGGTTTAATGTAATGTAGACCTTTTTCGAAGTTAGGCAGGGATGCAGTGGCCTAAGGGATTTGCATGGAACAACAGTCTCCTTCACTCGAAAGACCTCATCCCGAGGATGTTGATGGTTGCAGCTGCCCACAACTCCTGCCAGGGAGGCTATATCCTTGTGAGGGAAAAGAGGCCACGGCTCTTATGCCCCAAGGAAGACTCAGCACACAAGATGGGGAACATGAGGCGGTCCAGTGAGCAATCTGAATACAGCTAGGAGTGGCGAGGCCGTTCATATTGGATTGCCACCAAGGTGGATGACGGGCCCACATTAGCAGATGCTCATTCACAGTGCCTCACAAATAGAAGACACCACTGCCCAGCTTGAACTGTTCCGAACCCATTGACATGTGAGACAAAAGAAGACAACACATTGCAAGCATGCATGATGCCCAATTCCCCAACAATAATGCCCCTAAAGTTTATCTTACTTGTACACACAGATAGGATCACCCCACCATTGCATTCAGTGCTCACTGCCCACTTTTGAGCAACTTGTAGTGTTACTAGAATTGCCTGTGCACCAGGCTGATGTCACACCGCGTACTGCACTATGCACACCACACGGGTGGCACCCTTGATGGGATGGTGTGCATGTAAGCAATTGCAAACTTGGCATATAGGTTTTTGTGCCTTGCATAGTGGGCAAGGGTTTCTGGCAGTGAACTTAAAGTGTCTGGACATATATGTATGGTCAACACAATGCTATGGGGCTAGGTTGTGAAAAATAATGATGTGCATTGTTAAAAACGACTTTTGCTTGCACGTGTGGGTAGGGAGGCATTCGAGTTTGAAACAAGTGATGCATGCGTGTGAAATGGTGTTCCAAATTGTCGTCGGCTAATAACAACAATGTTTTGTCGCTGACAGGCAAGTGTTAGGGGAGAGTATGGAGGGTCGTATGAACGCTGCCTGCATTCAAACCGTGTTGGGTCTTTACAGGTGTCAAGCATTGAAGAGGCTGAAAGACTTGACGCACAGGACGGAGTCATTGATGGCAAATATGAGGGTACTGCAATCGAAGTCAAAGAATTAGGGCTGTACTCTAAAATCTTGAAGTCCATGGGCTTGCGTTGAAGATTCTCCAGGTGCGATGCGGGTGAGGTTCACATTGAGGGACAAAATTCTGGGGATAGCTTCATTTCTGCTCTGCTTTCCTGTATCTGGAGTGTGGCTTGGCATTTCATGTGCACATACGGTTTCTTCAGGATAAATGCGTGCTTCCCAGAGGGTTACTGAACTCTGTCCCACAGAGTTGGGTTGCTTAATTTCCACCCTCGCCCTTATTGTGGGGGTTGGACGCTTGGGGTAACCTCCCGTATTTTCCCATGTTTTCCCATAATTCCCCATAATTTAGCCATCATTTAACCATATTTCCCCATAATTCCCCATAATCCCCCACAATTCCCCATCAGTCTTGTTGTTTGGCGAGCAACAGTCATTTGGCGCTGGCGAGGGCATAGGCCTGCATTAGTGATGCATGATGTCAGGTCGTCAGAGCACGACGCCAGCACTGGTATTATGTCTCTTGATGCCGAACTGCTCTCACAAAATCATCAGTGCCCACCCTACAGGTCACCACTCGGTCCCTCTTTTTCTTCTGCAATTGAACGGAACCTGTGGTATTTTAATGGGCCCTGAGGAGTTGGTCTGTCTCATGTGCTGCTGCTGTGCACCGAAATAAGAAAGCTCTTGCATCAGGAGGAGCATGGTGTCCAGCATCATTTTCCCCTAGGCTTGTTTGAGTGCCCACTTTGATTTCAGAGGGGCAATGAGCTCTGTTTTCATGGGAGATTGGGAACAGGTGTCTCTTGGCCCATGGTATTTTTGGAAGGCCCACAAAACAGTCATGACTGTGCTGTACCTATGCAAGCCTGTTGACCTGTCTCTAACAACCAACAATCTGTGGAATGTTGAGCTTGGGTCCAAGGCCCAGAATTATGTGACAATTTAGAAAACTGGGGGAAGATGGGGAAAATGTTGAGTGGCTTTTTAGTAGGTAGGTACCCAGGGAGCTTTCTATCAAAAGGGAGCGGCCTGTTCAAATTCCCGACCCCCACCCCCCCCCTTCCGGACCCCCCAAAGTTTTCGAAATTGTTTTTCTCCAAAATCCAAATCCAGATTTTGGGCAAAGTTGGGGGCGCCGTAGTCGCCGAAAATTTTTTGCAGGCATGCGGCATGCACTAAAACTACCGCCCCCCCCCCTATGTGTGTATACTCAAAATGTTCACATGGCAGTGGGGATTTTGGGAGTACCCTCCCCGCGCTTGGCGTTGAGGACCCCCGAGAATGCAGGGGTTAGGTAGCAATTCTGCCCTCCTTTGGGCCTCCGAGAAGGCAGGGGTGAGGCAGCCACTCCTAATTTCCTCCCCGCGCTTGGTGTTGAGGACCCCCGAGAATGCAGGGGTTACGTAGCAATTCTGCCCTCCTTTGGGCCCCCGAGAAGGCAAGGGTGAGGCAGCCACTTCTGATTTCCTCCCCGCACTTGGCGTTGGGGACCCTTGAGAATGCAGGGGTTACATAGCAATTCGGCCCTCTTCTGGCCCCCCGAGAAGGCACGGGTGAGGCTGCCACTTCTGATTTCCTCCCCACGCTTGGCGTCGGGGAACCCCTGAGAATGCAGGGGTTGCGTACATTCTAGGGCGTCATGTGCACATGTGCAGACCACAAAGCAATGTGGAGCACCTGTGGCAATTCTCACAGGATCAAGTTGAGCACCTGGCAGAGTGGCTGCTCAGTGTGGAGGCACCGACATCCGTCCCAAGCGTCCCATACCGCAGCTTGCCTGGTACTACCGGATGTCCCCTTTTAAAGACTAGCACTGCCCGTGGATTCTGGCCCTGCTCGTTCCCAAGTTGTGACCGCAGTGTTGAGCTAATGTACATGCGGTTGCATGTGGCATGGCATTTTTGATAGGGCAAAGGTGGGTGGATCGGGAACAATTGCCCACCCAGCAATTTTGCCTTTCTTGTGGTTCCGGCGACGGGAAGTGCCAAACAACCATGACGGGCGCAAAGGTGCACTCCACGTGCCCTCTTGCCCATGAGCAGCTGAGTGTCACCCGTGCGCAAAAGGGCTCCAAGACAAATTCTTGCACCAATGTGCTGATGAAATGCCCTGTGCACACGTGTGGCAAGTGGGTTTGCTCCTATGTTTTGGCCGACCAACATCTAGGAAGGACACCCAATGGGGCCTCCGGCACCTTTGATTTCAACACAGGAACGGGCTGTTGTCCTTGCTGCCTTCTCGCGTGGTCACAGGGCGGGCCGTACAGATTATGTCCCCGTGCTTGTGCCAAAAATTACTGCCTCGTCACATGTGCCTACCACCATTGATGGCGGCAACAACAGCAGTAGCAATAGTAGCAGCAGCGGCGGCGGCGGCGGCAGTAGCAGCAGTAGCAGCAATAGTAGCAGCAACAGTAGCAACAACACCGGCAGCACTTCAAGTTCGGCATTTGTGCCCTCAGATGTTGGTGACATATTGCCCCAGCAAGTTGTGACAAGGGAGCGAGCAGTTTCTAAGGGTGCAAGGAAGGAAAAGAAGGCCCGGCGCTTTGGGGAATGGGAAGATGACCAAGAACCTGTGCCAGTGGCGAAATGGCAGCCGCCCTTTGAGGCCGCCATCGATAGGGCGGTTGCGCTGCAGGCGGCACAACACAGAGCACAGTGGGCAGCGTGGACCACCTGTGTGCCCAGCAACCGCGCCAAGAAGGAATGTGTGTGCTGATTTGGCGACATCCTTTCTTAGCCTTAACCCTTGTCTGTTTGTTGGTACAGATGTGGTGACTCTCTGATGTGCATCATGGTTTGAAGCATGCTAGCGTTAGGGAAGCAACCTTCCATGTTCCTTGAACAACCAAAATTCTGAAATCCTTTGGCGTCAAAATTAGTACCTGTTCTCACTCCTTTGTATACCACAAACCCCATGTTGTACACCTCACCCCATAAACGCCCCACTCCCTTATGTATCGCGAACCCCATGCTGTGCACCTCACCCCATGACCGCCCCAGGACCCGCCCCTGAGGTTTATGGTACCCATTGCCGGAAATACCCAAGCCGATGACACCCTATCCATTTGGTTTGGGGCGGTGTGTGAGTCAGGCTACCTGGGCCGCATACCCAACGGTTTGGAGGTGCCTGAACCGCCCCCCCCCCCCTTCATACCCCCTGGGAACCCCCCGGTGCCCTCCCAAACCCCTTCAACAGCCCCCCCCCCCCCCCCCGCCCCCCCTCTCGACCCCAAAAGTTTTCGCACCCGGTTGGGGTTTAGAATTGGAACAGGCTGCCCCCCTTGTTCCTATCCACTCAATCATCGCGGGGTATCATCCCCTACCAGGGACTGTGGTGGGATGCGTTCATGTACATCCACTTTCATTTTGGGTGCATTGTTTGTTCATTTTGCATTTCACTTGTGGATCCGTTTGACCCCCAACAATAGACGCTAATGTTTGGAGCCTGAGACTTCAGTGGGCTACCTGTATGCGTAAATGGTGCCTGTAGGCAGGCTGTGAGCCGAACAGGACATTGGGAGCCTTGCCACCACACTTGCACTCTCCACATGGGGGATCTGGACTATCAACTGGGGGTGGGGGTAAGGCATTGCTCCCTTGCTGGACCTCCCTTCTCAACTGGCCCAAAAGTGGAGCAACAAAGCATTAACAGGAACGAGATCAAAGGGATCAAGACCAGTGTTGCCCTTCTGCCAAATAACATGATGAAGTCTGGGGTGCTGCTGTCAGTATACAGTGAGAGACCGTGACACACGGTCCAACGGACTGAAATGATTTGGACAATTGTATCATCACAATTTTGTCATCTCGTGGCACATAGGACCCAGCTGATAACCTCTCCTATGAACCATCAATGTCACTGCTGTCCACTTTATGTGCCAACCCCACCCTCTTATCCAGCCCATATTCTGACCTTTTTTTTTTCACATAAGTATGACAGAGAGTAGTGCTGCACTCTGGAAGACTGCAGGCCTCGCCAAATCTGCATGTTTTGGTGTTTGGATGGTGGCCCAAGCAATGAGAAACAACAAGAAGGGTATGACTGCCCCCTTAGGAAGCCAGCTGATCATTTGAAGGACTTCGGTTTTATTAGTGAACACAGGAAACCCTGACAGTACGGCTGTGAAGGATGTGAGGAAGTACCTGAGACAATTCCTGAGTGTTGAGCATGTCATTGACGTACCGTTCCTTCCAAGGTGGCTTCTTGTAAATCTTATCATTGCGCCATTCCGCAGCTTTTCCTCTTCCAAACTCTATCACCGAATTTGGACTGCAAGAGGGTCGCCATTGAAGTTTCATGGGCAGGACCATGCAGTTCTTCTGCAGCAACCATTAGGAAATGACTACAAGGTGTCATTTGCCACGCAATACCAGAACCCCAGCATGGATGTCACCCTTGAGGATATGTACCGCAGTGGAATGGACCACATCATTCTCATTCCTTTGTTTCCACAGTACACATCTGCACCAGCCGGTTCAGTGATGGTTCATTTCATGATGATGGTGTCTGGCTGGTCGCAGTTTCCCCATATCAGCCTCGTGTCAGCTTATTGGGAGGACGAGCACTATTTGAGGGCATAGCAGGAGAATGGGCAGAAGTATCCTGATGCTGAACACTGTGACCATGTTTTATTATGGGGTGCCAGAATGGTACGTCTTGAAAGGGGATTGTGGACATTAATGCAAATTTAAAGATGCCTGCTGTGGGACCTACAATGTAAACAACAAATGCTGCTACCGAGCTCAGTGGCTGCAGACTTTTAGGGGCCTTGCACAGAGATTTAGACTTAGGACAGACCAATATGAGGCTGTCTTGCAGTGTCGTTCGGGCAGCCAGCCATGGCTCAAGCCTTACTTCCAGGACAAGGTTGATGAGTTCGTGGCAAGGGGTCTGAAGGAAGTGCTTGTGGTCTCTGCATCATCTGTTTCTGATTGCCTAGAGACCACTGGGGGAGCGTCAGCACGCTGGGCGCGCGCCGGGCATCTTTTTGGACCCGTGCCCCACCGGTGACCTTTTAGGGGGTGCACTAAGGAGGCGCACTTAGCGCAGTGCAACTATTTGGGCGTTTGGTCGTACTAGAGACCCCTACTTTGAGATACTACGGGCATCATTGTTACCCCTAGCGTTGGTTTTGACTTCTGATTTTGTTCCCCTTTGTTTGGGGACCCGCGAATGCAGGGGTGACGTAGCATTTCCGCCCTCTTTTGGGCCCCTGAGAAGGCAGGGGTGAGGCAGCGACTTGTGATTTTGTCCTGCTTTGTTTGGGGATTCCCAAGAATGCAGCGGTGACATAGCATTTCCGCCCTCTTTTGGGCCCCGAGAAGGCAGGGGTGAGGCAGCCCGAACCAGTTGACCCTAGAAGAATGTGGGCCCCTTGAACGCACTGGTTTATGCGCCGGTTTTGAACAACGCACATTGATTTTTGGGCAAAGGAACATCCCCATTATAAAGACTAGGACATTGCTGTGCCTAAGATAGTCCAACCAATCCTCACCCTCGGAAAAGGCCACCACCTGCCAAAGGACACAGAGCATCTGGAGGGGGGAATGTGGCCCCTACTGCTTTTTATGTAGAAGTTTCACAGCTAAGGGCTCGCAGATAGGAGGCGGTTGACAAGGAAGCTCGGAAGCGGACTTCATCAGCACCACTGCCAGCAGCCAAAGGGTGACGTACATTGTTTGGAATGCTTACCTGCAATTCAACTTCTAGTTCTAGTTCTTGCTCAAGTTCTAGTTTTAGCTCAAGTTCCAATGTTGAAGCCCAGCCCAAACCTCAACCCAAACCTCAAACCAAACCTCAATCCAAACGTAAGCCTACGAAACGCAAACCCAAGCCCTAGCCCAACCCTGCTGAACCACCCTCCACTGAAAGAGAGTGCATAGCGGAAGAGTGTGAGAGGAAGAACAAGAAGACAGAGGATGAGATTTTGGAGTACTTTCTTGCCGTGTCTGAGAAATTGGCACACCCTTTGCACCCCGTTTATGACGATGGCAAGGGTGGTGGTGTCCAGTGGTAGGTGAAACGGTGTGAGTCCAACTGTGTGCGTGCGCAGGTTGCATAGTTGGGTGCGGATGCAGAGACCTTGGAGGAATTTTGGATGAAAGTACGGGCACCCCGAGCTCCTCGACCGTGAGTCGTTGTTTCGATTTTTTTTGATGAAACACACCCCACCTGCAGAGAGCGGTGTTTTCATGTGTTGCACCAAAGGGTGTTGGGACTTTGCTTGGTGGCGGAGTGTTGCCCGTGTTCGCGAATACTTGGACCATGTTGTTCTAGAGATTCAATGGGCCGAGAGCTTGAATTCTTTCAACTATTGTCCCCATTTCCCATTCTTTATGACGCATTTCACAGACTCCATGCCCAAAAGTTGCATTGGCGGGATATGGAGTGCAGACCCGCGGAATCCTAAGTATGCATCGCATGTTTACAAGGTGACTGTTGATATGTTGAGCAACATTTTATGGATTTGCCTCTTGGCCCTCGGGACATCAGATGATGTTTTAATTTGGGATGGGTATGGAGCTTGTTGTACCCGAGGTGATTTGTTTGATTTTGAAGTTGGGGGCCATGATGGTGTTTATAAAGGCCGCATGCATGTGATTGTGCCATTCATTGGAAGAAAGAATGGCACTTTGGCAGCCTGCCAACAATATTACAATGTCGTGCACGGGTGGTGAAAGGCACACATTGAGCAGCTGTTTGCTCGGTTGTGGCATTGGGGTATGTGGCAGCCCCAATGAGTTGCACCAGTTAGTTCGTATTTTGTTGCCTTCTTGCGCAATTCCGCATTCGCAGGCAAGTCTATCACCCCCCCCGATGGACCATGGGAGCATGTCCTGCCTCATGTTTGGACTGACCAAATCATTTTGCCCGCAACGCAAGATGAGGCAGAGTATGAGGTAGAAGTGTGCGTTTTGTGCTGCCAGAAAGGCTCCGCCGTCACCGTTTGTGATGAGTGTCAGGACCACTGTTGTACGGAATGTATTGACGCCCACTCTTGTAGGAGCATTATTATGCACCTCGCTTTGTAGGGAAGGTATGCAGTGCAATGTGGTTTACTTGGGGCGCAAGCCCAATCTGGGGCTCAAGGCGGGATACTTAATAGAAAACTAGCGCGCTGGGCGCGTGCCGGGCAAACACTCCCCCACTGTGGAATTGGAAATGGGAGAGGAAGGAAGAATTCATGCAAAAAGGAGGCATGGCATGAACACTTGTCCCCAGTCTAAAAACAAACCTGCTATATGTGCAATGCTTGAAGTTAATCGTGCTCAAATTAGATCAAGCCAGACACTAGTGCATGGCTGGTCCATTAAAAGATTCTCTCAGTGTTTGGTATTTGATATATGGCCTGAACATATGAGCCATAGTGCAATCCACAGGACGGTGAAAACCGACAAAACCATAAATGCAAAGGTTTTGCCAAAAAGTGCAAGATCAAGCAGAAGACTTGTGCAAACCCAAAGGAAATTAGCGCAAAAAAGGAATTCAATTTCCATTCCCAAGTCAAAAAACGAGTAACATATTGCAAAATTATAGAATTGATTCATGACTTACCACTATGATTCGTGGTGTCTCCTCCGGTTGCATTGTGCTTGAACACTGTTTGCGGTATGCTTTTCTTCCGGTGTCATATTTCGTGTGATGGATACTTTCACTGTCCAATCATTTTTGTGTCTCGTTTTTTTGAGGAAGCAGTTGAATGACGCTGGCAATTCTTGGCGTAAGGTAGGTAGGTTGATGGTTGTCTTCGATCGCTTGAGAGATGCCCCATGTTTGGTGCTTGGCATCAGCCCTGTCGTAGTGTAGAATGGTATTTTGCTCTTGAAGAAGTGTTACGTCCGACTAGGTTTGGGCTGAAGGCTCCCAACAAAGGTGCCCCGGTCAGCGCCGATAGCATCAATGTGGTTTTCTTCCCAAAACAGGTCTGTGTGCCCATGCTTGCACAAGGCTTTTCGTTTGGGAAGCACCCTAAGCTTCGGAAAGCACCCTAAGCGGTCCCCAACTTTCCTGGTGTGATTTTCATGATGTCCTGCCACTGTAATGGAGATCCACAATGCTTGGGTATTGCATTCTCCGCCTCGATTTTCTAAGCAGCATCCCCCCCCCCCCCCCCGGCGCTCCGGCTGGTGGGTGCATTCATGCCGGCCACACATGGCAAAAGTTGATGTGCATTTATTGAATGAGCAACATCCATCCAAAGGGCCCGGGGAAGTCGGAGGGCTTCATTAATTAGATCGGACATGGGTTCGGTGAACGTACTGGCTCGCTTGACATACTTGCTTGGCGGACAAGCGGCTGTTCGACTATCAAGGTAGACACATTGCAGGTTGGGCATCCAGCCGGACACCACGGTGGCCGGGCTACTGCCTGGTTGTTGCCGGTAAACTTCGTGCATCAATGATGCCTATCCCCTGCAGGCAAACAACACCTCTTTTTTTTTTTTTTGCAACACGGCAAAGTTATCGAAAGGAGCGGGCTAATCATGGGCACGGCGTTCGTGACGAGCCGAAGTTCACCGTTTATGCAAACAACACCTCTTTCGTGCTTTCGGTCTAAGCTCCAAGTTCAGCGATTGGGTGGAACCAGACTTGGTTTTATAACCCTCCTTAGTGTCTAGCGTGGACTTAGCATGTTTCGCAAGCAACATACAGCAAGCAAGTAGCAAACAAGCAGGCAGGGACCATGTACGAAAAGGAGAAAAATCACAGCTGCGTTGGGGTTATTTGAATTGAGCCTAAATTTCTCTACATGTTGACTATGGATGTGAGCGATCACCACACCAAGTATGAGGCCAAAAAATCAAAACCGGAGGTCGGGAACGAATTAAGAATGGCCTAAAATTTGCAGATTTGAGGCAGCACGGGCGCCGGAGATGTCCACGGAGGGTTCCAATTGCATTGCAACCAACATGGCTGATGAAGAAACATTTTCCATCCCCGTTTAGTGTTATGCAAGTTCTTCTTTGCCCTAGTGACCATTTTTTTCGGCTCAAAAGACCGCACAATGAAACTTCAAAAGCACTTTTTGTTTATGATATTTTAGTTACCTCTCTCCGATCTCTGTTTGATGGCCATGGATCCGGTTGGGCACCGTTGTGGTGATAAACAATGATGAAAAGGATTAGCTGCAATCAACACTTTTCAATGCCCTATTTTGCCACCGACGAGTGATGGAATGTACACCGTGCGCGTACTAGGGTAGGGTTACCGAGTAATTGAAAAGTCCAAAAATGGTCGAAATTTTCTCTTTTGGAAAATGTTCCTAGACAATTTTGGGTGCTCAAACAAGTGGTTTATTGCTATTTGGAAATGTTTTTGATGCATATTAGCACATGGAAAATTTTAAAAGTCTTTCACAATCTTATCATTGTTTCTCGGTTAGTTTGTAGAAATGTTGCTTATCTCTCCCAATCTTTAATATTTGTGGTCTTTGTTAGTGCTATGCAGGTCATCGCTATGCTCCCTCGTGTGCTACCTTTATGTGCAGAACCCATATACCGTTCTTCGTCCATTACAAACCATTGCATGCATTGATTGCTTCTACGTTTGTGCATAGTATCGCGTGTTTCCGAGCAAATCCGCCGTGACCATGAAGAGTGGTCTTCGCGAGGGCTCCCATAAGGACCATCATGGTTTTTGTTTATCGCAGGAAAGTTGAGCTGTGTATAGCATACGGTTCTTGTTTCTGGTGTATCTACTCGGCAATCAAGGTATGGATGGGGTAGGTTAATGTGGGATAGGTAAGCGATGTGGTAATATTTCACTAGATTAGAAGACAACAATTGTGTTATGGTCTTAGTAACAAAGCAAAGTACTTTCCTCTTCAATTTGGTTAGAATATTCAATTTGGATAAAGTTGGGGTTAGCGGTGTATGCTACGTGTTCACCAACTTAGTGAGCTTCGCTTAGGGACGAGTTGAAGCAATCATGCTTGGAAAGCCAATTTTAGGTCGCAGGGTAGGCCATGAGATTTAGCGAGCAGCAATGAACAAGCACCAAGCAACAAGCATGCACAAAAAACGGCAAAAAACACAACCGTGACAGGGTGCGTTGGATCCTCTAAGATGTTGCTGAGTGACAACTATGGGTGTGTCACAAGAAAGGAATACTTTCAAATGGCTCCAGAAGGGGCGTGCTACCAGTTAATGACACTTTCAAACCAAGAAAAAGCCATATATTGGGACTAGACTCCGAATGTCATTTTCAAGGCACTTGATCGACCTGCTACCAGCGTTTTTTCTAGCTTTCCATGTCTTACAACTGATT
The DNA here is from genome assembly GCA_964036045.1 of Eutreptiella sp. 'Long Island Sound 2002'. NCBI lineage: Eukaryota > Euglenozoa > Euglenophyceae > Eutreptiales > Eutreptiaceae > Eutreptiella > Eutreptiella sp. 'Long Island Sound 2002'. The sequence goes on from OZ038380.1 coordinate 53,499,057, forward strand.
AAATTTATGCTTTTCCTACTCCGTCCGATTAGACTATGCCAAGTTGCAAAAGCAGGCCATAATAGGTGTGTAGCAAAAAAGGTGAACAACGTTCACCGGGTACGAGAAAATGTTTGTCGAAACCGAACTTTTCTAGACCATGTGTAAAGGCAAGACAAGCTTTGGTCGCTGCCTTTGGGGCCGTGGCGGCCCTTTCTGCCTTCCCAAAGTGCCAAACCAAACGGAAAAAAGGGCAGGATTCAGACCACAAAATGGTCAAAAAACGGTCAAAAAATCTTTGTTCCAAAAATGATCTTGGCGCATTTCGGGTAACACAAAACTGAAACGGGCCTTTTTGCAACATATTGCAAGGCATTTTGGCCTTCGTGCCGTCACAAAATGCTGTGAAAATGGGCTGTTTTCTGACCAAAAAGGAGTCCAAAACTGATCAAAAACGAATGTTCCACCATTTGGCCTGCCCGAAGAATTAAAAACAGCGTATTTGATGCTCATTTTGAGCGCCGCCGGCCACCATCATCTCATGTAGCTTTTGACGCGGGCCATTGCTGCACAAGTTGCTCAAAGTCTGGTTAGTGGAACGAACGCTAGTGTTACAACTCATCTTAGGGTCTAGGGTCATCTGACATGGTTGACTGTCAAACAAGCGATAGAAAGGAGGCGTGCAACGGGTCAAATTGCGCAAAAATTTCGATGTATTATATGTATCAATGTCAAATAGGATATTACAAGTATGAACCAGAGGTTCAGCGATGGTGGCCTTGACCCGGGGCGGCAAATGTATACCTTCATTTCAAAAACTGTCAATGGAGGTCAAGCCTTGCTTAGCTTTTTCTCAAATTCCCTACAGTTTGTTCAAAATGGGCACCTGAAAATTGAAAGGGATATTTTATATTGCATTTTTCTTGTCAAAAATGAATCCATGAGTCTCTACCTCATGATGTGCGTGACTAACGCCGTGCAATGGCACCGAATAGCTTAAGACGCTACCCTCATTGGTACCTGATAGTTTAAAGCCAAGCATATAATGGGCCTTCTCCCGGGCTACATACCTTTAAACACCATCGGGAGGTCAGACTTGACCCCAAACCAATAATTGTTGTTCGCGTATCTTCTCCAATATTTGTCAATCAGACACCTGGACACTCATACCTAGGTGCATTGACACACTGCATTTTGCCAACATGATTAAAAGAGGTGAATGGCAAAAGCGGTCCATATACTCTACTTGGCACGAAGAAAAACGATTTTTGGCAAATTATCGCAAACGACATGCGATGCAAAGACAAATATTTTCGGCAAGTTTCATGTTTACGCATTGACACGAGAGACAGTTTGGAGAGCTTGCGCGCACGACCAAGGCACGTATATCAGACGAAAGGGAGGAGTATTGTGTGTAGCCCAGGGTAAGTGACCGTGCAACGTCAACAAGGTGCCATTTTTCAAGTTGAAATGGATGTCCAATTTTGAAAATGCTGACACCTCCCTGAAATCTTTCCAAATGTGCACTGTGAGGGGTATTGTTCTTTGTAGGGCTACCGACAACGTGCAAAATCGCAAAGGTACCGCGGTGCTTGTAACAGAGGGTCCACTTTGTGCATTGATGGACGTTGAAGGGATGCAAGGATACCCAAACAAAGAAGGGGATAGGATGCAAGGCCAAGGCATATGGCGTACCATGGGTGGATGGTGTTACTTCAAAGATTGATGGACGTTGAAGGGACGGGAGGGTACCCAAAAAAAGAAGGAGATAGTATGCAAGGCCAAGGCATAGGGCATACCATGGGTTGGTTGTGTCGCTTCAAAGTGCGCAACAATGACTACTTTTCCATGCGAGCACAAGTCACAGAAGGCCAGACAACAATTGTAGCGTAGCCTAAGGAGCAACTGACACCCTTCTTTGAGGACACCCTGATGCTAGCGCTGCCCTTGGTCCACGGGAACCCAAAGGATGTAGTGAAAGAACATGAGACAGCACTCATGACGAACCTCCACACCGGGGCGACAAAGGGCCGGGACATTGAGTTACCTTCATATGCGCGGTGAAGGGTGATCAAACTGCCGTCCCATCCTGTTTAACATGGCACACCCAAAAGGTTCAGGAGGAGTAGTAAAAATTGAAGGCATGTCCGTTATACATCAACGAAACCCCGAGGAAAAGTTCAAAGACATGCAAAGTGGACCCATCTTCAAGGATTAGGTGGCAAATGAGCTGGTTTTAGAAATCAAGTCTGAGCCCAACGAATGGAATTCACTTTTCATTATCATGCACCTATTCGGTACGTGCATCACCTCACATATGGTGGAGGTTCACCAGCGTTTGGGCGTGGAATTGCTCATTCTACCGGTGCATGGCAATGCCAGTGTCCTTCCCCTTGGTGGGTTTGTAACTAAAATTTTCTTTCTTGTGACTTCAAGGCAGGTTGCAGCAAAGTCGGCTTTGAAACCAGGATGGAAAAGAGATTTGGATGTTCTGCAAGAAAGGCAGAACCCGACTGCAGAACTGCCATGCTGAAGCCCGCTCCTAGGCCTCCAAGCAGGCGACCTTCATTGAGGCAGCTGCACTGGTACAAGCACCCGAGGCCGCTGTAGATGATATCCCTCATTCGGCAGAGGCATCATCTGATTGTGATGGATCTGCTTCAACCCCTCGTGGAGGGCGTGTTAATTTTTCCTTCCGTTGGTATGTTTCATTTGCATGAGAAATTTAATGATTATTCATGTCGCATGGGTGTAGTGGCTGAAATTGTGTGCATCATAAAGATCTTCTGTGACATGGATCGTGACAAGACTCTATTGTTGTTGCACAATATGGAGCTAAAGGTCCTCATCTCTCAATGCAAAGGTCCAAGGGTAAACGAGTTTTGGTTCAAAGTTTAATGGTCAAAATTTTGCATTCCCAAATCATTTCTAAGCGAGAACGTTTAACATACAACAAAAAGCCGAACTGCAAAAGAGGAAATGCGTTCTGGTTTGCAACCTTTTTGAAAACCTAGACAGTATTGGAGGAAGACTTTTAGAGCCTAATAACGATCAAAATAGGGGCGAAAAAAAAGAAGCGTGGTGAGCTGAAAATTTTACGCAAAAATGCGAAAAACACGTTTAATCTGGAACCCAAAAAAAACCAATTGGGGACTAAAAAGCACAACAAGGAGTTAAAAAAACGTTCAAACGAAGCGAAAGAACATGAAAACTAAAAAGATTGGCTATGCTGTACATTGCCTGTGATTGTGCAACGCCTTAAATGTAAAGAGCTTTCTCAACTAGGCCTTACATGCTTAAAATCCACCTGCAACTGACGGCGGGTCTGAGATTGAATTCGAATTCCATCACAATGAACACTAGCAGCAACCAACCTCTAGACAATATGTGACATACACCATGCTGTAGGCAGCAACAAAAGGCCCAAAATGAGCTGAAATTGCAAACTCACTGGTGGTGCTGGAAATCACGTTGCAATTATGGTGCAAGATACCTACTCGAGTAAAGAAAAGCCACTACCCGTTTTTTTGTGAGGTACCGGATCCAGTCCACGCCCCCTTATTCTTTGGAAAGTATTAAAGACTAACCCTGAATCATTGATATCACTGTTTTGAAGCATAAAAGGACAATGTTCCAAATAGATAGGGCAACAACTGTAAACCCCCAAAAGAAGTTCACCCAAAAACCAGAGTGGGTGGAGCTATCTTCCTTCATGGAGGTATTACCGAAATTTTCTAGGCATTTCAACCCTTTTCCCTTTAAGGTTTGGCCTAGTGGTCTCCCATCTCAGGACCAAAATACTCAAAAGTTTCATCTACTTACTGTGATCCTACTTTTTAACTGATTGTAAATTCAGTTGTGTGGCGAAGCTAGGCCAGCTATAGCCTGTACCTGGCCCAACCTACATGCCCCAGATTGCTAACCTACGCCATTGCATTCCAAATTTCGCACATGAAGTGATTATGACTGTCTATCCGGCTAGAGTAAAGTCAGTTTTCACATTCAAGTGATTTGCTTTGTTTATAAAAGACTGTATGATTGTATGAAATAATGCATTGTGTATCGGCAGCCCCTCTTGGCAACTTATGCTTTGATTGAGAAGGAGACCATCGGATTGTAATTCGATCTCTTTCTTTGGTGGTCTTCATTGCTTGACTACTTGGCGATCCTCCTCTTGTTTGTGGGAAATGCGCAGAGGTTTTTTCTCATCAAAACAAACAAGGCAGCATTATGGAGAACCGGAAAACCTTTCAGGTAGCAGAAACAGCTCCCTAAAAGACTAAACCACAACACCAAGAATTTCCACGTATCTGAGATTCTGAGTTGTCCCTCAACTTCAGTGCCGAAACTGAACCAATCACAACCAAACCAAAGGATGGTGATGTGGGAACCACTGGAGCAGCATCTACAAGTGAGATCCTGTTGGAGGATAGTGGTTCCAGGTCCTCCAGTTTTTGAGCTTGGATCCTTTTTCGTCAGTTCTGAAATCCATTTTGACTCTTAATTATCCAAAATTTGACCCAGCTTGCAAATGCTTGCGTTGATTCATATTTGGCGTTCCCCGCCGTTTTTTCGTAGTTCTGTTTTTAATACAGCTCATCTCCATTTCTGTTTCAATACCGAACCCGCACCACTGCACACCCTGACACCTCCACCACAACAGCAGTGCACTTGAACTTCAGAACTCTCGTCGTTCAATGTCCAAGTGGATGAACCTGGAGGGAGCAATGATGCAGCTACTGCAACGCCTGATACAAAAAAAAAGGCTTAGGGGAGGCGTCAGCGAAACAGAAAGTGTTTCATCTCACCCTCATCCAATGTCGCCTTTTATTGTACCCATGCTACCTTCAGAACTGCTATACATTAGTATAAGAGAAAATTGGTCACACTCTTAAGAACATCCTCCACAAACATCGCACACACATCTGCCAGCAATCCTGGGCCCCTTCGCGTCGTGCAGCGCTGAGTTTCACTCAGCAAATAACTGCAATGGTAGTCAAATAACTTCAGACTGACATATAAACAGCCATTTACAGTCCTTCTGGACCTTCTGCAGCAAAATGTCTTGTGCTGCAACGTCAGCTGCACGTTTTGGGCCCTTCGCCACCAGTCTGGGCCAGGACCTCCCTGCTACCCCTCAACCAACCTTGCAGACTCTATCCCCAGTCTCCCATCACTTAGCAGACCTATCTGCCGGACAGTGTGGGGTGGGGTAAACTGCTGGACTTTCAGTTTCTATTAAGGGTTGGAGCACCCTTTTCAGTCCCACAAGGGCACCCCTATTACACGCCCTCCCTAGGCTGAAAATCAGCATTCAGCCGATAACAAGCAAATGGGTGTGCAGGCACGTCCTTGTCGCGCGCACTGGCGCCTAGTGCCTGACGCCGTAAAGCGCCGCCACGAAACAACAGCAGACCACGAGACCCAGCGACGAACAACGAGAAACCACAGGCAGCACCACAGGACACCGACCAACACAACAAAAGCAACAGAGCACAGCACAGGGAAGCAACGCAGGCGCCCCAGCACAGCACAGCACGGCACCGCACGAAAGGCGCTGCAAAACACAGCAGGGGGAGCAACAAACGACACAAATCAGGCAGCACAGCAAGGCAAAGCGGCACCGCGCCCCAGAACAGGGCAGAGACCATACAAACACCACCAGCAAAGCAAAACAGACAGCAGGGCACCACAGCACAGCAGCATGCAGAAACACAGCACCACAGGACACAGCACAAGGGAGCAGGGCACAACGAGAAATCCACACCACAGAACAGGGCAGCAGGCCACGCGGCCAGGCAGGGACACCAGCGACAAGACACACCAGCAAAAGACAACAGCGGGCAACCGGGCCCAACAACTAACAACCAGAAACAACAGTGCAACAACACACAACACCAGGTAGGGCAAACAAGACAACGGAGCACCACACAGCAAGAAACGACGCAGACAACAGCACACTGCAAGACAGGCGGCGCAGTAGGACAACACGGCACCGCACCCCAGGTCACAGCACGAAGCCGGACCAGACGGGAGCAACGGGCGCAACAGCAAAGGCAGTAGCGGAGGGGGGGGGGGAGAGCAGGAAACCCGACACAACCAGCACGACGCGGCAGACCGGACCACGAGACGACACAGCGTACCACGACACGACACAACACAAAAGAAAACGGAACAACGCACGATGTGAAGACGGTTCGGACCCCTGTGGCCATCTTTGGGTCACTTGGGGTGTGTATCTATGTGCCGGCAAGCCGCCATTGGCTGATATCATACTCTCCCATCCACCTGGCCTACCCCGATGTGATAGTGTGATAGGTTTGGCCATTCCGGCTATGAGCGGCCATATTCAGTACCGAGGCGCCGCCAGCTGAGATTTATATATCAGAATATCAGGAATCAACAGGGTTTTTTTATCATAAAGTTTCCGTAATTTTTCCGCCTTCCGTTCTGATTTTCAATGTATTGGCGACTGTCAGTTGGCTCGCGATTTTGCGGTAACCGATTGGTTAACTGTTATTTACAGATATTTTGGCGGAAACCCCGCTGAAGGGTCGGATTTCATCAGTAAAGGGTTCGTTGCTTCCGCAATTTTCATATTATACACTCGCAAAATTGATCCGATTTTTTCAGATTTTCAGAATCTGATTTTCGACTTCGACATCGCCGCACTTGAGATGATGAATCTCAAGTGGTCATACATTTTTCCCCGATCACGAATCAACCTTCCTTTTGTTGTGCCCTTCATTTTGTTTGGAGATATAGTCGAAACAAAAGTGATTCGTGAGGCCACTTTGAAGAATCATATCTCCGGCTCACGGTGGAGAATATCAATTGTGAGAATTGGGTTGGAACTGCCTTGGTCTCAACTTAATTTAGGGAGCATCAAACGCCTTTGGTGTGTACACATGCCTGGTGTAGCAAGGGAGAATGGTCAAGAGGGTAGAAAGTGATATATAACTCTTGGACTGTGCAACCGAATATTTTAATGCGACTTTCGAGTGTGCCGCATGAGTGTTGGTGTTGCATAGAAACTTTCCTTGGGTTCCTATGTATTTTTAACGTGAAGTTATGTCCATGGAGGGGCATGGCATATCATGGTGGGAGCTACGTTTTGAGGGTACGTGTTATATGCATGGTATTTGCTTCGATAGGCTCACGCCCATGTTATATATCTCCGTTTGTAGGGTGACTGTTGATATGTTGAGCAACATTTTATGGATTTGCCACTTGGCCCTCGGGACATCAGATGATGTTTTAATTTGGGATGGGTATGGAGCTTGTTGTACCCGAGGTGATTTGTTTGATTTTGAAGTTGGGGGCCATGATGGTGTTTATAAAGGCCGCATGCATGTGATTGTGCCATTCATTGGAAGAAAGAATGGCACTTTGGCAGCCCGCCAACAATATTACAATGTCGTGCAAGGGTGGTGAAAGGCACACATTGAGCAGCTGTTTGCTCGGTTGTGGCATTGGGGTATGTGGCAGCCCCAATGAGTTGCACCAGTTAGTTCGTATTTTGTTGCCTTCCTGCGCAATTCCGCATTCGCAGGCAAGTCTATCACCCCCCCCGATGGACCATGGGAGCATGTCCTGCCTCATGTTTGGACTGACCAAATCATTTTGCCCGCAACGCAAGATGAGGCAGAGTATGAGGTAGAAGTGTGCGTTTTGTGCTGCCAGAAAGGCTCCGCCGTCACCGTTTGTGATGAGTGTCAGGACCACTGTTGTACGGAATGTATTGACGCCCACTCTTGTAGGAGCATTATTATGCACCACGCTTTGTAGGGAAGGTATGCAGTGCAATGTGGTTTACTTGGGGCGCAAGCCCAATCTGGGGCTCAAGGCGGGATACTTAATAGAAAACTAGCGCGCTGGGCGCGTGCCGGGCAAACACTCCCCCACTGTGGAATTGGAAATGGGAGAGGAAGGAAGAATTCATGCAAAAAGGAGGCATGGCATGAACACTTGTCCCCAGTCTAAAAACAAACCTGCTATATGTGCAATGCTTGAAGTTAATCGTGCTCAAATTAGATCAAGCCAGACACTAGTGCATGGCTGGTCCATTAAAAGATTCTCTCAGTGTTTGGTATTTGATATATGGCCTGAACATATGAGCCATAGTGCAATCCACAGGACGGTGAAAACCGACAAAACCATAAATGCAAAGGTTTTGCCAAAAAGTGCAAGATCAAGCAGAAGACTTGTGCAAACCCAAATAAAATTAGCGCAAAAAAGGAATTCAATTTCCATTCCCAAGTCAAAAAACGAGTAACATATTGCAAAATTATAGAATTGATTCATGACTTACCACTATGATTCGTGGTGTCTCCTCCGGTTGCATTCTGCTTGAACACTGTTTGCGGTATGCTTTTCTTCCGGTGTCATATTTGCTGTGATGGATACGTTCACTGTCCAATCATTTTTGTGTCTCGTTTTCTTGAGGAAGCAGTTGAATGACGCTGGCAATTCTTGGCGTAAGGTAGGTAGGTGGATGGTTGTCTTCGATCGCTTGAGAGATGCCCCATGTTTGGTGCTTGGCATCAGCCCTGTCGTAGTGTAGAATGGTATTTTGCTCTTGAAGAAGTGTTACGTCCGACTAGGTTTGGGCTGAAGGCTCCCAACAAAGGTGCCCCGGTCAGCGCCGATAGCATCAATGTGGTTTTCTTCCCAAAACAGGTCTGTGTGCCCATGCTTGCACAAGGCTTTTCGTTTGGGAAGCACCCTAAGCTTTGGAAAGCACCCTAAGCGTTCCCCAACTTTCCTGGTGTGATTTTCATGATGTCCTGCCACTGTAATGGAGATCCACAATGCTTGGGTATTGCATTCTCCGCCTCGATTTTCTAAGCAGCATCCCCCCCCCCCCCCCCGGCGCTCCGGCTGGTGGGTGCATTCATGCCGGCCACACATGGCAAAAGTTGATGTGCCTTTATTGAATGAGCAACATCCATCCAAAGGGCCCGGGGAAGTCGGAGGGCTTCATTAATTAGATCGGACATGGGTTCGGTGAACGTACTGGCTCGCCTGACATACTTGCCTGGCGGACAAGCGGCTGTTCGACTATCAAGGTAGACACATTGCAGGTTGGGCATCCAGCCGGACACCACGGTGGCCGGGCTACTGCCTGGTTGTTGCCGGTAAACTTCGTGCATCAATGATGCCTATCCCCTGCAGGCAAACAACACCTCTTTTTTTTTTTTTTGCAACACGGCAAAGTTATCGAAAGGAGCGGGCTAATCATGGGCACGGCGTTCGTGACGAGCCGAAGTTCACCGTTTATGCAAACAACACCTCTTTCGTGCTTTCGGTCTAAGCTCCAAGTTCAGCGATTGGGTGGAACCAGACTTGGTTTTATAACCCTCCTTAGTGTCTAGCGTGGACTTAGCATGTTTCGCAAGCAACATACAGCAAGCAAGTAGCAAACAAACAGGCAGGGACCATGTACGAAAAGGAGAAAAATCACAGCTGCGTTGGGGTTATTTGAATTGAGCCTAAATTTTCTCTACATGTTGACTATGGATGTGAGCGATCACCACACCAAGTATGAGGCCAAAAAATCAAAACCGGAGGTCGGGAACGAATTAAGAATGGCCTAAAATTTGCAGATGTGAGGCAGCACGGGCGCCGGAGATGTCCACGGAGGGTTTCAATTGCATTGCAACCAACATGGCTGATGAAGAAACATTTTCCATCCCCGTTTAGTGTTATGCAAGTTCTTCTTTGCCCTAGTGACCATTTTTTTCGGCTCAAAAGACCGCACAATGAAACTTCAAAAGCACTTTTTGTTTATGATATTTTAGTTACCTCTCTCCGATCTCTGTTTGATGGCCATGGATCCGGTTGGGCACCGTTGTGGTGATAAACAATGATGAAAAGGATTAGCTGCAATCAACACTTTTCAATGCCCTATTTTGCCACCGACGAGTGATGGAATGTACACCGTGCGCGTACTAGGGTAGGGTTACCGAGTAATTGAAAAGTCCAAAAATGGTCGAAATTTTCTCTTTCGGAAAATGTTCCTAGACAATTTTGGGTGCTCAAACAAGTGGTTTATTGCTATTTGGAAATGTTTTTGATGCATATTAGCACATGGAAAATTTTAAAAGTCTTTCACAATCTTATCATTGTTTCTCGGTTAGTTTGTAGAAATGTTGTTTATCTCTCCCAATCTTTAATATTTGTTGTCTTTGTTAGTGCTATGCAGGTCATCGCTATGCTCCCTCGTGTGCTACCTTTATGTGCAGAACCCATATACCGTTCTTCGTCCATTACAAACCATTGCACGCATTGATTGCTTCTACGTTTGTGCATAGTATCGCGTGTTTCTGAGCAAATCCGCCGTGACCATGAAGAGTGGTCTTCGCGAGGGCTCCCATAAGGACCATCATGGTTTTTGTTTATCGCAGGAAAGTTGAGCTGTGTATAGCATACGGTTCTTGTTTCTGGTGTATCTACTCGGCAATCAAGGTATGGATGGGGTAGGTTAATGTGGGATAGGTAAGCGATGTGGTAATATTTCACTAGATTAGAAGACAACAATTGTGTTATGGTCTTAGTAACAAAGCAAAGTACTTTCCTCTTCAACTTGGTTAGAATATTCAATTTGGATAAAGTTGGGGTTGGCGGTGTATGCTACGTGTTCACCAACTTAGTGAGCTTCGCTTAGGGACGAGTTGAAGCAATCATGCTTGGAAAGCCAATTTTAGGTCGCAGGGTAGGCCATGAGATTTAGCGAGCAGCAATGAACAAGCACCAAGCAACAAGCATGCACAAAAAATGGCAAAAAACACAACCGTGACAGGGTGCGTTGGATCCTCTAAGATGTTGCTGAGTGACAACTATGGGTGTGTCACAAGAAAGGAATACTTTCAAATGGCTCCAGAAGGGGGGTGCTACCAGTTAATGACACTTTCAAACCAAGAAAAAGCCATATATTGGGACTAGACTCCGAATGTCATTTTCAAGGCACTTGATCGACCTGCTACCAGCGTTTTTTCTAGCTTTCCATGTCTTACAACTGATTAAATTTATGCTTTTCCTACTCCGTCCGATTAGACTATGCCAAGTTGCAAAAGCAGGCCATAATAGGTGTGTAGCAAAAAAGGTGAACAACGTTCACCGGGTACGAGAAAATGTTTGTCGAAACCGAACTTTTCTAGACCATGTGTAAAGGCAAGACAAGCTTTGGTCGCTGCCTTTGGGCCCGTGGCGGCCCTTTCTGCCTTCCCAAAGTGCCATACCAAACGGAAAAAAGGGCAGGATTCAGACCACAAAATGGTCAAAAAACGGTCAAAAAATCTTTGTTCCAAAAATGATCTTGGCGCATTTCGGGTAACACAGAACTGAAACGACCTTTTTGCAACATATTGCAAGGCATTTTGGCCTTCGTGCCGTCACAAAATGCTGTGAAAATGGGCTGTTTTCTGACCAAAAAGGAGTCCAAAACTGATCAAAAACGAATGTTCCCCCATTTGGCCTGCCCGAAGAATTAAAAGCAGCGTATTTGATGCTCATTTTGAGCGCCGCCGGCCACCATCATCTCATGTAGCTTTTGACGCGGGCCATTGCTGCACAAGTTGCTCAAAGTCTGGGTAGTGGAACGAACCCTAGTGTTACAACCCATCTTAGGGTCTAGGGTCATCTGACATGGTTGACTGTCAAACAAGCGATAGAAAGGAGGCGTGCAACGGGTCAAATTGCGCAAAAATTTCGATGTATTATATGTATCAATGTCAAATAGGATATTACAAGTATGAACCAGAGGTTCAGCGATGGTGGCCTTGACCCGGGGCGGCAACTGTATACCTTCATTTCAAAAACTGTCAATGGAGGTCAAGCCTTGCTTAGCTTTTTCTCAAATTCCCTACAGTTTGTTCAAAATGGGCACCTGAAAATTGAAAGGGATATTTTATATTGCATTTTTCTTGTCAAAAATGAATCCATGAGTCTCTACCTCATGATGTGCGTGACTAACGCCGTGCAATGGCACCGAATAGCTTAAGACGCTACCCTCATTGGTACCTGATAGTTTAAAGCCAAGCATATAATGGGCCTTCTCCCGGGCTACATACCTTTAAACACCATCGGGAGGTCAGACTTGACCCCAAACCAATAATTGTTGTTCGCGTATCTTCTCCAATATTTGTCAATCAGACACCTGGACACTCATACCTAGGTGCATTGACACACTGCATTTTGCCAACATGATTAAAAGAGGTGAATGGCAAAAGCGGTCCATATACTCTACTTGGCACGAAGAAAAACGATTTTTGGCAAATTATCGCAAACGACATGCGATGCAAAGACAAATATTTTCGGCAAGTTTCATGTTTACGCATTGACACGAGAGACAGTTTGGAGAGCTTGCGCGCACGACCAAGGCACGTATATCAGACGAAAGGGGGGAGTATTGTGTGTAGCCCAGGGTAAGTGACCGTGCAACGTCAACAAGGTGCCATTTTTCAAGTTGAAATGGATGTCCAATTTTGAAAATGCTGACACCTCCCTGAAATCCTTCCAAATGTGCACTGTGAGGGGTATTGTTCTTTGTAGGGCTACCGACAACGTGCAAAATCGCAAAGGTACCGCGGTGCTTGTAACAGAGGGTCCACTTTGTGCATTGATGGACGTTGAAGGGATGCAAGGATACCCAAACAAAGAAGGGGATAGGATGCAAGGCCAAGGCATATGGCGTACCATGGGTGGATGATGTTACTTCAAAGATTGATGGACGTTGAAGGGACGGGAGGGTACCCAAAAAAAAGAAGGAGATAGTATGCAAGGCCAAGGCATAGGGCATACCATGGGTTGGTTGTGTTGCTTCAAAGTGCGCAACAATGACTACTTTTCCATGCGAGCACAAGTCACAGAAGGCCAGACAACAATTGTAGCGTAGCCTAAGGAGCAACAGACACCCTTCTTTGAGGACACCCTGATGCTAGCGCTGCCCTTGGTCCACGGGAACCCAAAGGATGTAGTGAAAGAACATGAGACAGCACTCATGACGAACCTCCACACCGGGGCGACAAAGGGCCGGGAAATTGAGTTACCTTCATATGCGCGGTGAAGGGTGATCAAACTGCCGTCCCATCCTGTTTAACATGGCACACCCAAAAGGTTCAGGAGGAGTAGTAAAAATTGAAGGCATGTCCGTTATACATCAACGAAACCCCGAGGAAAAGTTCAAGGACATGCAAAGTGGACCCATCTTCAAGGATTAGGTGGCAAATGAGCTGGTTTTAGAAATCAAGTCTGAGCCCAACGAATGGAATTCACTTTTCATTATCATGCACCTATTCGGTACGTGCATCACCTCACATATGGTGGAGGTTCACCAGCGTTTGGGCGTGGAATTGCTCATTCTACCGGTGCATGGCAATGCCAGTGTCCTTCCCCTTGGTGGGTTTGTAACTAAAATTTTCTTTCTTGTGACTTCAAGGCAGGTTGCAGCAAAGTCGGCTTTGAAACCAGGATGGAAAAGAGATTTGGATGATCTGCAAGAAATGCAGAACCCGACTGCAGAACTGCCATGCTGAAGCCCGCTCCTAGGCCTCCAAGCAGGCGACCTTCATTGAGGCAGCTGCACTGGTACAAGCACCCGAGGCCGCTGTAGATGATATCCCTCATTCGGCAGAGGCATCATCTGATTGTGATGGATCTGCTTCAACCCCTCGTGGAGGGCGTGATAATTTTTCCTTCCGTTGGTATGTTTCATTTGCATGAGAAAGTTAATGATTATTCATGTCGCATGGGTGTAGTGGCTGAAATTGTGTGCATCATAAACATCTTCCCTGACATGGATCGTGACAAGACTCTATTGTTGTTGCACAATATGGAGCTAAACGTCCTCATCTCTCAATGCAAAGGTCCAAGGGTAAACGAGTTTTGGTTCAAAGCTTAATGGTCAAAATTTTGCATTCCCAAATCATTTCTAAGCGAGAACGTTTAACATACAACAAAAAGCCGAACTGCAAAAGAGGAAATGCGTTCTGGTTTGCAACCTTTTTGAAAACCTAGACAGTATTGGACGAAGACTTTTAGAGCCTAATAACGATCAAAATAGGGGCGAAAAAAAAGAAGCGTGGTGAGCTGAAAATTTTACGCAAAAATGCGAAAAACACGTTTAATCTGGAACCCAAAAAAACCAATTGGGGACTAAAGAGCACAACAAGGAGTTAAACAAACGTTCAAACGAAGCGAAAGAACATGAAAACTAAAAAGATTGGCTATGCTGTACATTGCCTGTGATTGTGCAACGCCTTAAATGTAAAGAGCTTTCTCAACTAGGCCTTACATGCTTAAAATCCACCTGCAACTGACGGCGGGTCTGAGATTGAATTCGAATTCCATCACAATGAACACTAGCAGCAACCAACCTCTAGACAATATGTGACATACACCATGCTGTAGGCAGCAACAAAAGGCCCAAAATGAGCTGAAATTGCAAACTCACTGGTGGTGCTGGAAATTACGTTGCAATTATGGTGCAAGATACCTACTCGAGTAAAGAAAAGCCACTACCCGTTTTTTTGTGAGGTACCGGATCCAGTCCACGCCCCCTTATTCTTTGGAAAGTATTAAAGACTAACCCTGAATCATTGATATCACTGTTTTGAAGCATAAAAGGACAATGTTCCAAATAGATAGGGCAACAACCGTAAACCCCCAAAAGAAGTTCACCCAAAAACCAGAGTGGGTGGAGCTATCTTCCTTCATGGAGGTATTACCGAAATATTCTAGGCATTTCAACCCTTTTCCCTTTAAGGTTTGGCCTAGTGGTCTCCCATCTCAGGACCAAAATACTCAAAAGTTTCATCTACTTACTGTGATCCTACTTTTTAACTGAATGTAAATTCAGTTGTGTGGCGAAGCTAGGCCAGCTATAGCCTGTACCTGGCCCAACCTACATGCCCCAGATTGCTAACCTACGCCATTGCATTCCAAATTTCGCACATGAAGTGATTATGACTGTCTATCCGGCTAGAGTAAAGTCAGTTTTCACATTCAAGTGATTTGCTTTGTTTATAAAAGACTGTATGATTGTATGAAATAATGCATTGTGTATCGGCAGCCCCTCTTGGCAACTTATGCTTTGATTGAGAAGGAGACCATCGGATTGTAATTCGATCTCTTTCTTTGGTGGTCTTCATTGCTTGACTACTTGGCGATCCTCCTCTTGTTTGTGGGAAATGCGCAGAGGTTTTTTCTCATCAAAACAAACAAGGCAGCATTATGGAGAACCGGAAAACCTTTCAGGTAGCAGAAACAGCTCCCTAAAAGACTAAACCACAACACCAAGAATTTCCACGTATCTGAGATTCTGAGTTGTCCCTCAACTTCAGTGCCGAAACTGAACCAATCACAACCAAACCAAAGGATGGTGATGTGGGAACCACTGGAGCAGCATCTACAAGTGAGATCCTGTTGGAGGATAGTGGTTCCAGGTCCTCCAGTTTTTGAGCTTGGATCCTTTTTCGTCAGTTCTGAAATCCATTTTGACTCTTAATTATCCAAAATTTGACCCAGCTTGCAAATGCTTGCGTTGATTCATATTTGGCGTTCCCCGCCGTTTTTTCGTAGTTCTGTTTTTAATACAGCTCATCTCCATTTCTGTTTCAATACCGAACCCGCACCACTGCACACCCTGACACCTCCACCACAACAGCAGTGCACTTGAAGTTCAGAACTCTCGTCGTTCAATGTCCAAGTGGATGAACCTGGAGGGAGCAATGATGCAGCTACTGCAACGCCTGATACAAAAAAAATGGCTTAGGGGAGGCGTCAGCGAAACAGAAAGTGTTTCATCTCACCCTCATCCAATGTCGCCTTTTATTGTACCCATGCTACCTTCAGAACTGCTATACATTAGTATAAGAGAAAATTGGTCACACTTTTAAGAACATCCTCCACAAACATCGCACACACATCTGCCAGCAATCCTGGGCCCCTTCGCGTCGTGCAGCGCTGAGTTTCACTCAGCAAATAACTGCAATGGTAGTCAAATAACTTCAGACTGACATATAAACAGCCATTTACAGTCCTTCTGGACCTTCTGCAGCAAAATGTCTTGTGCTGCGACGTCAGCTGCACGTTTTGGGCCCTTCGCCACCAGTCTGGGCCAGGACCTCCCTGCTACCCCTCAACCAACCTTGCAGACTCTATCCCCAGTCTCCCATCACTTAGCAGACCTATCTGCCCAACAGTGTGGGGTGGGGTAAACTGCTGGACTTTCAGTTTCTATTAAGGGTTGGAGCACCCTTTTCAGTCCCACAAGGGCACCCCTATTACACGCCCTCCCTAGGCTGAAAATCAGCATTCAGCCGATAACAAGCAAATGGGTGTGCAGGCACGTCCTTGTCGCGCGCACTGGCGCCTAGTGCCTGACGCCGTAAAGCGCCGCCACGAAACAACAGCAGACCACGAGACCCAGCGACGAACAACGAGAAACCACAGGCAGCACCACAGGACACCGACCAACACAACAAAAGCAACAGAGCACAGCACAGGGAAGCAACGCAGGCGCCCCAGCACAGCACAGCACGACACCGCACGAAAGACGCTGCAAAACACAGCAGGGGGAGCAACAAACGACACAAATCAGGCAGCACAGCAAGGCAAAGCGGCACCGCGCCCCAGAACAGGGCAGAGACCATACAAACACCACCAGCAAAGCAAAACAGACAGCACGGCACCACAGCACAGCAGCATGCAGAAACACAGCACCACAGGACACAGCACAAGGGAGCAGGGCACAACGAGAAATCCACACCACAGAACAGGGCAGCAGGCCACGCGGCCAGGCAGGGACACCAGCGACAAGACACACCAGCAAAAGACAACAGCAGGCAACCGGGCCCAACAACTGACAACCAGAAACAACAGTGCAACAACACACAACACCAGGTAGGGCAAACAAGACAACGGAGCACCACACAGCAAGAAACGACGCAGACAACAGCACACTGCAAGACAGGCGGCGCAGTAGGACAACACGGCACCGCACCCCAGGTCACAGCACGAAGCCGGACCAGACGGCAGCAACGGGCGCAACAGCAAAGGCAGTAGCGGAGGGAGGGGGGGGAGAGCAGGAAAACCCGACACAACCAGCACGACGCGGCAGACCGGACCACGAGACGACACAGCGTACCACGACACCACACAACACAAAAGAAAACGGAACAACGCACGATGTGAAGCCGGTTCGGACCCCTGTGGCCATCTTTGGGTCACTTGGGGTGTGTATCTATGTGCCGGCAAGCCGCCATTGGCTGATATCATATTCTCCCATCCACCTGGCCTACCCCGATGTGATAGTGTGATAGGTTTGGCCATTCCGGCTATGAGCGGCCATATTCAGTACCGAGGCGCCGCCAGCTGAGATTTATATATCAGAATATCAGGAATCAACAGGGTTTTTTTATCATAAAGTTTCTGTAATTTTTCCGCCTTCCGTTCTGATTTTCAATGTATTGGCGACTGTCAGTTGGCTCGCGATTTTGCGGTAACCGATTGGTTAACTGTTATTTACAGATATTTTGGCGGAAACCCCTGCTGAAGGGTCGGATTTCATCAGTAAAGGGTTCGTTGCTTCCGCAATTTTCATATTATACACTCGCAAAATTGATCCGATTTTTTCAGATTTTGAGAATCGGATTTTCGACTTCGACATCGCCGCACTTGATATGATGAATCTCAAGTGGTCATACATTTTGCCGATCACGAATCAACCTTCCTTTTGTTGTGCCCTTCATTTTGTTTGGAGATATAGTCGAAACAAAAGTGATTCGTGAGGCCACTTTGAAGAATCATATCTCCGGCTCACGGTGGAGAATATCAATTGTGAGAATTGGGTTTGAACTGCCTTGGTCTCAACTTAATTTAGGAAGCATCAAACGCCTTTGGTGTGTACACATGCCCGGTGTAGCAAGGGAGAATGGTCAAGAGGGTAGAAAGTGATATATAACTCTTGGACTGTGCAACCAAATATTTTCATGCGACTTTCGAGTGTGCCGCATGAGTGTTGGTGTTGCATAGAAACTTTCCTTGGGTTCCTATGTATTTCTAACGTGAAGTTATGTCCATGGAGGGGCATGGCATATCATGGTGGGAGCTACGTTTTGAGGGTACGTGTTATATGCATGGTATTTGCTTCGATAGGCTCACGCCCATGTTATATATCTCTGTTTGTAGGAAGATATATGGAGTCATTCAATACGTGACAAGGGCTTCGCCAATGTCCCAATGGTGAAATCCATAGCGCTAGACTAAGTCTACCGCTCATATAGTGCATGTGGGAGGGCTTACGAAGCGACCCGCCAGCGCCACTATCAATTTTCCCATATTCATGGTGCGTGTTGGAAGGAGGTTCCAAGGTGTTCCTATGCGTCCATGTGGGGATCCAAGTCGGGGGATTGTTTGCAAATGGTCCCAAGCAATTGTGCTTTGAATCATATGTTGATACCATGGGTGAGCGAAGTTATATACTATTGTAATTGTCTTGAATTTGTCATTATTTGCATGTTTTTGACCTCATTTTATGCTCATTTTTGTATTTTATGTGCTCAACTGGTGGGCTAACAGTAAAGTGCCTAGAGATCCGTGAACTATGGTATGTTGCTTATATGTTGGCATATGCTTTAGTGTTGCACCTCACGATATGCCGGATCACGTGGTCACTTTGGCTTGGCACACGAGGTCTCACAAAGTTAGGTCTCAAATTCATGAGCTGACTTGTGAAGCATGTCATGTACATAACCGCAGGGGTTTCGGCGCCATTGATGGGATATTCTTGGGCATCGACCTTTGGTCTATATCACCCTTGTATACTACTCTCCGGTTTGACACATGCATGGAGCATTTGAATATTTGCCGTATGCATTTTTGAGTATATAATTGATTTTGGGGCATAATGGTGTGATTTGCTTGATTTTGCCATGTTGTGAGGTCATCTTCATGTAAAGAAGGTCCCTACCAGGACCGGCCCCCGCTGTGCCCCTTCCGCCTGTTACCCCTGCTGATTTACTCCGGATCAACGATTGCATTCCTCAAATTCCAGGGTCCAAAATCCAAAAATATAGAAAATAAAATCCTCCTTCAACGCTGAACAGCAACCAGATCCCACAAGTACAGCAATAACCCGATTCACAATCCAATCCACACTGCGGGCTTCCGTTCAGCACACCGGTCGTCTCACGGTGGCGGGCATGTACAAGAATTGCACCAAGGAAGAAAGCCCTGAAATTGGCATATGAACACAAATAAAGCAAAGTTGGGGAAAGAGGTAAACCTACACATTCACAGCCATAAACCCCTCATTCCCTGGACTCAAGACCTTCCCTTGACTCACCAACATATTGCCCTGAACCAGGTCAAATGAGATGGCTGAATGCCATGTGTCACAAGTCAATACACAAACCCCAAAAAAGGGTTTACTCCCAAGCCTCTAAATCCTAGCCCAATGGGGGAGGTGGCGTGTCATGGCCTAGAGTGGCACTCAGGACCATGCCCTACCCTGACATATACTTGGTTGGACCTGGAGTCGAATGGGCCTAGAGATATGCCCCATGAGTTTGAACTCATAACATGCCAAAAAACTGCCAATTCACACCATATTGGCCATATATCAAATATATGCTCAAAATTGAAGTTACCACTTATCTGAAGGCTCAAAGCATGCATGGAATCGAAGTCTAGTATTCATGGAGGATATAGACCAAAGGTCAATGCCCATGTACATCCCCACTTTACCCTCGAAACCCCTTCGGATATGGGCGCCACGCACTGCCCAAGTCAGCCCATGATCTTGAGAGCAATTCCTGTAATCCTTCGTGCACCAAGCCAAATGGAGTACGCAATCCGGCATATGGTGGTGTTCAACTCCAAAGCATATGCCAACATATGAACAACATACCATGGTTCGACTCTCCATAGGCTTCTTGCTGTTTGCCGACCAGGTAAGTACACAAAACGCAAAAATGAGCAAAAATTGAGGTCAAAAACATGAAAATATGTCCAAATACAAAGTTGTCATGATAGTATATCTCTATGCTCACCCATGATATCCGCTCATGGTTCAATACACAAATGATTGGAACCATTTGCGAACAATTCCCCCACTTGGATCCCCAATCAGGCGCATGGAGATACGTTCGCCACTCATATCTACATGCCCCATGAAAATGGGAGTGCACTCATGGATCTCTTTGCCAAAAATACCATGAGCAATACATACGCGGTAAACTTAGTCTAGCGCTTTGAATCCCACAATTGGGACATGGGCAAAGCCCTTGTCACATGTGGTTCCCCATCTCTTCGGCCACACGAAGATGTATAACATGGGCGTGAGCATATCAAAACACATACCATGAATATAACACATACCCTCAAAAGTGGCTCCCACCATGGTATGCCATGCCCCTCCATGGACATAACTTCACGTTAAAAATACGTGGGAACCCAAGGAAAGTATCTATGCAACCCCAACACTCATGCGGTACACTCGAAAGTCGCAATAAAATATTCGGTTGCACGGTCCAAGAGTTATATATCACTTTCTACCCTCTTGACCATTATCCCTTGCTACACCGGGGATGTGTACACACCAAAGGCATTTGATGCTTCCCGAATTAAGTTGACACCAAGGCGCTTGCAACGCAACCTTTCTTATTCTCTTTCACCACACTCGCACGTAGATATGGCCCTTCAAAGTGGTCCCACGATTCACCTTTGTTTCCCTTATATCTCCAAGTCAAATGGGTGGCAAGTATAATGGAAACCTGATTCGGACATAGGGAAAGGAGTACGACCACTCGAATAAGACCAAATCAAGTGCGGCGATGTCGAAGTCGAAAATCCGATTTTGACATCGCGAAAAATTGAGAATAAAATTTCGAGTGCATATTTAGAAAATTGCGGAAGCAACGAACCCTTTACTGATGAAATCTGACCCTTCATCGGGGTTTCCGCCAAAATATCTGGAAATAACAGTTAACCAATCGGTTAACGCAAAATCGCGATCCAACTGACAGTCGCCGATACATTGACCATCAGAACGAAAGGCTGAAAAATTACAGAAACTTTATGATAATAAAACCCTGTTGATTCCTGATATTCTGATATATAAATCTCAGCTGGCGGCGCTTGGGTACTGAATATGGCCGCTCATAGCCGGAATGGCCAAACCTATCACACTATCACATCGGGTTAGGTCAGGTGGACGGGAGAGTATGATATCAGCCAATGGCGGCTTGCCGGCACATAGATACACACCCCAAGTGACCCCAAGATGGCCACGGGGGTCCGAACCGGCTTCACCCCCCTTCTCAGAGCGTTGTTACCGCTCGGAAGTCATTGAAGAGAGGACGGGAGGACCCCAATGGGCTGCAACCCCCCCCCCCCCATGTCCCAAGGACACATGGAGGCCCCACACACGTCGTAGGCGTCCCCGATGCCCCAAGGGAGGGGTGAGGACACTGATAATCGGTGCCCTACGCCATATCCGGTCTCCTCTTGATCTACAACATGGACCAAGGGGATCAAAGATAGAAAAACGTCGTCGATCGACCTAAATAAGTATACCACAATGAAATATATATGTGGAGATCGAGTGAAGGGGGTATATGGCCAATCAAGACCGAAAAGTCCCCGGGATGAACGCCCTCACCCGTCTCCCCAAGCACAGAAACAAACAAAAATGCCAAGGGGTATCCATTAAGGTGCTACAGCAGCAACCAAATGGACCAACACGTCCTTGACATCCGAAGAAATGTTCTTTTTCTTCAGGTAGTCCATCCAGACCGTGGTGTACCCCGGCACAAAGCTGCTCGGAGGCTCCCACGAGTCCCTGGATGCGGCGAAAACCTTCCAACGGACTTTATAAAGCCTCCCCCCAGGCGTCCCCGGGTCCGGCTTGTCCGCCAGGATTCTCTCGGCGGTGAAGTCGTCGTCCTCACCCTCGTCGTCCGAGTCCGCATCGCCGGCCGTGAACTCGAAGGTGACGGGACGTCCGCTGGGGTCTGGTGCTCGGGGACGAAGCTGGGTATGGTCGCGGTCCAGGATCTTGTTATCCCCCACACGAACCGCATACACATCCTGCCCGACCTTCCGCACGATTACCCCCGGCACATACCAGGATGCCTGCCGATGCCTGGACAGGACATCCTTGTGGTGCCGCTCCACCCACACGGTGTCTTGGAGAGCATACTTCTGGATCTTTCCCTGCTTGAAGTATTTGGCCCTCTTGTCGTGCTCGTCCTGAAGTGCCTTGCACACCTTGGCCGCCGTGTCGCCTGCCTCAGCCATCATAGCGTTCGCATCCCGGGCCACTTTGCCATGGTTCAACCACGGGAGAGTGCGTGACACTCGATCCCGTAGGAACAGGATACGATGGGGCGACAGTCCAGTGGGTCCCGGAAGGTCATGGTACGCTTGGAGCACTCTCCACAGCGAATTGTACCAGTTCCGGCCCGGTTTGTCAATGTGCAGCTGGCGGAACTTCTCGAACATCTGCCGCCCGGCCACCTCAGCCCGGCCATTCGACCGGCTGTGGTACGCCACGGTCTTGGCATGTCGCATGCCCATGTGCTTGCACATCGTCTTGAACCACGTCCCCACAAATTGACTGCCCCGATCGCTGCAGATGACAGCTGGGACATCAAAAATCGTCAGCCAATGCCTGATCATGGCATTAGCGAAGGTCTTGGCCTGCAGCCCCACTCCATGCTTGTCCTTCTTGTCCTTCTTCTTGGACTTCTTGCCAGGGACCGCCACGATATACCCACTATGCCTATCCACCGCCAGGATGACACAGTCGTAGGTCTCTCCTTCCACGGTGACCTCCGGCATGGCGAATACATCCATGGCCACGGACCGCATAGGGGCCTCCGGTATAGCCGTATACACCGGGTTGCCCGCTGTGGAGTGGTTGGGGCTCTTCGTGGCCCGACACACGGCACAGTCGCTGCAGTACTTGTCCAGGAGGGCGTAGTACCCCGGTGGGAACTTGAAGCGCCACTCCAGGTCGTGCTGCATCTTGTCCCGACCAGGATGCATGAGCTGGGCGTTATGCCAGTGGTCAATGAGCTACTCCATTCGGTTCTCAGGGACCAATAGCTTGTCCTTGAGGAACAGCTTGTCCCCATTCTCGGTTAAGCCCTCGGGCCATTCGTCGTCCGACGGGGCGCTCACGGCATTCCAGTACTTGATCCAGTGGTCGGATGCCGCATAGTCATCCGACCAGTCCTCTGTGAGCACCGACCCGACCAGCTCTACAGGGGCCACCATCCATTGCTCGAGGGTTTCCTCTCGAATAGCTTGGACGCGGGCGCCCCGGAACTTGGCCAGGTCCGTACGGTTTGCCATCACCACAAAGCACTTGACCCCCTCTTGCTCCATGGCCTTCTCCATCTCGATGATGTGCTTGGCCTCCTCGGTCTCCTCGGCGTCGCCATGGCTGGATATGTCCATCCATGCCTTGCCCGCAGGGGAAGGCCCAGCGACTGAGGCAATCCGCCACAGTGTTGTCCTTCCCCGGGACGTACACGACGCTGAGGTCGAACTTGGCGAATGTCTCGTGCCATCGGGCTCTCCTAGCCGCTGGTCCTGAGGGGGTGTCGACATGCTCCTTGTGCCAGCTCTGTAGGGACTGGTGGTCCGTGCAAACCACCATCGGCTGCAGTCCGATGTGGCCAGACCACTTCCTGAGCGCACATACAATAGCGTATGTCTCCTTCTCCCTCGCGGTCCATGTTTCGCGTTGGCCCTCGGCCAGGATCCTGCTCCAAAACGCCACGGGAACATGAGTCCCGTCGTCCCGGACTTGCTCGAGGACTGCCCCCACGGCATAGTCCGAGGCGTCTGTCCGTAGCACGAATCCCTTGTCCGGGTCCACCAGGAACAGCCCCAACTGCCCCAGGAGTCGCTCCTTCAGGCGGTCGAACGCATCCTCAGCCTCAGGGGTCCAGGCAAGCTTCTTCTTGCTCCCCTTCCGGCCATCGAACTTGCCCACCTGCAGCATCTTGTGTAGCGGCCCCGAGAGTTCTGCATACATCCGGACATAGCCCGAATAGTAATTGCAGAACCCCATGAAGGACCGGAGTTCGCTGATGGTCTGGGGCTTCTCCCAGTGGTGCAGGGACGCCAGCTTCCCAGGCATGGGACGGCGTTGCCCGTGACCAACCACGTGACCCGCAAACTCCACTTCCTTCACGAAGAGTGAGGCTTTGGTGGGCTTGCACACAATGTTGTGCTTGTCCAACTCGCTGAGCACTCGGCGCAGATCCTTCTCATGCGCGTCGATGAGCTCGTCCTCAGTCATGTTCTCCGTGCCGGACCCGATGATGATGTCATCCACGAAGGGATCGGCACAGTCCCAGACAGGACCGAGTAGGTCCTCCATCATGCGCTGGAAAGCGGCGTTGCCATTCTTGGTGCCCATAGGCACCACTTTCCACTGCATGGGCCCCAGCGGCGTCGACATCGCTGTGCAGGGCCTGGAGTCCAGGTGTAGCGGCATCTGGTGATAACCGTGTTTCAGGTCCAACACCGTGAAGATCCGCCTTTTCTGTTTTTTTTGGAGGATGGAGTCAATCAGGGGAAGCGAGTACGAATCGTGCTCGGTTTGCTCGTTCAAACCCCTGTAATCCACCACCAACCTCCACTCGCCCTTCTCCTTCTTGGGCACGATGAAGGTTGGGCTGGCCCACTCACTGTCGGAGGGTTTCGATCCATCCCCGCTCAATGAACTCGGCCAACAGCTTCTTCATGGCCTTGGCCCGATCGCCCTGAAGTTGGTACTCCCGATGACGATAGATCTTCGGGTTCGGCTTCAGCTTGATCTTCGCTGTACCAAACCTCCCACGATCTGGAGGGTTCTTGTTGGCAACGCCACTGAATAACCGCGGATAGGCATTGATCAGCCTCTCCTTCAGCTCGGCGACCTTCGGGTTCTCCTGGGCCTCTTCAGCCGCTTGCTTCGGTATAGATACAACTGACCGCACTGCGGTATAGGCCTCTTCTGGGTCCGATTCCGACTTCTCCTCGTCCGATATGCCGTCTTCATCGTCGTGGGGTGCTCTTCCCACCGATAATCTTCGGAAATTTGCGGCATCGGGCTGGTGACTGTCGCTATCGGTACCCATTCTTGGAACATCCCATGTTGGTGGGTCCGACCCAACCGGACCATCGTATTGGTCCGCGATGTGATCCATGACCCTCGCCACGAACTCGTCCTTCTCATACTTGCCGGTGACCAACATCTTGTCATCCCACCAATGCGGAGATGTGACCATGGCCCGCCTCTTCTTGGCTGCCACACGGTCGTGCATCCCCATCTGCATGTAGTTGACGACATCGTCGATCTCGGCGTGGGACAGGACGTCAATGCCATCAATAGGCTGATCCGTCCCCTCCTTGGGCTCAAACATGACCTTCATGGGCACCGCCTCCACCCTACGGATGAATGCTTCATCACCCGTGGGCTGGGCTTGCGCCCCATCCACCAGGAAAGCCTTGGTACCCCACGCTTGACCCGGGGAGGGCATTGATACACCCTTGGCGTCGATGAACAACTCCTCTTCTGGCCCGAATGACATCTCGTTCAGGGTGATGGAGTCCAGCGTCGACTTGAGACCCTCCAGCGGACACGGGGTGGATCCTATGCCGGTTATGACCAGGATCCCCTTCGCCCTATCCGCGATGATCTTCTCCACCGTACGTCTGGTATTGTCCAGGGCGCCATGCCAATACATGGGCCCCCACTTCTTCAAACCCCAATGCCTATGCTAGGCTGAGTCTCCTCGATGCCAATGCCTCCTACACTTCCGCAAGAGTGGGGCATCCCTGGAAGCGAAGACGTCCGTCTCGGGCGTTTGGGCTCCCGGTGTCTGGATCATCCTGGCATACACTTGCGGCGCCATTCCATACTCCGTGAGCTGAACTCCACGGTCTCCTCGGGGCTTGGCACCCACAGCTTGCACCGCTTGGACGATCCGATCCTCTTCCTCAGCATTCCATTGGGATGATCCGCATGCATAGTCCGTGGACAGCCATGTAAGGCATTCATCATCCTTCCGGACCAGCGTTGCACGATGGGGAAGGGCTCGAATGGCGTTTGCCACCATGAAGGCATACCCCGTGATCATATCCCAATCAGTAATGTCGGCCACATAGAAGTTCCCGGATAGAGTGCTTCTCTTCGCCAGATCAGGGCGGTTCAAGCGCTCATGTTCCCAGAATTCCATACTGATAGTGGCCTCATGGGTGCCCCCACCCATGATCTCTTCGTTGGCGACCTTCAGGCGGACCGGTCTCCGGCTGGGCTGCAGGAGTTCCTCCTTGAACAACCCTCTCCGGACCAGGCTCACCTGGGCACCCGTATCCACCAACACATCCACCACCTTCTCGACTCTTCCGCACCGTACTCGCACTTTCAAGTGCAACTGCCGCTCGTCACCATGAGGCGTATGGACGACTCTCACGGCATGCAACTCTAGCACGTCCGGGTGCATCAGGACTTCAAGGGTATGGTCACGGATGGTGTAGATCTTGGGCTGGTCCTGCCCATCCACGGGGCTCTCCGTGGTCGCTCCTTCCTTCTTGCCATGTCCCGTACCCACATGTACTTCCCTTGGCAGGGCGCTCCAGGGGTTGGGAGTGGCGAAACTCAGTGGTTTTGGCTCTTCCAGAGCCTTCTTCGGCACTCGACGTGCCTCGGATTCCTCAGGGATTCCACTGATTTTCGGAGGAGAGACCTCCGAGGTCCCACTCCCGTGGGGGCTCCTCTAGACTTGACTTCCCGCAGCCCCTTCCGGCTGCGATCCGCCAGGACTTTGTCCACCACGTTGCTGGGCTTTGAGTTCCTCCAACGTCCTCAACATGTCCTCAGCACCTTCCTCGATCGACCTCACTCGTCGGTCTTGGCCAGGTCCACCACCATAGCCTCTTCCTCCGCCTTTTCCTTGGCCTTTGCCTTGGCCTTTTCCCCCGTCTCCGCCCTTCGCCTTCCAATCGGAAATCCGCTGGTCCTTGGGCTTCTTCTCGGGCTGGGCGGCGAAGTAGCCCTTCTTGTCCGCCTCATACACCTTGCACTGACGGTGGTCGTGTGCATGGTTGTTTCCCTTGCCATAACAGACCCAGCACCCGTCGTGCTGAGACCTGTACTCCCGGAACGAGAGCGGTGGGTTCCCGATCCTCCTTGGCTCTTTGCCCTTCTTGGGTCCCACCTGGCTCGATCTGGACCAATCCTGCCCATGGTTCCTCACGTTGTGCGCCAGAAACGCGAAGAAATGGGCCTCCTCGTGATCCTCCCGGGACCAGTGGTCTTGGCCACTTCCACTACCATCCTCCGCAGAGTTGGCCGTGTCCTCCTGGATCTCCCGATGATGGCGGTCTTCTCGGTGGCCTCGTTGTCCATGGCCATGTCGATCCTGCACGTGGGCCTCGTTCTTCGCATTGAGCTTCAACTCCACCGTGATGTACTTCACGATCTCGTCCAGGCTCATGCGGGCGAAGATGACCTGCATCCTCAGCGGCTCTCCGCGCCCCCACTCCACGTTGTTGAGGCGCAGCAACCTTTGCCCCATGGAATCTCCGAACACCTCCACGTACACGGCGTTCTTCAGTCCCAACATCCGGTTGGGCTCGCCCAGGTTCCTCCTGAAGAACTCCATGATACCCGCATGGGTATCCTCCGCCGCCATGATCCTCACCGCCACCCGCTTTCTTGGCTCGCTTCTTCTCCTCGTCCTCCACTCTCCTCTTCCAGTCGCCGGGGAGGACGTCCTTCAGGAGGTGGCGGATCTCGCTGGACTCGTTCCAGTCCTCCACCAGCTTCAGGCTCTGTCGGTACTTCCGCAGGTACCGGTTCCACTCCCGGACCCGCAGCTCACCGCGGTCCAGCTGCAGCGGGATGGACCACAAGTCCTCCAGCTTCTGGTTCGGAGCGTCCACCCGCTCCTCATCCTCCAACCACTGGAGGCAGGTCTGCTCCGTACGGATCAATCCTTCGGAGATCTGATCCCGCAGCTCCTCCTTCAGGTCCTGCGCCAGCCAGTGTGGGAATGTCCGACATACCCACTTGTCCCGCGGCTCTCCCCGCATCTCGCCGACGACCTCCTCGGCGAAGTCCTCCCAATCCAGGATGAAGTCGTCCAGGTTGGAGGGGTTGCCATCATAGTAGGGGATTTTGATTCCCCTGAGGTCGTCAATCCTGATGGCGTCTCCGACGTCCCCAGCCACTACTCCACCGAGATGAATACCACCTGTGGCCGGGGGGTGTGAATACACTCCCCGTACATCCCTCTCCTCCATGGAGTGCGGTCCAGTTGGGCCTGAACCCACGGGGTTTGGAATGCGGGAAGGACTTGCTCCATCGGCCGTCCATATCACCGTATTGGGGTCCTTCGCCCACAGGTTTCCGCCTGGATGACCTCGACCATGTCCGTCAGCGCTTCCCATGGTTCGCCCCTGCCTGGTCTGGTTCTGGATCTCCTCTTCCGCATAAACTGCATAGGCAGTCGTAGTGGGCGGTGGATCCTGGGTGGCATGGGACATCTGTACCGTCAGGCTCCTCGGGTCTGTGGTTGCGTGCCCTTCCCGCATGGACCCAGCCGGCGCCGTTTGTTCCCCGAGCATTGTGGATTCGCTGAACATGGGAACAAAAGGCAGCCCACCCGGGTCAACACGCGGAGGCGCGTAGGGTACCTCTGCCGGACCGCCCATGGGTTTATCCATGGCGCTCCGGAGGGTCTTAAGCCGCTCCACCAGCTCTGCCGCTGCCGGCTTTGCCGGGAGCTCTGGACCCGAGGCGAGGGGCTGTAGCTCCTCTAGCCTTTCAAGGCGTCCCGACATGTCCTCCACCAGGTGGAGGAGGCTGTCCACCACTCGCTGCTGCTTCTCCAGCGCCAGCTCAAGATTCTCCCGGTACCGGTCCCGTTCCGCTCGCAGCTCCTCCATGTCTTTCTCCGTGGCCGACTGGTCATCCAGGATCCCGGCGACGTCCTCCTCTAGACCGTCCTTCGCGTTGTCGGGGCGGTCGAGACGATGCACGATAGCGTCCATCCCCATCTTTGGGTACTTGCCCATGAGGAAGGACACGTGTTCGCAGTGGCACTCAGCCTGCCTTCCACCTGGTCCGGCGCGTCCTGCGGTTCCCGGCGCCTCGGACTGCTCCGCCATGCGTGTGTCGCCCATGCTATCCCGCGGTGGCTCCGTGTGCCGGGCCACAGGCGCCGTCCTGGCTCTGGCGGGCCTCTCCAACGCCTCGGCATCATGCTCCAGGCTGGGTTCTGGGGCCGTGTTCGCCCTTGTGGGCGGTCTGGCCGTCTTTTCCGACTCCGAAGGTTGCTCATAGGCTGTCCGATAGCCCTCGGAGTGCCCCTCGGATTCCCACAGCCTGACCGGGCTGGGGTCCGTATCCATAGCCCCGGCGTCCCTTGCCGCGGACTTGGGTGACCCGCGCTTCCGGTAGCGCCGGGCCCGTCCTCCACTGCTGCCTGAATGGCAAGCCTCCTCAGAGTCCTCCGCGGCGGAGCGGAGGTTGCATGCCTTTCGGCAGCGACGCTCACACATGGAGACCAGATCCTCCATGTCAAGTCCTCCTCTTCCCGAATGTCGTACTTCTCTTCGGGCTTCAACTTCCGGAGTTCGCCATGCTCTTGAACGTCTCCGCTCTTCTATGGCTCCAATCTCCGGCGTGGTCTCCACCGAGTCCACAATACGCACCCGGGGCGTACTTGGGCAGGGCTCATAGGGGCCCAAGTCCCCAGGTCGGCGGTAGGTAGGGGCAGCAGGTACGCCTCTGCTACCATAAAGAAGGTCCCTACCAGGACCGGCCCCCGCTGTGCCCCTTCCGCCTGTTACCCCTGCTGATTTACTCCGGATCAACGATTGCATTCCTCAAATACCAGGGTCCCAAATCCAAAAATATAGAAAATAAAATCCTCCTTCAACCCTGAACAGCAACCAGATCCCAAGAGTACAGCAATAACCCGATTCACAATCCAATCCACACTGCGGGCTTCCGTTCAGCACACCGGTCGTCTCACGGTGGCGGGCATGTACAAGAATTGCACCAAGGAAGAAAGCCCTGAAATTGGCATATGAACACAAATAAAGCAAAGTTGGGGAAAGAGGTAAACCTACACTTTCACAGCCATAAACCCCTCATTCCCTGGACCCAAGACCTTCCCTTGACTCACCAACATATTGCCCTGAACCAGGTCAAATGAGATGGCTGAATGCCATGTGTCACAAGTCAATACACAAACCCCAAAAATGTGTTCACCCCCAAGCCTCTAAATCCTAGCCCAAAAAGGGGAGGTGGCGTGTCATGGCCTAGAGTGGCACTCGGGACCATGCCCTACCCTGACATCTACTTGGTTGGACCTGGAGTCGAATGGGCTTAGAGATATGCCCCATGAGTTTGAACTCATAACATGCCAAAAAACTGCCAATTCACACCATATTGGCCATATATCAAATATATGCTCAAAATTGAAGTTACCACTTATCTGAAGGCTCAAAGCATGCATGGAATTGAAGTCTAGTATTCATGGAGGATATAAACCAAAGGTCAATGCCCATGTACATCCCCACCTTACCCTCGAAACCCCTTCGGACATGGGCGCCACGCACTGCCCAAGTCAGCCCATGATCTTGAGACCAACTCTTGTAATCCTTCGTGCGCCAAGCCAAATGGAGTACGCAATCCGGCATATGGTGGTGTTCAACGCCAAAGCATCTGCCAACATATGAACAACATACCATGGTTCGACTCCTCGTAGGCTTCTTGCTGTTTGCCGACCAGGTAAGTACACAAAACGCAAAAATGAGCAAAAATTGAGGTCAAAAACATGAAAATATGTCCAAATACAAAGGTGTCATGATAGTATATCTCTCGGCACACCCATGATATCCGCTCATGGTTCAATACACAAATGATTGGAACCATTTGCGAACAATTCCCCCACTTGGATCCCCAATCAGGCGCATGGAGATACCTTCGCCACTCATATCCACATGCCCCATGAAAATGGGAGTGCATTCATGGATCTCTTTGCCAAACATACCATGAGAGATACATACGCGGTAAACTTAGTCTAGCGCTTTGAATCCCACAATTGGGACATGGGCAAAGCCCTTGTCACGTGTGATTCCCCATCTCCTCGGCCACACGAAGATGTATAACATGGGCGTGAGCATATCAAAACACATACCATGCATATAACACATACCCTCAAAAGTGGCTCCCACCATGGTATGCCATGCCCCTCCATGGACATAACTTCACGTTAAAAATACGTGGGAACCCAAGAAAAGTATCTATGCAACCCCAACACTCATGCAGTACACTCGAAAGTCGCAAAAAAATATTCGGTTGCACGGTCCAAGAGTTATATATCATTTTCTACCCTCTTGACCATTATCCCTTGCTACACCGGGCATGTGTACACACCAAAGGCGTTTGATGCTTCCCAAATTAAGTTGAGACCAAGGCGCTTGCAACGCAACCTTCCGTATTCTCTTTCCTCACACTCGCGCGTAGATATGGCCCTTCAAAGTGGTCCCAGGATTCACTTTTGTTTCCCTTATATCTCCAAGTCAAATGGGTGGCAAGTATAATGGAAACCTGATTCGGACATAGGGAAAGGAGTACGACCACTCGAAGAAGACCAAATCAAGTGCGGCGATGTCGAAGTCGAAAATCCGATTTCAACATCGCGAAAAATTCAGAATAAAATTTCGAGTGCATATTTAGAAAATTGCGGAAGCAACAAACCCTTTACTGATAAAATCTGACCCTTCATCGGGGTTTCCGCCAAAATATCTGGAAATAACAGTTGACCAATCGGTTAACGCAAAATCGCGATCCAACTGACAGTCGCCGATACATTGACCATCAGAACGAAAGGCTGAAGAATTACGGAAACATTATGATAATAAAACCCTGTTGATTCCTGATATTCTGATATATAAATCTCAGCTGGCGGCGCTTCGGTACTGAATATGGCCGCTCATAGCCGGAATGGCCAAACCTATCACACTATCACATTGGGTTAGGTCAGGTGGACGGGAGAGTATGATATCAGCCAATGGCGGCTTGCGGGCACATAGATACACACCCCAAGTGACCCCAAGATGGCCACGGGGGTCCGAACCGGCTTCACATGGGGCAGTTCTCCAAGCCCAATTGACTCCAAGTCCAAACAAGGTTATGGCAGGGTAGGGCACGGTCCTGAGTGTCACTCTAGGCCATGACACGCCACCTCCCCTATTGGGCTAGGATTTAGAGGCTTGGGAGAGAACACATTTTTTGGGGTTTGTGTAGTGACTTTTGAGACATGGCATTTAGCCATCTTATTTGACTTGGTTCAGGGCATCATGTTGGCGAGTAAAGGGAAGGTCCTGAGTCCAGGGAATGAGGGGTCTATGGCTGTGATTGTGTATGTTTCCATCTTTCCCCAACTTTGCCCTATTTGTGTTCATATGCCAATTTCACGGCTTCCTCTTTGGTGCAAATCTTGTACATGCCCGCCACCGTGAGACAACCGGTGTGTTGAACGGAAGCCCGCAGTTTGGATTTGGATTTGGATTGTGCTTGGTGCTGCTAGGGATCTGTGTGAAGGAGCGATTTTTACTATTTTTCTGTGATGCAGAGCCTGGTGAGGAGCAGGACCATGGGAGTGACGGGTAGAAGGGGTATAGCAGGGGCCGGTCCTGGTAGGGACCTTCTTTATGGTAGCAGAGGAGTACCTGCCCCCTACCACCGCACTGGGGACTTGGGCCCTCATGAGCCCTGCCCAAGGACGCCCCAGGTGCAGATCGTGGAGTCCATCGAGTCGACGCCGGACTGGGAAGCCCGGGAACAGCGAAGATGCTCAGAACGGAGAGCCTTTGCAGGACATGGGCTGGATATGGAGGACCTGGCCTCCATGTGTGAAAGGCAATGCCGCAAGGCTTGCAATCTCCGCTCCGCTGCGGAGGGGCTGGAGGAGACTGGCAGCAACGGCAGAGCCCGGCGCTACCGGAAGCGCGGGCCCCCGAAACCCGCGGCGGAAGCCAGGGCAATGGGAACGGATCCCAGCCCGGTCAGGCTGTGGTCAGCCGCAGATTCCGAGGGACACTCCGAGGGCTATCGGACAGCTTATGAGCACCCTTCGGAGTCGGAGAAGATGGCCAGACCGCCCACAAGGGCGAACACGGCCCCAGAACCCAGCCTGGAGCATGACGCCGAGGCGTTGGAGAGGCCTGCCAGAGCCAGAACGGCGCCTGTGCCCCGGCACACGGAGCCAACGCGGGATAGCATGGGCGACAGACCCATGGCGGAGGAGTCCGAGGCGCCGGGAACCGTGAGATGCGCCGGATCAGGTGGAAAGCACGTTGAGTGCCACTGCGAGCACGTGTCCTTCCTCAGCGGCAAGTACCCAAAGATGGGGATGCATGCCATCGTGCAGCACCTCGACCGCCTGGAAAACGCGAAGGACGGCCTAGAGGAGGACGTCGCGGGGACCCCTGATGACCAGTCGGCCGCCGAGAGAGACATGGCGGAGCTGCGAGCGGAACAGGACCGGTACCGGGAGAATCTGGAGATGGCCCTGCAGAAGCAGCAGCGAGTGGTGGACAGCCTCCTCCACCTGGTGGAGGACATGTCGGGACGCCTGAACCGGCTAGAGGAGTTACAACCCCTCGCCTCGGGTCCGGAGCTCCCGGCAAAGCCGGCCGCGGCAGAGCTGGTTGAGCGGGTTAAGACCCTCAGGAGCGCCATGGAGAAACCCATTGGCGGCCCTGCAGAGGCACCCTACGCGCCTCCGCGTGTTGACCCGGGTGCGCTGCCGTTTGTGCCCATGTTCAGCGAATCCATAATGCTCGGGGAGCAAACGGCACTGGCTGGGTCCATGCGGGAAGGGCGCGCAACCACGGACCTGAGGAGCCTGACGGTACAGATGTCCCACGCCGCCCAGGATCCACCGACAACTACGACTGCCCATGCAGTTTATGCGGAAGAGGAGATCCAGAGCCAGACCATGCACGGGCAAACCATGGGAAGCGCCGACGGACATGGTCGAGGCCACCCAGGCGGAAATCTGTGGGTGAAGGACCCCAATACGGGGATATGGACAGCCGGTGGAGCAAGTCCTTCCCGCATTCCAAACCCCATGGGTTCAGGCCCAACTGGACCGCACTCCATGGAGGAGAGGGATGTACGGGGATTGTACTCACACCCCCCGGCCACAGGTGGTATCCGTCTCCGTGGAGTGGTGGCTGGGGACGTCGGAGACGCCATCAGGATTGACGACCTCAGGGGAATCAAAATCCCCTACTACGATGGCAACCCCTCCAACCTGGATGACTTCATCCTGGATTGGGAGGACTTCGCCAAGCAGGTCGTCGGCGAGATGAGGGGAGCGCCAAGGGACAAGTGGGTATGTCAGACATTCCCTCACAGGCTGGCGCAGGACCTGAAGGAGGAGCTCAGGGATCAGATCCGTGAGGGAGTGATCCAGACAGAGCAGGCCTGCCTCCAGTGGCTGGAGGACGAGGAGCGAGTGGACGCCCCCAACCAGAAGTTGGAGGATTTGTGGTCCATTCCGTTGCCGCTGGAGCGCGGGGAACTGAGGGTCCGAGAATGGAACCGGTACATCCGCAAGTACTGAAGAAGCCTCAAGCTGGTGGAGGACTGGAATGAGGCCAGCGAGATCCGACACCTGCTGAAGGACGTCCTCCCCGGCCACTGGAGGAGCGAGTGGAGGACGAGGAGAAGAAGAGAGCAAAGAAGCGTGTGGCCGTACGGATCATGGCATCGGAGGACACCCACGCCGGAATAACGGAGTTTCTCTGGCGAAACCTCGGCGAGCCCAGCAGAATGTTGGGGTTGAAGAACGCCGTCTACGTGGAGGTATTCGGCGACGCCATGGGGCAAAGGCTGATGCGCCTCAACAACGTGGAGTGGAGGCGCGGAGAACCGCTGAGGATGCAGGTCATCTTCGCCCGCATGAGCCTGGACGAGATCGTGAAGTACATGACGGTGGAGCTGAAGCTCAACGCCAAGAACGAGGCCCACGTGCAGGATCGACAAGGCCATGGACATCGAGGCCATCGAGGAGATCGCCACCAGCGAGAGGTCAAGGGGGACACGGTCGGCACCGCGGAGGAAGGGAGTGGAAGCGGCCAAGATCTCTGGACCGTGACCACCCCAGAGGATCATGAAGAAGCCTACTTCTTCGCGTTCGTAGCGCACAACATGAAGGAGAATGGGCAGGACAGGTCCAGGTGGAACCGCCTGGACCCCAGGAACAAGAACCGCAGAGAACCGCAGAGGATCGGGAGCCCGCCTCTCTCGTTCCGCGAGTACAGATCGCAGCACACCGGTTGCTGGGTCTGCTACGGCAAGGGGAACAACCATGCACATGACCACCGGCATTGCAAGGTATATGAGGAGGACAAGAAGACCTACTTCGCCGCCCATCCCGACAGGAAGCCCAAGGAGCAACGAATTGCCGACTGGAAGGCAAAGGGCGGAGACGGTGGAAAAGGCCAAGGAAAGGGCCAAGGGAAAGGTGGAGGAAAAGGCTACGGTGGATGACCCGGCCCAGACCGACCCATGAGGTCGATCGACGAGGTTGCTGAGGACATGTTGAGGGCGTTGGAGGACTTCAAAGCCCAGCAACGTGGTGGACAAAGTCTGAGCGGATCGCAGCAGGAGGGAGCTGCCGCAGGCCATGTCCAGGAGAGCCCCCACGGGAGTGGGACCTCGGAGGTCTCCCCTCCGAAAATCAGTGGAATCCCAGAGAAAGCGAAGGCACATCGGGTGCCGAAGAAGCCTCCAGACGAGCCAAAACCACTGAGTTTCGCCACTCCCAACACCTGGAGCGCCCTGCCAAGGGAAGTTTATGTGGGCAAGGGACGTGGCAAGAAGGAAGGAGCGACCACGGAGAGCCCCGTGGACGGGCAGGACCAGCCCAAGATCTACACCATCCGTGACCATACCCTTGAAGTCCTGATGCACCCGGATGTGCTAGAGTTGCATGCCGTGAGAGTCGTCCATACACCGCATGGCGACGAGCGGCAGTTGCACTTGAAGGTGCGTGTAAGGTGCGGACAAGAGGAGTTCGTGGTGGATGTATTGGTGGATACGGGTGCCCAGGTGAGCCTGGTCCGGAGAGGGTTGTTCAAGGAGGAATCCCTGCAGCCAGGCCGTAGAGCGGTACGCCTGAAGGTGGCCAATGGAGAGATTATGGGTGGTGGCACCCATGAGGCCACTATCAGTATGGAATTCTGGGAGCATGAGCGCTTGAACCGCCCTGTTTTGGCGAAGAGAAGCACTCTATCCGGGAACTTCTATGTGGCCGACATTACAGATTGGGATATGATCATGGGGTATGACTTCATGGTGGCAAATGCCATTGGAACCCTTCCCCATCGTGCAACACTGGTCCGGGAGGATGATGAATGCCTTACATGGCTGTCCACGGACTATGCATGCGGATCATCCCAGTGGAATGCTGAGGAAGAGGATCCGATCGTCCCAGCGGTGCAAGCTGTGGGTGCCAAGTCCAGAGGAGACCGCGGAGTTCAGCTCACGGAGTATGGAATGGCGCCGCAGGTGTATGACAGGATGATCCAGACGCTGGGAGCTGAAGCGCCCGGGACAGACGTCTTCGCTTCCCGGGATGCCCCACTTTTGCGGAAATGTAGGAGGCATTGGCATCGAGGAGACTCAGCCTGTCACAGGCATTGGGGTTTGAAGGAGTGGGGGCCCATGTATTGGCATGGCTCCCTGGACAATACCAGACGTACGGTGGAGAAGATCGTCGCGGATAGGGCGAAGGGGATCCTGGTCATAACCGGCATAGGATCCACCCCATGTCCGCTGGAGGGTCTCAAGTCGACGCTGGACTCCATCACCCTGAACGAGATGTCATTCGGGCCAGAGGAGGAGTTGTTCATCGACGCCAAGGGTGTATCAATGCCCTCCCCGGGTCAAGCGTGGGGTACCAAGGCTTTCCTGGTGGATGGGGCGCGAGCCCAGCCCACGGGTGATGACGCATTCATCCGTAGGGTTGAGGCGGTGCCCATGCGGGTCATGTTTGAGTCCAAGGAGGAGACAGATCAGCCAATTGATGGCATTGACATCCTGTCCCACTCCGAGATCGACCACGTCGTCAACTACATGCGGATCGGGATGCACGACCATGTGGCAGCCAAGAAGAGGCGGAGCATGGTCACATCTCCGCATTGGTTCGATGTCAAGATGTTGGTCACCGGCAAGTACCAGAAGGACGAGTTCGTGGCGAGGGTCATGGATCACATCGCGGACCAATATGATGGTCCGGTTGAGTCGGACCCACCAACATGGGATGTTCCAAGAATGGGTACCGATAGCGACGAGAACCAGGCCGACGCCGCAAATTTCCGAAGATTATCGGTGGGAAGTGCACCCCACGACGATGAAGACGGCATATCGGACGAGGAGAAGTCAGATTCGGACCCAGAAGAGGCCTATACCGCAGTGCGGTTGGTTGTATTTATACCGAAGCAAGCGACTGAAGAGGCCCAGGAGAACCCGAAGGTCGCTGAGCTGAAGGAGAGGCTGATCAATGCCTATCCGCAGCTATTCAGTGGCGTCGCCAACAAGAACCCTCCAGATCGTGGGAGGTTTGGCCCAGCGAGGATCAAGCTGAAGCCGAACCCAAAGATCTATCGTCATCGGGAGTACCAACTTAAGGGCGATTGGGCCGAGGCTATGAAGAAGTTGTTTGCCGAGTTCATTGAGCGGGGATGGATTGAACCCTCCGACAGTGAGTGGGCCAGCCCAGCCTTTATCGTGCCCAAGAAGGAGAAGGGCGAATGGAGGTTGGTGGGGGACTACAGGGGTCTGAACGAGCAAACCGAGCACAACTCGTACTCGCTTCCCCTGATTGACACCATCCTCCAAAAACAAAAGAAAAAGCGAATCTTCACGGTGTTGGACCTGAAACACGGCTATCACCAGATGCCGCTACATCCGGACTCCAGGCCCTGCACAGCGATGTCGACGCCGCTGGGGCCCATGCAGTGGAAAGTGGTGCCTATGGGCGCCAAGAGTGGCAACGCCGCTTTCCAGCGTATGATGGAGGACCTACTCGGTCCGGTCCGGGACTGTGCCGACCCCTTTGTGGATGACATCATCATCGGGTCCGGCACGGAGGACATGACTGAGGACGAGCTCATCGAAGCGCATGAAAACGATCTGCGCCGAGTGCTCAGCGAGCTGGACAAGCACAACATGGTGTGCAAGCCCACCAAAGCCTCACTCTTCGTGAAGGAAGTGGAGTTCGCGATTAACGTGGTTGGTCACGGGCAACGCCGTCCCATGCCCTGGAAGCTGGCGTCCCTGCACCACTGGGAGAAGCCCCAGACCATCAGCGAACTCCGGTCCTTCATGGGATTCTGCAATTACTATTCGGGCTATGTCCGGATGTATGCAGAACTCTCGGACCGCTGCACAAGATGCTGCAGGTGGGGAAGTTCGATGGCCGGAAGGGGAGCAAAAAGAAGCTTGCCTGGACCCCTGAGGCCGAGGATGCCTTCAGCCGCCTGAAGGAGCGACTCCTGGGGCAGCTGGGGCTATTCCTGGTAGACCCGGACAAGGGATTCGTGCTACAAACGGACGCCTCGGACTATGCTGTAGGGGCAGTCCGGAGCAGATCCGGGACGACAGGTCGCATGTACCCGTGGCTATCTGGAGTCAGATCCTGGCCGAGGGCCAACGTCAAACCTGGACCGCGAGGGAGAAGGAGACGTACGCCTTTGTTTGTGTGCTCAGGAAGTGGTCTGGCCACATCGGATTGCAACCCGTGGTGGTTTGTACGGACCATCAATCCTTGCAGAGCTGGCACAAGGAGCACGTCGACACCCTCTCGGGACCGGCGGCAAGGAGGGCCTGATGGCATGAGACGTTCGCCAAGTTCGACCTCAGCGTCGTGTACGTCCCGGGGAAGGACAACACTGTGGCGGATTGCCTCAGTCGATGGGCCTACTCCGCGGGCAAGGCTTGGATGGACATATCCAGCCATGGGGACGCCGAGGAGACCGAGGAGGCCAAGCACATCATCGCGATGGAGAAGGCCATGGAGCAAGAGGGGGTCAAGTGCTTTGTGGTGATGGCAAACCGTGCGGACCTGGCCAAGTTCCGGGGCGCCCGAGTCCAAGCTATTCGAGAGGAAACCCTCGAGCAATGGATGGTGGCCCCTGTAGAGCTAGTCAGGTCGGTGCTCACAGAGGACTGGTCGGATGACTATGCGGCATCTGAGCACTGAAGCAAGTACTGGAATGCCGTGAGCGCCCCGTCGGACGACGAATGGCCCGAGGGCTTGACCGAGGATGGGGATGAACTATTCCTTCAAGACAAGCTATTGGTCCCTGAGAACCGAATGGAGGAGCTCATTGACCACTGGCATAACGCCCAGCTCATGCATCCTGGTCGGGACAAGATGCAGCAGGACCTGGAGTGGCGCTTCAAGTTCCCACCGGGGTACTACGCCATTCTGGACAAGTACTGCAGCGACTGCGCCGTGTGTCGGGCCACGAAGAGCCCCTACCACTCCACGGCCTGCAACCGGGTGTACACGGCTATACCGGAAGCCCCTATGCGGTCCGTGGCCATGGATGTGTTCGCCATGCCCGAGGTCACCACCGACGCAGAGACCTACGATTGTGTCATCCTGGCGGTGGACAGGCACAGCGGGTATATCCTGGCGGTCCCGGGCAAGAAGTCCAAGAAGAAGGACAAGAAGGACAAGCACAGAGTGGGGCTGCAGGCCAAGACCTTCGCTAATGCCATGATCAGGCATTGGCTGACGATTTTTGATGTCCCAGCTGTCATCTGCAGCGATCGGGGCAGTCAATTTGTGGGGACGTGGTTCAAGGCGATGTGCAAGCACATGGGCATTCGGCACGCCAAGACCGTGGCGTACCACAGCCGGTCGAATGGCTGGGCTGAGGTGGCCGGGCAGCAGATGTTCGAGAAGTTCCGCCAGCTGCACATTGACGAACAGGGCCGGAACTGGTATAATTCATTGTGGAGAGTACTCCAGGCGTACCATGACCTTCCGGGGCCCACTGGACTGTCGTGCCATCGTATCCTGTTCCTACGGGATCGAGTGTCACGCACTCTCACGTGGTTGAACCATGGCAAAGGGGCCCGGGATGCGAACGCTATGATGGCTGAGGCGGACGACACGGCGGCCAAGGTGTGCAAGGCACTTCAGGATGAGCATGAGAAGAGGGCCAAGTACTTCAAGCGGGGAAAAGTCCAGAAGTATGCTCTCCAAGACACCGTATGGGTGGAGCGGCACCACAAGCCAGGCCAGGCCGTCCCCCTCGATCGGGTGCACCACATGGCCATGGGGCCACGACTACCCAACACTGACAAACCACGGCACCTGTTGGCGAGACACGGCGCACGCGAGCCCAGGCCCGCGGACCCGAACGCCCCGGGCCCCGACAGGGCGCAGCTACACCTCACGACGAAACACACGGCCCAACTCCCGACCACCCTGGCGGGAGAAAAACACTTTATCGCGGAAGGCCTAGCGGACGATATCATCATTCTACCCGCCAACACCCTGGCGGCCACCACGGACGTCTGGGACGATGCCTCGGGACACCCCACGGCACGTAAGGACAGGGTGCAGGATACGGAAGACACCCTGACAACGGACCTTGTGAACCATCTGGTAAACCGAAGCAGCCCACCAGAGCAGCACAACCGATAGATCGAAGGTCGGAAGGTCACTGATTTGATGACCTTTATTTACAAGCCCCCAGATGCCCCCACGGTGACACTAACGTGACACCAACACACCTGGTTGGTAGCACAAGGAACGCCACGGGCACAACGGACAGAGTCCACACATTCACACCAAAAACAAAGACAGCAACCCCAGTGGCACTGGGGGACCGTTTTAAACACTCCACCAACCACACCAACCACCCGCGGGCGCACTGGTTGGCCCTCAACACGGCTATGCACCGGACAGTGGATGCCCCAGCCACAGACACCTCGCTGCCCGCAACGTGGCTCACACTCACTCGCAACCTTGCAGCCTACATAAGAAAACACGGGACATCACGGGCGGAACGCTTGATGTCCTGGCCAACGGACACGGAACAAACCCTCAAACTTTGCACCACCAAACTACAACAACACCCGAACCAACTTCAAGGTATGCACAGACCCCGTGAGGGACAAGGACTGGCATACAGCATCTTCCAAGACCGCAACGCGCCGAAGCAAGCCCCCAAGCCGGCGCCAGAACAACCCCGGTCCAAGCCGAGGCCTCGTCCAGGGGGAACGGCCATCCCGGCCCGCCGGGCCAAACGGCCCAAGCCGGAGCCCAAAGCGGTCCCAGTGCCGCCGCCGCCGGATCCACAGCCGAAGCCAAAGGCCTATGCGTGCCCATTCTTCACGCCGCCGGAACGTGCCGCCATGCACCCCGAATGGCCACACGGCGCAGAAGTACAAGGGGGTTCGGGGCCACGCTCAAAAGACAACAAAAGCAATTTGTATGGTTCCGGGGCAGGATACAGGGCAGACTGGCCACTCCCGGCCAACATGGCAACCTGCAGCTGAAGATCAAATGGCAGGCGCTCCCGGAGTGGGGCGAGAAAGCAGAAACCTCGAACCTTATACTCTGGGACGACAGGCAGTTCCCGGAGTGCCCGGTACAGCTCCGCACACCCGCCAACCAAGTACCGCCGGGCACCGTCTGGACAGGTGACGTGCCACAGGCATGGCCGGAGGAGCCGAATGTACCGGAGGAGCAAGGGGTAGCAACAGCGATCAACCTCAAACTGCGCCTGGGACAATGACTACTACCACGCTGCGCAGGGGGCTCCCCAGGGGCCACCAAGGCGCACACCCGCAAAGTCATCAATGCGCTCTTCACTCTCATGTCCCTCAGCGAGCCAGGCGCCCTGTACGACGCGGCCAAAGCTCCAGACCTGTAAGACGTGCCTGTCATGGCGAGGTGCGCCCCAGACGCCATGGTGTGGCAGGAACAGGCCCTAAAAGCCCAGGCAGCCCAGCCCAGCCTAACCCCCATCCTCACCAGGACAGGACACCAATACCGCACCACATGGGTCAAGGGAGTGCCCATATCCCACAAAGGTGAGGTCCCAGTACACATCCACCACCACCTGGGCGTAGAAGGCCGCCTGGCAGCATATGAACTGGTCGGCCCAAAGTGCCAGCTGAATGTCATCAACGTACTTGCCCTGTTTGCAGAAGCCACGGAGACATTCCTCGAACACCTAATGGAGGCCTACCGGCAACTCGCCATGATGGGGCTGACTGTCATCGTAGGAGACTTCAACGCGACCCCATCAGCAGACGATCGCGGGGGGCGCCAAAAGCCCGAAAACACAGCGGTGCAAATGGCCATGCAACACATGGGCCTGCAGGACCTCACAGCCTCTCTACGAGGCCAGCCCTCACACCGACCACCGCAATCTGGCTCCGCAGATTCCCGCATCCACCTCTGCTACGCGGGCGCGGCACGCGGCGAGGTAAACATCGATGCGCACAGGACGATGCCACCTCGCATCAAGACCTACGATCCCTGGTTACAGCCATATGGCGCGACAAGCGGGCACTGCATACAGCAGTGTACTCTCATGACCCGCAAGCCCAGCACGACGCCCAGGACATTGCCGCCAGGCTGGACAGCACACGCCGGCAACTCAGGGAGTGGCACGTCCACCTGGCAAATGAGCTAACACAAAAACAGCAACGCAACTTTCAAAACTCCCAACCCTACAAGTCCTTAAAACACGTGGACAAAGTCCTGGGAGAAACAGGCCACCGAGGCATCAGGGCGGTACGCCTGCAAGACAGCACAGTGACCAACGATCACAAAGTGGTCCTGGAGGCAGTCGTAAATAGCTTCCAACGCCAACACAACACCGAGGACGAGGAGTTATCAGCGTACACGGAGGAATTAATATCGCAGTTGCCGAAACTCTACAACCTAACACAGCAACGAGACATGCACCGAACCCCGTTCACCATTCGGGAACTCGATGAAGTGCTGTACAAACTACAGCCGGGAAAAGCCCCGCGGTTGGACGGACTCATGGCAGCACTCTACCGCAGGCTCCCACTAAAGCTAAAAAGACACTTGGCCGCGCGCCTGTGGGATATTGCCATCAGGGAAACAGACGTACCGCCAGACTGGACGAACCTAGTACACCCGCTGTATAAAAAAGGCGAATGTGCGAACCCAGACAACTGAAGACCCATACTATGCGCCACCTTGGAAGCCAAAGTCACATGGATGCTCATCGTCAAACGGATGGCCCCGGCAGTATACCGAGCTATACCGCCCACAATGTGGGGAGCCATACCGGGTAGTTCGCCGTTGAAGGCCATATTTATGCAAGACGCCGTGGTAGACATGGACCCGATGAGCCTCATCATCACGTCCCTGGATATCCAGGGGGCCTTCCCCAACACCCCGCACCGCCTCCTACGGGCTGTCTGGAAACACATGGGACTCCCCTTCCAAGGTTTCCTACTAGTGTACCTTGCCACCTGCATGCATGCAGTGAAAACCAATGTGGTCACCACCCCATGGGTCCAGTCCGCCAGTGGAGTCCCGCAAGGCCGTGCGGAAGGTCCATTCCTCTTCCTACTCGTCACCCTCCAGCTGGCATTTTACATCCGGCGCACATACCCGGACGTGACACCATACCCCCTACGGACCACGCTCCTGGCATCTGCGGACGACATGGCAGTGGTGACCGCCACCGCCCGTCAACCCCTGTCAACTAGGTAGGTAGGGTAGGTAGGTGCACT
Organism: Eutreptiella sp. 'Long Island Sound 2002'; assembly: GCA_964036045.1. Classification (NCBI taxonomy): domain Eukaryota; phylum Euglenozoa; class Euglenophyceae; order Eutreptiales; family Eutreptiaceae; genus Eutreptiella; species Eutreptiella sp. 'Long Island Sound 2002'. Next base: position 53,542,867 of record OZ038380.1, read on the forward strand.
GGGTCATGAAGAGGCGCCCCATGGTTACCGATGGCGTTGCCGCTGTGACAAACAGGAAGAGGCTCCGCGCTTGAAGGGGGGAGGCGACTTACATCACGCTAGACCTGACTGGTGGCCCCCAACAAAGCGTCCCCGGGCAACACCAGGAGGGCTGATCGCCGCCAGCGTGACTGCTTGTCATGCCAGGAGGGTGTGCCCCCGTGCTTGCGCACGTCCCCTCCTTTGGGCGGAAGCCTAGGGGTTCGCCGGACCTCCTGGCGTATCCTGTTCCCAAGGCATGCATGCATGTTCCTGATACTGGGGTTCCGAGGTCTTTGGGTGTCGCACGCCCCTCGTTGAGTCGGAAAGCAGCGCTGGCCTTAGGATGCAGCCTTACCCCTGGTCTCCAGATCTCGTTTGTCCGGGTAACCTGCATCGCACGGGCTGCCTCAGTGCCCGGGCTATGGACACTGGGTTTCCTACTGTTGCTTGGCGCTTGTGTTTGGGTCTGAATTGTGCTTGGGCTGGGGGTTCGGCTGCGCCCTGCCACTCCTGGCTGGGGTGTTGGGGTGTGTGTGCGCTTGTGTGTGCGCTCCGCTTGTACCCCGCCACTCCTGGCTGGGGTGTGTGGTGTGGGTGTGTGTGCTTGGGTTCGGGTTTCGGCCGCGCCCCGCCACTCCTGGCTGGGGTGTGGGGGTTTGTGTCTGCTTGTGTGCGCGCTCCACTTGTACCCCGCCACTGCTGACTGCAGTGTGCGGTGTGGGTGTGTGTGCTTCGGCTCGGGTTTCGGCTGGGCCCCGCCAATCCTGGCTGCGGTGTTGGGGTGTGTGTTGGCTTTTCTGTGTGCTCCGCTTGTACCCCGCCACTCCTGGCTGGGGTGTGCGGCGTCAGTGTGTGTGCTTGGGCTGGGGTTTTGGCTGCGCCCGCCACTCCTGGCTGGGGTGTTGGGGTGTGCGTCTCTGTGTACGCGCTGCGCTTCTACCCCGCCACTCCTGGCTGCGGTGTGCGGCGTGGGTGTGTGTGCTTGGGGTTCGGTGTCGGCTGCGCCCCGCCACTCTTGGTGGGCTGTTGGGGTGCCTGTGTGTTCGCTTGCGCGCTCCGCTTGTACCCTGCCACTCCTGGCTGGGGTGTGCGGATTTGGCGTGTGTGCTTTGGCTCGGGTCTTGGCTGCGCCCCACCATTTCTGGCTGGGGTGTTGGGGTGTGCGTGTGCGCGCTCCGCCTGTACCCCGCGACTGCTGGCTGGGGTGTGTGGTGTGGGTGTGTGTGCTCAGGCTCGGGTTTCGGCTCCACCCCGCCGCTCCTGGCGGGGGTGTCGAGGTTCGTGTGTGCTTGTGTGCGTCCTCCGCTTGTACCCCGCGGCTCCTGGCTGGGTTGTGCGCTGTGGGAGTGTGTGCTTTGGCTCAGGATTTGGCTGCGCCCCGCCTCTCCTGGCTTGGGTGTTGCGGTGTGCTTGTTTGTGTGCTCGCTCCGCTTGCACCCCGCCAATCCTCGCTTGGGTGTGCGGCGTGGGTGTGTGTGCTTGGGCTTTGGTTTCAGCTGCGCCCCACCACTCCTGGCTTCAGTGTTGGGGTGTTTGTGTGTTCGGGTGCGCGCTCCGCTGGTGCCCTGCCACTCCTGGCTGGAATGCGCGGTGTGGACGGGTGCTCTTAGGCTGCGGCTTCGGCCGCGCCCCGCCTGTCCTAGCTGGAGTGTTGGGGTGTGCGTGTGCGCGCTCCGCTTGTAGCCCGCCACTCCTGGCTGGGGTGTGCTGTGTGGGTGTGTGTGCTTGGGCTCGGGTTTCGGCTGCGCCCCGCCCCTCCTGGCTGGGGTGTTGGGGTGTGTGTGCACTCGTGTGCGCGCTTCGCTTGTACCCCGGCAATCCTGGCTGGGGTATACGGTGCGGGTGTGTGTGCGTGGGCTCGGGTTTCGTCTGTGCCCCGCCACTCCTGGCCGGGGTGTTTTCGGGTGTGTGTGTGTTTGTGTGCGCGCTCCTCCTGTACCCCGCCACTCCTGGCTGGGGTGTGCGCCCTTGGTGTGTGTGCTTGGGCTCGGGTTTTGGTTGCGCCCCACCTCTCCTGGCTGGGGTGTTGGGGTGGGCGCGTTTGTGTGCTCGCTCTGCTTGTGCCCCGCCAGTCCTGGCTGGGGTGTGCGGCGTCGCTGTGTGTGCTTCGGCTCGGGTTTCTGCTGCGCCCCGCCACTCCTGGCTGGGGTGTTGGCGTGTATGTGTGTTCGTGTGCGCGCTCCGCTGGTGCCCTGCCACTCCTGGCTGGGGTGCGCGGTGTCGGTGGGTGTGCTTGGGCTCCGGCTTCTGCTGCGCCCCGCAACAATTGGTTTGGGTGTTGGGGTTTGCGTGTGCGCGCTCTGCTTGTATCCCGCCACTCCTGGCTGGGGTGTGCTGTGTGGGTGTGTTTGCATGGGCTTGGGTTTCGGCTGTGCCCCGCCACTCCTGGCTGGGATGCTGGGGTGTGGGTGCGTTTGCGTGCGCGCTCCTCCTGTACCCCGCCACTCCTGGCTGATGTGTTCGGTGTGGGTGTGTGTGCTGGGGCTCGGGTTTCAGCTGCGCCCTGCCACTCCTGGCTGGGGTGTCGGGGTGTGTGTGTGCTTGTGTGCGCGCTCTGCTTGTACCGCGCCACTCCTGCTTGCAGTCTGCTGTGTGGGCGTGTGTGCTTGGGCTCCTGGTTCGGCTGTACCCCGCCACTCCTGGCTGGGGTGTGCGGTGTGGGTGTGTGTGCTTGGGCTCGGGTTTCGGCTGCGTCCCGCCACTCCTGGCTTGGGTGTTGGGGTGTGTGTTTGCCTGTTTGCGCGCTCCGCTTGTACCCGGCCACTCCTGCCTGAGGTTTGTGATGTGTGGGTTTGGTGTTGTTTGGCACCTGTTCCTGTGCTGTGGTTCGTTGCGTGTTGTGCGCGCTGTCCGGGCCAGCGGCACCCGGTGGCCGTTGTTGTTTGACACCTGTCCGTGTGCCTTGGTTGTGGCCGGCGGCGTGCCCCTCTGGCGTGCCTGGTGGCCCCGCGTGGTGCGCCGCGGGTCGTCTGGTCCTCTTCCAGTCTGTTCGCTCTCGGTGCTGGGGTTGGCTTTCCCGACGCTGTGGTGCCTTCTCCTACCCCTCAGGCTTGCGCCCCCGGCTTTACTGGGTGGCAGCGTGGGGCACGTGGAGGCCGGCCGAGATCCGGGCTCGGTGTGCCTGCCGCTGGCCCCCGCCGAGGCAGGGGCGCTGGGCTCGCTCCGCGGCGTACATGTTCGGGGCCCTGCGATGGGGTTGTCCCTGGCGGGTCCCTCCGGCGTCGGTCTTGGGCTGCGTGCGCTGCAGTGATTTGCGTGCGTGGAGCCGGTCAGTGACGTGTCCAGTTTCCCGTACCGTCCCTCTTCCGACAGGGGACTCGGTCGGTGCACCGGGGCTGTTTCGTGTGGACGCCGACACCGCCCCTTTCTGGGCGAAGCACGCCACGCCCGGGTCCCGTGCGTGTGTGCGTGTGTGTGCTCCTCTTAGCCGGGTCGGGCGGGCCGGCCTGCCGGGCGCGTTTTGGTGCGCCTCACCCTTTCCTGTGGCCGGTACTGGTGCGCTCTTTGTTTGTTCGGCCCTCTCCGGGCTTCTGGGTGCCCTCCTTGTGGTTGTTGTTGGGTGTTTCTGTTTTTTTTTTCTTTTCCTTGTTTCGCCCCGTTGTCTCCGGCGTTCTTTTTTTTCCGGCCCGGGGTGCCTTGGGCCTTGGCGTCTCGTGGTGCTCCCGCCTGCCCCCCCCTTGTTTGGTATTCGTTTTCCGCCCCCATGTCTCCGGTTTTCTGCGGTTCCCGGCCCGGGTTGCTTTGGGCCTTGGCGCTCTGTGGTCCCCTCCCTTGGCTCCCCTCTTGGTTTCTTTTTCTCTGGCTCCCTGACCCCCCCCCTTTTTTTTTCTTTTTTTTTTGCGGTGCCCCAGCTTTTTCTTGGTTTCCTCTTTTTTTTTCCTTCTTCCGCTCCTGCCTTTTTTTTTCTTTCTGCCTTCTCGTGTTGGTTCTGCGGTGCCCGGGCCGGTTTGTGTGTCCTGGGTTGTGGGGTGTGCTGGTGTGTGTAGCATTGCGGCGGGGGCCGATGTGCGCTTGTGCTGTGTCGCTGGGTGCTCCCTGGTTGTGCCCGTTCTGTGTGTGTTGTTGCCTGTGTGTTGCGGTGTTGTGTTGTGCTTTGTGTTTTGCCCGTCGGTGCATGGTGTGTGTGTGTTGAGCCTGGTTGTTGCTCCGTGCTGCTGGCCCCTGTTGCCGTTGCCTGGTCCCCTGTCATGGCCCGTGGTTGTGTTCTGTCCTGCGGTGCGGTACCGCGTTGCTCTGGTGTGCCACCTGTCGTGTGGTGTGCTGCTGTCTGCGTCGTGTCTTGCTGGTGGTGCCGTGCTGTTTCGTTCCCGCTGCCTGGTGCTGCGTGTTGTCGCCTGTGGTTGCCGGCTATTCGTTGTTGGGTCTGGTTGCCCACCGTTGTTTTTCGCTGGTGTGTGTTGTCACCGGTGCTCCTGCCTGGCCGCGTGGCTTGCTGCCCTGCTGTGTGCTGTGGTTTGTTGTGGTGCCCCACAGCCCTGTGCTGTGTCCTGTGTTCCTTGGTCCTGTGTTGCCGTGTGGTGCCGTGCTGTGGCGCCCTGCCGTCCCGTTTCCTTTGCTGGTGGTGTTGGTTTTTGTCTTTTCCCTGTGTGTGCGGTGCTCTGTTGCGCTGCGTGTCGTGCTGTTCGGTGCCGGTATGGTCCGCGCTGTTGTTGGTGCCTCGTCCTGTGGTGTGTCGCTGTGTGTTGTGGTGTCTCTCTCGGTGTTCTGTGGTGTGGTGGTGCTGCTGTGTATGTCCTGGTGTCTTGCTGTGCGGTGCTGTGTGCTGTGACCCTGTCTACTACCCCGCACACCAGCAGGCCACCAAAGTACTCCTCGCTGTCACCAACTATCTGGAGGGCAACCAGCTACTGGTGCACAACGTCAAATCTGCCACCATGGTGCACAACGCACCACCGCCGTCCCTCCGCCCCGGGGACGCGCCCATGAACCCAGTGAGCACGGCCACCTACCTGGGGGTCCAACAAGCGGCCACCGCCAGCGAGGTCACCCTACCACCAAACCTGAAACGGCAGCTGACGCGCACACTAGTCATAGCGCGCATCGTGGCACTCTCCACCCAGGCCCCGGCATTTTTCCGACAAGCCACGCTCAACGCAGATATAGGGTTCCAGGCTTTGCACCTAACGCACCCCCAACAAAACGCTACAGGCGGCCACTACCACGGTACGGCGGGCAGGGATAATCCACGGCCACCTGCCCACGTCACTACCCGCGGCGGTACCCGCGGCGTCGCCACCATACTACGGGGACAACGTCGATCACCTCGTCAACAGCGCGTACACAGCTCAGACCGCGACCCACCTGCACCGTCTCATGCACAATCATGAGCCGGAAGTGAGGGAAGTCTTCACGCTGACATTGCGAGAGTCCCAGTACCATCGCAACACCTGCCCCCAGTACATACTTCACCAGCAGGGCCTCCCCACCAAGGTAGGCGCCCGCATAAGGAACCACCCGCAACTCCTGCTACCCCACCACCAACATGTCATCCAAACGAACCATCCGTGCAGGGAGACCGGCCCCGTGGCGGTCCTACACACGCATGTGGGTGGAGGGCCAACGGAAAGCACTACCACTCTGGACCTGGTGCGCACCACCCTACACCTCGTGCGAGTTGACCCAAACTAGATGCTGGTCCTCCAGCAAGTGGGCACACACCACGTCCCCTTCCTACAGGACCAGGAGTGGCCCAACACGTCGGTTCAGGAAAGTCACAGCGCAACGCAGCCACACAAACCGGACACCCACAGCCAACTGATGGGGAAGTAAGTGAGGCATAAAAGCTGTTTTGGAGCACGCACAAGCGGCCACTACCACAGGCCCCACCACGCGGGAACCAAGTTCACCACCGGTCGTCAGAACAAGTGGAGTACGTACCAGGCGCCACGGTACCAGCGGTACTCCTCCTGGCACCCAACGGACTCAAAACCACTTTGCGACCTGGCAGAGCACGCGGCAATTTGTGGATGCTACCACCGCCCACGACACGCACCGTCTGTCCGCCACCGCTGTCGCATAACAAGCTGACGGGCACCCCCACCACTTGCTGGAGATGTGGGCCCCAAGCACTAGCCAGCCAATGACCCCTCCTCCAGCTACTGGCGCGCTACCACCACATACCAACGGCCCACGCTACCCCGGAACAACACCAGTGGCTGCACACACACTTTGACCGGGCCTCGGCGAAGGACACGGCCACATTGGCGTGGGGCCCCAGCGCCGCGGCGGAATGGAGATTCCACCAGGGAACGTGGGACACCAAGCACCCAGCCATTACCTTCCCGGTGCTGGACAAACACGGCAACACCACACTGGAGGCCCCCGCCTACCCGGTTGAACACCGCTGCTCCCAAGTCCAGGACTGGCAGACGGTCGAATGGACCACATTCTACCACAGAAAGCGTACCTGCTCCAATATGTGTACGGCTACCTCACACAAGGCCACGAAGGGAACAACGACTATGTACGCATGAAACCAGCAGCAACCGAGATCATCCGCCAGGGAGTAGGCGTCTACGCTACCAGAAGACTCCAACCGGCCACCTAAGCGCCGTGGGACACCACAGATCAGGGAGCACGCGTCCACGCCTACCAGCCAACGACGCCATGCCGCCTGGCATGCCCGGACGACCGCAACACCATCATTTTTGCGCATGCCTCCGGCACCAGGAGTCTCACCCCAGCGGCCGGGGGGGCAGCCTTGGAGTTGCGGACGGACGCAACAGGCCGACTGCACAAACCGCACCTCAAAGGGGCCAACATCTTGGGGGCCTCCTCTCACGGGGAACCGAAGACACTGGCGATCATCCCGGACGCTGTCAATGACACCGCGCCCCATCTGTGGGTCATAGTAGACGCGGCGGTGGACTTCCAGATCATCCGCAAACTGGCTTGGCAGCCCCTGGAGGAGGCGACCGACTCCAGCCTAGGCACCCAGACCCTACAGCTCTGGGCGGCTTTACGACGCCTCCCCAAACACGTCGTCTTACACCTCGTCAGACAAGAGTACCATCGGTACAGCCTAAGCAACGGACACTGGCTCGTGGTCGGCGATGACCCTGTAGAGCTGGAGTGGCACCGCTCCCCTGAGCACCGCTTTCTTGATCTCTGGTTGCCGCATTAGGCGCCGGACCTCATTTGTCCGTGGCGCGGTCGGGCCCCATCCGGCGTGTTGTGCTATGGAGTCCTCCCGTGTCCACGTGGCCAGGTGGTTGCCTCCTTGGGCCAACAGGCATTGTTTGAAGTGTTCCCATGTCTCCGGTTGTTGGAGATGGCAGGGGCATACAGTGTATTCCGGGGGTATCTCTATACCCCGTTGGCCATACCAGCGTGCCACCCTGTCTAGGAGGGGCAGTTGTTCAAGCAAGAGATGGGCACGTCGTGTTTGTAGGTGTACCGCCAGCAGGACAGGTCAGGAGCTGAGAAGTATAACGCGGTCTGCAGCTTATGTTGGAGGTGGTTCATGAGGGTGTTGCTGGCTTGGCTGCCTCGGATGTGCGCCATGGTGCAGATGGGTTGCGGGTAGTGGTATCCCTGTCCTGTGTCGTTGTAGACTCGGCTGTCTGGTACCCAGGCTGGTTATATCCGGGGTGTGGGATTGGCGGTAGGTGTTGGAGGTGCGTGTGCATGTGGTCCTGTAGCGACGGGTCCCCGCCGTCCGGCATATGCTCGGCAGGCTGGTTGTGGGCGTGTAAGTCTATGAGAACCCAAAAGCCACAGTAGGTCACATGCAACTCCCCGCCGTCAGTAGACCGGACGCACAGCTACTGCACCGGGTCCAGCTGTACGCACAGGAAGCACAACACACCCCCCACGACCGCCGTATGTATTACAACCTCCTCATCCATTACCAATACGCGCAGCCCAGCGACTAACCACACACACGGGCACACGGCAACCACCGGGAAACTGCCATCGCACCACCCACCACACCGCACTGCACCGAAGCGTGTGCACTCCCATACAGTGACCCGATCGTCCCATGAACCGTACCTCTCCTCAGGATGCCCGACAGTGAAGCTCCACGTCCGCGTCTAGGGAACCCGTGCGGCGTCTGCTGGGAGGTACTCGACGAGAACGGCACCCCGCTCCTTGGGCACGACCTCGGCTGCGGCGGCGCCAAGCAGCTGCACTGGTTCTGCAGCCGGTGCATCAAGCACTTTCATGCCTGCCTACTTTGCTGACGGCTGCATCCCCTCTGCACAGCTCCGCCGCCACACAAAACACAATCCAACGACCTCAAGCTCCACAGACAGCGCACCCTGATTGCCCAGAATGTCTGGGCGCATGACGCGGGCGACAGCCCCAACGTTGAGTTGTTGGACGTCCTCAGCGACGAGGACCTGGCGACACCGCCACCCCGCCCACCCTGGCGCGCACCAACATGGGCGCTGCCAGTCGAGGGGGCGGACCCCACGATTTACGTTCCGGACTACGAACATTATTACGACGCGCCACGTGGAAGTCTACCCCCCGTCGGCAATCTGCCAGACAGTTGGGGCCCCGTCAGCGCCATGTACCCCGACAACTACCGCACCATCGTCGTCACCCTCACCACCCGCCTCCCGTTCACCTTCGGCTGGCTGGTGAAGGACGCAGAGTGGGCCATTGGGGTCGTCCGCGGCGCCCATGGCGGCGACTGGGGGGATTCCTCCCACCGTAGCGGGGCCCCGATCGAGGGGGCTTCCGCGAGGCTGATGGCGGCCTATGTCACGTGGAGGGGCATACCCCTCCCCCGCAGCCTCGCGCCATTGGGACAGCGAGCCCATAAGCCGCACGTCCCACCGCCGCGGCCGGGCACGTACGGCCATGCGGCGGTGGCCACGATGATGGCCGGAGGTGCCCGGCACCACAGCTCCTCCCCCTCTGACCGGACAACCGCGACCATCACCACCCTCCCGCTCCAATCGCGCGCCACAGCAGCAACCAGGGCCACAAATGTGCGCGCTCTGGCACCATCGGGGGTTGACGCGCCACAAAGCCCAACGGCCTCCACTTCCTCCAGCCCGTCCACCTCCAGCCCCCACGCAACTGTCAGCTCACCACACCGACCGCAGGCTACCGACGCCACGCAGACTACGGGCGTTCTGGCAGCATCGGGAGCCAGCACGCCACAGAGCCCCCGACAAGACCGTGCATCCAAACAGGCGGCACAACGACACCAGCCACAACACCAAGCAGCCAGAGCGGTTCGGGAGCACCAGGCGTCACTTGCCGGGAGGGGACCCGTGCCCAGCTCCACCAATACGGCGACAGTAGGCACCCGACGCGAGCATCCCCTTGGAACCGCACACACGCAAATGGGCCCAGCCCCGTGCTCACAGGCGATCTGACTCCACAACCCCAAGCACCACCCGACGCGTCCACACGCGGCCGCCAGCCGGCAGCCCGCCAGGCAACGGCGACACAGGCCCACCCAGAGCCCCGCCCACACCACGGCACACCAATCTGGCGGACAGAGAGCCCCACACGCGCGCCACCCGAAGGCCCCCCCCGGCAGAAGCGTACAGCTACCCCGACCAACACCACCAACACCCGGCCCCTCGGCACGGTACGCCCCCAGGCCCACAACCCCACCAAGAGCCCCAGTCCCCAGGCTCCGGCGACACTCAGCGCATCGGCCCCGGGGGGCTATCCGCTGGCCCCGGCACAAGTCGAGCCGGCATACCGACGACACCACGACCCACCAGCCGGGCCGGCTGTACGGCCCATAGAAACACCATCTCACAGTCGCCTGGCCCCCATCCGGGCGCAGACCCGGACCCGGACCCGACACGCGCCACCGTCCGGGCTGACAGCCCGCGGTCCACCGATCCGGGAGGCCAGCCCGGGCCGACGCCCGTGCCGAAAGGCCACACCTGAGGGGCAGCGCAACCGGCGGGCGGCGCGGCCACGCCGCCCGCACCGCCCGCCCAGCCACAAAGCGAGGAGCCCAGGGTGGACGCCACAGAAGAAATTGGCTGACCCACGCAGCGGACAGAAGCGCCAATGCCAGCGGCGGACCTACCCGCCCGGGGACCAGCCCACACGGAGATACCTACCGGGAGGGCGGACCAGATGGAAAACCAGCGTTCCAGCCCACAGGACATGGCGGCAAGCGGAAGCGACGAGGCACCAAATGCTGGCCAACCTGGTACGGGACCTGACAAACCAGTGCCGGACGCCGAGCTTGCCGCCGCCCCCCCCCCAGGAAAACCGCCCACGGGGCGCAACCCGCGGGTCGCGCGGACGCCACCCCCTTCGCGACCGGAGCGCATTACGTCGATGCAAGCGCGCCTAGGAAGGTGCCACCACGGGGCCAACTTGGGGCCCGCGCGAAGTCCGAAGCCTGGGAAACCACGTCCGACACGTTCCTGCCCGCAGCAGACAGGGAAACGTCGCCCGGTCGGGACAGCCGCGACAAAGACTCCTTCGACGCCTTCATGGAGCTCTGCAGGAGGAACCCCCACTTGGACCCAGCACCGGCTGCCCCACGCGTCCGCCCGGAGATAGGACGCAACCATACAGAGGGCACACCCCTCAGGGTATCACGCCGGGCACACCTCCAGCGCAATTACACCGCCCTGGGGAAAACTGAGCATACTACCGCCGCGGATGACGGGCCCGCGACCGCAAGCGGGGCAGCGGACCAGGCCCCGGACGAGCGCAGCGCCCCAGCGAGCAGAACGCTTGTCGAGGCGGGCACCAACACCGCTAGCGAGCCTACTGGCCAGCCACCGGGGACCAGCCCGTCCTGGGGGCGGGGGCACCTGGACCACGCGCACTCGGAAGGCGACGCCTGCCACCCCAGCGCCGACGCGGAACAGGCGGCGGCCCAAGACTTGGGCCTATGGATCAACAGGCTCACCACAGGGGAGCAGCTTGCCCTGGCACTCAGCATCCAATGGCAGCTTACTTCGCGATCCCGCCACCTCGAGGAGGGAACCCGCACCATGGCAGATATCACTTTCAGCCATCGGACGGGGCACACGCCCCCCGCCACCATGGACCACCCCAGCCAGTGGCACTACGTGGCCACCCCGCTCATGGCGCATATGAGTGCCTACAACCCGGAGGAATGAACGGGCTAGACTGCAAGTGGCACCGGCGCGCAGCCCTGCGCATCCGTGCAGCCATGCAAAGGCAGAGCATCTGGGAAATCCCTGGATCCCCGGGCTACCAGGGGCACGCCTCAGGCCACCGGCGACCACGGTCCCAAGAGGTCCCGGAGGCCCCCAGGCAGGCGGCACGCCGTAACTCCCAGGGACGCCACCAGGGGCCACCATACGGGGTGGGTTCCCCCTCTGGCACGTACAGAAGCCCCCTCCGACCGTTCGCCCCGCGGAGGGACCAAGGCAGTCTTCACAGCTCAGGGGTGCAAGGCAGCACGCCAGAGCGGCACCAGGAGACAGGGAACCGTGGCCACTCCCGGTGGCGCAGCCGCACGCCGCCTCCCGCAGCACGACGAGTCGTCTTCCTTGAGGATACAGACAAAGGCCATGGAGGTCCCAACGACCTCAACGCCAAACCGATATCATCTACCACCGATCCCTGACGCCGGTCCAAGAGGCCCCGCACCAAACGGGCGCACATCCCCACCATTTACACGCCAGCCGAGAGAGAGGGACAGGCAGCGCTTCACACGGACCCCCACCAGGCAGCAGATGGAACGTCCAGCTCGTCCGCCGCCTCCCTCCCAGGATCAGCGGCCAGCCTGCTGCCGGGGGAAGAGCAGGCCGCGGACACACGGCCAAGGGGACCCGCAGCCGACCAACGGCCTGCAGAAGGGGGGGGGCGACAACCCCCCCAACGCCCCCCCCCGCGAGTCAGGCGCGGTGACACCGGTCCCGGACACGGCTACCAGCCAACCCACCAACTGGTCCCGTAGACCACGGGGTTCCCCACCCCAGCTGCAACACAGCTAAACCGCCGGGGCGCGGAGGACGCACCGCGACAACGGGAGCACAACGCGAGCGGCCCAGGAGCGGACGAAGAAATGACGCAGATCTCCGGCCCTCAGGAGTCCGGTGACTCACTCCCTACGGCCGCGGCCTGTTCGATGCCCCAGCAACGGGAGCCCTCCACGAGGTACGTGCCTGGGGGACACCCTGGCACCACCAAAGGGCACTCCTCCCCGCCTGGTGCCACACCGGACCAGGACCGGGAGACCATGCCCCCCTAACCCCCCAGCCCACCGCAACGGAGGAACACGGACCCTGTTGACGACGCAGAACTGAGGGCGCTCTACGGCATCTACGCCACCGCACCCTCGAGCGGGCTCGTGGCAGGCCTTCAGAAACACCTCCAGGACGTGAACCCGAACAAGTTCTTCGCCGTGGTCCCCCTGCCGCACGCCGCAACAACCGACATCTTTGTGCGGCAGCTCCAGGCGCTCGTCACCCCCGGAACACAGATCATGGACGACCTTGTTGGCGGGTTGATCTGGTGGTTCAACACCCACAAGCGGAACCAGGGAGGCTTATGGGTCCCACACCTGGGCTGGGCAGACACGCTCATAGCGCCACCGACGGACCCCGGGCCCGCGCCAAGCACCGTGGGCGGGGAACAGACCGCTCTGCCGCCAAAACCCTCAACATCCCACTGTACAAAGACCGGGCAGAATAAGAAAGCAGGAGAGCCAGCGATAGGCGGCGCAACCTCAAGAGCATGGTGGAGCGGTACCCGGAGACGGCACGCGCAGCGCCCCAACCACGCAAAGGTGACCCCGGCACCATCGCCATGATCGTGCTAGAAAATGGCCACTACTACCAAGTGCGGATCAACCCGCACCCGCAGGAGCACCACTGGAGCCTGGAACCCGTCGACTCCATGCTGCCGGCGAACGCAGCCCTGCTGGACAGCCCCATCCCTCTGCCCTACGTGTTGGAGGCAGCCGGCACCTGGCACCCAGGCCATGCCCTCTACTGCCTCTGGCGGTTGGGGCAGCGCCGCTGGTCGCGAACCAGGGACTGGACGGCGACGTGGAGGTTCCACCTGGACGGCTGGCAGCAGCTAGAGGCCATCCTCCAGCGCGGGCGGACGGCGGAGACCCCCACAGCGACCAACTTTTGCCCCGTCTTCGCGATCCACCAGATCCGGGCGCTGGCGATGGGCGGGCAACTGCAGCCCGCCATCCGCACTGAGACAGAAGCCCAGGCGGCACACGCGGCCCTTGTGCACGAGATCCTCAGTGCCCTCCGCAGCGCCCTCGTGCGGCGCGTGGGAAGCCCCCCAGGGCCCTGAACCACCGCGAGCCGAAACCGAGAACACACCCCCATGAACACGCGGGGCGACACCATCCGGACTGCCCCGCCCCGCCCGACGCGGCACACGCGTGCCCTGCCTGCCGCGGCCGGTCACCGGCAGTGCAACGACGACACACCGCTGTGCACACGCGGCGCAACTCCCACAGCGGCCACCTGCAGATGAAGAGGCGACACGGCGACCTCGGTTTCACCTTGTCTCACCAGAGGCCCCAATGGTGGACGTCAAACCAGCGGCTGCGGGACCGGTTGTAAACGGCGACGACCCCAGGCAAGTCGACCTTGCCGAGGAGGACCCCCTCGTACAACGCGCGAACGCGCAACACACTCCACCAACGCCTGTCGGTTGGGCACGCCGGCGAGAGAGGCGTCAGCCTTCCCGGCTCAGGCAGAAGACACCCAACAAATGCGGGCTAGCCTTGGCAGCCCTACGGCCTATGGTGTTGAGCATGAACACTGACCCAACGAACCCGCCGAGTCCCAACAAATTCCTCCCACAACCCCCGGTCGGGGGCCACGCTCCCCGGACCCCCGCAATCCATCAACGTCAGAGAAGAGGACAGGGCCCAACACGGACCTGTCCTTCCTCCTAAGCTTCCTCTTCCACAAGCGGGGCACACGATGGGCCGGGCCAATGGGGCAGCCAAACCTGCCGGACCCACGGGCTTGCCGATGACCACGGGAATGTTATCAAGGAGTCGTCCAGAACGTTACTTCCTAGGGCGAGGGTCAAGGGATACGTGCGCCACTGGAGCTCACGCGCACCTCCTCCGAGAAAGTGAAACCCCTGGGGTGCTGGGCCGACTTCAGCACATGTAACCTGCGAGAGTGGCGCGAGGGACACGTTCCCTGCAGCCCACAAAGCTGACAGCGTCAAGGAGCGAGAGGGAGGCCTCAACACTGACCAGCATTCCTTTTCCCTCCTGACCCCTACCATGAACACGCAAGGGGCCAAGAGCTCACGGCGCGGGACCCGTAAGCCCGCCGGCTCCTGCGGGCGAACACGGGAGTGTTGCGCCGAGCCCAGGCCGCCGTGCCAGACGGGACGTACCGACACCAGAGCAGGAGCCGGGGCACCCCCACCTCCAGAAACTGCACTGAGGCACCAACACGCACACCACCGGACCCACAAGACACGGCACGATACGGCACACGACGGGCCGGCAAAAACAAGCACGAGCACCGCACCACCGAGCAAGCGCAGCACCCTGGGGCTCCCATGGGGAGCACAGGGATGCACCGAGGGGGACCGAAGAGGCCTTGCCACCAACGGGGGTGTACATATGATCGGCACAAGCGAAGCTGAAAGGACAGCCAAAGGGCACTGCGAAATACCAGATGATGGGTTGTGCGTGTAACGATGCCTCCAGGGCGGGACAGGGCATGTCGTACCAAATTTCAAAACTTTTTGAGCGGTCGTACCAATTGTCGCTACTTGTCCTTCCCTGAGGACACGCCCCACCATGAGGGGGCGACGCACCGTCAAAACGTACCACACTGGCGCAACGCAACTGGAGGAACTGGAACCGACTCTACACGGCCAGCACGGCCCAACGCATCCGACGGCAGGACAAGCGGACCATTGGGCTACGCAGCTGACGGCGTACCAACCAAAGTACTGGCTACAACACAACAACCGCACGCGCAGACATCCGAAAACCGGGCACACTACGAAAGACCACGGTCGACAGGGAAGAAAATGACATAGAGGACAGCTACAGCGACCAAACACGGCCGGCCCAGCCCATACGGACCACCACACAACCCTGGACGGGCCGACCACTGGCAGCCAGGACAGCGGCAAACCAACACCACGCACCGGGCGCGCCCCGGTCGCAACACATCCACCACACCGGACAGCCCGACCACAGCAAACCTCAGAACAAACCGAGAAGACAACACGGACAACATCCGGCTACACTGGCGCGGGCTGCAGCGCAATCAACCCTACAACGCACAAGCTGACCATAACTCGGCTGACACAACCGGGTAGCGACCAAACTGCTGCAGAAAAAAGACCCGACAATGAACAGACCGCACGCAAGCCAGCCAACACCCAACCGGCCAGGCTTGCAAGGGTCGAAACGGGAACGGCGTTCCATGGGTTGGCGAAAACATGCTGCGCCACGCCCGCTGGCGACGATACCCACGAACACACCGCAACACCAAGATTCTACGAATCAACAACCGACCAACAAACCAAAACGACCTACTTCGAACCCCCGACCCCAAGGCCACAACGACTCACCATAACGGGCTGCGCACACGCCGACCTTCGCACAAAGGAGCCCACTGCGCACACATCATCTACACGACAGCCTGGGACGCGACAGCGCCGGCAGCAGCAGAGAAAACCCAACGATGAACAAGCTGACCATCAGGCAGCTGACACACCCAAGCACCAACCAAACAGCTGCGGCAACAACGACGCGACCATAAACAGACCACACGCAAGCTGGCCAACATCGAACCAGCCGGACATGCAAGGGTCATTACGGAAACAGCGTCCCACGGGTTGGCCACACCACGGTGCGCCAGGCCTCCCCACGATCATACCCACGGACACGACAGCACACCGAAACTCTACCATTACACAACCGATGAACCTTCGGCAACGAACTACTTCAAACCCCCGGCCCCCCGGGAGAGCGCAAGCTCGACCGAGTCATGAGGCGTGAGTGTGCGCCACGGCATGCGAGTCCCATAGCACGTGCTTCCTCAAGTCGCCTCACGCCTACTGAAAACCAACCCAGGTGGGGGTGCCTGCAGGACAGGGCCTATGGCCTGGCTCCCGGCCCCTGGGCAGCAGAGTCCGGAGGTTGATGAGGATGTGCGATGGGACCCCCCCCCCACGTATCATCCGCCCAAAGGAGAGGAATGTGAGACTTCCGTCGAACATGGGTTACCTCTTTAGGCAGAACCCGCTGTAGGGTACTGCTCGCGTCGACCGCGCCTTTCCCCCATGTGGCTGAGCCGCTCTGTGGCGGCACGTGCAGTAGGACCGTGGGTGGGTGAGCAAAAGCCCTTTGCTAAGACCCCCCTGCGGGGCAACCCCAGTACCGAGATGACCTACCCACCTACCTACCTAGTGGTCCCCCACCCCAAGACCCCCATACCCGACTGTTTGTACCACCTATTTTGGTTCTACATTTTAAATGTTTCTGAATTCAGTTGCTTGGCCAAGTCATATTCTGTGTCTGGCCCAACTCCTTTGCCCCACATTCCTAACCAACTCCATTTCATCCAAAGGAGTGCACATGAAGCACCTGAGGCTAATTGCGAGGCAAGAGTCATGCCAGTTTTCATATCAAAATCATTTGTTTTATCCAATTGTGATTGAATCTTTGTACTTAAGCCTGCTTTGTCTATCTGCGGCCCTTCTGTGATACACTGGAGTTCAAAACGTTTCATTGATTCGATCCACATCCTGTCCTTGCTCTACGTGCTGCTTTGGTTTGGTTTTCCAACATCAAAACCTGCAGGATTTCATCAACACCATTAGGGCACTAATCAAGGACATCTTTTCGGTAGCATGGGCAACCCTTGAGAACCTTTCGAGCCGACTCTGAGAAGTACACAAGCCAAAACCAGAAACAATATGTCCACACCATCAGTACAACTGTCTGCCAGGACCTGGTCAATTCGGAGTATACAAGTTCAACTTCGCAACACTGGGCCCATCCCAATGAGTGAGCCCAAGCTTAGAGCTGCATCTGGGTCTCAAGAAGATCCAGTGCACAGAAGGGCGGAACAAGAAGCCCCCAGAGAGGAAATACCAATACCGTTAACCACTGAGGCCTTAGCGGCCCGTGGTGACAGCCTGCAGCACCTTCGCCGAAGAGTTGCTGTGTCCATCTCCCGATCTGCTTGCCCTGCCTCTTCGTCTACGGCTACTGCAGCTGGAGGCCCTGAGGAACAACACGAATATAGAAGGAGAACGGACGAGTATCTTCTCCACCAGGAGTACTACAAATCCGTCAGAAGGGAAGATGGAGAGGAACCACTCGAAGCCTTGGGATCCCCACCATATACGGACGTGGGTTCCTAGCCTTACTCCGGCCCACCTACGGACCTGGCCGACATTGTGTCTCTACCCAAGCGATCGAGAGGGCCAGTATGGCGTCCGGAGCTGCCAATCACTAGCAGGAGCCCTGAAGTGTGCCCCGCTTATGTGAAAGATCCTCATCTCTGCGAGCCAACTTATGGGGCCCTGGAACGTACGGCCGAACTACTGGCCAAACTACTGTCTGGGTCTGAAGACCCAGATGTGACAGCCCTTTCTGAGGCTGTCAAGGCTAAATTGGGTATCACTGAACCCTTACTCATGCCAGCCCTAGCCTCACCCTTCCCTGGATTGAGCACGCTTGCTGAGGATCTCAAACGATCAAGGGTGTCGAGGTTGCTACCCAAGGTCACTTGCCCCGGCCCTTTTCATCCTCGTGCTAGGACAGTCCCCATCGCTGAACTACCGGACGTGCCTGTGACAGAGACCGAGAAAAGGGGGCTAACAGCCCTGGCACTCCTCGCCGGCGTACCTCCCCCCCCTTTAGGCCTAACCCCAGGGGTTGGGAAGAGTGGCAGACCAATTGCCCAGGCTAACATCCAGCTGAAATTGCCGGAGTTCGAGCCGAAAAATCTGCCCGAATGGGCAGAAGAATTTGCTGAGTTCCTTTTGCTGACCGGCCCATCCCATGTGGATGTGGCCACTAAATGTTCATTGTTGAAACGCTCATGTTGACACGCTCTCCCGCAGGGACCACGGCAGGAGGGGCTCGTTGACCAGGAAGGTGTCCACCCTGTGCCGGGACGGCTGAAGCGTGGGGTTCATGTCCTCCACGCCGCCTGCCGTGGCCCTCTGGAAACCGCGGGCCTCCCGGCCCGCTCGGAAATGCTCTGTGGCCAGGTTGGTGGTGGCATCCATGTAGATGTTGGTGTCGCCAGCGATGACCACCGGGTGTCTCCCACCGAGGCTGTGCGCTGTGGCATACATTTGTACGTCGGCCCAGAACGCCGCCCTTCCCGCCAATGGGGAGCAGCCTGCCTGCGGTCCGTGGACGTGGATGAGGGTGAAGCCTCCCCTGTCCGTTCGGATCTCCAGGGCCGCGGCCTTCCCGGGGACGATTTCCGTGAAACTAAGCACCTCGTGCTCTGCCACGTATTTGCTGCTGACCGCGGTGAGGAGGCCTCCCCCTCTCGAGGTGGAGGAGGCACCTGTCTCCGCCAGCCGGCTGATGAAGAAGGGGGTGTACCCCTTGTCCAAGAGCGCCGCGGCCACGTGCATCTCCTGCGCCCGGGTTGCGATCCCTGTTTCCTGGAGCATGATGGCAAAGCCCCCCTCCCGGGGTAGCATGCCGGTGATAAGATGCTTCTTGTCGGTACAGGCCGCCGGCCCCCGGCGCCACCGGAGTGTGTCCCGGAGGGACTGGTCTGGTGGGACAAGGGCTTTGCGCAGGTTCCATGAGAGGAGCCATAGGGCGTCGTCCGCCGCGTCCTCCTGGAGTCAGCTGTCCCGCATCGGCATTGCGGCTGGGTACCCTGGAGCAGCCAGGTCTCCCGGGTGTGCCGGGGCCATGGGGTGTGGTGAGCCCGCAGGGGGGCCAGGGGGGCCAGTCCCGCGGGGATGGATCCTTGCTGGGCTGCACCGCCAGCCCCCGGGGCCGCTCCGGGCGCCTCCTCCTCGCCCTCCGCGTGGCCGGCCGCCTAGGGGGGGGGTGGCTGGGCGTACGGGGCATGCGACAGGGACCTCCGTGCCCTCCATGGGAGAATGTGGGAGGCCGCCTCCTTGTCGTCCACCGGGGCGGCGGCGTGCACCGCCTGCCACGCCAGGTGTTCCAGCATCGCCCCGCCTGTGTAGTAGTTGTCTGCACATAGGGGGCATTTTGTTGGCTCCGCGGCCCCCCGTGCCGGGGCGAGCGGCATCAACTTTTGGATGGCGCCCTCAGGCGCTGGGTGGAAGTGCAGGCTGGCCAGCGGGACTGTGTGTGGCGCCAGCGTGCGGCCTGAGGCCGCCGCAATGAGGGCTCGTGTCGCTGGCGCGGGTCGGAGACTCTGGACGGCGTCGCGCTGCGCATCTGCCTGCAGCCACTCTTGCCAGTGCCTGGCGCCGATTTGGCGGTCGGGCTTGCCCCTCCATCGCAGGGTGTGGAGGGCTTGTAGCCAGTGGTACACTGTGGTCAGGACTGCCAGCTGGGGCTCTAGGTCGGCGGGGTGCGCCGCTGCCGGCCACACCGCCGGCTTTGCTGCCTTGGCGTTGGCCTTCAGGCGGACTTGGAGCAGGAGGGCACACGGCCGCACGCGCCGCCCTGCGCTACGGGGTGGCGCAGGGCTGAATTCTGGATGAGACGGAGCGCGGCAGCGTGAACATCCAGGAGGCCGTCCACCGGGTCGCCCACAAGGGCCAAACAGAAGTGGCCTTGCACACCCGGGGACGCCACGGCGGACCGGCGGAGGGGATCGTTGAGGAGCCCACGGGAATGGTGCTGGTCCCAGCGGCGGACATGGTCCGAGGGCAGCTCCACGCATCCCGCGTGCGGCGTGCGCGACCACAGTAGACCATCCAGGTGTACACCCCTCCACGGGCGTGGCCCTTCTCCACATGGGCGATGCTCACCGTCGCGGGGCACCTGGCACCAGAGGACGCCCCCACAGGCACCGCGGAGGAAATCGCCCGGGACCTCCACGCCTGGCCGGCCGACCAGGATTTTCCCTGGCGCAGGCCCCAGGGCGGCCTCCCAGTGGCGCCCGGGGCAGAGGGGCTCAGTCTTGCGGCAACCCTCCAGCGGCACCCCGACAGGAGGGCGCCTCACTTCCTGCACACAGGCACCGTCCTGGTCGCCCCGCCAGACTCCGGGTGGTGATGGGACGCGGGGGGGGGCGCAACCGCTGCCGGACCCCTGGATCCTCCCGCTGTGGTACTCACCCATGGCCGCCCTGGCCCATGCCGCCCAAGCCGTCAAGGGGGCCTTCCCATGGCCACAACTCCCCGGCGTGGCCCTGCTCCGCAGCCTGCAGGCGGGAGCGGCCTGGATACGGTGGAGGGAGGAGGAAGGGCGCCCGAGCCCGTATTTCTCCCTGGTGCAGGGCCAGGCGCTACTCCACGCCGAGGGCATGGGGACCATGGAGTGGGGGGCGATCGTGCCCGACACGGCATGCAGGTGGATCACTGTGGCTGCCCCGCAGCCATTGCGATCGCCACCGGCGTGCCAGCGCCTCCTACGGGCGGTCCCCGCCTTGGCCCCCCGCCATGCCCTCACAAGGGAAGTGTGGAGGGCCGTGCTGAGCCACCGCAGAGAATGGACGATGAACCTGGGTGCACGGTACCCGCCGGGGCCGGTGCTCGAGCAGCTCACGGCCCCCACAACCCGGAGGCCGCCACGCCCTGCACAGGGCGTCGGCCCTTACGGAGCAGCTCACCAACGAGGTGCTGGACCTGGCTCTGGAGCCGCTGCGGGTGCTCTACCTGCAGACCCATATCCCGCCTGCGGGCACGTCAAACCGCCTGGGCCGCCTCAGGTTGCAGCGCCGCATCGAGGCCGCACAGCCGGGAGGCGTGGTGGAACAGTGGTTAACACTCCACAACCCGTCCACCGCGCAGGGCCAGTGGTACCTGGAGCAACTCCTCTTCCTCCCCCAGACAGCCCCGGAGCACAGCCGACAGAACCCGTACCACACGCACCCGGAGCGCCTGGGCGCGCAGAGCTTCCCCCAGCCGGCCCCACCCGCCTTCCCGCCGGGGCAGAGCCCGGAGGCGCTGCAACAGACCCCCCGCTTGACACAGCCACCACGGAACAGCAGAGGGGAAGCAACAACGCGGATGGGGCCGAGCCGGACCGCACGAACTGCGGAGCTGTGGCCTGAACAGTGGCCTGCAGGCACCTCGCCCGGGACACCGCGTGGCTTAGGCAATACAGGCCAACGGACCGCACGGCGCTGGCGTCCACGGTCGCAGCTGTCACCATGGGACCCGTGGCGGCTTGGCCAGCGCAACTGCTGCCTCACGTCCCCTGCCGAGACACGCAGCCCCGCCAGCCAGCCGCAACGCACACATCGTCATGGCGGCGCTACTGGCAGACGGCGGGAAGAGTTTTGTCCACCACGACGGCCCGGCGCAGATTGCAGCGAGCATACAAGGGCCGCAGCGCGACGCGCCCCACCCGTGGCACGCCACGCTCCGCGAGCGCACCCGCTTCAGGGACGCGGGTGGCGGCGCACCCCCTCCCGGGCCTCAGCAGAGGGAAGCGCTGGTGCTGCAGGCAGTGGGCTACCAGGCCATCCTGCACGGCCACGCCGGAGGGTACCGGTCGCACATCCTGGCCGAGGGCCGCTGGACCGTCTGGCACGGCACCGCCAGGCATGGGGCATTCCCGCCCCATGTCGACCGGCAGCAGGAGCCCACCCAGGCCTACTATATGACGGCGGACCCCTGGCCGCTAGCAGTCCTGCTACACACCGTCAGCGCTCCGAGCAGGAGGCAGGAACCGGGGTGGGCCAACCTCCCCACCCTGGTCTGGAGCCCCAACCAGGAGGAGCATCTACGGGCCGCATGGCAGGGAAGACGCCATCAGGGCCACGGACGTCCTGAACCTCCACGCGGGGCCAATCACGCACGCCCGCCCGGCGGCTACCCTCGCGGTGGCCCAACGAAGACGGCAGAACCCGCAGTGGGTAGTGTGCATGTTCAGCCCGGCGGACGCGCACATCGCCGTCTGCGACCCCGAGCGCCTGCCGGGACCCGAGGCTGTAATCCGCGTGGCGGACTGCGCTCGCATGATCGTCAAGACACTGCAGGAGGGCGAACACCACGCCCTCCTGCTCCGAGTCCGCCTCAAGGACAACGCGAAGGCAGCGAAGCCGGGGGTGTGGCCGGCGGCGGCGCACCCTGCTGACCTAGAGGACCAGATGGCGGTCCCGACCACAGTGTACCATTGGCTACAAGCGTCCCACGACCTGCGATGGAGGGGCAAGCCCGACCGCCAAATCGGCGCCACGCACTGGCAAGAGTGGCTGCAGGCAGATGCGCAGCGCGACGCCATCCAGAATCTCGGACCCGCGCCCGCGACACGAGCCCTCGATGCGGCGGCCCCAGGCCGCGCGCTGGCGCCACACACGGTCTCGCTGGCCAGCCCGCACTTCGACCCAGCGCCGCAGGGCGCCATCCAAAAGTAGGTGCCGCTCGCCCCGGCACGGGGGGCCGCGGAGCCAACGAAATGCCCCCTATGTGCAGACAACTACTACACAGGCGGGGCGATGCTGGAAAACCTGGCGTGGCAGGCGGTGCACGCCGCCGCCCCGGTGGACGACAAGGAGGCGGCCTCCCACATCCTCCCGGGGAGGGCACGGAGGTCCCCGTGGCATGCCCCGTATGCGAAGCGACCCCCCCCCTTAGGCGGCCGGCCACGCTGAGGGCGAGGAGGAGGCGCCCGGAGCGGCCCCTGGGGCTGGCGGTGCAGCCCAGCAAGGCTCCATCCCCGCGGGACTGGCCCCCCTGGCCCCCCTGTGGGCCCCGCTGGGAGCAGGCTCACCACACCCCATGGCCCCGCCACACCCAGGAGACCTGGCTGCTCCAGTGGACCCAGCCGCAATGCCGATGCGGGACAGCTGACTCCAGGAGGACGCGGCGGACGACGCCCTATGGCTCCTCCCATGGAACCTGCGCAACGCCCTCGTCCCGCCAGACCGGTCCCTCCGGGACACACTCCAGCGGCGCCGGGGGCCGGCGGCCTGTACCGACAAGGAGCATCTCATCACCGGCATGCTACCCCGGGAGGGGGGCTTTGCCATCATGCTCCAGGAAACAGGGATCGCCACCCGGGCGCAGGAGATGCACGTGGCCGCGGCGCTCCGGGACAAGGGGTACACCCCCTTCTCCCTCAGCCGGCTGGCGGAGACAGGGGCCTCCTCCACCTCGAGAGGGGGAGGCCTCCTCACCGCGGTCAGCAGCAAGTACGTGGCAGAGCACGACGTGCTCAGTTTCACGGAAATTGTCCCCGGGGAGGCCGCGGCCCCGGAGATCCGCACAGACGGGGGAGGCTTCACCCTCATCCACGTCCACGGACCGCAGGCAGGCTGCTCCCCATGGGCGGGAAGGGCGGCATTCTGGGCCGACATACAAATGTATGCCACAGCGCACAGCCTTGGTGGGAGACACCCGGTGGTCATCGCCGGCGACACCAACATCTACATGGATGCCGGCACCAACCCAGCCACAGAGCATTTCCGAGCGGGCTGGGAGGCCTGCGGTTTCCGGAGGGCAACAGCAGGCGGCGTGGAGGACATGAACCCCACGCTTCACCCGTCCCGGCACAGGGTGGACACCTTCCTGGTCAACGAGCCCCTCCTGCCGTGGTCCCTACGGGAGAGCATCTGGGCCCGCGGCATGGCACACCCCCAGGTGGTTTGGTTGGACCACCTCCCGGTACGCCTGGCCCAGCCAGGACTCCTCAACGCGGCAGGGCATGCGGCGATGCCAAGCCCCTGCAGCCACACAGAGGGCAGCCTCCTCCCGTACGACGCCAAGGCCGTGCCCGTCCAACGCTGCCTGTGGGCAGCGGTCACCGCCGCGCAGGATGAGCCCTCCCTGGCGCCCTGGCTGGGCCCCGCAGAGCAGCAAGCCTGCGGGGCCATGCCCGCGGCCGCAGTGGACAAGGTGTTCGAACACCTCCACGCAGCGCATGACGCCCTGGCGCACGTGGCGGGACGCCGGCAGCCGTCCCCGGCGGGGACGGCCCTGGCGGGAGGGGACCACCCTGAGAGCAGGAAAAGGCTCCAGGCAGCAATCCTCCGCTATTACACCCTGGCGGCGTGCGCGCTGGGAGCATACCAGGCGGACGCGGACCGGCATGGCATCCAATCCGAGGCGGCGCTCCGGCTCACAGAGAAACTGCGAGGTGCGTCGCCCGGGTTCCGCCCGGCAACGCAGGGCCAGCTACAGGAGGAGCTGAAGAGGCAAGCAGCCAGCCTCGAAGAGGACATCCGCCACTTGCACGCACTCCTGGCGGCTGACCGCAAGCGCGGCATCAAAGATTTCTGGCACCGCCACGCCCAGGACGTTGCCCAGCTGTGGAACGCCATGCGGGGGGCCATAGAGGTAGAGTCCCCGGCCCCGTCGGGCTTCTGAAACGTGCGGGTCCCCAACACCCAAACGCTCCTCACAGAGGCCCACGACGTGATGTTCGCGGTTCGCGCCTTCTGGCGGGAACTGTATGACAAACGCCTGGTGGACCTCCCCGGCTTCCAGGCGGTCCTCGGCCGCCACGTGCCCCGGGTCCCTGAGGGGGCCTGGGCCCAGGTCCAGCAGTACTCCATGCAGGACCTGCAGTCCGCCCTGGACAAGGCCGATGGCAAGGCCCCAGGTGCCAAACCTCGTGGAGGCCCCTTTCATCAAGGCCCTTCCGGCACCCGTCTAGTGGCTCCTGGTCCACTCCTACCGGGCCATCCTCCGCGGCGCCCCGCCGCCGATGCACTGGAGGGACGCGCACATCTCGCTCAGCCCAAAGGTACCGGGCTCTGCCAGACTGGACGCCTACAGGCCCATAGCCCTGGGCCAGCTGGACATGAAGCTGCTCACGGGCCCCCTCACCAAGCGCATCACGGAGGTGCTCACACGGCACGGAGTCGTCAGCGAATGGCAACACACCTATGATTTTAGCAGCTGTTTTTTCCCAAAATTCAAAAAGTCAGCAAAAAGGGGTTTTTCGCGAGAAATGACCTATTTTTTTGGTTTCTACGGCCCCAAAATTGGGGGGGGGCGGCTCCTACCCGAGTTTTGTACAAAAATTTCAAAAACCTTGAAATTTGGCTTATTTTGGGGTATTTTTGCCTGCTCTGGGCTTGTCCTGCAGAACAGTGTTGCACACCAATGTACCTGCCTATAGAGGATTTTCGACAGAAATTCCAATTTTCTTTGGATTCTCTGGCCCCAAAATAGGGATGGGGGGGTTCCTCCCGGCCGAGCTTTCTCCCAAACCATCAAAAACCCTGGAATTCGGCCTACTTTGGAGTATTTTTGTCTGCTCTAGGGTGGTGCAGCAGAACAGTGCTGCACACCAGTGTACCTGTATAGTATAATATGGGCACGAAAAAACATGAAAATAGGTTTTGTACCCAAAAAGACCAAAAGTAACCTTTTGTTTTAATTATACCCCGAATAGCAGGGGGGTTCCTCCTACCCCATTGTTCCCCAAAAATAACAACCTAAGCCCCAAACATGTGTGTGTACGGTGATAGGCACGCAAAGTCCTACCTATGAACCATATGGAAATGGACCACAAACGGTGCAAAATAGGGCCAAAAACACCTCAAATGTTCATCGCTCATCCCATTCTTATGCACATACTATCATATTTTATGTAGTTCTTTGGCGTATTTCGCTTTTTTGCAACGAGCACCCTCCAATCGGGAGGGGGGGTGGTTCAACTGCTTGTTTCAGGCTGGAAAAAACAAACAATTTTTGATAAAAAAATGGCTTTTTTTCGCCGATTTTGTTGAAAAATGGCAGATTTTGGGGCATAAGAATGCTGTAAATTGCGTTTGGGCAATCGGTGTGTCCACACAGCATGCTTTTTTTGCATCCAGCACCCTCAAAATGGGGGGGGGGGGCTCTGCAACTGCCTGTCTGAGGCCAAAATACTCAATTTTTGACCAAGAAACGGCCATTTTTGGCAGTTTTTCCATGAAAAATAGCAAATTTTGGTGCATACAGATGCTGTAGATTGTGCTTTCGTAGTCCGTGCGTGCATACAACTTGCTATTTTGCATCCAGCACCCTCAAAATAGGGGGGGGGATCCTTCAACTGCTTGTACGAAGCCAAAAAAAATCAATATGTGACCAGAAAAGGGCCATTTTTGGCCGTTTTTTTTTCGTGAAAAACGGCAAATTTTGGTGCATACGGATGCTGTAAATTGTGTTTGCGTGATCTGTGTGTCCCCACAATCTGCTTTTTCGCATCCAGCACCCTCAAAATAGGGGGGCAGTCTTCAACCGCTTGTCCCAGGCCAAAAAAAATCATTTTTTGACCAAGAAATGGCCATTTTTAGCCGTTTTTTCCATGAGAAACGGCAAATTGTGGTGCATACGGATGCTACAAAATGTGTTTTCGTGATCTTTGTGTGACCACAACTTGCTTTTTTGCATCCAGCACCGTCAAAATAGGGGGGGGGGGGTCCTTCAACTGCTTGTACAAAGCCAAAAAATCAATATTTGACAAAAAAAGCGCCATTTTTGGCCGGTTTTCATGAAAAATGGCATATTTCGGTGCGTACGGATGCTGTAAATTGTGTTTGCGTGATCTGTGTGTCCCTACAATCTGCTTTTTCGCATCCAGCGCCCTCAAAATAGGGGAGAGCCCAAAAATCCCAACTTTAGACCAAAAAACGGCCATTGTTGGCCGTTTTTTTCATGAAAAATGGCAAATTTTGGTGCATACGGATGCTGTAAATTGTGTTTTCGTGACCTGTGTGTGACTACAACTTGCTTTTTCACATCCAGCACCCTCAAAATGGGGGGGGGGGGTCTTCAACTGCTTGTCTGAGGCCAACTAACTCAATTTTTGACCGAAAAACGGCCATTTTTGGCCGTTTTTTCATGGAAAAACGGCAGATTTTGGTGCATACGGATGTTGCAAATTGTGTGAGTCACGATCTGTGTGTCCCTACAATCTCTTTTTTCGCATCCAGCACCCTCAAAATAGGGGAGGGGGGTCCCTGACCTGTTGTTCAGGGGGCAAAAGCAACATTTTGGACCCATGGTACAGCCTGAAATATGGGGGGGGGGGCTAGGGATAATCTTTTTTTCAAACGCAACAAATGATGCCCAAGACGTCTTCCTTGTGGAGAAGGGGACCACCTTGAGAAATACAGAACCTGCATCCATCCCTGTGTGCACCATGGTCCGCACATGTTGACTGATCATTTGAGGACATTTGGAAAGGGCAACAACTTGAGCATGAAATTCTGGGCCAAATTGTGCACTGAGCAGTGCCTGCACTGAGTAATGCATTTGCCCCATGGGGTCCCTCCCTCCTCCAAGGAGCACAGCATTCCTGCACCCAAGGCCAATACTCATACTGCATTGGACTGTATGCACTGGCTAGCAGAGGTTTGCTCGACGGCTTGCCAAACAAGATGATCTGAAACACCAGAATTAAATTAAAGACCACGGTCTCCATGCTCCCCAATAGGAGTGGGATTTGTTTTCAGATCCAGGAGGCCTCCATGGAGTAGGCCAGAACGGATGCCCCATAGAGAATGTTACCAGGTATGGCCAACAAAAATCAGTAAATACAGAGGTCCTGCCAAAAGACAGTGCAGTGTGCACAGTGCATGCGTACGGTGTGCACAGTGCGCATGTTCACAGTGCGTGTGTGAAGTGTGCGGAATGCGTGCATGCGCACAGTGCAAATGTTCACAGTGTGTGCGTGCAGTGTGCACAATGCGGGCGACGATGAGTGCGTGCAGTGTGTACAATGCGTGCGTGCAGCGTGCACAATGCGTGCGTGCAGCATGCACAATGCGTGCGTGCAGTGTGCACAATGCGTGTGTGCAGCGTGCACAACGCATGCGTGCAGTTTGCACAATGCGTGCGTGCAGTGTGCACAGTGCGGGCGTGCAGCGTGCACAGTGCGTGCGTCCAGTTTGCACAATGCGGGCGTGCAGCGTGCACAGTGCGTGCGTGCAGTTTGCACAATGCGGGCGTGCAGCGTGCACAATGCGTGCGTGCACACTACAAACATTTTCATCAAGCCCCCATCCCCCATTTGGTTGCGTTAACGCCACCCTGCAATTGACGCTGCCGTAACCATTTGCCCAAATATCAAAAAAGCTGTCATAATGGTTGCCATGATAGCAACCACTGCCGCCATCGCTTTTCCTAGGGATGAAAAGTTGGAATGTGTTGTGAGAGGCGGTGAGGGACTCACTTACCGCCATGCCAGCGACCGCGCATCACAGGGGGTAGGTACCGAGGGTGGCAGAAACTGGATTCCTGCTTGCACAAAGAAAAATTCAAAAAACAGTGAGACCCACAGACTGATCACTGTATTCTGTCATGTGTTGCGGCCATGCAACTTTTTCGCATGAAATGGAATCCCTGCATGCGGTGGCACTACGTATTCCTACTGCCTTGATAACCAATGCGCAATGCAACAACGTACCGCTTCAATGATCGTAACCACAACATTTCCAATCCACTCAATGAGCCCAAGCTTTTCGAGACCGTGCATGAGCACAAAGAGTGCTGCAAAGAACAAGAGGGTGCCCCACTCAACGTGCTCCAGCAGGGGCTCCCTCTCTGTGTCTGCCAACAGCACCAGTGTCATGAATCCAAGGATTGCAATCCAGAGAGCGTCAAATGCAGCTTCAGCACATTCTTGATGTTACTGATTCCCATGAAACAGTACCCTTGTAGCCAGGTCCCAAAATAATGCGGTACATGCACATGTTGTATCTTGGACACGCGGCACCTTGAACAGGAGGGGGAGGAACGCCGCCAAGGCCTCTTGCATCCTCAATACCAAGGCGTCATCCGGCCTCAACGCCTCGACGGCGGCATATGAACCGACGGCAACATGTATCGGCGACTGGCCCTGTGTGATGCACAGAAGGGGATGCAAAGCTCATCAGCGTGTCTGTCACAATGCCGCCTTTCGCAATGAACAGACTTCAACTTTCCTTTTGCGCCAGCGCTCATTCGGGCAGGAGTGCTCACAGTGGGTCAGGTTTTAGAGGATGACTTGAACGAGTGTCTTCGCCCCCACGTGGCACCCTATTTATCGCAAAGCGATCGCAGAATTTGCTGCATCTGCAGTCCGGAACGCGCCGTTCCAGCATGCCTTGCATCGAGTCCACCCCACAAAAAAAAATGGGTTAAGAGGCGATGGCCAAGAGAATAAGATGCGCGCAGTGCGCACAATGCGTGCGTGCAGTGTGCACCGTGCGTGCGTGCATACTTCGTGTACTCGAGGAAAGTTTTGGCTTCCTTAACCCATCCCTAAAACCCTTTCCCATCTCTCTCCATTTCAAGGTCGTGCAGGGCCACTTGGCTGGCCTCGTTCATGGCATCATTTCGGAATGCTTGGATACACACCCGCCCTGTGCCCCGAAGCCCCCCCAACATGCACAAAGCATGCACAGGGCACGCACAACGCATGCATGCCCCACCTCTGCCGCGTGCGTGCAGCGTGCACAATGTGTGCGTGCAGTTAGCACAGTGCAAAACGCAATGCCAAAGGCACGAGCAAAAGCTCCACAGTGTCAAAAAGACATAATCTGAGTCGGGAACGGACAAACAGCGAAGGTGTTCTGTCACCCAGACCCAGAGATTTTCGCTGAAACTCTTAGCAGACAGAAGGCACTAATATTGTGATACACTGATATTGTGCATGCGTGCGTGCATGCAGTGTGCACAATGCGTGCGCGCAGTGTGCACAGTTGGTGCGTGCGTGCAACATGGGATGTGCACGGGGCACACAGTGCATACCATCAAGAGCCGAGGCGTGATACGTTGCTACTTCTTGTTTTCTCTTGATGCGTTGGCCGCAAGCTCCAACATCTCATTGCTCAGGAACTCCAACACAGCAGCCACATGCACAGTTGCTCCCTTGCCAACACTGGAAGAGTACCGCCAATTTGCGGGATAGACAACATTGCTTTGAGAAGAGAAGTGGAGCATCATGCATCATGCATCATGGATTGCAACCGCAGCAGAATTATCAACCACCACAACGGCAAGCCAAACCACCACTTGAATGGAGAGATGGGACAGGCGGGCAAAAAATGACCGACACAACTGTGATATTTCCTCTGCGATATTTCAACTATGATATTTCAAGCATGGACCCACAAGCTCCCTAACGGTTGCTTCTGTCCTCCACCACTGGGTCAAATTTAAGCATTCCCATACAATTCACCCAACATACCATCAATATGCAAATGCAAATGTGTGTGCATGCATGGAGTTATCTTGTTGGGTTCCACAAATCACTCAGGTTGGTAATCACGACGAAATCACAACGAAAT
Organism: Eutreptiella sp. 'Long Island Sound 2002'; assembly: GCA_964036045.1. NCBI lineage: Eukaryota > Euglenozoa > Euglenophyceae > Eutreptiales > Eutreptiaceae > Eutreptiella > Eutreptiella sp. 'Long Island Sound 2002'. The sequence continues at coordinate 53,573,142 of OZ038380.1, forward strand.
CACTCTAATCCACATTTGTGGCTTCAAAAGTGCAAATATGGCTATTCAGGGGCACTTTTTGCACCCTCCGGAAGATTATCTTGAGTAAAAGGCATGTAGGGTCACAATTTGTTGCTTGGCAAGCCTAACCGAGCTCTAGGGAAAAATTTCATCAATGCCAAATCACACGAAAGCACAGCGACGGCAATGAAATCAACCATTGTGGGTTCAAAAGTGCAAATACAGCTGTTTGGGAGATTGTTGCCACCAAGTGTTTCTAGGACATTGCCTAAGCCGGCTCTTTGGGTTGCCATGCAACGCGCGTTGCAATGCACATTGGTACATTCCACTGAGTGCGTGTGGTGTGTGTTGCGTGTGTGATATTTCATCTGCCCATAACGAGACACATGACATGGGCAACCATCCAATTTGAAACCGGATGAAATTTCCCCCATACCTCGTTAGGTCACAAACATGATATGAGTGCGATGTGGGCAATGAAGCAATGGCAGCGCAAACACAAAGCCAGGCAATCTTCTCAAACTGCCTCATCTACGTCAGCATAGGAGCCATTGCTTAGCCCTGTGGGTTGTACCAAAGGGAAATCACATTTGGTTGCCATGCATGCTCGCAATTCACTATTCCCTCACTGTCTTTTGACCATTCGTTCACCCTTAGTTCACTGTCTTTTCACCCTTTGCTCACCCTACCTAGGAAGGCGTAATACACAGGACAAGCCTCCTCTTGGCACAAAAAGCACGCAACAAGGGCATGAAGGCAGTGAGACAATCTTTGTATATTAGAATATGTGGTGTGGAGCAATGTCATGTTCGATCACCGTCTTTTCACCCTTCGCTCACCCTACCTCGGAAGGCGTAATACACAGGAAATACCTCCTCTTGGCACACAAAGCACGCAACAATGGCATGAAGGCAGTGAGACAATCTTTGTATATGATTATATGTGGTGTGGAACAACGTCACGTATGACAAGAAATTTGCAATACTTGTCCACCGTGGATATGGACCACAAAAGGTGCAAAAATGGGCCGAAAACACCTCAAATCTACATTGTTCAACCCACTCCTGTGCACATAGTATCATATTTCATTTATTACCTAGCATTCAAATACTTATAATACCATCTTATGCCCCAAACATGTGTGTGGACGGTGATAGGTGATCAAAACCCTACCTATGAACCATATGGATATGGAGCACAAATGGTGCAAAAACGGGCCAAAAACACCTCAAAACTACATTGTTCATCCCATGCTTGTGCCCGTAGTATCATATTTTATTTCTTACCCAGCATTCAAATGCTTACAATACCATCCTATGCCCCAAACATGTGTGTGGACGGTGATAGGTGATCAAAACCCTACCTATGAACCATATGGATATGGAGCGCAAAAGGTGCAAAAACGGGCCAAAAACACCTCAAATCTACATCGTTCATCACATTCTTATGCACATAGTATCATAGTTTATGTAGTTCTTATCATTCAAATGCATACAATACCAACCCAAGCCCCAAACATGTGTGTGGACGGTGATAGGTGATCAAAACCCTACCTATGAACCATATGGATATGGAGCACAAATGGTGCAAAAACGGGCCAAAAACACCTCAAAACTACATTGTTCATCCCATGCTTGTGCCCGTAGTATCATATTTTATTTCTTACCCAGCATTCAAATGCTTACAATACCATCCTATGCCCCAAACATGTGTGTGGACGGTGATAGGTGATCAAAACCCTACCTATGAACCATATGGATATGGAGCGCAAAAGGTGCAAAAACGGGCCAAAAACACCTCAAATCTACATCGTTCATCCCATTCTTATGCCCGTGGTATCAGAGTTTATGTAGTTCTTATCATTCAAATGCATACAATACCAACCCAAGCCCCAAACATCTGTGTGCACGGTGATAGGTGATCAAAACCCTACCTATGAACCATATGGATATTGGACCACAAATGGTGCAAAATAGGGCCAAAAACACCTCAAATGTTCATCGTTCATCCCATTCTTATGCACATACTATCATATTATATGTAGCACCTATCATACAAATGCTTACAATACCATCCTATGCCCCACACATGTGTGTGTACGGTGATAGGCACGCAAAAACCCACCTATGAACCATATGGAAATGGACCACAAACGGTGCAAAATAGGGCCAAAAACACCTCAAATCTACATCGTTCATCCCATTCTTATGCACATACTATCATATTTTATGTAGTTATTATCATTCAAATGCATACAATACCAACCCAAGCCCCAAGCATGTGTGTGGACGGTGATAGGTGATCAGAACCCTACCTATGAACCATATGGATTTTGGACCACAAACGGTGCAAAATAGGGCCAAAAACACCTCAAATGTTCATCGTTCATCCCATTCTTATGCACATACTATCATATTATATGTAGCACCTATCATACAAATGCTTACAATAACAACCTAAGCCCCAAACATGTGTGTGTACGGTGATAGGCACGCAAAAGCCTACCTATGAACCATATGGAAATGGACCACAAACGGTGCAAAATAGGGCCAAAAACACCTCAAATGTTCATCGTTCATCCCATTCTTATGCACATAGTATCATAGTTTATGTAGTTCTTATCATTCAAATGCATACAATACCAACCCAAGCCCCAAACATGTGTGTGGACGGTGATAGGTGATCAAAACCCTACCTATGAACCATATGGATATTGGGCCCCATGGTGCATGAGAAAGGGATGAATAGCCTAGAATAAAGGCAGAACATCGCGTGTCATGTAGGCTTCTACCAATGGTGATGACAATTTGTTCATATATCACCTCTATACCATCTCTTCCAGCCCTGTAAGGCCCTCTACATGGCCTCCATAGAGCCTAAAACCATGAAAAAGAGTGGTTTTTGGTTAGAAAAGTGTGAATTTCTCAAAATCTGTGCCTGCCAATCTGGATTTTTTTAGGTCAGCAGCAAGGTATTGATCTCGGGGACACGCTCATGCCTTTACTTTGCTTCCAACTGCGAAAAAAAGTGGACTTTTTGGCGATTTTCTATTGCGCACGGCGGTCGGGAATCTGAAACTCGCGTACGCGGCAGTTGTTGACAGTTGATCTGCGGCTCCAGCTCCAGCGACAGCATAATTTTGTTAAAAATTTGAGAAAACACAAAAACAACAGTACTACTGTGTACAGTTTGATATCGCCCTTCTGAAAATGCATGACTTGGAATTTTGGGAAAACAGAGCTGCTAAAATCATAGGTGAAGGGGCCCTCCCCGGCTCCAACACCAGCCCTCGCCTGTTCATGGCGCAGCAGCAGCTCCAGCGGGGAAGGCCCAACTACGTCTTCTCCTTCGACGCCCGCAAGGCCTTCGACACCGCCCCGCTCGGCGCCCTCCACCTCATCCTACGCCACCTCTCCGTGCCGTCAGATGTCATCGACCTCTTGCTCTTCCTCCACACTTGCGCCAGGCTGCGCATCGTCACCGCGCACGGGCTGACACAGCCTGTCCACATGCTGCGCGGCGTCCGGTACGGCAACCCAAAACGCCCCCTGCTGTACGCGCTCCTCCTGGAGACCCTGCTCAGGGCCCAGGGGCACCGCCTGCGTCCGCCCGGAGAGGCCAACAGGGGCCTCATCCAGGCCTACATAGACGACCTGCTGGTGGTGGCCCACACGCTGCAGCACTTCGTCGAGGGCGTGGAAGCCGTGGCCGCGTACCTGGGAATGATTGGCATGGAGCTCAACCCCCGCAAGTGCGCCATGGCCACCACGGAGGGGGTCCCGGGCCTGCAGCTGCGCCTCTGTTCCAACCTGGAAACCCCATGGCACTGGGTGCCGGCGGCGGACTCCGTCCCCTACCTGTGACTCCAGCTGCAGCCGGACGAGGAGTTCCCCCTGCAGCGCAAACACCGCCTGCGCCTGGCGGCGGTGCAACACTGGTGCCTCAACACCCTCGCGCCGCCGAAAGTCGTACAGGACGTCATACTGGCGATCCTAGGGGGAGTGACGCAATACGTTGCCCCCTTCATCGCCGACGACTCCGACACCGCGCGCCACCTGAACCACATCACGGTCCAGGTCGCGAGGGACAGGGCGCGATACGCCTTGGACGCCTTGCGGGACAGCCTGCAGGATGACCAGACCCTAGGGCTTACGCGAGTGCCAACACGGTGCCAGCAGGCAGCAGTGGCCCTCGTGGGCACACTCATCCACCACCGCTCAGCCTCTGTGCGCGCCCAGGTCACCAGGATGTTCTGGGAAATCGTAGGTGCGCACAGCATATGCCCCGAGGTGCACTACCCTGTCCCGGAACTCGCAACCTTGGCAGGGGGCGACTGGATCCACCGCATACCCAGGGCCCTCGCCGCCCTGGGAGTGGGGCTCTACAACCCCATCTTGTGCCCCACGGCAGCCCACGTCCAACTACAGTCCCCCCCGGGCAACATCGTCACGCTGCGCACCGCCAAGCTGCGGCACCGCGACACGTGCGGCCTGACAGTGCCACACACGACGCCGTGGCATGGGCACCACGGGCCGCACCACCCCTTCCCTGACAACGACGACCCGTGGCCAACAGCGGTGCGGGAATGCCTCCACCAGTGCGCTGATGAACACCTTCACTACTGCCGCCGTGAGCAGGAGCCCACCAACCACCCTGGTTGGCGCGACGCTTTGGTCCAACCCTTCCACACCACTGGCACGCGGGACCCCCGCCTGAGGCCTGTCCACCCCACGAGCGCTAAGCAGGACGCCCACAATGGCCCACGGGTGACCTCGGACGGCCTGCACCTTCACGTCGGGGGCTCCGGCCGTCGGGGCAGCCTATTCCTCCCCCACGCAGGGGGCGGCATACCAGCCACCGGCGGCCCTCCTGTACATCCTCCGCGACGTACTCGCGGACGATGAGCAGCAAGAACCTAACGCGGATGTGGCGTGGCCCGAGCCTCTGTGCCCACGGCCCCACGCACCGACGCCGGTATGGTTGGTGACTACGGACGACCAGTGCACCCAAGCGACGGAGCAAGCGCAGCTCCAGGCCGAGTGGGTGATAGTGCAGGTGGGGGCAGGCCGGCCCAGGCCCCGTGGGCTCCCCCGCGGCACCGCCCTGCTGGCAGTTACGGAGGTGCCGCACGACCCACACATGGCAGTGCACGCGCTGGAGGACCAGCCGGAGGACACGGGACACCTGGTGGTATAGCAGCGCGGAGGCGCGGCGTGGCTCCGGGAACATGTGACGGCGCTCTGGTTCTGGGCAAGCACGATCGCTGGAGCGGAGGTCCGACTACACGACCACCCAGCGGTCTGCCCCGGCGACGCCGGGGCGCTGAGCGTGGCCCACCTGACCCCCAGCTACCCCGACGTCCGGTGGCACTCCGCCGTCCTTAACGCGGGTTGGCTCAGCCTCAGCGGGTACTACTGGATCCCGGAGGCCTGGGGCCACAGCTCCTCCGACGTGTCGGGGGGCCGGCCCTGCAAGCAGGCCACCAGCGTCGCTCTCGCCGCCGACCTCACCCGCACGTGGGCAGTGGCCATCTCGGGCACGGTGCCCGACGGGGAGGGGGTGGCCGCCTCCCTCCCCCTGCAATACGGCGCCCACCGGCCATGGGTCCATACGATGGACACCGAAGTCATCCTCCACCTCCTGCGACACGCGGATCGCGAGCAGGCCACGGGGGTCCACGCGGGCGCGGCGAAGGCAGTCAACCAGATGCCCTTACGGTAGCTCCGGGACGGCCTGCGCGCGCGAGGGGGACACAGCGGCACGGGGGTAGCGGACCCCGCCAGCCCACCCAGAGAGCGGGCAGCCGGGGGAGGGGGAGCCCCTGAACCCAGAGGCCCCTCACAACGGCGAAAGACACCCCCCCCGGGGACGCCTTTCCGCCACCCCCACAGCGCGCAACGACGGCTCGCAAGGGCGCACGCTGTGGGACCCGTGCTGGGTCCCCACGCCCACACCAACCGCAACCGGGACCCAGGGATCGCGGAACCCCGGCTGCCTGCCCCAGAGGGCGAGCGGCCAGGGGAGGGACAGCGCCTGACGCCAGACGCCCCTCACAAAGGGGGAAGGCCACCCCCCCCCCCGGGGACGGCGCCCTACAGCAGCCCCGCGGCACGCAGCCCACCACAGGGCACGCAAGCCAAGGGGACAGTTTTGTCCTGGGCTCCCACATCCGTACACCCGCGCCCACAGCACGTGCGTAGCGGACCCCGACGGCCCAGCCAGAGGACGGAAAGCCGGGGGAGGCGGAGCGCCTGAACTCAGACGCCCCTCGCAGAGGCAGACAGCACCCCCCCCCCGGGGGACGTCCTTTCGCCACCCCCACAGCGCGCAACGACGGCGCGCAGGGGCACACGCTGTGGGGCTGGTGCTGGGTCCCCAGGTTCACACCAACCGCACCCGGGACACACGGGTTGCCGAACCCTGGCTGCCCACCCCCTCAAGGACGGGCAACAGGGGGAGGGACAGCACCTGACACCAGACGCCCCTCGCAGCAGTGGAAGGCCGACCCCCCAAGACAGCCCCCCACCACCCCAACACCACGCGGCCCCCCACAGAGCATGCAAGCCAAGGGGAGAGTGCTGCACCCCCATGCCCGCGCACCCGCGCCCACAGCACGCGGGTGGCAGACCACGGCAGTGCCCCGGAGGAGGGCAGTTGGGAGAGGGAGAGTGCCTGACCTCAGACGCCCCTCGAAACAGGGCCACTCATGCCACACGCGCGACAGGGGGAGCGCCTAATGCCCTCACGAGCACGCAAACGCCGGCTCGCGGAGCCAGCGTTCAAGCTCCCCAACCCACGCCCCACCACGCCCACAACGAATGCACCAGCCACGGGAAATCCGCACCCCATCCCCTGCTCTTAAGCACAGCAACACAACAAAGGCAGAACCCGCGGACCCACGCAAAACAAGCCCCCGGTCTCCGACGCTGGACGCGGCACACGAGGTCATCAGGGCGCTCGGACTCAGAGGCGGCGAAGGGGACCCCAAACAGGAGGACGCGGGCGCGGACTCCGACCTGGAGATGATCCCAGAGGCCCCCGCGGGCAGCACGCCCGCGGAACCCGCGCCGCCGGCGGACAGCGTGCCCGCCCTCTGCCCCGCGTGGAAACGTGGCCACTGCACCGGAGAAGACTGGTGCCCGGAGCAACACCCCCGACCCGGCACAGACGACGGAGCGCTGCCCGCGGTGGGGCACACGGCCGCACGCGCCGCCCTGCGCTACGGGGTGGAGCAGGGCGGGATTCTGGATGAGATGGCGCGCGGCAGCGTGAACATCCAGGAGGCCGTCAACTGGGTCGCCCACACGGGCCAAACAGAAGTGGCCTTGCACACCCGGGGACGCCACGGCGGACCGGCGGAGGGGATCGTCGTGAAGCCCACGGGAATGGGGCTGGTCCCAGCGGCAGACATGGTCCGAGGGGTTGCTCCACGCATCCCGCGTGCAACGTGCGCGCCCACAGTGGACCATCCAGGTGTACACCCCTCCATGGGCGTGGCCCCTCTCCACATGGGCGGTGCTCACCGTCATGTGGCACCTGGCACCGGAGTGCGCCCCCACAGGCACCGCGGAAAGAAATTGCGCGGGACCTCCACGCCTGGCCGGCCGACCAGGATTTCCCCTGGCGCAGGCCCCAGGGCGGCCTCCCAGTGGCGCCCGCAGCAGAGGGGTTCAGCCTCGCGGCAACCCTCCAGCGGGACCCCGACAAGAGGGCGCACCACTTCCTGCAGACTGGCACGGTCCCGGCCGCCCCGCCAGACTCCGAGTGGCGATGGGACGCGGGGGGGGCGCAACCGCTGGCGGACCCCTGGATCATCCCGCTGTGGTACTCACCCACGGGCACCCTGGCGAATTCCGCCCAAGCCGTCAAGGGGGCCTTCCCACAGCCACAACTCCCCGGCGTGCCCCTGCTCCGCAGCCTGCAGGCGGGAGCGGCCTGGATACGGTGGAGGGAGGAGGACGGGCGCCCGAGGTGCAGGGCCAGGCGCTACTCCACGCTGGGGACCATGGAGTGGGCGGCGATCGTGCCCGACACGGCATGCAGGTTGATCACTGTGGCTGCCCCGCAGCCCATGCGATCGCCACCGGCGTGCCACCGCCTCAAGCGGGCGGTCCCCCCCTTGGCCCCCCGCCATGCCCTCACAAGGGTAGTGTGGAGGGCCATGCCGAGCCACCGCAGGGAGTGGACGATGAACCCGGGTGCACGGTACCCGCCGGGGCCGGTGCTCGAGCAGCTCACAGTCCCCACAACCCGGAGGCCGCCACGCCCTGCACAGGGTGTCGGCCCTTACGGAACAGCTCACCGACGAGGTGCTAGACCTGGCGCTGGAGCCGCTGCGGGTGCTCTACCTGCAGACCCAGATCCCGCCTGCGGGCACGTCAAACCACCTGGGCCGCCTCGGGTTGCAGCGCCGCGTCGAGGCCGCACACCCAGGAGGCGTGGTGGAACAGTGGTTAACACTCCACAACCCGTCCACCGCGCAGGGCCACTGGTACCTGCACCAACTCCTCTTCCTCCCCCAGACAGCCCCGGAGCACAGCCGACAGAACCCGTACCACACGCACCCGGAGCGCCTGGGCGCGCAGAGCTTCCTGCAGCCGGCCCCGCCCGCCCTCCCGCCGGGGCAGAGCCCGGGAGCGCTGCAACAGGGCCCCCTGCTCGACACAGCCACCACAGGACAGCAAAGGGGAAGCAACAACGCGGACGGGGCCGAGCCAGACCGCACAAACTGCGGAGCAGTGGCCTGAACAGCGGCCTGCAGGCACCTCGCCCGGGACACCGCGTGGCTTAGGCATTACAGGCCAACGGACCGCACGGCGCTGGCGTCCATGGTCGTGGCCGTCACCATGGGACCCGTGGCAGCGTGGTCGGCGCAACTGCTGCCCCACGTACCCTGCAGAGACACGCGGCCCCGCCAGCCAACCGCAACGCACACGCCAACGGCACCCCTCAGGGCGGAGCAGCTGTACGTCGTCACGGCGGCGCTACTGGCAGACGGCGGGGAGAGTTTTGTCCACCACCACGGCCCGGCGCAGATCGCAGGGAGCATACAAGGGCCGCAGCGCGACGCGCCCCACCCGTGGCACGCCACGCTCCGCGAGGGCATACGCGTCAGGGACGCGGGTGGCGGCGCACCGCCTCCCGGGCCTCAGCAGAGGGAAGCGCTGGTGCTGCAGGCAGCGGGCTACCAGGCCATCCTGCACGGCCACGCCGGAGGGTACGGGTCGCACATCCTGGCCGAGGGCCGCTGTACCGTCTGGCACGGCACCGCCAGGCAGGGGGCATTCGCGCCCCCTGTCGACTGGCAGCAGGAGCCCACCCAGGCCTGCTATATGACGGCGGACCCCTGTCTGCTAGCAGTCCTGCTACACACTGTCAGCGCCCCCAGCAGGAGGCAGGAACCGGGTTAGGCCAACCCCCCCACACTGGTCTGGAGCCCCAACCAGGAGGAGCATCTACGGGCCGCATGGCAGGGAGACGCCATCAGGGCCACGGACGTCCTGGACCTCCACGCGGGGCCAATCACGCACGCCCGTCCGGCGGCTACCCTCGCGGTGGCCCAAGGGGGACAGCAGAACCCGCAGTGGGTAGTTTGCATGTTCACCCCGGCGGACGCGCACATCGCCGTCTGCAACCCCGAGCGCCTGCCAGGGACCGAGGCTGTAATCCGCGTGGCGGACTGCGCTCCCATGATCGTCAAGGCGCTGCGGGAGGGCGAACACCACGCCCTCCTGCTCCAAGTCCGCCTGAAGGACAACGCCAAAGCAAAAAGCCGGGGGTGTGGCAGGCGGCGGCGCACCCCGCCGACCTAGAGCTCCAGCTGGCGGTCCCGACCACAGTGTACCACTGGCTACAAGTGTCCCACGACCTACGATGGAGGGGCAAGCCCGACCGCCCAATTGGCGCCACGCACTGGCAAGAGTGGCTGCAGGCAGAAGCGCAGCGTGACGCCGTCCAGAGTCTCGGACCCGCGCCCGCGACACGAGCCCTCGAAGCGGCGGCCCCAGGCCGCGCGCTGGCGCTACACACGGTCTCGCTGGCCAACCTGCACTTCCACCCAGCGCCGGAGGGCGCCATTCAAAAGTCAGTGCCGCTCCCCCCGGCACGGGGGGCCGCGGAGCCAGCGAAATGCCTCCTATGTGCAAACAACTACTACACAGGCGGGGCGATGCTGGAACACCTGGCGTGGCACACCGCCCCCCCGCTGGACAACAAGGAGGCAGCCTCCCACATCCTCCCGAGGAGGGCACGGAGGTCCCCGTGGCATGCCCCGTGCGCCTGGCGCCCCCCGCCCCAGGCGGCCGGCCACACGGAGGGCGAGGAGGAGGCGCCCGGAGCGGCCCCTGGGGCTGGCGGTGCAGCCCAGCAAGGCTCCATCCCCGCGGGACTGGCCCCCCTGGCCCCCCTGTGGGCCCCGCTGGGAGCGGGCTCACCACACCCCATGGCCCCGGGACACCCAGGAGACCTGGCTGCTCCAGCGGACCCAGCAGCAATGCGGATGCGGGACTGCTGACTCCAGGAGGACGCGGCGGACCGGCTCCTATGGCTCCTCTCATCGAACCTGTGACTCGTCCCGCCAGACCGGTCCCTCCAGGCCACACTCCGGCGGCGCCGGGGGCCGGCGGCCTGTACCGACAAGGAGCACCTCATCACCGGCATGCTACCCCGCGAGGGGAGCTTTGCCATCATGCTCCAGGAAACAGGGATCGCCACCCGGGCGCAGGAGATGCACGTGGCCGCGGCGCTCCGGGACAAGGGGTACACCCCCTTTATCAGCAGCCGGCTGGCAGAGACAGGGGCCACCTCCACCTCGAGAGGGCGAGGCCTCCTCACCGCGGTCAGCAGCAAGTACGTGGCAGAGCACGAGGTGCTCAGTTTCACGGAAATTGTCCCCGGGAAGGCCGCGGCCCTGGAGATCCGCACAGACGGGGGAGGCTTCACCCTGATCAACGTCCACGGACCTCAGGCAGGCTGCTCCCCATGGGGGGGAAGGGCGGCGTTCTGGGCCGACATACAAATGTATGCCACGGCGCGCAGCCTTGGTGGGAGACACCCGGTGGTCATCGCCGGCGACACCAACATCTACATGGATGCCACCACCAACCCGGCCACGAAGCACTTCTGAGCGGGCTGGGAGGCCTGCAGTTTCCGGAGGGCCACGGCAGGCGGTTTGGAGGACATGACCCCCACGCTCCACCCGTCCTGGCACAGGGTGGACACCTTCCTGGTCAACGAGCCCCTCCTGCCGTGGTCCCTGCGGGAGAGCGTCTGGGCCCGCGGCATGGCACACCCCCAGGTGGTTGGGTTGGACCACCTCCCGATCCGCCTGGCGCTGCCAGGCCTCCTCAACGTGGCAGGGCACGCGGCGATGCCCACCTCCTACAGCCACACGGAGGGCCGCCTCCTCCCGTACGACCCCGAGGCCGCGCCCGTCCAACGCTGCCTGTGGGCAGCGGTCACCGCCGCGCAGGATGAGCCCTCCCTGGCGCCCTGGCTGGGCCCCGCAGAGCAGCAAGCCTGCGGGTCCATGCCAGCGGCCGCAGTGGACAAGATGTTCGAACACCTCCACGCAGCGCATGACGCCCTGGCGCACGTGGTGGGACGCCGGCAGCCGTCCCCGGCGGGGACAGCCCTGGCGGGAGGGGACCGCCCTGAGAGCGGGGAAACGGCTCCAGGCGGCGATCCTCCGCTACGACACCCTGGCGGCGTGCGCGCTGGCAGCATACCAGGCGGACGCGGCACGGCATGGCATCCGATCCGAGGCGGCGCTCCGGCTCACAGAGGAGCGGCGAGATGCATTGCCCGGGTTCCGCCCGGCAACGCAGGGCCAGCTACAGGAGGAGCTGAAGAGGCAAGCAGCCACCCTCGAAGAGGACATCTGCCACTTGCGCGCACTCCCGGCGGCTGACCGCAAGCGCGCCATCAAAGATTTCTGGCGCCGCCACTCCAAGGACACTGCCCAGAGCTGGAAAGACATGCGGGCAGCCATAGAGGTAGAGGCCCCGGGCCCGTCGGGCCTCTGGAACGTGCGGGTCCCCAACACCCAAACGCTCCTCACAGAGGTTTGAGGTTTGAGGTTTGATTTTGCGGGTACTAGACGACTTTCGGCCCCGGGGGGCCACATGGTCGCGCCAGGTGATATCCTCCCCACCGGGTCCTAGTGGGGGGCCCTCCAAGATGCACCTCCTGCCTGGTGGCGGAGTCCCCCGGGTTCACAGGGCTCGGAGCCCCGTCCTTCCCCGGCTTCCCCGTTTCGCCACTCCCCGGTCAGTGCATCAAATTGCAGCCGTGGCTGCGGGCGCTTACCCACTGCGTCGCCCCCCTAATGCGTGGTCGCCCGGGGCGCCGGCGCCGCCGGGCCCGTGCTACTGGCTTGTTGCCAGTGGGCCCCCCTTCGGCTGGCGCGGAGGCTGCCTAGCCTAGGGGTTGGGGCGTGGCGCAGTGCGCCACTACTGCCTTGGCGGGTGCACTGCCCCGTCCGTGTGTGCGCGGCGCTCGCGGCGCGGTTCGGGGTGTTTGGGCCGGTACCTGGTGTTGTGTCTCTCCTGTTTCCCCCTTCCCGCCCCGCGTGTCCCGCGCTGCATTTGGCGGGCCGTCCTGTCCGGGTGTCCCTTACCCTCGCTTGCTGGTACGCCATTCCACGCGGTCTGTGCGTTCCGCGTGCTCGGTCCGGTTGCCCTTCTGGTAGTCCCCGCGTGCTCTTTGCGTGTGTGTGCCCTCGCGCTCCCGCGGCGTCCGCTCCCCCCCCCCCTGGGTGGTGTGGCATGCGCACCCCGCGCGGTCCCGGCACTGGGCGCTGGTAGGGCCGTTCCACGTGGTCCGTGCCCCTCCGCGTGTCCTGCCCCGGTCCCTTGCCCCGTCTGGCGTGCTTGGGGGGGGGCGGTCCGGTCCTGGTTCCCCCCTACTTGGCTTTGGGTTGTCGGGGTGGCGAAAGGGCGTCCCCGGGTGGGGTGCCTTCCTCTGTTCCGAGGGGCGTCTGGGGTTAGGCGCTCCCCCTCCCCCGACTGCCCGCCCACTGGGTGGGCTGTTGGGGTCCGCTATCCACCTGCTGTGGGAGCGGACGTGCGGATGTGGGGGCCCCACTTTTTCCCCCTGGCCTGCACGCCCTGTGGGGGCTGCGTGCCGTGGGGCAGGTCCGTGGCGTTCGTGTGCCAGGGGGCAAGCTGGGGGGGGGGGGCGTGCGCTGTGCCCCCCGTTTGCGCGGCCGGAGGGGGCCTGTAGGGCGGGGGGTCCCCAACACCCAAACGCTCCTCACAGAGGCCCGCGACGTGATGTTCACGGTTCGCGCCTTCTGGCGGGAACTGTATGACAAAAGCCCGGTGGACCTCCCTGGCTTCCTGGCGGCCCTCGGCCGCCACGTCTCCGGGGTCCCTCAGGGAGCCTGGGCCCAGGTCCAGCAGTACTCCATGCACAACCTGCAGTACGCCCTGGACAAGGCCGATGGCAAGGCCCCAGGTCATAAACCACGTGGAGGCTCGTCTCATCAAGGCCCTCCCGGCACCCATCCAGTGGCTCCTGGTCCACTCCTACTGGGCCATCCTCCGCGGCGCCCCGCCGCCGATGCACTGGAGGGACGCGCACATCTGGCTCAGCCCAAAGGTACCGGGCTCTGCCAGACTGGACGCCTACAGGCCCATAGCCCTGGGCCAGCTGGACATGAAGCTGTACACGGGCCCCCTCACCCAGCGCATCACCGAGGTGCTCACACGGCACGGAGTGGTCAGCGAATGGCAACAAGGGGCCCTCCCCGGCTCCAACAACAGCCCTCCCCTGTTCATGGCGCAGCGGCAGCTCAAACGGGGAAAGCCCAACTACATCTTCTCCTTCGACGCCTGCAAGGCCTTCGACAGCGCCCCGCACGGCGCCCTTAACCTTATCCTACGCGACCTCTCCGTGCCGTCAGAGGTCATCGACGCCCTGCTCTTCCTCCACACTTGCGCCAGGCTGCGCATCGTCACCGCGCACGGGCTGACACAGCCTGTCCACATGCTGCGCGGCGTCCGGTAGGGCAACCCCAAACGCCCCCTGCTGTACGCGCTCCATCTGGAGCCCCTGCTCTGGCCCAAGGGGCACCGCCTGCTTCCTCCCGAAGAGGCCGAAAGGGGCCTCATCCAGGCCTACATGGATGACCTGCTGGTGGTGGCCCACACGCTGCAGCACTCTGTTGAGGGCGTGGAAGCCCTGGCCGCATACCTGGGGCTGAAAGGCATGGAGGTCAACCCCCGCAAGTGCGCCATGGCCACCACGGAGGGGGTCCCGGGCCTGCAGCTGCGCATCTGTTTCCACCTGGAAAACTGATGGCACTGGGTGCCGGCGGCGGACTCCGTCCCCTACATGGGACTCCAGCTGCAGCCGGACGGGGAGTTCTCCCTGCAGCGAAAATACCGCCTGCGCCTGGCGGCGGTGCAACACTGGTGCCTCAACACCCTCACGCCGCCGAAAGTGGTAGAGGACGTCATCCTGCCGATCCTAGGGGGAGTGACGCAATACGTCGCCCCCTTCATCGCCGATGACTCCGACACCGCGCGCCACCTGGACCACATTACGGTCCAGGTCGCAAGAGACAGGGCGCGACACACCTTCGACGCCTCGCGAGACAATCTGCAGGACGACCAGACGCTAGGGCTTACGCGAGTGCCAACGCGGTGCCAGCAGGCAGCGGTGGCCCTCGTGGGCACACTCGTCCACCACCGCTCAGCCTCTGTGCGCGCCCAGGTCACCAGGATGTTCTGGGAAATTGGCGGTGCGCACGGCATATGCCCTGATGTGCACTACCCCGTCCCGGAATTCACAACCATGGCAGGGGGCGACTGGGTCCATCGCATACCCCGGGCCCTGGCCGCCCTGGGAGTGGGGCTCTACAACCTCATCGCGTGCCCCAGGGCAGCCCACATCCAACTACAGTCCCCCCCAGGCAACATCCTCACGCTGCGCACCGCCAAGCTGCGGCACCGCGACACGTGCTACCTGACGGTGCCACACACGACGCCGTGGCATGGGCACCACGGACCCCTGCACCCCTTCCCCGACAACGACGACCCGTGGCCAACAGCGGTGCGGGAATTCACTACTGCCGCCGCAAGCAGGGGCCCACCAACCACCCTGGTTGGCGCGACGCTTGGTTCCAACCTTTCCACACCACCGGCACGCCAGACCCCCGCCTGAGGCTTGTCCACCCCACGAGCGCTAAGCAGGACGCCCAGAATGGCCCACGGGTGACCCCGGACGGCCTGCACCTTCACGTCGGGGGCTACCGCCGTCGGGGCAGCCTATCCCCCCCCACGCAGGGGGCGGCATACCACCCAGCGGCGGCCCTCCTGTACATCCTCCGCGATGCACTCGCGAACAGTGAGCACCAAGAACCTAACGCGGATGTGGCGTGGCCCGAGCCTCTGTGCCCACGGCCCCACGCGCCGACGCCGGTATGGTTGGTGACTACGGACGACCAGTGCACCCGAGGGACGGAGCAAGCGCAGCTCCCGGCCGAGTTGGTGATAGTGCAGGTGGGGGCAGGCCAGCCCAGGGCCCGTGGGCTCCCCCGCGGCACCGCCCTGCTGGCAGTTACGGAGGTGCCGCACGACCCACACATGGCAGTGCACGCGTTGGAGGACCAGCCAAAGGACACGAGACAACTGGTGGTACACAAGCGCGGAGGCCCGGCCTGGCTCAGGGAACATGTGACGGCGCTCTGGTCCTGGGCAAGCACGATCGCTGGAGCGGAGGTCCGACTACACGACCACCCAGCGGTCCGCCCCGGCGACACCAGGGCGCTGACTGTGGACCACCTGACCCCCAGCCACCCCGACGTCCGGTGGCACTCCGCCGACCTCAACGCGGGGTGGCTCAGCCCCACCGCGTACTACTGGATCCCGGAGGCCTGGGGCCACAGCTCCTCCGACGTGTCGGGGGGCCGGCCCTGCAAGCAGGCCACCAGCGTCGCTCTCGCCGCCGACCTCACCTGCACGTGGGCAGTGGCCATCTCGGGCACGGTGCCCGACGGGGAGGGGTCGGCCGCCTCCCTCCCCCTGCAATACGGCGCCCACCGGCCATGGGTCCATACGGTGGACGCCAAAGTCATCCTCCACCTCCTGCGACACGCGGATCGCGAGCGGGCCACGGGGGTCCCCGCGGGCGCGGCGAAGGTAGTCAGCCAGATGCCCCTGCGGTGGCTCCAAGACCGCCTGCGCGTGCGAGGGCAACACACCGAGCACCCCTTTTGGTATGCCCGAGCCACATCCCACCACAGCGACGCCCTACTACACAAGGCGGACTGGGCGGCGTCCCAGGACACCGTCCTACAGAACACGCCCCGGGGCCCCAGCCACGCCCAGCTCATAGTCGCCGGTCATGACGGCCACCTCGACCTACGCCCCCCCGCGATGCGGACGCTCAGCGCGGTCGCGCAGCGGGCACAGACTGACCATGCGCTGACGCACCGAGGACACACACCCCTGGGCGCGGCCCACAAAGCAGCCTATGTCCACACCGGGGACCTCACCATGACGGCCACCAACCACCGGGCGCTACCGGCCAGGAACGGCCACACGCCGGTGCAACAAAGGCTCCGCGTCCGAAAGGAGCGGCTCTCTGGCGTTGCCGTCATCCCGCAGCCGTGCCTCCTCTGCGGCGGCCCGGAGAAGACCCCAGTGCACATGCACGTTGGATGTGCCCACTCGCGGCTCCTCTGGGCCCACTACCGCGAGGCGGGGCAAGAGGCGGCCCGCCAACTTCCGCCCGGGGACAAGGCTCTATGGGTGGCCTCGTGGCGCTCCGCAGGCGCCGCATGGACAGAAGTCTTCTGCTCTGGGCTGGTACCCGAGGCGGCACAGGCGCAGCTCCGCACCATAGCCCGCTACAACCCGCCAGGAGGGACATCGGTAGACGATTTTCTCCACAACATTCACCGGCTGGGGGATTTCGCGTGGGAGCTTCGCAATCACCGGCTCAAGCAACTCCTCCGCGAGCCCCTAAGCACGGCGGCCCGGGTGCACCGATGGCTCACAGCGGCAGGCAGCTGCCCCCCCCCTCCCCAACGCCCTGCCAAGGACTTCGTAGCCTCCCTCCGTGTCGTGAATGGCACCCTGGAGTGCCCGCCGCAAGAGGACCCCCAGCCGTACCGGGACCTGCCGGGAGGTTTCTCCAAGCACCTACAAGACGCCCTCTTCCCACAGTGGATCATCGGGCGCGGCTCCATGACCGCATGGGAGGCCCGTATATTGGGCGAGGAGTGGGCGCGAGAATGAGGCTGGTGGTGCACCGCCACGCACGCCCCGGAGGCCCCCGCACAACGGTACACCGCCGTCCCGCTCGAGGGGTGGGGGCCGCACACCCGGCCACGGCCCACCATGATCCCCGGGGCGGGCCCCGACCACCCATGGGACGCCGCGGCGGAGGAATGGCTAGAGGCGGCCCTGGAGGCACAAGTGGGGTGGAGTGCGGATGTGTCCTCGCTCATCGGAGCGCCCCTTCCCCCCCGCATCGTCCTCCACACCAGCAAAGTGCTCCGAGCCACGGAGATACACACATGGCGACGCGACGCGGCCACCATCCGGTGGCTGCCCCCGGAGGGCGGAGCCGTCCGGCTCACAGTGGCGCACTTCCAAAATGGGGAGGCTGTGGACAACGACGCCCTGTCCCGGCTGGGCGACATTCTGGGGCCCCTGCTCCTCATGCGCCCCACCAACCTTGCAGCCGCACTGCGCCAGGAGCTAGACAGCCGTAAAGGGCTGCGGGTAGGGTGGGAGGCGGTCGCGGGCGGCAACCTACTGGCCCTCCTCCACCGGGACGCCGAGGACAAGTGCCAGTGGCGCGCTCTGGTGCCCGGCCTCACGGGGCGCCACACGTATATGGCCACCCCCCCCATGGGGGGACCCCGGCCCGGCGTGGGATGACCTCATCGCCGCCTTCCTCGACCACGGGATTCTCCCAGACGACACGTGTCAGGAGGTCCGGCAAAAGACCTCCGGCAGGGACTACCGGCGCCGCGTCCGCGCCCGCCTGCTAGAGCTCTGGGACCCCCCTCCCCAGCGGTGGGACAACCTCTGGCTCCGCCGTCTCAGCCCCTGGTCGCCGCCCTCCAACCTCCCACACACCTGCTACCTCTGCGGGGAATGCGGCACGGTATCCTCTGCAGCGCGGACGGGCGCCAACAGGTGAGCGCAGTGCTCCCAGGTGGCCGTCTGCCCCTGGCCCGAACCTCCCGCGGGCCCGCACAGGTGCGGGGAAGAGGAGGCTTTGCACCGGCGCATCGGGGGCGCACACGCCCCCTCACACAAACGCGCGGGCCCGGCGGGCGCCGCTCTCCTGTTGATCCACGTGCACCTGCGGGACCCCATGTCCGTTGCGCACCTGTTGCACGTGTTCGCGCCCTGACCCCCACCCGCCGCCGCGCTTTGCAGAGCCCGCAGCACCATGCCTCGCCAACGGGGACACGGGCCGGAGCACGCCAGAGCCCGCTGCCGAGCGCAGGAGGCGGCTGTCCGGGGCTTGGTGGCGGACACGGTAACGGAGGCGCACGAGGCGCATGCTGCCGCCCAGCACGACCCGGCGGGCAGCGCGAGGGCTGTCCTCAGCGAGGCCGCCCTCCCGGCTATCCGCACCCTGAACGGAGCGGGGGGCCCTACGCGGCTCCCGGCGATGCACCGGATCGTGAACGCTGTCCAGCCGGGGCTCATCAGCCCGGAGGCACCCCTCTACGGCCACCCGATGGAGTGGCGCACGTCCAACCGGTCAGGCCAGCCCCTGTCCATGGGAAACACCCTGCGGCTGATGGGCGCGGGGTCCACCATGTCCCTCCACAGCAGCGCCCCAGCCCTGCTGCACGCCCTCCGGACGCGCTGCCCCGGGGACACGGCCCCGTACCTGGACCGGGCAGGGGCGAAGTACCCAGGAGGAGTGTCCCAATGGCATGCCGCACCCCACCTTCTGCATCCGCCGGACGAGGATCTGGAGGTGGGCGAAATCACGGTATTCGTGGAAGGCGCGGACGAGGCGCCCACCCGCCCCCGCCCGACCAACCCGGTGTACGACGGCGCCAGGCTGACCCCTGCGTACGCCGTCATGTGCGAGGCGTTCCCCAGTGTAAAGGGGAGCTCAGGACAGGACAGGACAAGGTTGATTTCTTCTGACGACCTCTGCATTTGGCAGGGTCAGGACTACAGCAATTATGTCTAATTTTTGTTTGTTGTGCATGACATAGCCCCATATAAGTTATGTGCTGTGGTGTGTCACAGATGCCGCCTTTTAGGGCACTGCAGATCACGCGCGCGCACAGATTTGTGCATAGAAGCAGCTTTTGAAAAGCTTTGTTTTTATTTTAAAATGATCTGATCTTGTAGGATTTGAGCATGTTTACAGTGTATGTATTGTGCTGAGCGTCCATTATTGTTTAGGCCATGAAACGGCTTATCTGTTGAATCACTCCGTATCACCAAGTCAAAATTGATCAATTCATTTGTTTCATTGCGTGCGGCAATTACAAGAAGGGCGTCTTTTCAAGGTTTTCAAAATGGGACTGCAGAAGATTCAAAATGAGAGGTTTGAAAATTCTGAAGTCATGGGAAAGTACTGGCCGAGACAAGACTCTGAGTTCTTGAAATATTCAACTGGTAGCAGCCTTTTGGGTGCTTGCGTTTTACACCCAGGGAGCCTACCTGGTGCCCCGCCCTCCCACCAGCGATGCACGCATCCCCCGGCTGGGCCAGCCCGAACCTGTCTCCCCCCCTCTCCAGGACAAGGGGTGCCCACCACAGGGGGCAGGTCCTCTGGCAAGAGCGCCCGGGCACCTGCCTTCTCCTCCTCGGCGTCACGACCCGCGCGGACCCGAAGGGGGTCCTGGGAGTCCCCTTCACGCAGCTGTACGGGGCAGCGCCCGTGCCCTGGCCCCCCCTCCCGGCGCCCGCGGCGCGGGACGGGGTACACACCTTCCTGCGAACACAGGAGGTCACCGCCGTTATGGGGGTCCACCTAGTGCGGCTCCCCTCGGCAGCACCTGACGACCCCCGGGGGCCCAGGGCCCTGAGCCCTGCCCCAGACTGGGAGCTGTGACGCGACGTGTGGGCCGCGTTGCTCACCCACCTCCCGCCCCAGTGCCGATGGATGGCCACCGGCCCCCGCCCGCACGGGATCAACGCCACTGCCGGCCCCCCCTCCCGTCCCCCCCCCCCCCCCTGCGGAGCACTGCACAGCACTGCCCACGGCACACCACAGCTGCACCAGCAGGTAGTGGAGAGGGCACGCCTGCCACCACGCATGCCTACCAGGATAACAGTGATGTCGGACTCCGATGGCTCCCCCCAGCGGAACGACCGCCACCACCGCCGGTCCCGCTCCCGCTCCCCCGTCCCAACAGGGTGCGCGCGGGAGACTCTCGCGGAGCGCGAGGAGCGGCGGCTGGCGGAGGCAGCGGTGCCGGTCGGGTCGCCGGCTGGGCAGCCCTGGGCGGCTCCTGCCGACACCGAGCCATCAACCCGGGGTCCTGCGCCGGCCGAGGAGACCGCCCCCGCCGCCGAGGCCGCAAGCCCTGCCGCTCAGCCCCCGGAGGGGGCCCCAGGCGCACAGGGAGCTGAGACCGCAGCCCCAGCAAGCCGCGCCGCGGCCCCAACCGCGGCCCCCAGCACGCCGCCAGCGCAGGGGGTGGCCCCGGCGCGGGCCGCAGGGCCTCGCCGAGAGCCGCCGCAGCCGCAGCAGAGGGCAGGGAGGGCGCGAGTTACCGCGCCCACACCAACCCCAGTCACACGCACATCAGCCCCCCCAAGTCCTACCCCCCCAAGACCGCCTTCCCTACGGGACGGCAGCGGCCCGTCTGCCCCCCGGCGCCCAAGCGTACGCCACCAGGCGTCACGCTGCCGCAGCTGCCGTGGCAACAGGACACCCGGCGCTTGATCTGGAAGGGGGGGGGCAGCGCGCAGGCGGTGCAGGGTGCCGGCCACGGGAACGCGGAGCGGGGGACCGGAGGCGACAGGGGGAGTGCCCAAGGACAAGCGCAGGGGGCAGGCCTGGGCGCACGCAGCAAGGAGCGAGGGCAAAGGCGTGGGCAAGGCACCGAGGCCAGCAGCAGCAGAGGGGGACAGAGCACGGGCAGCGTACGGTGCGACGCGGGACACGGAGCAGGGAAAGGGCACGGGGAACGGGAAGGACACACAGGGGCGCGAGCAGGGCGCGAAGGCGAGCAGCCATGGAGCACATGGAGTGCAGCGGGGCGCTGTCGGCGAGCGTTGGCGCAGCCAAGGGCATGGGCACGGGTACAGGAAGGATACGGGCGCTGGCGGTGCGGGCCAGGGCGCAAGTGACAGTGGGCGGGACCCACGGCGTGGACAGGGAGACAGAGGCATGGGGGCCGGGAAGGGACCCAAGGGCAAGGGCAAGGGCGACGTGGGTCCCCGGGGACAGACAGGACGGGGCACGGGGGCCGCGGGCGGAGGGCGAGGCGAAGGGAGGGGGACGGGGGGCAGGGCGCCCCCGCAGCCGCACGTACCGCCGGAGTGGTGCATCCCCCCCGGCATCCAAAAATGCCGGCGCAGCACACCCATCACCAGCACCACCACAACGCCCACTTCTACAACATCGACCCCGACACTGGGGAGCTCATCCCCCCCCAACTCCCCCGACCCCAGCACCAGCCGCCCCCCCCCGCGCCGAGGGCGGGGCCGGCGCAGATGGCGGCTGCCCCGGCAGCGGGGGGGCGGGGCGCGACGCCGGCGCCGCATACACAGGGGCCGCAGGGGGGGCCAGCGCGGGGGGCAGAGGGGGCCCGGCCCTGCGACCGGGACTGGGACACGGTCCCAGACCCCCTGGGGGGCGAGGCCCTCCCCCTGGTGGTGGTGTACGGATGGCTGAGCTGGGCCTGCTCAGGGATCACCAGGGAGATGAGGAACCGGCTCTTCGATGCAGTGCTCCTCCGGAGGGACGGGGGGAACCGGGAGGTGCCCCCGGGGGGGTGGGTGGCCCCAGAGGACCACGAGGGGGTCCTCTGGGCGGTGATTCGGGCGGTGTCGCCCGATAGGGAGCCGACCTGGCCGCCTCTCCTGGAAGGGGGGGCGGTGCTCGGCATCACGGATGCGGATTCCAACAACTGGCTCCCCCGGGCCTTGCGCAAGGCCCTCAACCACTGGCGCCACCGCCATCGTAATCCGCCGCAGCCGCAGCCCCAGCCCCCACGCAAGCAACGACGCGGATGACGGCCGCGCCCCGCCTGTCCAGGCGATGAGCGCGAGGGGCCGGGGAGGGGACACTGCTGCGGGACGCCCCCCCCCCGCAGGGCCGGGCCGCCTGACCCGGGGCGCGACCCCCACCCCCCCACCGTACGACGTGGCGGAGGGGCGCGTACCACCTCCAGTAGGGGAGAGGGCGGGGGCAACCCGCTAACCCCTAACAGCTGACCCGAATCGCCGGCCCTCCCCCCCCCCCCCGGCCAGCCGGCAACACGCGGTGGCAGCGAGGAGAGTGGGGGGCCCGAGCGAGACCCTGCAGGAGGGTCTGGCACCAAAAGGGGGCGGGGGACGAGTGCGCCCCTCCCGTTGGCGGCTGGCCCCCCGGGACCGGAACCACCAGGCTGCTCCCCCGCAACCGCCGGGGGGCGGCGCCAGGGGACCATAGGGGGACTGCGGGGAACCCCCCCTCCCCCCCCCCCCTTCCCCCCCCTCCCCCCCCCCCGGCCCGCGGACGGCCGGAGGCCGGGCAGGGGGTCGGCGGGCGCGCAGCCCCCCCGAGAGGGCCGTGGTACCCAGGGGGGTGGACGCCACAGCCGCGGCGAGCGCGGCCGCGCGCCGAGCGCCCCCGGTCGGCCGCCCATTCAATCCCGCAGTGCCTGCTGCCGACCGGCAGCTCTGCACCAGCGCTCAAGGGCGCCCCGTGGACCGCAGCAGATCGGCGACACCCAAGAATGCAGCATGGAGGGCGGGGCACAGACAAAGCGACCCGCCTTGGTGCCCGCCCGGAGGAGGCGGGGGAACAGACCGCGGCAAGGGGATATCCCCGCCCCCCTCCCCGCAAAGCCCCCCAGACGAGTCCCCGGGGGTAGGGCGCACTGGCAGCCCCCCCCCCCCCCCGCCAGGCTGACCCACCGACAGCTGACCAGGCTGCGCCCGGCGCCCGGGGATCCCGGGCAACCCCGGCTGAACACATATACCCAGGGGGGGTGCGCCTGAGATGAAGGGGGACTGGGCCGGGGACCAAGGGCCACCCCCCCAGGGCAGGGGGGTGAAAAACCGCGGCGCGATTTCCCCTCCCCTCTCCCCCCCACTCCCTCCTCGGGCCTGGGGGCCACGGGGGCGCCAGCCCTCCACGCACCCCGAGGCAGGGGGGACGTCCCTCCTCCCCCCGAAGGGGCCGCGCCGCCCGGAGGGGGACGCAGCTGAGCCTGCACGCCCTGCGCCACCACGCCCCCCACCGCCTGCTCCCGCGGGGGCCGGGACAGGCGGGCGAACCCACGCCAGCGTACAAGGACAACACACAGACCGCGCCCGGGGGCGGCACGCTAACACGAACCGGAGCAGTATGGGGGCCACGCCCTCCATGACCTGAACGTCACCGATGACACCCGCTTTGTTGCCCGCCCAGGGAATGCAGAGGGACAGACCGAAGCAGACCGACCCCCCGCCCCGCTAGAAGGGCTGCACACAGGCCGCCGCTCCCTTCCCCCCCCCGCCAGGCTGACCCGCTGGCGGCAGGCCGCGCCCGGTGCCTGGGGCTGCCCCAAGACCCCGGCCGAACACGTACACCTGGGGGGGATGCGCCGGCAACGACGGGGGGTCTGGGCAGGGGGCCACAGCCCGCCCGTTCCGGATGAGAGAGGGGGGAACCACGGCGCGATCCCCCCCCCTGTCCCCCCACTCCCCCCTACTGACCCGCGGGCCACGGGGGCGCCGGGCCCCCACCCCCCCTAAAGGCAGAGGGGACGGCCTCCCCTCCCCCCGGTAGGACCGCGGCGCCCGGGGGGGGGGGGGGGCAGCAGTCCCCGCCTCCACGCCCCCAGCCGCCTGCTCCCGCAGGAACCGCGATGGACAAGCAAACCCGCGCCAGCGCACGAGGACGCCACACAGGCTGCGCCCGGGGACAGCAAGCGAGCACGAACCGGAGCGGTATGGGAGCCAAGCCCTCCATGGCCAAGGCGACGCCAAAGACACCGGCTTTGTTGCCTGCCCAGGGAAGGCAGAGGGACGAACCGAGGTAAGGCGACCCCCCGCCCCACTGGCCCCCCCGGCTGCACCGCCGGGGAGGACGGCGCGCAGGCCGCCCCCCCGCCCCCCCCCCCACCCGCCCGCAATGGAACGCCCCAGACGCGCAGACCCACCCCACGGGGAGCGCACAGCCCCAAGCCAGGTAGGTGGGAGACAGGACCGGGCCGCCCCCCCCCGTAGCTAGCCAAACGGAGCACGGGACCGGGACAGGACACGCGGAGGGCCACGGACCGCGTGGAACGGCCCTACCAGCGCCCAGCACCGGGCCCGCACGACGGGGGGCGCGGACGCCGCTAGAGCGCGAGTGCGCACACACACACAAAGGACACGCGGGGAATACCAGAAGGGCAACCGGACCGAGCCCACAGAACGCACAGACCGCATGGAATGACGTACCAGCGAGCGAGGATAAGGGGGACCCAGACGGGACAGCCAGCCACACACAGCGCAGGAAACGCGGGGTGGGAAGGGGGAAACGGGGAAGACAAAACACCCGGCACCGGCCCCAACCCCCCCGAACCAGCCGCGAGCGCCGCGGACACACGACCAGGGCACTGCATCCGCCAAGGCACTAGTGGCGCACCGTGCCACGCAACAGCCCCACGGCTAGGCAGCCTCCGCGCCAGCCCACGGGGGTCCCACTGGCAACAAGCCAGTAGCACGGGCCCGGTGGTGCCGGCACCCCGGGCGACCACGCAATAGGGGGGCGACGCGGTGGGTAAGCGCCTGCAGCTACGGCTGCTGAGCGATGCACTGACCGGGGAGTGGCAAAATGGGGAAACCGGGAAGGGACAGGGCTCCGGGCCCCGAGAACGCGGGGGACTCCGCCACCAGGCAGCAGGTGTGTCCCGAAGGGCCCCCCACTAGGACCCGGGGGGGGAGGATATCACCTGGCCCGACCGGGTGGCCCCCGGGGGCCGAAAGGCGTCTAGTACCCGCAAAATCAGACCTCAAACCTCAAATCTTTGTTCCGTGCAGAAAGAGGAGGGAGAATGGCTCACTGCACAGCGCAAAACAAGCCTAAGCGTTTTAAGCAACCCTGTTTTAACGCTACGGCAACACGAACAGGAGCAAGCACCTTCTTTTCTGACCTGTGAAGAGAAGAGAAGGGTGGATTGGGGCACAGGGAAAGCGGCAAAACGTCTGAATGTCTGAATTAGGCACATGCATCGCAAGCACAGCGCATACTCTAACCTCACGTGCGCCGCCACCTCCTTTCGCTTCGCATACCTTTCATCTCAGTTTTGACCTCTGCAGAACGAAGAAAGTGAGCACCTGAACCCCCAGCGAACACAGCGGTGACAACCCTAGCGTTTTAAAGAAGCAGCGGACACGAATGCAACGCATGCGTTTGAAATGACACTGACATACCTGAGAGCTGGGTTGGACACCTGCTCCGTGGTGTGAGTTTCTGTGCATTCCTTTTTTCCTAAAGTTTATAAAATTTTTGATGCAACTGTGCAATAATTTCTTTTAAAAATTTAAAAACTACGGCTCATACCTTCTTTTTCTAGAGCCGTTTACGCTTGCGCAACTCTTATTTGCAGTCCGCTTCTTTTGCGTATGCCTGCGACTTTAGGTTTTGGTGTAAAATTCACAATTTCTAACGTCGTTTCGTCAATTTTTAGCGATTTGACTTCTTAAATCGCTACCCCCTTCGCTAAACCGCAGGATTCACTCCCTGTTGGTTCAATTTCCCATTCTTCTCAGCTCCTGGAGATTTGTGTCCTCCATTGGGAGTATTGCTCCGCCCTGGCCCTTGGTCAGGACGTTTAATGAAACGCTGTTTATACAGCGATAGCCATCCGCATTAGAGCTTTCCACTGTACCCTAGTGGGCAAGCATGTGCGCTCTAGGGAGGGAGTCTTGGGTTCAAACCCCACTACCTCCACATTTTTGCCAAAAGGTTTCGCCGCACGCTGGTGACTTCTGAGGAATGCCCCATCGGAGGGACATCATTCACGGTACATTACACTGTTTTTCGAGGGTACGTACAGTGTGATGAGCTTCTATGAACTGATGGGAATGTTTTTGGTTGGTTTGATGCATATTCTGAGGTAATTTTGGGAGCATTTGAGCCTTTTTTCTTGGTCCTACTGGCTTGATCAACTAGTACTCCAGAGGGGAGTAAGAAAAAGTCACTGCCATGTCTTTCTTGGAGGGCGTGCTCCAGGCCAAGCCCCCCTTAAAACCCTTTTGTTGATGCTAAGACTTACTTAAGTATTTTTATCTCTCTGTTGAAGCTTAAAGTACACTTTCTCAAAGCAACTAGGGTTATAACCCTAGCCCCCCATGAAGTTCACCCCTACCACTCAACTGAGCGGAGGTCTCTTTCTTCATGGAGGTTATACCAAAATAAAGTAGGCATTTCATGCCTAAGTCCTTGGAGGTTGAGCCTAGTGGTCCCCCACCCCAAGACCCCTATACTCAACTGTTTCTACCACTTATTGTGGTTCTACGTTTTAACTGTTTCTGAATTCAGTTGCTTGGCCAAGTCATATTCTGTGTCTGCGCCAACTCCTTTGCCCCACATTCCGAACCAACTCCATTTCATCCAAAAGAGTGCACATGAAGTGCCTCAGGCTAATTGGGAGGCAAGAGTCATCCCAGTTTTCATATAAAAATCATTTGTTTTATCCATTTGTGATTGAATCTTTGTACTTAAGCCTGCTTTGTCTATCTGCAGCCCTTCTGGGATACACTGCATTTCAAAACTATTCATTGATTCGATCCACATCCTGTTCTTGCTCTACTTGCTCCTTTGGTTTGGTTTTCCAACATCAAAACCTGCAGGATTTCATCAAAAATATTAGGGCACTAATCAAGGACATCTTTCTTATAGCTTGGTCAGCATGGCCAAGCAACTGATTTCAGCATCAGTTAAAAAGTGGGCCCACAATAAGTAAGAAAACCAATTGAGTATAGGGGTCCTGAGGTGGGGGACCACTAGGCTTAACCAACGAGGCCAAAGGCATGAAATGCCAAATGTTTTTGGGTATTACCTCGATGAAGGACGGCACCTCCGCTCAGTTGAGTGGTAGGGGTGACCTTCATGGTGAGCTAGGGTTACAGCCCTAGTTACTTTGAAAAATGTACTTATAGCTTGAAGAAGAGTTATAGAAATGATTAAGTTTTAGTCTTCATAACTTCCCAAGGCTTAGGGGGGGCTTGGCCTGGATCAAGTACCCCAAGAAAGACATGGCAAGGACTTTTTTTGGCAACAGCTCTTGCAGGCTGCCCAGCCGCTGACAGTATCTCTCGCCGCAGGGAGTATTGCTCCCGCTAGTCTACGATACATTCGCCTCACCTCTGCGGCTCGAGTTGCGGGGCCCCGCCGCTTGGCAGGCAACCCCTTCCTGGTCTGTGTGCCGGCTCGCTTGTCACCCGTTGCTTCCATACCTCTGAGTGACCTCTGCCATCGTGCCCGATGCAGCCCGGCCGCGCTTAAACCAGTGGTCTTGGAGTACCGCTCCTACTACTAGCGCAGCGGGTTGGCTGGGTCGCCCCAGTGTGTCGGACCCTTGGGGTGTGGTTTGTTGTGCCCTGTCCCTTTGCCGCCCTAGGTGTGTACGCGCGTGCGGTGTGCGGGGCTCCTTGGCGCTCGCTCACATGTGTGCGCGTCCTGTGCGTCGTGTGTGCCGTGTCTGTGGCCTCTTGGCGCTTGTTCACCGGTGTGCGCGTTGTGTGCGGCACGCGCGTGGTGTTGGTGGCTTCATTGGGGTCCAGCCCCCTTTTTTTTTTTTTTCGTGGCTGCCGGTTTGATGCTTTCTTGTTTTTGTTTTTGCTTTTTTTTTAAGGTCAGGAAAAGCAGAAAAGGGCGCGTGAACACTACACGCACAGGCATGGGCAGTTGAAGCAACGGTGCATTAGTGCTGTGTTCCTTGTCGTTGTGTGTGTTGCTAGTGTCTTTTGGCGGTCGCGCGCCAGGGATGCGGCTCGCGTGACAGAATGTACGTGGGCGCGGGTTAGTTTCGCGGCGGGCTGTTTCTTTGCGTCTTGGTTGTGCTTCGGGCGGTCGAGCTTCACTTGAATGGGTTTTCCGGCTTTGGCAAAGGATTGTTGTATTTTGTCTTTCTCTTGGCAATAATTATCTCAATGCCAATCAAAATTGCTTTGCACATTTGGCCGCATGGCGACTTCTTCTACCTAATGCAACCCAGCAAACATTGTTGAATGATGTTGCAGCAATGAACGAAACACTGTAAGGATTTGCCTACATACTTGCGACACTTGGGTAGCTTTTGTTGGTGTGAATGCCAAACCAATGACCATGCCGGCTTCGTTGACGGTTTGGTAAACTCCTTTCCATTGGGGAGCATAACGATTTCCTTGCTTGGTAACGTTGAATTTAGCTGTTATGCATGTCATATCTGCCGATCAGGTGTCTGCCCGCGTCATTGCCTTGTGCCAAAAGTAGAAATCTTTCCACCGCTCCCAATGTTGCAAAAAACTTTCTTTGATTAATGCACGGCAGGGCACGTACATGCAATCTTCGAAGTTGATAAACTCCGGAGAGGGGATTTTTTGGCCCAAGAATATTGCGCCGTGCTCTGCTTCTCCATGTCTCATTGTGAACTTCATTTTGAACTCCAACTTTTTCTTTGACCACTCTTGCTTTCAGGTTTCCAAGATATCTTGTTGCATCCTGGACAGTGGTGTCGCGTTCACGCAAGCCGCAATGACGAAGTCGCTCAAGCGCTTGGTAAACCAAGGCTTTGCAGTGTTTGGAAAAGGATAAAATTCAAGTCTTTCTGCCCGAACAGTCATTGTCTTGGTTTCTACCTTGCAAGGGGCCTTTTAGCATTTCAAAAGTCTCCTCCGAAGGTACACTCGCCCACGTAGATTGTACCCAAACTATCTGGCCATTGGTTCAAGTGCAACTTGTGATCACTGAAGCGGGTCCCTTCGGGTCCCCTTGGCTTGCGCACGCCTGCATTCTTTGCTTTTTGATCTCCCTTGCTCATTGTGAGTTCTCCGAGTAGCTCTTTTGACCTTCAAGAAGACTTTTGTATGACAAAACCTCCATAGAAGCTTGCCGCCGCACTGCTTGCCCCGTTTTCTTTTGCCGTAAATCCATAGAGTCTCCTTTCACGTGAGAAACCCACGCAAATCTACTTTTCTGAAAATCTGAAAAGCACAAGGCAGTTGAAAGTAACCCAAAGTCCACAGCAACAGAGCACGGAGGCACAAGACCCTCGGTCACACCATGTTAAAGAGGGTCTGCTCACAGCAAGTTTTCTTCAACACGGCGTAGTCACAATCTCCACCTCCATGGCAGCCACGATGCAACCATTCCAAAACTGGTAGCCAGCGCTGTCCATACCCCACGATCCCCTGGCCTGCTGCCCCACAGCGAGGGGGCTCCTTGATAAGCTTTGCGGCTTCTCGCCGCCTCTGGCCTTGGCGCCAACGTTGTGACTAGAAAGTCAAGCCACAGGTGACGCGGATGATTCCCAGGTCGCTGCAGGCATGTTTCAGCATGCCCAAATGATTTTGAGAACCTTGTACAGTCCTCAGCACATCACAAAGCCTGCGCAACAACATAAACTTAGCCACGCATTTTACAACAGCGCCGCCAATACAGTAAATGACCGCTACAAATATAATCATCAACATTGCAATAAAAGACGCTGAAAAAAACAGCGCAGTCTTGCAGAAATCTGTTCCAATCTCAAAGGTTTGAGGTTTGAGGTTTGATTTTGCGGGTACTAGACGCCTTTTGGCCCCGGGGGGCCACATGGTCGGGCCAGGTGATATCCTGCCCACCAGGTCCTAGTGGGGGGGCCCTCCAAGACGCACCTCCTGCCTGGTGGCGGAGTCCCCAGGGTTCATAGGGCTCGGAGCCCCGTCCCTCCCCGGCTTCCCCGTTTCGCCACTCCCCGGTCAGTGCATCAATTCGGAGCCGTAGCTTCGGGCGCTTACCCACCGCGTCGCCCCCCTAATGCGTGGTCCCCCGGGACGCCGGCGCCGCCGGGCCCGTGCTACTGGCTTGTCGCCAGTGGGACCCCCTTGGGCTGGCGCGGAGGCTGCCCTACCTAGGGGTTGGGGCGTGGCGCAGTGCGCCACTACTGCCTTGGCGGGTGCAGTGCGCCGTCCGTGTGTGCGCGGCGCTCGCGGCCGGTTCGGGGGGCTCGGGCCGGTACCTGGTGTTGTGTCTCTCCCGTTTCCCCCTTCCCGCCCCGCATGTCCCGCGCTGCATGTGGCGGGCCGTTTCGTCCGGGTGTCCCTTACCCTCGCTCGCTGGTACACCATTCCACGCGGTCTGTGCGTTCCGCGAGCTCGGTCCGGTTGCCCTTCTGGTAGTCCCCGCGTGCCCTTTGCGTGTGTGTGCGCTCGCGCTCCCGCGGCGTCCGCTCCCCCCCCCCCCTGGGTGGTGTGGCGTGCGCACCTCGCGCGGTCCCGGCACTGGGCGCTGGTAGGGCCGCTCCACGTGGTCCGTGCCCCTCCGCGTGTCCTTCCCCGGTCCCTTGCACTGTCTGGCGTGCTTGGGGGGGGGCGGTCCAGTCCCGGTTCCTCCCCACCTGGCTTGGCCTGCACGCCCTGTGGGGACTGCGGGCCGCGGGGGTAGTGGGGGGCTGTGCCCGGGCGGGGCTGGCCTGCCACTGTTGTGAGGGGCGTCTGGTGTCAAGCGCTGTCCGTCCCCCGACCGCCCGTCCTCTGGGGCGGGCAGCCTGGGTACCACCTCCCGTGTGTTCTGGGTGCCGTCAGTGCGGGCGTGGGGACCCAGCACCGGTTCCACAGCGTGCGCCCTTGCGGGCCGGCGTTGCTCGCTGTGGGGGTGGCAGAAGGGCGTCCCCGGGGGGGGTGACTTCCACCGTTGTGAGGGGCGTCTGAGGTCGGGCGCTCCCCCTCCCCCGACTGCCCAACCACTGGGCGAGCTGTTGGGGTCCGTCACCCACATCCTGTGGGCGCGGGCGTGTGGGTGTGGGGGCCCATTACTGCCCCTTTGGCCTGCATGCTCTGTGGGGGCTGCGTGCCGCGGGGGTGGCGGGGGGCCGTCCCCGGGGGGGGTGGCCTGCCACCGTTGCGAGGGGCGTCTGGTGTCAGGCGCTGTCCCTCCCCCTGCCGCCCGTCCTCTGGGGCGGGCGGCCGGGGTCCCGCGACCCGTGTGTCCCGGGTGCGGTCAGTGCGGGCGTGGGGACCCAGCACCGGCCCCACAGTGTGCGCACTTGCGGGCCGGCGTTGCTTGCTGTGCAGGTGGCGGAAGGGCGTCCCCGGGGGGGGGTGCCTTCCACCGTTGCGAGGGGCGTCTGAGGTCAGGCGCTCCCCCTCCCCTGACCGCCCGCCTACTGGGCGGGCTGTTGGGGTCCGCTACCCACGTGCTGTGGGCGCGGGTGTGTGGGTGTGGGGGCCCAACACTGTCCCCTTGGCCTGCACGCCCTGTGGGGGCTGCCTGCCGCGGGGGTGCTGTGAGGCCGTCCCCAGGGGGGGGGGGGGTGGCCTGCCACCGTTGTGAGGGGCGTCTGGTATCAGGCGCTGTCCCTCCCCCGACCGCCCGTCGTCTGGGGCGGGCAGCCGGGGTACCGCGACCCTTGTGTTCCGGGTGCGGTTTGGTGCGGGCGTGGGGACCCAGCACCGGTTCCACAGCGTGCGCCCTTGCGGGCCGGCGTTGGTCGCTGTGTGGGTGGCGGAAGGGCGTCCCCGGGGGGGGTGCCTTCCACCGTTGTGAGGGGCGTCTGAGGTCAGGCTCTCCCCCTCCCCCGACTGCCCGCCCACTGGGCGGCCTGTTGGGGTCTGCCACCCACGTGCTGTGGGCGCGGGTGTGTCGGTGTGGGGGCCCATCACTGTCCCTTTGGCTTGCATGCCCTGCCGGGGCTGCGTGCCGCGGGGGTGGTGGGGGGCCGTCCCCGGGGGGGGTGACCTGCCACCGTTGTGAGGGGCGTCTGGTGTCGGGCGCTGTCCCTCCCCCGGCCGCCCGTCCTCCGGGGCGGGCAGCCGGGGTTCTGCGACCCGTGTGTCCCGGGTGCGGTCGGTGCAGGCGTGGGGACCCAGCACCGGCCCCACAGCGTGCGCCCTTGCGGGCCGGCGTTGCTCGCTGTGGGGGTGGCGGAAGGGCGTCCCGGGTGGGGTTGCCTTCCACCATTGTGAGGGGCGTCTGGTGTCAGGCGCTGTCCCTCCCCCGACTGCCCGCCCACTGGGCGGGCAGTTGGGGTCCGCCAACCACGTGCTGCGGGCGCGGGTACGTGGGTGTGGGGGCCCATCACTGCCCCTTTGGCCTGCATGCCCTGTGGGGGCTGCGTGCCGCGGGGGTGGTCGGGGGCCGTCCCTGGGGGGGGTGGCCTGCCACTGTTGTGAGGGGCGTCTGGTGTCAGGCGCTGTCTCTCCCCCGGCCGCCCGTCCTCTGGAGCGGGCAGCCAGGGTTCCGCGGCCCGTGTGTCCCGGGTGCGGTCGGTGCGGGCGTGGGGACCCAGCACCGGCCCCACAGCGTGCACCCCTGAGGGCCGGCGTTGCTTGCTGTGGAGCTGGCGGAAGGGCGTCCCCGGGGGGGGTGCCTTCTACCATTGTGAGGGGCGTCTGTGGTCAGGCGCTGTCCCTCCCCTGACTGCCCGCCCACTGGGCGGGCTGTTGGGGTCCGCCACCAACGTGCTGCGGGCGCGGGTGTGTGGGTGTGGGGGCCCATCACTGCCCCTTTGGCTTGCATGCCCTGTGGGGGCTGCGCGCCGCGGGGGTGGTGGGGGGGTCGTCCCCGGGGGGGGTGGCCTGCCACCGTTGTGAGGGGCGTCCGGTGTCAGGCGCTGTCCCTACCCCTGCCGCCCGTCCTCTGGAGCGGGCAGCCAGGGTTCCGCGACCCGTGTGTCCCGGGTGCGGTCGGTGCGGGCGTGGGGACCCAGCACCGGCCCCACAGCGTGCGCCCATGCGGGCCGGCGTTGCTCGCTGTGGGGGTGGCAGAAGGGCGTCCCCGGGGGGGGGGTGCCTTCCAACATTGTGAGGGGCGTCTGAGATCAGGCGCTGTCCCTCCTCCGACTGCCCGCCCACTGGGCGGGCTGTTGGGGTCCGCCACCCACGTGCTGTGGGCGCGGGTGTGTGGGTGTTGGGGCCCAACATTGTCCCCTTGGCCTGCATGCCCTGTGGGGGCTGCGTGCCACGGGGGTGGTGGGGGGGTCGTCCCCGGGGGGGCTGGCCTGCCACCGTTGTGAGGGGTGTCTGGTACCAGGCGCTGTCCCTCCCCCGGCCTCCCGTCCTCTCGAGCGGGCAGCCAGGGTTCCGCGACCCGTGTGTCCCGGGTGCGGTCGGTGCGGGCGTGGGGACCCAGCACCGGCCCCACAGCGTGCGCCCTTGCGGGCCGGCGTTGCTTGCTGTGGGGGTGGCAGAGGGGCGTCCCCGGGGGGGGTGCCTTCCACCATTGTGAGGGGCGTCTGAGGTCGAGCGCTGTCCCTCCCCCGACTGCCCGCTGACTGGGCGGGCTGTTGGGGTCCGCCGGGCCACGTGCTGTGGGCGCCGATGTGTGGGTGTGGGGGCCCAACACTGTCTCCTTGGCCTGCATTTTCTGTGGGGGCTGGGTGCCGCGGGAGTGGTGTGGGGCCGTCCCTGGGGGGGGTGGCCTGCCACTGTTGTGAGGGGCGTCTGGTGTCAGGGGCTGTCCCTTCCCCGGCTGCCCGTCCTCTAGAGCGGGCAGCCGGGGTTCCGCGACCCGTGTGTCCCGGTTGCGGTCGGTGCGGGCGTGGGGACCCAGCACCGGCCCCACAGCGTGCGCCCTTGCGGGCCGGAGTTGCTCGCTGTGGGGGTGGCGGAAGGACGTCCCCGGGGGCGGTGCCTTCCACCATTGTGAGGGGCGTCTGAGATCAGGCGCTGTCCCTCCCTCGACTGCCCGCCCACTGGGCGGGCTGTTGGGGTCCACAACCCACGTGCTGTGGGCGCGGGTGTGTGGGTGTGGGGGCCCAACACTGTCCTCTTGGCCTGCATACCCTGTGGGGGCTGCGTGCCGCGGGGTCGGTGGGGGGCCGTCCCCAGGGGGGGCTGGCCTGCCACGGTTGCGAGGGGCGTCTGGTGTCAGGCGCTGTCCCTTCCTCGGCCGCCCGTCCTCTGGAGCGGGCGGCCGGGGCTCCGCGACCCGTGTGTCCCAGGTGCGGTCGGTGCGGGCGTGGAGACCCGGCCCCGGCCCCAAAGCGTGTGCCCTTGCGGGCCAGCGTTGCTCGCTGTGGGGCTGGCGGAAGGGCGTCCCCGGGGGGGGTGCCTTCCGCCGTTGTGAGGGGTGTCTGTGGTCAGGCGCTCCCCCTCCCCCGACTGCCCGCCCTCTGGGCGTGCTGTTTGGGTCCGTCACCCACATGCCGTTTGCGTGGGTGTGTTGGTGTGGGGGCCCAACACTGTCCCCTTGGCCTGCATGCCCTGTGGCCCTGTGCCCACGCACTACAGGTCCTACACACCCTACAGTGGCACCATCCTGGTGGGCGAGCGCTACTGCTACTGGCTCAAGCCCCCACGCAGGACTACCACTCCTACACGCACGCTCTACTGGGTGGTGTTGACGATAAAGTCGTGGGTCCTAATGACCCTCCTGTGAAGAAGACAAGAGAACACAGTGCTGCTAAGCAACTGTGGCCTAACAGGGACGTCACAACACGTTTCCCTGCTAGGGCTGGGAGGGGAAGGGCGCACAGGTGGCGTGCACAGCGCGGATGTCAATGGAGTCCAACTGCCCTCGCCAGTCCTGGCTGAGGCGCAGTCAATTGATTGTGTGATCAGCGCCGTATATTTTAGCACGGCTCAAGGGACTGCACCAGTTCACCCTTACCCTCCCACCTGTACAACAGAGGCCAATGGACTGGGTTCAAGACGGAGGAACCAAGACACACTGCACGTATTGTACACTTCTTAGTGTGCCCTATAATACACTGTTCCTGAACCCAGTTGCAAGCAAGCAAGCTTAAGGACTTCGCCCGTTCCCTTATGGAACGTACGGCGAAGCCCTGGGTAACCTGGCAAGGGTTCATACCGCGTGCACAGCGCGTGGCCTACTGTCAAATCCCTTTAATGCATCGTGTGCACGCATGCAGGGAAGGGAGGCCAGATCAATACCACTGTAACCACACTGACTCAACCAGAAGGTGAGCTCCTCCTGGGCTTACCTACCTTACTCACCATGCATCGTGTGAATGCGGAAGTGAAGCAAACGCAAAACAAACCTAAGCGTTTAAACTGCCCTATTGCGAGTTATAAACAACCCTAAGCATTTAATTGCATCGTGTGGCTTGCACGATTCTTCCTGTTGTGCCTGTTTTGTCGTCTGCGAAAAGGAGAACAGGGAATGGCGAATGAGAGACGACGGCACAACGCAAAACAAGCCTAAGCGTCTAAGACAACCCTACTTTAACGCACAAACGACGCAAACACGAGCACACACTTCTCCTTTGGACCTGTGAAGAGAAGGGAAGGTGGGTGCATGCACAAAGAAGCGTGGCAACGTGTGTATGTCGGAATCCGGCACATGCATCGCGAGCACTTCGTCTTCTCTAACCCTACGTGCGCACTACGTGCACCATTCGTCGAGCATACCTTGCAACCTTGCTTTTGCCTGTGCAGGGGGATTGCAGGAGTCGCCCAACCCTCCGGAGACACGACCGAGACAACCCTAACGTTTTAACGAAACAACCATGGTGTGCGGGCAGGCCTGCTTGTTGTGTTATGCTTCCTCCCGCGTTGATGGCCTTCAGAGAGAGGGAGGAGGGTGGGTTTCTTGGCAATTTCCCGGTCGGCGGGTGCGCTGGCGTGGCGGCGTTGTTTACCTCGTTCTCTTTGTCCATCCTGGGTCCTTCTATCCCCGTGGTGTTCGCGGCGGCGGGTTCGGGCTCGCGCTCCCTCGCCATACCTTGCTCGTGCATGCTTGCGTGTGTGGGCATACCACTTGCTCTTTTTGTGGCCTCGGGCTTGTGGTTTGTGTGTTTGGTGGCAGTGGCATCCTCTCTGGTGGCGTGTGGCTCCTGTCCC
This sequence comes from Eutreptiella sp. 'Long Island Sound 2002', assembly GCA_964036045.1. Taxonomy (NCBI): domain Eukaryota; phylum Euglenozoa; class Euglenophyceae; order Eutreptiales; family Eutreptiaceae; genus Eutreptiella; species Eutreptiella sp. 'Long Island Sound 2002'. Next base: position 53,609,246 of record OZ038380.1, read on the forward strand.
TCGGTCTCGCGGGGCCGGGTGCCCTTCATACCATCGCTTCTTCCCGTTAGGTATTCCCTCATACCACTCATGTTCCGTTCCTCGGTGTTGGCGGCTTCTTGTTCTTCGCGTGTTCTTTGGCGGCGTCCACATTTTCTCCAGTGTTGGCGACTTCCTCCCGCGTTGATGGCCTATGGAGAGAGGGTGGGGGGTGGTTTTCATGGCATTTCCTTGGTCGGCGTTGTGTACTTCGTGCTGGTAGTCCATCCTTGGTCCTTCTATCCCCGTGGCGATTGCTGCGGCGGGCTCAGGCTCGTGCTCCTTTGCCATCCCTTGTTTGTGTTTGCTTGCGCGCGTGGGCATACCACTGTTGCTCTTCTTGTGCTCTCGGGTCTGCGGTTTGCGTGCTCGGTTGGTGGCGGTGGTGTGCTCTCTGGCGGCGTGTGGCTCACTTCCCTCGGTTTCGCGGGGGTTCCCTTCATACCATCACTTCTTTCCGCGTGGGCTGCCCACTAGGTATGCCCTCATACCATCCTTATTCCGTTCCGCGGTGTTGGTGGCCTCTTGTTCTTTGGCGGTGTCAACATTTTCTTCGGCGGTGGCAGCCTATAGGGTGTGCATGTTCGGGAAAGGAGAAAGGGTGGCGGTTTCTTTGGTTGCTGGGCGCGTTGGCGTTGCATGTGTCTCCATCCGCGGTGGCCCTTGTTGTGTACATCCATACCTTTTGTTGTTTGCGGCGGCATATATGTGCGCGGGCATACCTCTTGCTCTTCTTGTGCCCCTGGGTGCTTGTGGTACGTGTGTTTTGTGGCGGCGGTGCGCCCTCCGGTGCTGTGTGGTTCCCTCTATTTGGTTACATACGGGTGTCCCTCATACCATGCTTCTTTCCTGCGTGCGAACAGCCCAGAGTGTAGAGAGCATAGAATGCGTACGTGAGTGGTTGGGCGGCGGCCTGGTGCTCGTGGCGGTGGTTCGTTCGCTGGTGGGTACGTCTCCTTGTTTATACCTTGTCGTGCGTGCGGCGGCTCCAACGGCGTGTGCGTGCATGGACATACCTCATGGCTTGGCGTCCGCGGGCACTTTTGCATGTGTTTCATGGTGTGGTGTGCCTTTCTTTATTTTTCCGTGTGGCGCTTTGCGCTTTGGTGGTCTTTTCCCCTTGTCACTCTCACACACCTTGCTTGTCCCATGGCTTCCTTGTCCTATGCGTGCGGGGGATAGTAGCGGGTGTGCTCTTTTGTTGGTGGTGGCGTGGCGGTTGTGCCCTCTCCCTCGTGTGTTGACCTCGGCTCCCTTTAGTCGTGTGGCTGCGTGGCGTGTTGTTTAACATACTTGGTTCGGCGGCCGGCGTGTTCTCGTGGCGTCTACCCTACGTTGTCTTGTTGTTTTGCTTTGCTTGTTGGTGTTGGGGTGCGCACAAGTCCCCTACTCCTATTGCATGCACTTTGCTAAGTGATTTGGGGCACGCAACGTTCCGCTTTCCCGTCTTGGTGGCTCTTTTTGGCTACAAAAAAGGAGGTTGGCGTGTAAGAGCGGTTGTCATGGTTGCGTCGCATTGCATCGCAGGACAGGACCGTTAGCCCCCCATGACAACCACTCCCTGGCGGAAGGCCATCGTTTTTGCTCTAATCTCGCCTCTAATCATCTTCTTTGTTGTTGGAGCGCGCACAAGTCCCTAGCGCCTAGGACACGCACTTTGCTAGGTGTTTTGGGGCAAGCAACGCTCAACTTCGTCGCGGTCGCGACTCTGTTGTTCTTCTTTTTCTGTGAGTGTCCTAAATTTTGCGACCTCGCCAAACAGCGGCGTAAAACTTCTTTTTGGGGTTTCTGAGGTCGGAAAAATCGATTTTGCGCTTTATTTCTTCTGGTTGCGCTTCTTCTTGGTTTTTTATTTTCTTCTGCTGCGATCGCGCGACATAAAATAGCAAGAGTGTTCACATCTTTATTCCAATCTCAATTTCAATTTTTTCGTGTTCCAATCTCAAAGGAGAACACGAAAGCTTAGCGACAAATCGCCTGCATCGCGACATGCACTCTGCGCCTTCGCGATGCTAATCTGTGATAACCAGTCACTTAGCGGGGGCACTTAGTGGCCCCGCATCACACCCCTTCCAAGAGATTAGCCAGCCCTTGGGCCGGTTCGCGGAGGCGTGTCGAAGGCGCACGTATTCTCCTTCGCCATGGTCACAGTCACTCCTTCTGAGAGTCGTCACCATACTTGCTGCCCGGGCGGCATTGAGATGGCTCCATTCCACTTCTCTTCACCACGCCATTCGCGGAAGACTGGCTGGATGCGCGTATACTACGCATGCGCTCGCACCGCACGCAGACCTCTAGAAGTCTTCTTTGGTTCTTGCCTATGACTCGCACGTGGCTGCTTGTTGATGTCGTAGAACGCGTCCAAGGCGGCTTGACCCTCCTTGAAAATCATTTTTGAAACTGGTTCTTTGGGGTCAACTTGGCTTGTGCATGCCTGCATTCTTTCTTTGTTGATCCTCCTTGCTCATTGTGAGTTCTCCGAGTAGCTCTTTTGACCTTCAAGAAGTGAAGCCGGTTCGGACCCCTGTGGCCATCTTTGGGTCACTTGGGGTGTGTATCTATGTGCCGGCAAATCGCCATTGGCTGATATCATACTCTCCCATTCACCTGACCTAACCTGATGTGATAGTGTGATAGGTTTGGCCATTCCAGCTATGAGCGGCGATATTCAATACCGAGGCGCCGCCGGCTGACATTTATATATCAGAATATCAGGAATCAACAGGGTTTTTTTATCATAATGTTTCCGTAATTTTTCAGCTATCCGTTCTGATTGTCAATGTATCGGCGACTGTCAGTTGGCGCGCGATTTTGCGGTAACCGATTGGTTAACTGTTATTTACAGATATTTTGGCGGAAACCCCGATGAAGGGTCAGATTTCATCAGTAAAGGGTTTGTTGTTTCCGCAATTTTCATGTTATACACTCGCGAAATTGATCCGATTTTTTCAGATTTTGAGAATCGGATTTTCCACTTCGAGGTCGCCGCACTTGATATGATGCATTTCGAGTGGTCCTACATTTTCCCCCGATCACGAATCATCCTTCCTTTTGTTATCTCCTTCATTTTTCTTGGAGATATAGGCGAAACAAAATTGATTCCTGAGGCCACTTTGAAAGGTCATATCTCTGGCTCACAGTGAGGTATTCCAGCTTTGAGAATTGGGTTGGAAACGCCTTGGTCTCAACTCCATTGAGAGAGCGTCAAACGCCTTTGATGTGTACATATGTCCGATGTAGCAAGGGATAATGGTCAAGAGGGTAGAAAGTGTTTTAGAACTCTTGGACCATGCAACCGAATATTTTTATGCAACTTTGCAGTGTACCGCATGAGTGTTGGTGTTGCATAGAAACTTCCCTTGGGTTCCCATGTATTTTTAACGTGAAGTTATGTCCATGGAGGGGCATGGCATACCATGGTGGGAGCCACTCTTTGAGGGTATGTGTCAGATGCATGGTATGTGCTTCGCTATGCTCACGCCCATGTTATATATCTCCGTTTGTCGGAGGATATGTGGAGTCACACGTGGCAAGGGCTTCGCTCGTGTCACAACGGTGAGCTCCATAGTGCTAGACTAAGTCTACCGCACATATAGTGCATGTGGGAAGGCTTACATAGCGCCCCACAAGCGCCTCTATCAATTTTCCCATTTTCATGGTGCGTGTCGGGAGGAGGTTCGAAGGTGTCCATATGCGTCCATGTAGGGATCCAAGCTGGGGGATTGTTTGCAAATGGTCTCAAGCAGGTGTGTTTTGAACCATATGTTGATACCATGGGTGGGCGAAGTTATATAATATTTTGATTATCTTGAATTTTGCAACATTTGCATGTTTTTGACCTCATTATATGCTCATTTTTGTGTTTTATGTGCTCAACTGGTCGGCTAACAGTAAAGTGCCTAGAGATCTGTGAACTATGGTATGTTGCTTATATGCTGGCATATGCTTCGGTGTTGCACCTCACCATATGCCGGATCAGGTGGTCACTTTGGCGTGGCACACGAGGCCTCACAAAATTAGGTCTCAAATTCATGAGTTGACTTGTGAAGCATGACATGTGTATATCCGGAGGGGTTTGGGAGCCAATGTTGGGATATTCTTGGGCATGGATCTTTGGTCTATATCACCCTTGTATATTACTCTCCGGTTTGACACATGCATGGAGCATTTGAATATTTGCCGTATGCATTGTTGAGTATATAATTGAATTTCCGGCATTATGGTGTGATTTGCCTTATTTTTCTATGTTGTGAGGTCATCGGCATGGGGCAATTCTCCAAGCCAAATCGACTCCAAGTCCAACCAAGGTTATGTCAGGGTAGGGCATGGTCCTGAGTGCCACTCTAGGCCATGACACGCCACCTCCCCTAATCGGCTAGGATTTAGAGGCTACTGGGGGGACACATTTTTGGGGTTTGTGTAGTGACCTTTAACACATGACATGTAGCCATCTTACTTGACTGGGTTCAGGGCATCATGTTGGTGAGTCAGGGGAAGGTCTTGAGTCCAGGGAATGAGGGGTCTATGGCTGTGTCTGTGTATGTCTACCTCTTTCCCCAACTTTGCTTTATTTGTGTTCATATGCCAATTTCAGGGCTTCCTCTTTGGTGCAATTCTGTGTACATGCCCAACGCCCGTGTCTCCGTGTGCACCGTGAGACGACCGTCGTGTTGAAAGGAGTTGTTGAGTGTCAACGCGGGACCTCAAATGCTCTTGGAAGCCCACAGTGTGGATTGATTGGATTTGGATTGTACTTGGGAGTTGGTTATTGCAAGGGATCAGGGTTTGTGTGAAGGAGCCCAATTTTCCTATTTTTTGTGGGAAATTGTGCAGGATAGGGCAATATCATGAAGAACCTGGTGAGAAGCAAGACCATAGGAGTGACAGGAAATGGTGGAAGGGGTACAGCAGGAGCCGGTCCTGGTAGGAGCCTTCTTTATGGTAGCAGAGGAGTACCTGCCCCCTACCGCCGCACCGGGGACTTGGGCCCTCATGAGCCCTGCCCAAGGACGCCCCGGGTGCAGATCATCGAGTCCGTGGAGTCGACGCCGGACTGGGAAGCCCGAGAAGAGCGAAGATGCTCATAACGGAGAGCCCTTGCAGGACATGGGCTAGACATGGAGGACCTGGCCTCCATGTGTGAAAGGCAATGCCGCAAGGCTTGCAATCTCCGCTCCGCTGCGGAGGAGTGGGAGGAGACTGGCAGCAACGGCAGGGCCCGGCGTTACCGGAAGCAGAGGTCCCCAAAACCCGCGGCGGAATCCAGGGCGATGGAGACGGATCCCAGCCCGGTCAGGTTGTGGTCAGCTGCAGATTCCCAGGGGCAATCCGAGGGCTATCGGACCGCTTACCCTTCGGAGTCGGAGGAGATGGCCAGACCGCCCACAAGGGCGCACACGGCCCCCAAACCCAGCCTGGAGCATGACGCCGAGGCGTTGGAGAGGCCTGCCAGAGCCAGAACGGCGCCTGTGGCCCGGCACACGGAGCCAACGCGGGATAGCATGGGCGACACACCCATGGCGGAGGAGTCCGAGGCGCCGGGAACCGTGGCATGCGCCGGATCACGTGGAAAGCACGTTGAGTGCCACTGCGAGCACGTATCCTTCCTCATCGGCAAGTACCCAAAGATGGGGATGAACGCCATCGTGCATCACCTCGACCGCCTGGACAACGCGAAGGACGGCCTAGAGGAGGACGTCGCGGGGATCCTGGATGACCACTCGGCAGCGGAGAGAGACATGGCGGAGCTGCGAGCGGAACAGGACCGGTACGGGGAGAAACTGGAGATGGCCCTGCAGAAGCAGCAGCGAGTGGTTGACAGCCTCCTCCACCTGGTGGAGGTCATGTTGGGACGCCTGAAAAGGCTAGAGGAGTTACAACCCCTCGCTTCGGGTCCGGAGCTCCCGGCAAAGCCGGCAGCGGCAGAGCTGGTGGAGCGGGTTAAGACCCTCAAGAGCGCCATGGAGAAACCCATGGGCGGCCCTGCAGAGGCACCTTACGCGCCTCCGCGTGTTGACCCGGGTGCGCTGCCGTTTCTTCCCATGTTCAGCGAATCCATAATGCTCGGGGAACAGACGGCACTGGCTGGGTCCATGCGGGAAGAGCATGCAACCACGGACCTGAGGGGCCTGACGGTGCCGCCCAGGATCCACCGACCACTACAACTGCCCATGCAGTTCATGTGGAAGAGGAGATCCAACACCAGACCATGCAAGGGCGAACCATGGGAAGAGCCGACGGACATGGTCGAGGCCATCCAGGCGGAAACCTGTGGGTGAAGGACCCCAACATGGGGATATGGACAGCCGGTGGAGCAAGTCCTTCCCGCATCCCAAATCCCATGGGTTCAAGCCCAACTGGACCGCACTCCATGGAGGAGAGGGATATACGGGGAGTGTACTCACACCCCCCGGCCACAGGTGGTATCCGTCTCGGTGGAGTGGTGGCTGCAGACGTCAGAGACGCCATCAGGATTGACGACCTCAGGGGAATCAAAATCCCCTATTACGATGGCAACCCCTCCAACCTGGATGACTTCATCCTGGATTGGGAGGACTTCGCCGAGGAGGTCGTCGGCGAGATGAAGGGAGCGCCAAGGGACAAGTGGGTATGTCGGACATTCCCACACAGGCTGGCGCAGGACCTGCAGGAGGAGCTCAGAGATCAGATCCGCGAGGGAGTGATCCAGACGGAGCAGGCCTGCCTCCAGTGGCTGGAGGACGAGGAGCGAGTGGACGCCCCCAACCAGAGGTTGGAGGATTTGTGGTCCATTCCGCTGCCGCTGGAGCGTGGTGAGCTGCGGGTCCGGGAATGGAATCGGTACATCCGCAAGTACCGAAGAAGCCTCAAGCTGGTGGAGGACTGGAATGAGGCAAGCGAGATCCGACACCTGCTGAAGGACGCCCTCCCCGGCCACTGGAAGAGGAGAGTGGAGGACCAGGAAAAGAAGAGAGCAAAGAAGCGCGTGGCCGTACAGATCATGGCATCGGAGGACACCAACGCCAGAATAATGGAGTTTTTGCAGCAAAACCTCGGCGAGCCCAGCCGAATGTTGGGGTTGAAGAACGCCGTCTACGTGGAGGTATTTGGCGACACCATGGGGCAAAGGCTGATGCGCCTCAACAACGTGGAGTGGAGGCTCGGAGAGCCGCTGAGGATGCAGGTCATCTTCGCCCGCATGAGCCTGGACGAGATCGTGAAGTACATCACGGTGGAGCTGAAGCTCAACGCCAAGAACGAGGCCCACGTGCAGGATCGAAAAGGCCAAGGACATCGAGGTCATCGAGAAGATTGCCACCACCGAGAGGTCAAGGGGAACACGGTCGGCACTGCCGAGGAAGGGGGTGAAAGCGGCCAAGATCTCTGGACAGCGACCACCCCGGAGGATCATGAAGAAGCCCACTTCTTCGCGTTTGTAGCGCACAATATGAAGGAGAATGGGCAGGACAGGTCCAGGTGGAACCGCCTGGACCCAAGGACCAAGAACCGCAGAGAACCGCGGAGGATCAGGAACCCGCCGCTCTCGTTCCGCGAGTACAGATCACAGCACACCGGTTGCTGGGTCTGTTACGGCAAGGGGAACAACCATGCACATGACCACCGACATTGCAAGGTGTATGAGGAAGACAAGAAGACCTACTTCGCCGCCCATCCCGACAAGAAGCCCAAGGAGCAACGGATTGCCGATTGGAAGGCAAAGGGCGGAGACGGTGGAAAAGGCCAAAGAAAAGGGCCAAGGGAAAGGCGGAGGAAGAGGCTATGGTGGAGGACCCGGCCCAGACCGACGCGTGAGATTGATGGAGGAGGTTGCTGAGGACATGTTGAGGACGTTCGAGGAACTCAAAGCCCAGCAACGTGGTGGACAAAGTCCGAGCAGATTGCAGCAGGAGGGAGCTGCGGCAGGCCACGTCTAGAGGTACCCCCCCGGGAGTGGGACCTCGGAGGTGTCTCCTCCAAAAATCAGTGGAATTCCAGAGAAAGCAAAGGCACATCGGGTGCCGAAGAAGGCTCCAGAAGAGCCAAAACCACTGAGTTTTACCACTCCCAACCCCTGGAGCGCCCTGCCAAGGGAAGTGTATGTGGGCAGGGGACGTGGCAAGAAAGAAGGAGCGACCACGGAGAGCCCCGTGGACGGGCAGGACCAGCCCAAGATCTACACCATCCGTGACCATACCCTCGAAGTCCTGATGCACCAGGATGTGCTAGAGTTGCATGCCGTGAGAGTCGTCCATACACCGCATGGTGACGAGCGGCAGTTGCACTTGAAGGTGCGTGTACGGTGCGGACAAGAGGAGTTCGTGGTGGATGTTTTGGTGGATACGGGTGCCCAGGTGAGCCTGGTCCGGAGATGGTTGTTCAAGGAGCAATCCCTGCAGCCCAGCTGTAGACTGGTACGCCTGAAGGTGGCCAATGGAGAGATTATGGGTGGTGGCACCCATGAGGCCACTATCAGTATGGAATTCTGGGAGCATGAGCGCTTGAACCGCCCTGATTTGGCGAAGAGAAGCACTCTATCCGGGAATTTCTATGTGGCCGACATTACAGATTGGGATATGATCATGGAGTATGACTTCATGGTGGAAAACGCCATTGGAGCCCCTCCCCATCGTGCAACGCTGGTCCGGGAGGATGATGAATGCCTTACATGGCTGTCCACGGACTACGCATGCGGATCATCCCAATGGAGTGCTGAGAAAGACGATCGGATCGTCCAAGCGGTGCAAGCTGTGGGTGCCAAGTCCAGAGGAGACCGCGGAGTTCAGCTCACAGAGTATGGAATGGCGCCGCAGGCGTATGCCAGGATGATCCAGACGCTGGGAGCCGAAGCGCCCGAGACAGACGTCTTCGCTTCCCGGGATGCCCCACTTCTGAGGAAGTGTAGGAGGCATTGGCATCGAGGAGACTCAGCCTGGCACAGGTATTGGGGTTTGAAGGAGTGGGGGCCCATGTATTGGCATGGCTCCCTGGAAAATACCAGACGTACGGTGGAGAAGATCGTCGCGGATAGGGCGAAGGGGATCCTGGTCATAACCGGCATAGGATCCACCCCATGTCCGCTGGAAGGTCTCAAGTCGACGCTGGATTCCATCACCCTGAACGAGATGTCATTCGGGCCAGAGGAGGAGTTGTTCATCGACGCCAAGGGCTTATCAATGCCCTCCCCGGGTCAAGTATGGGGCACCAAGGCTTTCCTGGTGGATGGGGCGCAAGCCCAGCCCACGGGTGATGAAGCATTCATCCGTAGGGTTGAGGCGGTGCCCATGCGGGTCATGTTTGAGCCCAACGAGGGGACGGATCACCCAATTGATGGCATTGACGTCCTGTCCCACGCTGAGATCCACCACGTCGTTAACTACATGCGGATGGGGATGCACGACCGTGTGGCAGCCAAAAAGAGCGGGCCATGGTCACATCTCCGCATTGGTGGGATGACAAGATGTTGGTCACCGGCAAGTACGAGAAGGATGAGTTCGTGGTGAGGGTCATGGATCGCATCGCGGACCAATATGATGGTCTGGTTGGGTCGGACCCGCCGACGTGGGATTTTCCAAGAATGGGGGCCGGTAGGGATAAGAACTCGTCCGATGTCGCAAATTTCCGAAGATTATCGGTGGGAAGCGCGCCCCACGACGATGAAGACGGCATATCGGACGAGGAGAAGTGGGACTCGGACCCGGAAGAGGCCTATACCGCAGTGCAGTCGGTTGTATCGATACCAAAGCAAGCGGCTGAAGAGGCCCAGGAGAACCCAAAGGTCGCCGAGCTGATGGAGAGGCTGATCAATGCCTATCCGCGGCTATTCAGTGGCGTCGCCAACAAGAACCCTCCAGATCGTGGGAGGTTTGGCACAGCGAGGATCAAGCTGAAGCCGAACCCCAAGATCTATCGTCATCGGGAGTACCAACTTCATGGCGATCGGGCCGAGGCCATGAAGAAGTTGTTGGCCGATTTTTTTGAGCGGGGCTGGATCGAACCCTCCGACAGTGAGTGGGCCAGCCCAGCCTTTATCGTGCCCAAGAAAGAGAAGGGCGAGTGGAGGTTGGTGGTTGATTACAGAGGTTTGAACGAGCAAACCGAGCACGACTCGTACTCGCTCCCTCTGATCGACACCATCCTCCAAAAACAACAAAAAAAGCGGATCTTCACGGTGTTAGACCTCAAACACGGCTATCACCAGATGCCGCTACACCCGGACTCCAGGCCCTGCACAGCGATGTCGACGCCGCTGGGGCCCATGCAGTGGAAGGTGGTGCCTATGGGCGCCAAGAATGGCAACGCCGCTTTCCAGCGCCTGATGGAGAACCTGCTCTGTCCGCTCCGGGACTGTGCCGACCCCTTTGTGGATGACATCATCATCGGGTCCGGCACGGAAGAGATGACAGAGGAAGAGCTCATCGAAGCGCATGAGAAGAATCTGCGCAAAGTCCTCAGCGAGCTGGACAAGCACAACATGGTGTGCAAGCCCACCAAAGCCTTGCTCTTTGTGAAGGAAGTGGAGTTCGCGGGTCACGTGGTTGGTCACGGGCAACGCCGTCCCATGCCTGGGAAGCTGGCGTCCCTGCACCACTGGGAAAGACCCCAGACCATCAGTGAACTCCGATCCTTCATGGGGTTCTGCAACTACTATTCGGGTTATGTCCGAATGTATGCAGAACTGTCGGGGCCGCTGCACAAGATGCTGCAGGTGGGCAAGTTCGATGGCCGGAAGGGGAGCAAGAAGAAGCTTGCCTGGACCCCTGAGGCCGAAGATGCGTTCAGCCGCCTGAAAGAGCGACTCCTGGGGCAGCTGGGGCTATTCCTGGTGGACCCGGACAAGGGATTCGTGCTACGGACGGACGCCTCGGACTATGCTGTAGGGGCAGTCCTCGAGCAGGTCCGGGACGACAGGTCGCATGTACCCGTGGCGTTCTGGAGCCAGATCCTGACCGGGGGCAACGTCGAACCTGGACTGCGAGGCAGAAGGAGACGTACGCCATTGTTTGTGCGCTCAGGAAGTGGTCGGGCCACATCGGATTACAACTGGTGGTGGTTTGTATGGACCATCAGTCCTTGCAGAGCTGGCACAAGGAACACGTCGACACCCCCTCGGGACCAGCGGCTAGGAGGGCCCGATGGCATGAGACGTTCGCCAAGTTCGGCCTCAGCGTCGTGTATGTCCCGGGGAAGGACAACACTGTGGCACATTGCCTCAGTCGATGGGCCTACCCCGCGGGCAATGCATGGATGGACATATCCAGCCATGGGGACGCCGAGGAGACCGAGGAGGCCAGCGCATCATCGAGATGGAGAAGGCCATGGAGCAAGAGGGAGTAAAGTGCTTTGTGGTGATGGCAAACCGTACGGACCTGGCCAAGTTCCGGGGCGCCCGAGTCCAAGGTATTCGAGAGGAAACACTCGAGCAATGGAAGGTGGCCCCCGTAGAGCTAGTCAGGTCGGTGCTCACAGAAGACTGGTCGGATGACTATGCGGCATCCGAACACTGGAGAAGGTACTGGAATGCCGTGAGCGCCCCGTCGGACGACGAATGGCCTGAGGGCTTGACCGAGGATGGGGATAAATTATTCCTCAAGGACAAGCTATTGGTCCCTGAAAACCGAATAAAGGAGCTCATCGACCACTGGCATAACGCCCAGCTCATGCATCCTGGTCGGGACATGATGCAGCAGGACCTGGAGTGGCGCTTCAAGTTCCCACCGGGGTACTACGCCTTCCTGGACAAGTACTGCAGCGACTGCGCCGTGTGTCGGGCCACGAAGAGCCCCAACCCCTCCACGGCTGGCAACCTGGTGTATACGGCTATACCGGAGGCCCCTATGCGGTCCGTGGCCATGGATGTATTCGCCATGCCGGAGGTCACCGTGGAACGAGAGACCTACGACTGTGTCATCCTGGCGGTGGATAGGCACAGTGGGTATATCGTGGCGGTCCCTGGCAAGAAGTCCAAGAAGAAGGACAAGAAGGACAAGCATGGAGTGGGTCTGCAGGCCAAGACCGTCGCTAATGCCATGATCAGGCATTGGCTGACGATTTTTGATGTCCCGGCTGTCATCTGCAGCGATCGGGGCAGTCAATTCGTGGGGACTCGGTTCAAGACGATGTGCAAGCACATGGGGATTTGGCACGCCAAGACCGTGGCGTACCACAGCCGGTCGAACGGCCGGGCTGAGGTGGCCGGGCGGCAGATGTTCGAAACATTCCGCCAGCTGCACATTGATGAACCGGGCCGGAATTCCCATAATTCGCTGTCGAGAGTACTCCAGGCATACCACGACCTTCCGGGGCCCACTGGACTGTCGCCCCATCGCATCCTGTTCCTACGGGACCGAGTGTCACGCACTCTCCCGTGGTTGAACCATGGCAACGTGGCCCGGGATGCGAGTGCCATGATGGCTGAGGCGGACGACACGGCGGCCAAGTTGTGCAAAGCACTGCAGGACGGGCATGAGAAGAGGGCCAAGTACTTCAAGCAGGGGAAAGTCCAGAAATGTGCTCTCCAAGACACCGTGTGGGTGGAGCGGCACCACAAGGATGTCTGTCCAGGCATCGGCAGGCGTCTTGGTACGTGCCGGGGGTAATGGTGCGGAAAGTCGGGCAGGATGTATATGCGGTTCGTGTGGGGGATAACAGCATCCTGGACCGCGACCATACCCAGCTTTGTCCCCGAGCACCAGACCCCAGCGGACGTCGCGTCACCTTCCAGTTCACAGCCGGCGATGTGGACTCGGACGACGAGGGTGAGGACGACGACTTCACCGCCGAGAGGATCCTGACGGACAAGCCGGACCCGGGGACGCCTGAGGGGAGGCTATACAAGGTCCGTTGCAAGGGATTTGCTGCATCCAGGGATTCGTGGGAGCCTCCGAGCAGTTTCGTGCCGAGGTCTACCACGGTCTGGATGGAGCATCTAAGGAGGAAGAACATCTCCTTGGATGTCAAGGACGTGTTGGTCCATTTGGTGGCTGCAGTAGCACCGTAATGGATACCCCTTGGCAGTTTTGTTTGTTTTTGTGCTTGGGAGACGGGTGAGGGCGTTCATCCGGGGATTTTGGGTCTTGGCTGGCCATATACCCCCTTCACTCAGTCTCCACATATATATTTCATTGTGGTATATGTATTTAGATCGATCGACAACGTTTCTCTATCTTTGATCCCCTTGGTCCATGTTGTAGATCAAGAGGAGACCGGATATGGCGTAGGGCACCGATTATGAGTGTCCTCACCCCTCCCTTGGGGCATGGGGGGCGCCTACGCCGTATGTGGGGTCTCCATGTGTCCTTGGGACATGGGGGGGGGGGGGGTTGGAGCCCATTCGGGTCCTCCCGTCCTCTCTTCAATGACTTCCGAGCGGACACAACGCTCTGAGAAGGGGGGTGAAGCCAGTTCGGAGCCCCGTGGCCATCTTTGGGTCACTTGGGGTGTGTATCTATGTGCCGGCAAGCCGCCATTGGCTGATATCATACTCTCCCATCCACCTGACCTAACCTGATGTGATAGTGTGATAGGTTTGGCCATTCCAGCTATGAGCGGCCATATTCAATACCGAGGCGCCGCCGGCTGACATTTATATATCAGAATATCAGGAATCAACAGGGTTTTTTTATCATAATGTTTCCGTAATTTTTAAGGTATCCGTTCTGATTCTAAATGTATCGGCGACTGTCAGTAAAGAAGGTCCCTACCAGGACCGGCCCCCGCTGTGCCCCTTCCGCCTGTCACCCCTGCTGACTTGCTCCGGATCAACGATTGCATTTCTCAAAATCCTCAAAATCCAGGGTCCAAATCCAAAAATATAGAAAATGTAGCCCTCCTTCAACCCTGAACAGCAACCAGATCCCACAAGTATAGCAACAACCCAATTCACAATCCAAATCAGGCTGCGGGCTTTCGTTCAGCACACCGGTATTCCCACGGTGGCGGGCATGTACAAGAATTGCACCAAGGAAGAAAGCCCTGAAATTGGCATATGAACACAGATAAAGCAAGGTTGGGGAAAGATGGAAACTTATACAATCACAGCCATAGACCCCTCATTCCCTGGACTCAAGACCTTCCCTTGACTCACCAACATGATGCCCTGAACCCAGTCCAATAAGATGGTTAAATGCCACATGTCAAAAGTCATTACATAAACCCCAAAAATGTGTTCACTCCCAAGCCTCTAAATCCTAGCCCAATAGGGGAGGTGGCGTGTCATGGCCTAGAGTGGCACTCAGGACCATGCTCTACCCTGACATAACCTTGCTTGGACATGGAGTCGAATGGGCTTAGAGAAATGACCCATGAGTTTGAACTCATAACATGTCAAAAAACTGCCAATTCACACCATATTGGCCATATATCAAATATATGCTCAAAATTGAAGTTACCACTTATCCGAAGGCTCAAAGCATGCATGGAATCGAAGTCTAGTATTTATGGAGGATAGAGACCAAAAATCAATGCCCATGTACATCCCCACTTTACCCTCGAGACCCCTTCGGATATGGGCGCCACGCACTGCCCAAGTCAGCCCATGATCTTGAGACCGATTCTTATGATCCTTCGTGCGCCCAGCCAAATGGAGTACGCGATCCGGCATATGGTGGTGTTCAACTCCAAAGCATATGCCAACAGATGAACAACATACCATGGTTCGACTCCCCATAGGCTTCTTGCTGTTTACCAACCAGGTAAGTACGTAAAAGGCAAAAATGAGCAAAATTGAGGTCAAAAACATGAAAATATGACCAAACACAAAGTTGTCATGATAGTATATCTCTATGCTCACCCATGATATCCGCTCATGGTTCAATACACAAATGATTGGAACCGTTTGCGAACAATTCCCCCACTTGGATCCCCAATCAGGCGCATGGAGATACCTTCGCCACTCATATCTACATGCCCCATGAAAATGGGAGTGCACTCATGGATCTCTTTGCCTAACATACCATGAGCAATACATATGCGGTAGACTTAGTCTAGCGCTTTGAATTCCACAATTGGGACATGGGCAAAGCCCTTGTCACGTATGGCTCCCCATCTCTTCGGCCACACGAAGATATATAACATGGGCGTGAGCATATCAAGACATATACCATGCATACAAAACATACCCTCAAAAGTGGCTCCCACCATGATATGCCATGTCCCTCCATGTACATAACTTCACGTTAAAAATACGTAGGAACCCAAGGAAAGTTGCTATGCAACCCCAACACTCATGCGGCACACTCGAAAGTCGCATTAAAATATTGAGTTGCACGGTCCAAGAGTTATATATCACTTTATACCCTCTTGACCCTTTTCCCTTGCTACACCGGGCATGTGTGCGCACCAAAGGCGTTTGATGCTTCCTAAATTAAGTTGAGACTAAGGCGCTTGCAACCCAACCTTCCTTATTCTCTTTCCTCACACTCGCGCGTAGATATGGTCCTTCAAAGTGGTCCCACGATTCACTTTTGTTTCCCTCATATCTCCAAGTCAAATGGGTGGCATGTATAAGGGAAACCTGATTCGAGCATAGGGGAAAGAGTCTGACCACTCGAAGAAGTCCAAATCAAGTGCGGCGATGTCGAAGTCGAAAATCCGATTTCGACATCGCGAAAAATTCAGATTAAAATTTCGAGTGCTTATTTAGAAAATTGCGGAAGCAACGAACTTTTCGCTGATGAAATCTGACCCTTCAACGGAGTATCCGCCAAAATATCTGGAAATAACAGTTAACCAATCGGTTAACGCAAAATCGCGAGCCAACTGACAGTCGCCGATACATGGACCATCAGAACGAAAGGCTAAAAAATTACAGAAACATTATGATAATAAAACCCTGTTGATTCCTGATATTCCGATATATAAATCTCCGCTGGCGGCGCCTCGGTACTGAATATGGCCGCTCATAGCTGGAATGGCCAAACCTATCACACTATCACATCGGGTTAGGTCAGGTGGATGGAAGAGTATGATATCAGCCAATGGCGGCTTGCCGGCACATAGATACACACCCCAAGTGACCCCAAGATGGCCACGGGGGTCCGAACCGGCTTCACCCCCCTTCTCAGAGCGTTGTTATCGCTCGGAAGTCATTGAAGAGAGGACGGGAGGACCCCAATGGGCTCCAACCCCCCCCCCCATGTCCCAAGGACACATGGAGGCCCCACACACGTCGTAGGCGTCCCCCATGCCCCAAGGGAGGGGTGAGGACACTGATAATCAGCGCCCTACGCCATATCCGGTCTCCTCTTGATCTACAACATGGACCAAGGGGATCAACGATAGAGAAACGTCGTCGATCGATCTAAATACGTATACCACGATGAAATATATACGTGGAGATCGAGTGAAGGGGGTATATGGCCAATCAAGGCCGAAAAATCCCCGGATGAACGCCCTCACCCGTCTCCTCAATCACAGAAACAAACAAAATGCCAAGGGGGGATCCATTACGGTGCTACAGCAGCAACCAAATGGACCAACACGTCCTTGACATCCAAAGAAATACTCTTTTTCTTTAGGTAGTCCATCCAGACCGTGGTATACCTCGGCACGAAACTGCTCGGAGGCTCCCACGAGTCCCTGGATGCGGCGAATCCCTTCCAACGGACTTTGTAAAGCCTCCCCCCAGGCGTCCCCGGGTCCGGCTTGTCCTCTGATCTTCTCCGCGGTGAAATCATCGTCCTCACCCTCATCGTCCGAGTCCACATCGTCGGCCGTGAACTCGAAGGTGACGGGACGTCCGCTGGGGTCTGGTGCTCGGGGACGAAGCTGGGTGTGGTCGCGGTCCAGGATCTTGTTATCCCCCACACGAACCGCATACACATCCTGCCCGACCTTCCGCACGATTACCCCCGGCACATACCAGGACGCCTGCCGATGCCTGGACAGGACATCCTTGTGGTGCCGCTCCACCCACACGGTGTCTTGGAGAGCATACTTCTGGACCTTTCCCTGCTTGAAGTACTTGGCTCTCTTGTCATGCTCGTCCTGAAGTGCCTTGCACACCTTGGCCGCCGTGTCGTCCGCCTCAGACATCATGGTGTTCGCATCCCGGGCCACTTTGCCATGGTTCATCCACGGGAGAGTACGTGACACTCGATCCTGTAGGAACAGGATGCGATGGGGCGACAGTCCAGTGGGTCCCGGAAGGTCGTGATACGCTTGGAGTACCCTCCACAGCGAATTGCACCAATTCCGGCCCGGTTCGTCGATGTGCAGCTGGCGGAACTTCTCGAACATCTGCCGCCCGGCCACCTCAGCCCGGCCATTCGACCGGCTGTGGTATGCCACGGTCTTGGCGTGCCGAATCCCCATGTGCTTGCACATCGTCTTGAACCACGTCCCCACGAATTGACTGCCCCGATCGCTGCAGATGACGGCTGGGACATCGAAAATCGTCAGCCAATGCCTGATCATGGCATTAGCGACGGTCTTGGCCTGCAGCCCCACTCCATGCTTGTCCTTTTTGTCCTTCTTCTTGGACTTCTTGCCAGGGACCGCCACGATATACCCACTGTGCCTATCCACCGCCAGGATGACACAGTCATAGGTCTCTCCTTCCACGGTGACCTCAGGCATTGCGAATACAGCCATGGCCACGGACCGCATAGGGGCCTCCGGTATAGCCGTATACACCGGGTTGCCCGCTGTGGAGTGGTTGGGGCTCTTCGTCGCCCGACACACGGCACAGTCGCTGCAGTACCTATCCAGGATGGCGTAGTACCCCGGAGGGAACTTGAAACGCCACTCCAGGTCCTGCTGCATCTTGTCTCGGCCAGGGTGCATGAGCTTGGCGTTGTGCCAATGGTCAATGAGCTCCTCCACTCGGTTCTCGGGCACCAGCAGCTTGTCCTTGAGGAACAACTTGTCGCCATCCTCGGTCAAGCCCTCGGGCCATTCGTCGTCCGACGGGGCGCTCACGGCATTCCAGTACTTGCTCCAGTGCTCGGATGCCGCATGGTCATCCGACCAGTCCTCGGTGAGCACCGACCTGACTAACTCCACAGGGGCCACCATCCATTGCTCGAGGACTTCCTCTCGAAAAGCTTGGACGCGGGCACCCCGGAACTTGGCCAGGTCCGTACGGTTTGCCATCACCACAAAGCACTTGACCCTCTCTTGCTCCATGACCTTCTCCATCTCGATGATGCGCTTGGCTTCCTCGGTCTCCTCGGCGTCCCCATGGCTGGATATGTCCATCCAAGCCTTGCCCGCAGGGTAGGCCCATCGACTGAGGCAATCTGCCACAGTGTTGTCCTTCCCCGGGACGTATACGACACTGAGGTCGAACTTGGCGAACGTCTCGTGCCATCGGGCCCTCCTTGCCGCTGGTCCTGAGGGGGTGTCGACATGCTCCTTGTGCCAGCTCTGTAGGGACTGGTGGTCCGTGCAAACCACCACCAGCTGCAGTCCGATGTGGCCAGACCACTTCCTGAGCGCACAAACAATGGCGTATGTCTCGTTCTCCCTCGCGGTCCATGTTCGGCGTTGGCCCTCGGCCAGGATCCTGCTCCAAAACGCCACGGGAACATGAGTCCCGTCGTCCCGGACTTGCTCGAGGACTGCCCCCACGGCATAGTCCGGGGCGTCTGTCGGTAGCACGAATCCCTTGTCCGGGTCCACCAGGAACAGCCCCAACTGCCCCAGGAGTCGCTCCTTCAGGCGGTTGAACGCATCCTCAGCCTCAGGGGTCCAGGCAAGCTTCTTCTTGCTCCCCTTCCGGCCATCGAACTTGCCCACTTGCAGCATCTTGTGCAGCGGCCCCGACAGTTCTGCATACATCCGGACATAGCCCGAATAGTAGTTGCAGAACCTCATGAAGGACCCGAGTTTGCTGATGGTCTGGGGCTTTTCCCAGTGGTACAGGGACGCCAGCTTCCCAGGCATGGGACGGCGTTGCCCGTGACCAACCACGTGACCCGCGAACTCCACCTCCTTCACGAAGAGTGAGGCTTTGATGGGCTTGCACACCATGTTGTGCTTGTCCAACTCGCTGAGCACTCGGCGCAGATCCTTCTCATGCGCGTCGATGAGCTCGTCCTCAGTCATGTTCTCCGTGCCGGACCCGATGATGATGTCATCCACGAAGGGATCGGCACAGTCCCGGATAGGACCGAGTAGGTCCTCCATCATGCGCTGGAAAGCGGCGTTGCCATTCTTGGCGCCCATAGGCACCACTTTCCACTGCATGGGCCCCAGCGGCGTCGACATCCCTGTGCAGGGCCTGGAGTCTGGGTGCAGCGGCATCTGGTGATAACCGTGTTTCAGGTCCAACACCGTGAAGATCCGCTTTTTCTGCTGTTTTTGGAGGATGGAGTCGATCAGGGGAAGCGAGTACGAGTCGTGCTCGGTTTGCTCGTTCAAACCCCTGTAATCCACCACCAACCTCCACTCGCCCTTCTCCTTCTTGGGCACGATGAAGGCTGGGCTGGCCCATTCACTGTCGGAGGGTCCGATCCATCCCCGCTCAATGAACTCGGCCAACAGCTTCTTCATGGCCTCGGCCCGATCGCCCTGAAGTTGGTACTCCCGATGACGATAGATCTTCGGGTTCGGCTTCAGCTTGATCTTCGCTGTACCAAACCTCCCGCGATCTGGAGGGTTCTTGTTGGCGACGCCACTGAATAGCCGCGGATAGGCCTTGATCAGCCTCTCCTTCAGCTCGGCAACCTTCGGGTTCTCCTGGGCCTCTTCAGCCGCTTGCTTCGGTATCGATACAACCGACCGCACTGCGGTATAGGCCTCTTCTGGGTCCGAGTCCGACTTCTCCTCGTCCGATATGCCGTCTTCATCGTCGTGGGTCGCGATTCCCACCGATAATCTTCGAAAATTTGGGGCCTGGGGCTGGGGCTCGTCGCTACCGGTTCCCACTCTTGGAAAACCCCAAGTTGGTGGGTCCGACCCAACCAGACCATCGCATTGGTCCGCGATGTGATCCATGACCCTCGCCACGAACTCATCCTTCTCGTACTTGCTGGTGACCAACATCTTGTCATCCCACCAATGCGGAGATGTGACCATGGCCCGCCTCTTCTTGGCTGCCACACGGTCGTGCATCCCCATCCGCATGTAGTTGACGACGTCGTCGATCTCGGCGTGGGACAGGACGTCAATGCCATCAATTGGCTGATCTGTCCCCTGCTTGGGCTCAAACATGACCTTCATGGGTACCGCCTCCACCCTACGGATGAATGCTTCATCACCCGTGGGCTGGGCTTGCGCCCCATCCACCAGGAAAGCCTTGGTACCCCACGCTTGACCCGGGGAGGGCATTGGTACACCCTTGGCATCGATGAACAGCTCCTCTTCTGGCCCGAATGACATCTCGTTCAGGGTGATGGAGTCCAGCGTCGACTTGAGACCCTCCGGCGGACATGGGGTGGATCCTATGCCGGTTATGACCAGGATCCCCTTCGCCCTATCCGCGATGATCTTCTCCACCGTACGTCTGGTGTTGTCCAGGGAGCCATGCCAATACATGGGTCCCCAGTCCTTGAAACCCCAATGCCTGTGCCAGGCTGAGTCTCCTCGATGCCAATGCCTCCTACACTTCCGCAGAAGTGGGGCATCCCGGGAAGCGAAGACGTCCGTCTCGGGCGCTTCAGCTCCCAGCGTCTGAATCATCCTGGCGTACACTTGCGGCGCCATTCCATACTCCGTGAGCTGAACTCCACGGTCTCCTCTGGACTTGGCACCCACAGCTTGCACCGCTCGTACGATCCGATCCTCTTCCTCGGCGTTCCATTGGGATGACCCGCACGCATAATCCGTGGACAGCCATGTGAGGCATTCATCGTCCTCCCGGACCAGCGTTGCGCGATGGGGAAGGGCTCCAATGGCGTTGGCCACCATGAAGTCGTACCCCATGATCATATCCCAATCAGTAATGTCGGCCACATAGAAGTTCCCGGATAGAGTGCTTCTCTTAGCCTGATCAGGGCGGTTCAAGCGCTCATGCTCCCAGAATTCCATACTGATGGTGGCCTCATGGGTGCCCCCACCCATGATCTCTCCGTTGGCGACCTTCAGGCGGACCGGTCTCCGGCTGGGCTGCAGGAGTTCCTCCTTGAACAACCCTCTCCGGACCAGGCTCACCTGGGCACCCGTATCCACCAACACATCCACCACCTTCTCCTCTCGTCCGCACCGTACTCGCACTTTCAAGTGCAACTGCCGCTCGTCGCCATGTGGTGTATGGACGACTCTCACGGCATGCAACTCTAGCACGTCCGGGTGCATCAGGACTTCAAGGGTATGGTCACGGATGGTGTAGATCTTGGGTTGGTCCTGCCCGTCCAGGGGGCTCTCTGTGGTCGCTCCCTCCTTCTTGCCATGTCCTGTACCCACATGTACTTTCCTTGGCAGGGCTCTCCAGGGGTTGGGAGTGGCAAAACTCAGTGGTTTTGGCTCTTCCGGAGCCTGCTTCGGCACCCGATGTGCCTTCGCTTTCTCTGGGATTCCACTGATTTTCGGAGGAGAGACCTCCGAGGTCCCACTCCCGTGGGGGCTCCTCTAGACTTGGCTTCCCGCAGCCCCTTCCGGCTGCGATCTGCCAGGACTTTGTCCACCACGTTGCTGGGCTTTGAGTTCCTCCAACGTCCTCAACATGTCCTCAGCAACCTCCTCGATCGACCTCACTCGTCGGTCTTGGCCAGGTGGTCCACCACCATAGCCTCTTCCTCCGCCTTTTCCTTGGCCTTTGCCTTGGCCTTTTCCCCCGTCTCCGCCCTTCGCCTTCCAATCGGAAATCCGCTGCTCCTTGGGCTTCTTCTCGGGGTGAGCGGCGAAGTAGGCCTTCTTGTCCGACTCATACACCTTGCACTGACGGTGGTCGTGTGCATGGTTGTTTCCCTTGCCATAACAGACCCAGCACCCATCGTGCTGAGACCTGTACTCTCGGAACGAGAGCGGTGGATTCCCGATCCTCCTTGGTCCTTCTCTGTTCTTCCTGGGTCCCACCTGGCTCCATCTGGACCGATCCTGCCCATGGTTCTTCACGTTGTGCGCCACAAACGCGAAGAAATGAGCCTCCTCGTGATCCTCCCGGGACCAGTGGTCTTGGCCACTTCCACTACCATCCTCCGCAGAGTTGGCCGTGTCCTCCTGAATCTCCCGATGATGGCGGTCTTCTCAGTGGCCTCGTTGTCCATGACCATGTCGATCCTGCACGTGGGCCTCGTTCTTCGCATTGAGCTTCAACTCCACCGTGATATACTTCACGATCTCGTCCAGGCTCATGCGGGCGAAGATGACCTGCATCCTCAGCGGCTCCCCGCGCCTCCACTCCACGTTGTTGAGGCGCAGCAACCTTTGCCCCATGGAGTCCCCGAATACCTCCACGTACACGGCGTTCTTCAGGCCCAACATCCGGTTGGGTTCGCCCAGGTTCCTCCTGAAGAACTCCATGATACCCGCATGGGTATCCTCCGCCGCCATAATCCTCACCGCCACACGCTTCTTCGCGCGCTTCTTCTCCTCGTCCTCCACTCGCCTCTTCCAGTTCCCGGGGAGGACGTCCTTCAGGAGGTGGCGGATCTCGCTGGCCTCGTTCGGATCCTCAACCAGCTTGAGGCATCTGCGGTACTTCTGCAGATACCGGTTCCACTCCCGGACCCGCAACTCACCGCGGTCCAGCGGCAGCGGAATGGACCACAGGTCCTCCAGCTTCTGGTTAGGAGCGTGCACCCGCTCCTCATCCTCCAACCACTGGAGGCAGGCCTGCTCCGTACGGATCAATCCTTCCCGGATCTGATCCCGCAGCTCCTCCTTCAGGTCCTGCGCCAGCCGGTGTGGGAATGTCCGGCATACCCACTTGTCCCGCGGCGCTCTTCGCATCTCGCCGACGACCTCCTCGGCAAAGTCCTCCCAATCCAGGATGAAGTCATCCAGGTTGGAGGGGTTGCCATCGTAGTAGGGGATTTTGATTCCCCTGAGGTCGTCAATCCTGATGGCGTCTCCGACGTCTCCAGCCACCACTCCACCGAGACGGATACCACCTGTGGCCGGGAAGTGTGAGTACACTCCCCGTACATCCCTCTCCTCCATGGAGTGCGGTCCAGTTGGGCCTGAACCCATGGGGTTTGGAATGCGGGAAGGATTTGCTCCATCGGCCGTCCATATCCCCGTATTGGGGTCCTTCGCCCACAGGTTTCCGCCTGGATGACCTCGACCATGTCCGTCGGCGCTTCCCATGGTTCGCCCCTGCATGGTCTTGCTCTGGATCACGTCTTCCGCATATACCACCATATTCGTCGTGATCGGTACATCCTGGGCGGCATGGGACATCTGCACTGTCAGGCTCCTCGGGTCCGTGGCTACGTGCCCTTCCCGCATGGACCCAGCCGGTGCCGTGTGTTCCCCGAGCATTGTTGATTCGCTGAACATGGGAACAAACGGCAGCGCACCCGGGTCAACACGCGGAGGCGCGTATGGTGCCTCTGCAGGGCCGCCCATGGGTTTCTCCATGGCGCTCCTGAGGGTCTTAACCCGCTCCACCAGCTCTACCGCGGCCGGCTTTGCCGGGAGCTCCGGACCCGAGGCGAGGGGCTGTCGCTCCTCTAGCCTTCTCAGGCGTCCCGACATGTCCTCCACTAAGTGGAGGAGGCTGTCCACCACTTGCTGCTGCTTCTGCAGGGCCAGCTCCAGATTCTCCCGGTACCGGGCCTGATCCGCTCGCAGCTCCTCCATGTGGTTCTCCGCGGCTGACTGGTCGTCCAGGATCCCCGCGACGTCCTCCTCTAGAGCGTCCTTGGCGTTGTCCAGGCGGTCAAGGTGATGCACGATGGCGTCCATCCCCATCTTCGGGTACTTGCCCATGAGGAAGGACACGTGCTCGCAGTGGCACGCAGCGTGCTTTCCGCCGGATTCAGCGCAACCCGCGGTTCCCGGCACCTCAGACTCATCGCCCATGGGCGTATCGCCTATGGTGTCCATCTCTGGTCCCGTGTGCCGGGGCACAGGTGCCGTCCGGGCCCTGGCTGGCCTCTCCAAGCCCTCGGCGTCGTGCTGCAGGGCGGGCTATGGGGCCGTATGCGCCCTGGCGATAGGCGCGGACATCTCCGGCTCCGAAGGTGGCTCGTAGGCTGTCCGATAGCCCTCGGAGTGCCCCTCGGATTCCCACAGCCTGACCAGGGTGGGGTCCGTGTCCATAGCCCCGGCGTCCCTTGCCGCGGTCTTGGGTGACCCGCGCTTCCGGTAGCGCCGGGCCCGTCCTCCACTGCTGCCTGAATGGCAGGCCTCATCAGAGTCCTCCGCGGCGGAGCGCAGGTTGCATGCCTTTCGGCAGCGACGCTCACACATGGAGACCAGGTCCTCCATGTCACGTCCTCCTCTTCCCGAATGTCGTTCTTCTCTTCGGGCTTCAACTTCCTGAGTTCGCCATGCTCTTGAACGTCTCGGTCATTCTATGGCTCCAATCTCCGGCGTGGTCTCCACCGAGTCGACAATACGCACCCGGGGCGTACTTGGGCAGGGCTCATAAGGGCCCAAGTCCCCGGGTCGGCGGTTGGTAGGGGCAGCAGGTAAGCCTCTGCTACCATAAAGAAGGTCCCTACCAGGACCGGCCCCCGCTGTGCCCCTTCCGCCTGTCACCCCTGCTGACTTGCTCCGGATCAACGATTGCATTTCTCAAAATCCTCAAAATCCAGGGTCCAAATCCAAAAATATAGAAAATGTAGTCCTCCTTCAACCCTGAACAGCAACCAGATCCCACAAGTAGAGCAACAACCCAATTCACAATCCAAATCAGGCTGCGGGCTTTCGTTCAGCACACCGGTATTCCCACGGTGGCGGGCATGTACAAGAATTGCACCAAGGAAGAAAGCCCTGGCATATGAACACAGATAAAGCAAGGTTGGGGAAAGATGGAAGCTTATACAATCACAGCCATAGACCCCTCATTCCCTGGACTCAAGACCTTCCCTTGACTCACCAACATGATGCCCTGAACCAAGTCCAATAAGATGGTTAAATGCCACATGTCAAAAGTCATTACATAAACCCCAAAAATGTGTTCACATCCAAGCCTATATTTCCTAGCCCAATAGGGGAGGTGGCGTGTCATGGCCTAGAGTGGCACTCAGGACCATGCCCTACCCTGACATAACCTTGCTTGGACATGGAGTCGAATGGGCTTAGAGAAATGACCTATGAGTTCGAACTCATAACATGTCAAAAAACTGCCAATTCACACCATATTGGCCATATATCAAATATATGCTCAAAATTGAAGTTACCACTTATCCGAAGGCTCAAAGCATGCATGGAATCGAAGTCTAGTATTCATGGAGGATAGAGACCAAAGGCCAATGCCCATGTACATCCCCACTTTACCCTCGAGACCCCTTCGGATATGGGCGCCACGCACTGCCCAAGTCAGCCCATGATCTTGAGACCGATTCTTATGATCCTTCGTGCGCCCAGCCAAATGGAGTACGCGATCCGGCATATGGTGGTGTTCAACTCCAAAGCATATGCCAACATATGAACAACATGCCATGGTTCGAATCTCCATAGGCTTTTTGCTGTTTGCCGACCAGGTAAGTACATAAAACGCAAAAATGAGCAAAATTGAGGTCAAAAACATGAAAATATGACCAAACACAAAGTTCTCATGATAGTATATCTCTATGGTCACCCATGATATCCGCTCATGGTTCAATACACAAATGATTCGGACCATTTACGAACAATTCCCCCACTTGGATCCCCAATCGGGAGCATGGAGATACCTTCGCCACTCATATCTACATGCCCCATGAAAATGGGAGTGCACTCATGGCTCTCTTTGCCAAACATACCATGAGCAATACATATGCGGTAGACTTAGTCTAGCGCTTTGAATTCCACAATTGGGACATGGGCAAAGCCCTTGTCACGTATGGTTCCCCATCTCTTCAGCCACACGAAGATATATAACATGGGCGTGAGCATATCAAGACATATACCATGCATACAAAACATACCCTCAAAAGTGGCTCCCACCATGATATGCCATGTCCCTCCATGTACATAACTTCACGTTAAAAATACGTAGGAACCCAAGGTAAGTTGCTATGCAACCCCAACACTCATGCGGCACACTCGAAAGTCGCATTAAAATATTCAGTTGCACGGTCCAAGAGCTATATATCACTTTATACCCTCTTGACCCTTTTCCCTTGCTACACCGGGCATGTGTGCGCACCAAAGGCGTTTGATGCTTCCTAAATTAACTTGAGACTAAGGCGCTTGCAACCCAACCTTCCTTATTCTCTTTCCCCACACTCGCGCGTAGATATGGTCCTTCAAAGTGGTCCCACGATTCACTTTTGTTTCCCTTATATCTCCAAGTCAAATGGGTGGCAAGTATAAGGGAAACCTGATTCGAGCATAGGGAAAAGAGTCTGACCACTCGAAGAAGTCCAAATCAAGTGCGGCGATGTCGAAGTCGAAAATCCGATTTCGACATCGCGAAAAATTCAGATTAAAATTTCGAGTGCTTATTTAGAAAATTGCGGAAGCAACGAACCCTTCGCTGATGAAATCTGACCCTTCAACGGAGTATCCGCCAAAATATCTGGAAATAACAGTTAACCAATGGGTTAACGCAAGATCGCGAGCCAACTGACAGTCGCCGATACATTGACCATCAGAACGAAAGGCTGAAAAATTACGGAAACATTATGATAATAAAACGCTGTTGATTCCTGATATTCCGATATATAAATCTCCGCTGGCGGCGCCTCGGTACTGAATATGGCCGCTCATAGCCGGAATGGCCAAACCTATCACACTATCACATCGGGTTAGGTCAGGTGGATGGGAGAGTATGATATCAGCCAATGGCGGCTTGCCGGCACATAGATACACACCCCAAGTGACCCCAAGATGGCCACGGGGGTCCAAACCGGCTTCATCAGTTGGCTCGCGATTTTGCGGTAACCGATTGGTTAACTGTTATTTACAGATATTTTGGCGGAAACCCCGATGAAGGGTCAGATTTCATCAGTAAAGGGTTCGTTGCTTCCGCAATTTTCATGTTATACACTCCCAAAATTAATCCGAATTTTTCAGACATTCAGAATCCGATTTTCGACCTCGAGGTCGCCGCACTTGATATGATGCATTTCGGGTGGTCCTACATTTTCCCCCGATCACGAATCAACCTTCCTTTTGTTGTCTCCTTCATTTTTCTTGGAGATGTAGGCGAAACAAAATTGATTCCTGAGGCCACTTTGAAAGGTCATATCTCAAGCTCACGGTGAGGTATTCCAATTTTGAGAATTGGGTTGGAACCGTGTTGGTCTCAACTTAATTTGGAAAGCGTCAAACGCCTTTGATGTGTACACATGTCCGATGTAGCAAGGGATAATAGATTCGGGCCACCTCGCTCTCCTGTTGCCATCCTGTTGCCTCCCTGTCGCCTCCGTGTCGCTGTTTTGGCACTTTTAGCCCCCTGTCGCTCCCCTGTTGCTTGCCTGTCACTCTCCTGTCGCTCCCCTGTCGCTCCCCTGTCGCTCCCCTGTTGCTTTCCTGTCGCTTTCCTGTCGCCCTCCTGTCGCTATCCTGTCGCTTCCTGTCGCTTCCTGTTGTTTCCTGTCGCCATGCTAATTTTTGCCTGGCGCCTTCCTGTCGCTCTCCTGTCGCTCTCCTGTCGTTCCCTCCTGTCGCTCTCCTGTCGCTATTTCCTGTTGCCTCCCTGTCGCCCTCCTGTCGCTTGCCTGTCGTCTTCCTGCCGCCTCCCTGTCGCCTCCCTGTCGCCTCCCTGTGAAGCCGGTTCGGACCCCCGTGGCCATCTTGGGGTCACTTGGGGTGTGTATCTATGTGCCGGCAAGCCGCCATTGGCTGATATCATATTCTCCCATCCACCTGACCTAACCTGATGTGATAGTGTGATAGGGTGGGCGATTCCGGCTATGAGCGGCCATATTCAGTACCGAGGCGCCGCCAGCTGAGATTTATATATCAGAATATCAGGAATCAACAGGGTTTTTTTATCATAATGTTTCCGTAATTTTTCCGCCTTCCGTTCTGATGGTCAATGTATCGGCGACTGTCAGTTGGCTCGCGATTTTGCGGTAACCGATTGGTTAACTGTTATTTCCAGATATTTTGGCGGAAACTCCGATGAAGGGTCAGATTTCATCAGTAAAGGGTTCGTTGCTTCCGCAATTTTCTAAATATGCACTCGAAATTTTAATCTGAATTTTTCGCGATGTCGAAATCGGATTTTCGACTTCGACATCGCCGCACTTGATTTGGTCTTCTTCGAGTGGTCATACTCTTTTCCCTATGCCCGAATCAGGTTTCCCTTACATCTGCCACCCATTTGAGTTGAAGATATAAGGGAAACAAGAGTGATACGTGGGACCACTTTGAAGAGCCATATCTACGCGTGAGTGTGAGGAAAGAGAATAAGGAAGGTTGCGCTGCAATCGCCTCAGTCCCAACTTATTTCTAGTAGGGTCCGACACCTTGGGTCATCACACACACTCGTTGTATCATGGGATCATGGTCAACATGGTAGAAACTCGTTTATAACTTGTTGACCATGTGTCCGGACTTGATATTATGACTTTCGAGTGTAGCGCATGAGTCTTGTGGTTGCATAGCATCTTTCCTTAGGTTCCCACGTCCATTCAACCCAAAGTTATGACCATGGAGGGGCATGACATACCATGGTGGGAGCCAATATTAAGGGCTATGTGTGATATTGGTAGTATATGTCTTGATATGCTCACACGCATGTTATATATCTTCGTGTGGCCGAAGAGATGGGGAGCCACACGTGACAAGGGCCTTGCCCATGTCCCAATTGTGGAATTCAAAGCGCTAGACTAAGTCTACCGCGTATGTATTGCTCATGGTATGTTTGGCAAAGAGAGCCATGAGTGCACTCCCATTTTCATGGGGCATGTAGATATGAGTGGCAAAGGTATCTCCATGCGCCTGATTGGGGATCCAATTGGGGGAATTGTTGGCGAATGGTTCCAATCATTTGTGTATTGAACCATGAGCGGATATCATGGGTGAGCATAGAGATATACTATCATGACAACTTTGTATTTGGACATATTTTCATGTTTTTGACCTCAATTTTTGCTCATTTTTGCGTTTGGTGTACTTACCTGGTCGGCAAACAGCAAGAAGCCTATGGAGATTCGAACCATGGCATGTTGTTCATATGTTGGCATATGCTTTGGAGTTGAACACCACCATATGCCGGATTGTGTACTCCATTTGGCTTGGCGCACGAAGGATTACAAGAATTGGTCTCAAGATCATGGGCTGACTTGGGCAGTGCGTGGCGCCCATATCTGAAGGGGTTTCGAGGGTAAAGTGGGGATGTACATGGGCATTGATCTTTGGTCTCTATCCTCCATGAATACTAGACTTCGATTCCATGCATGCTTTGAGCCTTTGGATAAGAGGTAACTTCAATTTTGAGCATATATTTGATATATGGCCAACATGGTGTGAATTGGCAATTTTTGGCATGTTATGAGTTCAAACTCATGGGGCATATCTCTAAGCCCATTCGAGTCCAAGTCCAAACAAGTTTATGTCAGGGTAGAGCATGGTCCTGAGTGCCACTCTAGGCCATGACACACCACCTCCCCTATTGGGCTAGGAAATAGAGGCTTGGGAGTGAACACATTTTTGGGGTTTATGTAGTGACTTTTGACACATGGCATTGAGCCATCTCATTTGACCTGGTTCAGGGCAATGTGTTGATGAGTCAAGGGAAGGTCTTGAGTCCAGAGAATGAGGGGTTTATGGCTCTGAATGTGTATGTTTACCTCTTTCCCCAACTTTGCTTTACTTGTGTTCATATGCCAATTTCAGGGCTTTCTTCCTTGGTGCAATTCTTGTACATGCCCGCCACCGTGGGACGACTGGTGTGCTGAACGGAAGCCCGCAGTGTGGATTGGATTGTGGATCGGGTTATTGCTGTATTTGTGGGATCTGATTGCTGTTCAGGGTCGAGGGAGGATTTGGATTTTATTTTCTATATTTTTGGATTTTGGACCCTGGATTTTGATAAATGCAATCATTGATCAGGAGCAAGTCGGCAGGGGTTACAGGCGGAAGGGGCACAGCAGGGGCCGGTCCTGGTAGGGACCTTCTATATGGTAGCAGAGGCGTACCTGCTGCCCCTACCTACCGCCGACCCGGGGACTTGGGCCCCTATGAGCCCTGCCCAAGTACGCCCCGGGTGCGTATTGTGGACTCGGTGGAGACCACGCCGGAGATTGGAGCCATAGAAGAGCGGAGACGTTCAAGAGCATGGCGAACTCCGCAAGTTGAAGCCCGAAGAGAAGTACGACATTCCGGAAGAGGAGGACTTGACATGGAGGATCTGGTCTCCATGTGTGAGCGTCGCTGCCGAAAGGCATGCAACCTCCGCTCCACCGCGGAGGACTCTGAGGAGGCCTGCCATTCAGGCAGCAGTGGAGGACGGGCCCGGCGCTACGGGAAGCGCGGGTCACCCAAGTCCGCGGCAAGGGACGCCAGGGCTATGGATAGGGACCCCAGCTCGGTCAGGCTGTGGGAATCCGAGGGGCACTCTGATGGCTATCGGACTTGCTTCCCCTCGGAGTCGGAGGAGACGCCCGCGCCGATCGCCAGGGCGCATACGGCCCCCGAGCCCGCCCTGAAGCACGACGCCCAGGGCTTGGAGAGGCCAGCCAGGGCCCGGACGGCACCTGTGCCCCGGCACACGGGACCACGTACGGACGCCATAGGCGATACGCCCATGGGCGATTAGTCTGGGGCACCGGGAACCGCGGGATGCGCTGGATCAGGTGGAAAGCACGCTGAGTGCCATTGCGAGCACGTGTCCTTCCTCATGGGCAAGTACCCAAAGATGGGGATGGACGCCATCGTGCATCGTCTCGACAGCCTGGACAACGCGAAGGACGGCCTAGAGGAGGACGTCGCTGGGATCCTGGATGATCAGTCGGCCGTGGAGAGAGACATGACGGAGCTGCGAGCGGAACGGGACCGGTACCAGGAGAATCTGGAGCTGGCCCTGGAGAAGCAGCAGCGAGTGGTGGACAGCCTCCTCCACCTGGTAGAGGACATGTCGGGACGCCTGAAAAGGCTAAAGGAGCTACAGCCCCTCACCTCGGGTCTGGGGCTCCCGGCAAAGCCGGCCGCGGCAGAGCTGGTGGAACGGGTTAAGACCCTCAGGAGCGCCATGGATAAACCCATGGGCGGCCCTGCAGAGGCACCCTACCCGCCTCCGCGTGTTGACCCGGGTGCGCTGCCGTTTGTTCCCATGTTCAGCGAATCCACAATGCTCGGGGAACACACGGCACCGGCTGGGTCCATGCGGGAAGGGCACGTAACCACGGACCCGAGGAGCCTGACGGTACAGATGTCCCATGCCGCCCAAGATCTACTGATCACTACGACTGCCCATGCAGTTTATGCGGAAGAGGAGATCCAGATCCAGATCATGCAGGGGCGAACGATGGGAAGCGCCGACGGACATGGTCGAGGTCATCCAAGCGGAAACCTGTGGGCGAAGGATCCCAATACGGGGATATGGACGGCCGATGGAGCAAGTCCTTCCCGCATTCCGAACCCCATGGGTTCAGGCCCAACTGGACCGCACTCCATGGAGCAGAGGGATGTACGGGGAGTGTACTCACACCCCCCGGCATCAGGTGGTATCCGTCTCGGTGGAGTGGTGGCTGCGGACGTCGGAGACGCCATCAGGATTGACGACCTCAGGGGAATCAAAATTCCCTATTACGATGGCAACCCCTCCAACCTGGACGACTTCATCCCCGATTGGGAGGACTTCGCCGAGGAGGTCGTCGGCGAGATGCGGGGAGCGCCGCGGGACAAGTGGGTATGTCGGACATTCGCACACCGGCTGGCGCAGGACCTGAAGGAGGAGCTGCGGGATCAGATCCGGGAAGGATTGATCCGTACAGAGCAGGCTTGCCTCCAGTGGTTGGAGGATGAGGAGCGGGTGGACGCTCCGAACCAAAAGCTGGAGGACTTGTGGTCCATCCCGCTGCCGCTGGACCGCGGTGAGTTGCGGGTCCGGGAGTGGAACCGGTACCTGCGGAAGTTCCCACGGAGCCTCAAGCTGGTTGAGGACTGGAACGAGTCCAGCGAGATCCGCCACTTGCTGAAGCACGTCCTCCCCGGCCACTGGAAGAGAAGAGTGGAGGACGAGGAAAATAAGAGAGCGAAGAAGCGCGTGGCGGTGAGGATCATGGCGGCGGAGGATACCCATGCGGGTATCATGGAGTTCTTCAGGAGGAACCTGGGCGAGCCCAACCGGATGTTGGGACTGAAGAACGGCGTGTACGTGAAGGTATTTGGAGACTCCATGGGGCAAAGGTTGCTGCGCCTCAACAACGTGGAGTGGAAGCGCGGGGAGCCGCTGAGGATGCAGGTCATCTTCGCCCGCATGAGCCTGGACGAGATCGTGAAGTGCATCACAGTGGAGTTGAAGCTCAATGCGAAGAACGAGGCCCACGTGCAGGATCGACATGGTCATGGACAACGAGGCCACCGAGAAGACCGCCATCATCGGGAGATCCAGGAGGACACAGCCAACTTCGCGGAGAATGGTAGTGGAAGTGGCCAAGACCACTGGACCTGGTCCCAGGAGGATCATGAGGAGGCCCATTTCTTCGCGTTTGTGGCGAACAACGTGAGGGACCATGGGCAGGATCGGTCCAGAAGGAGCCGGGTGGGACCCAAGAAGGGCAATGAGCCAAGGAGGATCGGGAACCCACCGCTCTCGTTCCGGGAGTACAGGTCTCAGCACGACGGGTGCTGGGTCTGTTATGGCAAGGGAAACAACCATGCACACGACCACCGTCAGTGCAAGGTGTATGAGGCGGACAAGAAGGCCTACTTCGCCGCCCACCCCGAGAAGAAGCCCAAGGAGCAGCGGATTTCCGATTGGAAGGCAAAGGGCGGAGACGGGGGAAAAGGCCAAGGCAAAGGCCAAGGAAAAGGCGGAGGAAGAGGCTATGGTGGTGGACCAGGCCAAGACCGACGAGTGAGGTCGATCGAAAAGGTTGCTGAGGACATGTTGAGGACGTTGGAGGAACTCAAAGCCCAGCAACGTGGTGAACAAAGTCCTGGCCGATCGCAGCCGGAAAGGGCTGCGGGAAGCCACGTCTAGAGGAGCCCCCACGGGAGTGGGACCTCAGAGGTCTCTCCTCCGAAAATCAGTGGAATCTCAGAGAGAGCGAAGGCACATCGGGTGCCGAAGAAGGCTCCAGAAGAGCCAAAACCACTGAGTTTCGCCACTCCCAACCCCTGGAGCGCCCTGCCAAGGGAAGTTTTTGTGGGCAAGGGAAGTGGTAAGAAGGAAGGAGCGACCACGGAGAGCCCCGTGGACGGGCAAGACCAACCCAAGATCTACACCATCCGTGATCATACCCTCGAAGTCCTGATGCACCCGGACGTGCTAGAGTTGCATGCCGTGAGAGTCGTCCATACACCGCATGGTGACGAGCGGCAGTTGCACTTGAAGGTGCGTGTACGGTGCGGACAAGAGGAGTTGGTGGTGGATGTTTTGGTGGATACGGGTGCCCAGGTGAGCCTGGTCCGGAGAGGGTTGTTCAAGGAGGAATCCCTGCAGCCCAGCCGTAGACCGGTACGCCTGAAGGTGGCCAATGGTGAAATTATGGGTGGTGGCACCCATGAGGCCACTATCAGTATGGAATTCTGGGAGCATGAGCGCTTGAACCGCCCTGATTTGGCGAAGAGAAGGACTCTATCCGGGAACTTCTATGTGGCCGACATTACAGATTGGGATATGATCATGGGGTATGACTTCATGGTGGAAAACGCCATTGGAGCCCTTCTCCATCGTGCAACACTGGTCCGGGAGGATGATGAATGCCTCACATGGCTGTCCACTGACTATGCATGCGGATCATCCCAATGGAATGCGGAGGAAGAGGATCGGATCATCCAAGCGGTGCAAGCTGTGGGTGCCAAGTCCAGAGGAGACCGTGGAGTTCAGCTCACGGAGTATGGAATGGCGCCGCAGGTGTATGCCAGGATGATCTAGACGCTGGGAGCCGAAGCGCCCGAGACGGACGTCTTCGCTTCCCGGGATGCCCCACTTTTGCGGAAGTGTAGGAGGCATTGGCATCGAGGAGACTCAGCCTGGCATAGGCATTGGGGTTTGAAGGAGTGGGGGCCCATGTATTGGCACGGCTCCCTGGACAACACCAGACGTACGGTGGAGAAGATCGTCGCGGA
Source organism: Eutreptiella sp. 'Long Island Sound 2002' (assembly GCA_964036045.1). Classification (NCBI taxonomy): domain Eukaryota; phylum Euglenozoa; class Euglenophyceae; order Eutreptiales; family Eutreptiaceae; genus Eutreptiella; species Eutreptiella sp. 'Long Island Sound 2002'. The sequence goes on from OZ038380.1 coordinate 53,643,464, forward strand.
TAGGGCGAAGGGGATCCTGGTCATAACCGGCATAGGATCCACCCCATGTCCGCTGGAAGGTCTCAAGTCGACGCTGGACTCCATCACCCTGAACGAGATGTCATTCGGGCCAGAGGAGGAACTGTTCATCGACGCCAAGGGTGTATCAATGCCCTCCCCGGGTCAAGCGTGGGGTACCAAGGCTTTCCTGGTGGATGGGGCGCAAGCCCAGCCCACGGGTGACGAAGCATTCATCCGTAGGGTGGAGGCGGTGCCCATGAAGGTCATGTTTGAGCCCAAGGAGGGGACGGATCAGCCAATTGATGGCATTGACGTCCTGTCCCACGCCGAGATCGACGACGTCGTCAACTACATGCGGATGGGGATGCACGACCGTGTGGCAGCCAAGAAGAGGCGGGCCATGGTCACATCTCCGCATTGGTGGGATGACAAGATGTTGATCACCGGCAAGTACGAGAAGGATGAGTTCGTGGCGAGGGTCATGGATCACATCGCGGACCAATGCGATGGTCTGGTTGGGTCGGACCCACCAACTTGGGGTTTTCCAAGAGTGGGAACCGGTAGCGACGAGCCCCAGCCCCAGGCCCCAAATTTTCGAAGATTATCGGTGGGAATCGCGACCCACGACGATGAAGACGGCATATCGGACGAGGAGAAGTCGGACTCGGACCCAGAAGAGGCCTATACCGCAGTGCGGTCGGTTGTATCGATACCGAAGCAAGCGGCTGAAGAGGCTCAGGAGAACCCGAAGGTCGCCGAGCTGAAGGAGAGGCTGATCAATGCCTATCCGCGGCTATTCAGTGGCGTCGCCAACAAGAACCCTCCAGATCGCTGGAGGTTTGGCACAGCGAGGATCAAGCTGAAGCCGAACCCCAAGATCTATCGTCATCGGGAGTACCAACTTCAGGGCGATCGGGCCGAGGCCATGAAGAAGCTGTTGGCCGAGTTCATTGAGCGGGGATGGATCGAACCCTCCGACAGTGAGTGGGCCAGCCCAGCCTTCATCGTGCCCAAGAAAGAGAAGGGCGAATGGAGGTTGGTGGTTGATTACAGAGGTTTGAACGAGCAGACCGAGCACGACTCGTACTCGCTTCCCCTGGTCGACTCCATCCTCCTAAAACAACAGAAAAAGCGGATTTTCACGGTGTTAGACCTGTAACACGGCTATCACCAGGCCCTGCACAGCGATGTCGACGCCGCTGGGGCCCATGCAGTGGAAAGTGGTGCCTATGGGCGCCAAGAATGGCAACGCCGCTTTCCAGCGCATGATGGAGGACCTACTCGGTCCTGTCCGGGACTGTGCCGACCCCTTTGTTGATGACATCATCATCGGGTCTGGTACGGAGAACATGACGGAGGACGAGCTCATCGAAGCGCATGAGAAGGATCTGCGCCGGGTACTCAGTGAGCTGGACAAGCACAACATGGTGTGCAAACCCACCAAAGCCTCACTCTTGGTGAAGGAAGTGGAGTTCGCGGGTCACGTGGTTGGTCACGGGCAACCCCGTCCCATGCCTGGGAAGCTGGCGTCCCTGCACCACTGAGAAAAGCCCCAGACCATCAGCGAACTCCGGTCCTTCATGGGGTTCTGCAACTACTATTCGGGCTATGTCCGGATGTATGCAGAACTCTCGGGGCCGCTGCACAAGATGCTGCAGGTGGGCAAGTTGGATGGCCGGAAGGGGAGCAAGAAGAAGCTTGCCTGGACCCCTGAGGCTGAGGATGCGTTCAACCGCCTGAAGGAGCGACTCCTGGGGCAGTTGGGGCTTTTCCTGGTGGACCCGGACAAGGGATTCGTGCTACGGACAGACGCCTCAGACTATGCCGTGGGGGCAGTCCTCAAGCAAGTCCGGGACGACGGAACTCATGTTCCCGTGGCGTTTTGGAGCAGGATCCTGGCCGAGGGCCAACGTCGAACATGGACCGCGAGGGAGAAGGAGACATACGCCATTATATGTGCGCTCAGGAAGTGGTCTGGCCACATCGGACTGCAGCCGGTGGTGGTTTGCACGGACCACCAGTCCCTACAGAGCTGGCACAAGGAGCATGTCGACACCCCCTCAGGACCAGCGGCTAGGAGGGCCCGATGGCACGAGACGTTCGCCAAGTTCGACCTCAGCGTCGTGTACGTCCCGGGGAAGGACAACACTGTGGCAGATTGCCTCAGTCGCTGGGCCTACCCCGCGGGCAAGGCGTGGATGGACATATCCAGCCATGGCGACGCCGAGGAGACCGAGGAGGCCAAGCGCATCATCGAGATGGAGAAGGCCATGGAGCAAGAGGGGGTCAAGTGTTTTGTGGTGATGGCAAACAGTACAGATCTGGCCAAGTTCCGGGGCGCCCGAGTCCAGGGTATTCGAGCAATGGATGGTGGCCCCTGTAGAGCTAGTCAGGTCAGTGCTCACAGAGGACTGGTCGGATGACTACGCGGCATCCGAGCACTGGAGCAAGTACTGGAATGCTGTGAGCGCCCGAGGATGGGGACAAACTGTTCCTCAAGGACAAGCTACTGGTCCCTGAGAACCGAGTGGAGGAGCTCATTGACCACTGGCACAACGCCCAGCTCATGCATCCTGGTCAGGACAAGATGCAGCAGGACCTGGAGTGGCGCTTCAAGTTCCCACCGGGGTACTACGCCATCCTGGACAAGTACTGCAGCGACTGCGCCGTGTGTCGGGCCACAGAGAGCCCCAACCACTCCACAGCGGGCAACCCGGTGTATACGGCTATACCGGAGGCCCCTATGCGGTCCGTGGCCATGGATGTATTCGCCATGCCTGAGGTCACCTGGGAAGGAGAGACCTACGACTGTGTCATCCTGGCGGTGGATAGGCACAGTGGGTATATCGTGGCGGTCCCTGGCAAGAAGTCCAAGAATAAGGACAAGAAGGACAAGCATGGAGTGGGGCTGCAGGCCAAGACCGTCGCTAATGCCATGATCAGGCATTGGCTGAAGATTTTTGACGTCCCGGGTGTCATCTGCAGCGATCTGGGCAGTCTATTGGTGGGGACTTGGTTCAAGACGATGTGCAAGCACATGGGGATTCGGCATGCCAAGACCATGGCGTACCACAGCCGGTCGAATGGCCGGGCTGAGGTGGCCGGGCGGCAGATGTTCGAGAAGTTCCGCCGGCTGCACATTGACGAACCGGGCCGGAACTGGTACAATTCGCTGTGGAGAGTACTCCAGGTAAACCATGACCTTCCGGGACCCACTGGACTGTCGCTCCATCGCATCCTGTTCCTACGGGATCGAGTGTCACGCACTCTCCCGTGGTTGAACCATGGCAAAGTGGCCCGGGATGCGAACGCCATGATGGCTGAGGCGGACGACACGGCGGCGAAGGTGTGCAAGGCACTTCAGGACGAGCATGACAAGAGGGCCAAGTACTTCAAGCAGGGAAAGGTCCAGAAGTATGCTCTCCAAGACACCGTGTGGGTGGAGCGGCACCACAAGGATGTCCTGTCCAGGCATCGGCAGGCGTCTTGGTATGTGCCGGGGGTAATCGTGCGGAAGGTCGGGCAGGATGTGTATGCGGTTCGTGTGGGGGATAACAAGATCCTGGACCGCGACCATACCCAGCTTCGTCCCCGAGCACCAGACCCCAGCGTACTTCCCGTCACCTTCGAGTTCACGGCCGGCGATGTGGACTCGGACGACGAGGGTGAGGACGACGACTTCACCGCTGAGAAGATCCTGGCGGACAAGCCGGACCCGGGGACGCCTGGGGGGAGGCTTTATAAAGTCCGTTGGAGAGGATTCGCCGCATCCAGGGATTCGTGGGAGCCTCCGAGCAGTTTCGTGCCGAGGTATACCACGGTCTGGAGGGACTATCTGAAGAAAAAGAATATTTCTTTGGATGTCAAGGACGTGTTGGTCCATTTGGTTGCTGCTGTAGCACCGTAATGGATCCCCCTTGGCATTTTTGTTTGTTTCTGTGCTTGAGAGACGGGTGAGGGCGTTCATCCGGGGATTTTTGGGCCTTGATTGGCCATCTACACCCTTCACTCGATCTCCACATATATATTTCATTGTGGTATATTTCTTTAGGTCGACCGACGACGTTTCTCTATCTTTGATCCCCTTGGTCCATGTTGTAGATCAAGAGGAGACCGGATATGGCGTAGGGCACCGATTATCAGTGTCCTCACCCCTCCCTTGGGGCGTGGTGGACGCCTACGACGTGTGTGGGGCCTCCATGTGTCCTTGGGACCCAGGGGGGGGGGGGTTGGAGCCCATTGGGGTCCTCCTGTCCTCTCTTCAATGACTTCCGAGCGGAAACAGCGCTCTGAGAAGGGGGGTGAAGCCGGTTCGGACCCCCGTGGCCATCTTGGGGTCACTTGGGGTGTGTATCTATGTGCCGACAAGCCGCCATTGGCTGATATCATATTCTCTCATCCACCTGACCTAACCTGATGTGATAGTGTGATAGGTTTGGCCATTCCGGCTATGAGGGGCCATATTCAGTACCGAGGCGCCGCCAGCTGAGATTTATATATCAGAACATCAGGAATCAACAGGGTCTTTTTATCATAATGTTTCCGTAATTTTTCCGCCTTCCGTTCTGATGGTCAATGTATCGGCGACTGTCAGTTGGCTCGCGATTTTGCGGTAACCGATTGGTTAACTGTTATTTCCAGATATTTTGGCGGAAACCCCGATGAAGGGTCAGATTTCATCAGTAAAGGGTTCGTTGCTTCCGCAATTTTCTAAATATGCACTCGAAATTTTAATCTGAATTTTTTGCGATGTCGAAATCGGATTTTCGACTTCGACATCGCCGCACTTAATTTGGTCTTCTTCGAGTGGTCATACTCTTTTCCCTATGCCCGAATCAGGTTTCCCTTACATCTGCCACCCATTTTACTTGAAGATATAAGGGAAACAAAAGTGATACGTGGGACCACTTTGAAGAGCCAAATCTACGCGTGAGTGTGAGGAAAGAGAATACTGAAGGTTGCGTTGCAATCGCCTCAGTCCCAACTTATTTCTAGTAGGGTCCAACACCTTGGGTCATCACACACACTCGTTGTATCATGGGATCATGGTCAACATGGTAGAAACTCGTTTATAACTTGTTGACCATGTGTCCGGACTTGATATTATGACTTTCGAGTGTAGCGTATGAGTCTTGTGGTTGCATAGCATCTTTCCTTAGGTTCCCACGTCCATTCAACCCAAAGTTATGACCATGGAGGGGCATGACATACCATGGTGGGAGCCAATATTAAGGGCTATGTGTGATATTGGTAGTATATGTCTTGATATGCTCACGCCCATGTTATATATCGTCGTGTGGCCGAAGTGATGGGGAGCCACACGTGACAAGGGCTTTGCCCATGTCCCAATTGTGGAATTCAAAGCGCTAGACTAAGTCTACCGCGTATGTATTGCTCATGGTATGTTTGGCAAAGAGAGCCATGAGTGCACTCCCATTTTCATGGGGCATGTAGATATGAGTGGCGAAGGTATCTCCATGCGCCTGATTGGTGATCCAAGTGGGGGAATTGTTCGCAAATGGTTCCAATCATTTGTGTATTGAACCATGAGCGGATATCATGGGTGAGCAAAGAGATATACTATCATGACAACTTTGTATTTGGACATATTTTCATGTTTTTGACCTCAATTTTTGCTCATTTTTGTGTTTGGTGTACTTACCTGGTCGGCAAACAGCAAGAAGCCTTTGGAGATTCGAACCATGGTATGTTGTTCATATGTTGGCATATGCTTTGGAGTTGAACACCACCATATGCCGGATCGTGTACTCCATTTGGCTTGGCGCACGAAGGATTACAAGAATTGGTCTCAAGATCATGGGCTGACTTGGGCAGTGCGTGGCGCCCATATCCGAAGGGGTTTCGAGGGTAAAGTGGGGATGTACATGGGCATTGATCTTTGGTCTCTATCCTCCATGAATACTAGACTTCGATTCCATGCATGCTTTGAGCCTTCGGATAAGTGGTAACTTCAATTTTGAGCATATATTTGATATATGGCCAATATGGTGTGAATTGGCAATTTTTGGCATGTTATGAGTTCAAACTCATGGGGCAATTCTCCAAGCCCATTCGACTCCAAGTCAAACCAAGGTTATGTCAGGGTAGGGCATGGTCCTGAGTGCCACTCTAGGCCATGACACGCCACCTCTCCTTTTTGCTAGGAAATATAGGCTTGGGAGTGAACACATTTTTGGGGTTTATGTAGTGACTTTTGACACATGGCATTCAGCCATCTCATTTGACCTGGTTCAGGGCAATGTGTTGATGAGTCAAGGGAAGGTCTTGAGTCCAGGGAATGAGGGGTTTATGGCTGTGAATGTGTATGTTTACCTCTTTCCCCAACGTTGCTTTATTTGTGTTCATATGCCAATTTCAGGGCTTTCTTCCTTGGTGTAATTCTTGTACATGCCCGCCACCGTGGGACGACCGGTGTGCTGAACGGAAGCCCGCAGTGTGGATTGGATTGTGGATCGGGTTATTGCTGTATTTGTGGGATCTGATTGCTGTTCAGGGTCGAAGGAGGATTTGGATTTTATTTTCTATATTTTTGCATTTTGGACCCTGGATTTTGATAAATGCAATCATTGATCAGGAGCAAGTCGGCAGGGGTTACAGGCGGAAGGGGCACAGCAGGGGCCGGTCCTGGTAGGGACCTTCTTTACCTGTCGACCAATGTGGTAACCTGTCGCTCTCCTGTTGCTTGCCTGTCGCTTGCCTGTCGCTTGCCTGTTGTCTTCCTGCCGCCTCCCTGTCGCCTCCCTGTCGCCTCCCTGTCGCCTCCCTGTCGCCCAACGTGGTAACCTGTCGCTCTCCTGTCGCTAGGTTGTCGCTTTCCTGTCGCTTGCCTGTCGCCTTCCTGTCGCCTCCCTGTCGCCTCCCTGTCGCCTCCCTTTCGCCCAATGTGTTACCCTATCGATGGAAAGCCACAAACACCTCAAACAGGCAGTTCGATAATAACAAAAATGTTCTTTGTTCATGCCAAATTGTCAAATCTCGCCTTAGCAAACCTCCCCAAAGGCGTGCAAAGCAATGATGCAAATCGCAGATCGATGGTCCAATCATTTGCATTGTTTGACAACCATAAATTCCTAACACCCTTGGTGATCTACGATGCACATTTGCATGGCCGCTCAGCTGTAGGCTCGCAACCATTTTGCAAATCAAACTCAATCTCACAATTATGTAGTACACACGCCGCCAAGAAAAAGTAAGTCAACTCATTATATTCGTATGATCCACCTCGGCTCTTAACTCGATGAAAAAGGCCAAACTTCTTGATGTTGGAGAATGCACGTACTCGTCCAAGAATGCGAAGGAGTAGGGATGTGCCCAGGTCGCCGTGCACTTCCAACGGAATGGCATACCATTGGATCGCTCAAGCACTCTGGCATTGCATGACCAACACCCAGAGCGTTGGAAACTACCAACAGGGCCACACCAAGCCCACGGCAACAAGTGGCACACAAATTTTTGGAGCAGTCAACCGGCACTCGCGAGTTGCACAACCTCCAAGGATTGGTACACACTTTGTTGCGGTAGGAATTGGTGGTCAGGTTATTGCCATCCTCGTGGGCGTTCGGTGCCGCCAACTCCCTGCGTAGGAGGGTTGCAACCGTCCCTTCTCGGTTTCGTCGGGCCGTTGCCTCAGTACCATGCAAAGGCCCAGGAGGTGGTGCACTGGAGCTACGTGCCCGCACTCACTGAGCCTCATCAAGGTCCTTGGCAGACATCTCGGCCACGTTCAAGAAATTGGACGAAAACTTGATGTTCCAAGCCGGGGTGTCGTACTTCGTGTACTTTTTCAACACCTCTTCCCGTAGCTTCCTCACAGCAGCCAGCCAATCGGCCGTATTCATCCCGCAATACTTTGCGCAAATCCCCTTGCCGCGCTCCGTCCCCAACCAGCTGCCGTGCTCGCTGTTCACAATGATTGAGCCCAAGGCAGTTCGCGTGCGCCATGGGGCTGCATTGTTGGCCAGAGCTGCCCATTGACCCAGGCCCATGCGCATGCATAAAGCCAGCAGGTACTCTACCTCACTTTCTTCATACGCTCGGTTCACTGGAACCTCTTGTGGTGGGACGTCGGACATTAGGTGGGACTTGTCATTCCTACCCCAAGTCACCCGAAACTATCATGAGCAAACAGACTGCACACCACAATTTAGGAAACTTTGGATTCCCAGCCCAAGCCCATAATGTGGCACAAAACCTGCCAAAATGTTGCTGTGGCATACATCACATGTAAAAAGCACCGACGTCGTTGTGTCACACATTGCTTGGCTTGTTTCCCGTCCACTGCACTTTTTGTGTCAAAAGTGGTTCATCGTAATGTAGATTGCTGCAAAGAGGGTTCTCTATCAATGATACAGAGTCTGCGCTCAGCTCTGCAACACGTGCAAACCTAATGATGTGAGTGCTGACGCTATTCATGGTGCTTGTGATGACGCTTGTGCTACAACGGAATGACCAATTTTAGGTAGGTGGGAGATGGCCGCTCCTGAGAATCGCCGACCCTGCTCCTGAGGAGCCAGCTCCTCAGGAGCACCGACCCTGGCTCCTCAGGAGCACCGACCCTGGTGCTGCTCCTCAGGAGCACCGACCCTGATAAATGCTCCTCAGGAGCACCGACCCTGTACCACCTCCAGGGTCGATGATTCTCAGGAGCGGCGGTTGTCTTGTTAAGCATTTTGCTCCTAAGGAGCCAGGGTCATTGCTCCTCAAGAGCTAGGGGCGTGGCTCCTCAGAAGCTAGGGTCAAAGGTTGGCATTGCTCCGCAGGAGGAAGGGGTTCCGGAAAGAAATTCGAAATTTGACAGTCAACTATGGTCTATGTATGGTGTCTTCCATGATGTATGCATTTAGAAGTGGAATGGTTGTCATGAAATTTCAATTGTTGGTTTTCCCCAGCGTATGCGCCATAATTGATTACGCTGATATTTTCTACTTTGGAAACGACCTCTCACGAGCTTAGAAAAGGAAAAAAAAAAGGCTGTTGAACCAGAACACACCAAAACAGGGTATCGCGATTTGTATGTCGCGAAGCGCCCTGATTCAGGCAGCAGGAGAAAATGAACTGTCGTCCCCATTCAAAGCTGAACCATACACAAATGTTCATTCGTACATCCAACTCGGTCATCCATCATTAGAAGCTTTCGCCGTGTTCCAAATTACGCCTGTCCACGATTAGTGGTAAGTTGTTGGTGACCAATGGTTGACAACGGGATGACCAGATTGCTGGGTAAATAACTGGTCCCAAGCCGTCACTCTACCCTTGAAATCGAAGACAATGATGGTCACAGTTTCAGCACTGCAGCTTCGTCAACAGCATTTGGACGTTCAAGGGCGGAAAGCACGTGCAGTACATCCTCGACCAGATAACTGACAAGATCGGTGAAAAATTGAAGAGGAAGGTATTTCAGCGGGGGGGGGCAAACCTGTGCGCCCTTCGATGCGTTTTGATCTTTTTTGTGTAGTTTTCGATCATTGAGTTCTTGTCGTAGTCTGGGGGTAGTTGCGTGGACTTCACGTTGTGCAAGATCCACTGCACAAGCTGTGCACTGTGCACAACAAATGCAAAGATGCTTGACGACACAGCGGTGAGGCGCTGCCAACTCTCCTCTTCTTTTGGCTGCAGAAAATCGATACAAAGCCCCACATCATCAGAAATGATTTGTGGGTTTTCGGCATCTGTCTGATTGGTATGTCTCTACTGGACACTGCACAATTGCTCCCGCAAAAATCTGCACTACGTGCCCTCACTACCAAAAGTGCTCGCTGACGGAAAGCGTTGCACCAAGCGCTGCAGAGGACACTCCATCATAATGCACGCCACTCCTGCAGTTAATCCTCAATTCGATTCCCAAACGAAGGAGAATATGACCCTTGTGAAAACCAAGTTCGGCTCCGAGTGCAAGATCGGTGACAAGATGATCGATGCTGTCTGCAAAGGTGACTGCCGAACCGTGGCAACTGAACGTGATACTGTGATACTTTTGTCCTGAATGGTACCGCCTGAAGCGGCCTTCAATGCATCGGGTTGTGGGCAAGGTGGGCAAGGTAGGTTGAATAGTGACCAGGGCCCGTTGACGCGCACCTGAACACACTTCGTAGGATATTTGTTCTTGAAGATCCAGGATGCGCACAATTCCAAGACAGAGAGCGCATTGAATCAGTACGCCCGACCCCTGAAAGAAGGCTGAGGCGACTTCGCTGTTCGATGAGAGGAAGACGCTTCTGAAACAGGTCTGGTCCCAGACTGGCTCCTTACCTGTGTCATGCACAATTCGTAGAGCGGCAAAGTATCCCCAGCCACCCTGAGGAATTTGAGCCACTGCTTGAAAATATGGTGGGGGGCGAAAGATGCAGAATGCACGTGGGCGATGTCCGTGATGGGCAATCAAGCAGTCGAAAAACAGTAAAACCTGTGAGCGGCCAGGAAAAAAAGTGAAAGACAGGCGCTTATGTGAGAAGTTGACGGAATCAAAATTTTGTCACGAGGGGAAGAAAGGCCAAAGGCGCACACAGCATAAGGATAATCTGCACTCTGCAATCTGAAGGCACGTCTCAGCCTTGCAAAACCCTCGGGCACTCACCCAGGAACTGGCACCATCCGGCCACACTCTGGGCAGCCTTGATTGCTATGTGATTGGTGCCAATACAAAATGTCAATTGTTATACCCATGTATTTAGGTTTAAGTGCTTGCTGCATGGTTCTTTGGCTAAGGCATTAGAAAAAAAGGTTGATTGAAAAAGATAGCACAAGAGGTTAAAGACTAAAAATGCCCAATCAAAGCAAAAACATAGTTTTCATTGCGGTTTCAAAGTAGAGGCAATGATGTTGTTTGCAAAACAAAATTACACCCAAGTTGCATGGCTATAAGAGCTTCAAATTCACCTTTTTGAGACGAAGTATTTTGTTAATTGACGTTGGTCACAAAGCAAACATTGAAGCAAAGGAAACAAATGTCTAGTAGACTTTCTAAAGCGCAATGCAACTTTTGGGTTGTTGGTAATGTTCCAAGAATGATGCGGAGCGGATGTTGAAATGATGCGAAACAACAAGCACAAAGTGAAAAGCACTTAGGTTTGTTTTAGCTCCCCGAAAGACACAGAGGGTGCTCCTCCGGAGCAAAATTGCTCTTCAGGAGCAATAGTGGTTCTTCCCAAGATCAGTGATTCAAACAAACGACTTGGTTCACTGAAAACATTTTGGAGGAAACCTCTAGTTGAACCCCCAAAGCTAACAAAAATGGAACTTTGATCTGCCTTGTTGGCAATCTTGCATGCACGATGGGCACCGTGTACGAAAAAGTACACATAAGTAATCAAAAATTGGGAATAAGTCTTTTTGTTTTGGTTCCTGAGGGCCGCTTTTGTTCGGAAGCAGAATCGTTCCCAAGGAGCAGAGGTGGTGTTCTTCAGGATCAATGATGTAGACATTAGGAAAGCCTGTAAGAGTCCAAAAATGCGACTTTTATCCAAGTTGTTGGTAACTTTGCAGCCACAATGGGCACCCTTTGTAGAAAATATGCAAAGTACTCAGCTAAAAGTGAAAAAACAACCTTTTTCTGTTTTGGCTCCTCAGGAGCCAGGGTCGGTGCTCCTCAGGAGCCAACTTGCTCCTCAGGAGCAGGGTCGGTGCTCCTCAGGAGCTTTGGCTCCTGAGGAGCCAGGGTCGGTGCTCCTCAGGAGCCCCGTCAGGGTCGGTGCTCCTGAGGAGCTAGGGTCGGTGCTCCTGAGGAGCACCCCAGGGTCGGAGCTCCTCAGGAGCCAGGGTCGGTGCTCCTCAGGAGCAGGAGCCAGGGGCGGCTCCTGTCAGGAGCGGCCATCTCCCACCACCCCAATTTTAGACCTTTAAATTTGGGCCCTAACTCCATGAGGCAAGTTTTGCAGCCGAAATTTAACCCTTTTTCGCGCCCCGACCACTAGTTTTGCCTCCGTAATTTCATACAGATCCTACTCCTGGTCACGGACCTGTAGAATTGGTGTTTTTTAAAAACCATGGATTATTTTTCTAGACTTTGCACGTAAAATATTTTGCAAGCTGTTGCAATGTTTTTTTTGCTACCATTCCATTGTATGATCTTTGAAACTCTACATTGATTTTCTTCTACTTTGCATGTAAAACATTTTGAAACGCGCTACACTTTTTTTTATCTATGCCTTGCACTGTTCTTTCAATGATCCACTTATCGTATTTGGGAGAATAATTTCCAAACCTTGAACACTGAACTGAACACTATTTGGACTACCACCCACCAACCCCATGCTACAAAGCCCCCTGGGCCTGATGAAAAATGATCTATCCAAGGGTGGAGATCTATGTTACACCTAATGTTGGTCATCAGGAATGGTCGTCAGCATTGTAACACCACCTCTTAGATTTGCTCCCCCACTGGGCAGTGTGTGGAATCCCATGCATTTAAGACAGGGTCTTGGCGGTGGGCCTGAACCGTTACAGAGATTGAAATATTGTAAGCGGGAGAGATTACCCACCGTTTGGAACACTGGGGCATAATCTTTACCCAAGATATTTTTGCCCAAACTGTACTGTTGCACGCACAGAAATACATCAGGAGCACTGGGCCCTCTTGGCAAAACAGGTACTTGCCTTGACCACCAGGGCACCATGCAACTAGAAACAAAGCGGAGAGACCTCCTTTGGCCTTGAATATGCTTCATGGTGCTGGCTGGGCCATGAAACATCACTGCCTCTTTGTGCACGCTCAAAGGTCCAACAAACAAACACTCAGAGAAAAGAGGGTGGTTGAAGTTCGATTGTGCTACACTCAACTTACCTTGTGGGTGCGTTTCCAAACAATCACCACGAAAAGGTGAGTTTGCGTTGCACACCCACTTCAGAGCAACCAAGTGCTCCTCTTATTACGATACCACACCGGCCCCCAGGCACTGTTCCAATTTCAGCACATGGTACACCCCTTCCCGTGTGCTTGAACACCAGTGCCAGATAGAGAAAGCTGGAAAAAATCCCCAAACCTCCACACAATCATCCGACAGAACAAAGGATGCAATTCCCCCCACAGCAACCAAAGAAGTCCACAAAGCTGATAAAGTCAAAGGCTCTCGGTTGTCCCAAGGCAGCACAGGCACACACAGCCACGCGCGTGCCTGGCACTACGAAATGCTGATCATCGTTAAGCTTTCAGGCAGCATAGGCGCAGTCAGCAGTGCAAGATCACAGTGATGCACAAGAGTCTCAACCGTTGGCGATGGCGTCGAGCAGGCCCCGTGTGTCCTCTCGTGTGCGGCAAACTTGCAAATCGTTCTCAACGTTTTCCTTGTGCAAATCCTGAAAATGCACAAGTGCGAAGCACGTGTAAGCCCTCGACGCTACTACCCTCTGCGACATACATTCAGTTCTGCGCAAGCAGCGTCGACAGCATCAGCCGTTAAAGTCTTCAGATCGTCAAACTGCGTCAACAGACTGTTCATAATAATCTGAGATAGTGGTTCATTGTTTGAAAGAGAGGAAGCGGCAAACTGAAAAAGCAGTGCACTTTGGCAAAGTGAATTACCTGGACTTGATCAACCAGTTGTGTTTGTGTGTTCTCAAACTGCTCCGTCATTTGCTTCAGCGTGTCGCTGCAGGTTGAAGATTACTGGGGTGCTGAGTTGTGCTGTGCTGTGCCGTGGGGTGCTGAAATTGTGCTGTGCTGTGCCGTACGGTGCTGAATGGTGCTGCGCTCTGCTGTGCGGGCGTTGTACACACACACACACACACACACACACACAAGTACCTTTTCTTTCTTGTTTCTTCTTCTTGCGGCCTTGTCTGAGATAACGGAGAGCATGTTCAGAACAGAAACTATAAACAGAAAATGTGAAAAGAAGAGGACAAAAACGCAATCAGAAACAATTTTTGGATTAACTCAATGAAATGCTTGCATAAATAAACGTTCTTGCTGTCGGGACGAGTTCTTGCTGTCGGGACTTGTCGGGGTCATTGCTGATCAGGAATGTTTGCAGCTGACACTTATCTTTATCATTTAGTTCTCAGTTTCAGGCGAAATCTACCTGCGGAATGAATCGATAAAAGATGAAAATTCACCAAACGCTAAAAGTTTATCCATCTAACATACGAATCCAAATAAATGTAAAACATTGGTTCTCATTTTCTTTACATATATCCACCTGTATAAAAATCAATGTACTATTTTGTCCCACTTGTTATCTTCCACAGGCCTGTCGCTCTCCTGTCTCACCCCTGTCGCCTTCCTGTCGCCTTCCTGTCACCTTCCTGTCGCAAAAGAACACCCTGCCGCTCTCCTGTCGCTCTCTTGTCGCTCTCCTGTTGCTCTCCTGTAGCTTTCTCCTGTCGCTTCCCTGTCGCTTCCCTGTCGCCGCTAGCCCTGTTGCCCTCCTGTCGTCTTCCTGTCGTCTTCCTGTCGCTTTCCTGTCGGTTATCCTGTCGCTATGTCTTGTTTCCTGTCGCTTCCCTGTCGTCTCCCTGTCGCCACCCTGTCGCCGCCCTGTCGCCCTCCTGTCGCCCTCCTGTTGCACCTCCCCTGTCGCCTTCCTGTCGCCTGTCTGTCACTTCCTGTCGCTTCCCTGCCGCTTTCTTGCCGCTGGCCTGTCGTCTTCCTGTCGCCACCCTGTCGTCTTCCTGTCGCCACTCTGTCGCCTTCCTGTCGCTCCCTGCCGCATTTCACCGTCGCCTGCCTCGCGTGGCCCGAATCTAATGGTCAAGAGGGTAGAAGGTGTTTTCCCACTCTTGGACCATGCAACCGAATATTTTTATGCGACTTTCCAGTGTACCGCATGAGTGTTGGTGTTGCATAGAAACTTCCCTTGGGTTCCCATGTATTTTTAACGTGAAGTTATGTCCATGGAGGAGCATGGCATACCATGGTGGGAGCCACTCTTTGAGGGTATGTGTCAGATGCATGGTATGTGCTTCGCTATGCTCACGCCCATGTTATATATCTCCGTTTGTAGGAAGATATGTGGAGTCACACGTGGCAAGGGCTTCGCTCATGTCCCATGGGTGAGCTCCATAGCGCTAGACCCCTAGGACCCTGTCATAAGTAGAGCTGTGTTAAATTCCATCCAACTGAATTTATAGTTTCGATTTAGCCCAGCCAAGGAGCGACCTGAAGTGGAGTTGAAAGATTTGGTGAAATACTACGTGCCGATGCGCATGGAAGGCAGCTCTCCACCAAACTGGGAAGTGGTTTTTGGCTATGACATTTCGAAATTCAAGGGCTACAATGTGGACGAGGTCCGAGTTGCATTGAATTTAACACAGCTCTGGTTATCACAAGGTCCCAGGGCTAAGTCTACCGCACATATAGTGCATGTGGGAAGGCTTACGGAGCGCACCACAAGCGCCTCTATTAATTTTCCCATTTTCATGGTGCGTGTCGGGAGGAGGTTCGAAGGTGTCCATATGCGTCCATGTAGGGATCCAAGTGGGGGGATTGTTTGCAAATGGTCCCAAGCAATTGTGTTTTGAATCATATGTTGATACCATGGGTGGGCGAAGTTATATACTATTGTGATTATCTTGAATTTGGCAACAATTGCATGTTTTTGACCTCATTTTATGCTCATTTTTGTGTTTTATGTGCTCAACTGGTCGGCTAACAGTAAAGTGCCTAGAGATCTGTGAACTATGGTATGTTGCCTATATGTTGGCATATGCTTCGGTGTTGAACCTCACCATATGCCGGATCAGGTGGTCACTTTGGCGTGGCACACGAGGCCTCACAAAATTAGGTCTCAAATTCATGAGTTGACTTGTGAAGCATGACATGTGTATATCCGGAGGGGTTTGGGAGCCAATGTTGGGATATTCTTGGGCATGGATATTTGGTCTATATCAACCTTGTATATTACTTTCCGGTTTGACACATGCATGGAGCATTTGTATATTTGCCGTATGCATTTTTGAGTATATAATTGAATTTTGGGCATTATCGTGTGATTTGCCTTATTTTTCTATGTTGTGAGGTCATCGGCATGGGGCAATTCTCCAAGTCCAATCGACTCCAAGCCCAACAAAGGTTATGTCAGGGTAGGGCATGGTCCTGAGTGCCACTCTAGGCCATGACACGCCACCTCCCCTATTGGGCTAGGATTTAGAGGCTTGGGAGGGAACACATTTTTGGGGTTTGTGTAGTGGCTTTTGACACATGGCATGTAGCCATCTTACTTGACTGGGTTCAGGACATCATGTTGGTGAGTCAGGGGAAGGTCTTGAGTCCAGGGAATGAGGGGTCTATGGCTGTGTCTGTGTATGTTTACCTCTTTCCCCAACTTTGCGTTATTTGTGTTCATATGCCAATTTCAGGGCTTCCTTTTTGGTGCAATTCTGTGTACATGCCCAACACCCGTGTCTCCGTGTGCACCGTGAGACGACCGGCGTGTTGGAAGGAGTTGTTGAGTGTCAACGCGGGACCTCAAACGCTCTTGGAAGCCCACAGTGTGGATTGTTTGGATTTGGATTGTACTTGGGAGTTGGTTAGTGCAAGGGATCAGGGTTTGTGTGAAGGAGCCCAATTTTACTATTTTTTGTGGCAAATTGTGCAGGACAGGGCAATATCATGCAGAACCTGGTGAGAAGCAAGACCATAGGAGTGACGGCACATGGTGGAAGGGGTACAGCAGGGGCCGGTCCTGGTAGGGACCTTCTTTAGAAGACTCTTTTACAATGAAATCTTCATACTTGCCGCCGCAATATTTATCCAGTTTTCTTAGGCCATAAATCCATAGAACCTGCTTTCACGTCAGAAACCCATGCAAATCTACTTTTGTGAAAATCTGAAAACCACAAGGCAGTCCAAAGTAACCCAAAGTCCACAGCAACAGAGCACGGAAGCACAATACCCTTGGTCACACCCTGGTAGTGAGGCTCTGCTGACAGCAAGTTTTCTTCAACACGGCGTAGTCACAATCTCCATATCCATGGCAGCCACGATGCAACCAGTCGAAAATTGGTGGCGAGAGGTGTCCATATCCCATGATGCCCTGGCCTGCTGCTCCAGAGCGAGGGGGCTCGTTTCATAAGCTTTGCGGCTTCTCGCCGCCTCTGGCTTTGGCGCCCACGATGCGACTTGAAAGTCCAGCCACGAGGGACGCGGGGGCTTCCTACCTCGCTGCAGGCATGTTGCAGCACGCACAAAAGTTTTTAAGAACCTTGTACGGTCCTCAACACATCACAAAGCCTGCGCAAGAACATAAACTTAGCGACGCATTTTACAACAGCACCGCCAATACGCTAAATCACCGCCACAAATATAATAATAAAAATTGCAATACAAAGCGCTGAAAAAAAAAAGCGCAGTCTGAAGCCGGTTCGGACCCCCTTAACCATCTTTGGGTCACTTGGGGGGTGTATCTATGTGCCGGCAAGCCGCCATTGGCTGATATCATACTCTCTCATCCACCTGACCTAACCTGATGCGATAGTGTGATAGGCTTGGCCATTCCAGCTATGAGCGGCCACATTCACAACCGAGGCGCCGCCGGCTGAGATTTATATATCAGAATATCAGGAATCAACAGGGTTTTTTTATCATATTGTTTCCGTAATTTTTAAGCTATCCGTTCTGATTGTCAATGTATCGGCAACTGTCAGTTGGCTCGCGATTTTGCGGTAACCGATTGGTTAACTGTTATTTCCAGATATTTTAGCGGAAACCCCGATGAAGGGTTAAATTTCATCAGAAAAGGGTTCGTTGCTTCCGCAATTTTCATGTTATACACTCGCAAAATTAATCCAATTTTTTCAGATATTCAGAATCGGATTTTCGACTTCGAGGTCGCCGCACTTGATATGATGCATTTCGAGTGGTCCTACATTTTTCCCCGATCACGAATCAACCTTCCTTTTGTTGTCTCCTTCATTTTTCTTGGAGATATAGGCGAAACAAAGTTGATTCGTGAGGCCACTTTGAAACATCATATCTCCGGCTCACTGCGGGGAGTTTCAATTTTGAGACTCCGGCTGGAATTGCCTTGGTCTCAACTTAATTTAGGAAGCATCAAGCGCATTTGAGATGTACACATGCCCGGTGTAGCAAGGGATAATGGTCAAGAGGGTAGAAAGTGATATATAACTCTTGGACCGTGCAACCGAATATTTTAATGCAACTTTCGAGTGTACCGCATGAGTGTTGGGGTTGCATAGCAACTTTCCTTGGGTTCCTACGTATTTTTAACGTGAAGTTATGTCCACGGAGGGGCATGGCATACCATGGTGGGAGCCACTTTTGGAGGGTATGTGTTATATGCATGGTATGTGCTTCGCTATGCTCACGCCCATGTTATATATCTCCGTTTGTAGGAAGATATGTGGAGTCATACGTGGCAAGGGCTTCGCCCATGTCCCAATGGTGAGCTCCATAGCGCTAGACTAAGTCTACCGCACATATAGTGCATGTTGGAGGGCTTACGGGGCGACCCACAAGCGCCACTATCAATTTTCCCATTTTCATGGTGCGCATCGTGAGGAGGTTCAAAGGTGTCCCTATGCGTCCATGTTGGGATCCAAGGGGGGGATTGTCAGCAAACGGTCCCAAGCAATTGTGTTTTGAATCATATGTTGATACCATGGGTGAGCGAAGTTATATACTATTGTGATTACTCTGAATTCGGCAATATTTGCATGTTTTTGACCAAATTTCCTGCTCATTGTTGTATTTTATGTGCTCAACTGGTCAGCTAACAGTAAAGTGCCTAGAGATCCGTGAACTATGGTATGTTGCTTATATGTTGGCATATGTTTCGGTGTTGCACCTCACCATATGCTGGATCACGTGGTCACCTTGCCGTGGCACACGAGGCCTCACAAAATTAGGTCTCAAATTCATGAGTTGACTTGTGAAGCATGACATGTGTATATCTGGAGGGGTTTGGGAGCCAATGTTGGGATATTCTTGGGCATGGACCTTTGGTCTATATCACCCCTGTACCTTAAGTTCAGGTTTGACACATGCATGGAGCATTTGAATATTTGCCACATGCATTTTTGAGTATATAATTGAATTTGGGGCACTATGGTGTGATTTGCTTGATTTTGTCATGTTGTGAGGTCATCTGCATGGGGCAATTCTCCAAGCCCAATCGACTCCAAGTCCAACCAAAGTTATGTCATGGTAGGGCATGGTCCTGAGTGCCACCCTAGGCCATGACACGCCACCTCCCCTATTGGGCTAGGGTTTAGGGGCTTGGGAGGGAACACATTTTTGGGGTTTGTGTAGTGACTTTTGACACATGGCACTTAGCCATCTTATTTGACTGGGTTCAGGGCATCATGTTGGCGAGTCAAGGGAAGGTCTTGAGTCCAGGGGGTGAGGGGTCTATGGCTGTGATTGTGTATATTTCCATCTTTCCCCAATCTTGCTTGATTTGTGTTCATATGCCAATTTCAGGGCTTCTTTTTCCATTATTCTATTGGTGCAATTCTATGTACATGCCCAACGCCCGTGTCTCCGTGTGCTCCGTGAGACAACCGGCGTATTGAAAGGAGTTGTTGAGTGTCAACGCGGGACGTCAAACACCCTTGGAAGCCCTCAGTGTGGATTGATTGGATTTGGATTGTACTTGGGAGTTGGTTATTGCAAGGGATCAGGATTTGTGTGAAGGAGCCACATTTTACTATTTCTTTGTGGGAAATTGTGCAGGATAAGGCAGGATCATGCAGAACCTGGTGAGAAGCAAGACCATAGGACTGACAGGAAATGGTGGAAGGGGTACAGCAGGGTCCGGTCCTGGTAGGGACCTTCTTTATTGTAGCAGAGGAGTACCTGCCCCCTACCGCCGCACTGGGGACTTGGGCCCTCATGAGCCCTGCCCAAGGACGCCCCGGGTGCAGATCGTCGAGTCCGTGGAGTCGACGCCGGACTGGGAAGCCCGAGAAGAGCGAAGATGCTCAGAACGGAGAGCCCTTGCAGGACATGGGCTAGACATGGAGGACCTGGCCTCCATGTGTGAAAGGTAATGCCGCGAGGCTTGCAATCTCCGCTCCGCTGCGGAGGAGTTGGAGGAGACTGGCAGCAACGGCAGGGCCCGGCGTTACCGGAAGCGCGGGTCCCCAAAACCCGCGGCGGAAGCCAGGGCGATGGAGACGGTTTCCAGCCCGGTCAGGCTGTGGTCAGCTGCAGATTCCGAGGGGCACTCAAAGGGCTATCAGACCGCCTACCCTTCGGAGTCGGAGGAGATGGCCAGACCGCCCACAAGGGCGCACACGGGCCCCGAACCCAGCCTGGAGCATGACGCCGAGGCGTTGGAGAGGCCTGCCAGAGCCAGAACGGCGCCTGTGGCCCGGCACACGGAGCCCACGCGGGATAGCATGGGCGACACACCCATGGCGGAGGAGTCCGAGGCGCCGGGAACCGTGGCATGCGCCGGATCACGTGGAAAGCACGTTGAGTGCCACTGCGAGCACGTATCCTTCCTCATCGGCAAGTACCCAAAGATGAGGATGGACGCCATCGGGCAGCACCTTGACCGCCTGGACAACGCGAAGGACGGCTTGGAGGAGGACGTCGTGGGGATCCTGGATGACCAGTCGGCAGCGGAGAGAGACATGGCGGAGCTGCGAGCGGAGCAGGACCGGTACAGGGAGAAGCTGGAGATGGCCCTGCAGAAGCAGCAGCGAGTGGTGGACAGCCTCCTTCACCTGGTGGAGGACATGTCGGGACGCCTGAAAAGGCTAGAGAAGTTACAACCCCTCGCTTCGGGTCCGGAGCTCCCGGCAAGGCCGGCAACGGCAGAGCTGATGGAGCGGGTTAAGACCCTCAGAAGCACCATGGAGAAACCCATGGGCGGCCCTGTAGAGGCACCCTACGCGCCTCCGCGTGTTGACCCGGGTGCGCTGCCGTTTGTTCCCATGTTCAGCGAATCAATAATGCTCGGGGAGCATACGGCACCGGCTGGGTCCATGCGGGAAGAGCACGCAACCACGGACCCGAGGAGCCTGACGGTACAGATGTCCCATGCCGCCATGGATCCACCGACCACTACGACTGCCCATGCAGTTTATGCGGAAGAGGAGATCCAGATCCAGACCATGCAGGGGCGAACCATGGGAAGGGCCGACGGGCATGGTCGAGGCCATCCAGGCGGAAACCTGTGGGTGAAGGACCCCACTACGGGGTCCTGGACAGCCGGTGGCGCAAGTCCTTCCCGCATCCCAAACCCCATGGGTTCAGGCCCAACTGGACCGCACTCCATGGAGCAGAGGGATGTACGGGGAGTGTATTCACACCCCCCGGCATCAGGTGGTATCCGTCTCGGTGGAGTGGTGGCTGCGGACGTCGGAGACGCCATCAGGATTGACGACCTCAGGGGAATCAAAATTCCCTATTACGATGGCAACCCCTCCAACCTGGACGACTTCGTCCTGGATTGGGAGGACTTCGCCGAGGAGGTCGTAGGCGAGATGAAGGGAGCGTCAAGGGACAAGTGGGTATGTCGGACATTTCCACACAGGCTGGCGCAGGACCTGAAGGAGGATCTCAGGGATCAGATCCGCGAGGGAGTGATCCAGACGGAGCAGGCCTGCCTCCAGTGGCTGAAGGACAAGGAGCGAGTGGACGCCCCTAAACCAGAAGTTGGAGGATTTGTGGTCCATTCCGCTGCCGCTGGAGCGCGGGGAATTGAGGGTCCGGGAATGGAATCGGTACATCCGCAAGTACCGAAGAAGCCTCAAGCTGGTGGAGGACTGGAATGAGGCCAGCGAGATCCGACACTTGCTGAGGGACATCCTCCCCAGGGCACTGGAAGAGAAGGGTGGAGGATGAGGAGAAGAAGAGAGCAAAGAAGCGCGTGGCCGTACGGATCATGGCATCGGAGGACACCCACGCCGGAATAATGGAGTTTTTCCGGCGAAACCTCGGCGAGCCCAGCCAAATGTTGGGGTTGAAGAACGCCGTCTACGTGGAGGTATTCGGCGACACCATGGGGCAAAGGCTGATGCGCCTCAACAACGTAGAGTGAAGGCGCGAAGAGCCGCTGAGGATGCAGGTCATCTTCGCCCGCATGAGCCTGGACGAGAGTGTGAAGTACATCACGGTCGAGCTGAAGCTCAACGCCAAGAACGAGGCCCACGCGCAGGATCGACAAGGCCAAGGACATCGAGGTCATCGAGAAGATCGCCACCACCGAGAGGTCAAGGGGGACACGGTCAGCACCGCGGAGGAAGGGAGTGGAAGCGGCCAAGATCTCTGGACCGCGACCACCCCAGAGGATCATGAAGAAGCCCACTTCTTCGCCTTCGTAGCGCACAATATGAAGGAGAATGGGCAGGACAGGTCCCGGTGGAACCGCCTGGACCCAAGGACCAAGAACCGCAGAGAACCGCGGAGGATCGGAAACCCGCCGCTCTCGTTCCGCGAGTACAGATCACAGCACGACGGTTGCTGGGTCTGCTACGGCAAGGGGAACCACCATGCACATGACCACCGGCATTGCAAGGTATATGAGGAAGACAAGAAGACCTACTTCGCCGCCCATCCCGACAAGAAGCCCAAGGAGCAAAGAATTGCCGATTGGAAGGCAAAGGGCGGAGACGGTGGAAAAGGCCAAGGAAAGGGCCAAGGGAAAGGCGGAGGAAAAGGCTATGGTGGAGGACCCGGCCCAGATCGACGCGTGAGGTCGATTGAGGAGGTTGCCGAGGACATGTTGAGGACGTTGGAGGAACTCAAAGCCCAGCAACGTGGTGGACAAAGTCTGAGCGGATTGCAGCAGGAGGGAGCTGCGGCAGGCCACGTCTGGAGGTGCCCCCACGAGAGTGGGACCTCGGAGGTCTCTGCTCCGAAAATCACTGGAATCCTAGAGAAAGCGAAGGCACATCGGGTGCCGAAGAAGGCTCCAGAAGAGCCAAAACCACTGAGTTTCACCGAGCCCAACCCCTGGAGCGCCCTGCAAAGGGAAGTGTATGTGGGGAAGGGACGTGGCAAGAAAGAAGGAGCGACCACGGAGAGCCCCGTGGACGGGCAGGACCAGCCCAAGATCTACGATATCCGTGATCATACCCTCGAAGTCCTGATGCACCCGGATGTGCTAGAGTTGCATGCCGTGAGAGTCGTCCATACACCGAATGGTGACGAGCGGCAGTTGCACTTGAAGGTGCGTGTACGGTGCGGACAAGAGGAGTTGGTGGTGGATGTTTTGATGGATACGGGTGCCCAGGTGAGCCTGGTCCGGAGAGGGTTGTTCAAGGAGGAATCACTGCAGCCCAGCCGTAGACCGGTACGTCTGAAGGTGGCAAATGGAGAGATTATGGGTGGTGGCACCCATGAGCCACTATCAGTATGGAATTCTGGGAGCATGAGCGCTTGAACCGCCCTGATTTGGCGAAGAGAAGCACTCTATCCGGGAACTTCTGGGTGGCCGACATTACGGATTGGGATATGATCATGGGGTATGACTTCATGGTGGAAAACGCCATTGGAGCCCTTCCCCATCGTGCAACGCTGGTCCGGGAGGATAATGAATGCCTTACGTGGCTGTCGACGGACTATGCATGCGAATCATCCCAATGTAATGCTGAGGAAGAGGATCGGATCGTCCAAGCGGTGCAAGCTGTGGGTGCCAAGTCCAGAGAAGACCGCGGAGTTCAGCTCACGGAGTATGGAATGGCGCGGCAGGTGTATGCCAGGATGATCCAGACGCTGGGAGCCGAAGCGCCCGAGACGGACTTCTTCGCTTCCCGGGATGCCCCACTTTTGAGGAAGTGTAGGAGGCATTCGCATCGAGGAGACTCAGCCTGGCACAGGCATTGGGGTTTGAAGGAGTGGGGGCCCATGTATTGGCATGGCTCCCTGGAAAATACCAGACGTACGGTGGAGAAGATCGTCGCGGATAGGGCGAAGGGGATCCTGGTCATAACCGGCATAGGATCCACCCCATGTCCGCTGGAAGGTCTCAAGTCGACGCTGGACTCCATCACCCTGAACGAGATGTCATTCGGGCCAGAGGAGGAGTTGTTCATCGACGCCAAGGGCTTATCAATGCCCTCCCCGGGTCAAGGGTGGGGTACCAAGGCTTTCCTGGTAGATGGGGCGCAAGCCCAGCCCACGGGTGACGAAGCATTCATCCGTAGGGGTGAGGCGGTGCCCATGCGGGTCATGTTTGAGCCCAAGGAGGGGACGGATCAGCCAATGGATGGCATTGACGTCCTGTCCCACGCTGAGATGGACCACGTCGTCAATTACATGCGAATGGGGATGCACGACCGTGTGGCAGCCAAAAAGGGGCGGGCCATGGTCACATCTCCGCATTGGTGGGATGACAAGATGTTGGTCACCGGCAAGTACGAGAACGATGAGTTCGTGGCGAGGGTCATGGATCACATCGCGGACCAATATGATGGTCCGGTTGGGTCGCACCCGCCGACATGGGATTTTCCAAGAATGGGGGCCGGTAGCGACAAGAACCAGGCCGATGCCGCAAATTTCCGAAGATTATCGGTGGGAAGAGCTCCCCACGACGATGAAGACGGCATATCGGACGAGGAGAAGTCGGAATCGGACCCGGAAGAGGCCTATACCGCAGTGCGGCTGGTTGTATTGATACCGAAGCAAGCGGCTGAAGAGGCCCAGGAGAACCCGAAGGTCGCCGAGCTGAAGGAGAGGCAGATCAATGCCTATCCGCGGCTATTCAGTGGCGTCGCCAACAAGAACCCTCCAGATCGTGGGAGGTTTGGCACAGCGAGGATCAAGCTGAAGCCGAACCCCAAGATCTATCGTCATCGGGAGTACCAACTTCAGGGCGATCAGGCCGAGGCCATGAAGAAGTTGTTGGCCGAGTTTATTGAGCGGGGCTGGATCGAACCCTTCGACAGTGAGTGGGCGAGCCCAGCCTTTATCGTGCCCAAGAAAGATAAGGGCGAGTGGAGGTTGGTGGTGGATTACAGAGGTTTGAACGAGCAGACCGAGCACGACTCGTACTCGCTTCCCCTGATCGACACCATCCTCCAAAAACGACAAAAAAAGCGGATCTTCACGGTGTTAGACCTGAAACACAGCTATCACCAGATGCCGCTACACCCGGAATCCAGGCCCTGCACAGCGATGTCGACGCCGCTGGGGCCCATGCAGTGGAAAGTGGTGCCTATGGGCGCCAAGAATGGCAACGCCGTTTTCCAGCGCATGATGGAGGACCTACTCGGTCCTGTCCGGGACTGTGCCGCCCCTTTGTGGATGACATCATCATCGGGTCCGGCACGGAGGACATGTGTGAGGACGAGCTCATCGAAGCGCATGAGAACGATGTGCGCCGAGTGCTCAGCGAGTTGGACAAGCACAACATGGTGTGCAAGCCCACCAAAGCCTCACTCTTCGTGAAGGAAGTGGAGTTCGCGGGTGACGTGGTTGGTCACGGGCAACGCCGTCCCATGCCTGGGAAGCTGGCGTCCTTGCACCACTGGGAGAAGCCCCAGACGATCAGCAAACTCGGATCCTTCATGGGGTTCTGCAATTACTATTCGGGCTATGTCGGGATGTATGCAGAAGTATCGGGGCCGCTGCACAGGATGCTGCAGGTGGGCAAGTTCGATGGCCGGAAGGGGAGCAAGAAGAACCTTGCCTGGACCCCCGAGGCCGAAGATGCGTTCAGCCGCCTGAAGGAGCGACTCCTGGGGCAGCTGGGGCTATTAATGGTGGACCCGGACAAGGGATTCGTGCTACGGACGGACGCCTCGGACTATGCTGTAGGGGCAGTCCTCGAGCAGGTCCGGGACGAGGGGTCGCATGTACCCGTGGCGTTTTGGAGCCGGATCCTGGCCGAGGGCCAACGTCGAACCTGGACTGCGAGGGAGAAGGAGACGTACGCCATTGTATGTGCGCTCAGGAAGTGGTCTGGCCACATCGGATTACAACCGGTGGTGGTTTGCACGGACCATCAGTCCTTACAGAGCTGGCACAAGGAGCACGTCGACACCCCCTCGGGACCGGCGGCAAGGAGGGCCCGATGGCACGAGAGGTTCGCCAAGTTCGACCTCAGCGTCGTGTATGTCCCGGGGAAGGACAACACTGTGGCAGATTGCCTCGGTCGATGGGCCTACCCCTCGGGCAAGGCATGGATGCACATATGCAGCCATGGGGACGCCGAGGAGACCGAGGAGGCCAAGCGCATCATCCAGATGGAGAAGGCCATGGAGCAAGAGGGGGTCAAGTGCTTTGTGGTGATGGCAAACCGTACAGACCTGGCCAAGTTCCGGGGCGCCCGAGTCCAAGCTATTAGAGAGGAAGTTCTCAAGCAATGGATGGTGGCCCCCGTAGAGCTAGTCAGGTCGGTGCTCACAGAAGACTGGTCGGATGACTATGCGGCATCGGACCACTGGAGTAAGTACTGGAATGCCGTGAGCGCCCCGTCGGACGACGAATGGCCTGAGGGCTTGACCGAGGATGGGGATAAACTGTTCCTCAAGGACAAGCTATTGGTCCCTGAGAACCGAATGGAAGCGCTCATTGACCACTGGCATAACGCCCAGCTCATGCATCCTGGTCGGGACAAGATGCAGCAGGACCTGGAGTGGCGCTTCAAGTTCCCGCCGGGGTACTACACCATCCTGGACAAGTACTGCAGCGACTGCGCCGTGTGTCGGGCCACGAAGAGCCCCAACCACTCCACGGCAGGCAACCCGGTGTATACGGCTATACCGGAGGCCCCCATGCGGTCCGTGGCCATGGATGTATTCGCCATGCCGGAGGTCACCGTGGGAGGAGAGACCTACGACTGTGTCATCCTGGCGGTGGATAGGCACAGCGGGTATATCGTGGCGGTCCCCGGCAAGAAGTCCAAGAAAAAGGACAAGAAGGACAAGCATGGAGTGGGTCTGCACGCCAAGACCGTCGCCAACGCCATGATCAGACATTGGCTGATGATTTTTGATGTCCCGGCTGTCATCTGCAGCGATCGGGGCAGTCAATTTGTGGGGACGTGGTTCAAGACGATTCGGCACGCCAAGACTGTGGCGTACCACAACCGGACGAATGGCCGGGCTGAGGTGGCCGGGCGGCAGATGTTCGACAAGTTCCGCCAGTTGCACATTGACGAACCGGGCCGGAATTGGTATAATTCGCTGTGGAGAGTGCTCCAGGTGTACCACGACCTTCCGGGGCCCACTGGACTGTCGCCCCATGGTATCCTGTTCCTACGGGATCGAGTGTCACGCACTCTCCCGTGGTTGAACCATGGCAAAATGGCCCGGGATGCGAGTGCTATGATGGCTGAGGCGGACGACACGGCGGCCAAGGTGTGCAAGGCATTTCAGGACGAGCATGAGAAGAGGGCCAAGTATTTCAAGCAGGGAAAAGTCCGGAAGTATGCCCTCCTAGATACCGTATGGGTGGAGCGGCACCACAAGGATGTCCTGTCCAGGCATCGGCAGGCGTCTTGGTATGTGCCGGGGGTAATCGTGCGGAAGGTCGGGCAGGATGTGTATGCGGTTCATGTGGGGGATAACAAAATCCTTGACCGCGACCATACCCAGCTTCGTCCCCGAGCACCAGACCCCAGCGGACGTCCCGTCACCTTCGAGTTCACAGCCGGTGATGTGGACTCGGATGAGGAGGGTGAGGACGACGACTTCACCGCGAAGAGGATCCTGACGGACAAGCCGGACCCGGGGACGCCTGGGGGGAGGCTTTATAAAGTCCGTTGGAAGGGATTAGCCGCATCCAGGGATTCGTGGGAGCCTCCGAGCAGTTTCGTGCCGAGGTATACCACGGTCTGGATGGAGTATCTAAGGAGGAAGAACATCTTCATTGGATGTCAAGGACGTGTTGGTCCATGAGGTGGCTGCAGCAGAACCGTAATGGATCCCCCTTGGCACTTTTGTTTGTTTGTGTGCTTGGGAGACGGGTGAGGGCGTTCATCCGGGGATTTTTGGGCCTTGATTCGCCATATACCCCCTTCACTCGGTCTCCACACATATATATTTCATTGTGGTATACGTATTTACATCGATCGACGACGTTTCTCTATCTTTGATCCCCTTCTTCCATGTTGTAGATCAAGAGGAGACCGGATATGGCGGAGGGCACCGATTATGAGTGTCCTCACCCCTCCCTTGGGGCCTGGGGGATGCCTACGGCGTATGTGGGGCCTCCATGTGTCCTTGGGACATGGAGGGGGGGGTTGGAGCCCATTGGGGTCCTCCCGTCCCCTCTTCGATGACTTCCGAGCGGATACAACGCTCTGAGAAGGGGGGTGAAGCCAGTTCGGACCCCCGTGGCCATCTTTGGGTCACTTGGGGGGTGTATCTATGTGCCGGCAAGCCGCCATTGGCTGATATCATACTCTCCCATCCACCTGACCTAACTTGATGTGATAGTGTGATAGGCTTGACCATTCCAGCTATGAGCGGCCACATTCACAACCGAGGCGCCGCTAGCTGAGATTTATATATCAGAATATCACGAATCAACAGGGTTTTTTTATCATGTTGTTTCCGTAATTTTTCAGCCTTTCGTTCTGATTGTCAATGTATCGGCAACTGTTAGCTGGCTCGCGATTTTACGGTAACCGATTGGTTAACTGTTACTTCCAAATATTTTAGCGGAAACCCCGATGAAGGGTTAAATTTCATCAGAAAAGGGTTCGTTGCTTCCGCAATTTTCATGTTATACACTCGCAAAATTAATCCAATTTTTTCAGACATTCAGAATCGGATTTTCGACTTCGAGGTCGCCGCACTTGATATGATGCATTTCGAGTGGTCCTACATTTTTCCCCGATCACGAATCAACCTTCCTTTTGTTGTCTCCTTCTTTTTTCTTGGAGATATAGGCGAAACAAAGTTGATTCGTGAGGCCACTTTGAAACATCATATCTCCGGCTCACTGCGGGAAGTTTCAATTTTGAGACTTGGGTTGGAACCGCCTTGGTCTCAACTTAATTTAGGAAGCGTCAAACGCCTTTGAGGTGTACACATACCCGGTGTAGCAAGGGATAATGGTCAAGAGTATAGAAAGTGATACAGAACTCTTGGACCGTGCAACCGAATATTTTAATGCGACTTTCGAGTGTACCGCATGAGTGTTGGTGTTGCATAGCAACTTTCTTTGGGTTCCTACGTATTTTTAACGTGAAGTTATGTCCATGGAGGGGCATGGCATACCATGGTGGGAGCCACTTTTGGAGGGTATGTGTTATATGCATGGTATGTGCTTCGCTATGCTCACGCCCATGTTATATATCTCCGTTTGTAGGAAGATATGTGGAGTCATACGTGGCAAGGGCTTCGCCCATGTCCCAATGGTGAGCTCCATAGCGCTAGACTAAGTCTACCGCACATATAGTGCATGTGGGAGGGCTTACGGAGCGACCCACAAGCGCCACTATCAATTTTCCCACTTTCATGGTGCGCATCGTGAGGAGGTTCAAAGGTGTCCCTGTGCGTCCATGTGGGGATCTAAGTGGGGGGATTGTTAGCAAATGGTCCCAAGCAATTGTGTTTTGAATCATATGTTGGTAGCATGGCTCAGCCAAGTTATATACTATTGTGATTACTTTGAATTTGGCAATATTTGCATGTTTTTGACCTCATTTTATGCTCATTTTTGTATTTTATGTGCTCAACTAGTCGGCTAACAGTAAAGTGCCTAGAGATCCGTGAACTATGGTATGTTGCTTATATGTTGGCATATGCTTCAGTGTTGTACCTCACCATATGCCGGATCACGTGGTCACCTTGGCGTGGCACACGAGGCCTCACAAAATTAGGTCTCAAATTCGTGAGTTGACGTGTGAAGCATGGCATGTGTATATCCGGAGGGGTTTGGGAGCCAATGTTGGGATATTCTTGGGCATGGACCTTTGGTCTATATCACCCTTGTATATTACTTTCCGGTTTGACACATGCATGGAGGATTTGAATATTTGCCATATGCATTTTTGACTATATAATTGAATTTTGGGCATTATGGTGTGATTTGCCTGATTTTGTCATGTTGTGAGGTCATCTGCATGGGGCAATTCTCCAAGCCCAGTCGACTCCAAGTCCAACCAAAGATATGTCACGGTAGGGCATGGTCCTGAGTGCCACTCTAGGCCATGACAGGCCACCTCCCCTATTGGGCTAGGGTTTAGAGGCTTGGGAGGGAACACATTTTTGGGGTTTGTGTAGTGACTTTTGACACATGGCACTTAGCCATCTTATTTGACTGGGTTCAGGGCATCATGTTGGCGAGTCAAGGGAAGGTCTTGAGTCCAGGGAATGAGGGGTCTATGGCTGTGTCTGTGTATGTTTCCATTTTTCCCCAATCTTGCTTGATTTGTGTTCATATGCCAATTTCAGGGCTTCTTTTTCCATTATTCTATTGGTGCAATTCTATGTACATGCCCAACACCCGTGTCTCCGTGTGCACCGTGAGACAACCGGCGTATTGAAAGGAGTTGTTGAGTGTCAACGCGGGACCTCAAACACCCTTGGAAGCCCTCAGTGTAGATTGATTGGATTTGGATTGTACTTGGGAGTTGGTTATTGCAAGGGATCATGATTTGTGTGAAGGAGCCACATTTTACTATTTTTTGTGGGAAATTGTGCAGGATAAGGCAAGATCATGCAGAACCTGGTGAGAAGCAAGACCATAGGAGTGACAGGAAATGGTAGAAAAGGTACAGCAGGGTCCGGTCCTGGTAGGGACCTTCTTTAAGTCTCGCAAAAATATGTTTCCATCTCAAAGGGGAACATGTAAGCTTAGCGCCAAATCGTCTGCGCTCTGCGCCTTCGCGACGCTATGGGTGATACCTCACTTGAACGCCATGTTGACGGGGGGTTCACATACATAAATCATTGGAACCACATACGATAACGGATCTTTTGGTGTTGAGGTTGGTGTGGGTCAGCACAAAATCCGATATCACCATCTGTTGTTTTTTAGCGAGCTTGTCATAGGTGATCTTGTCTAATTGCTTACCAAATTGCGGTGTTTGGTACTGCGGCCGTTTCAATGCCTCGGATCCTACCCGCTGTTGCCTCATGGGCTCATCTTCATCCGAGGACTCGTACTCAACTTCTTCTTACATGACTCCTTGACCGCTTGGGCCCTCCATGTGGTTTAAATATCAAATATGCAACACATAAGAAGCACCAAATGCAAAAAAAAACACCTCAAGTGACTCCTTGGACATGCATGGTTCGGTTTCTGAAAATCGGAATGCACCATTGGCCAATACTCCTTATAACTTGATGAATGTATCTCCAAAAGTTCAAACAATGGTGTCAAGTTATGGTTACATCGTCTAATCAAGGGCATACTCGTCGCAACACGATCCTTCATGGTTTAATAAGAACGTGTTGACCATCTTACACCGAGTTTGAACTGAATTTTGTTGCTTTCTCATTTTCCCTCTTGGGTACTTCAGCGCGGCGCCGCAGCTTAATTCTTGCTTAAGCCGCGGCGCCGCGGCTTAAGCCATGCGCCAGACTGCCTTAAGCCATCGCCGTACTGGCTTAAGCGGAATCCCCACCTAGCACCCCCTCTACCTCTGGCTGTGGGTTGCGTCCCGGCACCCGGACAGGACACCATCACCATCTTGCCCTTAGTGGTCCCCGGAGCGCGCATAGGGAGAGTCCTGTGCTGCGATCGAGCATTCATTACATATTTCGAAATGCTAGTGTGTAAGCCATATGAATGCTAAGCAACTGTGTCACAAGCCTTTTTTTTGAAATTACGTTTTTGCCAGGAGAACATTTTGCGCGGGCGTCAAAAATTTGATTGCGCGGGTGCAAGTTGGGGAACCTGCCCAGTGGCATGCAATGGCAATGGCATGCAATTTGTTTAGTAGTGTGTACTGCAAAGACCGTCCTGTGTTTCACTTCTGGTGTTCAAAGTCCAATTTACATGCCCCAGATTTTATCAGTTAAAATGACGGGAGCAGCCAAAAAATGGAGAAACACGTTTTTTGCCTCACTGGTGGTGCAATTTCCTTGATTTCAGATCGCTTTAAGCATGCTTGAATCTTCCGACCAGAAGCAACTGACAATTAAGTACATTCCTTGAAGAGGTCGAATTGAAGTTTGGGCTCTCTTTAACCAAAAAACAAAGGCTGCTTGGCGAGCTCGGAGCAGGGCATGCCACGCGGCCAAGCGCGCCAGCCGGCTTCATAGGCCTCCTTTTTGGTTTTTGGTGCCCTTTTGAGTGTGTTTCGTCACAAATTGTCTGTTATAAGAAACAGTGTAGAAATACGTTACCCCAGCCCATGTACTTACCCGTACGTAACTGGGATAAAGGAATATGTACAGACCTCAAGCATACACTTTACGTGCCATACCCACACCTGTGTCTAGTGCAACTTCACCCTTGCTTGTTCCGTTCTCACGAAATGGCACGTGCACTTTGCTAATTTGCATAATTTAGCCTTGAAGTAATCTTGTCCGCAACTAACCAGAGCCGGGTATATAAAGGTGGTCTGCGTGCATTGAGGGATGCGGAAGGTTATGAACGGCATAAGTTTGCGCTAGCATTTCTTAGTTCGAATTTAGTGTATTAATGGATGGTAGTGTTTAATGTCCCACACTACAGTTGCTTGTGTTCTTTGGAGAACCTTTGGTATTCTTTCGATGGATGGTAGTGTTCTTCAAAGATTTGATGCGGCCACTTGTATTTTGCAACGGACATTGAAGTGGCCTATGTTGTAGGCAGCATGAATTGGATGCCACTATTAGGATGCCGCTATTAGCCGAACATCTTGGATTGGCAAATGCGAGTTCTGTAGGTGCAAACATTTTATTTGAGACTCTGAATGGTTGCTCCTGGTTTTATTGCTGGCTAGACACAGTAGCCAGTATGATCATGAAGCGCTGTTGAATGCCACCAAGATATTTTGACTGTATGGGCATAGATTATATTTCTGGAACCTTTGTTACTCGATGATGCAGTGTGGATAGCTGCAGGTGTTATAGGTTATCATGCAATGGCTATGAGTGTTTGTCGGATAAAAGTTGCGTCACCGAAACCGGCATTCTTTGGTGACTGAGAAACCTGGTCACAGTGTGCTCTGGATCAAAGAAGTATAAGACCCACTTCAAAAAGACCACTATATAAGACCCACCCAACCTGGCTCAGGGGAAAAAATTATAAGACCCGGGTCTACAGTCGGGGGGGACGGAGTAAATTGGCAATGGTATTTAACAAATAGCAACTAAAGTGAAGTGATGTAGATTTTCTAAATTCTAGTGCCCCGTACCTTTACTTGTTCACCTGCTGGCCATTGTATATGTTATTGCTGAGTGATAGGCACCCGGTGTCCGGTGTGAAGTACCGAGGCATTGCCAGCATGATGATATATGTGCTGTGTCACACATGCCAGGTCCAGGTATTGCTGTGAGCTCACGCTCGTGACTCATATTTAGTGATTCCCTTTGCAAGCTCTTTATATGTGTTGATTGGTGACTCATGAGTGTGGACAAGTCATTTATGTGGCCACACACCTGCAGGCTCACACATGACTTTGCGACTCAATTCGAAGTTCACAAAATTAAATAGAACATGTATGCGCCGTTGCAACTCACATTCAATTGAAAAGATGTTCTTTTAGACATTTCTATTGAATGTGGGTTTTGGGGGCAAAAACCGGTTCAGCGGGACGCGGGGGGGGCGCGGGGGAGGACGCGGGGGGGACGCGGGGGAGGACGCGGGGGGGACGCGGGGTGGGCACCCTCTCAATGTGCTGAGTTGAGGTTGTGATAGCATGGCATCATACGTCCACAAAGGAATGCATAGTTCGGATGTGCATGGTATATAAATTGATTCCTGCAGTAGGGATGCAACATCGTCTTTGATATTCGCTTATCTTATTCCAGCGCTTTCATTCCGTTTCTCTTTCCTCTCCTCTTGCCCACCATCATGATAATTTGTTTCCTCTCCATGATCATGTGGATGTATTGGTGAGGGTGCACTGAACTCAATTTGACTTTGGTGATCGGATATTTGGACTTCATTGGTCAAGCTCATTCGAATTTATTGATCAAGAGTTTGGATTTGATTGCAAGGGTTGCCAACGAGTGTACCTACGGGATTCGCAACATATTGAAGCATTGGTGAGGTCAAGGACAATAGGAATCACGGGAGAGAGAGTGGAGAAATTAGGTATACTCGGTAGAGCTCGCACAATGGTAGGGGCCTGTGAAATTGTAGAGGCTACCCAAGGGCGTAGGTGGTTGCAGTGGAACTAAAATGTGTTCCACAAGTTGATGGCAGAACGGGAAGGAGAGCATAGGAGGGCAGATGGGGTAAGTAGACTGAGGAAATGGCAGGTTGGACGTGGGTGTATGCACAGGGCCACTGCCACACATGGCAGGCCGAGGTCGTTCCCCCATATGGTTGGCAAGGACCACTCTTTTTGGGGTCGAAGTCTCCATACATGTCACCACTTCTATTGAACAGAAATTCTGGCAGGAAGCCTGCGTCGTCCCACCAATTGCATAAGTTCAGGGCAGAACTCTCCAGGGTCTAGCACATCGCATGGCACAAATGCGGGGTAGGACCCCTCCAGGGTCAAACCCACAACACGGGTCATGAACAAATTGGCATACTAAAGAAGGTCTGTAGGACAGGCCCCTGTCTATTCACTTACTCAATCTGCACCTAGGTAGGAAAAACTGGGACAGGGGGGTCACTTGTTCTACAACCACCGATCACTAAGCAACGCCACAACCGCCCACATGTGTCGGAGGGCCGGTGCTGAGACATAGGCGTGTAATTTGGACAGGAAGCCGGGGGGATGAGCAGTGTTGGCAGAGAGGTTAGGTGTAAGGGAAAAAGATCGTTAGCCACATAGAAGGTCATTGGGCAAGGATACACAACCCTTTGCCTTGAGGGGAGGAGAGGGTATAAGTGGCCCCCCGGACGCGCCACGACCAAATGGGGGTCACTGACTTGCGCCCGGAGACCACTTTGCAAGATTCGCAGTATGGGGTATAGGGGGGGACAGGACCCACTGGACGCAACAGGACCCACTGGGGGCTGGTCAGTTGCACCCAGAGCCGCGCCATGGACTCAGCACCCCTTCAAATGAGGGTCCATTGACAAAGAGGATCAGCCAGGGAGCGGGGCGGGCGAGGCAGGCTAGTGTACCTGAAGCAGCACCTGTGCTGCAAGACATGCCACTGAAACAAAGTTCCAAAATCTAATAAACCCATCCGATCATCCCAAAAACTCAGGCAAAATGGCCCATAGAGAAAAGATTGAGAAAACAAAATTGGGCCCTTAGGGTAAGAAGTAACGAAAAATTCTGTCACCCTCACCCTCTTGCTTCAACTATCTAAAAAGCCCAAACCGCTTTGCTAGACCGCCAACCGGACAAATCATAGTGACTGCATGGTAGACATAGGTTTGTGCGCTTAGTTTAGCTGGGGGGTAAAGAGCGGGGGCACTGCCATGAACCATGTTCCTCCGTGGAAAGGACAAAAATTACCAATACCAACCAACTATAACAGCAATGTGTACGTCCATTGATTCTATGCGAGTTTAAAAGGAGGCTCTCTCTGTCTCGAGTTGGCGTTTCATATAGCTATGAATCCTACACTCAGCATTTTTCCCATCTGGATAATGACCAAACTGCTCCAACAGGCCGGCATGTACCTGCGGCTCACTGGTGGCTAAGTGGAAATGTGAAGTTGGGGCTCATTTGGGGCTCAGTTGTGCATTGCGATGTCTTTGTGCTTGTTTGTTGTGCTTTTTGCATGCTAGGTAATGTGCATTTACTGCTTTTAGAAGTTTTAGATACTCACTTGGTCAAGGTTCAAAGGGGGGGGGTACTTTTTTTGGCGACGGCTCAGTTGACTGAGCACCCCGACTGAGCCGTCACTGAGCTGTCACTGAGCCGGCTCACTTAGCTCTCACTTAGCTCTCACTTAGCTCTCACTGAGCGCGCCAAATGGCTCACTGAGCGCTCACTGAGAGTTAATTGGGGGCTCACTCAGGGCTCACTCAGGAGTTTCTCCCCCTTTCCGCCCTCTCTTCCCACCCTTGCTGGCCCACACTTCACCCTTTTCACACCAACATCGGTCCGCAGTTGTCACCATGTCTTGTCTCCAAGAACTTGAGCGTGCATGCACACATACATACTTGCATACATGTACCTGTGGCGACAAACACACAAATATCCAAACAAACACACTTCGTCAGGGACACAAATATCCAAACACATACACACACATACACCCATACACACGTCCACACACACATGCACATGCACAAATTGACAACCACATTCATTCTTGTGTGCAATTATCTTGCGTGTACATAAACACATGGCCACATTGAACCATGTGAAGTGAAGGGCTAGGGAGAGATGGTTACGGGGTTGGGGTTCGGGGATATGAACGTAGCCATTTGCGAGGGTGTTCCTTGTTGCCTCATGAAAATGGCACCCACCCACCCCATACACACACACACACACCATGAAGCACAAGTAGGGCACAAAGGACATTGCTCGCTTTTGTGAGGTTCATCATACAACCATCTTGACCTACACCATGACACATTGATCCCCCTCCCTCCTTATCCCCTCCCCTCCCCTTTCGCTATGCTGCGTTCCCCCGCTTCCCTCGTGTGTAGCCCTTCTGTTCTCTTGCCTGTCCCGTCCCCTTGTCCCGCCTTTCGTATTTTGTGGCCGTGGCATCACATGCATGATGGTGGCGGCAAGGACGATGACCTTTGCAGGTATGTTGTGCTATTATGTGTGTGGGTGTGGGTGTGCGTGCTTGCGTGCGTGTGTAGTTGTGCCCATGCGCATGTGCGCAACTGTAGATGGTTTGTTCGTTCTTGGTTTCTCTCATTTAGTGTGTTTGTATGTCTGCTTGTGTGTGGCGGGGGGGGGGGGCTTGCTTGGATCGATGCGTGGGTGAAGGTGTCTTTGTGCGTGAGTGTTTGTGAGTGTGTGACTGCATTCTTTTGGTTTCTGGTTGCCTAGGTTCGGTGTGTATGTGGATTTGTGAACATGTGTGCGCGCAGGTGTGTGTGTGTGTGTGTTGCACCTGTTGTTTTGCATATTGTTGTTGGTTTTGGTGTTGTGTGGCATAGGCTTTGATTGTGTGCGCGTAACATTGTGTTTGTGGCTGCAGATGCAGGTATGGTTGTGTTTGTAGTTGTGGCTGTGGTTCTGGGCTTGCGTGCGGTTGTTGCTATGGCCGTTGTGGTAGCTCTCGTTGTGGGTGTGGTTATGGTAGTGGCTGTGGTTGCGGCTGTGGGTGTGGGTTTGGTTGTGGTTGTGTCAGTGTGTGTGGCCCTGGCTGTGGCGAAGGCTGCAGTTGCAGCTTTCACTGTGGCTGCAGCTGTTCTTTGGGTTCCGGCTGTAGCTGTTGGGGGGGGGGGGGGCGGGTTAAAGGACTGCAAAGAGGGGGGCTCAAATTACCATCCGCCCCCTCCCAAAAAAAACCGCACCAAGTTTACAGTGACAGTGTACAGTGACAGTGTACAATGACAGTGTACAGTGAGAGCATGCAGTGAGTGTAGAGTGACAGTGTAGAGTGCTAGTATAGAGACTTGGGCGTTGTGGCGGACGTACTGTGTGTGGGGATACATTCTATGAGACCTTGGGGAGTACAGTGTACAGTGTATAGTGTACAGTGTACAGTGTACAGTGTACAGTGACAATGTACAGTGACAGTGTATAGTGACAGTGTGCAGTGGCAGTGTGCAGTGTGCAGTGACAGCGTACAGTGCCAGAATACAGTGTACCATGTACAGTGACAGTAGACAGTGACAGCTTTGACAGTGTACATGGACAGTGTACAGTGACAGTGCACATGGACAGTGTACAGTGACAGTGAACCATGAGTGAGCCCTCACTGAGCCATTTGGCGCGCTCAGTGAGCGCGCGAAACGGCGCAGTGAGCGCTCAGTGAGCGCGCCAAATGGCTCAGTGAGCGCTCAGTGAGGGCTCACTCATGGTTCACTGTCACTGTACACTGTCACTGCACACTGTGTATTGCACATTGCACACTGCATACTGTGCATTGCACACTGCACGCTGCACACTGTGTGTTACAAATTGCACACTGCACACTGTAATGCACACTGCACACTGTAATGCACACTGCACACTGTAATCCACACTGCAGACTGTGTATTGCACACTGCACACTGAGCGCCCGAACGCTTGCACTGTACGGTGTGCAGTGTGCATGACACAGTGTGCAGTGTGCAGTACACAGTGTGTAGTGCGCAGTGTACACGCAGTGTACACGCAGTGTACACGCAGTGTACACTGCGCACTGCACACTGTGTACTGCACACTGCACACTGCACACTGTGTATTGCACACTGTGCATTACAAATTGCACACTGCACACTGTAATGCACACTGCACACTGTGTATTGCACACTACACACCGCACCCTGTGTAATGCGCACTGGGTATTGCACACTGCACACGGTGCACTGTGCAATACCCAATGTGCAATACACAGGCTGCAGCGTGTAGTGTGCATGACACAGTGTGCAGTGTGCGTTACACAGTGTGCAGTGTGGATTACATCACACACGGCATACTACACCCTGTGTATTGCACACTACACACAGTGTGCAGTGTGCAGTGTGCAATACACAGCGTGCAGTGTGCAGTGTGCAATACACAGTGTGCAGAGTGTATTACACAGTGTGCAGTGTGCATTACAGTGTGCAGTGTGCAATTTGTAACACACAGTGTGCAGTGTGCAGTGTGCAATACACAGTATGCAGTGTGCACTGTGCAATACACAGTGTGCAGTGTGCAGTGTGCAATACACCGTGTGCAGTGTGCATTACAGTGTGCATTACAGTGTGCAGTGTGCAATACACAGTGTGCAGTGTGCAGCGTGCAATACACCGTGTGCAGTGTGCATTACAGTGTGCAGTGTGCAATTTGTAACACACCGTGTGCAGTGTGCAGTGTGCAATACACAGTGTGCAGTGTGCATTACAGCGTGCAGTGTGCAATTTGTAATGCACAGTGTGCAGTGTGCATGACACAGTGTGCAGTGTGCAATACACAGTGTGCAGTGTGCAATACACAGTGTGCAGTGTGCAGTACACAGTGTGCAGTGCGCCGTGTACACTGCACACTGGGCATTGCACACTGCACACGGTGCACTGTGCAGTGTGCAGTGTGCCACTGCACACTGGGTATTGCACACTGCACACGGTGCATTGTGCAGTGTGCAGTGTGCAATACACAGTGTGCAGTGTGCAATTTGTAACACACAGTGTGCAGTGTGCAGTGTGCAGTGTGCAATACACAGTATGCAGTGTGCATTGTGCAATACACAGTGGGCAGTGGGCAGTGTGCAATACACAGTGTGCAGTGACAGTGTACAGTGACAGTGAACCATGAGTGAGCCCTCACTGAGCGCTCACTAAGCCATTTGGCGTGCTCACTGAGCGCTCACTGCGCCGTTTGGCGCGCT
The DNA here is from genome assembly GCA_964036045.1 of Eutreptiella sp. 'Long Island Sound 2002'. Classification (NCBI taxonomy): domain Eukaryota; phylum Euglenozoa; class Euglenophyceae; order Eutreptiales; family Eutreptiaceae; genus Eutreptiella; species Eutreptiella sp. 'Long Island Sound 2002'. The sequence goes on from OZ038380.1 coordinate 53,682,830, forward strand.
CACCGAGCGCTCAGTGAGCGCGCCAAATGGCGCAATGAGCGCTCACTGAGCGCGCCAAATGGCTCAGTGAGCGCTCAGTGAGGGCTCACTCATGGTTCACTGTCATTGTACTCTGTCACTGCACACTGTACACTATACACTGTCCATGTACACTGTCAATGCTGTCACTGTCTACTGTCACTGTACATGGTACACTGTATTCTGGCACTGTACACTGTGACTGCACACTGCACACTGCCACTGCACACTGTCACTGTACAGTGTCACTGTACATTGTACATTGTCACTGTACACTGTACACTGTACACTGTACACTGTACACTGTACACTGTACACTGTACACTGTACACTGTACACTGTACTCCCCAAGGTCTCATAGAATGTATCCCCACACACAGTACGTCCGCCACAACGCCCAAGTCTCTATACTAGCACTCTACACTGTCACTCTACACTCACTGTATGCTCTCACTGTACACTGTCATTGTACACTGTCACTGTACACTGTCACTGTAAACTTGGTGCGGTTTTTTTTGGGAGGGGGTGGATGGTAATTTGAGCCCCCCTCTTTGCAGTCCTTTAACCCGCCCCCCCCCGCCCCCACAGCTACAGCCAGAACCCAAAGAACAGCTGCAGCCACAGTGAAAGCTGCAACTGCAGCCTTCGCCACAGCCAGGGCCACACACACTGACACAACCACAACCAAATCCACACACAACACAGCTTGCAAAAACACACCTACACCCACACCCACAACCACAGCTGCAACCACAGCCACTACCATAACCACACCAACAACGAGAGCTACCACAACAGCCACGGCAACAACCTCACGCAAGCCCAGAACCACAGCCACAAACACAAACACAACCATACGTGCATCTGCAGCCACAAACACAATGTTATGCGCACACAATCAAAGCCTATGCCACACAACACCAAAACCAACAATAGCATCCAAAACAACAGCCGCAAAAGCTGCAACACACACACGCAGACACACACACACACACACACACACACATTGGCACACACACACACACACACACACACACCTGCGCGTACACACATTCACGAATCCACATACGCACACAAACGTAGGCAACCAAAAACCAAAGAATGCAGTCACACACTCACAGTGACGCACAAGGACACCTTCACCCACGCATCGATCCAAGCAAGCCCCCCCCCCCCCCCCCCGACTCACACACAAACATACATACAAACACACTAAATAAGTGAAACCAAGAGGGAACAAACCAACCACACTTGCGCACATGCGCATGGGCACAAGCACACACCCACGAACACACACAATAGCACAACATACCTGCAAAGGTCATCGTCATTGCCGCCACCATCATGCACTCGATGCCATGGCCAACAAATAGGGAAGGCATGGCAAGGGCAAAGGCAACACCCTCGCAAATGGTTAGGTTCATATCCCTGAACCCCAACCCCATGACCATCTCTCCCTAGCCCTTCACTTCACATGGTTCAATGTGGCCATGTGTTTATGTACACTCAAGATAATTGCACACAAGAATGAATGTGGTTGTCAATTTGTGCATGTGCATGTGTGTGTGGACGTGTGTATGGTGTATGTGTGTATGTGTTTGGATATTTGTGTCCCTGACGAAGTGTGTTTGTTTGGATATTTGTGTGTTTGTCGCCACGGGTACATGTATGCAAGTATGTATGTGTGCATGCACGCTCAAGTTCTTGGAGACAAGACATGGTGACAACTGCGGACCGATGTTGGTGTGAAAAGGGTGAAGTGTGGGCCAGCAAGGGTGGGAAGAGAGGGCGGAAAGGGGGAGAAACTCTTGAGTGAGCCCTGAGTGAGCCCCTAATTAGCTCTCAGTGAGCGCTCAGTGAGCCATTTGGCGCGCTCAGTGAGAGCTAAGTGAGAGCTAAGTGAGAGCTAAGTGAGCCGGCTCAGTGACGGCTCAGTGACGGCTCAGTCGGGGTGCTCAGTCAACTGAGCCGTCGAAAAAAAGAAACCCCCCCAGTGGAATCCTCTTGCACTTGGGGATTGGGATATTTTTGGGGACATTCCAAAACCCCAACCCACCCCCGAAAGCCACAAGTTTTCCCATGAAACCCCTTGAAGAACACCACTTAGCCCCAAATGAGCCGTGTTAGCCCCAACTGAGCCCCAACTTCACATTTCCAAGTGAGCCGCAGGTACACGGGTCCACCAACCGGCATACCTTCAATCAAATATGTAACTACGAAGTAATGTTTCTCAGTAAATAGCAAAAAAAAAAAAAAGAAGTAAAAATGGGGTAAAAATTAGGAAGTGGTCAAAAACAACATTTTGGTCAAAAATGAGTATGAAATTCAAATCCGGCATGCTAAAAATACCCCCATGGCTTGGGTTCTGCGTTGGAGACACCCGCGGTGGTCCCCTACCCCTACCCGCGGTGTTCTCTTGTACTTTCGAGGCCCGGTACTATGCTTCAGGTATTTTACTTGGATTTTGCCTGCGTAAAAAGGCCCTTTTGCGTGCGTAAATTGCCCTTTTTATTTACCTATTTTTTTTTCACTCGGGATGCAAAATACCCCTTTTACCTACGCAAAATCCAGGTAAATGCCTGCTTTTAACACCCCCCCCTTTACACCCAACCACACATCCCGGGTCCAATGCATGCCATGCGTGCAAGCAAACATGGAGGCAATTGCAGGGATCTTTCTTTGCGTTGTTCCAATCATTCAGTCATACATGTCCAAGTGGTATACCACCAGCAAATCACCAAAATATGCACAACAAAATTGTAAAATTGGAAGACAAACATGCAAGAAACCCTACAACTGGACACCAGAGCACTTGCTGCGCTACACACAACACACTCGAAATGCGATAATGTTGAGACCAGACTGCCTGCCAGCAACGGAGAGGGCACGCTGGTTTGATTTTTTCGATGAAAAAATGCGCCTGCCACCATCGGAGGACCCTGTGCGCCCGTATGTGCTAGTCAACAGACGTTCTTGTCGCCTCACTAACGCATGGCTTCATGCTTACGAAAGCATCGGACGCTGTCATACACTGACCAACATGAGACACATGCCATTCAAGCACATGCATGCTGATGGGACCCAAACCTGGGTTCGCGACCAGGGGCCATGGGACCTGTGCCTTATTGAACACCGCAAAATACAGTGGCACGACTTGAACACACACGAGATTGCGCGCACACTACGACAACTGACACACAGAACATGTTACCCTGGTGCACGCCAACACATACCTGAAGCTTTTCAATGCTATCCCTCTCACGTAAAAACAACCGTTGTCTCGAGAGTTTCTGGAAAGAGCGGGACCGACTGGCTGATGCTCGCTATCTGCTCCTCAAAAAACGGAGGGTTGACTGGCCCGCAGTTAACAGCAACCTCCAGGAGAAGAACCACTTGTTGGTGACCTCCCCTTGCCCCTGCCTAGCACGAGTGGCGCGGCTGGCGCGCATACCCATTGCGGAGTCACTGCGTAAGGCTGGCATTCTTATTTATGCGGTTGTGGGACGCTTCGCCCCGTATGTAGGTCAACTAGGCAGCAAGACGCGGCGACCCAGAACACCACTGAGACGCCTCACAGAGCACGCAGCTCGATCAAAGAACCTGCGTAGTTTTTTTTTACTGGTTAGCACCGGCATACCTCAAAACGATGGGACGCATAGAAGGAGGTGCATCACTCCCCCGCACGCTAGCACGACTGGGTTCACACAAAGCGTCCATCCTACCAATGCAGGAAGCCACACGCCAGAACATTGACACACGTGAGCACCTGATTGAAAAGATGCTGCACCCCACCCTAAACGGCCTATCCCAACCTTGGTGTCTTCGTAGGCAGCACGGTCACGGCCATGCACAGCCATTTCTAGAGGGGGGCAGGCACATGGTGGGATTTTACTCGCTGTATACATGCTGTGCGTACCATGTGTTGCAGGTTTGGGTCGTATCCTGGGATCTGTAGCGGTATTCGTCTGCGGATTCTGATACCCCATGTGGATCCCAGCCAGTGATGTGCTCTGTGAAACAGTTTCTCGAAAACATTAGCTTTGAGTACCAGTCTGCACTCATTCGGGAGGTGCAGCAGTTGGGGTGCAGTGTAAGTGCATGTATGGTGTGTTAGGAACTCCGCCGCCAGTTGTTGCCGCGGTCTACGCTCAGGTACAATTAAATCACTATACAGCCACTGAATGTGGCGGAAGCCATGGCTGTAATGAAGTGCACTGTGAATGTTTTACAGACACATGTACAGTGGGATGCACTGTTCTAGGGCGTGGTGCGGAACTTCCCCAATTTTGGGTGTTGTTAATATGGTTGGAACCCGGAATTTCACATGTCACATGGGTGAACTATGATGCAACAATGTGCCTTGCATGTCTCGTTTGCTCGGTATTGCCCGTTTTGCACTTTTTGCGATTTGGTCTTTATGTGCTCTGACTAGTTAGAACGGGGTTAGAACGGGGTTAGAGCACTAGTTATCGCGTGGGTTATCGCGCGATAACCTAATTATCGCGGGGGTTATCGCGCGAGTTATCGCGTAGGTCATCGCGCTTCATTTTCTCTTGTTCCATGTTTCCCCTCTTCGCTCTAGCTCTCAAATTCTTTGTAATGGCCCTTGCTGCTGCCCATGCTTGGTGCGAGCACCATCAAAAGCTCCTTGTCAATGGGGTCTGTCGCCTTGGCGGTCTTGAGGGGCTTACGATGGGTGACGTCAACACCAGGCGCCCTGTGGCAAGTCGTTTTGAACATGGTGTGGACTTTGGACTCATCGTCCATAAGTCCCCCTTCATTGCCGACGAGAAAGACCCCCTGGTTCTCAGCAACTACATCTTCGAGTTGCTAGAGGTAAATCCAGGGGTCGCTGGATTTTTGATCCAGCTGCATCCCGAGGATTTGGACGCCGTAGTGGAGTCCGTCACCGCCCATGCCGAGAAGGGTGCGGGGACGAAGACGACCCTTTATGTGGGTCACGAGGGGGAGGAGGAAGTGGAGAAGGAAGTGGGGGAGGTGGTGGAGGTGGGGGCTAGGAGGGGGAAGGACAAGCCCCACAACCCCCTCATGATTAGTGTCCAGAAGGTAAGGATCAGTCCTGGTAAGGGGAAGGGGAAGCCGGATGGTTGGTTCCCCCAACCCCTCACCCACAACACCCGGCGGGTCTGCACAGAGGACCCCGAAACCAAGCTCCCCATGCACTCCCTTTGTCCCACAAGGGAGTGGGAGCGTGAGTGGTATGGGGTCACCACTCCCAACATTATTTCGGGGCAGGGGGTGATTATTTTTCCTTTTGGGGCAACAACCCCCCTTATTGGGGAGGCGGAGGAGGTGGTTACCACCGAGCCCTTGGGGGCCTTTAACAGGGACTCCAGTGACCTTGTGCTCGCTGTGGGGGGAAGGCTGGTGGTCAACCGCCTCCTGGAGCACGATTTTTTGAGTGGTGTGCAGCTCGACGGCCTTTTGGAAGATCTGGATAGGGTGCCTCTCACAAAGAAGGCACCCATTTTCAATGAGAACCCCCCCATTGTGCGCAGGCCCCAAAATTCTGGGACCCGCCGCACATTGTATAACAACTATGGGGGTGCCAACCACCACAAGCACAACCCCCACAAGCTCCACGATCTGCCGGTCCTCAAAAGGGTCGTAGATGGTGTGCTTGAGACTGCGAAGAAGAGTGTGGTGGGGGGGGTTGGGTGGAGCTGCACCATCCTTGACATGGCCGAAATTTTGAGCTATGACCACACACCCCAGCACCTCCATCGCGATGCCCCCCCCTACACCAGTACTGAAGGCACATTGATTGTCAATTGCCTCATTATGCTCACCCATAATCATGAGGCCGAGGATGGGTCGCATTTTCTTTATGTGCCCTCGAGCAGTTCGGGGTTCCATGACCCTTGGTTGGAGAGGGTTGTGCCATTCAAGAGGGGCACTGCCTTTTTTTTCAATGCCCTTTGTACCCTTCCTGAACCGGCCGTTTGAATCCGAGATTCACGGTACCTTGAATTTCACCTATTTTTGCTGTGTTTTGCTCGTAACTTGGTGCCATCGTGTGCTTTTCTCGTGCTATCTTCGCCCAAAGTAAGATCCAACAAATGTGTGCAATTTAGAGGTTTGAAGTAGCCGCATGGTTCAACACATTTGGTGAGATTCGCGTGAATGTGAAATTCACGCACCCAAATTCACGCATAAATTCACGCTAGATTCACAGATTCACAAGAATGTGAAATTCGCACGAATTTCGTACGAATTCGTACAAATTTCGTACGAATTTTGTGCGAATTTCGTACGAATTTACCCTCATTTCCACTGATTCGCTTTCTCAGGGCTCTCAAAGCCTTTCTTCGCATTCTCTTTTGACCATGTCCGAGCCAACTATGTCCCAGCTCGCCAGCCTGGCCTCGCGCCCCAACCCTGCAGCCGACACCCTCGCCCACTACCAAGCCCTCCCCGTCGCCCACCTTCAATTGGAGGAGGCGACGTACCTATCGGGGGCACTGGGGGTGGATGATGTTGTGGGCTGGGCAGCATCCCTCGTCCCCTCCCCGAGGTCATTCACATCGACGTCCCCAGCCCCATGCGCAACTCCTACCTTGGGGGGAGGGGCTGGGCCACAACGTTGTGGAGCGAACTGCGCCGCCAACTCCCATCCCTTAAATTTGTGCATCTGACCCCTCTACCTTCCAGCGTTGACCAACTCCTCAATTCCAGGCGCACTAACCCTTTGGGGAAGCCTAAGGACGCCCACGTCTAGGTGTGCCACCTGGTAGCTCTCTGACAAGCAGAGGAAGCTACTCAGGTGGCACCCCGAGATGTCCCTGCTGTTGGGGGGGAGCACCTCGGGGTGGATGGCGACATCGGAGTGGGGGAGCTGGGCCCCACTCCCCACACTCGCCACGATGACGCTGCCCGGGGTCACTGGGTGGAGGTCCCCAACTTGAGGAACACTTTCGGTGAGGTGGGGGTGGAACTTCTTGGAGAGAGGCCCCCCCCACCCCCCGACCCCAAGGTGCTCTTGCTTTGCCAACGCCGGGGGAGCTCAGGATGCCTGGCCTGATCTTCACTCCGAGAGGCGTTGAAAAGCAGCTCAAAATTTTTTGCGACGACTTTTTCATCGCCGCTGCCCCATGCCTTCATCACCTTGTTCCACCCCACCTCGCGATCCCGTGTCTCCACAAGCCCCCGAAGCACAATGTAGCCGTTCCCATCAACAAAGTTGGAGGGCGGCTGGGAGGGGCCAACCCTGTCGGGGGCGGGGTCGGAGTTGCCCGTCACCCCATGAGGGGGGTCGGGAAGGGGTTCGGTGCGGAGGGGAGGTTCACTCGAAATGAAGGGGGGGGCATTGAGGCACCACGGTACCATTACAAAGAAGTTGTAGTGTAGAAGGTGGGGTGGGTGATGTCGGGGATGTGCACCTGGGGGGGGATGGTAGGATGGAAAGGGGCGATGCCCAAATCATCCCACCACCGGGGGTTGGCAAGGTGCCAGGAGAAGGGGGAAAAGGAGTGGTCGGCCGGTGCACCTGCAGCAAGATCATAAAGGCACACCATGCCGCAGTGGGGAGGGAATGGACGAGGTTAGTGGTGGGGTACGGTGCAGGCGGGGACGGCCCTGGGGGAGGCGTGGAGGCGCGCTTGGACACCATTTAGCTGCAGAGGGGGGACATGCTGCTGATGGTGGCCACTAGCCGCCACCATGGGTTGCCCCCCTGACGCCAAGGATGGGTTGCAGGTGGCTCTTTTTAACTTCTGGACCCCCGACCGCGCGCACCGCCACCACCAGCCCAACACCACGCACCTCGACCCCACCCGCCCCAAGGAGGCCCTGGACGTTGCTGGGGATTTGTCCAGCTGGGAGTTCCCCAGCGTGGACTAGGTGTTGTGGGTGGGGAAGGGGGCGGTTGGGAGGGTGGGGTTGTTGGAGGGGGATGCTGCCCAGGCCCTCTTCGCCGACCCCCCCGAGGCGGTCCCGGCCGGCCCCCCCACCTGCCCCTTCCACCCCACCTTCCTCTCCCGGTCGGCCCCGGCCTCCGACCTCGCCGTCATCGAGGTCGGCGAGCAATGCATGCTCTTCTTCATGGGGAGCGTGCACCAGCTGGAGGTGTGCAAGGGGGACAACGCCGATGCGGAGTCGGAGATCCACTTCGCCATGTCCGGCGCTGCTCCCCTCGGGGCGGCCGACCACACTGTGGCATCTGGCGAACACGGCCCCAGCGTGGCGGTCGCCCAAGTGCTCGAAGGCCGGGGCATGGGCAATCAAATGCCCACGTGATTGCAAGGTGTGCTTGTTTGTGTGTTTGCTTTGTTTAATGGAAAATTGGACAAAATTCACGTGAAATTGGTACGAATTTGTACGAACTTCTCGTGAATGAATTTATGTGAATATTGAGGCAATGTGAAATTCGTACGAAATTCGTACGCTTTTCGTACGAATTTCTGTGAACTTCGTCCAATTTCTTCGTTTTGTTGTTGCGTTGCTCCATGTTGACTGCCCCATTCTCAATTGGTGCCTTGCACACTTCTCCCCGTCTGTAGGTCCCGTTCTACGCGTGGTCGCCGGACATTGGGCACCACGCCCGGCGCCGGTTCAAGCCCCGGCCCTGATTGCCCGAGGAGTACGGTGAGCCGCCCGGAGGCATCGGTGGTGGACGGACCCCGAGCGAGGCCGGCAGTGGGCGCAGTGAGGGCTCGCGGCGCTCTGGACGTTCTGCTGGGGCCGGCAGCGAGGCCAGCACCGGTGCAGGGCATGCGCCGCGCGGGCTGGTTGTCCCCATGCCGTCCCGCGAGGACTTGGGCACCGCCCACACCGAGCCCCCCGTGGACCGGGTCACCGTGGCCCCCAGGCAGCCGGATCCGGCCCGGACGCAGAAGGTGCCGCCCGGGCCCGATCGGCGGCGGCGGCATCTCTCTGCCGTGTGGGACATGGTCTTGGAGTCCTGGGGGGTGCAGGGCACCCTCCGAATCTCGTTCCCCTGCCCCATTGTGATCATGGGGGGATCCAACCTGCCCGAGGGGCAGGAGCTCGTGGGCCTATTTGCCTACGGGCTTGTGAGCGGGCACTGGCGGGTCCAGACGGGGGTGTCGCGGATTGGGGAGGAGGGGACGGTGACCACGGCTGGGGTCTTTGGGCTAAATGTGGTCACGGGGTGGGACAAGCGGGAGTCAAATTTTTTCTTCGGCAAAATTTCTCTGACAGTCACGTGAAATTCGTACGAAATTCGTACGAATTTCGTACGAATTTCACAATCCCTCAATATTCACACACATTCATTCACGTGAAGTTTGTACGAAATTGGTACGAAATTCATACGAAATTCTGTGAATTTCGTCCAATTGCGTGTGAATTATACTAGATTCCCACAAAATTTAGTCGCCTGGGGCACGGGGATGGTAGAAACCTGCGATAAATGCCTCCCCCTTTCCACATGTCTAGTACCTCACATCATGCCGGGGTCCAAGGAGCCATTCCATTTGTTAGCGGGTCGTACACAACGGAGGCGCCTACAAAAGCTCCAGCAAGTTGTTACCAAGGAGCTTGCAGCACCCTACACCGTCAAGTACCTGCCCGACACGGGGAAAACAGTGCTTACCCCCGAAACAAGGGTTGTAGTGACCGTCCAGCCTGAGCCCACCATGGAGGAGAGGTTGATTATGGCCGTCTGGCGCATCCGGTCATTACACCTCTCTAGGACGGACTCGCGGTACCTAGGGGGGAGCATGACGTACGGTGTGGTATGGGACCAGGTGTACGGCATTGTTCGGCAGCTAGCTTTACCGCAGTCCCGGGCATTCATTGCTTATACGGGAGACGACACGGCCATCCATGCTGCGGCCTGCTAACTCCCCGACCGCATCGGCCACCTGTTCAAGTGTCGACCACCCCCACCCTCGGACATCATGTAGCCCGGGGACCAACGGCTCCATTGGTTGCCTATTGGGGTGGACGGTACATCGCGGCATGAGGCCTCGTACGTCCACTGCATGCTTGGTGGCACCGCCAGCCCCAACCAACTATCTAGTTGGTGGCTGCTGGGGGGGCGAAAAGTGGGAGACCCTCTACGCTACGCGGCCTCCCAAGAAATTGATTTTGATGACGAGTTGCGCAAGGCCGCAACCGTAGGTCTTAAGGGTACGGGAGGGAACGACAGGCAGTCCCTTTTTTTTTTTCTGTGTGCAGATGGGAAAGCACAGGTGCTCATTGAGGGCTGCCAAAACTGGAAGGCAGAATCCCCTGGTGCCACCGTGTGTTGGGTCTGCATGTGTAACCGTGCTCTGTGCCTTGCTACCTTTGGCACAGCAAGTGCGATAGACGGCAACTGGGAAGGGGTTGTTGCCATAGGTGCTATATATAGGACCATTACAAGTGATAGGCGAGTGCCTGATTATGGCCTCCATGGGGTCCTTCGTGTCGTGTTGTGTGGCATCAACGGGACACGGAACTTAGTTTTGTACAATTGATGGGGAAGGCACCGGCCACTCTGGCACGCACCATGCTGCAACCGGTTGTAGATGAGGCACGGCTTGCAGCACGAACTTGCACCCGTGCCTCATTAAATAATGACAAGGCAAACAGCAAGGGGAAGGTGAGGATGGAGTGTGCTGCTGCCATCCATTTCGTGCGGAACAGGGGTTGGGATACGATAATAAATGCTCGCCTACAACAGCCTAGTGTGAGGCAGCATCAAGTAGGAGGAAAAAGTTGGGAGTCGGTGTGCAAAACGTGGTGGGAGATTTTTGCAAGCATGTGTGTATACGCTTGGCGTTCCGCATGGTTCTCCGGGGCCGACTTGGGGCGGCTCCGGAACCATAGTATAGCCATGGGCACCGCCCACAATGAGCTCCAGTGGGGCAATCTTCTGTGGACGCATCTTTGGATCGACCACATGTATTATTTTGCAAAGAAGTGGGGAATCTTGTCAAAGTTCTCCTGCTTTGCCATGGAGGGAAATCAGCGGAGGGTGAAGCGCATGTTGCGCAACAGCCGCGGCCTAAGCCTCCTCCGGGGGGGACTAGGGGTGCAAGTGGTTGTGGACAACCACACCATTGAGGATAGCCTTTGGTTGCATGGGTGGGATGTGACCAAAAGGGCACAACATGGGCAAGGCCTCATAAGTGTACAAACGGTCGCAAGCCGTACAAGAAGACGGCTTCTAACCGACATGCAGTACCTTCAGACTCTACAGCGGCAATTCCGGTGTCGCAAGAAACGGACATGAGATCACCACACAAACCCGGACCATTCTTGCCTGTGACCGGGGTGCATGCTAGGGCGCCTACTAGGGGTATGAGGACAAATCAAGGGGGGCACACCGGTAACATTTGTGTAAAATCACGTGAATTCACGTGAAATCCGTACGAAATTCGTGCGAATTTTCGTACGAATTCACGTGAATTCACGCCTGTGAATCGGCTACATGGTTGCCGGCTTTTGGCACCTCTCGTTTTGGGCACGTTTCGGGCATGATGGATGCTTTTGGGGCGGGACCTTCATCGGATGATGAGTAATGAAGCTGGGGGAGAAATTTTGGCCCCTCAAATCTCTCGCAAGGATCCAAAAATATGGCATTTTCCCCCAAAAACCTCAAAATTTGGGTAAAGTCACGTGAAATTCGCGCAATTATACCAACGGCCACTTAACCCCCGTTCATGAAGGGTACCTTGATGTCCATCGGGGGTCGGGCAATCCAAAGGCCTCGCCCATTGGTGTTGCCAATCCTCGCCTCATGGTATTTTTTGCAATTGAGCTAACCCAAGGCCCTAACCTGCGGTTCGCCAACCTGCATGTCACCTAGTCCATCAAGCGGCCCCCGCTGGGGGCGCCTGGTGGCCGGGTGGCCAAGACCGTCCCATGTGAGGGGGCGGTTACGTGTAAGCCCCTGAGGTTGAGGGGGTGGCCCAAGTGGTGGAGTGGAGGCAAGTGGGGGAGTATGCAGCCGTCACGCACTTCCTGTGGCAGCGGAGGATGAACTTGGTGCTGGACGACCCCAACAAGGAGGGCAAAGGCATGTGCCCATGTCGCCAGGTGTGAAAACTGCCCACCACACCCTGCACTAACCCCTGCTCTAACTAGTTATCGCGACAATTATCGCGCTCTACCTAGGTGCTGTAACTGCTTATCGCCCTCGGTTATCGCGTTCCAACTAAGTATCGCGGCGGTTATCGCGGGGGTTATCGCGTGGGTTATCGCGTTCTAACTAGGTTATCGCGTGGGTTATCGCGGTAGTTATCGCGAGTTTTTTTTTGTTTCTTTTGTTCTTCCCAAACCACAGTCCTGCAAGTGCCGCGTCTCTTCGTCAAGGACCCAGCGGAGGCACTAGCAGCAGCAGCAGGAGCAGCAGAATCAGCAGGGGCACGGGCCGCCAAACCGGTGGCGGCCCGTGCAGAGCTGGAGGGGGAGAACAGGCTGGCGGAGGGGGCGGCCTGGCGGTGGGGGGCCGGCGGACGAGGCCTTCCGGATGGGGGGGACCGGATGGTACCGACCATCACGGAGAAGGAGGGGGGGTGGAGAGGAAGACCCACCTCGCCCTCCCCTCCTATATGTGGGTTTGGGGAGAAACGGCCAAATGGCCGAATGTCGCTGAGGGGGGAACGGTTGCGGATTTTTTGTGTTTGTTTGGGATGAGTAACCCCCCCCCAAAGGAAAAATTTTTTTTCGTTGGGGGTGTGCTTCCGTGATGAAGCATCGGGGGAGTACACTGGAAGGGAAGTGTGGCAGAAGCTGCACAAGTGGGGGGACATCCAACAGGTTGGGGGGTATAAGGCCCCCCAATCTGTGTGTGATGCAACCGCCGCATGGGTCCAGTCGTATGCGCCCAAGGGGGGAAGGCACACCAAACATACGAAGCGGGGGCCCGAGGTGGTGGACATTAAGGCGGATGCCCCCCCCCCCCCCTAAGGGTAAGCCCCCCACCCCCTCCCCCAAGCCGTCGAAGGTGGCGAAGGTGGCAACCCAGCCACCACCTGAGGCCCTTGATGTGGAGGCCTTGGGGGCCAGTGTGGCCACCCTCGGGGCGGACGCTTGCCAGGTTTTGGTCGAGCAAGCGGCCGCCACAGTGGTCGAGGCCGCACTAGCCAAGGGTCGGGCGGCCGACCACAAGTCATCCTTGGCGAAGGCTGAAAAGGTCCACGGCAACACTCAGCGTGCCCTGGACCACGCCCTCAACCTGGCTGTAAAGAGGGGGGAGGAGTTGGTGACGGTGAGAGGGGCCCTGAGGGAGGCCGAGGAGGGGAGGCGGAAGGCGGAGGTGGAGGCGTCCGCCCTGAGGGTGGAGGTGGCGGCGTTGCGGAGCAGGGGGGATGACCTCCAGCAGCGCCTGGGGGTGGCTGAGGCGCAGGTGCGCAGCCTCACCTCCACCCTCAATGCCACCTACACCGCCCAACAGGGGGTGGGTCCTCCGGGGGTGCAGAGTCAAGGTAGCGGCAGGAGTGGGAGTCAATGACTCGTGGGTTTGCTTAGGGGGTTGCCTAAAGGCATTTTTCGTGGGGAGGAGCGATATGGGGCCCAAGTGGACATGTGCCACTTGCGCCTCGTGGGAAGTGGAAACCCCAACCCCTCTAATTTCAGGTCGACGAGGATGGCTGCTGCTACCTTGAGGCCTCTCCTCACCCCCTTGGTTGCGGGGCTCAATGAGTATTGCACCTGGATTCCTCCACCATGGTTCACATGGTGTAGCATCTAAGTTGTTCACCCCCAAGGGACGGACACCATGGGCCTTCACACCCATTTGCGTGACGGGGTGCCCATGGCGCTGATTGTGTGTGTGGGGTCTTTCACGGGGGGTGATTTCCGGGTGGAGAGTGGTGGCCTGCTGAATCCCTCCCTGAGGGACCAAAAGCGGCACACCCGCGTGTGCAAGGGTAGGGCGGTGGAGGGTTGGCCATTCAAGGCCACCCCTCAAGCCCCGTGTTGTTCAACACCGGGGCACTACACGCTCCGTTGCCATGGGAGGGCGAGCGATGGAGTGTGATTTTTCATAGTGCAAGGGGCTTGCTGCGTAGCACGCCTACGTGGCGGCAGCAGCTTGTGGCCATGGGTTTAATGGTGCCCAATGCTTGCTCTAACCCCTCCAGTTAGTGCGCACCTAACCTCTGCTGTAACTAGTTATCGCGATAGTTATCGCGCTCTAACTGGGTGCTCTCACTAGTTATCGCGCTGGGTCATCGCGCTCTAACTTGTTATCGCGGGGGGTTATCGCGGGGGTTATCGCGCGATAACCTAGTTATCGCGGGGGTTATCACGTGTCTTTTTTGGGCCCTTGCTTCAAAAGCCGCCCTCATTTCGTGCCCAGGCCCTGATATTCTTCATGGACAATGCTGTTAACGAGGCCCTGAGGGCTCTGAACTCAGCTAACCTGCGGCGGTACACCGATTTGCAATGTCCCAAGGCCCGGCGCTGGCGGTTGAAAGCTGTTCAGCAGCTGGTGCGAGTTCTATTGGGGGATCCCAACATTGTGTGTGGCAGGAACACCAAAGGAGAAGTTTGTTTAAGTGCTGGGGCGTGCACTGCCCTGTCTGGCCCTCTTGGTGGCCATCTTGCATTCACAGCTCAGGAGCATGAGGCCCTGAGCATGCTACGCATGGCATGCATCATGCATCTTTCCCAGCGGGCCCTATTGCGAATACCCCGCCGTTGTACCCAACGGGACCTAAGGACCGTTCGGCAACGGGTCATGCCCTACTTTCCCCAATTAACCATTGTAAAGTCTACCACAGGCCGCAATAGGGCAGTTGCCCATGTGCCTTTGCAGTCAATTGTGCATAATGCAATATCTATGGCCCGAGCTATTGGGAACCTAGGAACCCCCCCCCCCCCTAGTGGCGTTGCCATCGTTGTCATTTCAGTTGATGTGACTTCCTTGTGGAAGGCATCCTCTACCCGTGCGGATGTATGCGTCAATGTATGGGGGGGGGGGGCAAAGTATGCTTTGAAGGTGAAGCTATGGGCCTCATGGTTTTGCATGGATGGCGCTGATGAACAGGCTTTTTTGAGAAGCCTGGACATCTCCGCCAACCTCAACCAAGAGGTGAGGGATGTGGAGGAGGACGCTGTCCTCTTTCAAAACCAATTTTTGACCTGCATTGTCATTTTGACGGGGGATGGGAAGGGGATGCAAGCAATGGGGGGGGGGGGCTGGGTCTAAGTGTTCGTTGTGCAAAGACCACAGTGGTATTGTTGAGCAAATCGGGGTGGAGTCCACCTCTAGATGGGGGGCATTTTTGGGAAATGTGACCCCTGAAAGACGGGTGGCGGACTACCAACATGCAGCATGCCGCATTCCAAAAGGCATTGCAAAGCGCACTGAGACCACCCTTCAGTCCCACCCCCCTGGTACCGTTGGTAAGGCCGAAGCTCTTGCAGCTTTGCAGGCCTTCAGACAAGCTATGAAGGATTTGACCTCAGGTATCCCTCTAAGGGAACGTCCCCCCTTGGCCTCAAGGGCCATAGAGAAAGATTTCGATCTTACAAGCACCAAAGTTTTCCTAACCTCCCCCCCTTTCCAAAGGCAATTTGTGGATTGCCTCAAAGAGCATGTCCCCACAGTGAGGACCCATGGTGGACCTCCGTTATGGGTTGTTGTGCATGTCAAGGTGAAATGCATTGAGGGTTTGTATCACCTTTGGAGGTTGAGGGAGATGTACACTCTAACCCAAGTGGAGTGCCACCCTGCGTTGACAACAAAGTTTTCAAAAGCTTGGGGAGACTGAGGTTGGTCCCCCACCAGGTGGATCCATTGGTGCTTGGCACATTCCACTTTTTTTTTGCCGAGAAACGGACGATCATTTTTCAGTTTTCCTCCATCCCAACGGAGTATCGGCATGGGCCTTACAAGAGAAGGCTCAAAAATTGTTTCAAGGGTTGGTCCTTGGTGAGGCCAAGTATGTCCCTCCGCCACATGCACCATTGCATGTCCATGAACGCCCTGGAGCAAGGGCTTTTTGGACCGGAGGCAGCCAAGGCCTCATACATTGATGACTTTGTATGAAGAAAGACCATAAATGCTTTGTGCCAAGTGTTTTGTGTTGTTTGTCCTAGTGAGGGACGGAGGAGGGGTGCGCGATAACTACCCGCGATAACTGCGCGGTAACTGAGTTATCGCGCAATCACTAGCGCTCCAACGAGTTAGAGCAAGGTGCTCTAACTCTGTTCTAACTCTGTTCTAACTCTGCTAACTCTTTGTCCTCCCCCCCAAAAAACACCCCTGCGATGCGGGTTGTGTGGGGAAAGAAAGGGGATGGGGGGTTTTTCAGGGTGCCGAATCCATTTTTTAGGTGGTTTGCCCCAAAATTGAGGGTAGGTGGGTGTTCCGGAAATTGTGTTCTAACTAGGGGTTCCGCACAACGCCCTAGAACGCTGCAGCCCAAGGGCCACTGTGCTGCGGGGATACACCCTGTAAACGAAACCCAGTCACAGATGAAGCAGGCGGTGGCGCGCGAACAACAAAAAATTTCATGCGACTGCGCCATAAATGGAAAGCGATACCCTGCATTGCTGCCCCCTGGGCATGATTATATTGTGTTACACACACCAAAAGAATGGGGCCTGGTCCTGAACCCCTTGCAATTGCAATGTGCAACACACAACGCACGCAATGTTACGTTGCCTTCAAAACAGTTTGTACAGGATAGTATACAGCAAATACACACAGCATCAGCACACCTCTCTGAGGACACGTAGGCGCCGATCATCGACGATGACACTGTCACGCGTGCCATTGACACACACAACACGCAATGCACTCAGACTGACCCTTGGATGTGCCCAAAAGTCCTTCAGCAAGTGAATGCGAAGTCGCGAAGCATGGGCCTGCAAGGTGGAGTGTTGGACAAGGAACCATGTCGTGTGCATGCCACATGTAGCGTACATATGCAAAGACAGTTGGCGGACCTTACTGTGACAGACCCCAGCTTCCAGATTATTGGGGTACAACATGACACCAAGGGTGCCAAGGAGTTTGTGATGAAAGAAACATTGCAACCGACTGTCTGAAAAGGTGTGTTAGACATGGCGAACAAAGTGGACCTCTGGCCAAAATCGCTCCTGACAGAGGATGACATCGAAGACAGTGTCCGAACGCTGTCATCGAAGTGCGCGGCACCATCAGCTTTTCATCTTTTACAATGGAAAACGGCAGAGCATGCGCGCGACTGGCGTTTTAGACTGGCTGTGACGCACGCTGGACACCCCCTTTGTCGCATTTTAAATTCTCGCCAAATAGGACGTTGCCTGACTGTCGTGTTAAAAGAATTACACATCGCATGCCCTTTCTGGGGCTGCCTATCGATGATGGGAGTACGCGACATATGGACATGTGGACCTCAATATGCTCCACTGATTTGTTTGCATTTTGCTTTGTTGTGATCAGTCCGTGTCTTCGTCCTCAACTCTTCCCTAAGCACCTACAGACGAACCCCCCACGATTTCTACATGCATGGGAGCGTGACATAGATAACGCTTACTGGAACCTGAAAAAAAAACAGGTTGCTGACCGTTTTGAGGTTGCCGTTGCTCACCGCCGGACCAGCCGCCTCCCGTTCAGACCTACCACCGGTCTTGGCACCCAAGGGCCGCACCGAAATGCCCCGGAAGTTTTCTCAGTGGAGGATCCCAGCACGATCCTCCGAAAAAAGCCATTCCCGCCTCCACATTGGCGACGTTGCCATACCCCTGCACGTACCGGAAGTCGAAATCACCGACTTCCGGAAACGTCACCAGATGGGCGGCTTCACCAGCAGCGCCATTGTCACCGGGTCGGGCTCTAGTACCAGCTCCCGCGCCGAGCCGAGCACTCCCGTCGGCGGGCCCGGGATCCACCAACGCGAAGGGCAAGAAGTTCACGGGAATCTAAAAGGAATGAAGGAAATGCATCAATTTACTTGAATTTTGCGTGCGCAAATGACACATTTTGCGTCCCGGGTTGAGATTAGGTGAACATGCAAATGCATGAATTTGCGCACGTAAATGGCCTATCTTGCGTCACAGGTTGAATTCAGGCAACGACGTAAATACCCTATTTTGCGTGCGTAAATGACTCATTTGACGTTCTGGCCATGTATATAGCCGATGCGCAAACGATGCATTTTAGTCGTGCAAAAACAGGGTAATTACACACCTTCTCCGGACATGGGCACTTGTATTCCTTCTTCTTGTGGTCATACGTGACCTTGCCGTCCGACTCGGCTTGCATGTTGGGCATTGAGGTGGTATAGTGCATCGCCATTGAAGCCCAATGCATGTCACTGGGGCTGGCTGCGCGCGTGAGGACGAGGGTTCTGGGACAGAACCCAAAGTAGACGCAGCCAGGGGAGACGGGGACGCCCACCATGTTGTCCGCCATGGAAGGGGGGACCCACCATTGATTATACCAGGGCATCGAGCACTGCTCGGCATTCTCCTCCTCTGGCCCAAGTCCCCCCATCGTGAATGGGCGCACGCTAATGGTAGCGGACCCGACCCCACTCCCAATAACCCACACGTCACCCACGTAGGGGACTTTCTTCTCCAGCCCCGGAGGCAATTTCAGGGGCGCCGACCAACTCAACCTTGGGGCAGGTAGTGTAGGGGGCTGCAAATCACTGCCCGAAGAGGTTGCAGGGGGGTCCTCCTTTGCCTCTCCCACCTCGGGTACCTCCGGCTCAACGAATAATCAGGTCCGGGACATTCTCCGGTTCCACCACATTTGGGGGTGTGCGGAATTTTTCCGGCACAAAGGGGGAAAAAATCGTCCTCCTCGGCCCGCCAGCTCCACGATGGATCAACGTTCCATCCATCCATCAACAAAACCCTGCCACGCTTTTGCTGGACCACGTGCCACGTGTTGGACGTGTCGTAGCCACGGTTCGTCCCCGGTGCAATTTGCAAAGATTTTTCTCGGGGATCATCCTGCAGGGATATGAAAACTACCCTCGTGTCTGCGGCACCCCGCACCGTAAGCATGAAATCACGGTGCGCCCATTCATAGCCCATTCAAGAGGGGGGCTCCTTCCGTTCCACCAACCGGGGCTCCCTGTCCGCGAAGTCATCCAGCACCGGGAAAAGGTCTGCCAAAATGCGAAGCAAACGCCACTTGAGTTCCGAGGGGAGCCACTTGTTCACCGTTCCCGGGGCGCTTTGCAGGCGCCCACCCCCTTGGTTGAGGCCTCGAAGGAGAAAGTCTTCTCAATTCTCCTCTCCCTCCAACTGCAGGGCACACAACTAATCCAACTGCAGGGCACACAACTAATCCACCAAGTCAGCTGGCAGAATGTCCTCCACCAAACGGTAGCATGTGGCCTCATACTCCTCGGGGGTCCTGGAGGGCGGATCCGGCATCGGATGCCCAGACACGGGGTATTTCACTGCGATGTCTGGCGACAGACAACCCATACCAAGGGCAAAAAATGTGTCTTGCAGTACAAAAAATGTGGGCTGTGTCAAATCAAAGGTGGCTGGTCCTTTCAAGGTCTCGCGCCGACCAACGGACTGAATCGCTCCGTAGGCCAACCAGTCCGCAAATTTGGACTCCCAGAAAAAAACGTGTGTGTCCATATGGAGGCGCTCTTCCCAATGTTTCACCTAGACGGTGTCCGACCACATCCGTCGGTTACCGGCCTCCTTTTCCCGATCCGCATCCGGCACATGGTACACCGACACATATCACCGTTGGGGGGGTTGGGCACGTTGCATCAAGGCAAACAATGCCGTCCACGTCCCTGCGCTAAGTTGCACGATTATCCCCATTGGGGCAGGGCTCAACTAGTGGTACAGGCCCAGAGCAAAATTGCTCAAATCTCCCTTGGTCAAAGCAAGTGGACCGGCCTGCAAGTTGACCCTCAACAAATATCTCAAGGGTTCAGCGTTTTCCTGTTGCAATTCTTGCAGCCGCTCTCTCACTGAGAAAACATCATCGGGGATAGCCGGCAACCCCTTAATCTCGTTCACCGAAAGTGAGCAATCCAACACCTAGATACCAGTTCCCACCACATTTTCCACACCCACCACCTTCACATACTCATCAACATCCTCCTTCGTGGGCTCGTAGGTAGTGCGGGGAGAAGGGGCAGGCTTGGGCGGTGGATGCGGGTCCCCTGGGGCTTGGACATCGGCCTTGGCTTTGGACTTCTTGCCAGGCATGTCCCATGAAAGAGAGGCCCCTAAGAGGGAAGAGGCAATTACATGGATTTTGCGTGCACAAAAGGCCTAATTTGCGTCCACAACAGAATTCACGAGACAAGTAAATACACCCTTTTACGTGCATAAATTGCCCTTTTTGCGTCCGCGCTGAACTTATAGTAACCACGCAAATACACCCTTTTACGCGCGCAAAAAGGCAGCAAAGGGTAATGATTGCATCCACATGGGGGTGTCAATGGTGTGGTGCGGGACACGTAAAAGTGGAAAAACACCTCCGTTTTCACCCATATTTCAGCCTATTTGCATGCAAATGTGTCCGTTACACATCTTAAGAGAGGGCAAGGCGAGCAAACACGCACAAAGCAAGTTATTGAATTTTTGCCCATTTTACCTAGTTTTTACCTGGTTTTACCTGAGAAACACTTTGGGCCTTTACTTCGTAGTTACATACAAATGTGGCAACATTGCCTCACAGAACAAATGCCAGTCCCAATCCATTAGCCAACACTTGTAGGGAGAAAAGGGGTATGGGAGTATGGGGCGGGGGGTTGTGAAAAATGCGAGGTACGGGCTCAGGAAAACCTCATCAGACTAAGGTTTGCAACCTCATCCTGAGACATCGGAGGGTTATAGAAGGTTACCCCAAGGAGGAGGAAGACATCACTGACTACACCCTTACCCTTTTCAATGTTTCCTTCACAACCAGCTAACCCCGCTGCCGTGAGGTGGGCTGCAGCGTGGCTCTGAGCACGTAGGGCCGGGGGGGCTGAGTGAAACTCAACACCTAAATTAATTCGAGTGCATGCACCAGGATTTAGGAGGTCTGAACAATTGATTGACAATGAAAAGATCGCATCGCGGCAAAAACAGCTTTCAATGTCCTTGAAACATGATTCACCACAAAAATCCAAAATCTCCTTTCATGTGCCCAAACTGGCTTGTGTGCACACCCTATAGCAACCGTTCCCGACCTCTCATCTCTAGCATCTCGCTAACGTGCCGTTAAAAGACCTATGAAATAGTAGAAACAGTAGTAGGAAGCAAGTGGACGGCTTCGGCAGTGGTTGTGCCCTGGTGCTGTAGTCGTGAAAAAATTGAGGGCCTTGCAGCTATCAAGCCATTAGGGGAATGCTGCAAAACACCGACTTTATTAACACTTGAAAACAATTCATGCAATCCAAATTGGCCTTCTGGGGTCATGCAGCTTTGCCAAAGCAAACCGTTTTACCTTCTACCCGGGATACGCATAAAAGTGCACACCTAGCAGCATGGCACCTTGTACACTCCTAGTCATTACTCCTTCCACCCAACTTGATACTGTCCAACCCAACTTCTGTAAGGCAAACTGCAGGATGAGCAAATACAGGCAACATATATTATGTTTTTGACGCAGCCATCCGGGGACTAAGGATGGGCCTAGTTAAGGTTTGTCCAACCGGAGTGACTCCCAGACCAGGGTGAGAGATAAGCTAGGAGAACTCCTCATATCATCTGTGTGTGGCTCCAGATGCCTATGGTGGATGGAGGTAGAAAGCCAGCTCTGGGGCTAGGGTGCAAGAAACAAAATCAGCCCCGATGGCACAACCAAATTCCGGGAGCCCCTATTTAGCCATGTCCGCATTTGGCATTTTGGGATGCGCTGGTCTAGGGCGTGCTGCAAAACCCCCCCGATTTTCGGGGTTGTCAATGTGGCTGGAACCCGGAGTTTCACACGTTACATGGGTGCACTATGATGCAACAATGTGGCTTCCATGTCTCATTTGCTCGGTTTTGCCCGTTTTGCACTTTTTGCGATTGGGTCTTTTTGTGCTTTACCTATTTAGAACGGGGTTAGAGCACTAGTTATCGCGGGGGTTATTGCGCGATAACCTAGTTATCGCGCTAGTTATCGCGCGAAAACTAGGTATCGCGGGGGTTATCGCGCTTCATTTGCTCTTGTTCCATGTTTTCCCTCTTCGTCTTAGCTCTCAAGTTCTTTACTATAGCCCTTGCTGCTGCCCACGCTTGGTGCGAGCACCATCAAACGCTCCTTGGGATTCGTCGCCTTGGCGGACCTGAGGGGTTTACGATGGGTGATACCCAAGTGCGCCTCCCTGTGGCAAGTCATTTTGAGAGGGGTGTGGACTTTGGACTCATCGTCCATAAGTCCTCCTTCATGGCGGGCGACAAGGGGCCCCTGGTTCTCAGGAACTACATTTTCCAGTTGCTAGAGGTAAATTCAGGGGTTGCTGGATTTTTGATCTAGCTGCATATGGAGGATGAGGAGGCGGAGGTGGTGGAGTCCGTCACCACCCATGCCGAGAAGGGTGTGGGGACGAAGACGACCCTCTATGTGGGTCAAGAGGAAGAGGAGGATGTGGAGGAGGAAGCGGAGGAGGTGGAGGAAGTGGGGTGTGGGAGGGGGAAGGACAAGCCCCACAACCCCCTCATGATTAGTGTCCAGAAGGTAAGGATCAGAACTGGTAAGGGGAAGGGGAAGACGGATGGTTGGTTCCCCCAACCCCTTACCCACAACACCCGCCGGGTCTACACTGAGGACCCCAAAACCAAGCTCCCCATGCACTCCCTTTGCCCCACAAAGGAGTGGGAGTGGGACCTCTAACTAGTTATCGCGGCAGTTATTGCGCTCTAACTGGGTGCTCTAACTAGTTATCGCGCTAGGTTATCGCACTATCTAACTAGTTATCGCGGGGGTTATCGTGGGGGGTTATTGCGCTCTAGCTAAGTTATCGCGCGAGTTATCGCGGCGCTATCGCGTGTTTTTTTTCATTTGTTTCGTCCTTTCCAAGCCACAATCCCGCAGCTGCCGCGTCTGTTCACTAAGGAGGTGGCCGAGGCAACCGCAGCAGCAGCGGCAGAAGCAGTAGGCAGGGGCGCGGCCCAACCGGTGGCGGCCTGTGCGGATATGTAGGGGTGGGGCGCGTCGCTAGAAGGTGTGCACACAAACGCCCCCCTTTTGGGTACCACTAGAACCACGATGTGCACGCGTTTACAATGCGCAAAAGAACTGTAGGAGTTCCTATAGGTGTCCTAAGTCCAAAGCAAGCCAAGGTTGTGAAGGGCCACACACTATGTTGAATTTCTAAAAATCACCAAAAGCGCACAAAGGTGGGTTCCAGCAGGGGGTCCAGCGCAGAAACGGGGGTTCCAGCAAGGGTTCCAGCAGGGGTTCCAGCGTAGAAAGGGGTTCCTGCAAGGTTCCAGCAGAGTATTTCAGCGCAGAAAGGGGTTCCAGCGAGGGGTTCTAGCCCGGGTTCTAGCACCTTTGTTTCACCTTTGTTCCCTTGCATTTCAGCCCAGATGGCTTTGTTGGCCCCCTTGGTCCACTGGGCCAAGGCTGCCCAGGCTGCTGTGGACACTCGGGCCTATGCTGGCCCCACTGGGTTGGGCTGCACGGACCTCGCCGCCCACCCCGACACCAAGGTGGCGATCCCCCCGGGCACCACCATTGCCCGCATCCGCCTCACCCGCCCCTTCCTTGCCGGGGACAAGCAGCATTGCGCCCTCACCGACTGGCTGCAGGGAGTCCTAGAGAACAACCCCGACGTGCCACTCCTGCACGTCCGGCTACATGCCGACGACGTGGATGATGTCATTCAAGCCTGCACCGGGCGGGCGAACCCCACGGTCAACAAGACGCAACGGCGTCATGTGAGGACGTAGGGGACCACGCTCCTCTTCGCCGCCCACAAGCCCACCACCGAGAAGGCCGGGAAGGACAAGTACCCCTTCAAGCGCCCCCACCTCGACACCCTCCGCTACGTGGTGGACAGCACGCCCGCCATGGCCCTGCCCAACTACTCCCTCACCAGCCACTCCCCCTACCGTTGGAAGCCGGAGCTCGTGGGGTTGACTACGCCGGTGCTGATGGAGAGAGAGGATGCGGTCTTGACCCTCCCCATGTGCCACGCCTTGCGGCTCATTGGGACAAGCGAACCGGTGAAGCAGGTGGACGTCTTCCGGGAACTAAACGAGGAACTCTCGGAGTTGGGTCAGACGGGGCATGTGTTCAAGGACGACTTCCTGGCGAGGGATGGCGACATGCTGGCGAACGTGAAGATCGAGGCGGACAACGTGGGTCAGAGGTGGGGTGGCGTCTTCAACGTGGCATGGCCAAGCCCAAACCGGCCAGCCGATCTAGGCGACAAGGCTGCGTGTACGCGGTGCGTCTGAAGGGCAATGGGGGTCAAGAAGGTCTTCGGCTTCCTCGCGTTGTACTTTGGGCGCAAAGAGTTGCGCAAGGCCTCTCTACGAGGTACCCGGGTCTGTTCTTGATGAAGGTTGGGTGCGTCCGGGCATGTTGGAGCAGCCACAACTGTGGCATCGGGATATGCCGGTACCGTTGCAAACCGTTGGGGTGGAGCACGCCTTCTCGTGCTTCATGCTTGTGAATCTAGACTGCCCCATGGACGGCCGCGAGAACATGTTCGTGTACGCTTCTGGCTTTGGTGTTCCCTATCCGTTGCACGAGGTCGCGATGAGTATGTTGGCGGGCAACCTGTGGATCCTGAGCAGTTGCGTCATCCACCGCGGTGGGGCTGTCCCGATTGATGCGCTGCTTGGATCAACCCGTATCCTTCCCTTTGCCGCCATTGTCACAAGCCGCGTCGACTACCAGACTACAGTGACGATCATCCCGCCACCCTGGGCTGAAGCCCCCGCGCCACAACCGTCGCCACCGTCCCCGAAGGCCGTGCACTGTGCCGCAGCGCAGTGCAACCGCGCGGTGAAGCCCGACCCGCCTGCGAAGTGTTTCGCCTGTGACGAACGTCCGCTTTGTGCTTTACATCTGGGGCAACTCTGTGCAGACTGTCAGCGGGATTCCGGGGAGGATGTGCCTGCTGTGGAGGCCGCCCGTGGACCTGCTATGGAGGCCGTGGAGATGGCAGCCGAGGGAGCAGAGGAAGTCCATGAGGGGACGCAAAAGATTGTGGAAGAGGATCTGTCCGGGTTTGCGGGTCTATTGATGATACCCTTGGACGAGACAGTGCTTTACACCCCCATCGCCCAGGGCCACTGGCGGCAGAGATTTCTGCGGGTCCGGTGATCGACATGTCCGCCCAACCTTGCGCCCCCGAAGATTGTCCTCTAGGCCCATTTGTCCATGAGGAGGAGGAGTTGGAGGCCCGGACCCCAAGCAAGTTCCCTGTCATTGCCACGCAGCCGGGCAGCCTGATGGTGGTGCGCGAAGGCTAGGCGCGTGGGATGGCAGTGGTGGAGGACACTGTGGACCCCCCAGTCGCCCAAGTACTCCGATGGGATGTGGAAGGCACCCACCCGCACGTCGTTGACACGTCTGCCCTGGTCCAACCGGGGCTTCTGGTGGCCAGGCTTCAGCGCCCAAATGAGCCCTGGTGCCCTTGCCAACGGGTATGAGCCTGCAGTCTGGTGGGGCTAAAGTGGTGGGGTTAGGCAAAACGGGCCTCGGGGGGGGGGGGGGCTGGATGGTCGCTGGAAGGGGTGCTGGAAGGTGTTCCAGCGTTGGAAGGGTCTGCTGGAAGGGTGCCACAAAGGTGCTGGTAGGGGTTCTAGCGCTGGAAGGGGGGTTCCAGCAGGGTTTCAGCAAGGGGATCCAGCGCAGAAAGGGATTCCTGCAGGGGTTCCAGCAGGGGTTGCAACAGGGGTTGTATCACCCGTTTCACCTGCATTCCGTCCTCTTTTAGGCTACAATGGACGTCTGGCCGCAAGTGGTATAGCGGGACGAGTCGTCAGCCGAGCCGCAGGCGCGAGGGGACAATGCAGCATCTGTGGTGGACAGCGTGTCGGTCGCGTGGCAAGCCCACGAGGTGGTGACTTGGCCAACGAGTGCAGTAGCGAAGCCGGTGGCCGTGGCCGAGCTCATCTTCCAGTCTGGTCAGACGCCGTGGTACAAGCTTGTGGAGCTCAATGTGGCGACAGCGAGCGGCATGAAGGTGGTGTCCACCTTTCCGGTCCGGGTGAAGGGACTGCAAGGCAAGAAGTGAGCCCAGTACATATTTGGCGCTCGAAAAGGGCTACACCGATCTTGGTTGTATCAGATGTACCATGAGGAGGATGGGCGGAGCGTGTGGTATGGTCTGCAGGGGCTGCAAGGCGTTGGAGGAGATTAGGTTGACTCCGTCATGAAGTTGTTCGCTGCATGGGTGAACGAGCGCAAGGAGAGTTACATTGGTGGCCGAGGGCGCACAAGGGGCGCTGCGATTGAGGTGGAAGGAGATGATAATGCAGAGCACAAGGAGCAGCCGAAGGACATAGACAAAGACAAAGGCACGGACAAGGTCAAGGACGAGCCAACGGAGAAAGACAAGGACAAAGGCTGGCGCAAGGACAAGGACAAGGACAAGGACAAGGCCCAAACCACCGTCATCGCAATCATCGCGGTCGCAGTCTCAGAAGTCCGAACAGCCCCAGGAAATGGTTGACGTTCGGGCTATAGCTGACGAGGTGGTACAGCGGTGCAAGGAGTCCGTGACGCAGCACATGAGTGTGACCCTGAGAGTTTGCGTCCCTTCGTCAGTGGCAAAGGCGACGTCTGACGCCTCCTAGAGCAAGGCAGAGACACTGATTGGCCGGCTAAGCAAGCAGCTTGCGACCGAGCGCATGGGACGGGCAAACGCCAAGGCCCAGTTGGGCGACGAGCGAAAACGGGTCAGCGACTTGGAGCTAGAGAATGAGAGCATGAAAAAGCAGCTGGTGGAGAGCAACACCAAGACCGCTGAAGCAAAGCAACAGGCAGAGCAGCTGTTGGCGGTGATGGCGGGCAGTTACAAGAAGGCGTAGACACCGGTGATTAGACCTTTTGGGACCTGGAGATGAGACCTGTCAGCACCTGCGGATGACACTTGTCGGGACCTGGTGATGAGACCGGCTGGGACCGGGAGAGGAGACCTGTTGAGACCGGGAGAGGAGACCTGTTGGGACCTGGAGAGCAGCCCTGTTGGGACCTCAAGAGCAGACCTGTTGGCACCTGGAGAGCGGACCTAGAGAGCAGACCTGTTGGACCTGAGATAACACCTGGGAGTTGAGGGACGCACATGTGCATGTACGTGGTGCGCTGCGCTTGTGCTGACGGCAGTGCGCCACCCTCAACGCAAACGTTTTTTGGTTTTAGCCCCTCGGTTGCGCATTACCTCGCGTAGGACATTAGTTGCCCTGTGCACGATGTGCCTAACGTGGTGTCACGAGTGGGAGGCTTCACATAGCCTACCCCTTGGGGACGTCACCAAGATTTACGCCCTAAATATGTATGTATATATCTATATATATATATATATATATGTATATATGCCCTATATATATGCATGCATTCATTGAAAATTTTGGTATATTCTTGTTGTCTCTTTGATTTTGGACTCAAGTGAAGGGGTGGTGCCATGGGGTGCAACACATGAATACACTGTACGACACTGCAAAGTGTTGACCTTGACGCTGCACTGTGCCTGTGCCTCTACCTTTGGGGGGGGGGTCCCAAAGGCAAAACAAGGGGGGGGGGTGCTTGAAGGGGGTGCTGGAAGGGTTGCTGGAAAGGGTTCGAGCGCTGGGAGGGTCCGCTGGATGGGTCCACTGGAAGGGGGATCCAGCGATGGAAGGGGTTCCGGCAAGGGTTCCGGCAAAGGGTTCCAGTGCAGAAAGGGTTTCCGGCAAGGCGTTCCAGCAGGGGTTCTAGCGGTCACACGTTTGCCGTTTGTCACATAAACCATGGAAAAGGCGGTTGCCGCACTTGCGGGTAGCATCCCACAGCTCAAGCCATACACGACCATCAAGGGGAAGGCCCGAGCAGAGCAGCGGCACCACATACACACCATCATGCGGGATCTTTTAGTGGATCCGGAGGCAGTTGTCGTTGACGGTGGTGGGGGATTGTACATCCGTTTCGCCGGGCACGACAACGATGAGGACCCTCGTGTAGTGCGCGCAATCGGTCTGTGGGCCATTGATAGGAGATTGAAGTTATCAATACGGCAAATTTTGGCCCTCCTGCGCGAATGCACGCGTCGTGATCTTGCCGAAGCGCGCACAAGGTTCACACCGTACTCCACCACAACCGACGCTTTCAATGGCCCCAACACGATCGAGCGGCGGTGCGCATCGACAACAACACTAGACGACCTCGTCTTCACGCGTTGAAGATAGCCGAGACCCTAGGGCAGCTTGAAGTGCAAACTGAGAAGATTTGGATTTTAATATGCCCCGATGCAACCGCATTGTGGCACACATCGGTTACTAAGATCGATGTTTTTGTAACCCGTTGGGCCTCAAGGTTTTCTGCTGCGGGGGACATCCATAAACGGGTGATGTGGGCGTGCATGGATGGCCCTGATGACGCCGCATGGGTGCAGGCCTTAGATGAGGATGCGGGCGTAAATGCCCAAATCATCCACCTACAGGAAAGTTGTACATTCCGTGTGAAAAACGGAACCAAAAAGTTTTAATGTACACTTGCCGGGGATGGGAAACTAATGATGGTGACGAACAGGGGGGGGGGGGGGTGTTGGTGGGGCCGCCCCGATGCCACCGTCTTCGTGCCGATAGAGGGCACGCCAAACAAATTTGAATTGGGGGCATTTCTTCGAAGTGTGTGTGTTCACATTGGAGACTTTGCACACGCAGGTTGTAGGGTAACCAATGCTTTCAAGAAGCGGCTAACAGAAACTATAACCACCTTGACAGTGGGTGTTGTTGGAGTGCGGCGAATCGCTAGTGAGTTTGCCGATATATGGTCCAGCCTTTTAGCAGATGTAAAGCATGTGGCTCCTGCTAACAGGCTTTTCCAAAATACCACCAAGGCAGGGCAATTTGATATCAACACCTCTATCTTGTTGTTGACAGACCCCAAGTACCATGCTCGAATTGTATATGTCCTCACAAAAAATTTTCCTAACACCATGTTTGGTGGTGTCCTTTTGTGGACACGAATTGAAGTGTTGCTGCGCGATATGCGTAGCCTGTATGACTTGTGGTCGCAAAAGACACCATTGAGCAACGGCGAGGTGCAAGAGGCCAAGACTCACTGCCGTAAAATCAGTGAGGCATGGCTCTGATTGGGTTGGAAGTGAACCCCATGGGTTCACTAGACAGTGGCCCATCGTGGAGCGGGGCTCCAAAATATCGTAACCTTTATGTGTTCAGCAGTATACCTGCGGAACAGAGGCATCGGCCTTCAAACTTGCTTTCAAAAATAGCATGTGTGGGCGGTGCCTTCGCCGCCCACGTGTTTCATGATGTGGTCCCACCCATGTATTGAACATGGAGACCCTTGACTCGGGGTTACGGCGCAGAAGGGCCCGGCAAAGGCTTGCCCTTGGCGAGGCCACAAGGGACCGAAGAAAAAGGCATGTACGCTTAAGAAGCCAAATTTGAACCCGGTGGATGCATTTGGTGCCCTACTTGCAAAAATCCTTGGCGCAGAAACCCCCCCGCAGAAAGGGAGCAAAAAGGGGGTTCCAGCGCACAAAGGGTGTGCAGAAAGGGTGCAGAAATGGGGTTCTAGCGAAGAAAGGGGGGTGCACAAAGGACACACAAAGGGTGCGGAAGGGGTGCTAGAACCCCCCTTCCAGCCAAAGGGGGGGGTGTAGAAAATCTGGGAAAATGGACCGTTTTGGTCAAAAGTGCAAATCAGCCACCAAAAGGGGCGTAAACATGTGGTGATTGGCCCCAAACCACTCTTCAACCACACAAGGTGGTCCGGCTTGGGTAAACATGCAAAAAGGGCGCTGGGGAGGGGGATTCTTGCGCACATCTTCTAGCGACGCACCCCAGGGAGGAGCTCAAGAAGCTGGCCGAGGGCGCAGCCCGGCGGTGGGGGGAACCGGATGACGAGGCCTGCCAGCAGGGGGGGACCGGATGGTACCGGCCGGTCACCATCACGGAAGAGCAGGGGGGTGGAGATGAAGACCAACCTAACCCTCCCCTCCTATGTGTGGGTTGGGGGGAAACGGCCAAATGGGCTTCTGTGCCTGAGGGGGAAACGGTTGCGGCTTTTTTGTGTTTGTTCGGGATGACCCCCCCCCTCCCCAACACAAAAACTAGTTTTTGCTGAGGCTCTGCTTCGTTGATGAATCAACCAGGGAGTACACTGAGAGGCAGGTGTGGCACAAGCTGCAAAAGGGGGGGGGGGCATCCACCAAGTGGGGGGATGCGACCCACCCCAAAGTGTGTGTGATGCAACCGCTTTGTGGGTCCAGGAGTATGCGCCCAAGGGGGGAAGGCCCACAAAGCGGGGGCATGAAGTGGTGGGAAGGTCCAGGGCAAGACTCAGCGTGCCCCCAGACCGTGCCCTCAAAGCGGCCAACAAGAGGGGGGAGGAGCTGGAGGCGGTGCGGGGGGACCTCAAGGAGGCCCAGGAGGGGAGGCAGAAGGCCGAGGTGGAGGCGGCCCAATTGAGGGTGGAGGTGGAGGCGTTGCGGAGGACGAGGGATCTCCTCCAGCAGCGCGTGGGGGTTGGTGAGGCGCACGTGCGCAGCCTCACCTCCACCCTCAATGCCACCTACACCGCCCAGCAGGGGGTGGGTCCACTAGGGGTGCAGGGTCAAGGTAGCGGCAGGAGTGGGAGTCAATGACTCGTGGGTTTGCTCGGGGGGTTGCCTAAAGGCATTTTTCGTGGGGAGGAGCGGTATGGGGCCCAAGTGGACATGTGCCACTTGGGCCTCGTGGGAAGTGGAAACCCCAACCCCTCTAATTTCAGGTCGACCAGCATGGCTGCTGCTACCTTGAGGCCTCTCCTCACCCCCTTGGTTGCGGGGCTCAATGAGTATTGCACCTGGAATGCACCACCATGGT
Organism: Eutreptiella sp. 'Long Island Sound 2002'; assembly: GCA_964036045.1. Classification (NCBI taxonomy): domain Eukaryota; phylum Euglenozoa; class Euglenophyceae; order Eutreptiales; family Eutreptiaceae; genus Eutreptiella; species Eutreptiella sp. 'Long Island Sound 2002'. The sequence continues at coordinate 53,713,700 of OZ038380.1, forward strand.
TCACATGGTGTAGCATCCAAGTTGTTCGCCCCCAAGGGACCGAGAGCATGGGCCTTCACGCCCATTTGCGTCATGGGGCGCCCATGGTGCTGATTGTGTGTGTGGGGTCTTTCAGGGGGGGGTGATTTCTGGGTGGAGAGTGGTGGCTTGCTGAATTCCTCCCTAAGGGATAAAGAGCGGCACACCCGTGTGTGCAAGGGTGGTGAGGTTGGGGGTTGGGCATGCAAGGCCACGCCAGAAGCCCCGGTGTTGTTCAACACCCGGGCACTACAAGCTCCATTGCCATGGGAGGGTGAGCGATGGAGTGTGATTTTTTATAGTGCAAGGGGCTTGCTGCATTGCACGCCTACGTGGTGGTAGCAGCTTGTGGACCTTGGTTTTAGGCTGCCCAATGTGCCCTAACCCCTCCGCTAGTGCGCACTATGCTCTGCTCTAACTAGTTATCGCGGCAGTTGTCGCGCTCTAACTGGGTGCTCTGCATAGTTATCGCTCTAGGTCATCGCATTTTAACTAGTAATCGCGGGGGTTATCGCGCGACAACCTAGTTATCACGTCATTTATCGCGCGTGTTTTTTCGGTCATTGCCTGAAAACCATCCCTCATTTCCCGCCCAGGACCTCTTATGGTTCATGGATACTGCTAATAATGAGGCCCTCAGGGCTCTGAATTCAGCTAACTTGCGGCGTTACACCGACTTGCAATGTCCCAAGGCCCGGCAGCGGCGGTTGAAGGTAGTTCAGAGGTTGGTTCAAGTTCTCTTGGGGGATCCCAACATCGTGTGTGGCACTCACACCAAGGGAGAAATTTGTTTAACTGGTGGATCTTTGCACGGCCCTCTCCGCCCCACTTGGTGGGCATCTTGCATTCACACCTCAGGAGCATGAGGCCCTGAGCATTCTACGCATGGCATGCAGCATGCATCTTTCCCAGCAGGCCCTTTTGCGAATGCCACGCCGTTGTACCCAACGAGACCTAAGGACCGTTCGGCAACAGATCATGCCCTACTTTCTTCAAGCAACTATTGTAAGGTCCACTACAGGCCGCCATAGGGTAGCTGCCCATGTGCCTTTGCAGTCAATTGTGCATAATACAATATCTATGGCCCGATCTTTTAGGAAACCCCCCCCCTAGTGTTGTTGACATTGTTGTCGTTTCAGTTGATGCGACTTCCTTGTCGAAGGCATCCTTGGGGTGCAGCCAAGGAAGGGTGGCCTAGGAAGCCCCCTCCACATGACATGGTAGTGGACCGCTAAAGTGACGGACCACACTTATGGGGGGTGTTTTGGGGGTCAAAATAAGCGTATAGGAACTATCACGACCCCGGTGTGGGACCCAGGGAGTCAACTTTTTTCGGGCAGGCACCCCCCTAGGAACCCCTTCCTAGACCCTTCCTGCACCCTTCCTGGACCCCTTCCTGGTAGAAACCCCCCTTCCTAGACCCTTCCTAGACCCCTTCCTGGCCAGGACCCCTCCCCTTCCTGGCCAGGAAGCCCCCTTCCTATGGCCCTTCTTGCCCCTCAAAGGCAGCCGGTTCTCGCAATGTCTGCCTGTCCGTTTGCTTGGGATTGGATGGCGGCCGTCACAGGCCCGGCCGGCACACGTGGTTGCTCCCTTCCGGAGGGGCAGACGTTCCACGACACGGCCATCGCAATCAACTCCGCCGTGACTTGGCCGCCGGGCACGAGCATCGGCCGGGTGCGCATCACCACCTCCATCCTGGGTGACAGGGACCCCTGTGCCTTCTCAGACCTCATTGCAGAGACAGTGCGCCGGAACCCCGAGATCACCGCTTTCCATGTGCGGCCCAGCGGAGCGGACTACTCCTCCTTGCCGGAGTCCCTCTCGACCCGCCTTCCCAGCGACCACGCGCGGGTCCACAGCCATTACATGGCTGCGCACCCCGTCGATGCCGAGCCGCACCCCCCCCTCCGCTTCGCTTCTACGAAGCCCAAGCCTGCAAGTTTCGCCAAGGAGGGGTGGCACAAGGAGGCGGCAAAGCGGAAGCTCTTCCTCTTCTATCCGCGGCAGTCCGGTGAGGAGACACTGCCCATCTACTTGCTCTCCAGTCGCTCGGCGTGGGAATGGGACGGCGACGGTCCGGGGCTCACCGTCCCGAGTGCGTATGCGGCCAGCGGGCTCCTTGCCCTCCCCGTCACCTCCACACCGCTGTTTGTCGCACACGAGGATCCGCTGTTGGAGCTGCCGAGTGACTGCCCCACTGCCGTGAACAGCGACCCCAGTCAGCTTGCCGGCCTGCAGCAGTTGTTCATCCGGAGTTTTTTTGCGGAGTATGAGCTGGAGGAGGCGCACAAGGAGGCACTGGCGATCGCCGAGGAGCGTTGGGCCCGGATCTTCAACCACAACCGCCCAGTTGCCGGCTGAGCTCACGACCCACCGAACCGCAAGATGGTGTGGGGGAAGCCGGAGGATATGGCGAAGCATCCGGACGTTGAGGAGCACATCCGCCTCTGGGACCTGCCGCGCCTGTCGGCCATGGTGACGGGAGTAAAGGCCAAGTTGGAGGCGATCTTGGGCAAGACGCTGCACGTCATGACGCAAGGCTACATCGAGTCCATCACCCACGTCCGCCAACTGCCGCACCGAGATTTCCCAGCAGCGACACTGCCTGTGGATGGCATCGCCCTCTCCGTGTTCTGGCCTCTGTCGATGGACATCCCTGATGATGAGGTCTGCGCGCAGTTCGTCGCGATGTCTGCCCGTGCGTTCCCTCGGCCTTGGATCATCCACCGCATGCCGATGAGAAGGGGTTCCCTCTGGGTGATATGCCCGACGGTGGTGCATGAAGGAGGCGGCCTGCCATTGGCTGCGGAACTGGGCTCCCGCCGTATTAATGGGTTCTGTGGAATGTCGACGCACACCGTCTCTTACGCCACCACGCACGCGATCACGCCCCCGTTCTGGGCGCACAAGGCCGCTGTCAGTTGTGGAGTCCACGGATGCCGCCGGAAGCCGACAAGTGAGAAGTGCTTTGGGTGTGGAGTCCAAGTCCTTTGCCGCAATCACACGGGGGTGGAGTGCAGCAAGTGCGACACTGAAGAAGTAGCAGCAGCAGCATCCGATCCGGGGAGTGCCGAGGCCGCTGATCCGAGTCGTGTCCCTGCCCTGCAGCACATGGTGACCTGTTTGATTCCATCGGATGGGACGACGCTTTACACGGGGCATTACGAGGTAGCGCCCGCACCACATGTGGTTCCCGCTGACACAACCCCCAAGCCGGAGGACTGCCCGCTGGTGGGGCATGCACACGAGAGCGAGTGGCTGCCCTAGCCGAGATCGGAACACCACGCCCTGTTGGTTACGCCGCCTGGGAGCATTCTGGTGGTGGTGAACGGCCGCTTTGGAGGATTCGCCCGTGGTGCCGAGGAGAGCAATGACGTTTTGGTGTACCGGATGGAGATGGCACCAGCCGAGCCCAGACCCGTGGACCCGAGCTTGTTGATGGCCGCCGGGGCGATCGTTCGGAACACCAAGGTGGCATAGGAGCAAGCCTTTTGGTGTACATGCCAGCAGGTTGACACTCTGTCCCCTTTGATTCGCAGGGCCTTTGGTTGGAGGGGTTCACAATGCAATGGGGCAAATATACGGTCAGTACTGCGTGCCAGGGGTCAACAGCAGTGGCAATGCAAGGGGAGGGCCGTTGGAGGGCTTCAATTGGGCACTGTGTGTGGGCTCTGGCATGTGCATGTCACTCAGGAACCCCCCCCCCCCTTCTTGCACACGAACTGTCCAAGGAACCCCCAGGAACCCCCTTCCTGCACATGAACCCCCCCCCTTCCTGCACAGGAACCATCCCAGGAACCCCCTAGGAACCCCCTTCCTGCACAAGAACCCCCCCCCTTCCTGCAAAGGAACCCCCCCCCCTTCCTGCACAAGAACCCCCCTTCCTGGACCCCTCCTAGACCCTTCCTAGACACTTCTTGCACAGAGACGGAGACGGAAATACATTCGCGACGTTGTGGGCGCCGTGCTTGGAGATGCCGACATCGTTGTGCGCGCAACCGGTAACGGTATAGTGACTGAGTCCAACAACCACGAGGTGCGCGATGACGACGAACAGCATGTCTCCGAGGAAGTGATCCAGGTTTTGCAAACGGCACACCAAATGAGCCTCTCCACGCGCAACATGTTAAAATTGGAGCGCAATTGTACACGAAGGGAATTAATGGAGGGGCGTAGCAAACTGCTGCCATATGTCGCGACGGCCCTGGAGGTTTCATCGGGGTTGGTATCGCGCCGATCTGCCGCTGTATGTCCACTCCTTGAAGTAGTCCAAAGCCAGCTCACGTTGAGTAGGGCGTGCGGTACCTTTAACATCCCTCGTCAAGACCGGCTTTTGATTATCATTTGCGCAGATGCCACTCCACTCTGGCAGACCTCGGCCACCAAGTGCGACATCCACGTGATTATTTGGTCAGAGGGTGTAGCAGCTGCAGGCGACGTGCGACGCTGGGCGATGTGGTGGGCCCTGGACGGACCGGATGACACGCACTGTGTCCGGGCCATTGACACTAAGGCAAACCTTAATCAGGATGTTTTGGATGTTTTGTCCACTGTGGATGTTTGGCACTTGGGGAATCGCATCCCCAGTGTTTTAGCCTTGACAGGTGATGGCAAGGCCATGCTTTCGGCCAATTATCACAAGGGGAAATGTTTGGTAGGCTGCCATTGCATTGATTCCTTGGCACGTGCCAATGCTGTACCGGCCCAATGCAGGTGGGGCTCATTTTTGAGGGCAATTGGCCCATGCAAACGCGTTGGTGACATGGAGCATGGCTCATGTCGTATTGCGAACGCAATTGTTAAGCGAGTCAATGAAACATTAAAAGATCTGATTGAAAACGGGGAACCCGACGTTGCCCGTGCCGCAAGGGACGCAAGGAAAGCTTTGGATTTGGAGCTTCAAAAGCTTTTGGATGAGGTGCAAAGCGTTCCGCATGCTGAGCGGTTGGCTCCCCGGCCAACCAAGGCCGAAAAATTTGATATAACAGGTGGCAAAATGTTTTTTGAAGACAGTGCATTACATGGCCGAGTTGTGGCCGTATTGCGGGACAACCTACCCGACGTGGCCTTTGGTGGCGTTAAATTTTTCCTATTGATGAAGCATATGTTATTATTAATGCATCGAATGCACGCGCTCTGGCGCAAAAGGGATTGCCTAACACAGGCCGAACTCAAGGAATTGGAGTCCGCGAGTGACCGTTTAGGGGAATGTTGGGGTAAATTGCAATGGGGTGTGACCCCTTGGGTACATTGGGCATGTGTTCACACCGCATATTTTGCCCGTCACTTTGGCAGTTTGTACATTTTCCGCAGTATTCCGACAGAATACAGAAACCAACCGTTCAAGCGGCATCTCAAAAACTCGACGTGCGGTTGGTGTCTTCGGCGACCCCGCATTACACGCCTCGGAATGAGGCACGTGGTGCACACCGATGCGTTGAGTGTCGGTTTGCAATTGTACGAGGCGCGGCAAGGCCGCGGTGCAGCCGTTGTCAAGCGACACAAGCGGCATGTGGACCAGTGACAACATCAATGCGGTGGCACAATGCGATTCAAGCCCCAGCGAACGGATTTGTGTGCTATTGCCTCGGGACAGGAAGGGTCATAGGAAGGGTCTAGGAAGGGCGGTTCCTGCCCAGGGAGGGGTCTAGGAAGGGGGGGATTCCTGCCCAGGAACCCCCCTAGGAACCCCCCTTCCTGGCCAGGAAGGGGGGTTCCTAGGGGGGTTCTTGCCCAAAACGGGGTTTCCAAAAACACCCCAAAATTGGGCATCACCGACCCGGGACCCAATGTCCCCCAAAGTAGGTGCATTGAAGGTGTGGCGTTTGTGTTCAAAGTCTTCGGGTGCGGTCGTAACGTGTAGGAGTAGAAAAACCCTAGGAAGGGGGGGGTTCCTACGCCATCCTTCCTTGGCTGCACCCCACTCTACCCGTGCAGATGAATGGGTTAATGTATGGGGGGGGGGGGCAAAGTATGCTTTGAAGGTGAAGCTATGGGCCTCATGGTTTTGCATGGATGGTGGGGATGAACAGGCTTTTTTGAGAAGCCTGGATGTCTGCGCCAACCTCAAACAAGCGGTGAAGGAGGTGCAGGAGGACTTTGTCCTCTTTCAAAACCAATTTTTGACTTGCATTGTTACTTTGACGTGGGATGGAAAAGGGATGCAAGCAATGGGGGCGGGCTGGGTCTAAGTGTTGGTTGTGCAAAGACCCCCATGGTATTGTTGAGGGAAGGGGGGTGGAGTCCACCTTAAGATGGGGGGCTTTTTTGAAACGTGTGCCCCCTAACAGACAGCCTGGGGACTACCCACATTCCGCATGCCGCATTCTGAAAGGCATTGCAAAGCGCACTGAGACCGCCCTTCACCCCCCCCCCCCTGCCCCTGGTACCCACGGTAAAGCCAAGGCTCTTGCAGCTTTGCAGGCCTTCAAACAAGCCCTCCAGGATGAGACCTCAAGCATTCCTCTGAGGGAACGTGTCCCCTCGGCCTCAAGGGCCCAGGAAAAAGATTTTGATCTTACGAGCACCAAAGTGTTCCTCACACCCCCCCCCTTCCAATGGCAATTTGTGGATTCTCTCAAGGAGCATGTCCCCTCCGTGAGGACCCCTGGTGGACCTCCATTATGGGTTGTTGTGCATGTCATGGTGAAATGCATTGAGGGTTTGTATCAGCTTTGGAGGGTGAGGCAGATGTACACTCTAAGCCAAGTGGAGTGCCACCCTGCGTTGACAGCAAAGTTTTCAAAAGCTTGGGGAGACTGAGGTTGGCCCCCCACCGGGTGGATCCATTGGTGCTTGGCACATTCCACTTTTTTTGCTGCGAAGTGGAGGAATATTTTTTTAGTTTTCCTCCATCCCCACAGACTATAGGCATGGGCCTTATAAGGGGGGGCTCAAAAATTGTTTCAAGGGTTGGTCCTTGGTGAGGCCAAGTGTGTCCCTCCGCCACATGCACCATTGCATGTCCATAATGCCCTGGGGCAAGGGCTTTTGGGACTGGAGGCCACCAAGGCCTCGGACATTGAAAAGTTTGTGCGAAGGAAGACCAAAAATGCTTTGTGCCAAGTGTTTTGCCTTGTTTGTCCTAGTGAGGGACGGAGGAGGGGTTCGCGATAACTACCCGCGATAACTGCGCGATAACTGAGTTATCGCGCAATAACTAGTGCTCCAAGTAGTTAGAGCAAGGTGTTGTAACTCTGCTCTAACTCTGCTCTAACTAAAAAGAGCACTTTGACCCCCCCCCCCTACAAACCACCCCTACAATGAGGGTTTTTTGGGAAAAGATGGGGGATGCGGGTTTTTTGAGGGTGCCGAATCCATTTTTTCAGGTGGTTTTCCCCAAAATTGATGCTAGGCGGGTGTTCCACAAATGGTGCTCTAACTCGGGGTTCTGCACCACGCCCTAGAACGCCACATCCCATTGAAATGTCCCAAAGTCTGATGAAAGACAGGATGTGCAGGGGAAACAATCTTCACAATTATTGAGGGATGAACGGCATGGCGGACCATGGACCACCAACCTAGCTGCGAGGGGTCCGGGGGGGGGGGGGGGGCATCAAAATGCATCCCACCAACCGCCTTAAGCAACTCTAGAAAACCATGGAGTAGAGGTTGCTGTAGGTCAATAGAAGTTGGGGTTGGAATCGACAGGAGGCCTTCGACACCAGCAATGCCTACATAGGATTAGGAATAATGAGAAGTCACCTTGGGAAGTTAGAATCCTAGTGACCTAAAGTGACGCACCAGTGTATGCAAAGTGTCTCAATTTACTGTTTTGATTTGAGGGGGGGGGGGGGGTCAGATCACCGTCATCACAAATCATGTCAGGTCTAGGGCATGCACCTAAATGAAGTGGTTACCTCCATTACAGTAGTGGGACTTATTTACCGAGCTCGGTTTACCTTGTCGAGGTTTTACACCACCTTTTAGGGGCCAAGGCTGAGCTACACGTTTTAGCAAGCAACAACAAGCAGCAAGCAGCAGCAGCAAGCAGCAGGCGCATAAAGAGTCCTTGCGAACACACCGCGGCTCAAAACCGGCATCCAAGTAGCTCAAAACGACCGGGGAGCCAAGGCGCATCACCACAAACAAGTTTCGTTGCGTTTCGAGCCGTCTAGCCCAGCCTACGGGCGATTTAGTGTCCAAAAATGGCCGTTTTTGGGCTGCTTTCGGCTGTTTTCAGGACGATCGTCCTGAAAGTTTAGGACGATCGCCGCTGCGCCAAGCAGGTGTTTCTGATGAGGGCCGTTGCTCTTTCATGGCGATTGGGCTATCAAAGGATGGCAAATGGGTGTTCAATAAGGCGTGTACCACGCCGTGGTGCCACGCGATGGTCCATTTTGCGGTGAAAATGAGCCGTTTTTGAGCCGTATTTCAGGACAATCGTCGTATCCATGCAAACACATCTCTTAAGCAAGCGGTCTTTCTTCAACTGTGATTTCCAATGCGTTACGCAACACTAGGACCCAGCTCGGTCCTAGTTTGAGTCTTGATTACCGAGCTGGGTTTACCCTGTCGAGGTTTTACACCACCTTTTAGGGGCCAAGGATGAGCTACACGTTTTAGCAAGCAGCAGCAAGCAGCAGCAAGCAGCAGCAGCAAGCAACAGGCGCATAAAAAGTCCTTGCGACCACACCGCGGCTCAAAACCGGCATCCAAGTAGCTGAAAACGACCGGGGAGCAAAGGCGCATGACCACAAACAAGTTTCGTTGCGTTTCGAGCCGTCTAGCCCGTCCTACGGCCGATTTAGTGTCCAAAAATGGCCGTTTTTGGTCTGTTTTCGGCTGTTTTCAGGACGATCGTCCTGAAACTTCAGGACGATCGCCGCTGCGCCAAGCAGGTGTTTCCGATGAGGGCCGTTGTTCTTTCATGGCGATTGGGCTATCAAAGCATGGAAAATTGGTGTTCAATAAGGCATGTACCACTCCGTGGTGCCACGCGGCGATGTTGAGGTGAAAATGAGCCGTTTTCCAGCCGTGGTGCAGGACAATCGTCGTAACCATGGAGGCACATCTCTAAAGGAAGCGGTCTTTCTTCAACGGTGATCTCCAATGCGTTACGCAAGACTAGGACCCAGCTCGGTCCTACTTCGAGTCTTGATTACCGAGCTGGGTTTTTCCTGTCGAGGTTTTACACCACCTTTTAGGGGCCAAGGGTGAGCAACACGTTTTAGCAAGCAGCAGCAGCAGCAAGCTGCAGCAGCAGCAGCAGGCGCTTAAAAAGTCTCTGAGACCACACCGTGGCTCAAAAGCGGCATCCAAGTAGCTCAAAACGACCGGGGAGCCAAGGCGCATCACCACAATCAAGTTTCGTTGCATTTCGAGGCGTCTAGCCCGTTCTACGGGCGATTTAGTGTCCAAAAATGGCCGTTTTTGGGCTGCTTTCGGCTGTTTTCAGGACGATCGTCCTGAAAGTTTAGGACGATCGCCGCTGCGCCAAGCAGGTGTTTCTGATGAGGGCCGTTGCTCTTTCATGGCGATTGGGCTATCAAAGGATGGCAAATGGGTGTTCAATAAGGCGTGTACCACGCCGTGGTGCCACGCGATGGTCCATTTTGCGGTGAAAATGAGCCGTTTTTGAGCCGTATTTCAGGACAATCGTCGTATCCATGCAAACACATCTCTTAAGCAAGCGGTCTTTCTTCAACTGTGATTTCCAATGCGTTACGCAACACTAGGACCCAGCTCGGTCCTAGTTCGAGTCTTGATTACCGAGCTGGGTTTACCCTGTCGAGGTTTTACACCACCTTTTAGGGGCCAAGGATGAGCTACACGTTTTAGCAAGCAGCAGCAAGCAGCAGCAAGCAGCAGCAGCAAGCAACAGGCGCATAAAAAGTCCTTGCGACCACACCGCGGCTCAAAACCGGCATCCAAGTAGCTGAAAACGACCGGGGAGCAAAGGCGCATGACCACAAACAAGTTTCGTTGCGTTTCGAGCCGTCTAGCCCGTCCTACGGCCGATTTAGTGTCCAAAAATGGCCGTTTTTGGTCTGTTTTCGGCTGTTTTCAGGACGATCGTCCTGAAACTTCAGGACGATCGCCGCTGCGCCAAGCAGGTGTTTCCGATGAGGGCCGTTGTTCTTTCATGGCGATTGGGCTATCAAAGCATGGAAAATTGGTGTTCAATAAGGCATGTACCACTCCGTGGTGCCACGCGGCGATGTTGAGGTGAAAATGAGCCGTTTTCCAGCCGTGGTGCAGGACAATCGTCGTAACCATGGAGGCACATCTCTAAAGGAAGCGGTCTTTCTTCAACGGTGATCTCCAATGCGTTACGCAAGACTAGGACCCAGCTCGGTCCTACTTCGAGTCTTGATTACCGAGCTGGGTTTTTCCTGTCGAGGTTTTACACCACCTTTTAGGGGCCAAGGGTGAGCAACACGTTTTAGCAAGCAGCAGCAGCAGCAAGCTGCAGCAGCAGCAGCAGGCGCTTAAAAAGTCTCTGAGACCACACCGTGGCTCAAAAGCGGCATCCAAGTAGCTCAAAACGACCGGGGAGCCAAGGCGCATCACCACAATCAAGTTTCGTTGCATTTCGAGGCGTCTAGCCCGTTCTACGGCCGATTTAGCGTCCAAAAATGGCCGTTTTTGGGCTTTTTTCGGCTGTTTTCAGGACGATCGTCTTGAAAGTTCAGGACGATCGCCGCTACGCCAAGCAGGTGTTTCCGCTGAGGGCCGTTGTTCTTTCATGGCGATTGGGCTATCAAAGGATGGCAAATGGGTGTTCAATAAGGCCTGTACCACACCGTGGTGCCACGCGGTGGTCCATTTTGAGGTGAAAACGAGCCGTTTTTGAGCAGTGTTTCACGACGATCATCCTGACTGTGGAGGCAAATCTACACAGCAAGCGGTCTTTCACCCGCAGTGATCTGCAAGGCGTTACGCAAGACTAGGACCCAGCTCGGTCCTAGTTCGAGTCTTGAGTCGCATTGCATTGCCTCTTGTGGGCTTGTATTGCTTCCTGTGGGTGTGAGTTGAGGTCTTGAGGCTTCTTCCTGAACCACAGAGGGTATTTCAGCCAAAGGCATTTATTTTCCAAAAGGTTTTACACCACCTTTTAGGGTCCAAGGATGAGCTACACGTATTAGCAAGCAGCAGCAGCAGCAGCAGCAGCAAGCAGCAGCAGCAGCAGCAGGCGGTCCAAAAGTCCTTGCGACCACACCGCGGCTCAAAACCGGCATCCAAGTAGCTCAAAACGACCGGGGAGCCAAGGCGCATCACCACAAACAAGTTTCCGTGCATTTCAAGCCGTCCAGCCCGTTCTACGGCCGATTTAGTGTCCAAAAATGGCCGTTTTGGGGTTGTTTTCGGCTGTTTTCAGGACGATCGTCCTGAAAGTTCAGGACGATCGCCACTACGCCAAGCAGGTGTTTCCGATGAGGGCCGTTGTTCTTTCATGGCGATTGGGCTATCAAAGCATGGAAAATTGGTGTTCAATAAGGCGTGTACCACTCCGTGGTGCCACGCGGTGGTCCATTTTGAGGTGAAAATGAGCCGTTTTCCAGCCGTGGTGCAGGACAATCGTCGTAACCATGGAGGCACATCTCTAAAGGAAGCGGTCTTTCTTCAACGGTGATCTCCAGTGCGTTACGCAAGACTAGGACCCAGCTCGGTCCTAGTTCGAGTCTTGATTACCGAGCTGGGTTTACCCTGTCGAGGTTTTACACCACCTTTTAGGGGCCAAGGGTGAGCAACACGTTTTAGCAAGCAGCAGCAGCAGCAAGCAGTGGCAGCAGCAGCATGCGCTCAAAAAGTCCTTCAGACCACACCGTGGCTCAAAACCGGCATCCAAGTAGCTCAAAACGACCGGGGAGCCGAGGCGCATCAGCACAATCAAGTTTGGTTGCATTTCGAGGCGTCTAGCCCGTTCTACGGCCGATTTAGCGTCCAAAAATGGCCGTTTTTGGGCCGTTTTCGGCTGTTTTCAGGACGATCGTCTTGAAAGTTCAGGACGATCGCCGCTACGCCAAGCAGGTGTTTCCGCTGAGGGCCGTTGTTCCTTCATGGCGATTGGGCTATCAAAGGATGGCAAATGGGTGTTCAATAAGGCGTGTACCACACCGTGGTGCCACGCGGTGGTCCATTTTGAGGTGAAAACGAGCCGTTTTTGAGCCGTGTTTCAGGACGATCATCCCGACTGTGGAGGCAAATCTGCACAGCAAGCGGTCTTTCACCCGCAGTGATCTCCAAGGCGTTACGCAAGACTAGGACCCAGCTCGGTCCTAGTTGGAGTCTTGAGTCGCATTGCATTGCTTCTTGTGGGCTTGTATTGCTTCGTGTGGGTGTGAGTTGCGGTCTTGAGGCTTCTTCCTGAACCATAGAGGGTATTTCAGCCAAAGGCATTTATTTTCCAAAAGGTTTTACACCACCTTTTAGGGTCCAAGGACGAGCTACACGTATTAGCAAGCAGCAGCAGCAGCAGCAGCAGCAAGCAGCAGCAGCAGCAGCAGGCGGTCCAAAAGTCCTTGCGACCACACCGCGGCTCAAAACCGGCATCCAAGTAGCTCAAAACGACCGGGGAGCCAAGGCGCATCACCACAAATAAGTTTGCTTGCATTTCAAGCCGTCCAGCCCGTTCTACGGCCGATTTAGTGTCCAAAAATGGCTGTTTTGGGGTTGTTTTCGGCTGTTTTCAGGACGATCGTCCTGAAAGTTCAGGACGATCGCCGCTACGCCAAGCAGGTGTTTCCAATGAGGGCCGTTGTTCTTTCATGGCAATTGGGCTATCAAAGGATGGCAAATGGGTGTTCAATAAGGCATGTACCATGCCGTGGTGCCACGCGGTGGTCCATTTTGAGGTGAAAATGAGCCGTTTTTGAGCCGTTTTTCAGGACGATAGTACTGACCGCCGAGGCACATCTCCAAAGCAGGCAGTGTTTCCTTCATGGTGATTTCCAATGCGTTAAGCAAGACTAGGACCCAGCTCTGTCCTAGTTTGAGTCTTGATTACCGAGCTGGGTTTACCCTGTCGAGGTTTTACACCACCTTTTAGGGTCCAAGGGTGAGCAACACGTTTTAGCAGCAATAGCAGCAGCAAGCAGCAGCAGCAGCAGCAGGCGGTCCAAAAGTCCTTGCGACCACACCGCGGCTCAAAACCGGCATCCAAGTGGCTCAAAACGACCGGGGAGCCAAGGCGCATCACCACAAACAAGTTTCGTTGCATTCCGAGCCGTCTAGCTCGTTCTACGGCCGATTTAGTGTCCAAAAATGGCCGATTTTGGGCTGTTTTCGGCTGCTTTCCGGACGATCGTCCTGAAAGTTCAGGACGATCGCCGCTGCGCCAAGCAAGTGTTTCCGATGAGGGCCGTTGTTCTTTCATGGCGATTGGGCTATCAAAGCATGGAAAATTGGTGTTCAATAAGGCGTGTACCACTCCGTGGTGCCACGCGGTGGTCCATTTTGAGGTGAAAAGGAGCCGTTTTTGAGCCGTGTTTCACGACAATCGCCGTAACCATGGAGGCACATCTCTAACGCAAGCGGTCTTTCTTCAACGGTGATCCCCAATGCGTTGCGCAAGACTAGGACCCAGCTCGGTCCTAGTTCGAGTCTTGATTACCGCGCTGGGTTTACCCTGTGGAGGTTTTACACCACCTTTTAGGGGCCAAGGGTGAGCAACACGTTTTGGCAAGCAGCAGCAGCAAGCAGCAGCAGCAGCAGCAGCAACAGCCGAGTAAAAAGTCCTCGCGACCACACCGCGGCTCAAAACCGGCATCCAAGTAGCTCAAAACGACCGGGGAGCCAAGGCGCATCACCACAATCAGTTTTCGTTGCATTTCGAGCCGTCTAGCTCGTTCTACGGCCGATTTAGTGTTGAAAAATGGCCGCTTTTAGGCTGTTTTCGGCCGTTTTCAGGACCATCGTCGTCAAAGTTCAGGACGATCGCCGCTACGCCAAGCAGGTGTTTCCGATGAGGGCCGTTGTTCTTTCATGGCGATTGGGCTATCAAAGGATGTCAAATGGGTGTTCAATAACGCGTGTACCACGCCATGGTGCCACGCGGTGGTCCATTTTGAGGTAAAAATGAGCCGTTTTTGAGCCGTGTTTCAGGACAATCGTCGTAACCATGGAGTCGCATCTCTAAAGCAAGCGGTCTTTCTTCAACGGTGATCTCCAATGCGTTACACAAGACTAGGACCCAGCTCGGTCCTAGTTCCAGTCTTGATTACCGAGCTGGGTTTACCCTGCCGAGGTTTTACACCACCTTTTAGGGTCCAAGGCTGAGCAACACGTTTTAGCAAGCAGCAGCAGCAGCAAGCAGCAGCAGCAAGCAGCAAGAAAATGGCCGTTTTCGGGCTGTTTTCAGCTGTCGTCCTGAAAGTTCACGACGATCGCCGCTATGCCAAGCAGGTGTTTCCGATGAGGGCCGCTGTTCTTTCATGGCGATTGGGCTATGAAATGATGGCAAATGGGTGTTCGATAAGGCGTGTACCACGCCGTGGTGCCACGCAGTGGTCCATTTTGAGGTAAAAAGGAGCCGTTTTGGAGCCGTGTTTTACGACAATCGTCGTAACCATGGAGGCACATCTCTAAAGCAAGCGGTCTTTCTTCAACGGTGATTTCCCATGCGTTACGCAAGACTAGGACCCAGCTCGGTCCTAGTTCCAGTCTTGATTACCGAGCTGGGTTTACCCTGTGGAGGTTTTACACCACATTTTAGGGGCCAAGGGTGAGCAACACGTTTTAGCAGCAGCAGCAGCAGCAAGCAGCAAGCAGGCGCATAAAAAGTTTTTTGAGACCACACGGCGCCTCAAAATCGGCATCCAAGTAGCCCAAAACGACCGGGAAGCCAAGGCGCATCACCACAAACCAGTTTCGTTGCATTTCGAGCCGTCTAGCCCGTTCTACGGCCAATTTAGTGTCCAAAAATGGCCGTTTTGGGACTGTTTTGAGGACGATCGTCCCGAAAACTCAGGACGATCGCCGGTGTGTCAAGTGGGCGTTTGCAATGAGGGACGTTGTTCTTCCATGGTGATTGGGCTATCAAATGATGGCAAATGGGTGTTCAATCAGGCATGTACCATGCAATGGTGCCACACGGTGGTCCATTTTGATGTGAAAATGAGCCGTTTTTGAGCCGTGTTTCAGGACGATCGTCCTGACCGTGGAGGCACATCTGCAAAGCAAGCGGTCTTTCTTCAACGGTGATCTCCAATGCGTTACGCAAGACTAGGACCCAGCTCGGACCTAGTTCGAGTCTTGATCTTTGTTCAACGGTGATCTCCAATGCGTTACGCAAGACTAGGACCCAGCTCGGTGCTAGTTCGAGACTTGATTACCGAGCTGGGTTTACCCTATCAAGACTCGAACTAGGACCGAGCTGGGTGCTAGTTTTGCGTAACGCATGGGAAATCACCGTTGAAGAAAGACCGCTTCCTTTAGAGATGTGCCTCCATGGCTACGGCGATTGTCGTGAAACACGGCTGGAAAACGGCTCATTATCACCTCAAAATGGACCGGCGCGTGGCCTCGCGGCGTGGTACACGACTTATTGAACACCCATTTGCCATCCTTTGATAGCCCAATCGCCATGTAAGAACAACGGCCCTCATCGGAAACACCTGCTTGGCGTAGCGGCGATCGTCCTGAAATTTCAGGACGATCGTCCTGAAAATAGCCGAAAACAGCCCAAAAACGGCCATTTTTGGACGCTAAATCGGCCGTACAACAGGCTAGACGGCTCGAAACGGCACGAAACTTCTTTGTGGTGATGCCCCTTTGCTCACGGTCGTTTTGAGCTACTTGGATGCCGGTTTTGAGCCGCGGTGTGGTCGCAAGGACTTTTTAAGCGCCTGCTGCTGCTGCTTGCTGTTGCTTGCTAAAACGTGTAGCTCAGCCTTGGACCCTAAAAGGTGGTGTAAAACCTCGACAGGGTAAACCCAGCTCGGTAATCAAGACTCGAACTAGGACCGAGCTGGGTCCTAGTCTTGCGGAACGCATTGGAGATCACCGTTGAGGAAAGACTGCTTGCTTTAGAGATGTGCCTCCATGATTACGGCGATTGTCCTGAAACACGGCACAAAAACGGCTTGTTTTCACCTCAAAATGGACCACCGCGTGGCACCACGGCGTGGTATACGCCTTATGGAACACCCATTTGCCATCCTTTGATAGCCCAATCGCCATGAAAGAACAACGGCCCTCATCGGAAACACCTGCTTGGCGTAGTGGCGATCGTCCTGAACTTTCAGGACGATCGTCCTGAACTTTCAAGACGATCGTCCTGAAAACAGCCAAAAACGGCCATTTTTGGACACTAAATCGGCCGTAGAACGGGCTAGACGGCTCGAAACGCAAGGAAACTTGTTTGTGGTGATGCGCCTTGGCTCCCCGGTCGTTTTGAGCTACTTGGATGCCGGTTTTGAGCCACGGTGTGGTCGCAAAGACTTTTTATGCGCCTGCTGCTGCTTGCGTGCTTACGTGTTGCTCAGCCTTGGCCCCTAAAAGGTGTTGTAAAACCTCGACAGGGTAAACCCAGCTTGGTAATCAAAACTCGAGCTAGGACCGAGCTGGGTCCTAATCTTGCATGACGCACTGGAAATCACCGTTGAGGAAAGACCGCTTGCTTTAGAGATGTGCCTCCATGGTTCCCACGATTGTCCTGAAACACGGCTGGAAAACAGCTCATTTTCACCTCAAAATGGACCACCGCGTGGCACAACGGCGTGGTACACGCATTATTGAACGCCCATTTGCCATCCTTTGATAGCCCAATCGGCATGGAAGAACAACGGCCCTCATCGGAAACACCTGCTTGGCGTAGCGGCGATCGTCCTGCACTTTCAGGACGATCGTCCTGAAAACAGCCAAAATCGGCCGAAAAACGGCCATTTTTGGGAACTAAATCGGGCATAGAACGGGCTAGACGGCTCAAAATGCAACGAAACTTGTTTGTGGTGATGCGCCTTGGCTCCCCGGTCGTTTTGAGCTACTTGGATGCCGGTTTTGAGCCGCGGTGTGGTCGCAAGGACTTTTCAAGCGCCTGCTTGCTTGCTTGCTTGCTGCTGCTGCTGCTGCTGCTGTTGCTGCTAAAACGTGTTGCCCACCCTTGGCCCCTAAAACTTAGGCGGCCCTTTACGCACGTAGACTTCGTTGCTAAAAGGCAAGATTCATGGCGATTTCAACATCCGTTTTTTGCACCCAAAAAAAGCATATCATTTTTTCAGCCAACCCCACGTGTATTTTCATCGTGGGATACAACAACCTCGCCTTTTGTTGCTTCCAGAGGTGCCCATATACACCCCCTATTCCGGGCTGAAAATTGTATCATTCAAAATTTTTGGGCACTGTAGTGCCCAAAAATTTGAAATGGCTTTTTTCAGCGGGTTCTTCAGTACACCTCTGTAGTCATCTCCACAGGTGATGTCATACTGCAGCAGCGGGCATCAAACCTTGGCATACCCGTTATCAATGGGTCATCGCACCGCGGTGTTATACTCGGAAGGCCACGTACAATGTACCTTGCCCAATCACTTCCATTCCTGTCCAAATGTGCACTTGAAAATGGACTTCCAGTACTTTTGGGCACTGCAGTGTCCAAAAAATTTAAAACTCCGTATTTCACTCCTATTGGTTCCCATTGCGTAACACCTGACAAAGGACGTATGAATCATCGGACGTTGGTACTCATCCTCTGCTCATTGGTAATATACTGCCGGTTGTCTGACTGCCACCTTGGAATGTACCCAGGCTTTGGAACGTTCCACGTCCATTGGGGGATACATTGTTTGGATCTTCGCTAGCTGCTTTTGGTCTATGCCGCATCAGGTTTGTTTTGTGATAGTGTCTCTGTTTTCTTTGTCCCCTTACCTTTGCTGCCTGCGAACAGGACTTTTGTCCATGGATGCGGCTCCCTTCCGGCAGTTCCTTAGTTCGAAGGTATATGCTTCAAAGGAGGATCTATCTGAGGCTGTGGGTAGGGATAAGGGTGCCGATGCGTTTTGTACGTGGCTGTTAGATCTCCGGTTGGAGCCGAGAAGTAGGCGGTCCGTTGGTGAATACATCCAACAAAGGGACAGGCGGACCGTTAATTGTCTGCCGGACCAATGGTTCCGTGTTGCTGAGCAAGAGATTTTGAATATATGGTCTGTTCTACACAAGAGGTGTCGTCCACGTGCCAAGAGGGCTGTAGGTGTTCAACCCAAGAGTCGTGTGCAACGTAGGTGTTTGGCTCACATGGGTCAATGTTCTTACCATGTACCCTCCTTTGCTGTTCAAGGAGCAACTGCGTGTACCAGGCTTTGGCAGACCTTGGAAGGTAAACCCGCTGTCCTATGGTTCGATAATTTTTATAGACGTAACTTCCGGCCTGTGCCTGGTAATGAGAACCGGTCCCTCAATTGTACAGCCGGTGCTATCATACTCTTGAAACGACCTGTTGACGTTATGCCGTCTTTTCCTAGCCTCTCGGTTTTGCGGCAGAGGATTGGGTACACTGCATACTTGTTGGTGCAGAGCCATAAAAACTTCATTGATGGCTTGCAAGGGTTGATGGACGACCCCATCCGCCTTCAACATGTTCGTTGTCCGTTGGACATACGACGAGCTAATGTTACCAGCCCAGCTTGGACCCCCTTTTTTTCTCACAGACCTAACTGTGTCCGCTACCCCCGACCTTGTCTCTATTATTCACGGGCTCCAGGAGGTGCAGCAGCACACACAGCACCGTCTTCCACTGTTGGTCGACGAAAATATTCACTATCGTGTCCTTAAGCTCGTTTACAGCATAAACTATGCTCGGTACAACGTGCCCCTATTCATGACACGTACCCCGGTAGTGTATGGCACATGGCGCCCATATAAATATTGTGTAACCCTGTGTCACAGAAGATTCTTCCCTTTATTTACCTATTTTTCCTATGGTTCACTCAATTTGGGCACTGCAGTGCCCAACTTTCCGAAACTGATCTATATGGAGCGTATGATTCTGGTGCTCTTGCACTTGGCCCATAAGATAAGTGGCGCCAACCTTCGGAACAGAAGTTACAGACTCTAAGGGGTTTGCACCGACCGGGTAACGCTAATCACCGCACACTTCTTACACAGGTGCAAGGGTTGGTAACGCCGCTGTATGGTTACATTCCAGCCTTGTTTATTATTGGGTCGCAAGTGAGGGATTGTCATTGGTCTGCACAGGGAGAGCAGCACGCTGCAGGGCCAGTGCTAAGCCGTTGCCTACACGTCCTTCTGAGGCTCACCCTAGGTTATGAGGACAAGGTTGAATATGTGCGCACCATTGTTGTTGCTAGGCTGTTGTGGTCCCAGTGGTTTGCCCGCTTACCTGGGGTGGCACACAGTGAGGAACCGTGTGAGGCCCTGTTAAGCCGTGTTGTGCACTTAATGGCACAACACCCTGGCAACTGTATGTTGCAACAGGTGCATGACCTGTTTATACTCACTCCCGTTGCAGACCAGACCCCAAAGGACCTGCAGTACGTTAATGTTCCCAAGGGACTGCCACAACTGGTTGATCTTCGTGTCACCAGATTGATGGCGCGATTTGATGTTGGTGCTATACCCCACCTGGTCTGGTCCAGTCAGAAGTCGAGTATCGTGCAAGATAGGTGGGATCTTGCCAAGATGGATTTTCCTTGCGCACTAGATACGGTGCTCACTGTAGAGCATTAGCGAGATCTATGTGCCAAGACATTGCAGACACTTGTTAAACCTGTTAAAGTTGATGCTGACGTGATGACAGAGCTGGGTAGACACGTGCCACAACTTCCTCCATGTTATATGGACACAACAGTAGCACAAGCACAGGACATGTTACGCGCATGTAATACACCAGACCGGTACAAGCGACGCCGGCCAGCACGAGCTTTTGCGCAAAGGGACCCCGCCCGGATACCCGCCCCCCCCAATGCTGATGGCGACGGTGCCAGTGATGAGGACCCCCCCCCCCCGGCTGTTGGGGCAGCCGGAGATCCAGACCTGAGGGCTGCTGATTTTGTGGATGATGATGGATGGGACCCGGACCCCCCACCTCCAGAAGCAGTGTCTGTTCACAGTGATGATTTCGATGCCCCCGTGGCTGTCCTTTCGGAGCTGAATGAGTTTGACCCTCGATTTTTACCAGGTGCATCCGACTGTGATGCTATTTCTGCCATCTGTGTTCAATCGTCGAGCGCTGCCAGTAGTCATCAACATTAGAAGCCTGTAAATCAACAAGTTGCAGCCGTCTGGCCTTTTGTAGTGTGCCGTGTGACCCTTTGTTAGCCCCTTTGCTAAGCCATGCCTTCGGATACCGAACTGCCGGAAGGGGATGAGCAGCAGACCGCATCGCAAGCCAGTGCACACAGCAGAGAAGACACAAGCGCAGTCGGGGCAGGCTCCAGTGAAGTGGACGGGGACAGACCGGGCAACGGAAACATTCCGGACAACGTGGATCAAAAAAGAACTGGACAAGATACAGCTGACCAAGATAAAGTTTGACACCGACCTCACGCGTGGGCAGACCAGAGAGAGGGACGAGGACTCAGTACTATCGCGGATCGCAAGCCTGAGGACAAATCCACCCTGCCGGCCTATCTCAAACATTCTCATATGGCGAAACGAAGGTACACTACCATCCTGTCACACACGCGTTGTAATTTTCACACATTCTGGTCGTTTGGGCACTGCAGTGCCCATCTTGCTGATATCTCCCATCTCCCATCTCCTTGTGGTGCATTTTTGTAGCAGCTGAAATTCACTACTGCTTGGGCGGGGCTCATATCCTGACGGCACTCCAAAGACTTCACGGAGAATACTGTGCGAACTCACGGGCACTGCCGGACTGGTTACAACACGTCTACTGCGAGGAGATCAGACACGACTGTCCTGTTGACATCAGAGAGATTATTGGAGGCGATCACAACGCGGTACAACACTCAGTGACCAAGCTGAGTATGGGACAAGTGGCCGCTCGAATTTGGACTGAAGTGCAGAAGGGCAAAGCGAAAGAGATGCTGCTGGTGGCTCTGCGGAAGTGTGGCCGGCTAGGTGAGAAAACATCTGTGGTATGAGAGATGCACGATGAGACCACCGTTGTCAGTCCTTTGCGTACCTGTGGCCTGTCCAACACTGTATGCCTGCCAGGACTCAATCTGGAAGAATTGGAGACCGCTGGTTTCATTACTGCAGATATCTTGTGGCCGCGTGGCTGAGTTTATTAACAACTTTGAGAAGACTGCCGGTGAAGGTATTGTGTCCTCTGAGTACCTCTTTTTGTCGTCTTTTGGTGTTCATGGGAACTGCAGTGCCCGAATTCGATGCGACCCTAATTTTTGCATTGCAGTGCTCAACCCCTACACCCTGCGGCCGTTGACGGGACTGCATGGCGACCAGATGGATGAAATACTGCTGTACATGGCTGAAGATGGGGCCAAGATCGCAGGACTACATGCCAAGGCCAGACTGTCGAAGCGGGACCGCCTGTGGGAGATGTTGTACCTTCACCCGGACGACACGCTCATCCATCCTTCTCGACGTATGTTTATGGGGCGGCAGGGTCTGGCGCGATCGCTATTGACCCCCCCCCCCCCCCGACACACGACGTAAGGCTGTTTCGATCCCATTGGTACCAGTGATCTCCTGTTCTAACAGTGAACGTGCATGAAATGCAAAGAGTCCGCAAACTGCTTGCAAAGTCGCCGAGGGCCGCCAAATTGTCACTGGGGAAATGGACCTACAGTGCCGAAAATCCCTTACCAAGCTGGGACACCATCCAGAAAGCACCGCTGTGGCAGGATGAGGAATGGGCTCACCTGAGCATTGCGCTGGCGAGACCTGTCAAGGAAACTGCAGTGACGGCGACTGATGGGGAGAAATCAACAACTTTCTGGCTCAACAAGCCGCAGGATGGGACTGAAGCAACTGGAGCTCAGGCAGAGGCAATTGCGTTGGTTCCTGGCAAGGCTATCCCGTATACGATTGCATTGAGGGAGTACAAAGCGGTATGCAACCGTTAGGCATAAAAATGGGATCGATTTCGCATTGCTGGTCACTTTAGGCACTGCAGTGCCCATCTGTAATAATATGTGCTTTTGACAACAGGTCTTCATTGAGTGTACGAAGGAACAAATGGACGATATCCATCCGGTGGTGCTGAAGGTTGCTGGGAAGTTGGTACCTGTGGCTATTGGTGGAATGGCGGCCGACGTTAAGTTACTAGTTAATCAGTTGCGCGACTCTGAGGAGTGTGGAGGCTGGCAGCATATTATGACCTCTTTTTTCGATCAGGCAGTCGGTCACCCGACCTATCGGTTAGCGGAGAGGACTATTTGCTTTTGTGTCCCAGACAAGTTTAGGGTGAAGGTCCCGAGTATTTTCATTTGCGATTAGGGTGCATACGGCAGCACCATTGGTCTGGCAGCGGCTGGTTGGCTCTTGCGTGTGCTTGGTATTGTTCCCCGACGCGACAGACAGTCCGAGGATGAAGTGTGGCTCCTGCTTTTGACAGCATCGGCTGTATTGCCAGCACAGCTCCTGTCCTGCCTTCCTGAGTCCCCCTGTCTGGCAGCTTGTTTCACTGGGCGCCAAGGTTTGTTTAACGATGTCTGTGAACAACTAGCGGCGTATGTGCAGGAGATGGACTGTGTCTACTTGGCCAACTGGGACGCTTGGATGCCAATGATTAGGGACTGTACGCCAGTTGTGGTGCAGCGGCCTAGGAACGGGGAAGATGAGGAGGGGGGGGACGATGTGGAGGAAGAGGAGGATGACGAGATCGTGCTGGTCGGAGGTGGTGACAGCAAGAAGACGAGCACCCCCAGCAAGAAGAAGCTGCCTCCGACGACAGTGGGGATGAGGTTGATGGTCCCCCCAAAAGGCCAGCCAAAAAAGCCAAGGACAGTACCCCCCTCAATATGTTTCACGCCAAAGTAGGTCAGGCCAAGGGTAAGAAGGCTCCACCAAAGAACAAGTAGACTGCGTTGTGCGGTTGGCACTGCCTGTGTCCATGTGAGTAGTTTTTTCGCTTCGATTTGCACACTGTCGCGCGTCCTGGTCTATGCAAGTGTGAGACTGGTGCCCTTTTTCATGTCTTGGTAATTTTGGGCGCTGCAGTGCCCAAATTTAGCGACTCGCCATTTTTTTACCCCTGCTGCGCCATTTCTTTTGCAGGCATTGTGGCTGTCGTTTATTATTGCATTGGCTGCACTGGCGGCGCCTCCATTGTTTGTCGGCACCACTGGTGGTGCATTATTTGTCACACTTCGCAAACATTCACAGTGACTGGGTCAGCAGACGCGGTGACAAAAAGCAAACCAGAGTTTTGCATGTGTTTGCCTGCCATCCTCCTTGCTTCATTTTTTAGGTTGCATTTTACGGTGTGGTTTGAAATGCAGCAGCGGATGATTTGGAACAATTGTATTTTTCTTCGGATTGACACTGCAGTGCCCAAAATTGAAGGGGATACATGACCTTTGACTGGCACATGTTGTACCCCCTACACATAGTCATTTTGGATAGTTCACAGGTTTTTGGGGGTGTTCCCTGCAAAGCACAATTGTGCAATTTTTCAAAGTGGTTTTTCAGCCCCCGTTTTGGGGTGGTACCCATTTGGGAACTGTGGCAATTTTGCTACGTGCGTATAGGGCCGCCTAAGTAAAAGGTGGTGTAAAACCTCGACAGGGTAAACCCAGCTCGGTAATCGAGGTTTTACACCACCTTTTAGGGTCCAAGGGTGAGCAACACCTTTTAGCAAGCAGCAGCAAGCAGCAGCAGCAAGCAGCAAGCAGGCGGATGAAAAGTTATTTGAGACCACACCGTGGCTCAAAACCGGCATCCAAGTAGCTCAAAACGACCGGGGAGCCAAGGCGCATCACCACAAACAAGTTTCGTTGCATTTCGAGCCGTCTAGCCCATTCTACGGCTGATTTAGTGTCCAAAAATGGCTGTTTTGGGGCTGTTTTGAGGACGATCGTCCCGAAAACTCAGGACGATCGCCGGTGTGTCAAGTGGGCGTTTGCAATGAGGGACTTTGTTCTTCCATGGCGATTGGGCTATCAAATGATGGCAAATGGGTGTTCAATCAGGCATGTACCATGCCGTGGTGCCACACGGTGGTCCATTTTGAGGTGAAAATGAGCCGTCTTTGAGCCGTGTTTCACGAGGATTGTCCTGACCATGAAGGCACATCTCTAAAGCAAACGGTCTTTCTTCAACGGTGATTTCCAATGCGTTGCGCAAGACTAGGACCCAAGTCGGTCCTAGTTCGAGTCTTGATAGGCACTTCACTTATCCTGCCCCACATCGGGAGAATTGGGGCTACCAAGCCGGGCGGTTCCTAGCCCTGGAATTTGTTCTCAAATATTCAAAGTGCGGGGAGTGAGGGTTACCGGAAACGCAATTACAAAGCATATTGGCTTTTGGGCCCAAGCCTGCATGTCTACACACCTCTGATAACGGTACCAGCCAGAACTTCAGGGCCCCTCCTCACAGCCACATCCCTAACACCTAAGGGAAGAATCGGAGGCACTAAGATAGCCCGGGGGTATTCACCAACACAAACAATGGAATCCCACTCACCCTAGGGGAATCAGAGAAAAGAACAGAGTCAGTGTCACATGTGGGGTCCTGAAAATCGGGGGTACTTACAGGTACACCTTTGTCCACGACAATGTCCTCTTTCCAATAAAATGAACGAAGGCTTTTAAGATGGTATCGGGGGTAACCACCAATACTAAGTGTTGATCCTGAACTCCATGCATACATGGAGGGTGGGGCAACCGTGCAAACGCTTGAAGGGCAAAGGGGCGCTATTGTCTTGCGCTTCCACAGCCGGAGTGACGCCGCTGCTGGAGGTGACCCGGTGAGTCGGGGCCCAGTTGTGGACAGGTATTTTACAAAACAACTTAAAGAAGTAGAAACGATTTAGATTTTGTTCTTTCGTTTCATTGTTTGGTTTGTTTAGTTCGTTGGACTAAACTAATTGAAATTCGTGGTGTGTTGTTTGGTGTCTTCTAATTTTTTTCAAAAGGTGGAGAAGGCAAGGGGGGGGCTATCCTCAAGAGTCTTTGATAAATTCGGCTTACCATCACTCACTCCCACCCCAAGGTGGTGCCCAAGCGTAACTGCCACGCAACTGCCTAGACGGGCGCTCATTTTGGGACCGCTGTGCAAGCGCCCTTTCGGAAGCGCTATGCTAGCGCCGATTACCAGCGTGCACTTGGGACGCCAATCAAGCCTCCACATGGGAGCGCCAATCAAGTGCCCACCAGGGAAGCGCCTTCCAAGCGCCCATTGCAGGTGCTTATTTGAATAGCGCCTTTAATGCGCTCACTTGGGGAGTGCCTCTCACCTGCCAATTGCAGGCGCCCACTGGAAAAGTGCCTTTGAAGCGCCCACTTGAAGAGCGCCTTTAAGGCACCGACTTGGGGTGCGCCTCTCAAGCGCCCATTGCAAGTTCTTACTCAAAGATCACTGTGGAAGTGCCCACTTGAGGAGCGCCTTTGAAGAACTCCCTTAAAGAGCGCCTCTCAATGCGCGCATTGCAAGCGATCACTTGAAGAGCGCCTTTGAAGCGCCCACTTGGGGAGCGCAACTCAAGCGCCCATTTTGGGAGGGCCATACAAGCGCAGACTTTGGAGGCGCTCACCACATGGCACGCACAGGGCACCTCAGATCCTCAGGCTTAACAAATCAAACTTACAAAGGAAGAGGAAAAGAGGTAGGGTTGGTAACCCTGATTAGCTCGCTTACCCATCCAAATGAGTGAGGTGATCCTTTCGAGGTTAGTCAAAATCATGTTTTACCCTAACACCAAATATCACCCCTTACATAGATAGATCAGGGCGGCCACGGACGCAGCCCACTCTGACATACCCATGGTTATTTTATATGGTGGCCGCTTACGGCGGTAAGGTTCCACAGAGCTCTCCACCATTGGTTCCCTTGAGGTCCCGCCTGACGGCCAAGAACTTCACCCAGCTTCCCCCAGGGCCTGACCGGTGGTAGGTTCCCATTAGGCGCCGCCCTCATGGGTGCCCCTTCCAATCCCCTTTTGAAGGTTCCTCCGGCCTACCCCCCCCCCCCCCCCCAGCACAGCCTCTCAGTTGCCTGGAGGTGGGTTTCCTGTGGATGGCCCTCGCCGACAACACATCATTTCTATCATTCACATTCCATCTCTCTCCATCCCTCACGGGCTGGAGTACCCACTCGGCTCCCGGGTACACTTGGTTGTCGTCCATCCGCGGCTCGAGGCCCGGGGGCGACTGTTTCCAGGTTCCCTGGGTTCCGCTCACGCGCGAACCTTCGCGTACCCAGGCCATTGACCCGTGGGCCAGAGGGTCATCCCTCACCCCGGCGGACGCCTGACGGCTGTCCTGGTGTCCAGGGTATTTTCCCGACTTCGCGTGACCAGGCTCCCCATGGTTGGCCCATGGTGCACCTCTCCATGTCAACTGGATTCACAATCCCACCAGGTAGTTGCTTGGTGTCTTCCGCAACCATCCCGCGTCACTCGTCTTCTGTGCCCATCTCCTCTCGCCCCCCTTTTCCTTGAATCGCCTCCCAACGCTGCCTATCTGGTGTTCCTGCATGCCCTCTTCCCCTTGTCTTGTGTTTTAGCACCTAACCCCTCTCCCCGGTATTGGAGACGCCACCAGACGTGTTTCTCCTCTTCTTGGTTGGGATGTTCCTACGCGCAATCCCGGGCCGGGGCGTTGGTTCTTCTCCTCGGCCGCATGTTCGTTCAGGCCGGCTGTTTTGGTTCCTTGTGCCCATGGTCCCGCTGTGTATATCCTGCTTAGCGTACTTATACCCCACCGGGCCGCCAGCAACCATATGGTGCGTGCCCAAAGGTCTGTTCTGTGCCTAGTGCACAGGTTGCTCCTGCTTTGAGCCGTTTGTTTTTGGCGTCCGCTACCACCGCCTTCGCTGTCGCTACCAATCCCGCCCCCTATTGGCTGTCCCTTGATGTTGGCGCTATCTTCTCTTGTTCCTCGTGCCGTTGTGCCCGCTTTCTGTTTCCCCCTTGCTGCCCTTATCCTTTTATAGGGGCGCCACCGCGCGTTTCCCCGTTCTCCGTTCCTATTCTGTATCTCGGGCGCCGTTGGTCTTCTTCTCCTTGGCCCCGTGTTCGTTCTTGCGTGCCCCTTTTGTGCCCGGCCCCCATGGTTCCCATGTCTATGTCCTACTTCGCGTGTTTATACCCCACCGGGCCGCCAGCAACCCTGTAGCGCGGGCCCGAAGCTAGGATTGTGTTGTGCCTAGTGCAAAGGTTGCTACCACTCCTGGACCCCTTGTCTTGCCTTTTGGTTCCTAACCCCATTCCCCGTTGTCGGCAACACCACCACGCGTTAATTCCTTCCCCTCCCTCTTTGCCCCTTGCTACTCCATTGGCTGCTTGGGCGGCATGTTCCTTTTCTCCATTCCGGGCGGCGCTGGCCCTAACCCTAACTTGGTCTCCTTCTCCTCGCCCCCCTGCCCGTTCGTGCATGCCCTGTTCTTTCTTGGTCCCCATGGTCCCCATACCTATGTCCTTCTTGTTGTGTTTATACCCAACCTGTCCGGCAGCAACCCTGTGGCGCGGGCCTGAAGGACTGTTTCGTGCCTAATGCACAGGTTGCTCCTACTTCGACCCTGGTGTTCTTTTTGTCCGCTGTCACCGCCTTCCCAGTCACCACCTATCCTGCCACCGGGCCGCTATCCCGTGCGGTTGGCGCCTTCTTCCGGCGTTCCTTGCCGCACTGTGCTCGCTCCGCATTTTGCCCTTGCTGCCCTTATCATGCTACGCCACGCGTTTCCCCTTTCCCCGTTCCCTTTCTCCGTACGGGTGGAGTTGGTCTTCTTCTCCTCGGCCCGATGGTCATTCTTGCTTGCCCTGAAGATTCCAGGTCCCCTGCATCCTCATGTCTTTGTCCGGTTTGGTGTGTTTATACCCCACCGGGTCGCTAGCAATCCTTTGCCGCGGACCCGAAGGACCGTTTTGCGCCTAGTGCACAAGTTGCTCCTCCTTTGACCTCGCTCTTGCCTAGCTTGCCCCTTCTTGGTACCCCTGGTGCCATTTTCTAAGTCCTGCTTGGCTTGTTTCTAACCCACCCGATCGCCAGCAACCCTGTGGTGCGGGCCCGAAGGACCGTTTCGTGCTGAGTGCACAGGTTACTCCCATTTCGATCTCTTTCTTGCCTGCCCTGCTTGTTTCTCGTCCCCATGGTCCCCTTGTCTTTTACTCGGTGTGTTTATAGCCGACCGGGCCGCCACTAACCCTATGCCGCAGGCCCGTTGCCACTACCTTCGCTATCGCTACCCATCTTGCCCCCTATCCGCTGTCTTGTGATGCAGGTGCTATCTTGTTGCATTCCTCCCGCCGCTGTGCCCGCTCCGGGTCTTCCCTGTGCTGCCATGATCTTGTTATGGGGATGCCACCTTGCGTTTCCCCGTTCCCTGTTCTTTTTCTTTATCCCAGGCGGCGTTGGTCTTCTTCTCCTCGGCCCCCCTCACGCCCCCCCCCCCCCCCGCGCCCTCACTGCGGGAGTTGGTGTCTAGAACTTGACTTGAGGCCTCACCATGGCATACCTATCGCCCAAGAGCACATCTGAAGTGTACCGTCCATTGCTCCAATTGCTGCACGCTCATGTCTTTCTAGACTCGCCGCTCGCGTTTTTTTCTTGGGGGATTTTCAGTGTAACCCAAGACGGGCGACAGATTGGTTGTCTGTTCACATGGAAATTGCCCCGATCTTACTGGAATTCATAGGTGACATGCATCCTTTCGTGTATGGCCTGTAGGGGCCCACATGGGTCAATGCACAAGTTCTCGTGGGAAATATGGACTGCTTTCTCTGTTGTGAGGCATCTCCGGAAGCTGCCATTGTTCGTGTGGAAAATGAAGCCGCTTCTCCGGATGACCCGTACCCAGTGCCGCCCAGCTTCCTCACCTTTCTTGACTTGACAGCTCCCGGCAATCGTCTATGCGGGCCCGTTTCAAAATGGGGTCCCGTGTCTCCCAACCGCAACAACAGATTTTCGCGCACCGTTGTGTGAGCCTGCTCTCCACACCCTTGGTTGACCTTCCGTTCACATACCGTTACTTTATGGCGGTCATGACGACCACAGCGGAGGCAATTTTTGGGCCCCCGAGCAACCCCGACGCTGATTTCCCCTGAAGTTTGGGCGGCCATCAGTTTTGCGGACCGACATCTACGTCCCATCCTCCGGGTCGGGTGATGTCGGGGATGTGCACCTTTGGGTGGATGGTGGTATGAAAAGGGGCGATGCCCAAATCCTCCCACCACCGGGGGCTCGCAAGGTGCCAGGTGAAGGGCACAAAAGAATGGTTCGGTGGTGCCTCTGCAACAAGATGCTGCTGGCACACCATGTCACAATGGGGGGGGGATATACACAAGGTTAGTGGTGGGGTACACCTGGACGTGGGCGTCCTTGGGCTTCCCCATCAGGTTAGTACGCATGGAATTGAGTAGTTGGTCAATGGTGGCGGGCTGAGGGGATAGATGCACAAATTTAAAGGAGGGGAGTCGGAAGCGGCATTACCTCCACAAATTTGTGGCCCAAGCCTACACCGCAAGATAAGAGTTGCGCGAGGGGCCGCGCAGGTCAATGTGAATTACCTCAGGGTAGGGGTCGAGGGATGCTGCCCAGCCCACTACATCATCCACCGCACGTACCTCCTCCATTTGTTGGTGGGCAACGGGGAGGGCTTGGTACTGCGCCAGGGTGTCGGCAGCAGGATCGGGGCGTGACTGCAGGAAAAGGCGAGCTGCGACAAAGTCTCATGGGACGTGGCCACAAAAAGCGGTAAAGAGAGGCTTTGAGAGCCGTGAGAAAGCGAAACAGTGGAGAGTGGGGCAAATTCACGTGAAATGCGCACGGAATTCATACGAATTTCGTACAAAATTGGTATGAATTTCACAGTCTCATGAATCTGTGAACCTAGCGTGAATTTATGTGTGAATTTTGGTGCATGAATTTCAGATTTGACCGATTCCGAGCGAATATGTTGACCCATGTGGCTACTTAAAACCTCTAATTTGCACACATTTATTGTACCACGCTTTGGGCGAAGATAACAAGAGAAACGCACACGATGGCACCAAGGTACGCGCAAGACACAGCAAACAGTTGTCAAATTCACGGTACCGTAAATGTTCCATTCTAACAGCCCGTTCACGCAGGGTACAAGTAGGTTATCATTTGCGAGGTAACTTTGCACACCCAAGGTCTTTTTTGAAGCAAGGTTGAGAAGGTTGTAAGCTCCCTATATAACTCAGCGGCTGGTGTAGAGCTTGGGTTTTGGCCACACTGTCTACCGCATCTAGCAGTGTGTCGAGGAAGGTACCTTCTTGATGGGGGTACAAATGCTCGGGCGGCGGAAAACACCGTGCCATACGAAAATATTCAGCCAGCAAAAGGTGTGCGAGCCCTCTGCCCAAGTCATCGGGCCGAC
This sequence comes from Eutreptiella sp. 'Long Island Sound 2002', assembly GCA_964036045.1. Classification (NCBI taxonomy): domain Eukaryota; phylum Euglenozoa; class Euglenophyceae; order Eutreptiales; family Eutreptiaceae; genus Eutreptiella; species Eutreptiella sp. 'Long Island Sound 2002'. Next base: position 53,744,105 of record OZ038380.1, read on the forward strand.
AGGATTGAAGCGCCATAATGCACCACTTAGAGTTAATGAAATCACCACCCTCCCACAAGTTGTCTGCACTGGCGCAGGAGACACGGGTCGTGTCGAAAACTATGCTCTTGACATGAAACAAAACGCCCAATATGTACACCTCTACCGCATATGAATGACGAACTCTGCACGGGATGGGCACATGATACACGGCCCAAGCAAGGCATTCAAGACAAACTACAGCAAACGCCCCCGCCACAATGGTTTGATGGAAACCATGAACGGTCTGTAACGAAAGCCACATGACTTGCAACCGAACCAACCGTCACAAAAAAGGGCAGCAACGGGATGGACAACGTATGGCATGGGGGAAGACTCTCCAAATGACACTGGCATCGAGCCAGCGGGTAGCCGGACGCATTTGCACCCCACCAACCGAAATAAGCAGTATCCATCCACTTGTGGATGGTGGACGTTTACCACGCATGCACCGCTCTGCACATGGTGTGCCTGATGCCGGGTTCCGGGGGAACCAAGGGGAAACAAAATGCGAAACCCAAGGACATGCATTTAAATTACGAACATGTCATGGTGTGTGGCATGCGCCCGCTAGTGACGTGAAAGGCTTCGACGTACGCAAGGCATGTTGGAATGAAAGCGTTGCATCACCGCATAAAATCCTTGCCGCTTGCTACCGCGGACCATGACGTTTGCGTGCCGTAGCTGTTTGTGATACCCTTGTAGGAACTTACAAATTACAACCACTAGGGCTAGGTCAATTGCTACCCTCCTGGAGGTCACAAGTGAAAGAAACTAAGGGGAAGGGAGGGTGTGCCAGCCCAAGGGAAGGGGCCTCCTGGCCCCCTGCACGGAGGCACACGGAGTACTCCTAGGCACGCACTTCCGCTGCAACACAAAACACCATCGCGGATGCTGGGCAGCCCTTCATGGGCTACACCAGCAAGCAAACGCGCCAGAGCTTCACCTACCCTACCACAACGACCCATGTGCATGGTGGCATTGGTGGTGGCTAGAAGAAGAAGATGCACAATGGCATCAGGGAAATGAGCTAGCCGCAACATGAACGTCAAAGTGTCATGCACCACCCACTCCTATGTGTGTCTGGCGTCATCCATTACCATACAAATGCGCTATCAACGAAAACATCGGAACCATTTGAAGGCATGTAGGTCACGGAGGAGGTCAGCCACACTAGAAGAAGCATGCAACGCGAGCTGCGTAAAGGGTAACGGCCCCGCCTGTGCCACAAGCCAAACGTATTGGTCAGCAATGTGCGCACCGATGAGCTTCCATGTTGTGGTGAAATTCAAAAAGGGCCGTGAATTGCCCATGGGCCCATGTGTTGTTTTGGCCGGTAAGGCGCAAAAATCGCCATGAACCAAGACATCAACAGGAACTCCGGTGGCCGCATTGCAAACGAAATCGACTAACCATTGCAGCTGGGCCTCTTGTAACCACTCGAGCATGCAATACTCTACCAAATGTCAGTAGGGTCTGGACACCCTCCCTTTTCGTACTATAGGCCACCCGGAGTCTATAGTAACCAAAAGGGGGGGCATGCTGGCCACCCACTGGGGAATGAGAGAGCGAAGGTCCGCAACTGTGCAGCACCTTCTACAATACAAATTATTTGTAATGGTACCGTGGTGCCTCATGCGCCCCCCCCCCCTTCATTTCGAGGGAACCCCCCTCCGCACCGAACCCCTTCCCGAACCCCCTCATGGGGTGATAAGCAACCCCGTCCCCGCCCCCGACAGGGTTGGCCCCTCCCATCCGCCCGTGAGCTTTGTTGATGGGAACGGCTACATTGTGCTTCGGGGGCTTTTGGAAGCACGGGATTTCGAGGTGTGGGCGAAGGTGATGAAGGCGTGGGGCAGCGGCGACGAAAAAGTCGTCGCAAAAATGCGCGGAGTGAAGATCCGGCAAGGAATCCCGATCTCCCGCGGCGTTGGCAAAGCAAAACCCCGCTGGGGCACGAGGTGGGGGGCCTCTTTTCAAGAAGGTCCACACCCCCCTCATGGAAAGCGTCCCTCAGGTTGGCAACCTCAACCCAATGACGCCGGGTAGTGTCATCGTGGCGAGTGCTGGGAGCGGGGCGCCGCTCCCGCACACCGACGTCGCCACCCACCCCGAGGTGCTCCCCCCCCCGATGACAGGGACATCTCAGACTGTCACCTGAGTAGCTTCCTCTACCTGTCAGAGGACTAACAGGTGGCGGGGCAGGCGGGGACGTCCCTTGGGGGAGTCCGGGGAGATGCGTTGGGACACTATTCAGGTGCAGAGGGGGGGCATAGTGCTCATGGTGGCCACCAGCCGCCACCATGGGATGCTTGCCCTTCCGAACTCTAAGGATGGGCTGCACGGGGCTGTTTTCAACTTGTGGACCCCCGACGCCAAGCACCGCCACCACCAGCCCAACACCTTGCACCTGGACCCCCCCCCCCCCGCCGCGTGAGGCCCTGGCCGTTGCTGGGGATTTGTCCAGCTAGGACTGCCCTAGCGTGGACCAGGTGTTGTGGGTGGGGAAAGGGGTGGTTGGGAGGGTGGGGTTGTCGGAGGGGGGTGCCGCCCAGGCCCTCTTGACCGACGCCCCCAACGTGGTCCCAGCCGGCCCCTCACCGTGCCCCTTCCACCCCACATTTCTCCGCTCCGCCCCGGGCACTGACGTCGCGGTCATGGAGATCGCCGAGCACAGAGTCCTCTTTTTTGTGGGGAACGTGCACCATATCGAGATCTGCAAGGGGGACAACGGTGATGCGGAGACGGAGATCCACTTTGTTACCATCGGCGTTGCCCCCCTGTTGCGGCCGACCACGCTGTGGCACCTCCTCAACACTGCCCCAGCGTGGGGGCTGCCCAAGTGTTCGAGGGCTGGGGCATGGTCAATCACATGTCCATGTGATTGCAAGGTGTGCTTGCTTGTGTGTTTGCTTCCTTTATTGCCAAATTCGACGAAATTCACGTGAAATTCGTAAGAAATTCGTACGAATTTCTGGTGAATTTGGTCCAATGGCGGGTGCAGACGGTGGTGGCGGGGATTTAGGAGGAGTGGACGGTGACCACGGCTGGCATGATTGGGCTGTCCGTGGTCATGGGGTGGGACGAGCGGAGGCCGGAGTAGGTGGACATGGCATGGCTTGCCATGCGGGTCCATGTGGGGAGGCAGCGGAGGTGAGGGGGTTGGCGTCATTGACGTTGAGGGGGAGGAGGCCCCCCCCCGCCCCCCCCGCGTGGAAGCGGAAAGCCCAGCCCCTCCCCCCCGAAAGGGGACATAGATGCCCCCTCCCCCCCAAGGCCCCGCATAGGGGAAACCCAGCAGAGCGGGCGACACGGGACCGGCCGAGGGGGGCTTTGGCGGAATCGGTGGAGCAATAGCAGAAGCAGCATGCGACGTGGGAGGTCCTTGCGATCAGCGCGCAGGCCGCCAACCGCGACCTCGAGGCCCGCCTGTCTAAGGCAAATGAACACAAGCTGGCACCGAGACCCAGTTGGCGGCTGTCCGCCACGACCAAGATTGCCTCGCTTCCACGGTGAAAAGCCTGGAGCGGGACTTGGCGACGGCGCGCAAGGCAATTGGGGGCACGCCACCGGGACAAATAGGGGAGGATTAGCCCGAGAGCCCAGCGGCCGAGAGGGCAGGGTGGCAGCTATGGGTATAGTAACCCAATGGGCTATCAGACTTTAGACTTCAGACTTTTATGGGCCATCACCCCCAACCCCCAACCCCCCAAGCCCCCCATGATAGGCCTTTGCCCCCCCCCCCCCAATATCACACTTGTGCTTTGACCCCCATATCAGACTTGGCTCCCCCCCCTTTTCTCTTGCCCAATTCTGCACCTTGCTTCCTTTGCAGACCATGACCGTAGGCATGAACTAGGTATGTGAATAACAACAGGGTCAGTTTTGCTGGTGGGCTACCCCAACGCTCAACCCGAAACCCCCCATCAGGCTTTTCTCCCCCCCCCCCACCCTGTCCGCAAAAAAAAACGCAAAAAAAATTAATTATTGGCTTCACGCCTTACGCCAAAATGGGTTCCGCAAAAAAATCGCAAAAATAAAATAATTTTTGCCCCTGCCCCCCTTTTTGCAAGAATGCCAGAATCGCGGGAGAGTTTGCCCCACTGCTTGTTGTCCCCCTCTTCCGTGTCTCATGCCCCGTTCTGCACCTTGCTTTGCTTTCGGAGAATGATGTATCCAGGATTGTGACAAGTGTTAAAATACCGTGCGACGCACGGTAGTGGAATTTGGCTGCTGATGTGCCCCAAAGCAGATAAAGGGGCTAGTTTGGGCCGTGGATATTTGAATGTGGTTGTTGATGTGCCCCAACCCAGATAAAGGGGCTAGTTCGGGATGTGCATATTTGAATGTGGCTGTTGATGTGCCCCAAAGCAGATAAAGGGGCTAGTGCAGGATATCGCGTTGCCAGTCTTTTTGTGATTGCAATTTGTTTGTTGGTTGTTGGTACAAAGGAGTTTTAGTACATTTCGGGGGGTTTTTGAGTCCATTTCGGGGGGTTTTTTAGTACAGTTAGGGGGGTTTTTTAGTACAGTTAGGGGGGTTTTCAGTACAGTTAGGGGGGGTTTTTTAATACATTTGGGGGGGTTTTTTAGTGCATTTCAGGGGATCTTTTAGTACATTTCCAGGGGTTTTGTAGTACGTTTTGGGGGGCTTTTTAGTACATTTCGGGGTATTTTCGGGGCAATGTGAGCCCTGAATCTCAGTCCAGGGAGACAGGGGATGCAGGGTCATGGAAGCACATGTGATTGTACATTCAGTGTTTTGCTTCACATTGCTCTGTGTATGTGTTTTGCATTCTTTGTGTGTCTGCCTGGAGGGGCATTCTGCTTTGCTTCACACCCCCCGATTTCAGTGGGGTCCCCCATTTAGTGTGGGGGACCCAATTTTTCCATTGTCTACCGTCTACGGTCTACCCCCCTCTCCCCGCTCTCGACTCTTCCCCTCTTTTTTTCAATGGAACGGGGGCCCGCAGCAGTGTCTCTTCTGACAAAAACAAATTTTTTTTGCAGGTGCGCCTGCTTTTTTCCACATGGCATTTTTTTTGTGTCAGTTAAACGACACTGTCTGCAGGGTTGGTGCCTGGGTGGGGTGCAAGGGGTTCTTCGCCGGGTGTGGGGGGCCCGAGAGGACGCCCAAGCACCAGAGAGTCAAGGAGAGGGAGGCTGAGGGGGGGGTTGTGAAAAGGGGCTTCAAGGGCCACAAGCTTACTTCCTCAGTACAAATGTCTACACTTGTTGGTTTAACAAACTTTTTCAACATACTTCAGCATAATCACTTATCCAGGGTGCCCTGAATTTTTCTGGGGTCCTATAAGAACAGTCACAGTTATGTTTTTTTTTTCCACTACGGGAGCCACTTTCTTTTTGCCTGTGCTTGTGCCTATGCTTAGCTGCTCGGGTTCCCCTGCGAGGGGGGACCCTGTCAGTTAGTTAAAGGTCAACATTTTTTTCTTTCAAGGAACATTGGTTACAGGGGTACCCTGAACTATTTTTGCATCTTACCCCATTCTGCCCTTTGCTTCGCTTTTAGAGAACGTCGGTGACGGGAACGTCGGTTTATTGCTGGCGGGTGCATGATGTTGTTTTTAATGCGTGTGTATGTGTGTATGTGTGGGCATGCGTGGGTGTCTGTATGTTTGCTCTGGGTCCTCCTGCAAGGGGGGACTCATCGGCTGGGCAGCTATACCCCTTAAACCCCTCCCCTCTGCTCTCGACCCCTTCCCCGACCCTCTGGTAAACAACCAGCACAAACAAAAGTCAGTTAAACACAAGGGGGCCACTGACAGCAACGCTTTCGGAAATTTTTTTTTTCATTTTTGGAGAACACTTTCTTGCCTGTTAAACGGTGCTCACTGATGGCGGGGTGCCCGGGCAGGCAGGCTTGCCTTCAGTGCCCTACAGGGGGGGGGAGGAGAGGACGCCCGGGCACCCAAGGGGTCAGAGAGAGCAGGGTGGGATGTAAAAATAAAAACCTGTAAGTTCCTCTCCACCCTCCCCGCCTGGGCGGTCCACATGGACCAACCCCTCCTGGCTTCGGCTTCCACACATTTTTAAGGACTTTAACAGGTTCGGGATGTTGCAGACAATACAATTTTCTGTGATTTGCCCTGGTGCTTTAGTTAGGAATAGCCCCTGCACTGTACCGCACCACAATGCACTACACTCACTGCACTGAAACCGAGACCCCCTGAATTTCCTGTTTGTGGTTGCGATTGTGCATTTGTTCCTTGTCAGCATGCCTCAGTGTGCCACCCATGACATATCTTGTGGCCAGACCTTGGCACTGCTGCATCCTCCAATGCAGATTTGCTTTGCGCTGAACGTTCTGACACTGCTGACAGTTCCAACAGTTCTTCTGACGAATCTGCGGACACTTCTTCTGATGATTCTTCGGACAGTTCCTCTGACATTTCATCTACCAGTTCCTCCAACAGTTCTTCCGACGATTCATCTGACTAGTCTTCTGACAGTGACCCTAACTATGGTTCTGTGTGCAGTTGCACTACTGAATCGGACAAAGGGTGTGTGGGTCTGACCTAACGTCTCAAGGATTTGCCCATTTGCCTAGGCCCATTGCATCTCATTGCGGTGTTCTTCCCCTCCCTGCGTACCTTGTCCCTCAATCTTTGTGAAAATTCTGTGGGAGAGAGTGTGGCACATGCGCTTGCAGCGCTGAAAGATGCCGCCTCACTGCATACCCTCTACCTCGATCTTCGTGCAAATATCGTGGGAGGCAGTGGGGCACAGGCGCTTGCAGCGCTGAAGGATGCCACCTCACTGCATACCCTGTCCCTCGACCTTTGTGGAAATTCTGTTGGAGACAGCGGGGCACAGGCGCTTGCAGCGCTGAAGGATGCCCCCTCACTGCATATGCTGTCCCTCGATCTTGGGCAGAATTCTCTGGGAGAGAGAGGGGCACAGGCGCTTGCAGCGCTGAAGGATGCCCCCTCACTGCATACCTTGTCCCTCAATCTTAGGCAGAATTCCGCGGGAGAGAGTGGGGCACAGGCGCTTGCAGCGCTGAAAAGATTCCCCCTCACTGAATACCCTGTCCCTCGATCTTAGTGGAAATTCCATGGGAGGCAGTGGGGCACAGGCGCTTGCAGCGCTGAAGGATGCCCCCTCACTGCATACCTTGTCCCTCAATCTTAGGCACAATTCCGTGGGAGAGAGTGGGGCACAGGCGCTTGCAGCGCCGAAGGATGCCCCCTCACTGAATACCCTGTCCCTCGTTCTTAGTGGGAAGTCCATGGGAGGCAGTGGGGCACAGGCGCTTGCAGCGCTAAAGGATGCCCCCTCACTGAATACCCTGAGTGTCCGCGCGTGCCGCCGTGAATTATTTTACCCCTCCGTGAATTGTTTACCCCCCTCCGTGAATTATTTGACCCCTCCGTGAATTATTTACCCCCCTCCGTGAATTATTTGACCCCGCCGTGAATTATTTACCCCCCTCCGTGAATTATTTTACCCCTCCGTGGATTATTTACCCCCCTCCGTGAATTATTTGACCCCTCCGTGAATTATTTACCCCCCTCCGTGAATTATTTTACCCCTCCGTGAATTATTTACCCCCCTCCGTGAATTATTTTACCCCTCTGTGAATTAATTCACCCCTCCGTGAATTGTTTACCCCCCTCCGTGAATTATTTGACCCCTCTGTGAATTATTTACCCCCCTCCGTGAATTATTTGACCCCTCTGTGAATTGTTTACCCCCCTCCGTGAATTATTTTATTCCTCCGTGAATTGTTTACCCCCCTCCGTGAATTGCTTACCCCCCTCCGTGAATTTTTTTACCCCTCTGTGAATTGTTCACCCCCCTCCGTGAATTATTTGACCCCTCTGTGAATTATTTACCCCCCTCCGTGAATTATTTGACCCCTCTGTGAATTGTTTACCCCCCTCCGTAAATTATTTTACCCCTCCGTGAATTGTTTACCCCCCTCCGTGCATTGTTTACCCCCCTCCGTGAATTATTTTACCCCTCCGTGGGTTATTTACTGCCCTCCGTAAATTTTTTTACCCCTCCGTGAATTATTTACCCCCCTCCGTGAATTATTTTACCCCTCCGTGAATTATTTACCCCCCTCCGTGAATTATTTTACCCTTCCGTGAATTATTTGCCCCCCTCCGTGAATTATTTTACCCCTCCGTGAATTGTTTATTCCCCTCCGTGAATTATTTGACCCCTCTGTGAATTATTTACCCCCCTCCGTGAATTATTTCACACCTCTGTGAATTGTTTAGCCCCCTCCGTGAATTACTTTACCCCTCCGTGTATTATTTACCCGCCTCGGTGAATTATTTGACCCCACTGTGAATTATTTACCCCCCTCCGTGAATTATTTCACCCCTCTGTGAATTATTTACCCCCTCCGTGAATTATTTTACCCCTCCGTGAATTGTTTACCCCCCTCCGTGAATTATTTTACCCCTCCGTGAATTATTTACCCCCCTCTGTGAATTATTTCACCCCTCTGTGAATTGTTTACCCCCCTCCGTGAATTATTTGACTCCTCCGTGAAGTCTTTACCCCCCTCCGTGAATTATTTCACCCCTTTGTGAATTGTTTACCCCCCTCCGTGAACTATTTTACTCCTCCGCGAATTATTTACCCCCCTCCATGAATTATTTGACCCCTCTGCAAATTATTTACCCCCCTCTGTGAATTATTTTACCCCTCCGTGAATTGTTTACCCCCCTCCATGAATTATTTTATCCCTCTGTGAATTATTTACCCCCCTCCGTGAATTATTTTACCCCTCCGTGAATTATTTACCCCCCTCCGTGAATCATTTTACCCCTCCGTGAATTATTTACCCCCCTCCGTGAATTATTTTACCCCTCCGTGAATTGTTTACCCCCCTCCGTGAATTATTTTACCCCTCCGTGAATTATTTACCCCCCTCCGTGAATTTTTTTACCCCTCTTTGAATTATTTACCCCCCTCCGTGAATTATTTTACCCCTCCGTGAATTATTTACCCCCCTCCGTGAATTTTTTTACCCCTCCGTGAATTATTTACCCCCCTCCGTGAATTATTTCACCCCTCTGTGAATTGTTTACCCCCCTCCGTGAATTATTTGACCCCTGCGTGAAATCTTTACCCCCCTCCGTGAATTATTTTACCCCTCCGTGAATTATTTACCCCCCTCCGTGTATTATTTGACCCCTCCGTGAATTGTTTACCCCCTCCGTGAATTATTTTACCCCTCCTCGAATTGTTTACCCCCCTCCGTGAATTATTTTACCCCTCCGTGAATTGTTTACCCCCCTCCGTGAATTATTTTACCCCTCTGTGAATTATTTACCCCCCTCCGTGAATTATTTTACCCCTCCGTGAATTATTTACCCCCCTCCGTGAATTATTTTACCCCTCCGTGAATTATTTACCCCCCTCCGTGAATTATTTTACCCCTCCGTGAATTATTTTACCCCTCTGTGAATTATTTTGCCCCTCTGTGAATTGTTTACCCCCCTCCGTGAATTATTTGACCCCTCTGTGAATCATTTACCCCCCTCCGTGAATTATTTTACCCCTCCGTGAATTATTTACCCCCCTCCGTGAATTATTTTACCCCTCCGTGAATTATTTACCCCCCTCCGTGAATTATTTTACCCCTCTGTGAGTTATTTACCCCCCTCCGTGAATTATTTTACCCCTCCGTGAATTATTTACCCCCCTCCGTGAATTATTTTACCCCTCCGTGAATTGTTTACCCCCCTCCGTGAATTATTTCACCCCTCCGTGAATTATTTACCCCCCTCCGTGAATTATTTGACCCCTCCGTGAATTATTTACCCCCCTCCGTGAATTATCTTACCCCTCCGTGAATTGTTTACCCCCCTCCGTGAATTATTTTACCCCTCCGTGAATTATTTACCCCCCTCTGTGAATTATTTGACCCCTCCGTGAATTATTTACCCCCCTCCGTGAATTATTTCACCCCTCTGTGAATTGTTTACCCCCCTCCGTGAATTATTTGACCCCTGCGTAAAATCTTTACCCCCCTCCGTGAATTATTTCATCCCTTTGTGAATTGTTTACCCCCCTCCGTGAACTATTTTACCCCTCCGTGAATTATTTACCCCCCTCCATGAATTATTTGACCCCTCTGTGAATTATTTACCCCCCTCCGTGAATTATTTTACCCCTCCGTGAATTGTTTACCCCCCTCCGTGAATTATTTTACCCCTCTGTGAATTATTTACCCCCCTCCGTGAATTATTTTACCCCTCCGTGAATTATTTACCCCCCTCCGTGAATTATTTTACCCCTCCGTGAATTGTTTACCCCCCTCCGTGAATTATTTTACCCCTCCGTGAATTATTTACCCCCCTCCGTGAATTATTTACCCCCCTCCGTGAATTATTTGACCCCTCCGTGAATTATTTACCCCCCTCCGTGAATTATTTCACCCCTCTGTGAATTGTTTACCCCCCTCCGTGAATTATTTGACCCCTGCATGAAATCTTTACCCCCCTCCGTGAATTATTTCATCCCTTTGTGAATTGTTTACCCCCCTCCGTGAACTATTTTACCCCTCCGTGAATTATTTACCCCCCTCCATGAATTATTTGACCCCTCTGTGAATTATTTACCCCCCTCCGTGAATTATTTTACCCCTCCGTGAATTGTTTACCCCCCTCCGTGAATTATTTCACCCCTCCGTGAATTATTTACCCCCCTCCGTGAATTATTTGACCCCTCCGTGAATTATTTACCCCCCTCCGTGAATTATTTTACCCCTCCGTGAATTGTTCACCCCCCTCCGTGAATTATTTTACCCCTCTGTGAATTATTTACCCCCCTCCGTGAATTATTTTACCCCTCCGTGAATTATTTACCCCCCTCCGTGAATTATTTTACCCCTCCGTGAATTATTTACCCCCCTCCGTGAATTATTTTACCCCTCCGTGAATTATTTACCCCCCTCCGTGAATTATTTTACCCCTCCGTGAATTGTTTACCCCCCTCCGTGAATTATTTGACCCCTCCGTGAATTATTTACCCCCCTCCGTGAATTATTTGACCCCTCCGTGAATTATTTACCCCCCTCCGTGAATTATCTTACCCCTCCGTGAATTGTTTACCCCCCTCCGTGAATTATTTTACCCCTCCGTGAATTATTTACCCCCCTCTGTGAATTATTTGACCCCTCCGTGAATTATTTACCCCCCTCCGTGAATTCTTTCACCCCTCTGTGAATTGTTTACCCCCCTCCGTGAATTATTTGACCCCTGCGTGAAATCTTTACCCCCCTCCGTGAATTATTTCATCCCTTTGTGAATTGTTTACCCCCCTCCGTGAACTATTTTACCCCTCCGTGAATTATTTACCCCCCTCCATGAATTATTTGACCCCTCTGTGAATTATTTACCCCCCTCCGTGAATTATTTTACCCCTCCGTGAATTGTTTACCCCCCTCCGTGAATTATTTCACCCCTCCGTGAATTATTTACCCCCCTCCGTGAATTATTTGACCCCTCCGTGAATTATTTACCCCCCTCCGTGAATTATCTTACCCCTCCGTGAATTGTTTACCCCCCTCCGTGAATTATTTCACCCCTCCGTGAATTATTTACCCCCCTTTGTGAATTATTTGACCCCTCTGTGAATTGTTTACCCCCCTCCGTGAATTATTTGACCCCTGCGTGAAATCTTTACCCCCCTCCGTGAATTATTTCATCCCTTTGTGAATTGTTTACCCCCCTCCGTGAACTATTTTACCCCTCCGTGAATTATTTACCCCCCTCCATGAATTATTTGACCCCTCTGTGAATTATTTACCCCCCTCCGTGAATTATTTTACCCCTCCGTGAATTGTTTACCCCCCTCCGTGAATTATTTTACCCCTCTGTGAATTATTTACCCCCCTCCGTGAATTATTTTACCCCTCCGTGAATTATTTACCCCCCTCCGTGAATTATTTTACCCCTCCGTGAATTGTTTACCCCCCTCCGTGAATTATTTTACCCCTCCGTGAATTATTTACCCCCCTCTGTGAATTATTTGACCCCTCCGTGAATTATTTACCCCCCTCCGTGAATTATTTCACCCCTCTGTGAATTGTTTACCCCCCTCCGTGAATTATTTGACCCCTGCGTGAAATCTTTACCCCCCTCCGTGAATTATTTCATCCCTTTGTGAATTGTTTACCCCCCCCCCGTGAACTATTTTACCCCTCCGTGAATTATTTACCCCCCTCCATGAATTATTTGACCCCTCCGTGAATTATTTACCCCCCTCCGTGAATTATCTTACCCCTCCGTGAATTGTTTACCCCCCTCCGTGAATTATTTTACCCCTCCGTGAATTATTTACCCCCCTCTGTGAATTATTTGACCCCTCTGTGAATTGTTTACCCCCCTCCGTGAATTATTTGACCCTTGCGTGAAATCTTTACCCCCCTCCGTGAATTATTTCATCCCTTTGTGAATTGTTTACCCCCCTCCGTGAACTATTTTACCCCTCCGTGAATTATTCACCCCCCTCCATGAATTATTTGACCCCTCTGTGAATTATTTACCCCCCTCCGTGAATTATTTTACCCCTCCGTGAATTGTTTACCCCCCTCCGTGAATTATTTTACCCCTCTGTGAATTATTTACCCCCCTCCGTGAATTATTTTACCCCTCCGTGAATTATTTACCCCCCTCCGTGAATTATTTTACCCCTCCGTGAATTGTTTACCCCCCTCCGTGAATTATTTTACCCCTCCGTGAATTATTTACCCCCCTCTGTGAATTATTTGACCCCTCCGTGAATTATTTACCCCCCTCCGTGAATTATTTCACCCCTCTGTGAATTGTTTACCCCCCTCCGTGAATTATTTGACCCCTGCGTGAAATCTTTACCCCCCTCCGTGAATTATTTCATCCCTCCGTGAATTATTTACCCCCCTCCGTGAATTATTTTACCCCTCCGTGAATTATTTACCCCCCTCCGTGAATTATTTTACCCCTCCGTGAATTGTTTACCCCCCTCCGTGAATTATTTTACCCCTCCGTGAATTATTTACCCCCCTCCGTGAATTATTTTACCCCTCTGTGAATTATTTACCCCCCTCCGTGAATTATTTTACCCCTCCGTGAATTATTTACCCCCCTTCGTGAATGTTTTTACCCCTCTGTGAATTATTTACCCCCCTGTGTGAATTATTTACCCCCCTCCGTGAATGATTTGACCCCTCCGTGAATTATTTACCCCCCTCCATGAATTATTTGACCCCTCCGTGAATTGTTTACCCCCCTCCGTGAATTATTTTACCCCTCCGTGAATTGTTTACCCCCCTCCGTGAATTATTTTACCCCTCCGTGAATTATTTACCCCCCTCCGTGAATTATTTGACCCCTCCGTGAATTATTTACCCCCCTCCATGAATTATTTGACCCCTCTGTGAATTATTTACCCCCCTCCGTGAATTATTTTACCCTCCGTGAATCGTTTACCCCCCTCCGTGAATTATTTGACCCCTCCGTGAATTGTTTACCCCACTCCGTGAATTATTTTACCCCTCTGTGAATTGTCAACCCCCCTCCGTGAATTATTTTACCCCTCCGTGAATTATTTACCCCCCTCCGTGAATTTTTTTACCCTTCCGTGAATTACTTACCCCCCTCCGTGAATTATTTTACCCCTCTGTGAATTATTTACCCCCCTCCGTGAATTTTTTTACCCCTCCGTGAATTATTTACCCCCCTCAGTGAATTATTTTACCCCCCCGTGAACTGTTTACCCCCCTCCGTGAATTATTTGACCCCTCTGCAAATTATTTAGCCCCCTCCGTGAATTATTTTACCCCTCTGTGAATTGTTTACCCCCCTCCGTGAATTATTTTACCCCTCCGTGAATTGTTTACCCCCCTCCGTGAATTATTTTACCACTCCGTGAATTGTTTACCCCCCTCCGTGAATGTTTTTACCCCTCCGTGAATTATTTACCCCCCTCCGTGAATTATTTTACCCCTCTGTGAATTATTTACCCCCCTCCGTGAATTATTTTACCCCTCCGTGAATCATTTACCCCCCTCTGTGAATTATTTTACCCCTCTGTGAGTTATTTACCCCCCTCCGTGAATTATTTTACCCCTCCTCGAATTATTTACCCCCCTCCGTGAATTATTTTACCCCTCCGTGAATTTTTTACCCCCCTCCGTGAATTATTTGACCCCTCCGTGAATTATTTACCCCCCTCCGTGAATTATTTGACCCCTCCGTGAATTATTTACCCCCCTCCGTGAATTATTTTATCCCTCCGTGAATTATTTACCCCCCTCCGTGAATCATTTTACCCCTCCGTGAATTATTTACCCCCCTCCGTGAATTATTTTACCCCTCCGTGAATTATTTTACCCCTCTGTGAATTATTTTGCCCCTCCGTGAATTATTTACCCCCCTCCGTGAATTATTTGACCCCTCTGTGAATCATTTACCCCCCTCCGTGAATTATTTTACCCCTCCGTGAATTATTTACCCCCCTCCGTGAATTATTTTACCCCTCCGTGAATTATTTACCCCCCTCCGTGAATTATTTTACCCCCTGTGAGTTATTTACCCTCCTCCGTGAATTATTTTACCCCTCCGTGAATTATTTACCCCCCTCCGTGAATTATTTTACCCCTCCGTGAATTGTCTACCCCCCTCCGTGAATTATTTGACCCCTGCGTGAAATCTTTACCCCCCTCCGTGAATTATTTCACCCCTCCGTGAATTATTTACCCCCCTCCGTGAATTATTTGACCCCTCCGTGAATTATTTACCCCCCTCCGTGAATTATTTTACCCCTCCGTGAATTGTTTACCCCCCTCCGTGAATTATTTTACCCCTCCGTGAATTATTTACCCCCCTCCGTGAATTATTTGACCCCTCCGTGAATTATTTACCCCCCTCCGTGAAGTATTTCACCCCTCTGTGAATTGTTTACCCCCCTCCGTGAATTATTTGACCCCTGCGTGAAATCTTTACCCCCCTCCGTGAATTATTTCACCCCTTTGTGAATTGTTTACTCCCCTCCGTGAACTATTTTACCCCTCCGTGAATTATTTACCCCCCTCCATGAATTATTTGACCCCTCTGTGCATTATTTACCCCCCTCCGTGAATTATTTTACCCCTCCGTGAATTGTTTACCCCCCTCCGTAAATTATTTTACCCCTCCGTGAATTATTTACCCCCCTCCGTGAATTATTTTACCCCTCCGTGAATTATTTACCCCCCTCCGTGAATTATTTTACCCCTCTGTGAATTATTTACCCCCCTCCGTGAATTATTTTACCCCTCCGTGAATTGTTTACCCCCCTCCGTGAATTATTTTACCCCTCCGTGAATTATTTACCCCCCTCCGTCAATTATTTTACCCCTCTGTGAATTATTTACCCCCCTCCGTGAATTATTTTACCCCTCCGTGAATTATTTACCCCCCTTCGTGAATGTTTTTACCCCTCTGTGAATTATTTACCCCCCTGTGTGAATTATTTACCCCCCTCCGTGAATGATTTGACCCCTCCGTGAATTATTTACCCCCCTCCGTGAATTATTTGACCCCTCCGTGAATTGTTTACCCCCCTCCGTGAATTATTTTACCCCTCCGTGAATTGTTTACCCCCCTCCGTGAATTATTTTACCCCTCCGTGAATTATTTACCCCCCTCCGTGAATTATTTGACCCCTCCGTGAATTATTTACCCCCCTCCATGAATTATTTGACCCCTCTGTGAATTATTTACCCCCCTCCGTGAATTATTTTACCCCTCCGTGAATCGTTTACCCCCCTCCGTGAATTATTTGACCCCTCCGTGAATTGTTTACCCCACTCCGTGAATTATTTTACCCCTCTGTGAATTGTCAACCCCCCTCCGTGAATTATTTTACCCCTCCGTGAATTATTTACCCCCCTCCGTGAATTTTTTTACCCCTCCGTGAATTACTTACCCCCCTCCGTGAATTATTTTACCCCTCTGTGAATTATTTACCCCCCTCCGTGAATTATTTGACCCCTCCGTGAATTATTTACCCCCCTCCGTGAATTATTTTACCCCTCCGTGAATTGTTTACCCCCCTCCGTGAATTATTTTACCCCTCCGTGAATTGTTTACCCCCCTCCGTGAATTATTTTACCCCTCCGTGAATTATTTACCCCCCCCCGTGAATTATTTTACCCCTCCGTGAATTGTTTACCCCCCTCCGTGAATTATTTGACCCCTCCGTGAATTGTTTACCCCACTCCGTGAATTATTTTACCCCTCCGTGAATTGTTTACCCCCCTCCGTGAATTATTTTACCCCTCCGTGAATTATTTACCCCCCTCCGTGAATTATTTGACCCCTCCGTGAATTATTTACCCCCCTCCATGAATTATTTGACCCCTCTGTGAATTATTTACCCCCCTCCGTGAATTATTTTACCCCTCCGTGAATTGTTTACCCCCCTCCGTGAATTATGTGACCCCTCCGTGAATTGTTTACCCCACTCCGTGAATTATTTTACCCCTCTGTGAATTGTTAACCCCCCTCCGTGAATTATTTTACCCCTCCGTGAATTATTTACCCCCCTCCGTGAATTCTTTTACCCCTCCGTGAATTACTTACCCCCCTCCGTGAATTATTTTACCCCTCCGTGAGTTATTTACCCCCCTCCGTGAATTATTTTACCCCTCCGTGAATTATTTACCCCCCTCCGTGAATTGTTTTACCCCTCCGTGAATTGTTTACCCCCCTCCGTGAATTATTTGACCCCTCTGCAAATTATTTAGCCCCCTCCGTGAACTATTTTACCCCTTTGTGAATTGTTTACCCCCCTCCGTGAATTATTTTACCCCTCCGTGAATTGTTTACCCCCCTCCATGAATTATTTGACCCCTCTGTGAATTATTTACCCCCCTCCGTGAATTATTTTACCCCTCCGTGAATTATTTACCCCCCTCCGTGAATTATTTTACCCCTCTGTGAGTTATTTACCCCCCTCCGTGAATTGTTTTACCCCTCCGTGAATTATTTACCCCCTTCCGTGAATTATTTTACCCCTCCGTGAAATTTTCACCCCCCTCCGTGAATTATTTGACCCCTCCGTGAATTATTTACCCCCCTCCGTGAATTATTTGACCCCTCCGTGAATTATTTACCCCCCTCCGTGAATTATTTTACCCCTCTGTGAATTATTTACCCCCCTCCGTGAATTATTTTACCCCTCCGTGAATCATTTACCCCCCTCCGTGAATTATTTTACCCCTCTGTGAGTTATTTACCCCCCTCCGTGAATTATTTTACCCCTCCGTGAATTATTTACCCCCTTCCGTGAATTATTTTACCCCTCCGTGAATTTTTTACCCCCCTCCGTGAATTATTTGACCCCTCCGTGAATTATTTACCCCCTCCGTGAATTATTTTACCCCTCCGTGAATTATTTACCCCCCTCCGTGAATTATTTTACCCCTCCGTGAATTGTTTACCCCCCTCCGTGAATTATTTTACCCCTCTGTGAATTGTTTACCCCCCTCCGTGAATTATTTGACCCCTCTGTGAATTGTTTACCCCCCTCCATGAATTATTTGACCCCTCAGTGAATTATTTACCCCCCTCCGTGAATTATTTTACCCCTCCGTGAATTGTTTACCCCCCTCCATGAATTATTTGACCCCTCTGTGAATTATTTACCCCCCTCCGTGAATTATTTGACCCCTCCGTGAATTATTTACCCCCCTCCATGAATTATTTGACCCCTCTGTGAATTATTTACCCCCCTCCGTGAATTATTTTACCCCTCCGTGAATCGTTTACCCCCCTCCGTGAATTATTTGACCCCTCCGTGAATTGTTTACCCCACTCCGTGAATTATTTTACCCCTCTGTGAATTGTCAACCCCCCTCCGTGAATTATTTTACCCCTCCGTGAATTATTTACCCCCCTCCGTGAATTTTTTTACCCCTCCGTGAATTACTTACCCCCCTCCGTGAATTATTTTACCCCTCTGTGAATTATTTACCCCCCTCCGTGAATTATTTGACCCCTCCGTGAATTATTTACCCCCCTCCGTGAATTATTTTACCCCTCCGTGAATTGTTTACCCCCCTCCGTGAATTATTTTACCCCTCCGTGAATTGTTTACCCCCCTCCGTGAATTATTTTACCCCTCCGTGAATTGTTTACCCCCCTCCATGAATTATTTGACCCCTCAGTGAATTATTTACCCCCCTCCGTGAATTATTTGACCCCTCCGTGAATTATTTACCCCCCTCCATGAATTATTTGACCCCTCTGTGAATTATTTACCCCCCTCCGTGAATTATTTTACCCCTCCGTGAATCGTTTACCCCCCTCCGTGAATTATTTGACCCCTCCGTGAATTGTTTACCCCACTCCGTGAATTATTTTACCCCTCTGTGAATTGTCAACCCCCCTCCGTGAATTATTTTACCCCTCCGTGAATTATTTACCCCCCTCCGTGAATTTTTTTACCCCTCCGTGAATTACTTACCCCCCTCCGTGAATTATTTTACCCCTCTGTGAATTATTTACCCCCCTCCGTGAATTATTTGACCCCTCCGTGAATTATTTACCCCCCTCCGTGAATTATTTTACCCCTCCGTGAATTGTTTACCCCCCTCCGTGAATTATTTTACCCCTCCGTGAATTGTTTACCCCCCTCCGTGAATTATTTTACCCCTCCGTGAATTATTTACCCCCCCCCGTGAATTATTTTACCCCTCCGTGAATTGTTTACCCCCCTCCGTGAATTATTTGACCCCTCCGTGAATTGTTTACCCCACTCCGTGAATTATTTTACCCCTCCGTGAATTGTTTACCCCCCTCCGTGAATTATTTTACCCCTCCGTGAATTATTTACCCCCCTCCGTGAATTATTTGACCCCTCCGTGAATTATTTACCCCCCTCCATGAATTATTTGACCCCTCTGTGAATTATTTACCCCCCTCCGTGAATTATTTTACCCCTCCGTGAATTGTTTACCCCCCTCCGTGAATTATGTGACCCCTCCGTGAATTGTTTACCCCACTCCGTGAATTATTTTACCCCTCTGTGAATTGTTAACCCCCCTCCGTGAATTATTTTACCCCTCCGTGAATTATTTACCCCCCTCCGTGAATTCTTTTACCCCTCCGTGAATTACTTACCCCCCTCCGTGAATTATTTTACCCCTCCGTGAGTTATTTACCCCCCTCCGTGAATTATTTTACCCCTCCGTGAATTATTTACCCCCCTCCGTGAATTGTTTTACCCCTCCGTGAATTGTTTACCCCCCTCCGTGAATTATTTGACCCCTCTGCAAATTATTTAGCCCCCTCCGTGAACTATTTTACCCCTTTGTGAATTGTTTACCCCCCTCCGTGAATTATTTTACCCCTCCGTGAATTGTTTACCCCCCTCCATGAATTATTTGACCCCTCTGTGAATTATTTACCCCCCTCCGTGAATTATTTTACCCCTCCGTGAATTATTTACCCCCCTCCGTGAATTATTTTACCCCTCTGTGAGTTATTTACCCCCCTCCGTGAATTGTTTTACCCCTCCGTGAATTATTTACCCCCTTCCGTGAATTATTTTACCCCTCCGTGAAATTTTCACCCCCCTCCGTGAATTATTTGACCCCTCCGTGAATTATTTACCCCCCTCCGTGAATTATTTGACCCCTCCGTGAATTATTTACCCCCCTCCGTGAATTATTTTACCCCTCTGTGAATTATTTACCCCCCTCCGTGAATTATTTTACCCCTCCGTGAATCATTTACCCCCCTCCGTGAATTATTTTACCCCTCTGTGAGTTATTTACCCCCCTCCGTGAATTATTTTACCCCTCCGTGAATTATTTACCCCCTTCCGTGAATTATTTTACCCCTCCGTGAATTTTTTACCCCCCTCCGTGAATTATTTGACCCCTCCGTGAATTATTTACCCCCTCCGTGAATTATTTTACCCCTCCGTGAATTATTTACCCCCCTCCGTGAATTATTTTACCCCTCCGTGAATTGTTTACCCCCCTCCGTGAATTATTTTACCCCTCTGTGAATTGTTTACCCCCCTCCGTGAATTATTTGACCCCTCTGTGAATTGTTTACCCCCCTCCATGAATTATTTGACCCCTCAGTGAATTATTTACCCCCCTCCGTGAATTATTTTACCCCTCCGTGAATTGTTTACCCCCCTCCGTGAATTATGTGACCCCTCCGTGAAGTGTTTACCCCACTCCGTGATTTATTTTACCCCTCTGTGAATTGTTTACCCCCCTCCGTGAATTATTTTACCCCTCCGTGAATTATTTACCCCCCTCCGTGAATTTTTTTACCCCTCCGTGAATTACTTACCCCCCTCGATCAATTATTTTACCCCTCCGTGAATTATTTACCCCCCTCCGTGAATTATTTTACCCCTCCGTGAATTATTTACCCCCCTCCGTGAATTATTTTACCCCTCCGTGAATTGTTTACCCCCCTCCGTGAATTATTTGACCCCTCTGCAAATTATTTACCCCCCTCCGTGAATTATTTTACCCCTCTGTGAATTGTTTACCCCCCTCCGTGAATTATTTTACCCCTCCGTGAATTGTTTACCCCCCTCCATGAATTATTTGACCCCTCCGTGAATTATTTACCCCCCTCCGTGAATTATTTTACCCCTCCGTGAATTGTTTACCCCCCACCGTGAATTATTTTACCCCTCCGTGAATTATTTACCCCCCTCCGTGAATTTTTTTACCTCTCCGTGAATTACTTACCCCCCTCCGTGAATTATTTTACCCCTCCGTGAATTATTGACCCCCCTCCGTGAATTATTTTACCCCTCCGTGAATTATTTACCCCCCTCCGTGAATTATTTTACCCCTCCGTGAATTGTTTACCCCCCTCGGTGAATTATTTGACCCCTCTGCAAATTATTTACCCCCCTCCGTGAATTATTTTACCCCTCTGTGAATTGTTTACCCCCCTCCGTGAATTATTTTACCCCTCCGTGAATTATTTACCCCCCTCCGTGAATTATTTGACCCCTCCGTGAATTATTTACCCCCCTCCGTGAATTGTTTTACCCCTCCGTGAATTATTTACCCCCCTCCGTGAACTATTTCACCCCTCCGTGAATTGTTTACCCCCCTCCGTGAATTATTTGACCCCTCTGTGAATTGTTTACCCCCCTCCGTGAATAATTTACCCCTCCGTGAATTATTTACCCCCCTCCGTGAATTATTTCACCCCTCCGTGAATTATTCTACCCCTCCGTGAATTGTTTACCCCCCTCCGTGAATTATTTCACCCCTCTGTGAATTGTTTACCCCCCTCCGTGAATTATTTTACCCCTCTGTGAATCGTTTACCCCCCTGCGTGAATTATTTTACCCCTCTGTGAATTGTTTACCCCCCTCCGTGAATTATTTTACCCCTCCGTGAATTATTTACCCCCCTCCGTGAATTATTTCACCCCTCCGTGCATTACTTTACCCCCCTCCGTGAATTCTTTCACCCCTCTGTGAATTGTTTACCCCCCTCCGTGAATTATTTCACCCCTCTGTGAATTGTTTACCCCCCTCCGTGAATTACTTTACCCCTCCGTGAATTATTTACCCCCCTCCGTGAATTATTTCACCCCCCTGTGAATTGTTTACCCCCCTCCGTGAATTATTTTACCCCTCTGTGAATTGTTTACCCCCCTCCGTGGATAATTTTACCCCTCCGTTAATTATTTACCCCCCTCCGGGAATTATTTCACCCCTCCGTGAATTGTTTTACCCCTCCGTGAATTGTTTACCCCCCTCCGTGAATTATTTCACCCCTCCGTGAATTGTTTACCCCCCTCCGTGAATTATTTTACCCCTCCGTGAATTGTATACCCCCCTCCGTGAATTATTTGACCCCTCCGTGAATTATTTACCCCCCTCCGTGAATTATTTGACCCCTCCGTGAATTATTTACCCCCCTATGTGAATTATTTTACCCCTCCGTGAATTATTTACCCCCCTCCGTGAATTATTTTACCCCTCCGTGAATTGTTTACCCCCCTCCGTGAATTATTTTACCCCTCTGTGAATTATTTCACCCCTCCGTGAATTGTTTACCCCCCTCCGTGAATTATTTGACCCCTCTGTGAATTATTTACCCCCCTCCGTGAATTATTTGACCCCTCTGTGAATTGTTTACCCCCCTCTGTGAATTATTTACCCCCCTCCGTGAATTATTTTACCCCTCCGTGAATTATTTTACCCCTCCGTGAATTATTTTACCCCTCTGTGAATTATTTACCCCCCTCTGTGAATCATTTACCCCCCTCCGTGAATTATTTTACCCCTCCGTGAATTATTTAGCCCCCTCCGTGAATTATTTTACCCCTCCGTGAATTGTGTACCCCCCTCCGTGAATTATTTGACCCCTCCGTGAATTATTTACCCCCCTCCGTGAATTATTTGACCCCTCCGTGAATTATTTACCCCCCTCCGTGAATTATTTTACCCCTCGGTGAATTATTTACCCCCCTCCGTGAATTATTTTACCCCTCCGTGAATTGTTTACGCTCCTCCGTGAATCATTTTACCCCTCCGTGAATTATTTACCCCCCTCCGTGAATTGTTTGACCCCTCCGTGAATTGTTTACCCCCCTCCGTTAATTATTTTACCCCTCTGTGAATTGTTTACCCCCCTCCGTGAATTATTTTACCCCTCCATGAATTATTTACCCCCCTCCGTGAATTATTTTACCCCTCCGTGAATTATTTACCCCCCTCCGTGAATTATTTGACCCCTCCGTGAACTGTTTACCCCCCTCCGTGAATTATTTTACCCCTCCGTGAATTATTTACCCCCCTCCGTGAATTATTGTACCCCTCCGTGAATTGTTTACCCCCCTGCGTGAATTATTTTACCCCTCCGTGAATTATTTACCCCCCTCCGTGAATTATTTGACCCCTCTGTGAATTATTTACCCCCCTCCGTGAATTATTTTACCCCTCTGTGAATTGTTTACCCCCCTCCGTGAATTATTTTACCCCTCCGTGAATTATTTACCCCCCTCCGTGAATTATTTTACCCCTCCGTTAATTATTTACCCCCCTCCGTGAATTATTTCACCCCTCCGTGAATTATTTCACCCCTCTGTGAATTATTTACCCCCCTCCGTGAATTATTTTACCCCTCCGTGAATTATTTACCCCCCTCCGTGAATTATTTTACCCCTCTGTGAATCATTTACCCCCCTCCGTGAATTATTTTACCCCTCCATGAATTATTTACCCCCCTCCGTGAATTATTTGACCCCTCCGTGAATTATTTACCCCCCTCCGTGAACTATTTTACCCCTCTGTGAATTGTTTACCCCCCTCCGTGAATTATTTTACCCCTCCGTGAATTATTTACCCCCCTCCGTGAATTATTTTACCCCTCCGTGAATTATTTCCCCCCCTCCGTGAATTATTTAACCCCTCCGTGAATTGTTTAACCCTGTGCGTGAATTATTTCACCCCTCCGTGAATTGTTTACCCCCCTCCGTGAATTATTTGACCCCTCTGTGAATTGTTTACCCCCCTCCGTGAATTATTTACCCCTCCATGAATTATTTACCCCCCTCCGTGAATTATTTCACCCCTCCGTGAATTCTTTTACCCCTCCGTGAATTGTTTACCCCCCTCCGTGAATTATTTCACCCCTTCGTGAATTATTTACCCCCCTCCGTGAATTATTTCACCCCTCTGTGAATTGTTTACCCCCCTCCGTGAATTATTTTACCCCTCTGTGAATTATTTACCCCCCTCTGTGAATTATTTCACCCCTCCGTGAATTTTTTTACCCCTCTGTGAATTATTTACCCCCCTCCGTGAATTATTTTACCCCTCCGTGAATTATTTACCCCCCTCCGTGAATTATTTTACCCCCCTGTGAATTATTTACCCCCCTCCGTGAATTATTTTACCCCTCCGTGAATTATTTACCCCCCTCCGTGAATTATTTGACCCCTGTGTGAATTATTTACCCCCCTCCGTGAATTATTTTACCCCTTTGTGAATTGTTTACCCCCCTCCGTGAATTATTTTACCCCTCCGTGAATTATTTACCCCCCTCCGTGAATTATTTTACCCCTCCGTGAATTATTTACCCCCCTCCGTGAATTATTTCACCCCTCTGTGAATTGTTTAACCCTGTGCGTGAATTATTTCACCCCTCCGTGAATTGTTTACCCCCCTTCGTGAATTATTTGACCCCTCTGTGAATTGTTTACCCCCCTCCGTGAATTATTTACCCCTCCATGAATTATTTACCCCCCTCCGTGAATTATTTCACCCCTCCGTGAATTATTTACCCCCCTCCGTGAATTATTTCACCCCTCTGTGAATTGTTTACCCCCCTCCGTGAATTATTTTACCCCTCTGTGAATTGTTTACCCCCTCCGTGAATTTTTTTACCCCTCTGTGAATTATTTACCCCCCTCCGTGAATTATTTACCCCTCCGTGAATCATTTACCCCCCTCCGTGAATTGTTTACCCCTCCGTGAATTATTTTACGCCTCCGTGAATTATTTACCCCCCTCCGTGAATTATTTTACCCCTCTGTGATTTATTTCACCCCTCCGTGAATTGTTTACCCCCCTCCGTGAATTATTTGACCCCTCTGTGAATTATTTACCCCCCTCCGTGAATTATTTCACCCCTCTGTGAATTATTTACCCCCCTCCGTGAATTATTTCACCCCTCTGTGAATTGTTTACCCCCCTCCGTGAATTATTTGACCCCTCTGTGAATTATTTACCCCCCTCCGTGAATTATTTCACCCCTATGTGAATAGTTTACCCCCCTCCGTGAATTATTTTACCCCTCCGTGTATTATTTACCCCCCTCGGTGAATTATTTGACCCCTCTGTGAATTATTTACCCCCCTCCGTGAATTATTTCACCCCTCTGTGAATTATTTACCCCCCTCCGTTAATTATTTTACCCCTCTATGAATCGTTTACCCCCCTGCGTGAATTATTTCACCCCTCTGTGAATTGTTTACCCCCCTCCGTGAATTATTTTACCCCTCCGTGTATTATTTACCCCCCTCCATGAATTATTTCACCCCTCTATGAATTGTTTACCCCCCTCCGTGAATTATTTTACCCCTCCGTGAATTGTTTACCCCCCTCCGTGAATTATTTGACCCCTCCGTGAATTATTTACCCCCCTCCGTGAATTATTTTACCCCTCCTTGAATTGTTTACCCCCCTCTGTGAATTATTTTACCCCTCCGTGAATTATTTACCCCCCTCCATGAATTATTTGACCCCTCTGTGAATTATTTACCCCCCTCCGTGAATTGTTTTACCCCTCCGTGAATTGTTTACCCCCCTCCGTGAATTTTTTTACCCCTCTGTGAATTATTTACCCCCCTCCGTGAATTATTTTTACCCCTCCGTGAATTATTTTACCCCTCTGTGAATTATTTACCCCCCTCCGTGAATTATTTTACCCCTCCGTGAATTATTTACCCCCCTCCGTGTTTTATTTTACTCCTCTGTAAATTATTTACCCCCTCTGTGAATTATTTACCCCCCTCCGTGAATTATTTACCCCCCTCGGTGAATTATTTTACCCCTCCGTGAATTGTTTACCCCCCTCCGTGAATTATTTGACCCCTCCGTGAATTATTTACCCCCCTCCGTGAATTTTTTGACCCCTCCGTGAATCATTTACCCCCCTCCGTGAATTATTTTACCCCTCCGTGAATTATTTGACCCCTCCGTGAATTATTTACCCCCCTCCGTGAATTATTTTACCCCTCCTTGAATTGTTTACCCCCCTCCGTGAATTATTTTACCCCTCCGTGAATTATTTACCCCCCTCCATGAATTATTTGACCCCTCTGTGAATTATTTACCCCCCTCCGTGAATTATTTTACCCCTCCGTGAATTGTTTACCCCCCTCCGTGAATTATTTGACCCCTCCGTGAATTATTTACCCCCCTCTGTGAATTATTTTACCCCTCCGTTAATTATTTACCCCCCTCCGTGAATTCTTTCACCCCTCCGTGAATTATTTTACCCCTCTGTGAATTATTTACCCCCCTCAGTGAATTATTTTACCCCTCCGTGAATTATTTACCCCCCTCCGTGAATTATTTTACCCCTCTGTGAATTATTTACCCCCCTCCGTGAATTATTTTACCCCTCCGTGAATTATTTACCCCCCTCCGTGAATTATTTGACCCCTCTGTGAATTATTTACCCCCCTCCGTGAATTATTTTACCCCTCAATGAATTGTTTACCCCCCTCCGTGAATTGATTTACCCCTCCGTGAATTATTTACCCCCCTCCGTGAATTATTTTACCCCTCCGTGAATTATTTACCCCCCTCCGTGAATTATTTCACCCCTCCGTGAATTGTTTAACCCTGTGCGTGAATTATTTCACCCCTCCGTGAATTGTTTACCCCCCTCCGTGAATTATTTGACCCCTCTGTGAATTGTTTACCCCCCTCCGTGAATTATTTACCCCTCCATGAATTATTTACCCCCCTCCGTGAATTATTTCACCCCTCCGTGAATTATTTTACCCCTCCGTGAATTGTTTACCCCCCTCCGTGAATTATTTCACCCCTCCGTGAATTATTTACCCCCCTCCGTGAATTATTTCACCCCTCTGTGAATTGTTTACCCCCCTCCGTGAATTATTTTACCCCTCTGTGAATTGTTTACCCCCCTCCGTGAATTATTTTACCCCTCTGTGAATTATTTACCCCCCTCCGTGAAATATTTACCCCTCCGTGAATCATTTACCCCCCTACGTGAATTGTTTACCCCTCCGTGAATTATTTTACGCCTCCGTGAATTATTTACCCCCCTCCGTGAATTATTTTACCCCTCTGTGATTTATTTCACCCCTCCGTGAATTGTTTACCCCCCTCCGTGAATTTTTTGACCCCTCTGTGAATTATTTACCCCCCTCCGTGAATTATTTGACCCCTCTGTGAATTGTTTACCCCCCTCCGTGAATTATTTCACCCCTCTATGAATTGTTTACCCCCCTCCGTGAATTATTTTACCCCTCCGTGAATTGTTTACCCCCCTCCGTGAATTATTTGACCCCTCCGTGAATTATTTACCCCCCTCCGTGAATTATTTTACCCCTCCTTGAATTGTTTACCCCCCTCCGTGAATTATTTTACCCCTCCGTGAATTATTTACCCCCCTCCATGAATTATTTGACCCCTCTGTGAATTATTTACCCCCCTCCGTGAATTATTTTACCCCTCCGTGAATTGTTTACCCCCCTCCGTGAATTATTTTACCCCTCTGTGAATTATTTACCCCCCTCCGTGATTAATTTTACCCCTCCGTGAATTATTTACCCCCCTCCGTGAACTATTTTACCCCTCCGTGAATTATTTTACCCCTCTGCGAATTATTCTACCCCCCTCCGTGAATTATTTTACCCCTCCGTGAATTATTTACCCCCCTCCGTGTTTTATTTTACTCCTCTGTGAATTATTTACCCCCTCTGAATTATTTACCCCCCTCCGTGAATTATTTACCCCCCTCCGTGAATTATTTTACCCCTCTGTGAATTATTTACCCCCTCCGTGAATTATTTTACCCCTCCGTGAATTATTTACCCCCCTCCGTGAATTTTTTTACCCCTCCGTGAATTATTTACCCCCCTCCGTGAATCATTTTACCCCTCCGTGAATTGTTTACCCCCCTCCGTGAATTATTTTACCCCTCCGTGAATTATTTACCCCCCTCCGTGAATTATTTTACCCCTCTGTGAATTATTTACCCCCCTCCGTGAATTATTTTACCCCTCTGTGAATTATTTGGCCCCCTCCGTGAATTATTTTACCCCTCCGTGAATTGTTTACCCCCCTCCGTAAATTTTTTTACCCCTCCGTGAATTATTTACCCCCCTCCGTGAATTATTTTACCCCTCTGTGAATTATTTACCCCCCTCCGTGAATTATTTTACCCCTCCGTGAATTATTTACCCCCCTCTCTGAATTATTTCACCCCTCCGTGAATTTTTTTACCCCTCCGTGAATTATTTACCCCCCTCCGTGAATTATTTTACCCCTCCGTGAATTGTTTACCCCCCTCCGTGAATTATTTTACCCCTCCGTGAATTCTTTACCCCCCTCCGTGAATTATTTTACCCCTCTGTGAATTATTTACCCCCCTCTGTGAATTATTTACCCCCCTCCGTGAATTATTTTACACCTCCGTGAATTTTTTACCCCCCTCCGTGAATTATTTTACCCCTCGGTGAATTATTTACCCCCCTCCGTGAATTATTTTACCCCTCCGTGAATTGTTTACCCTCCTCCGTGAATTATTTTACCCCTCCGTGAATTTTTTACCCCCCTCCGTAAATTTTTTTACCCCTCCGTGAATTATTTACCCCCCTCCGTGAATTATTTTACCCCTCTGTGAATTATTTACCCCCCTCCGTGAATTATTTTACCCCTCCGTGAATTATTTACCCCCCTCTGTGAATTATTTCACCCCTCCGTGAATTTTTTTACCCCTCCGTGAATTATTTACCCCCCTCCGTGAATTATTTTACCCCTCCGTGAATTGTTTACCCCCCTCCGTGAATTATTTTACCCCTCCGTGAATTCTTTACCCCCCTCCGTGTATTATTTCACCCCTCTGTGAATTATTTACCCCCCTCTGTGAATTATTTACCCCCCTCCGTGAATTATTTTACACCTCCGTGAATTTTTTACCCCCCTCCGTGAATTATTTTACCCCTCGGTGAATTTTTTACCCCCCTCCGTGAATTTTTTTACCCCTCCGTGAATTGTTTACCCCCCTCCGTTAATTATTTTACCCCTCTGTGAATTGTTTACCCCTCTCCGTGTATTATTTTACCCCTCCGTGAATTATTTACCCCCCTCCGTGAATTATTTTACCCCTCCGTGAATTATTTACCCCCCTCCGTGAATTATTTGACCCCTCCGTGAATTGCTTACCCCCCTCCGTGAATTGTTTTACCCCTCTGTGACTTTTTTACCCCCCTCCGTGAGTTATTTTACCCCTCCGTGAATTATTTACCCCCCTCCGTGAATTATTTTACCCCTCCGTGAATTGTTTACCCCCCTCCGTGAATTATTTTACCCCTCCGTGAATTATTTACCCCCCTCCGTGAATTATTTTAACCCTCCCCGAATTATTTACCCCCCTCCGTGAATTATTTTTACCCCTCCGTGAATTATTTTACCCCTCTGTGAATTATTTACCCCCCTTTGTGAATTATTTTACCCCTCCGTGAATTATTTACCTGCCTCCGTGAATTATTTTACTCCTCTGTGAATTAATTACCCCCTCTGTGAATTATTTACCCCCCTCCGTGAATTATTTCCCCCCCTCCGTGAATTATTTACCCCCCTCCGTGAATTATTTTACCCCTCCGTGAATTGTTTACCCCCCTCCGTGAATTATTTGACCCCTCCGTGAATTATTTACCCCCCTCCGTGAATTATTTGACCCCTCCGTGAATTATTTACCCCCCTCCGTGAATTTCTTTACCCCTCCGTGAATTGTTTACCCCCCTCCGTGAATTATTTTACCCTTCGGTGAATTATTTCCCCCCCTCCGTGAATTTTTTTACCCCTCTGTGAATTATTTACCCCCCTCCGTGAATTATTTTACCCCTCCGTGAATTATTTACCCCCCTACGTGAATTATTTTACCCCTCCGTGAATTATTTACCCCCCTCCGTGAATTATTTTACCCCTCCGTGAATTGTTTACCCCCCTCCGTGAATTATTTTACCCCTCCGTGAATTATTTACCCCCCTCCGTGAATTATTTTACCCCTCCGTGAATTTTTTACCCCCCTCCGTGAATTATTTTACCCCTCCGTGAATTATTTACCCCCCTCCGTGAATTATTTTACCCCTCCGTGAATTATTTACCCCCCTCCGTGAATTATTTTACCCCTCCGTGAATTGTTTACCCCCCTCCGTGAATTGTTTTACCCCTCCGTGAATTATTTACCCCCCTCCGTGAATTATTTTACCCCTCTGTGAATTATTTACCCCCCTCCGTGAATCATTTTACCCCTCCGTGAATTATTTACCCCCCTCCGTGAATTATTTTACCCCTCTGTGAATTATTTACCCCCCTCTGTGAATTATTTACCCCC
The DNA here is from genome assembly GCA_964036045.1 of Eutreptiella sp. 'Long Island Sound 2002'. Taxonomy (NCBI): domain Eukaryota; phylum Euglenozoa; class Euglenophyceae; order Eutreptiales; family Eutreptiaceae; genus Eutreptiella; species Eutreptiella sp. 'Long Island Sound 2002'. The sequence continues at coordinate 53,774,225 of OZ038380.1, forward strand.
CTCCGTGAATTATTTTACACCTCCGTGAATTTTTTACCCCCCTCCGTGAATTATTTTACCCCTCGGTGAATTATTTACCCCCCTCCGTGAATTATTTTACCCCTCCGTGAATTGTTTACCCTCCTCCGTGAATTATTTTACCCCTCCGTGAATTGTTTACCCCCCTCCGTTAATTATTTCACCCCTCTGTGAATTGTTTACCCCCCTCCGTGAATTATTTTACCCCTCCGTGTATTATTTACCCCCCTCCATGAATTATTTCACCCCTCTATGAATTGTTTACCCTCCTCCGTGAATTATTTTACCCCTCCGTGAATTGTTTACCCCCCTCCGTGAATTATTTGACCCCTCCGTGAATTGTTTACCCCCCTCCGTTAATTATTTTACCCCTCTGTGAATTGTTTACCCCCCTCCGTGAATTTTTTTACCCCTCCGTGAATTATTTACCCCCCTCCGTGAATTATTTTACCTCTCCGTGAATTATTTACCCCCCTCCGTGAATTATTTGACCCCTCCGTGAATTGTTTACCCCCCTCCGTGAATTGTTTTACCCCTCTGTGACTTATTTACCCCCCTCCGTGAATTATTGTACCCCTCCGTGAATTATTTACCCCCCTCCGTGAATTATTTTACCCCTCCGTGAATTGTTTACCCCCCTCCGTGAATTATTTTACCCCTCCGTGAATTATTTACCCCCCTCCGTGATTTATTTTACCCCTCCGTTAATTATTTACCCCCCTCCGTGAATTATTTCACCCCTCCGTGAATTGTTTACCCCCCTCCGTGAATTATTTTACCCCTCTGTGAATTATTTACCCCCCTCCGTGAATTATTTTACCCCTCCGTGAATTATTTACCCCCCTCCGTGAATTATTTTACCCCTCCGTGAATTATTTACCCCCCTCAGTGAATTATTTGACCCCTCTGTGAATTATTTACCCCCCTCCGTGAATTATTTCACCCCTCTGTGAATTGTTTACCCCCCTCCGTGAATTATTTTACCCCTCCGTGAATTATTTACCCCCCTCCGTGAATTATTTTACCCCTCCGTTAATTATTTACCCCCCTCCGTGAATTATTTCACCCCTCCGTGAATTGTTTACCCCCCTCCGTGAATTATTTTACCCCTCTGTGAATTATTTACCCCCCTGCGTGAATTATTTTACCCCTCCGTGAATTATTTACCCCCCTCCGTGAATTATTTTACCCCTCCGTGAATTATTTACCCCCCTCCGTGAATTATTTGACCCCTCTGTGAATTATTTACCCCCCTCCGTGAATTTTTTTACCCCTCTGTGAATTGTTTACCCCCCTCCGTGAATTATTTGACCCCTCCGTGAATTATTTACCCCCCTCCGTGAATTATTTTACCCCTCCGTGAATTATTTACCCCCCTCCGTGAATTATTTACCCCCCTCCGTGAATTGTTTACCCCCCTCCGTGAATTATTTGACCCCTCCGTGAATTATTTACCCCCCTCCGTGAATTATTTTACCCCTCTGTGAATTATTTACCCCCCTCCGTGAATTATTTACCCCCCTCCGTGAATTGTTTACCCCCCTGCGTTAATTATTTCACCCCTCCGTGAATCGTTTACCCCCCTCCGTGAATTATTTTACCCCTCCGTTAATTATTTACCCCCCTCCGTGAATTATTTACCCCCCTCCGTAAATCGTCTACCCCCCTGCGTGAATTATTTCACCCCTCCGTGAATTATTTCACCCCTCCGTGAATTGTTTACCCCCCTCCGTGAATTATTTCACCCCTCCGTGAATTATTTACCCCCCTCCGTGAATTATTTCACCCCTCAGTGAATTGTTTACCCCCCTCCGTGAATTATTTTACCCCTCTGTGAACTGTTTACCCCCCTCCGTGAATTATTTTACCCCTCTGTGAATTGTTTACCCCCCTCCGTGAATTATTTACCCCTCTGTGAATCATTTACCCCCCTCCGTGAATTGTTTACCCCTCCGTGAATTATTTTACCCCTCCGTGAATTATTTACCCCCCTCCGTGAATTATTTTACCCCTCTGTGAATTATTTCACCCCTCCGTGAATTGTTTACCCCCCTCCGTGAATTATTTGACCCCTCAGTGAATTATTTACCCCCCTCCGTGAATTATTTGCCCCCTCCGTGAATTGTTTACCCCCCTCCGTGAATTATTTGACCCCTCCGTGAATTATTTACCCCCCTCCGTGAATTATTTCCCCCCTATGTGAATAGTTTACCCCCCTCCATGAATTGTTTCACCCCTCCGTGTATCATTTACCCCCCTCGGTGAATTATTTGACCCCTCTGTGAATTATTTACGCCCCTCCGTGAATTATTTCACCCCTCTGTGAATTATTTACCCCCCTCCGTGAATTATTTTACCCCTCTGTGAATTGTTTACCCCCCTCCGTGAATTATTTGACCCCTCCGTGAATTATTTACCCCCCTCCGTGAATTATTTCACCCCTCTGTGAATTGTTTACCCCCCTCCGTGAATTATTTTACCCCTCCGTGTATTATTTACCCCCCTCCGTGAAATATATCACCCCTCTATGAATTGTTTACCCCCCTCCGTGAATTATTTTACCCCTCCGTGAATTATATACCCCCCTCCGTGAATTATTTTACCCCTCCGTGAATTATTTACCCCCCTCCGTGAATTATTTACCCCCCTCCGTAAATTTTTTTACCCCTCCTTGAATTGTTTACCCCCCTCCGTGAATTATTTTACCCCTCCGTGAATTATTTACCCCCTCCATGAATTATTTGACCCCTCTGTAAATTATTTACCCCCCTCCGTGAATTATTTTACCCCTCCGTGAATTGTTTACCCCCCTCCGTGAATTATTTTACCCCTCTGTGAATTATTCACCCCCCTCCGTGAATTATTTTACCCCTCTGTGAATTATTTACCCCCCTCCGTGAATTTTTTTACCCCTCCGTGAATTATTTACCCCCCTCCGTGAATCTTTTTACTCCTCTGTGAATTATTTACCCTCTGTGAATTATTTACCCCCCTCCGTGAATTATTTTACCCCTCCGTGAATTATTTACCCCCCTCCGTGAATTATTTTACCCCTTCGTGAATTGTTTACCCCCCTCCGTGAATTATCGGACCCCTCCGGGAATTATTTACCCCCCTCCGTGAATTATTTGACCCCTGCGTGAATTTTTTGCCCCCCTCCGTGAATTATTTTACCCCTCCGTGAATTGTTTACCCCCCTCCGTGAATTATTTTACCCCTCGGTGAATTATTTACCCCCCTCCGTGAATTATTTTACCCCTCTGTGAATTATTTACCCCCCTCCGTGAATTATTTTACCCCTCCGTGAATTATTTATCTCCCTACGTGAATTATTTTACCCCTCCGTGAATTATTTACCCCCCTCCGTGAATTATTTTACCCCTCCTTGAATTGTTTACCCCCCACCGTGAATTATTTTACCCCTCCGTGAATTATTTACCCCCCTCCGTGAATTATTTTACCCCTCTGTGAATTTTTTAACCCCCTCCGTGAATTATTTTACCCCTCCGTGAATTATTTACCCCCCTCCGTGAATTATTTTAGCCCTCCGTGAATTATTTACCCCCCTCCGTGAATTATTTTACCCCTCCGTGAATTATTTACCCCCCTCCGTGAATTATTTTACCCCTCTGTGAATTATTTACCCCCCTCCGTGAATTATTTTACCCCTCCGTGAATTATTTACCCCCCTCCGTGAATTATTTTACCCCTCTGTGAATTATTTACCCCCCTCTGTGAATCATTTACCCCCCTCCGTGAATTATTTTACCCCTCCGTGAATCATTTACCCCCCTCCGTGAATTATTGTACCCCTCCGTGAATTGTTTACCCCCCTCCGTGAATTATTTCACCCCTCCGTGAATTATTTACCCCCCTCTGTGAATTATTTGACCCCTCTGTGAATTATTTACCCCCCTCCGTGAATTATTTTACCCCTCTGTGAATTATTTACCCCCCTCCGTGAATTATTTTACCCCTCCGTGAATTATTTACCCCCCTCCGTGAATTATTTTACCCCTCTGTGAATTATTTACCCCCCTCTGTGAATCATTTACCCCCCTCCGTGAATTATTTTACCCCTCCGTGAATCATTTACCCCCCTCCGTGAATTATTGTACCCCTCCGTGAATTGTTTACCCCCCTCCGTGAATTATTTCACCCCTCCGTGAATTATTTACCCCCCTCCGTGAATTATTTGACCCCTCTGTGAATTATTTACCCCCCTCCGTGAATTATTTGACCCCTCCGTGAATTATTTACCCCCCTCCGTGAATTATTTTACCCCTCCGTGAATTGTTTACCCCCCTCCGTGAGTTGTTTTACCCCTCCGTGAATTATTTACCCCCCTCCGTGAATTATTTTACCCCTCCGTGAATTATTTACCCCCCTCCGTGAATTATTTGACCCCTCCGTGAATTATTTGACCCCTCTGTGAAATATTTACCCCCCTCCGTGAATTATTTGACCCCTCCGTGAATTATTTACCCCCCTCCGTGAATTATTGTACCCCTCCGTGAATTATTTACCCCCCTCCGTGAATTATTTGACCCCTCTGTGAATTATTTACCCCCCTCCGTGAATTATTTGACCCCTCCGTGAATTATTTACCCCCCTCCGTGAATTATTTTACCCCTCCGTGAATTGTTTACCCCCCTCCGTGAGTTGTTTTACCCCTCCGTGAATTATTTACCCCTCCGTGAATTATTTTACCCCTCCGTGAATTATTTACCCCCCTCCGTGAATTATTTGACCCCTCCGTGAATTGTTTACCCCCCTCCGTGAATTATTTTACCCCTCCGTGAATTGTTTACCCCCCTCCGTGAATTATTTTACCCCTCCGTGAATTATTTACCCCCCTCCGTGAATGAGTTTACCCCTCCGTGAATCATTTACCCCCCTCCGTGAATTATTTTACCCCTCCGTGAATTATTTACCACCCTCCGTGAATTATTTTACCCCTCCGTGAATTGTTTACCCCCCTGCGCGAATTATTTGACCCCTCTGTGTATTATTTACCCCCCTCCGTGAATTATTTTACCCCTCTGTGAATTCTTTACCCCCCTCCGAGAATTATTTTACCCCTCCGTGAATTATTTACCCCCTCCGTGAATTATTTTACCCCTCCGTGAATTATTTACCCCCGTCCGTGAAATTTTTCACCCCTCCGTGAATTATTTACCCCCCTCCGTGAATTATTTCACCCCTCCGTGAATTGTTTACCCCCCTCCGTGAATTATTTGACCCCTCTGTGAATTGTTTACCCCCCTCGGTGAATTATTTACCCCTCCGTGAATTATTTACCCCCCTCCGTGAATTATTTCACCCCTCCGTGAATTGTTTACCCCCCTCCGTGAATTATTTACCCCTCCGTGAATTATTTACCCCCTCCGTGAATTATTTGACCCCTCCGTGAATTATTTTACCCCTCCGTGAATTGTTTACCCCCCTCCGTGAATTATTTCACCCCTCCGTGAATTATTTACCCCCCTCCGTGAATTATTTCACCCCCCTGTGAATTGTTTAAGCCCCTCCGTGAATTATTTTACCCCTCTGTGAATTGTTTACCCCCCTCCGTGAATTATTTTACCCCTCCGTGAATTATTTACCCCCCTCCGTGAATTATTTCACCCCTCCGTGAATTATTTTACCCCTCCGTGAATTGTTTACCCCCCTCCGTGAATTATTTCACCCCTCCGTGAATTGTTTACCCCCCTCTGTGAATTATTTTACCCCTCCGTGAATTATTTACCCCCTCCGTGAATTATTTTACCCCTCTGTGAATTATTTCACCCCTCCGTGAATTGTTTACCCCCCTCCGTGAATTATTTGACCCCTCTGTGAATTATTTACCCCCCTCCGTGAATTATTTGACCCCTCTGTGAATTGTTTACCCCCGTCTGTGAATTATTTACCCCCCTCCGTGAATTAGTTTACCCCTCCGTGAATTATTTACCCCCCTCCGTGAATTATTTTACCCCTCTGTGAATTATTTGCCCCCCTCTGTGAATTATTTACCCCCCTCCGTGAATTATTTTACCCCTCCGTGAATTATTTACCCACCTCCGTGAATTATTTTACCCCTCCGTGAATTATTTACCCCCCTCCGTGAATTATTTTACCCCTCCGTGAATTATTTACCCCCCACCGTGAATTTTTTTACCCCTCCGTGAATTTTTTATCCCCCTCTGTGAATTATTTACCCCCCTCCGTGAATTATTTGACCCCTCCGTGAATTGTTTACCCCCCTCCGTGAATTATTTGACCCCTCTGTGAATTATTTACCCCCCTCCGTGAATCATTTTACCCCTCTGTGAATTGTTTACCCTCCTCCGTGAATTGTTTTACCCCTCCGTGAATTATTTACCCCCCTCCGTGAATTATTTGACCCCTCCGTGAATTATTTACCCCCCTCCGTGAATTATTTCACCCCTCCGTGAATTGTTTACCCCCCTCCGTGAATTATTTTACCCCTCCGTGAATTTTTAACCCCCCTGCGTGAATTATTTTACCCCTCCGTGAATCATTTACCCCCCTCTGTGAATTATTTTACCCCTCCGTGAATTATTTACCCCCCTCCTTGAATTATTTTACCCCTCCGTGAATTATTTACCCCCCTCCGTGAATTATTTGACCCCTCCGTGAACTGTTTACCCCCCTCCGTGAATTATTTGACCCCTCTGTGAATTATTTACCCCCCTCCGTGAATTATTTTACCCCTCTGTGAATTGTTTACCCCCCTCCGTGAATTATTTTACCCCTCCGTGAATTTTTTACCCCCCTGAGTGAATTATTTTACCCCTCCGTGAATTATTTACCCCCCTCCGTGAATTTTTTTACCCCTCCGTGAATTATTTACCCCCCTCCGTGAATTATTTGACCCCTCCGTGAACTGTTTACCCCCCTCCGTGAATTTTTTGACCCCTCCGTGAATTATTTACCCCCCTCCGTGAATTATTTTACCCCTCTGTGAATTGTTTACCCCCCTCCGTGAATTATTTACCCCTGTGTGAATTATTTACCCCCCTCTGTGAATTATTTCACCCCTCCGTGAATTATTTTACCCCTCCGTGAATTGTTTACCCCCCTCCGTGAATTATTTCACCCCTCCCTGAATTATTTACCCCCCTCGGTGAATTATTTCACCCCTCTGTGAATTGTTTACCCCCCTCCGTGAATTATTTTACCCCTCTGTGAATTGTTTACCCCCCTCCGTAAATTATTTTACCCCTCCGTGAATTATTTTACCCCTCCGTGAATTGTTTACCCCCCTCCGTGAATTATTTCACCCCTCCGTGAATTGTTTACCCCCCTCCGTGAATTATTTTACCCCTCTGTGAATTGTTTACCCCCCTCGGTGAATTATTTTACCCCTCTGTGAATTGTTTACCCCCCTCCGTGAACTATTTTACCCCTCCGTGAATTATTTACCCCCCTCCGTAAATTTTTTTACCTCTCTGTGAATTATTTACCCCCCTCCGTGAATTCTTTCACCCCTCCGTGAATTGTTTACCCCCCTCCGTGAATTATTTGACCCCTCCGTGAATTGTTTACCCCCCTCCGTGAATTATTTTACGCCTCCGTGAATTATTTACCCCCCTCCGTGAATTATTTTACCCCTCCGTGAATTGTTTACCCCCCTCCGTGAATTATTTTACCCCTCCGTGAATTGTTTACCCCCCTCCGTGAATTATTTGACCCCTCCGTGAATTATTCACTGCCCTCCGTGAATTATTTTACCCCCCCGTGAATTGTTTACCCCCCTCCGTGAATTTTTTTACCCCTCCGTGAATCGTTTACCCCCCTCCGTGAATTATTTTACCCCTCCGTGAATTATTTACCCCCCTCCGTGAATTCTTTTACCCGTCCGTGAATTATTTACCCCCCTCCGTGAATTATTTTACCCCTCCGTGAATTGTTTACCCCCCTCCGTGAATTATTGTACGCCTCTGTGAATTATTTACCCCCCTCCGTGAATTATTTTACCCCTCCGTGAATTGTTTACCCCCCTCCGTGAATTATTTTACCCCTCCGTGAATTGTTTACCCCCCTCCGTGAATTATTTGACCCCTCCGTGAATTATTCACTGCCCTCCGTGAATTATTTTACCCCTCCGTGAATTGTTTACCCCCCTCCGTGAATTATTTCACCCCTCCGTGAATTACTTCCCCCCCTCCGTGAATTATTTCACCCCTCCGTGAATTATTTACCCCCCTCCGTGAATTTTTTTACCCCTCCGTGAATTGTTTACCCCCCTCCGTGACTTATTTTACCCCTCCGTGAATTGTTTACCCCCCTCCGTGAATTATTTGACCCCTCCGTGAATTATTCACTGCCCTCCGTGAATTATTTTACCCCCCTGTGAATTGTTTACCCCCCTCCGTGAATTATTTTACCCCTCCGTGAATCGTTTACCCCCCTCCGTGAATTATTTTACCCCTCCGTGAATTATTTACCCCCCTCCGTGAATTATTTGACCCCTCCGTGAATTGTTTACCCCCCTCCGTGAATTTTTTAACCCCTTTGTGAATTGTTTACCCCCCTCCGTGAATTATTTACCCCTGCGTGAATTATTTACCCCCCTCCGTGAATTATTTCACCCCTCCGTGAATTATTTTACCCCTCCGTGAATCGTTTACCCCACTCCGTGAATTATTTACCCCTCCGTGAATTACTTCCCCCCCTCCGTGAATTATTTCACCCCTCCGTGAATTATTTACCCCCCTCCGTGAATTATTTAACCCCTTTGTGAATTGTTTACCCCCCTCCGTGAATTATTTACCCCTGCGTGAATTATTTACCCCCCTCCGTGAATTATTTCACCCCTCCGTGAATTATTTTACCCCTCCGTGAATTGTTTACCCCCCTCCGTGAATTATTTCACCCCTCCGTGAATTATTCACCCCCCTCCGAGAATTATTTCACCCCTCTGTGAATTGTTTACCCCCCTCCGTGAATTATTTTGACCCTCTGTGAATTGTTTACCCCCCTCCGTGAATTATTTTACCCCTCCGTGAATTATTTACCCCCCTCCGTGAATTATTTCACCCCTCCGTGAATTGTTTTACCCCTCCGTGAATTGTTTACCCCCCTCCGTGAATTATTTCACCCCTCCGTGAATTGTTTACCCCCCTCCGTGAATTATTTTACCCCTCTGTGAATTGTTTACCCCCCTCCGTGAATTATTTTACCCCTCTGTGAATTGTTTACCCCCCTCCGTGAATTATTTTACCCCTCCGTGAATTATTTACCCCCCTCCGTGAATTATCTTACCCCTCTCTGAATTATTTACCCCCCTCCGTAAATTAATTTACCCCTCTCTGAATTATTTACCCCCCTCCGTGAATTATTTTATCCCTCCGTGAATTGTTTACCCCCCTCCGTGAATTATTTGACCCCTCCGTGAATTGTTTACCCCCCTCCGTGAATTATTTTACCCCTCCGTGAATTATTTACCCCCCTCCGTGAATTATTTTACCCCTCCGTGAATTGTTTACCCCCCTCCGTGAATTATTTTACCCCTCCGTGAAATGTTTACCCCCCTCCGTGAATTATTTGACCCCTCCGTGAATTATTTACCCCCCTCCGTGAATTATTTGACCCCTCTGTGAATTGTTTAGCCCCCTCCGTGAATTATTTTACCCCTCCGTGAATTATTTACCCCCCTCCGTGAATTATTTTACCCCTCAATGAATTGTTTACCCCCCTCCGTGAATTATTTTACCCCTCCGTGAATTGTTTACCCCCCTCCGTGAATTATTTTACCCCTCCGTGAATTGTTTAACCCCCTCCGTGAATTATTTTACCTCTCTGTGAATCAATTACCCCCCTCCGTGAATTATTTGACCCCTCTGTGAATTGTTTACCCCCCTCCGTGAATTATTTGACCCCTCCGTGAATTGTTTACCCCCCTCCGTGAATTATTTGACCCCTCCGTGAATCATTTACCCCCCTCCGTGAATTATTTTACCCCTCCGTGAATTGTTTACCCCCCTCCGTGAATTGTTTGACCCCTCCGTGAATTATTTACCCCCCTCCGTGAATTATTTCACCTCCGTGAATTGTTTACCCCCCTCCGTGAATTATTTGACCCCTCTGTGAATTGTTTACCCCCCTCCGTGAATTATTTAGCCCTGCGTGAATTATTTACCCCCCTCCGTGAATTATTTCACCCCTCCGTGAATTATTTTACCCCTCTGTGAATTATTTACCCCCCTCCGTGAAGTATTTTACCCCTCCGTGAATTGTTTACCCCCCTCCGTGAATTATTTTACCACTCGGTGAATTATTTACCCCCCTCCGTGAATTATTTTACCCCTCCGTGAATTATTTACCCCCCTCCGTGAATTATTTTACCCCTCCGTGAATTGTTTACCCCCCTCCGTGAATTATTTTACCCCTCCGTGAATTGTTTACCCCCCTCTGTGAATGATTTTACCCCTCCGTGAATTCTTTACCCCCCTCCGTGAATAATTTTACCCCTTTGTGAATTATTTGCCCCCCTCCGTGAATTATTTTACCCCTCCGTGAATTGTTTACCCCCCTCCGTGAATTATTTTACCTCTGTGTGAATTATTTACCCCCCTCCGTGAATAGTTTGACCCCTCCGTGAAATATTTACCCCCCTCCGTGAATTATTTGACCCCTCCGTGAATTATTTCCCCCCCTCCGTGAATTATTTCACCCCTCCGTGAATTGTTTACCCCCCTCCGTGAATTATTTGACCCCTCTGTGAATTGTTTACCCCCCTCCGTGAATTATTTACCCCTGCGTGAATTATTTACCCCCCTCCGTGAATTATTTCACCCCTCCGTGAATTATTTTACCCCTCTGTAAGTTATTTACCCCCCTCCGTGAACTATTTTACCCCTTCCCGAATTGTTTACCCCCCTCCGTGAATTATTTTAGCACTCGGTGAATTATTTACCCCCCTCCGTGAATTATTTTACCCCTCCGTGAATTATTTACCCCCCTCCGTGAATTATTTTACCCCTCCGTGAATTGTTTACCCCCCTCCGTGAATTATTTTACCCCTCCGTGAATTGTTTACCCCCCTCTGTGAATTATTTTACCCCTCCGCGAATTCTTTACCCCCCTCCGTGAATTATTTTACCCCTCTGTGAATTATTTCACCCCTCCGTGAATGGTTTACCCCCCTCCGTGAATTATTTGACCCCTCTGTGAATTATTTACCCCCCTCCGTGAATTATTTGACCCCTCTGTGAATTGTTTACCCCCCTCTGTGAATTATTTACCCCCCTCCGTGAATTATTTTACCCCTCCGTGAACTATTCACTGCCCTCCGTGAATTATTTTACCCCCCTGTGAATTGTTTACCCCCCTCCGTGAATTATTTTACCCCTCCGTGAATCGTTTACCCCCCTCCGTGAATTATTTTACCCCTCCGTGAATTATTTACCCCCCTCCGTGAATTATTTGACCCCTCCGTGAATTGTTTACCCCCCTCCGTGAATTATTTAACCCCTTTGTGAATTGTTTACCCCCCTCCGTGAATTATTTACCCCTGCGTGAATTATTTACCCCCCTCCGTGAATTATTTCACCCCTCCGTGAATTATTTTACCCCTCCGTGAATCGTTTACCCCACTCCGTGAATTATTTACCCCTCCGTGAATTACTTCCCCCCCTCCGTGAATTATTTCACCCCTCCGTGAATTATTTACCCCCCTCCGTGAATTATTTAACCCCTTTGTGAATTGTTTACCCCCCTCCGTGAATTATTTACCCCTGCGTGAATTATTTACCCCCCTCCGTGAATTATTTCACCCCTCCGTGAATTATTTTACCCCTCCGTGAATTGTTTACCCCCCTCCGTGAATTATTTCACCCCTCCGTGAATTATTCACCCCCCTCCGTGAATTATTTCACCCCTCCGTGAATTGTTTACCCCCCTCCGTGAATTATTTTGACCCTCTGTGAATTGTTTACCCCCCTCCGTGAATTATTTTACCCCTCCGTGAATTATTTACCCCCCTCCGTGAATTATTTCACCCCTCCGTGAATTGTTTTACCCCTCCGTGAATTGTTTACCCCCCTCCGTGAATTATTTCACCCCTCCGTGAATTGTTTACCCCCCTCCGTGAATTATTTTACCCCTCTGTGAATTGTTTACCCCCCTCCGTGAATTATTTTACCCCTCTGTGAATTGTTTACCCCCCTCCGTGAATTATTTTACCCCTCCGTGAATTATTTACCCCCCTCCGTGAATTATCTTACCCCTCTCTGAATTTTTTACCCCCCTCCGTAAATTAATTTACCCCTCTCTGAATTATTTACCCCCCTCCGTGAATTATTTTATCCCTCCGTGAATTGTTTACCCCCCTCCGTGAATTATTTGACCCCTCCGTGAATTGTTTACCCCCCTCCGTGAATTATTTTACCCCTCCGTGAATTATTTACCCCCCTCCGTGAATTATTTTACCCCTCCGTGAATTGTTTACCCCCCTCCGTGAATTTTTTTACCCCTCCGTGAATTGTTTACCCCCCTCCGTGAATTATTTGACCCCTCCGTGAATTATTTACCCCCCTCCGTGAATTATTTGACCCCTCTGTGAATTGTTTAGCCCCCTCCGTGAATTATTTTACCCCTCCGTGAATTATTTACCCCCCTCCGTGAATTATTTTACCCCTCAATGAATTGTTTACCCCCCTCCGTGAATTATTTTACCCCTCCGTGAATTGTTTACCCCCCTCCGTGAATTATTTTACCCCTCCGTGAATTGTTTAACCCCCTCCGTGAATTATTTGACCCCTCCGTGAATTATTTACCCCCCTCCGTGAATTATTTGACTCCTCCGTGAATTATTTACCCCCCTCCGTGAATTATTTTACCTCTCCGTGAATCAATTACCCCCCTCCGTGAATTATTTGACCCCTCTGTGAATTGTTTACCCCCCTCCGTGAATTATTTGACCCCTCCGTGAATTGTTTACCCCCCTCCGTGAATTATTTGACCCCTCCGTGAATCATTTACCCCCCTCCGTGAATTATTTTACCCCTCCGTGAATTGTTTACCCCCCTCCGTGAATTGTTTGACCCCTCCGTGAATTATTTACCCCCCTCCGTGAATTATTTCACCTCCGTGAATTGTTTACCCCCCTCCGTGAATTATTTGACCCCTCTGTGAATTGTTTACCCCCCTCCGTGAATTATTTAGCCCTGCGTGAATTATTTACCCCCCTCCGTGAATTATTTCACCCCTCCGTGAATTATTTTACCCCTCTGTGAATTATTTACCCCCCTCCGTGAAGTATTTTACCCCTCCGTGAATTGTTTACCCCCCTCCGTGAATTATTTTACCACTCGGTGAATTATTTACCCCCCTCCGTGAATTATTTTACCCCTCCGTGAATTATTTACCCCCCTCCGCGAATTATTTTACCCCTCCGTGAATTGTTTACCCCCCTCCGTGAATTATTTTACCCCTCCGTGAATTGTTTACCCCCCTCTGTGAATGATTTTACCCCTCCGTGAATTCTTTACCCCCCTCCGTGAATAATTTTACCCCTTTGTGAATTATTTGCCCCCCTCCGTGAATTATTTTACCCCTCCGTGAATTGTTTACCCCCCTCCGTGAATTATTTTACCTCTCTGTGAATTATTTACCCCCCTCCGTGAATTATTTGACCCCTCCGTGAATTATTTACCCCCCTCCGTGAATTATTTGACCCCTCCGTGAATTATTTCCCCCCCTCCGTGAATTATTTCACCCCTCCGTGAATTGTTTACCCCCCTCCGTGAATTATTTGACCCCTCTGTGAATTGTTTACCCCCCTCCGTGAATTATTTACCCCTGCGTGAATTATTTACCCCCCTCCGTGAATTATTTCACCCCTCCGTGAATTATTTTACCCCTCTGTAAGTTATTTACCCCCCTCCGTGAACTATTTTACCCCTTCGTGAATTGTTTACCCCCCTCCGTGAATTCTTTTACCACTCGGTGAATTATTTACCCCCCTCCGTGAATTATTTTACCCCTCCGTGAATTATTTACCCCCCTCCGTGAATTATTTTACCCCTCCGTGAATTGTTTACCCCCCTCCGTGAATTTTTTTACCCCTCCGTGAATTATTTACCCCCCTCCGTGAATTATTTTACCCCTCTGTGAATTATTTGCCCCCCTCTGTGAATTATTTACCCCCCTCCGTGAAATATTTTACCCCTCCGTGAATTATTTAGCCCCCCTCCGTGAATTATTTTACCCCTCCGTGAATTATTTACCCCCCTCCGTGAATTATTTGACCCCTCCGTGAATTGTTTACCCCCCTCCGTGAATTATTTGACCCCATTGTGAATTATTTACCCCCCTCCGTGAATTATTTTACCCCTCTGTGAATTGTTTACCCCCCACCGTGAATTATTTTACCCCTCCGTGAATTATTTACCCCCCTCCGTGAATTATTTTACCCCTCCGTGAATTATTTACCCCCCTCCGTGAATTATTTCACCCCTCCGTGAATTGTCTACCCCCCTCCGTGAATTATTTTACCCCTCCGTGAATTATTTACCCCCCTGCGTGAATTATTTTACCCCTCCGTGAATTATTTACCCCCCTCAGTGAATTATTTTACCCATCCGTGAATTGTTTACCCCCCTCCGTGAATTCTTTTACCCCTCCGTGAATTATTTACCCCCCTCCGTGAATTATTTGACCCCTCCGTGAATTGTTTACCCCCCTCCGTGAATTATTTGACCCCTCTGTGAATTATTTACCCCCCTCCGTGAATTATTTTACCCCTCTGTGACTTGTTTACCCCCCTCCGTGAATTATTTCACCCGTCCGTGACTTATTTACCCCCCTCCGTGAATTATTTTACCCCTCTGTGAAATGTTTACCCCCCTCCGTGAATTATTTTACCCCTGCGTGAATTATTTACCCCCCTCTGTGAATTTTTTCACCCCTCCGTGAATTTTTTTACCCCTCCGTGAATTGTTTACCCCCCTCCGTGAATTATTTCACCCCTCCGTGAATTATTTACCCCCCCCGTGAATTTTTTCACCCCTCTGTGAATTGTTTACCCCCCTCTGTGAATTATTTCACCCCTCCGTGAATTGTTTACCCCCCTCCGTGAATTATTTTACCCCTCCGTGAATTATTTACCCCCCTCCGTGAATTATTTCACCCCTCCGTGAATTGTTTACCCCCCTCCGTGAATTATTTTACCCCTCCGTGAATTATTTACCCCCCTGCGTGAATTATTTTACCCCTCCGTGAATTATTTACCCCCCTCCGTGAATTATTTTACCCATCCGTGAATTGTTTACCCCCCCCCCGTGAATTATTTTACCCCTCCGTGAATTATTTACCCCCCTCCGTGAATTATTTGACCCCTCCGTGAATTGTTTACCCCCCTCCGTGAATTATTTGACCCCTCTGTGAATTATTTACCCCCCTCCGTGAATTATTTTACCCCTCTGTGGAATGTTTACCCCCCTCCGTGAATCATTTCACCCGTCCGTGACTTATTTACCCCCCTCCGTGAATTATTTTACCCCTCTGTGGAATGTTTACCCCCCTCCGTGAATTATTTTACCCCTGCGTGAATTATTTACCCCCCTCTGTGAATTTTTTCACCCCTCCGTGAATTTTTTTACCCCTCCGTGAATTGTTTACCCCCCTCCGTGAATTATTTCACCCCTCCGTGAATTATTTACCCCCCTCCGTGAATTTTTTCACCCCTCTGTGAATTGTTTACCCCCCTCCGTGAATTATTTTACCCCTCTGTGCATTATTTACCCCCCTCCGTGAATTATTTTACCCCTCCGTGAATTATTTTAGCCCTCCGTGAATTGTCTACCCCCCTCCGTGAATTATTTCACCCCTCCGTGAATTGTTTACCCCCCTCCGTGAATCATTTTACCCCTCTGTGAATTGTTTACCCCCCTCCGTGAATTATTTTACCCCTCTGTGAATTGTTTACCCCCCTCCGTGAACTATTTTACCCCTCCGTGAATTATTTACCCCCCTCCGTGAATTATTTTCCCCCTCTGTGAATTATTTACCCCCCTCCGTGAATTCTTTTACCCCTCCGTGAATTGTTTACCCCCCTCCGTGAATTATTTTCCCCCTCTGTGAATTGTTTACCCCCCTCCGTGAATTATTTTACCCCTCCGTTAATTGTTTACCCCCCTCCGTGAATTATTTTACCCCTCCGTGAATCGTTTACCCCCCTCCGTGAATTATTTGACCCCTCCGTGAATTATTTACCCCCCTCCGTGAATTACTTGACCCCTCTGTGAATTTTTTACCCCCCTCCGTGAATTATCTGACCCCTCCGTGAATTATTTACCCCCCTCCGTGAATTATTTTACCCCTCCGTGAATTGTTTACCCCCCTCCGTGAATTATTTGACCCCTCCGTGAATTGTTTACCCCGCTCCGTGAATTATTTTACCCCTCCGTGAATTATTTACCCCCCTCCGTGAATTATTTGACCCCTCCGTGAATTGTTTACCCCCCTCCGTGAATTATTTTACCCCTCTGTGAATTGTTTACCCCCCTCCGTGAATTATTTTACCCCTCCGTGAAATATTTACCCCCCTCCGTGAATTATTTGACCCCTCCGTGAATTATTTACCCCCCTCCGTGAATTATTTGACCCCTCTGTGAATTATTTACCCCCCTCCGTGAATCATTTTACCCCTCTGTGAATTGTTTACCCCCCTCCGTGAATTGTTTTACCCCTCCGTGAATTATTTTCCCCCCTCCGTGAATTATTTTACCCCTCCGTGAATTATTTACCCCCCTCCGTGAATTATTTCACCCCTCCGTGAATTATTTACCCCCCTCCGTGAATTCTTTCACCCCTCCGTGAATTGTTTACCCCCCTCCGTCAATTATTTTACCCCTCCGTGAATTATTTACCCCCCTCCGTGAATTATTTCACCCCTCCGTGAATTGTTTACCCCCCTCCGTGAATTATTTTACCCCTCCGTGAATTATTTACCCCCCTGCGTGAATTATTTTACCCCTCCGTGAATTATTTACCCCCCTCCGTGAATTATTTTACCCCTCCGTGAATTATTTACCCCCCTCCGTGAATTATTTCACCCCTCCGTGAATTGTTTACCCCCCTCCGTGAATTATTTTACCCCTCCGTGAATTATTTACCCCCCTGCGTGAATTATTTTACCCCTCCGTGAATTATTTACCCCCCTCCGTGAATTATTTTACCCATCCGTGAATTGTTTACCCCCCTCCGTGAATTATTTTACCCCTCCGTGAATTATTTACCCCCCTCCGTGAATTATTTGACCCCTCCGTGAATTGTTTACCCCCCTCCGTGAATTATTTGACCCCTCTGTGAATTATTTACCCCCCTCCGTGAATTATTTTACCCCTCTGTGAATTGTTTACCCCCCTCCGTGAAATATTTCACCCCTCCCTGACTTATTTACCCCCTTCCGTGAATTATTTTACCCCTCCGTGAATTGTTTACCCCCCTCCATGAATTATTTTACCCCTCCGTTAATTGTTTACCCCCCTCCGTGAATTATTTTACCCCTCCGTGAATTGTTTACCCCCCTCCGTGAATTATTTGACCCCTCCGTGAATTATTTACCCCCCTCCGTGAATTACTTGACCCCTCTGTGAATTTTTTACCCCCCTCCGTGAATTATCTGACCCCTCCGTGAATTATTTACCCCCCTCCGTGAATGATTTTACCCCTCCGTGAATTGTTTACCCCCCTCCGTGAATTATTTGACCCCTCCGTGAATTGTTTACCCCGCTCCGTGAATTATTTTACCCCTCCGTGAATTATTTACCCCCCTCCGTGAATTATTTGACCCCTCCGTGAATTATTTACCCCCCTCCGTGAATTATTTGACCCCTCCGTGAATTGTTTACCCCCCTCCGTGAATTATTTGACCCCTCTGTGAATTATTTACCCCCCTCCGTGAATCATTTTACCCCTCTGTGAATTGTTTACCCCCCTCCGTGAATTGTTTTACCCCTCCGTGAATTATTTTCCCCCCTCCGTGAATTATTTTACCCCTCCGTGAATTATTTACCCCCCTCCGTGAATTATTTCACCCCTCCGTGAATTATTCACCCCCCTCCGTGAATTCTTTCACCCCTCCGTGAATTGTTTACCCCCCTCCGTGAATTATTTTACCCCTCCGTGAATTTTTTACCCCCCTGCGTGAATTATTTTACCCCTCCGTGAATTATTTACCCCCCTCCGTGAATTATTTTACCCCCCTCCGTGAATTATTTCACCCCTCCGTGAATTATTTACCCCCCTCCGTAAATTTTTTCACCTCTGTGTGAATTATTTACCCCCCTCCGTGAATTCTTTCACCCCTCCGTGAATTGTTTACCCCCCTCCGTGAATTGTTTACCCCCCTCCGTGAATTATTTTACCCCTTTGTGAATTGTTTACCCCCCTCCGTGAATTATTTGACCCCTCCGTGAATTATTCACTGCCCTCCGTGAATTATTTTACCCCTCCGTGAATTGTTTACCCCCCTCCGTGAATTATTTTACCCCTCCGTGAATCGTTTACCCCCCTCCGTGAATTATTTTACCCCTCCATGAATTATTTACCCCCCTCCGTGAATTATTTGACCCCTCCGTGAATTGTTTACCCCCCTCCGTGAATTATTTTACCCCTCCGTGAATTGTTTACCCCCCTCCGTGAATTAATTTACCCCTCCGTGAATCGTTTACCCCCCTCCGTGAATTATTTCACCCCTCCGTGAATTACTTCCCCCCCTCCGTGAATTATTTCACCCCTCCGTGAATTATTCACCCCCCTCCGTGAATTATTTGACCCCTCTGTGAATTGTTTACCCCCCTCCGTGAACTATTTACCCCTGCGTGAATTATTTACCCCCCTCCGTGAATTATTTCACCCCTCCGTGAATTATTTTACCCCTCCGTGAATTGTTTACCCCCCTCCGTGAATTATTTCACCCCTCCGTGAATTATTCACCCCCCTCCGTGAATTATTTCACCCCTCTGTGAATTGTTTACCCCCCTCCGTGAATTATTTTGACCCTCTGTGAATTGTTTACCCCCCTCCGTGAATTATTTTACCCCTCCGTGAATTATTTACCCCCCTCCGTGAATTATTTCACCCCTCCGTGACTTGTTTTACCCCTCCGTGAATTGTTTACCCCCCTCCGTGAATTATTTCACCCCTCCGTGAATTGTTTACCCCCCTCCGTGAATTATTTTACCCCTCTGTGAATTGTTTACCCCCCTCCGTGAATTATTTTACCCCTCTGTGAATTGTTTACCCCCCTCCGTGAATTATTTTACCCCTCCGTGAATTATTTACCCCCCTCCCTGAATTATCTTACCCCTCTCTGAATTATTTACCCCCCTCCGTGAATTACTTTACCCCTCTCTGAATTATTTACCCCCCTCCGTGAATTATTTTATCCCTCCGTGAATTGTTTACCCCCCTCCGTGAATTATTTGACCCCTCCGTGAATTGTTTACCCCCCTCCGTGAATTATTTTACCCCTCCGTGAATTATTTACCCCCCTCCGTGAATTATTTTACCCCTCCGTGAATTGTTTACCCCCCTCCGTGAATTATTTTACCCCTCCGTGAATTGTTTACCCCCGTCCGTAAATTAGTTGACCCCTCCGTGAATTATTTACCCCCCTCCGTGAATTATTTGACCCCTCTGTGAATTGTTTAGCCCCCTCCGTGAATTATTTACCCCCCTCCGTGAATTATTTTACCCCTCCGTGAATTGTTTACCCCCCTCCGTGAATTATTTTACCCCTCCGTGAATTATTTACCCCCCTCCGTGAATTATTTTACCCCTCCATGAATTGTTTACCCCCCTCCCTGAATTATTTTACCCCCCCTTGAATTGTTTACCCCCCTCCGTGAATTATTTTACCCCTCCGTGAATTGTTGAACCCCCTCCGTGAATTATTTGACCCCTCCGTGAATTATTTACCCCCCTCCGTGAATTATTTGACCCCTCCGTGAATTATTTACCCCCCTCCGTGAATTATTTTACCTCTCCGTGAATCAATTACCCCCCTCCGTGAATTATTTGACCCCTCTGTGAATTGTTTACCCCCCTCCGTGAATTATTTTGACCCTCTGTGAATTGTTTACCCCCCTCCGTGAATTATTTTACCCCTCCGTGAATTATTTACCCCCCTCCGTGAATTATTTCACCCCTCCGTGACTTGTTTTACCCCTCCGTGAATTGTTTACCCCCCTCCGTGAATTATTTCACCCCTCCGTGAATTGTTTACCCCCCTCCGTGAATTTTTTTACCCCTCCGTGAATTAATTACCCCCCTCCGTGAATTATTTTACCCCTCCGTGAATTGTTTACCCCCCTCCGTGAATTATTTTACCCCTCCGTGAATTGTTTACCCCCCTCGATGAATTATTTTACCCCTCCGTGAATTTTTTACCCCCCTCCGTGAATTATTTTACCCCTCTGTGAATTATTTACCCCCCTCCGTGAATTATTTTACCCCTCCGTGAATTGTTTACCCCCCTCCGTGAATTATTTGACCCCTCCGTGAATTGTTTACCCCCCTCCGTGAATTATTTGACCCCTCCGTGAATTATTTACCCCCTTCCGTGAATTATTTGACCCCTCCGTGAATTATTTCCCCCCCTCCGTGAATTATTTCACCCCTCCGTGAATTGTTTACCCCCCTCCGTGAATTATTTGACCCCTCTGTGAATTGTTTACCCCCCTCCGTGAATTATTTACCCCTGCGTGAATTATTTACCCCCCTCCGTGAATTATTTCACTCCTCCGTGAATTATTTTACCCCTCTGTGAATTATTTACCCCCCTCCGTGAAGTATTTTACCCCTCCGTGAATTGTTTACCCCCCTCCGTGAATTATTTTACCACTCGGTGAACTATTTACCCCCCTCCGTGAATTATTTTACCCCTCCGTGAATTGTGTACCCCCCTCTGTGAATTATTTTACCCCTCCGTGAATTATTTACCCCCCTCCGTGAATTATTTTACCCCTCTGTGATTTATTTCACCCCTCCGTGAATGGTTTACCCCCCTCCGTGAATTATTTGACCCCTCTGTGAATCATTTACCCCCCTCCGTGAATTATTTGACCCCTCTGTGAATTGTTTACCCCCCTCTGTGAATTATTTACCCCCCTCCGTGAATTATTTTACCCCTCCGTGAATTATTTACCCCCCTCCGTGAATTATTTTACCCCTTTGTGAATTATTTGCCCCCCTCTGTGAATTATTTACCCCCCTCCGTGAATTATTTTACCCCTCCGTGAATTATTTACCCCCTCCGTGAATTATTTTACCCCTCGGTGAATTGTTTACCCCCCTCCGTGAATTATTTGACCCCTCCGTGAATTATTTACCCCCCTCCGTGAATTATTTGACCCCTCCGTGAATTTTTTACCCCCCTCGGTGAATTATTTTACCCCTCCGTGAATTGTTTACCCCCCTCCGTGAATTATTTTACCCCCCCGTGAATTGTTTACCCCCCTCCGTGAATTATTTTACCCCTCCGTGAATTATTTACCCCCCTCAGTGAATTATTTGACCCCTCCGTGATTTGTTTACCCCCCTCCGTGAATTATTTTACCCCTCTGTGAATTGTTTACCCCCCTCCGTGAATTATTTTACCCCTCCGTGAATTATTTACCCCCCTCCGTGAATTATTTTACCCCTCTGTGAATCATTTGCCCCCCTCTGTGAATTATTTACCCCCCTCCGTGAATTATTTTACCCCTCCGTGAATTATTTACCCCCCTCCGTGAATTATTTTACCCCTCCGTGAATTATTTACCCCCCTCCGTGAATTATTTGACCCCTCCGTGAATTGTTTATCCCCCTCCTTGAATTATTTGACCCCATTGTGAATTATTTACCCCCCTCCGTGAATTATTTTACCCCTCCGTGAATTGTTTACCCCCTCCGTGAATTATTTTACCCCTCCGTGAATTATTTACCCCCCTCCGTGAATTATTTCACCCCTCTGTGAATTATTTACCCCCCTCCGTGAATTATTTCACCCCTCCGTGAATTGTTTACCCCCCTCCGTGAATTATTTTACCCCTCCGTGAATTATTTACCCCCCTGCGTGAATTATTTTACCCCTCCGTGAATTATTTACCCCCCTCCGTGAATTATTTTACCCATCCGTGAATTGTTTACCCCCCTCCGTGAATTATTTTACCCCTCCGTGAATTATTTACCCCCCTCCGTGAATTATTTGACCCCTCCGTGAATCGTTTACCCCCCTCCGTGAATTATTTGACCCCTCTGTGAATTATTTACCCCCCTCCGTGAATTATTTCACCCCTCTGTGAATTGTTTACCCCCCTCCGTGAATTATTTCACCCCTCCGTGATTTATTTACCCCCCTCCGTGAATTATTTTACCCCTCTGTGAATTGTTTACCCCCCTCCGTGAATTATTTTACCCCTTTGTGAATTATTTACCCCTGCGTGAATTATTTACCCCCCTCTGTGAATTTTTTCACCCCTCGGTGAATTTTTTTACCCCTCCGTGAATTGTTTACCCCCCTCCGTGAATTATTTCACCCCTCCGTGAATTATTTACCCCCCTCCGTGAATTTTTTCACCCCTCTGTGAATTGTTTACCCCCCTCCGTGAATTATTTTACCCCTCTGTGAATTGTTTACCCCCCTCCGTGAATTATTTTACCCCTCCGTGAATTATTTTAGCCCTCCGTGAATTGTTTACCCCCCTCCGTGAATTATTTCACCCCTCCGTGAATTGTTTACCCCCCTCCGTGAATCATTTTACCCCTCTGTGAATTGTTTACCCCCCTCCGTGAATTTTTTTACCCCTCTGTGAATTGTTTACCCCCCTCCGTGAACTATTCTACCCCTCCGTGAATTATTTACCCCCCTCCGTGAATTATTTTCCCCCTCTGTGAATTATTTACCCTCCTCCGTGAATTCTTTTACCCCTCCGTGAAGTGTTTACCCCCCTCCGTGAATTATTTGACCCCTCCGTGAGTTGTTTACCCCCCTCCGTGAATTATTTTACGCCTCCGTGAATTATTTACCCCCCTCCGTGAATTATTTTACCCCTCCGTTAATTGTTTACCCCCCTCCGTGAATTATTTTACCCCTCCGTGAATTGTTTACCCCCCTCCGTGAATTATTTGACCCCTCCGTGAATTATTTACCCCCCTCCGTGAATTACTTGACCCCTCTGTGAATTTTTTACCCCCCTCCGTGAATTATCTGACCCCTCCGTGCATTATTTACCCCCCTCCGTGAATTATTTTACCCCTCCGTGAATTGTTTACCCCCCTCCGTGAATTATTTTAGCCCTCCGTGAATCGTTTACCCCCCTCCGTGAATTATTTACCCCCCTCCGTGAATTATTTGACCCCTCCGTGAATTGTTTACCCCCCTCCGTGAATTATTTTACCCCTCTGTGAATTGTTTACCCCCCTCCGTGAATTATTTTACCCCTCGGTGAATTATTTACCCCCATCCGTGAATTATTTGACCCCTCCGTGAATTATTTGACCCCTCTGTGAATTGTTTACCCCCCTCCGTGAATTTTTTACCCCTGCGTGAATTATTTACCCCCCTCCGTGAATTATTTCACCCCTCCGTGAATTATTTTACCCCTTTGTGAATTATTTACCCCCCTCCGTGAAGTATTTTACCCCTC
The DNA here is from genome assembly GCA_964036045.1 of Eutreptiella sp. 'Long Island Sound 2002'. Classification (NCBI taxonomy): domain Eukaryota; phylum Euglenozoa; class Euglenophyceae; order Eutreptiales; family Eutreptiaceae; genus Eutreptiella; species Eutreptiella sp. 'Long Island Sound 2002'. The sequence continues at coordinate 53,797,888 of OZ038380.1, forward strand.
CGTGAATCGTTTACCCCCCTCCGTGAATTATTTTACCACTCGGTGAATTATTTATCCCCCTCCGTGAATTATTTTACCCCTCCGTGAATTATTTACCCCCCTCTGTGAATTATTTTACCCCTCCGTGAATTATTTACCCCCCTCTGTGAATTATTTTACCCCTCCGTGAATTATTTACCCCCCTCTGTGAATTATTTTACCCCTCCGTGAATTGTTTACCCCCCTCTGTGAATTATTTTACCCCTCCGTGAACTATTTCCCCCCCTCCGTGAATTATTTTACCCCTCTGTGAATTATTTCACCCCTCCGTGAATTGTTTACCCCCCTCCGTGAATTATTTGACCCCTCTGTGAATTATTTACCCCCCTCCGTGAATTATTTGACCCCTCTGTGAATTGTTTACCCCCCTCTGTGAATTATTTACCCCCCTCCGTGAATTATTCTACCCCTCCGTGAATTATTTACCCCCCTCCGTGAATTATTTTACCCCTCTGTTAATTAATTGCCCCCCTCTGTGAATTATTTACCCCCCTCCGTGAATTATTTTACCCCTCCGTGAATTATTTACCCCCCTCCGTGAATTATTTTACCCCTCCGTGAATTGTTTATCCCCCTCCGTGAATTATTTTACCCCCCCGTGAATTATTTTAGCCCTCCGTGAATTGTTTACCCCTCTCCGTGAATTATTTCACCCCTCCGTGGATTGTTTACCCCCCTCCGTGAATTTTTTTAACCCTCTGTGAATTGTTTACCCCCCTCCGTGAATTTTTTCACCCCTTTGTGAATTGTTTACCCCCCTCCGTGAATTATTTTACCCCTCTGTGAATTGTTTACCCCCCTCCGTGAATTATTTTACCCCTCCGTGAATTATTTTAGCCCTCCGTGAATTGTTTACCCCCCTTCGTGAATTATTTCACCCCTCCGTGAATTGTTTACCCTCCTCCGTGAATTATTTTACCCCTCTGTGAATTGTTTACCCCCCTCCGTGAATTATTTTACCCCTCTGTGAATTGTTTACCCCCCTCCGTGAACTCTTTTACCCCTCCGTAAATTATTTACCCCCCTCCGTGAATTATTTTACCCCTCTGTGAATTATTTACCCCCCTCCGTGAATTCTTTTACCCCTCCGTGAATTGTTTACCCCCCTCCGTGAATTATTTGACCCCTCCGTTAATTGTTTACCCCCCTCCGTGAATTATTTTACCCCTCCGTGAATTGTTTACCCCCCTCCGTGAATTATTTGACCCCTCCGTGAATTATTTACCCCCCTCCGTGAATTACTTGACCCCTCTGTGAATTTTTTACCCCCCTCCGTGAATTATTTGACTCCACCGTGAATTATTTACCCCCCTCCGTGAATTATTTTACCCCTCCGTGAATTATTTACCCCCCTCCGTGAATTATTTGACCCCTCCGTGAATTGTTTACCCCCCTCCGTGAATTATTTTACCCCTCTGTGAATTGTTTACCCCCCTCCGTGAATTATTTTACCCCTCCGTGAATTATTTACCCCCCTCCGTGAATTATTTACCCCCCTCCGTGAATTATTTGACCCCTCCGTGAATCATTTCCCCCCCTCCGTGAATTATTTCACCTCTCCCTGAATTGTTTACCCCCCTCCGTGAATTATTTACCCCTGCGTGAATTATTTACCCCCCTCCGTGAATTATTTCACCCCTCCGTGAATTATTTTACCCCTCTGTGAATTATTTACCCCCCTCCGTGAAGTATTTTACCCCTCCGTGAATTGTTTACCCCCCTCCGTAAATTTTTTTACCACTCGGTGAATTATTTATCCCCCTCCGTGAATTATTTTACCCCTCTGTGAATTGTTTACCCCCCTCCGTGAATTATTTTACCCCTCCGTGAATTGTTTACCCCCCTCCGTGAATTATTTTACCCCTCCGTGAATTGTTTACCCCCCTCTGTGAATTATTTTACCCCTCCGTGAACTATTTACCCCCCTCCGTGAATTATTTTACCCCTCTGTGAATTTTTCCACCCCTCCGTGAATTGTTTTACCCCTCCGTGAATTGTTTACCCCCCTCTGTGAATTCTTTTACCCCTCTGTGAACTATTTACCCCCCTCCGTGAATTATTTTACCCCTCCGTGAATTATTTACCCCCCTCCGTGAATTATTTGACCCCTCTGTGAATTATTTACCCCCCTCCGTGAATTATTTGACCCCTCTGTGAATTGTTTACCCCCCTCTGTGAATTATTTACCCCCCTCCGTGAATTATTCTACCCCTCCGTGAATTATTTACCCCCCTCCGTGAATTATTTTACCCCTCTGTGAATTATTTGCCCCCCTCTGTGAATTATTTACCCCCCTCCGCGAATTATTTTACCCCTCCGTGAATTATTTACCCCCCTCCGTGAATTATTTTACCCCTCCGTGAATTGTTTATTCCCCTCCGTGAATTGTTTGACCCCTCCGTGAATTATTTACCCCCCTCCGTGAATGATTTGACCCCTCCGTAAATCATTTACCCCCCTCCGTGAATTATTTTACCCCTCCGTGAATTGTTTACCCCCCTCCGTGAATTTTTTTACCCCTCTGTGAATTGTTTACCCCCCTCCGTGAATTATTTCACCCCTCCGTGAATTATTTACCCCCCTCCGTGAATTATTTGACCCCTCCGTGAATTGTTTACCCCCCTCCGTGAATTATTTTACCCCTCTGTGAATTGTTTACCCCCCTCCGTGAATTATTTTACCCCTCCGTGAATTATTTACCCCCCTCCGTGAATTATTTTACCCCTCCGTGAATTGTTTACCCCCCTCCGTGAATTATTTGACCCCTCCGTGAATTGTTCACCCCCCTCCGTGAATTATTTGACCCCTCTGTGAACTATTTACCCCCCTCCGTGAATTATTTTACCCCTCCGTGAATTGTTTACCCCCCTCCGTGAATTATTTGACCCCTCTCTGAATTATTTACCCCCCTCTGTGAATTATTTTACCCCTCTGTGAATTGTTTACCCCCCTCCGTGAATTATTTTACTCCTCCGTGAATTATTTACCCCCCTCCGTGAATTATTTTACCCCTCTGTGAATTATTTACCCCCCTCCGTGAATTATTTCACCCCTCCGTGAATTATTTACCCCCCTCCGTGAATTATTTCACCCCTCCGTGAATTGTTTACCCCCCTCTGTGAATTATTTTACCCCTCCGTGAATTATTTACCCCCCTGCGTGAATTATTTTACCCCTCCGTGAATTATTTACCCCCCTCCGTGAATTATTTTACCCCTCCGTGAATTATTTACCCCCCTCCGTGAATTATTTTACCCCTCCGTGAATTATTTACCCCCCTCCGTGAATTATTTGACCCCTCCGTGAATTGTTTACCCCCCTCCGTGAATTATTTGACCCCTCTGTGAATTATTTACCCCCCTCCGTGAATTATTTTACCCCTCCGTGAATTGTTTACCCCCCTCCGTGAATTATTTTACCCCTCCGTGAATTATTTACCCCCTCCGTGAATTATTTTACCCCTCTGTGAATTGTTTACCCCCCTCCGTGAATTATTTTACCCCTCCGTGAATTATTTACCCCCCTCCGTGAATTATTTTACCCCTCTGTGAATTATTTACCCCTGCGTGAATTATTTACCCCCCTCTGTGAATTATTTCACCCCTCCGTGAATTTTTTTACCCCTCTGTGAATTGTCCACCCCCCTCCGTGAATTATTTCACCCCTCCGTGAATTATTTACCCCCCTCCGTGAATTCTTTCACCCCTCTGTGAATTGTTTACTCCCCTCCGTGAATTATTTTACCCCTCTGTGAATTGTTTACCCCCCTCCGTGAATTATTTTACCCCTCCGTGAATTATTTTACCCCTCGGTGAATTGTTTACCCCCCTCTGTGAATTATTTCACCCCTCCGTGAATTGTTTACCCCCCTCCGTGAATTATTTTGCCCCTCTGTGAATTGTTTACCCCCCTTCTGTGAATTATTTTACCCCTCTGTGAATTGTTAACCCCCTCCGTGAACTATTTTACCCCTCCGTGAATTATTTACCCCCCTCCGTGAATTATTTTACCCCTCTGTGAATCATTTACCCCCCTCCGTGAATTCTTTTACCCCTCCGTGAATTGTTTACCCCCCTCCGTGACTTATTTGACCCCTCCGTGAATTGTTTACCCCCCTCCGTGAATTATTTTACCCCTCCGTGAATCGTTTACCCCCCTCCGTGAATTATATTACCCCTCCGTGAATTATTTACCCCCCTCCGTGAATTATTTGACCCCTCCGTGAATTGTTTACCCCCCTCCGTGAATTATTTTACCCCTCTGTGAATTGTTTACCCCCTTCCGTGAATTATATCCCCCCCTCCGTGAATTATTTTACCCCTCCGTGAATTATTTACCCCCCTCCGTGAATTATTTTACCCCTCCGTGAATTATTTACCCCCCTCCGTGAATTATTTCACCCCTCCGTGAATTATTTCCCCCCCTCCGTGAATTATTTCACCCCTCCGTGAATTGTTTACCCCCCTCCGTGAAGTATTTGACCCCTCTGTGAATTGTTTACCCCCCTCCGTGAATTATTTACCCCCCTCCGTGAATTCTTTCACCCCTCTGTGAATTGTTTACTCCCCTCCGTGAATTATTTTACCCCTCTGTGAATTGTTTACCCCCCTCCGTGAATTATTTTACCCCTCCGTGAATTATTTTACCCCTCGGTGAATTGTTTACCCCCCTCTGTGAATTATTTCACCCCTCCGTGAATTGTTTACCCCCCTCCGTGAATTATTTTGCCCCTCTGTGAATTGTTTACCCCCCTTCTGTGAATTATTTTACCCCTCTGTGAATTGTTAACCCCCTCCGTGAACTATTTTACCCCTCCGTGAATTATTTACCCCCCTCCGTGAATTATTTTACCCCTCTGTGAATCATTTACCCCCCTCCGTGAATTCTTTTACCCCTCCGTGAATTGTTTACCCCCCTCCGTGACTTATTTGACCCCTCCGTGAATTGTTTACCCCCCTCCGTGAATTATTTTACCCCTCCGTGAATCGTTTACCCCCCTCCGTGAATTATATTACCCCTCCGTGAATTATTTACCCCCCTCCGTGAATTATTTGACCCCTCCGTGAATTGTTTACCCCCCTCCGTGAATTATTTTACCCCTCTGTGAATTGTTTACCCCCTTCCGTGAATTATATCCCCCCCTCCGTGAATTATTTTACCCCTCCGTGAATTATTTACCCCCCTCCGTGAATTATTTTACCCCTCCGTGAATTATTTACCCCCCTCCGTGAATTATTTCACCCCTCCGTGAATTATTTCCCCCCCTCCGTGAATTATTTCACCCCTCCGTGAATTGTTTACCCCCCTCCGTGAAGTATTTGACCCCTCTGTGAATTGTTTACCCCCCTCCGTGAATTATTTACCCCTGCGTGAATTATTTACCCCCCTCCGTGAATTATTTCACCCCTCCGTGAATTCTTTTACCCCTCCGTGAATTGTTTACCCCCCTCCGTGAATTATTTCACCCCTCCGTGAATTATTTACCCCCCTCCGTGAATTATTTCACCCCTCCGTGAATTGTTTACCCCCCTCCGTGAACTTTTTTGACCCTCTGTGAATTGTTTACCCCCCTCCGTGAATTATTTTACCCCTCCGTGAATTATTTACCCCCCTCCGTGAATTATCTCACCCCTCCGTGAATTGTTTTACCCCTCCGTGAATTGTTTACCCCCCTCCGTGAATTATTTCACCCCTCCGTGAATTGTTTACCCCCCTCCGTGAATTATTTTACCCCTCTGTGAATTATTTACCCCCCTCCGTGAATTATTTTACCCCTCTGTGAATTATTTACCCCCCTCCGTGAATTCTTTTACCCCTCCGTGAATTGTTTACCCCCCTCCGTGACTTATTTGACCCCTCCGTGAATTGTTTACCCCCCTCCGTGAATTATTTTACCCCTCCGTGAATCGTTTACCCCCCTCCGTGAATTATATTACCCCTCCGTGAATTATTTACCCCCCTCCGTGAATTATTTGACCCCTCCGTGAATTGTTTACCCCCCTCCGTGAATTATTTTACCCCTCTGTGAATTGTTTACCCCCGTCCGTGAATTATTTACCCCCCTCCGTGAATTATTTTACCCCTCCGTGAATTATTTACCCCCCTCCGTGAATTATTTTACCCCTCCGTGAATTATTTACCCCCCTCCGTGAATTATTTCACCCCTCCGTGAATTTTTTCCCCCCCTCCGTGAATTATTTCACCCCTCCGTGAATTGTTTACCCCCCTCCGTGAAGTATTTGACCCCTCTGTGAATTGTTTACCCCCCTCCGTGAATTATTTTACCCCTCTGTGAATTGTTTACCCCCCTCCGTGAATTATTTTACCCCTCTGTGAATTGTTTACCCCCCTCCGTGAATTATTTTACCCCTCTGTGAATTTTTTACCCCCCTCCGTGAATTATTTTACCCCTCCGTGAATTATTTACCCCCCTCCGTGAATTATTTTACCCTTCTGTGAATTATTTACCCCCCTCCGTGAATTATTTTGACCCTCCGTGGATTGTTTACCCCCCTCCGTGAATTATTTGACCCCTCCGTGAATTGTTTACCCCCCTCCGTGAATTATTTCACCCCTCCGTGAATTGTTTACCCCCCTCCGTGAATTATTTTACCCCTCTGTGAATTGTTTACCCCCCTCCGTGAATTATTTTACCCCTCTGTGAATTTTTTACCCCCCTCCGTGAATTATTTTACCCCTCCGTGAATTATTTACCCCCCTCCGTGAATTATTTTACCCTTCTGTGAATTATTTACCCCCCTCCGTGAATTATTTTGACCCTCCGTGGATTGTTTACCCCCCTCCGTGAATTATTTGACCCCTCCGTGAATTGTTTACCCCCCTCCGTGAATTATTTTACGCCTCCGTGAATTATTTACCCCCCTCCGTGAATTATTTTACCCCTCCGTGAATTATTTTAGCCCCGTCCGTGAACTATTTGACCCCTCCGTGAATTATTTACCCCCCTCCGTGAATTATTTGACCCCTCTGTGAATTGTTTAGCCCCCTCCGTGAATTATTTTACCCCCCTCCGTGAATTATTTACCCCCCTCCGTGAATTATTTTACCCCTCCGTGAATTATTTACCCCCCTCCGTGAATTATTTTACCCCTCTGTGAATTATTTACCCCCCTCCGTGAATTATTTTGACCCTCCGTGGATTGTTTACCCCCCTCCGTGAATTATTTGACCCCTCCGTGAATTGTTTACCCCCCTCCGTGAATTATTTTACCCCTCCGTGAATTATTTACCCCCCTCCGTGAATCATTTTACCCCTCCGTGAATTATTTTACCCCCGTCCGTGAATTATTTGACCCCTCCGTGAATTATTTACCCCCCTCCGTGAATTATTTGACCCCTCTGTGAATTGTTTAGCCCCCTCCGTAAATTATTTTACCCCCCTCCGTGAATTATTTACCCCCCTCCGTGAATTATTTTACCCCTTCGTGAATTGTTTACCCCCCTCCGTGAATTATTTTACCCCTCCGTGAATTGTTTACCCCCCTCCGTGAATTATTTGACCCCTCCGTGAATTATTTACCCCCCTCCGTGAATTTTTTTACCTCTCCGTGAATCATTTACCCCCCTCCGTGAATTATTTGACCCCTTTGTGAATTGTTTACCCCCCTCCGTGAATTATTTGACCCCTCCGTGAATTGTTTACCCCCCTCCGTGAATTATTTGACCCCTCTGTGAACTATTTACCCCCCTCCGTGAATTATTTTACCCCTCCGTGAATTGTTTACCCCCCTCCGTGAATTATTTGACCCCTCTCTGAATTATTTACCCCCCTCCGTGAATTATTTTACCCCTCTGTGAATTGTTTACCCCCCTCCGTGAATTATTTTACCCCTCCGTGAATTATTTACCCCCCTCCGTGAATTATTTTACCCCTCTGTGAATTATTTACCCCCCTCCGTGAATTATGTCACCCCTCCGTGAATTATTTACCCCCCTCCGTGAATTATTTCACCCCTCCATGAATTGTTTACCCCCCTCTGTGAAATATTTTACCCCTCCGTGAATTATTTACCCCCTGCGTGAATTATTTTACCCCTCCGTGAATTATTTACCCCCCTCCGTGAATTATTTTACCCCTCCGTGAATTATTTACCCCCCTCCGTGAATTATTTGACCCCTCTGTGAATTATTTACCCCCCTCCGTGAATTATTTTACCCCTCTGTGAATTGTTTACCCCCCTCCGTGAATTATTTTACCCCTGCGTGAATTATTTACCCCCCTCCGTGAATTATTTTACCCCTCTGTGAATTGTTTACCCCCCTCCGTGAATTATTTTACCCCTCCGTGAATTATTTACCCCCCTCCGTGAATTATTTTACCCCTCTGTGAATTATTTACCCACCTCCGTGAATTATTTCACCCCTCCGTGAATTATTTACCCCCCTCCGTGAATTATTTCACCCCTCCGTGAATTGTTTACCCCCCTCTGTGAAATATTTTACCCCTCCGTGAATTATTTACCCCCCTGCGTGAATTATTTTACCCCTCCGTGAATTATTTACCCCCCTCCGTGAATTATTTTACCCCTCCGTGAATTATTTACCCCCCTCCGTGAATTATTTGACCCCTCTGTGAATTATTTACCCCCCTCCGTGAATTATTTTACCCCTCTGTGAATTGTTTACCCCCCTCCGTGAATTATTTTACCCCTGCGTGAATTATTTACCCCCCTCCGTGAATTATTTTACCCCTCTGTGAATTGTTTACCCCCCTCCGTGAATTATTTTACCCCTCTGTGAATTATTTACCCCTGCGTGAATTATTTACCCCCCTCTGTGAATTATTTCACCCCTCCTTGAATTATTTTACCCCTCTGTGAATTGTTCACCCCCCTCCGTGAATTATTTCACCCCTCCGTGAATTATTTACCCCCCTCCGTGAATTCTTTCACCCCTCTGTGAATTGTTTACTCCCCTCCGTGAATTATTTTGGCCTTCTGTGAATTGTTTACCCCCCTCCGTGAATTATTTCACCCCTCCGTGAATTATTTTACCCCTCGGTGAATTGTTTACCCCCCTCTGTGAATTATTTCACCCCTCCGTGAATTGTTTACCCCCCTCCGTGAATTATTTGACCCCTCCGTGAATTGTTTACCCCCCTCCGTGAATTATTTGACCCCTCCGTGAATTATTTACCCCCCTCCGTGAATTTTTTTACCCCATCGTGAATTGTTTACCCCCCTCCGTGAATTATTTGACCCCTCTGTGAATTTTTTACCCCCCTCCGTGAATTGTTTACCCCTCCGTGAATTGTTTACCCCCCTCCATGAAATATTTGATCCCTCCGTGAATTATTTACCCCCCTCCGTGAATTATTTTACCCCTCCGTGAATAGTTTACCCCCCTCCGTGAATTATTTTACCTCTCTGTGAATTATTTACCCCCCTCCGTGAATTATTTTACCCCTCCGTGAATTGTTTATCCCCCTCCGTGAATTATTTGACCCCTCCGTGAATTATTTACCCCCCTCCGTGAATGATTTGACCCCTCCGTGAGTTATTTACCCCCCTCCGTGAATTATTTTACCCCTCCGTGAATTGTTTACCCCCCTCCGTGAATTTTTTTACCCCTGTGTGAATTGTTTACCCTACTCCGTGAATTATTTCACCCCTCCGTGAATTATTTACCCCCTCCGTGAATTATTTGACCCCTCCGTGAATTGTTTACCCCCCTCCGTGAATTATTTTACCCCTCTGTGAATTGTTTACCCCCCTCCGTGAATTATTTTACCCCTCTGTGAATTATTTACCCCCCTCCGTGAATTATTTTACCCCTCCGTGAATTGTTTACCCCCCTCCGTGAATTATTTGACCCCTCCGTGAATTGTTTACCCCCCTCCGTGAATTATTTGACCCCTCTGTGAACTATTTACCCCCCTCCGTGAATTATTTTACCCCTCCGTGAATTGTTTACCCCCCTCCGTGAATTATTTGACCCCTCTCTGAATTATTTACCCCCCTCCGTGAATTATTTTACCCCTCTGTGAATTGTTTACCCCCCTCCGTGAATTATTTTACCCCTCCGTGAATTATTTACCCCCCTCCGTGAATTATTTTACCCCTCTGTGAATTATTTACCCCCCTCCGTGAATTATTTCACCCCTCCGTGAATTATTTACCCCCCTCCGTGAATTATTTCACCCCTCCATGAATTGTTTACCCCCCTCTGTGAAATATTTTACCCCTCCGTGAATTATTTACCCCCCTGCGTGAATTATTTTACCCCTCCGTGAATTATTTACCCCCCTCCGTGAATTATTTTACCCCTCCGTGAATTATTTACCCTCCTCCGTGAATTATTTGACCCCTCTGTGAATTATTTACCCCCCTCCGTGAATTATTTTACCCCTCTGTGAATTGTTTACCCCCCTCCGTGAATTATTTTACCCCTGCGTGAATTATTTACCCCCCTCCGTGAATTATTTTACCCCTCTGTGAATTGTTTTCCCCCCTCCGTGAATTTTTTTACCCCTCCGTGAATTATTTACCCCCCTCCGTGAATTATTTTACCCCTCTGTGAATTATTTACCCACCTCCGTGAATTATTTCACCCCTCCGTGAATTATTTACCCCCCTCCGTGAATTATTTCACCCCTCCGTGAATTGTTTACCCCCCTCCGTGAATTATTTGACCCCTCCGTGAATTGTTTACCCCCCTCCGTGAATTATTTGACCCCTCCGTGAATTATTTACCCCCCTCCGTGAATTTTTTTACCCCATCGTGAATTGTTTACCCCCCTCCGTGAATTATTTGACCCCTCTGTGAATTTTTTACCCCCCTCCGTGAATTGTTTACCCCTCCGTGAATTGTTTACCCCCCTCCATGAAATATTTGATCCCTCCGTGAATTATTTACCCCCCTCCGTGAATTATTTTACCCCTCCGTGAATAGTTTACCCCCCTCCGTGAATTATTTTACCTCTCTGTGAATTATTTACCCCCCTCCGTGAATTATTTTACCCCTCCGTGAATTGTTTATCCCCCTCCGTGAATTATTTGACCCCTCCGTGAATTATTTACCCCCCTCCGTGAATGATTTGACCCCTCCGTGAGTTATTTACCCCCCTCCGTGAATTATTTTACCCCTCCGTGAATTGTTTACCCCCCTCCGTGAATTTTTTTACCCCTGTGTGAATTGTTTACCCCCCTCCGTGAATTATTTCACCCCTCCGTGAATTATTTACCCCCTCCGTGAATTATTTGACCCCTCCGTGAATTGTTTACCCCCCTCCGTGAATTATTTTACCCCTCTGTGAATTGTTTACCCCCCTCCGTGAATTATTTTACCCCTCTGTGAATTATTTACCCCCCTCCGTGAATTATTTTACCCCTCCGTGAATTGTTTACCCCCCTCCGTGAATTATTTGACCCCTCCGTGAATTGTTTACCCCCCTCCGTGAATTATTTGACCCCTCTGTGAACTATTTACCCCCCTCCGTGAATTATTTTACCCCTCCGTGAATTGTTTACCCCCCTCCGTGAATTATTTGACCCCTCTCTGAATTATTTACCCCCCTCCGTGAATTATTTTACCCCTCTGTGAATTGTTTACCCCCCTCCGTGAATTATTTTACCCCTCCGTGAATTATTTACCCCCCTCCGTGAATTATTTTACCCCTCTGTGAATTATTTACCCCCCTCCGTGAATTATTTCACCCCTCCGTGAATTATTTACCCCCCTCCGTGAATTATTTCACCCCTCCATGAATTGTTTACCCCCCTCTGTGAAATATTTTACCCCTCCGTGAATTATTTACCCCCCTGCGTGAATTATTTTACCCCTCCGTGAATTATTTACCCCCCTCCGTGAATTATTTTACCCCTCCGTGAATTATTTACCCTCCTCCGTGAATTATTTGACCCCTCTGTGAATTATTTACCCCCCTCCGTGAATTATTTTACCCCTCTGTGAATTGTTTACCCCCCTCCGTGAATTATTTTACCCCTGCGTGAATTATTTACCCCCCTCCGTGAATTATTTTACCCCTCTGTGAATTGTTTTCCCCCCTCCGTGAATTATTTTACCCCTCCGTGAATTATTTACCCCCCTCCGTGAATTATTTTACCCCTCTGTGAATTATTTACCCACCTCCGTGAATTATTTCACCCCTCCGTGAATTATTTACCCCCCTCCGTGAATTATTTCACCCCTCCGTGAATTGTTTACCCCCCTCTGTGAAATATTTTACCCCTCCGTGAATTATTTACCCCCCTGCGTGAATTATTTTACCCCTCCGTGAATTATTTACCCCCCTCCGTGAATTATTTGACCCCTCTGTGAATTATTTACCCCCCTCCGTGAATTATTTTACCCCTCTGTGAATTGTTTACCCCCCTCCGTGAATTATTTTACCCCTGCGTGAATTATTTACCCCCCTCCGTGAATTATTTTACCCCTCTGTGAATTGTTTACCCCCCTCCGTGAATTATTTTACCCCTCTGTGAATTATTTACCCCTGCGTGAATTATTTACCCCCCTCTGTGAATTATTTCACCCCTCCTTGAATTATTTTACCCCTCTGTGAATTGTTCACCCCCCTCCGTGAATTATTTCACCCCTCCGTGAATTATTTACCCCCCTCCGTGAATTCTTTCACCCCTCTGTGAATTGTTTACTCCCCTCCGTGAATTATTTTGGCCTTCTGTGAATTGTTTACCCCCCTCCGTGAATTATTTTACCCCTCCGTGAATTATTTTACCCCTCGGTGAATTGTTTACCCCCCTCTGTGAATTCTTTCACCCCTCCGTGAATTGTTTACCCCCCTCCGTGAATTATTTTACCCCTCTGTGAATTATTTACCCCCCTGCGTGAATTATTTTACCCCTCCGTGAATTGTTTACCCCCCTCCGTGAACTATTTTACCCCTCCGTGAATTATTTACCCCCCTCCGTGAATTATTTTACCCCTCTGTGAATTATTTACCCCCCTCCGTGAATTCTTTTACCCCTCCGTGAATTGTTTACCCCCCTCCGTGACTTATTTGACCCCTCCGTGAATCGTTTACCCCCCTCCGTGAATTATATTACCCCTCCGTGAATTATTTACCCCCCTCCGTGAATTATTTGACCCCTCCGTGAATTGTTTACCCCCCTCCGTGAATTATTTTACCCCTCTGTGAATTGTTTACCCCCGTCCGTGAATTATTTACCCCCCTCCGTGAATTATTTTATGCCTCCGTGAATTATTTACCCCCCTCCGTGAATTATTTTACCCCTCCGTGAATTGTTTATCCCCCTCCGTGAATTATTTCACCCCTCCGTGAATTGTTTACCCCCCTCCGTGAAGTATTTGACCCCTCTGTGAATTGTTTACCCCCCTCCGTGAATTATTTACCCCTGCGTGAATTATTTACCCCCCTCCGTGAATTATTTCACCCCTCCGTGAATTATTTTACCCCTCCGTGAATTGTTTACCCCCCTCCGTGAATTATTTCACCCCTCCGTGAATTATTTACCCCCCTCCGTGAATTATTTCACCCCTCCGTGAATTGTTTTACCCCTCCGTGAATTGTTTACCCCCCTCCGTGAACTATTTTGACCCTCTGTGAATTGTTTACCCCCCTCCGTGAATTATTTCATTCCTCCGTGAATTATTTACCCCCCTCCGTGAATTATTTCACCCCTCCGTGAATTGTTTTACCCCTCCGTGAATTGTTTACCCCCCTCCGTGAATTATTTCACCCCTCCGTGAATTGTTTACCCCCCTCCGTGAATTATTTTACCCCTCTGTGAATTTTTTACCCCCCTCCGTGAATTATTTTACCCCTCCGTGAATTATTTACCCCCCTCCGTGAATTATTTTACCCTTCTGTGAATTATTTACCCCCCTCCGTGAATTTTTTTGACCCTCCGTGGATTGTTTACCCCCCTCCGTGAATTATTTGACCCCTCCGTGAATTGTTTACCCCCCTCCGTGAATTATTTTACCCCTCCGTGAATTATTTACCCCCCTCTGTGAATTATTTTACCCCTCCGTGAATTATTTGACCCCTCCGTGAATTATTTACCCCCCTCCGTGAATTATTTGACCCCTCTGTGAATTGTTTAGCCCCCTCCGTGAATTATTTTACCCCCCTCGGTGAATTATTTACCCCCCTCCGTGAATTATTTTACCCCTCCGTGAATTATTTACCCCCCTCCGTGAATTATTTTACCCCTCTGTGAATTATTTACCCCCCTCCGTGAATTATTTTGACCCTCCGTGCATTGTTTACCCCCCTCCGTGAATTATTTGACCCCTCCGTGAATTGTTTACCCCCCTCCGTGAATTACTTTACCCCTCCGTGAATTATTTACCCCCCTCCGTGAATTATTTTACCCCTCCGTGAATTGTTTTACCCCCGTCCGTGAATTATTTGACCCCTCTGTGAATTATTTACCCCCCTCCGTGAATTATTTGACCCCTCTGTGAATTGTTTAGCCCCCTCCGTGAATTATTTTACCCCCCTCCGTGAATTGTTTACCCCCCTCCGTGAATTATTTTACCCCTCCGTGAATTGTTTACCCCCCTCCGTGAATTATTTTACCCCTCCGTGAATTGTTTACCCCCCTCCGTGAATTATTTGACCCCTCCGTGAATTATTTACCCCCCTCCGTGAATTTTTTTACCTCTCCGTGAATCATTTACCCCCCTCCGTGAATTATTTGACCCCTCTTCGAATCGTTTACCCCCCTCCGTGAATTATTTGACCCCTCCGTGAATTGTTTACCCCCCTCCGTGAATTATTTGACCCCTCCGTGAATTATTTACCCCCCTCCGTGAATTTTTTTACCCCATCGTGAATTGTTTACCCCCCTCCGTGAATTATTTGACCCCTCTGTGAATTATTTACCCCCCTCCGTGAATTATTTTACCCCTCCGTGAATTGTTTACCCCCCTCCATGAATTATTTGACCCCTCCGTGAATTATTTAGCCCCCTCCGTGAATTATTTTACCCCTCCGTGAATTGTTTACCCCCCTCCGTGAATTATTTTACCTCTCTGTGAATTATTTACCCCCCTCCGTGAAGTATTTGACCCCTCCGTGAATTATTTTACCCCTCCGTGAATTGTGTACCCCCCTCCGTGAATTATTTGACCCCTCCGTGAATTATTTACCCCCCTCCGTGAATTATTTGACCCCTCCGTGAATTATTTTCCCCCCTCCGTGAATTATTTCACCCCTCCCTGAATTGTTTACCCCCCTCCGTGAATCATTTGACCCCTCTGTGAATTGTTTACCCCCCTCCGTGAATTATTTACCCCTGGGTGAATTATTTACCCCCCTCCGTGAATTATTTCACCTCTCCGTGAATTTTTTTACCCCTCTGTGAATTATTTACCCCCCTCCGTGAAGTATTTTACCCCTCCGTGAATTATTTACCCCCCTCCGTGAATTATTTTACCACTCGGTGAATTATTTACCCCCCTCCGTGAATTACTTTACCCCTCCGTGAATTATTTACCCCCCTCCGTGAATAATTTTACCCCTCCGTGAATTGTTTACCCCCCTCCGTGAATTATTTTACCCCTCTGTGAATTGTTTACCCCCCTCCGTGAATTATTTTACCCCTCCGCGAATTATTTACCCCCCTCCGTGAATTATTTGACCCCTCCGTGAATTATTTACCCCCCTCCGTGAATTATTTTACCCCTCTGTGAATTGTTTACCCCCCTCCGTGAATTATTTTACCCCTCCGTGAATTGTTTACCCCCCTCCGTGAATTATTTCACCCCTCCGTGAATTATTTACCCCCCACCGTGAATTATTTCACCCCTCCGTGAATTGTTTACCCCCCTCCGTGAATTATTTTACCCCTCTGTGAATTGTTTACCCCCCTCCGTGAATTATTTTACCCCTCTTTGAATTGTTTACCCCCCTCCGTGAATTTTTTTACCCCTCCGTGAATTATTTACCCCCCTCCGTGAATTATTTGACCCCTCCGTGAATTATTTCCCCCCCTCCGTGAATTATTTCACCCCTCCGTGAATTGTTTACCCCCCTCCGTGAATTATTTGACCCCTCTGTGAATTGCTTACCCCCCTCCGTGAATTATTTACCCCTGGGTGAATTATTTACCCCCCTCCGTGAAGTATTTTACCCCTCCGTGAATTATTTACCCCCCTCCGTGAATTATTTTACCACTCGGTGAATTATTTACCCCCCTCCGTGAATTATTTTACCCCTCCGTGAATTATTTACCCCCCTCCGTGAATTATTTTACCCCTCCGTGAATTGTTTACCCCCCTCCATGAATTTTTTTACCCCTCTGTGAATTGTTTACCCCCCTCCGTGAATTATTTTACTCCTCCGTGAATTATTACCCCCCTCCGTGAATTATTTTACCCCTCTGTGAATTATTTACCCCCCTCCGTGAATTATTTTACCTCTCCGTGAATTGTTTACCCCCCTCCGTGAATTATTTTATCCCTCCGTGAATTATTTACCCCCCTCCGTGAATTATTTTACCCCTCCGTGAATTATTTACCCTCCTCCGTGAATTATTTTACCCCTCCGTGAATTGTTTACCCCCCTCCGTGAATTATTTTACCCCTCCGTGAATTATTTACCCCCCTCCGTGAATTATTTTACCCCTCCGTGAATTGTTTACCCCCCTCCGTGAATTATTTTACCCCTCCGTGAATTGTTTACCCCCCTCGGTGAATTATTTTACCACTCCGTGAATTATTTACCCCCCTCCGTGAAGTATTTTACCCCTCCGTGAATTATTTACCCTCCTCCGTGAATTATTTTACCCCTCCGTGAATTGTTTACCCCCCTCCGTGAATTATTTCACCCCTCCGTGAATTATTTACCCCCCTCCGTGAATTATTCTACCCCTCCGTGAATTATTTACCCCCCTCCGTGAATTATTTTACCCCTCCGTGAATTGTTTACCCCCCTCTGTGAATTATTTTACCCCTCCGTGAATTGTTTACCCCCCTCCGTGAATTATTTGACCCCTCCGTGAATTGTTTACCCCCCTCCGTGAATTATTTGACCCCTCCGTGAATTATTTACCCCCCTCCGTGAATTATTTTACCCCTCTGTGAATTGTTTACCCCCCTCCGTGAATTATTTTACCCCTCCGTGAATTATTTACCCCCCTCCGTGAATTATTTCACCCCTCCGTGAATTATTTACCCCCCACCGTGAATTATTTCACCCCTCCGGGAATGGTTTACCCCCCTCCGTGAATTATTTTACCCCTCTGTGAATTGTTTACCCCCCTCCGTGAATTATTTTACCCCTCTTTGAATTGTTTACCCCCCTCCGTGAATTTTTTTACCCCTCCGTGAATTATTTGCCCCCCTCCGTGAATTATTTTACCCCTCTGTGAATTATTTACCCCCCTCCGTGAATTATTTTACCCCTCCGTGAATTATTTACCCCCCTCCGTGAATTATTTGACCCCTCCGTGAATTATTTACCCCCCACCGTGAACTATTTTACCCCTCCGTGAATTATTTACCCCCCTCCGTGAATTATTTTACCCCTCCGTGAATTATTTACCCCCCTCCGTGAATTATTTGACCCCTCTGTGAATTTTTTTCCCCCCTCCGTGAATTATTTTACCCCTCCGTGAATTGTTTACCCCCCTCCGTGAATTATTTTACCCCTCTGTGAATTGTTTACCCCCCTCCGTGAATTATTTGACCCCTCCGTGAATTATTTACCCCCCTCCGTGAATCATTTGACCCCTCTGTGAATTGTTCACCCCCCTCCGTGAAGTATTTTACCCCTCCGTGAGTTATTTACCCCCCTCCGTGAATTATTTTACCCCTCCACGAATTATTTACCCCCCTCCGTGAATTATTTTACCCCTCCGTGAATTGTTTACCCCGCTCCGTGAATTATTTCACCCCGCCGTGAATTGTTCACCCCTCTCCGTGAATCCTTTTACCCCTCAGTGAATTGTTTACCCCCCTCTGTGAATTATTTGACCCCTCTGTGAATTGTCTACCCCCCTCCGTGAATTATTTGACCCCTCCGTGAATTTTTTACCCCCCTCCGTGAATTATTTTACCCCTCTGTGAATTATTTACCCCCGTCCGTGAATTTTTTTACCCCTCCGTGAATTATTTACCCCCCTCCGTGAATTATTTTACCCCTCCGTGAATTATTTACCCCCCTCTGTGAATTCTTTCACCCCTCCGTGAATCATTTACCCCCCTCCGTGAATTATTTCACCCCTCCGTGAATTGTTTACCCCCCTCCGTGAATTATTTGACCCCTGTGCGAATTGTTTACCCCCCTCCGTGAATTATTTACCCCTCCGTGAATCATTTACCCCCCTCCGTGAATTATTTCACCCCTCCGTGAATTATTTGACCCCCCTCCGTGAATTATTTGACCCCTACGTGAATTATTTGACCCCTCCGTGAATTATTTGACCCCTGTGTGTGTCTCAATTATTTTGGGGGTCTAGATCCCCCTAGGACTTGACGCATAGGGTCGCGTCAATTATTTTGGGGGTCTAGACCCCCATAGGAATTGACGCATAGGGTCGCGTCAATTATTTTGGGGGTCTAGACCCCTATAGGAATTGGCGCATAGGGTCGCGTCAATTATTTTGTGGGTCTAGACCCCCCTAGGAATTGACGCATAGGGTCGCGTCAATTATTTTGGGGGTCTAGACCCCCGTAGGAATTGACGCATTGGGTCGCGTCAATTATTTTGGGGGTCTAGACCCCCATACCAATTGATGCATAGGGTCGCATCAATTATTTTTGGGGTCTAGACCCCCGTAGGAATTGACGCATAGGGTCGGGTCAATTATTTTGGGGATCTAGACCCCCATAGAAATTGGCGCATAGGGTCGCGTCAATTATTTTGGGGGTCTAGACCCCCCTTAGGAATTGACGCATAGGGTCGCGTCAATTATTTTGGGGGTCCATACCCCCGTAGGAATTGGCGCATAGGGTCGCGTCAATTATTTTGGGGGTCTGGACCCCCCTAGGCATTGACACATAAGGTCGCGTCAATTATTTTGGGGGTCTAGATCCCCATAGGAATTGGCGCATAGGGTCGCGTCAATTATTTTGGGGGTCCAGACCCCCATAGGAATTGGCGCATAGCAGGGGGGTGCACCACCTCAGTGGAATATCTATCCAGAGGGGGGGTGTACACCACCTCAGTGGAATATTTATCCACAGGGGGGGGGGGTACACCACTTCAATGGAATATTTATCTAGAGGGGGAGGTACACCACCTCAATGGAATATTAATCCACAGGGGGGGGGGGTACACCACCTCAGTGGAATATTTTTCCCAGCCTCCCATTTTTCCCAATGCCCCATTTCCCACCTCTTTTTTTCTTTTGGGGGGGGGTGTTCCCCTGTGTTGCATGGACTCCCATTCTTCCCAACTTTCAATTTTCATGATGGTTTTTTTTGTGGTGGGTGGCTGTGTTGGGGGAGGGGGAGTGCCAGACTTTTTCTTGTCCCTTTCTGACAGGAAGGAAGGAAGGAAGGGAGGGGGCGGGTACCACACTTTTATCAGACTTTTGCTGAGATGTGTTCTGTTTTATGTCCTTGACACGAGATGCCAAATCAGACTTCAGACTTCAGACTTTATACCCATAGCTGCAGGGTGGGGGCACCCAATCTCGCCGGCGTTCGTTACCTTTTGGTAGGGTCGGAGGCAGGGCATGCCTAGGCTTAGGCATCAGCGGGACTAATGTCGGCCATATCCCCGGGGCTCCGGATGGCCCTGCCGACGAGTGGCTAAGCGGTCCAGGTGGCGCATTTGGCGCCCGACCTAGCCCGGGTTACTGCCGCCCCCGAGGAGTTGGGCCAGCACCCGCCCCCCCCCCCCCACCGCCTCACGGCACCGGCGATGGACGCCGGTTTTGCTGAGGCGATGGAGCAGAGCTCGCAGGGCTGCGCTGGCTGGAGCCTTGCCCTAGAGGGGTAGAGGGGGGGGAGGGCGCAGCTCTGCCTTTGACTTCGAGACCTCCTGTCCCATCTAACCTGCACGGATGTTATTTGTACATAGCTATATATGAATATATGTACATGCAAGTCCTGCCTGCTACTACTCCCCCCGGCATGGGCAGTTTGAGCGACGTGTGGGGTACTCCCCCCCTCCACTTTGCAAATTTTTTTCGGCACAAATTGCAACACAGTCTGTATTTTATTTCCTTTTTGATGTGCCCGCCCTTGCGATGTGTCCCATATTCTTTTGGACTGATGAGGGCGTAAGCCGATACCGGTATCGAATACCACAAGTGGATATTGGACTGGGTGTGCAGTGAACCCTGAGCTTGAGGTTGTGGTTGCGTTGCTATGGCCAACCAGGACAAGAGCAAAAGTCAAAAATTTATTTTGAAAAATTTGCTCAGGTTCACATGAAATTGGTACGAAATTCGTACGAAATACGTACGAAATTCGTACGAATTTCATACCAATTTGACATAACCTTCTGTATTCACACATAGTCATTCACCAAAAATTCGTTCGAAACTTCGTACGAATTGCACGTGAATCTCACCAAACATAGTCACCTTGTGCATGGGGATGGTAGAAACCTCCGATACAATCCTCCCCATTTCCACAGCGTTTGTACCAGACACCATGGGGCGTGGTGATGGGGCTCGGCCCAAGGAGCGGTTCCATTTGGTAGGCGATCGCACGCGACGGAGGCGCCTACAAGACCTCTAGCAAGTTGTTACCAAGGAGCTTGCAGCACCCTACACCGTCAAGTACCTGGGCGACACCGGGCAAATAGTGCTTACTCCGGAAACGAGAGTTGTACGGGCTCTCCAGCTTGAGCCCACCATGGAGGAGAGGTTGATCATGACCGTTTGGCGGATCCGGTCGTTGCACCTCTCTAGGACAGAGGCGCGGTACCTGGTGAGGAACATGACGTACGGTGTGGTATGGGGAACAGGTGTACGGCATGCTTCGGCAGCTAGTCTTACCGCAGTCCCGGGCATTCATTGCTTATACGGGAGACGACACGGCCATCTATGGTGCGGCCTGCTAACTCCCCGACCGCATCGGCCACTTATACAAGTGTCGACCACCCCCACCCTCGGACATCATGCGGCCCGGGGACTGACGGCTGCATTGGTTGCCTATCGCGGTGGATGGTACATTGAGGCATGAGGCCTCGTACCTCCATTGCACGCTTGGTGGCACCGCCAGCCGCAACCAACCATCTTGTTGGTGGCTACTAGGGGGCAGCGAAAAGTGGGAGACCCTCTACGCGGCCTCACAAGAAATAGATTTCAATGATGAGTTTCGCAAGGTCGCAACCGTAAGTTTTAAAGATATCGGAGGGAATGATAGGCAGTCCCTTTTTTTTATGTGTGCAGATGAGAAAGCGAAGGTGCTCATGGTAGGCTGCCAAAACTGGAAGGCAGAATCCCCCGGCGCCCTGATGCGTTGGGTCTGCATGCGCAGCCAGTGCTCCCTGCCTTGCTACCTTTGGCACAGCAAGTGCATTGGACGCCTACTGGATAGGGGCTGTTGCTATAGGTGCTATATATAGGACCATTACAAGTGATAGGCGAGTGCCTGATTATGGCATCCATGGGGTTCTCTGTGTTGTGTTGTGTGGCCTAAACGGGACAAGGAACCTAGTTGTACAATTGACATGTAAGGCACCGGCCACTGTGGCACGCACCATGCAACCAATTTCAGATGAGGCACGGCTTGCAGCGCAAGCTTGCACTTGTGCCTCATTAAACAATGACAAGGCAAACAGCAAAGGGAAGGTAAGGCTGGAGTGTGCTGCTGCCATCCATTTCATGCGGAACAGGGGTTGGGAGAAGTTAATGGATGCTTGCCTACAACACCCTACTGTGAGGCAGCATCAAGTAGGAGGAAAAAGTTGGGAGTCGGTGTGCAAAACATGGTTGCAGAATTTTTCAAGCATGTGTGTGTTCACTTGGCGATCCGCATGGTTCTCGGGAGCCCACTTGGGGCGGCTCCGCAGCCATAGAATAGCCATGGGTGCCGCCCACCATGAGCTCCACTGGGGCAAACTTCTGTCGACGCATCTTTGGATTGACCACATGGAACTTTTTGCAAAGAAGTGGAGAATCTTGTCAAAGTTCTCCTACTTTGCCACGGAGGGAAGTCAGCGGGCGGTGAAGCGCATGTTGCGCAACCGCGGGGGCCTAAGCCTCCTCCGGGGCAGACTAGGGGTGCAAGTGGTTGTGGACAACCACACCATTGATGATAGCCTTTGGTCGCATGGGTGGCATGCGACCAAAAGGGCACAAAATAGGCAAGGGCCCACGAGTGTACAAAGGTATGCAAGCCGTACAAGAACACAGCTTCTAACCGACATGCAGCACCTTCCGACTCTATAGCGGCGGTTCCGGTGTGGCAGGAAACGGACATGAGAATACAACAGGACCCAAACCCCTTGTTGCCTGTGGCCAGTGTGCATGCAGGGGTGCATTGGGGGGCGTACCTCGGGTGTTAGGACCAATGAGGGGGTGCCCAAGGGTGAAATTTGTACAAAATCACCCGATTTCACGTGAAATTCCTCCCAAATCGGTACGAAATTTGTGCAAATTTTGTAAGAATTAACGTGAATTCAAGCCTATGAATTGGCTACACGCTTGCCGGGTTCTTTGTACCTCTCGTTTTGGGCGCCGTTTGTGCATGGTGGATGCTTTTGTGGCGGGACGTTCACTGGATGATGCGTATTGAAGCCGGGGCAAGAATTTTACCCCGTCAAATCCCTCGGAAGGAACCAAAGATATTGCGTTTTCCCCCGCAAACCTGGAAATTTGGGTCGATTCGCGCGAATATTCACACCCCATTCAAGCGGCCACTTATCTTCTGATCACGAAGGGTAGAATCACGGCCCCAAAATGCCATGTTGGCCCAATAGTCCCTCGGTAGTCGGCACACAACACCACTTTGAAAAACGTTTGACAGAAGACATTGCACGGTACCAATAGCAATTCATTGTACTGCTCACCGTAGAGCATGAGCGGATCAAGGCACTGTGTCCACATGTGTCGAAGATGTGTTTCTGTGAGTGTATCAAGGGGTGGAGAGGTTTGTGCAGGGTTGTGTACATGTACATGGGTTCATGTCCTGCCGAACATGGCCACGCACGTGCCCTGGGCCTATTACGGAAGGGAATAAAGCCCTCTAAGCGGGTGAAAAGGGACGTACCCGTTGGTGCTGTGTCTTTCATTCCATGTACACGGCTCGCACTATACAGTACACCTGGTTATGCAGTTTCGGCGGCGCATCAGCTGGCTACTAGTGTTGCAATTAGTACCCGAGCACACTTTTTACCATTTTTGCTGTGTCCTTTTACAACCAGCAATAGAACTACTGTAGTGCAATACATGGTGCTTGATACATGTTGTATGACCATAAAAATCTGGGCATTGCCCCTAGTTTACCCTGTATTGCTCGGGTATATGCCTCTTTAGTGGGGGACCACGTCGTGGTGCGATATGCACCTGGAGGCCAGGTCCAAGATAGTGGGTATTGAACCTTCGCCCACAATTGACGATCCACGATGTAGACCGCTGCACCAGACGACCGGGTACCAGATTTCCATTTTCCATTTTTTTTCATTTCTCTCTCTCGAAAAAATCGCTGTTTCATGCCTCGTATGTGTCACACACAAAATTTCCCGGGTCATGGCCACTCTTTGATTGCTGTACACCAACCCCTACACCCATTTGTTTACATTTCCCCCTCTTGGAGGGCTGCAAGAAAGTTTCCACAATGATTTCGTTGCTGGCAGTAGAAGAGGTCACAATGTCCATCAAGGGTCACAATGCAGTGCCGCGCTCTACTGTTGCCCATGGATTTCTACGTTCTTCAGCCTTGTTTGTTCACCTGTTCACTTGAGTGTGCGATGTATGCATTTTGCGTTGCAATTCTTTCATGTTCTACCCTGGTCCCCTCCACAACGCAGGCCTTGTCCATGTATGGTTCCCGTCCCATTGTACACACTTGTCCTCTTGAGTTGTTATCAACATACACCGAAATCTGTTGTCAGAGGTGTTTGTATGCCGTCCTCTACACTTTCTGAGTGCCTATTTTTTTTTCCGATGCCTTTATTTATGGCTGCCCTGCCGCACCATGGCTAATTAGGCATCAGCTCCGCGGACATTGTCACGGCCACCATGGTCCTCTGGGTCAATCAGGCCTACGGAGCGTGCACTTTGACTGTGACGGTAATCAAATGTCGTCGAGGTCCTCTAACGATGACTTGACATTGGTTCGATCTAGCAGGCCGCTTCTGTTCCCGACATCCCTCTTGAGTACTGGATCGCTTCGCGTGCTCGGACAATACAACTAGTGGGCCCCACTGTGCTGCGTTTTGCAGTTCATTGGCCCCGGATGGACGGCTGATACCCCTATTGCCTACTTGAAGATGGCCTTGTTACTACAATACATTCTATTTCTGGTCCACGGTAACACTTTCCCGTGTGGTGAACGGGAGCTGCTCATGTGCGGTGTTCACAGTTGGTACCGTATGGGCCTGTGCTCCGCCCACGCCTGCTGGACGATTTCTTGGTACGATCACGTGTTGTCCGGCCCCCTCCCTGTGGTTCCCGGTGCAGGGTACCCCACAAAATAGTTCACTGTCACGCTGTCGTGGGAGGCCAAAGAAACTTGTTGAACGGGTGCGAGTCACCACGTGGGGCATTGGTGCGAGCCACCCTTCCGCTCTAGAAAACGAGATATGAATCATTCACCTGCGCTAAGTTTAGGTAGCCAGATTAGTGCCGCAGTGGGTCATTGCTTGAAGTTCCCTCCACTCGGAGATCCGGTTTTCAAAAAAGAGGACGAACACCAAATTATGCACCTAGGAGAATTTCCTACGGCACAGCATTGCATGCAATCTCAAAATTTCCTCTTCACGCCGGAAGATGCACATGTGCATTCCATGTCCATGAAGGGGCCTTCGTGTATCCCCACATTGGATGCAGCAAAGCAAACACTGCCCACCACAAAACTCATAGTGGTTGGGGGAGTCGGGTTTGAAGAAGCGATTGGCAGAGTGGTCTCTTTTATCCGCACCCTTATTTCTCAGATGCAAAAAACATTCTTTGTTCATTTTCGCTTGCCTCATGCATCCACTCTTCTCGATCCGTGCTTGGGATATCATTCCCTTTTGCCGCTTTGCTGTCAGATTATGCGGCGCGCGGACAAAACCATTGAGTTAGTGAACGGGGATCACACGGAACTTTTCATCGGTGAAATTAGCCCCCAATCCCTGGAGAGTACTTTTCGCCGTTGTTCCGTTGTTTGTCCCTCGGACCCCCTGCCAGGATTCCAGCAAATTTATGTTTGCATCGCTAGCAATGGATGGCAAGTGTAGGCAGACTGCCAAGCAACGCGTGCAAAAGAGTCACAGGTCCTCCGGTCCTTGGATCTAACGGATGCTTGGCTTCATGTTCATTAGAGCTTAAATTCGGTCTTTGCTTATTCTGATCCTTTGCTGGGTTATACTTTCGGTTTTGGGCACAGTAGTGGTCATTTGCGCCGGCTGGACCGTCTTCACGTCCCTTCTTCTTTGGCTTCATGGGTTGCTGATAGCTACTTTTTTTCTTCTGGTCGGTGCTGACCACGCGGCTTCTTTTGTTGATATTTCCCCCCTGAGACCCCCCTGCCCGCCCCAGTCTCAGGATGAATGTTTCGTTTCTCAAAGATGATAAGCATATAATAGCGATTACTAACCGCTGAATGGAACCTGAATTTGACGGTCCTCACTGGTGGGAAGAGGCTTATCATGTGCTGATTTCTGCCTCCCACTCCCTGAACCAGCCTGTGCTACTACAACCCGTCTCACTCAGCATGGTCCTTTTTGATTGAGAGTAACCGCCGCTTTGTGGGGGAGGATGTATTTCAATTTTGCATGACAAAGGTTGCCATCCGATGACTCATGAGCCCGTGTGCTCAACGCTTTACTAGCTCAGTCAAAAAGAACAAACCAACAGAATGAACAACGTTCTGGTGTCCAACATTCGCAACATGCCGGATTCCCCTGAGATCCGTCTGGGAGACACCAATAGGTCCAAAACAAGCCGTCCTGTTTGCTCAACCAATTGAGGGTAGAACATTTACCGTTTGGGGTGACCTTACTAATGGTTCCATTGTTGAGGACAGGGAGCGTATGGCATTAGAGTTCCACAGGCAGTGGCACTTGCTGACCAAGGATACAGGGGATGTCACGGAAGACCGGTGTCTTCAGTTTTTGGAGTCTTTGAATTTTTCTCCTGGGCTTTTCCGGTGTTCTGAGATGTTGTTCGGGGACCTTTCGTTAGCTATTGTCAATGCTGCGTTAGACAGGCTCTCCACGGCGAGGGCCCTGGAATAGATGAGATTCACACCTCCGTCTTTGGAGGTTTTTGGGACGTGTTTTGGCTCACGCTCTTGGAGGAGATGAAAGTTTATAGGGTTGGTCGAACTCCCTCCTATGACCTCCTCATGGGCCTTATGTATATGATTCCCAAGACACAAAAAGTAGTCTCACGCATGCGTCCTATCTCTGTTGGTAACACTTGGCTGAAGTGGATTACTACAATGTTATTGATTCACATTGAGGATGTCTTGGCCCAATTTGTTCACCCCAGCCAAGTGGGTTCACTTCGGGGTCGTCAGATGCAAAATCACTTGTGGTCTCTTCGTTCCTTGTGCGAGGTGCGGCCGTCCTACGTTGCCATTGGGGTTGATTTTGTTTTGGCTTTGACTTCCCTGTCCCATGTGTTTATCTCATCTCTGTTGAAGTTCTTTCGGTTGCGTGCCAACTACATTCGCCTGGTTATGGTTGTTATGAAGGCCCCCCACAAGTTCATGGTGGGTGTTCCTGTGGTACATGGTGTCATTTGTCTTCCTCAGTAAAGTCTTCCTTAGGGTGACTGTCTCTCTCCGGCAATTTTCTCTCTGTGTGCATCCATTTTTCTTTGGCAATTGTCGGGCGAAGAGTTGTTGGATTCTTTTTGTGCGTCCATGTATGTCGATGATCTTCTGTTGGTCTTTCCCACTGAGCATGATTTTGACATAGTCCAGAGGGTCATGGATGGCAAGAAGCTCTTTGGTTTAATGTCCCGCTTGCGCATGAATCCGCAGAGGACTCAGAGGATGTGTAACAATGTGCGGACAAGCGTGGAAGCTCTGATGTAGGACCTCACGTTCAAGCAGGTGTCATGTATTAAGTATTTGGGCGTGCTCATGGGGGAGGTGTCGTCGGATAGGTCGAACATTGTTCCTCTAGCCACGGCCCTCCATAGGGCAAAAATCATTTCTTCCTTGGGTTTGTCTCTTTTACACAAAGTGCACGTGCTTCAGCATTGGGTCTTGCTTGTCCTCAATCTGGTGTCGCGCTCGTATTGCCCGACACCGTCCGCATTTTCGACTCTCACAGCTGTGTATCGTCTTGCGCGTGGTATGGATTTGTGGGGGTTGACCATCCAAGTACTAAGTTAGCCTCCTGAGCTGGGGGGTGTGTCACACTCTGCGCCGTGAGTTGTTTCTATACAGTTAGTTCGGGCTTCTTGCCATCATACTGTTCAATGGTGCTTTTTGCCTCCCGGTGCTCGCCCAGAACAAGTTCTTCTCCGATTGTTGATCTATTGGTGTTTTTGTGGACCCCCCACGCACTTACATCTTCAGTTGGCCCCGGGCCCTGAAGTTCAACTCTCATATGGATTATGGTCAATCAACTCATTCTCCCGTGCAAAGCGTGACGTCTCGGTCGCGTTGGAGCCTTTGACTGTCGCCTCGGTTCCATTGTTGCACTCGTCCCTCTTCTGTGGGTGTATAACCCAAGTTTCGTGTCCGTGGCGTGCCCTTTCTTTATCGAGTGCCTGCTGGGAACTTTTGTTTCTGTGTGCGATTATATGTATATTAGTGCCACGGAGAGGGTGATAACCGAGGGAGGCAGGAGAATATTGGCCCTCGGCGACTCAAATTGCTTCTCGGTTGTAAATATCCATTTCGTTCATAATGCTCAATTTCGGGTGGACTGAGTGTTTGAATCTGGGTTGCAGCCATCGCCAGCTCTCTCTCTCTCTCTCTCTCTCTCTCTCTCTCTCTCTCTCACTCACTCTCTCTCTCTCTCTCTCTCTCTCTCTCTCTCTCTCTCTCTCTCTCTCTCTCTCTCTCTCCCTCTCCCTCTCTCTGCATTAGTATCCTAATTGGCAAACATTGCAAAATAGATCAATCCCCACCGTGTTGGAGTACAATTCCACAGCTGGCCGTAGAATACACAACGTTGTGTTGAGTCCTATCAGTGGTGCGTATAACGGGTACATATGTGGAAATCTACCAATATGCGACACATTCTGTATGCTGGTCTGCCACTCCCGGGCCACTTGGCCACAAGGTCAGCCTTGTTCTACTGCTGACATTAGAACATCCCCTCACGCTCTGGCTTTCTGCCAGACACCCATGTCATGCACCCGGCTAGCCGGTGCCATTGACTTAGACATGTGGCGTCGTCTCCTTAACATGGAGACTCCCTATCAATCCGCCGAGGATCTATGTCGGGATGCTGTTGACGGCGGTTGGGCACAATTCGTTGTGATCTTCTGCCTGCAGCTGCGCATCAACCCCAAGACCCGCCGGCTGAACCCCTTGAACAACTTCGAGGAAGGTAGGGAGGACCAACGGCATAAGCTGCGGTTATGGAGGTTGATGCCGCCCATCTTTATGCTAACCGTAGCCTTCTTATGCTCAGTCGTCCGGATGCTGCTCGTGCAAGCCTGCCTCAAGACACATCAAGGGTTAGCAAACGGGTCCGAGTTCAGCTTGCCGCCTGCGGTTTGCTGTCAAGCCATCAGGCGCCTATGGCGACCCGGGCAGAAGGTGCTACAGATGTTGCAACACAAGGGGGGTACCACTTTTTGCATGGGTCGATGAGTTCAACAAAGCCCAGTTCTCCAAAAATGCGGCCACGCGACACGGCATATCATTGTCAACAATGGCAATGGCACTTATACCTGCTGGTAGTTTGAGGGGACATTATGCGGGGCACCCCATGCCTGACTCCCTATGTAGTGATGTGTGATGCTGAACATGTTACGGACTTACAGAACGCATGGCTGTCCTTTACGGCAGTGACAAAGCACCTTGTGCGTGAACACATGGGTTTTGCAGAGGTACGGTGCCCGTTGGACCTTCCCCGCAACGACGTTGGGGTTACTCCATGGTACCCCTTAGCTATTAGGGATGGGCCTATCTCCGCAACCTTTGGTTTTCACGAGGCCATGTATGACGTACATCAATTGGCTACCAACCGTTCGGCACCAGTCTTACCGATGTTATACGACAGCACGATATACTACAGCTGCTTGCAATTGTTGTACAGCCGTTGGATGGAGCCACTCCCACTACGCCATGTGCATGGCTCCGTTTGTACCTTGTTCGGTATCTGGCATCCATATCAGTCGTGTGTTGATCACACGTGCAATGCTTTCTTTCCACTCACGGTGGCGGTTGAATACGAAGGGTTCCTTCAAAACCTCGCGGCACGACTGCTGTTTGCACATCCTTGCCTTATTGTTATGGAGCGTCCTATTTCAGCTATTTATCTCGCCATACCAGGTAGACGTGCTCACTTACGTTCTACTAGTGGTAGTAGAACACTTAAAGATAAATTGTTAGTAGGGCTATACCGACTTCTTTTACAATATGCCCCAGCCTTACATCGTCTTGGTATTATGGTGCGCAATTGTTCGTGCTACCACCGTGCACCCGGTACCGGTGAAGCAGCCAGGCGATGGCTTCAGGTTTCTCTTTACTTGATTCACAAGTTGAAAGCACAACACAGATACAGTGGTTACAAGTGAGGTTTGCACTTAGCAGCACGAATGCGGTCCCCATACCACTCTTCCCTTCTTGTATCTGCCTTCGTGGAGGAGAAGGCGGAGGCCGTGTTGTCCCATTTGGCACGGGCAGTGGGCGAGAACACTGGCATTACCAGTGTTGATGACTACCACAACGTTTTAGTTACCTTACGCCATCAGCAGGCCGGTACTCCGAAGCCCTTGACCAGCCCCCACATCACCCGCGAGTCATTACAACCCATGGGCATGCAATTGTCACGGTTGCTAGCATGCATTCATGCAGGTACTATGCCGTTTCCTAAAACGATGGCCACTGGGCCACAAGTGGGTGCCCGGGCTACCAATACCTTGCAGGCTACTATGTAGTGGCCGGCGGAACCTACCTTTCCAACTTGTTTCAACACCCAGGTTGCGGATGCAACCTTGCCGTATGGTGCATAACGTTCGCTAGATGTGTTGGTCCTTAGAGAGACAAAGGTAGAAAGTCCGGCTAGGTTCGATGTAGCGAGGGTGCATCTACCTCGCGACGTGGCTGAGGTGCCTGTGCACCCTGCGTTCGGTGAGTTCAAGCAGCGTTTCACTAACTTCTGTGCCCATTTGGGGTCTACACCCCCCTTCCGCGATGACGGCGATGATGTGGGGGAACCAGCCCCCCCCCCCCCCACGGCGTGGGGGGAGGTCCGTGTCCCTCTCCGAGTTGTACCCGGGCGTGTTGCGGCAGAGCCTGCACCATGGAACCCTTTGGGTCCTATTGTGGATGGTGGTGATGCCACGAGCAATGATGCATGATGATGTGATGTATCGAGCTTGGCGTATGCGGTTGTGGATAGTGTCAGCTCGGACGGGGTTCACAGTGTGACTGTTATCCATTAGCCCCAGTGTTTTGCTGCCAGCAGTAGACGACCACGACCGTGCTCATTCCCCCCTTGTAAATGCATGGCAGGCATATACGGTGCCCCTGTGCACTGCTTTTGTGTCTTAAGTGCATGGAGTTTTTAGAGTTTTTTACTGAAAACATTAGAAGTAATTTTGGGTAACTGCAATGTACGCCACTGTGTATTGCGTCGTGCAACGTCCCTTTCGTACAACACTAATTTGGCATGGAATGGTTATGTGTCCCGCATAAAATCACTGCCTTATGTTCTACTGCCAGCGTTAAAATTTGCTACCAAGCCGCAAGCAGTAAACGTATTTCCGGCTTTGAGATGTAGTTTCCTTTCTGGCTGATGAGTCTTGAGAACCGTGTTTCAGCGAAACGTTGCAGGCCTGTGTTGCGGCACAAGCAACAAGGCTTGTGGCATGTCTATTCTTGGACGCAGCGCCTTGGGTTTTTGTGTTTGGATACACGTGATACACGGAAGCTTGAATCTGCATTGTCCAGCCACAGGCCAAATGACTGCATGAACCAATGTGCCAAAAGATAGTCTGAACAGTGCCAAATTTGCCTCTAACTCACGCCGTTTTGGCCCTTTTTTTGGATTCCTTTGCGCATCTACCCATGGGACCATTTGTAGTAAAATGGTTGGTGATGATGGCAGTGCTCGCGGGGGTGCCCAGGATACAAGGCCGCCTTCAGAAGCAACCCCCGCCTCAAAGACTTCCCGTTCGTCAAACGTTCCGTTGCCTCATCTTGCCGCGGACCTCTCTGACGACAAAATTGAGGACGTGCTCATCGATGCAGCACTGGACCATGGCAGTGGTATAGGAAAGGACCGCGATGCGGAGCCAGCAGACAACGTCTACGAGGAGGACGAGGAATAGGAGGATGATGAGGAGGAGGAGATGGACGGCGGAGGTGAAGAGACACTAGACGCAACGCGGATTGGACGGACCTAGAGCCCGAAGCGGCAGCAATAGAGGTCCGCAAATGGATTGCATTGCAAGGGTTCGTACCAGTGAAGCAGCTATTGTGGCGTGGAGCGCGATGCTGTGGACACTCAAGACTGCGACTCAGAGGCTTGGTGGTGGAGGTGCAAAGGTACTTACTTAACCTTCAAGGCATTGGCGCTTGCTGTGCAGCAAAGTTATTTACCTTTTGCTGCCGACAGCAGAAATCATTTCCGAACTGTGCACTCTTGAGGGGAGGCAACGACCAGGTGGATGCCACCAATTTTTTTGGCGATAGTTTAAGGATGCGCTTTGTTTGTCCACAGACTCGACATACTTCTCCATTTGGCCCGAGCGCATTTTCGCCGGCGTACGTGAGATCTTCAATCAGAAGGCGGCGGCAGTGGCACAAGGCAGGGTACGGTTTGATAAAGCAGACCTGCCGATGCGCTACGCAGAGACATAGGCCATGGTGATGAAACCACACACCCCAACAGCCGTGCTGAGGATGGCACGAGGCCTCCACAAGCGAGCCCAGTGGAGTCATGAGGAGACCACCTTTAGTGAGATCATTGCAAGCTGGCAGAAATGTGCCAGCAATGATGAGGGAAGAGCCAGAAAAAGGTGACAATCGCTAGACACGAGATTTGGAGCAACATTTGTTGGGAGTTCAAGGACTATGAGACATCGAAAAAAAACGGTATGTTCTACCGCCGACACCAGAAAGTTTCATGGTAGCTTGTGTGTTGTATGGACACCGCGGCGATGTAACCCTCGATATTGAGCTAGAAGCGTGCATCAACATTCTCGTTGTCACAACAAGAGCGGGCAATGATGCACTAGCGGGGAGTCGCAAACTTTGTTAAGATGATGTATGGCAATCCCGAGCTGGTGCCGGCAATCGAAAATTCGACGAGTCAAAGGTCCTGGGTCCAGCACCATTCGAAGAGTTCGCCGGGGACATGCAGTATTGGTGTCGCAAGGAGTTCTTGGAGTGATTGACAGTTCCGTTCACAAAAAAGGTTTTGGTGACAATAGTGAACTAGCTGTAAGTTGAAGGAGTTGTGCCAGCTGCAGGACATCTACACACATGTATACCACCTAGACCTGCCAATTCATGACTCGTAACATGTGTCACACATGTTATGTGGGCAATCTGCTGTCTTGTCCACCGGGTTCATTGGTGACAGCAGAACTGATTTCTGAGTGAATTTTCCGACCAACTCGATGTGACAGGCCTAGTGCACACAAATGCAGGTGCCTTTTACTGCTGGCAGTAGAACATTGTGTCCAATTGGAACGCTGTTGTCTTATTTTCTTGGGCGCTGAGCGCACAGTGAAACGTTTGATGCCTTTGGACAACCGGTTGTGGAGTTGGGGACTGCGAGGACGGGCAGCAACACTTTGGAGAGTGGAATGATGCCAGGTGAAGGCAAAGGATTTACTGAAGGCCAAGTTTTGGACCCAAGCATCACACCAGGGGTTGGGGAATAGTTTTGTACCCGCTGCGAACGGAATTTTTGAATGAGTACGCTCACTTTGTTGATCTTTTGCCCGTTTTGCCCGCGGTGCCCTGATTTTGTGCCCGTTTGCGGTGCTTACTTCAGCTAAAAGTCATAAAAACGCAAACGACGTGAATTGTAGCTTGAATCGGTCATAATGTAGCTTAAATTCACAAAAACAAAACCGAATTCGCGTTCGAATTCGCAACCTCGTGCGCAATCGTTTTCGCATCTGTATCCGCATTCACATTCGCGCGAACTTCGCGCGAA
Organism: Eutreptiella sp. 'Long Island Sound 2002'; assembly: GCA_964036045.1. Lineage (NCBI taxonomy): Eukaryota > Euglenozoa > Euglenophyceae > Eutreptiales > Eutreptiaceae > Eutreptiella > Eutreptiella sp. 'Long Island Sound 2002'. The sequence goes on from OZ038380.1 coordinate 53,831,306, forward strand.
CTTTGCGCGAATATCCTTTGATCTGTGCATGAGCATGTGGTTCTTGTTGTATGTTTTTTGTTCAGACCCCACCTTCGCTTTTTTTGTGAAAATGTCCACTCATTCCCAGATTGGGTCACTCCCCCTCCCCGACCTGTACGCCGGCACCCTGGGCCACTACTAGGGTATCCCCTTTCGCCCCGGCACATTGGAGGGGGCCACGTAAACGGGGGGCATGGCAGTGGAGGCGGTGGTGGGGTGGGCGAAGGGGTTGGCCACTCTCCCCTAGTTGATTCATGTTGACATGCGAACACCCAAAAGGGCGGGATGGTTTGGGAATAGAGGTTGGGCCACTCACATTTTTCGGGAGTTGTAGGTGGCCTCCCCGGGGTTGCGGGCCGTCCGCCTCATTCCCATAGGTTCAACCGTGGACAGCCATTGGGCAATCATGGCCACGCACACCGTGGGCAAACCCAAGCCCTTCCTCTGTGACTTCTACCCCACCGGTAACCTCGTTCAAAGTGGATGGACATGATTGCCATCCATAACTACTTTCCTGCCGGTGTGCCGCAGGCTGAACAGTCTAACCTTCCTTTTGAATCGCAGGCAGTGCAGGCCCAGTGCTGGGACGATCTGGGCATCTTGCCCAGCCACCCGACCGTGCCCCCCCTCCACCACATCCCCGATATCACTCTGCCCACTCTCCATATGATGAAGGGGCTCATTTGGTATCGGGAATCTCGGACCTTCCCCCCCTTCATTACGGCCGAGCCCCCCTTGCGCAGGGCACCGCTGCAGGACCCCCCCTCGTATGCCGCCGCCAACCCCTCCGTGATGGCTGACCGCCCACCCCCCCTGATGGCTCGTAACTTCGTGGACTGCCTCGGCTACACAGTCCACCGCGATATTCTTCTCGCGGAGGACTGCAAGACCGCCTAGGGGAAGGTGGAGAAAATTTTGGGGGTCGGGAACCAAGTTCCTTGACCTTTTGAGCCGGTGTTCAATGTGAGACCGGTGGGGGAGCAGAGGAAGCACCCCACCCTCCCCTAGCGGTACCAGTCCAAGGCCTCCAAAACCGGGGGATTGGCAAGTGCCCGTCTTAACAGATTTATTAACAGCATGAACGACCGTGTCCCCGATCCATTTGAAGTCTTGTTTGACATGCATTGTTCCGTCATCGTGTCGGATGCTGAGTCGGGGGACCAGCTCCCCCACACAGATGTTTCGACTGCCCCAGACATGTTTTTTCGCCCGTGACCGCAACCCCTCGAGCCGCCACATCTCGACCTTCGTGGCCCTCTCTCCCCAGTACCGCATCAATGTCCAGGCGAAACGCCGCTGGAGGAGGCCACGGAGGAGAGGTGGGACGAGGTCCTCCTCCAGCAGGGGGAGGTCCTCGTCCTCGTCAGCACCGCTCGGCACCACGGGCTCCCCTCCCCCCCCCGGGCAAGAGATGCAGGGGGCACTGTTCACGCAGTGGACCCCCGATGGGCGTAATTGGAGGGTCAAGCCGAATACGCCGCATGTTGACCCCCGCACTCCCCAGGGGGGTCCTTAAGGGACGAGATTTTTTTTTGTTACAGACCCCCCTTACGGACCGCCCGTAGAGGACTTTTTGCCCCGGCCCAATGTGGGCCATGTCTATCCCCCCTTTTTGGGGATCGCCGAGAAAGCAGGAGTTACGTAGAAATTCCGCCCTATTTTGGGCACCACATTTGATTCTGCCCCCCGCTCTAAAGCGGTGGGGATCCCCGAGGCGGCAGGGGTTACGTGGCCACCGTGCCCACAAGTGGGCCACATCTGATTTTGCCCCCCGCTCTCAAGCGGAGGGGATCCCCGAGGCGGCAGGGATTACGTAGCCACCTTGCCCACAAGTGGGCCACCTCCCATTCTGCCCCCCGCTCTGAAGCGGAGGGGATCCCCGAGGCGGCAGGGGTTAGGTGGCCACCTTGCCCACAAGTGGGCCACTTTCGATTTTGTCCCCCGCTCTGAAGCGGTGGGGATCCCCGTGGCGGCGGGGGTTACGTAGCCTCCTTGCCCACAAGTGGGCCACTTCTAATACTGTCACCAGCTCGGAAGCGGATGGGTTCCCTGAGGCGGCAGGCGTCACGTAGCCACCTTACCCACAAGTGCGCCACTTCTGATGTTGCCCCCCTCTCTAAAGCGTTGGGGATCCCCGAGGCAGCAGGGGTTACGTAGCCACCTTGCCCACAAGTGGGCCACTTCTGATTTTGTCCTCCGCTGTGAAGCGGAGGGGATCCCAGAGGCGGCAGGGGTTACCTAGCCACCTTGCCCCCAAGTGGGCCACTTTCGATTTTGTCCCCCCCTCTGATCGCCCGTTCGATGCATTTTGCTGTGGTTTGTGCCACCAGCAAGAAAGCCGCCGTTCAGGGTTTGATGAACGTGATGTGCACACAGCTGTTGCACACGATGCGTCATGTCATTCCAGGGGGGTGGGAGGAATCGTTGGGTGTTGACGTAGGGAGTAGCCTCATCAAGGGTAGCCCGATGAAGTTTCTTCGCAGTTTGATTGAAGACGTGCAAACACGATTCAAGGGAAACGGGTGGGATGGTAGAGCTATAGTGGAGGATTGGATTGAGGCAAGCTCTTGTTCGTGTGAGAGAGTGTTCACCTACGTGACGGCTACGGACCTTGGCCAAAGAAAGGAGCGCATGTGAGAGGCGTTGTGGGAAAGGTGCAATGGGGAGGCACCAGAGGATTGGGGGCCCTTTGAGGTTTTTGATGTTCTGCGCAAGATCTTTTCCGCCCGCGCCAACGGAAGCAAGGGCATGCGGTTGCTTGGGTTTGCTGCTTTCAAGGATTTGCCAATTTCTTTGGAAGAGGATGGTCAGGCAGAGGTTTGGTTGGACATTCAAGATTTGGGGGTTGTCCCCAGGAGGGCAACACGTCACGCGACACTGGCGATGTGTATGGGGTTGGGTTGGAGGGTGAGGACGAAGATAGTGGGGACGAGGATTAGGAGCCGCCAGGTGAAGTTGCCAGTAGCTCCTCTGCTGACCTTTGTAACCCATCAGCTGTCCCCTTTACCTCTTCTAACCCTGCCGCGCAGTTTGTGTTTGCGTATGATGTGGATGAGGCGGTATTGAAGGCAATGGAGAGGGGGAAATTGCATGAGTGGACTAAAGTTGAGTTCAAAGCCATTTCTAGGAAGCATGGTTTGAGTGTCGGCGGGTGGAAGGGTGAGCTTATGGAGCGTGTCGGGGTGCACTTCCAGAGGTTGTACCAGCTGTAGGGGGTTTGTTATCAGGTGTGCCACCGGTGATGGAACATTCGGGTGGTCGAACGCTACGTCACTGGATTTGATTGAAAAAAGCATTTCTCTTGCTTATGATGAATTGAGAAGGGTGTGAGGTAGGGTTCGGATGCCCATCATGCAACACATGTGGCGCTAGGATCATATGGTTGTGTGCTTATACAAATTTGGGCTAGGGACTCCGGGTTGAACAATTGGGAACACCGGGGTGAAGACATGTACTGTCATCGCGCTCATTTGAAAATACTAGGTTCCGGTACAACTTTTTTTTTTGGCGCTAAGGACCCCCGTGCCCCTCCTCTTGGAGCTCCAGGTCTGCCTCGGCCTGCTGGACGGGGAGGGCGGGGCGGACGTGCCCACTTTTGGGCAACTGTTGCTGCTGGGGGTTGGATTGGAGCCTCGGCTCGGGCTGGCCACTCCGGACATGGTGGACGACGTCTTCAGCCCCTGTGAGGTGGAGGTGGGCCCCCCTGTGTGCACACACCACCCCCTCTTCCTGAGCCGCTCCGCCCACGACATTTCCCTCTCATTCACACGGGCAGGTCACTGTCCACGTCCCTTTTCTGGACTCCTTTGCCCGCTTCAACTCATGCATAGCGTGGAGCAGCTACCAGGCGGGGGCCGGGCGTGTGGGGGGCGGTGTAGCCCCAAGTGCCCACGTCACCTCCACGTCCCCGTCCGTCGAGTCCCCTTTCACGACCTCCATCTCGCACGCCCCATTCCACATCAAGATTTTCCCCGCGTGCACGATGACGGAGGTATGCATTGTCTTCTGTCCCGTATTCGCGTGAAGTTCGCGCGAACTTCGCGACACTGTGCTGCACATTCGTAATTGCTTCATACTCGGTCAGGCTTGTAGATTCAGGAATTTCGCGATAATTTCGCGCGAATTTCGCATGAATAGTTATACTATTCCATTTGTCATTCTCAGGAGCAATGGCACTACTGGCTGCCCGATCCGTGTGCGGCCATTCACGCCCTCAAGCGATTCCGCCCGGCCGGACACATTGCTGCTCCTGCATAGTTTGGCCACGAGGTGACCTTCGACGTGCCCTCGAGTTCGGCCGACACCAGCCCCGCAGCCACCGCCGCAGACGCCCCGGCGGCCATTCACGCAGCTCCCCGTGCCCCGTTGTCGTTGCAAACCCCGTGGCGGGGATGGGGGCCACGGCCTACCCTGCCGGCCTCCCCCCCATCACCTCCCTCTCCATGCTGCGGTCCCATCCCCCGTTCGCATGGAAGCTCGACCTCCCGGGACAGAAGCAGGCAAGGGAGGAGTTCGTGGCGACTACCGGGGTGGTCAAGGTGGAGACGTAGGATGGGCCGCAGGAGCCGCCCCTCAAAATGTCCTTCCCTTGTGCCATCACGTTCCCTAAACCCGGGGGAGGGTGGAAGGAGGGGGAGACAATTATTGCCCTCTACGCATACCGGCTGCGTGGAGGGCATTGGAGAATGGATTGTTGCGTGCAAGGTAGGGTACCTGCGGCGGCTGGCAGCGTTGCCGCTGACGGGGGTGAGGGGATGCGAGGACAGGGCGGAGGAGCACATGAGCTATGGCTGGCTCCAAAAGCACACGCTGGCAAAAGAGCAGTAGCACCGGCATTTGGGGGCGGTGGGGGGAGCGGTGAACGTGGATGCGGAGGAGGTGGGGCGGAGGAGGGGGACGATACCTCCTCCATGCCGAGCTCCAAGAGCGGCGGGTCCGAGGGCAAGGGCCGGCCCCGCAAGGCCCCCAAACTTCCGGCCAAGTCGGATGGCCAGCCCTCGGCTGCAAAGCCCTTGCCGACAGAGCACGCCGCCGCACATGTGGACACTTGGGTGGCGGCGCAGGCGGGGGTCATGCCCGAGTGGCAGAAGCGGGCAGGGGCGCTGGAGGGGGAGGTTCTCCTCCTGCGAGGCAAGCTCCAGCAGGCAGAGCAGCGGGCGGCGGAGGCGGAACGGCGGGCAACGGCGGCGGAGCGGGAGCGGGACCATCTCGGGGCGCAGGCCCGCAAACCCAACCCGAAGGCGAGGGCGCAGGGGCAGCAGCAAGAAGAGGCGACAGCAAGGGGGGGGGGGGGAAGGGCTTGGGGGGGGGGGGTCGGTACGAAGTACCTTATGGCGGGGAGCCAGCCCCGGAAATCCGAGGCAGAGATGGTGAAGGGGGAGCTCTCAGCAGTGGCCAGCACCGCCCGCCTGCTGCTTCATCAGAGGGAAGGCCGGACCTTCGAGTCGGTGGTGCCGGGGCATCAAGCTACCTTGGACAACCATGAGGTTGTCGAGAGGCGGTACCCGGGGGACGCCCTGGTGCAAGCCGCCATTAACTTGGCCTTCGAGCCCCCCCCAACCCCCCGCAGCCCATGGGTCCGGGACGTCCACAGACAGTGCGAGCCCGTAGTGTCGCCCTGCGAACGGCCTTTTTAACCATTGCAAACTACAACGGGGCCGACCACTATCCTGATTCTGCCGCGAGTTTCGCACGAACCGCGCGCGAACTTCCCGCGGTTTCGTGCGAATGCACCAACAATTAGCCGACCACTGTCCTGAGGTTTATGCGAAGTTCGCGTTGACCTATACAGTATTTGTGTGCAATGCTGCTTTCCAACGCATGGGGTGCATGTACACATTTCCTGTCGTGCGGTCTTTGCCAATGGGCCGGCCTCTGGCTTTGTCTCACTTTCTCGACATTGCAGATTGACATGCATTGCGTATTGCCTATTGTCAGTGTTTTTTGTCATGGGACATGGGAGTGGCCACGAGGGGAAGAAGGCCTTTGCCCATATCAAGTCCAAGCAGCAGCGGGCCCGCCGCTTGAGGACATTGCAGGACGTTGTCCCGGGGGAACTAGGAGCCGAGTATCTGGTGAAGCACCTCCCGGACACGGGCTAGATCGTCCTCACTCCAGCAGACGGGTGTGTGGGGGGGGTTGCTCTGCCCACCGCACCATGCATGTGGGAGAAGACCGGTGTGGCGCATCCGGTCGCAGCACTTGTCTAGGACAGAGGCGCAGTACCTCACACCCCATCTAGTGGAGGGGGTACCCTGGGAGGACATGTGGGTCACCATGCAGCAGCTTGCGCAGCCCGTATCTGAGGGGTTTGTAGCTAAGACGGGGGATGACACGGAGCTTTACGGAGTCTTCTACCGGTTACCGCCTTGGTTGCAACACTTGTACCGTTGCCGACCGGTTGAACGTGCCCACGTCCAACAACCGGGCAATCCAAGGCTGCATTGGATGCCACTAGCAGTGGACGGCACGCCGTGGCACAAGGCTTGGTACGTGCATTGCACCCTCGGAAGAACCAATAGCCCCGATCAACTAGCAAGCTGGTGGCTACTGGGGGGTACTAAGGAATGGGCGACCTTGTACGCGGCTGCTCAAGAGGTTGACTTCGACCAACAGTTGTGGGATGCTAGTAAGGTTGTCTTCCAAGATGCTTCCGGTGCTGACCGGGAAACACTTTTCTTCCTCTGTGCCGATGGCAAGGCACAAATTTTAATGGCCCATTGTCAAAAATTTAAAGCTGAGGCTTCACAAGCCATGGCGTGTTGGGTTTGCAGCCGCAATAGGGAAGGCTGCCTTGCCAACTTCGGCTTGGAAGCCACCATTGACGGGTGGTGGAAGGTTGTGCTCCCCATTGGAGCCATATATAGACACATCCTAGCCAAACGTTGCATTCCCGACTACCGGTTGCACGGGGTGCTGCGAGTAACTATTTGTGGTGTTTCCGGCATGAGGGATGCGGTGTCGGTTGCCACTGGCAAGTCCGCGGTCTTTCTCCGCAATTTTTTCCAACCGATCCTAGATGTTGCCCGCATGGCAGCCAAGACGGTAACAAAGGGTAGGATGGCAAAGGGCAATGACAGCGCCAACGCGAAGGGCCAGGTTAGGTTGAAGTGTGCCGCGGCTGTGCAATTCATGCGCACCCGGAGGTGGGAGGCACTCATTGCCGTGTTCCTTGAAGAGGGGGGAATGAACAACAAGCGGGTGGGGGGGAGACCATGGGGGGTGGTTTGTAGGCAGTGGTGCGACAATTTTGCCAAGATGTGTATATATTTATGGCGGACATCTTGGCTGTCTGGGGCACATCTAGGAAGGTTACGTGAGTGTAGTACAGCGATGCGCAAAGCCCACTTACTCTTGGAATGGCCTAAGCTGTTGTGGTCACATTTGTGGATTGACCACATGTACTTTTTTGCCCGCCAATGGAGAAACCTCTCCAAATTTTCATGCTTGGCCATGGAAGGCTGCCACCGTAGGCTCAAGCGCATTTTGCGCAACAGTGGGGGTCTAAGCCTTATTCGTGGGCACCTAGGTGTGCAGGTTGTCGTTGACAACCACACCATAGACGACAGCTTCCGTGCGGAGGGGTGGGACGTCACAAAGAGGTCCATGAGTGGGCAAGGCCAGGTGACCGTACAACAATTGGCTAGGCGGGCCCGCAAGAGGGCCCTTAGTGACCTCAACAATGTACATACCCTTAGTCAACGTTTCAGACGCCGCAAACAGCGAGCATAGTACGTTTGGACGGTTCATTGCAAAGAGGACTTGCTTTGTTATGGTGAAGATCTGCATGCCCGTACGCGAAAATTGGGCCAAATTCGCGCGAATTTGGCCCAAATTGGCACTCGCAAGGGTCGCAGCAGACATGGGCGAACGGCACAATACGAATAGGGCACCCGGTGTGATTTGTTTTACAATTTTTCAAACCATATCCTCCGTTCCAACCCATTGAAAAAGGCCTTTTTCGGACAAAATAGTTGTTTTGGACACCCATATTCGCATTCTCATTTAGAAGTTCCCGTAACGGCCATTCGCAAAGGGTACATTGCTGGCAAACATGACTGCACAAGCGACTGTGAGCACGGATGTTGCACAAGCTGGAGTGGTCCAGGTAGTGGTAAACAACAAGATGCGGACAATGCGATATTGTAAGCACAAGATGGGAACTATGAGCTCTCCCCGACTGGTATACATTGAGCTTGGGGTTGAGAAACCTATGGACACAATCCCTGTGGTGCTGGGAGGTAATTCGATGGCTCATGAGACCCCTTGCATTGTGTATGGAACACACGAAAGGGAGTAGGCGGCATCCCTTTAGCAGAGGCAGCCTATGCTTGCAACGTGGCAGAAGAAGGAGATTGCGGTGTGCAATACAGCGGAAAGGGACACGGTTTCGAAGGCCAACCGGACTAAATTCACATGCAGTGTTCTATAGATTGTGTTGTTGCAACCTAAGAAATTCATCTTGCCTCCTCCAGACGTTGTTGTGAATTACCCATGGCGCACCTCGATGTTCTGCTGGTGGTATGAATGTCTTGTCCCATTGATGAATTTGCTAGCAGGTCCCGCACAACCCATGTTGTTGGTGTTTCCTACATCGTGCAGCTCAGCTCAGCAGTTTCTGAAGACATTTTCAGCCCTTCTGGTGTACTTTGTGCGATGGACCACCCGGTTATGGGATTGCACGGGCCTGCCATTCAAAAGCATGCAGAAGGTCCTGTCGGAGGAGGTGACCACCACACAAAAAGCACTGCCGTCAGACTTTGAAGCTGAGTTGTCGTTGTTCGCCAATGGGACCCGGTGACCCGGGCTGCGCTAAAGGCCTTGGACCAGCGCTTTGAGGAGACATTGAAACACGCAAAGCAAATCGACAAGCAAGTGATGAAGCAGAAGGCCAAGCACGAGGCCAAGCAAGCTACCAGGGCAGCAAATACGCGTAAGGAAGCCGGCAAGAGGAGCAGCGCATCATCCGAACTGTCACGTCTGATTGAAAGCCCCTTTCCCCTGCCTGCCCCGGATGAGAACCCTCGGCACGACAAGACAGGGCCAGTTGCCTTTGGTACTCCAAAGAGTAAGGTGTCACAGTCCAAGGCCAGCCCCGCAGCCATGTGCAAGAGGAATCACAGACAGGCCTGGCAACATGCTCCAGCAGTTCTACCTCCGTAGCCACCAACATCCCTATTGCACAGGACACGCAGAAGTTTTTCCACAAGAGCGGGGACAAGGGGAAGAAGAAGTAATCACCGAGTCTGATGCATCCTAGCGTTCTACTATTGGCAATAACCCCCCCCCCCCCCCGGTGGATACTGGTTGCCGCCTGGCACTGCGTTGCGTTGGTGCCCTGTGTGTGGGGCAAACTGCGCTGCTTTGCACTCAGCCCTTGCTGCCTATTGGTGCACAGCTATGTTCTAACGCTGGCAGCAAAAGAAATTTGTGTGTGCTTGCCTTCTGTTACCCGGTTTGCAACACCCGTGCACACACACTGCCCTTGATGTCCCGGACGTTCTCGGCTTATTTCTGACATTGTATTAGTAATGCTTTGGTCATTTCTACTGCTGGCAGGAGTACCCTCATACTGCTATCCTTCAGCATATGTGTTCACCTGTAAACTCGCATCGTGCCGCTTGCACCAGACAACTGTCCTGCTTGCTGGTGGCATTGCATTGTATGTTTCTCTGCATTTGGATTTTTCTACATTCCCTTTGTTACTCAACTCAGGACGTCCATAGGTCTGTCGTGAAAAAAGGTGTTGTAGCCGGTTCCTGTGGTGCAGGTTGTACTGCTGCTAGTAAAAGAATAGGTACTCCCTTATGAAAAACTGGTATGAGACGTGCAGCTATGTCTCCTCTTTATGAGGACACACTATTGTGCATGCTTGCCTTCAAATGTTCGGTACCATGTCAATATACCAAGTTGTATGTCTACGCCTTGTAACAGCGCCTTTTCCAATTCCCATTTCCTCACACATTCATGTTTTCCACCCCGTATAGGCGAGTTTCGCTGCGAGCAGTAGAACGAGTTGGCGTTGAAGATGTGGTTCTAGCAGGGCTGATGTGAAGCCTAAAATTCATTTGTGAGTCCGTGCACAATCCTGAGATTTTGTTGCGAAAAAGGGGGTGTTCGTGGTGCCCTCAAACCACCCTTTAGTAACTTACCCCCAAAAGGCTAACTTTGCACCCCCAAGAAGACGGAGTGCAATGGCATGATGCCAATACAGTTCAAAACTAGTTGTTTCAGCAACTCTATGCCACACAACAAGAGGTGGCTTATGCTCCCGAGGTGATGTCTTACGCCTTTTACGCGTCTTGTGTTGGCTCTGGTTCTCTCTTGTACGGCAAGCACCTCCGCATGGTGTCTTTCCGCCATGGTTTGGACACGTCCACTTGTGGTAGAGGTGCTTTGTGCGATTGCACAATCACAATTGCTCACTTCCATTCAGACTGTCAGTATGGCTGCCTGTGGACAGCCGTCTTCATACACAGTTAGCAAGCGACTTGCGGCGCATTGTCCCAGAGTGGGGAGTGTCCCTGCCCACCTTCTGGGGAGTGCTCGTCCAGTGGTGGGGTGCCTACTTTGGGCTTACAGTTGGTGCCGTTTCTACCTGTGGAGTGCAAAAGGTGTCCTGGGTTACTCTGTCCTTGTGGAGCCGGATGTCGCCCGCATAAAAAAAAGCGTTGATTCGTCATGGAGCGGCCTCCAAAAAGGTGCGCACTGTTTTGGTCACTTTTTGGAAAACAGTCCTACGAATGTCGCGTACCGCTCACCCCCCTCAATTGCGGGATGCAGGGGACTAGTCTCCGCCGGAACACTGATGCACGGCGTATCACGCCCTATATCCGGCTGGAAATTTTCTGACGGTTGAGAGCTGGCATGTATAGCCTGCTGCACCGCCCCTCACACCCCAACCCGTACACTTGCACCTTGGACACTATCTCGGCCACACGGCCGTGTACATACCATTGCAACGCATTGTAGAGCCTCGCACGGGTGAGATGTTCTATTGGTCCCACCATAGAGTCTACTCGCCAGATTGAGTTAAATGGCCGGCCTTTGTTTGGCGGCAGTCAAAGTCATGCTATGTCATCGACTTGCCTACTCCGGCGGCTGCCAGAGACCTGCACCGTTGCCACCGCTAGTTTGTCTTGAGGTACGGTACCGAGGTGCACCGATTGCTAGCCGGATACACCGGACACGCCCCCACACCGTCGCCGGTTCAAGTTCGTAGTTAGTGGCGTGCATGGCGTTTCTATTTGCCAAGCTGGCGTCACGTGGTCCATTCTCACTACACGGACATTGGACTGCGAATGTCACCAAGCTAAACGTGGAAGTTGTGTTGCTCTAGATGCTAGTGTGGTGCACGTGTTAGAAACACCCTGGGAAAAGGAGCGGCGACACTTCACATCGACCTTGGCTTCACACCACCAGGACAGGACGATGGCGCAGCGGGAGAGTACACAACTCAACCCACCATCCCACACTGAACATGAGCCACGCAAATGGAGGGACATTGGGCACCAATCGGGGGGCGCGGCACTGTGTGAGAATGAAACTACATACACAAGTGAGACCTGTAGTACACATACATTAAGTTGAGCGACGGCCACCCCCTTAGCCGTTGAGCCGTCGTAAACCACGGGTGTTCCACAAGTGAACACCTGTACCTCTTTTCACCCCCACAATTGCGCGGTGGTCAATAGTGGGGTGGATGGGTCCGAGCCACGCTCCAGCCCACACCAGTGCGGGTGAAAGTCCGGCAGACCCACCAGCACCACCACCCGTGGGGACCCAGACCATTTTACAACCCCCCAGCCCCCATGGGCTCCCATAAGGACGGTCACCGTTTTGTTTTCCATTTCGGGAGCCTCTTTCATTTTGTCCGGGGGCAATTTCAGTTACGTTCCTGATCATGCCCAAGCGGTGTTCAGCAAGGACATATCTATTTCGGGTTTCCATAATTTGCCGATTTGCACACCCACGTTAATGCAATGGGCACGCAATGAAGTGATGATATTTGTGTGGAATCGCCGAGAGAGAAATGGGTGGGCCAATGCCAAAAAGTGTTCCTTAAGGGTCTAGGGGTAGATTGATGCAATGGGCATGCAATGAAGTGACAATATTTGTGTGGAATGGGTGAGAGGAAAGTGGGAGGGCCAATGCCTAAAGGTGTTCCTTGAGGGCCGTACCGAACACACACCGTTTTTTTTTGTGTTATGGGACTCCTTGCAACCCCGTTGCCCCCCCCCCCCGGACCCACACAATTTTCACCCCCCCCCCCGACCGGCAAACATCCCCCCCCCCAAACCCCCACCGTCTTCACAAAAGAACCCAATTATAAGTAGTTGAGGAAGTAGGTCATGATGGGTAATCCGCAAGATGTTGCTGATCAGGCAGTGCAATCAAGAACTCCATTCAAGAGCACCTTCCTAGACAGAATGTATGGTCAAAAACCCAGTTCAGAAACCACTTCGTGATTAGCAACCTGTTCCTGAAGATAGTTCCCGGGCGACTTCCTGATCTGCCGCACCTTGTTGCAGCACCTTCCTGGCACACTTCTTGTCCACAGACTATTTATACCACCACCACCACCATGGAGGATCTTGTCAAAAGGTTTGACGCGGATGTACCCCGATTGACGCGCAAGGCTTTTGCCATGCTGAAGCGTGATGCGAAGGCAGAGGGCCTAGCAATGGTGGAGCGTGTGACCCGTGTCCTTGTTAGCGATAGTGACGTCTCGGTATCACTGACGCCCAAGGGTGTTGTGGTGCTCACTGGTGGTAGCATGGACAGTGAGCAGGCCGCGTGCGATACGGAGACCAGACATGATGCTTATGTGGTGGATGATGCTCTTTTTGCGCCAAACGCTCAACATGAGCCACTGCTGCACCGGCGAGAAATTGTTCGAAGCGCGGCGACCACTGTACGCAACCACACCCGTGGTTGTGGTTGTTTGTGGGGGCAAAAGCACCCGCCTTTGTGACATTTGCGCAGCTTGTCCAACACCAAGTTGGGCCAGCACAACAAGCGGGCGTGCTCGTGGTGCCACGTGGATGGCAACGGATCCCCGTCATCATTTGTGTGGCCGCGTGCCCATTGTGGCGAATGCAAGCCACTCAGGCGGACGTGTTCGTTGGAGTATGGCCCGGTGGGCCCGGTGCAGCAGGCGTGCCGGGCAACCATGCCACATGGTGGGTGATGGCAGGCGGCAACGATCGCGCATGGCTTTGCGGGATGGATGAGGTAGCTAGATTGAATAGCCTAATGGAGTACTTAGAGGCGAAAAAGTCGTAGTGCTTGAAAACGGACAAACAATAGAGTTTGATTGCTTTGTAATGCGGGATGGAAATGGATTGCAGGTTAGCAACTCTAGTCTTGTGACCAACTGTTGGACTTGTGAGGATGGGAATAGCTTAGAACCACACGAAAACGTGACCCCGATGCCGTGCTAGGGGGCATTCTTAAGAGCAGTGGGGGTAACTAAAAGTGTGGGATATTAGGCACAGTGTGCTGCACGGCTTTGCCATGCAATTGCCCTACGACTAGGGAGTGACTTGTCAGCATGGGTAGCAGAAGGGGATGGACAGGGGGTCATAGGACGCATGCAAGAAGTGTGGTCCCACATTATGCAAGCAGCTGTAAATGTACCCTTTGCTGACCGTGTTGCCCTCCGACCTCAAAAAAAAGATACATTTGACTTTACGTCGGCAAGAGTATTCCTTGACAAAACGGTGTATTAGAAGCGTGTGGTGGATTTTGAAGGAGATTTACTCTGACCGCACGATGGAGGGGTAAAATATTAAGGTGCACACAATTGTCTTCGGCATCATTAGGAATGTGTGTGACCTGCACGCCTTGTGGAGGAAGAAGGCATGCTTGAGCGACGTCGAAGTGGCGTGTGTAGACCAAGCAGCCAAACAACTTGGTGTGTGTTGGCCCCTTGGGAAGTGGAAGCCAACTTTCTGGCTCCATTGCACGGTGGCGCACAACGCATGGTTTCTTAGGAAGTATAGGAGTATGTACATGTTTGGTTCCGTACCAACAGAACGACAGCACTCACCGTTCAAAACCCATCTACAAAATGGCTTTAGGGGTTGGTCACTGTGTAACCTCCCAATTAGCTAAAAGTGGAATGGCTCATATCCTAGAGATGTATGCCTTGGATGAGGGGTTGAAGCGGGTGCAAAAGATGGGGGGAGAGAAGCACCAAAGTCACAAGCGATAGAGAAAGGAGTAATAACCATGTGTATGTAACCCATTATGTTGTGGATTGTTTGACGTGCCGATTGTTGTGTGCCACCCAAAGTTAGGGAGTCCACCGGGAAGTGCAATCAGAATGGGGTTCGTGGTCAGGATGTGTGGTCTACATCCCAATCCAGCAAACCCTTCCTGGTGTGCATGTAGTCCTGGGAAGTCTCCCACACCTCCTTGGAACCATAATTGCAAACTGTCCCGAATGCACCACCAGGGGTGAGAGGCATGTTCTTCAAGCAAATCATGATCCATCAATGCACAAACACTTAGTTTTGGGTTCCGAGGCCCGCCCTTGTTCCACGGGCTCAAACGGAATTTTTACCGAGGAACCCCCTTCAGGTGGCGGGGACACCAAATGGGGATAGGGTTACCATTAACCATCTAGGTTTTGTAACTCTTTTTTGCTGTCTAGGGTGGAGCTACTAGGTGCCCCCTTTTTGGGAAGTTCGTAGGCCTAGCATGTCCTTTGAGGGGCCATTTGCATTGGAACCAACCTAGATGATCAACAAACACCTTTGATCACCGTCGAATCCCTTTTGCACTCAAGTAGTGGACTCAACGACCTCTTCTGTGGCCCAAATTACAGCGAAATTTGCCTTGAAAAGCACCGTTTTTGCATTTTTTGCCTACTTTGAGTTCCAGCTTCTTGTTGGATGGTTGATTGCCATGGATTGCGGGGGGCACCCTTGTGGTGATAAATGATGATGAAGGGGGTCACTCCTAAGGTATTTCGACGCTATCAACACCTATCAATCCCCCATTGGCGTCGTAGAGCAGTGCAGCGCAGTGCAGCGCACACAGTGCACGTGCTGTGGTAGGGTTATGGGGGTCCAAAAGGGGTCAAGAATGATTTTTCCAAAGTCGTTCCTAGACCATTTGAGGTGCTCAAACAAATGTTTAAAGGTATTTTGAGGCATCTTTGACTCGTGTCTTTGACTCGCCCAAGCAAGTTCCCAATAGCCTTGAAACGGGCAATTTTAATAGTGACCACGCAGTAAAGGGTGGTTTGGGGGAATGTTGGGTGTGCTTGTCTCTTCAGCGAGCGAGGAAGGGTTGGGGGGTATTGGGCAGAGGTGCGGGGTGGGGGGGGGGGCATGTCTCTTGAACCAGGAAAGCAAGCAAGGAAGGGTTTGGGGGGGGGGATATGGGGGGGGATATGGCGTGAATCGTTCTTGGTGTCCCTCAATATGCGTCCTTATTTCGCCCCCTTTACTAGTATACCTAACGTTCCGTTACCCACCATCTCGGTCGCAATATTCAGTCTTGATTAGGGTTAGGGTCACGGATCTGGTGGAACTAGGAGGGTTTACAACCCTCTTTACTGTCTAGGGTGGACCAAGCACGTTTGGCAAGTAGTAGCAACAACAGGCATGTGGCAAATGGGGAAAAAGCAAAACTTCGTCATGGTGCTTTGGATTCGGCTAAAAATTTGGCGGATGATACCTATGGGTGTGAAGTACAATCACACAAAGTTTGAGCAAGAACCCCAACCGTGGTGGCGGAGAACGGGCATCGCAAGCGGCGGACCTAGGTTTCAGAGCTTGTCAGACATAGCCACAAAATGCCCTTCTCTGGGGGCTTAGCATGTGCTTGGAGGGGGCCGTATTTATTGGAACCAACCTAGATGATGAGCAAGGACCTTTCATCATTATCTACTGGGTTTTGCACCCAAGTAGTGGTCTCAACGACCTCTTTTGGGGCCCAAATTACTGCAAAATCAGCCTTGAAAAGAACCCTGTTTGCATACTTTTTGGAGTGGCGCCTTCCTGCATTGTGTTTGACTGTGTGTTGGGCACCCTTGTGGCGATAAATAATGATGAAGGGAATCACTTGCAACCTATTTCCACGCTGTTAGCAGCGCTCAATGCCTCATTGGTACCACAGAGTGGTGCAGCACGCACGTGCTGGGGTAGGGTTGTGGGCGTCCCTTGTGGGTCCAAAAGTGGTCAACAATGATTTTTTCCCAAGTTGTTCCTAGACCACTCGGGGTGCTCAAACAAGTGGTTTAAGGCTCTGTTGAGGCATCTTTGACCCAGATTGGCCCATGCAGGCTCCCAAGAATGCTTCAAACAGGCAACTGACAATGCAGTGCAGGGATTCCGGCAGGGGGTGACAAGGGAGTGGTGCGGGATTTTGGGGGGGGGCATATCTCTCGAGGGAGCAAAGCGAGCGAGGAAGCTTTTTGAAGGCGGTATAAGGGAGCAAGTGACCTGAATTTTTCTTGGTGTCCCTCAACATGCGTCCTTATTCAGCCCCGTAGCTGATGTTCCCTCCCCCACCAGCTGGGTCCCGCCCAGTTCCAAGCCGGCACTCATTTTTTCCCATCAGTTGTGATGTCTGCGGAAGCCCGTCGTGGCAGGAATAAGCGCCGCAGTGCCAAGGGCCTTGCTGACTGGTACGTCAGTCATTGTAAGGGCGCACGCCCTGCACCAAATCTGCGCAAGATCCCCATGTCTGAGGTCATGGAACACAACACAGAGGAGAGCTTTTGGATGGTTCTCAAGGGAGCCGTGTATGACATCACGGCCTTTCAGCATTACCATCCAGGGTCCTGCTGTGCCTGTCCCTGTCCCCACTCAGCCCTCCTTCCTACTTGACCCACACATTTGGCTGCACAAAATGGTTGTACCGCAGACTTTGGAATTGGGCAGATTTGTTGGTGTCCCATTTTGCTCTGGGCCGCTGGTAGAAGGCTAAGGGGCTGTGAAAGCAGTGCAAAGCAGAGGGGCGACAGCATTGTCCGTCCAAAGCGCTTGGCAAAAAGCAACAGCACATGGCAGGACCCACCAGCTCAGCATTCACCTTGAAGGCGGCACAATGCCGCAGTCGCTGCTATCGCAAAGCATCACACACCTCCTGCACCATCGACCCCCAGACAGACCCAGGGCACACTCCCCATACCACCGGATTTGCGATAAGTGACTGGAATTTGAAATTTAAAGGCGCCCAAACAGACAACAAATTCAGGAGACAACCCCACCATCAAGAGGATTGGGCACGCCTCCCCTAACAGCCCCCCTCTGTGGCTGTGCACCACGTGGTAGCCCCCCAAACCCGTCCGCCGTGCAATGAAACTCTCACTGCCCTGGTGCCAGAGGCATGAGGGCGTAGGGGGCGAAGGAATGGAATGTCTGAGCATCTGCCACATCACCAGCGCTGTTATGGCCTTTGGGATCTGTAAATGTGTGCCACGTTGATGCCCCAATGCAGCCTGTTTCCTCTGGACAGGTGGGCACTCAAGTTTGTTGGGGCGGGGTTCAGTAAATAGTTCCCTCCAACGCCCCCTCTCGTGGCTGTAGGGGTGTCGAGATCATGCTGCCGGTGGCGGGGGCTGATGGCACCTCTTTGTTCAACCAATACCACAAATGGGTTAACGAGGAGTCTCTACTTCAGGCGTGCCTCCTTGGGTATGTCGTCAAGGATGACCCTGACAAGGCCAAGACCGCCCCTGCCTTTCTGGCAAAGAGCATGGGAGAAGTGCAGGTGACAACTGCGTCAGCCCCGCTGAAGCCCACAGCGCCGGCAGGTGCTCCTCTCCTCCGCTACAACGCCTGCACTGCCTGACGGGTCCGTGGTAAAACTTGGTAAAAAATATTTATTTACTACGTGTTTCCTCTGGGGGTGGGGTTTTTTCGAAGTCAATTACTCAGTAGAATTTTTTTTTTACCAAGTAAGTTACTTAGTAGAAAAAAATTTTTTTTCTCAGTAAATTACTTTGTAGAAAATTTTTTTTTGCTACGTAAATGACTTACCCAAGAAATAAGTTTCTCCCACTTCTGACTGCCACTGGGCCCACTTGTGGGCTATTTCTGATATTGTCCCCCCACTCTGAAATCCACGCTTTGTTGCGTGGCCCCCAAAAAATAAGATTTTCCATTTCTGACTGCTGCCACTTCTGATTCTGTCCCCTGCTCTGAAGTAGTGGGGACCCCCCAGGCGGTAGGGGTTATGTAGCCACCTTGCCCACTTGTGGGCCACTTCTGATTCTGCCCCCCCGCTCTGAAGCGGTGGGGACCCCCCAGGCGGCAGGGGTTATGTAGCCACCTTACCCACTTGTGCGCCACTTCTGATTTTGTCCCCCCCCCCTTTTTCTTTTGCCCTTCGCGTTTGAAACGGTGTCCTCCAAGCAAAGCTCTGCGGATGGCACCGAGGCATGCACGGAGAAATCGGCCACAATGAGTCCCGTGGGCACGGATGATACCCTTGGAATGCATGCCCTGTACTTTTCCTTGTTGTTTGTGATCCTCTACCCTTGAGCTGATGAAGGAGCTTACTCATCACTCATGGGTAAAGAGTCGCAGACACATGCCAAGGTGCAGTTCATGTGGGGGACCGACAGTCAAAATGCATTGCATCATTAGACACCTTATAAACATTAAATGACATTCATGTTTGCAATGTTCATTGGAAATTCTGAGGATCATAATGAACCTCTGGCTTGGCCTTCTTCCCTTCATTGAATGTTGTATGTCGTCTTCTCTTGCTCTCTTTGTGAACGTGCATGGGCACATTTGGGTGCTCAGCTAAATTTCCCTCCGGCCTCCCCCCAACACCTCTCGATTCGGTTTCTATTTTTTCTTGCAATGTTTGCTGTAAGACTGTCGCTGTTCATGTAGGGGATGGAATGGCGGCTGAGCAACCCCATATGCCTTGCTAGTGGGGGGCGGCCCTATCCCTATAGTGGCCGCCCCCCGTGTCATACCCCCAAGGGAGGGGGGGTATGGGTGGCAATTTTTTCAACGACACAAATTTTGGGTCCGAGTGTGAGGCCGCACCACCCGCCACCCGGTAACACAACAGAACACTTCTTTTGGCTGAGTTGTGGCTAATGTGTGTCCATTGCAAGGCAGCAATGCCGGTTCGGAGGTTAAGCTTGTGCGTTGTATGTGTGGTGTAAGCGGGGAGAGGTGCTTGTAGCCTGGCGTTGTGTGGTCCAAGGCCACCGCCTCAAGTTGCTATGGCCATACCCACGCACTTGCCTCCATCTCCAACCGGTAATTGTGCCTACAACTTCAATGTTCCAGCCGGAGAGGGGGAAAAAGAAAAAACTGACGACCGGGGACGCCTGGGGCTCCTCATCAATGTGGAGTCGCGATGCCCAACCCCCTTGTAAAGTGGGCTAAGCGAAATACCATTCAGAAAGTCTATATATACACCAGGGTAACAACTCCTACTGGGTGCCCTAGTGCAGAACAAATCCTGGCTGATGTGTGCAAAGCACTGAGTGATAGCCAAGGCTCGTTCGCTCATCTATGTCAGAGGTAGAGGCACTGCTTGGCAACGATTGGAGGCAGCCACTACATGTCACAGTTCTAGGTTTGTCGCCGCAACAATTTGAGTTCGAGGCACGCCATTTCAGGGACCTCACCACCGAGAGCTATGTCACCAATTGTGCTCAGATTGTGGTGTATTACTGGTGGACTGCCCAAACCGCTCTCAGTGCGGATTGGGACACGACACAATGGGCGTGGCGTGGGTTGTCCGCGACTGTTTGTGGAATGCCTCATGTGCCAGTGCACATCGCTGCAAACAGCTGGTTAAATTGTGGGCAGAGCGCACTTTGCAAGCGTCGTCCATAGATATGTCTTTCGCCCCACCCGTGATTGTGGCGCAGGTGTGTAATTTGAGCAACTGGCATTGGGTGCTCCGCTTGTTGTTGATTGCCCCAACTCACGAATACCTTTGCCTTAAGTTTGACCCAGTGTGCGACCGGCCACACATTGTTGGGGCAAACCAAGAGGAGTTGGCTGTTGTGGATTTGATTGCCGAGCGAGAAGGCGTTGAACCACAGCAGCGGAAGAAGTGGTCAAAGATTTTGGATGCTTTCGGTGCCCTTGCACTTGCAATTGCACTCCTGCATTCCACCTTCATCTAGCAGATTGATGGTGTCAGCTGCCATCCGGCATGTCTCTTGACGTTGCATTGTGCCTTGTCTCGGCGCGTTGTCAAGGGCATATTGCAAGTGCCACAAGATCGATTGTGGTTGTTGCGTGAAATGGCTGAGGCTACTCTGTACTTCAGTCGTTCAAAGTCGGCCTCCACCCCAAGGACCCAGCGGTACATTGGGAGGTGGCTCGGATGTACCCCGAACCCAAATCTTTGGACCCTGTTGACACATGCTTTTTTTGTGATGGCACACCTCACATGGCGCGCCACGAATGTAAGGTTCTTCATTGTGCCTTGCATGTGTCCATCTTGTGTCAATCGGAGATTTGTGTTGGGTTGCGCCAATTCTGGACGGCCAACCTTGCTGCTGTTGCTGTTGTTGCTGTTGCTGCTGTTGACACCCGTCCTGGTGTGCCTACTGTTGTTGATGCTTCTGCTGTTAACACCCGTTGTGGTGTGTGGATCTGTCGCAAGTGGTATGCAGTGCCTCCTCAATATCCCCAAATGCCGATGGTCAACTGAGAAATGACCAAGCATTTTGCACCGAGCTGCAAGGGGAGTTGAAAACGGCTCTGTTTGGGATGTGCACCAATAATCCCACAATGCGAGGCAAACCGCGCCATGCGGATACCAAGGCCGACTTGATTTTCAAGTGTGTCTTTTGTAACTACTTGTAAGTAGTTCCCACGGATGTTGGCCTGTCAGGCCTCTTTTCTTGAGCCTGATTTTGTTTCTACTGCCCGACCCCAATTATATTTTGTTATGTTAGCCAAGTGCCAACTAATTGGTGTGCATGATGGTTTGGCTTGGGTGGGGCGCCACTAACACAAGTGGCCGAGAATCGATTCGGGGGCCTTGTGCCCTTCAACAAAAGTACCACCTACCATCGAAGTGTTGACTGCCTTGTTTAAAACGGCAGCCAGGGGGGGGGGGGGGACTTAGTGGACCGAGGTAAAACTTAGAAAAAAAAATTTTTAAACAATTTTTTTTGAATTTTGTTTTTACTAGGTTTTACCTCGTTTCTACTAAGTTTTACCAAATTTTACTAAGTGTTACCTCGTCCGGTACTAAGTTTTACCAAATACCCCTGCCTGACTGCCTAATCCACACAGGACTCCTTCTTCATGACTGCCTGTTGCAGGACCGTGTGTATCAGTCCCCAACCCCTTTGCGTGTGAATACCCACGTTGACGGACGACCATCAGCGTTGTGCAGATGAGGACAGTTTGTTGGCGGCGGTTGTCACGTGCCACACATAAGTTATCAGTGGATCAGCGGAGGTTTCGGAGTAATGCACTTCCACAGTCTTTTTCCATCGTTCAATGAGACCTCAAGGGTTGGAGAACCGCGCCCATGTGTGATCGTCCACCCCACTGCCTCTGAGATGCTGCAGATTGGGCCCCTTCTGCAGGCCCTGAGAATGACCACCAAGTGGTGGTCAGATCAAGCAAGAGCAGCACCCTCTATCGGGGGTGTAATTGGGTATAGTGACCTAACTCTTCAATATTTTTAAGGAAAATCATTACTTTGCATGACAACAATGCCCCCGCGACATTTTTCCTTGTTTTTTGTCATCCACCCCACCACACACACTTGGCTCACCCATTTCTGGGATGGGGGTGAGAGATAGGCTTTGTCACAATCACGAATGCCATGGAAATTTGGATTTTGAGCCACAACAATTTTTCTCCCGGTAGGAACCTCCCCCCCCCAAAAAAAAGACAGGGTACTTACTGCAGTCTGTGCCTATTTTCGGGTTGACAAAAGTTGATGCAGTTTTGGCTGTCTCACGGCCTCAATGCCAAACGTCCTATGGCAGTTTCTGGTTGCAGACGATGGGAAAACGAGTTTGGCTGTGTGGGACCCCGGCCCTCACACCCGTTCCCCAACTGCAGCGATGAGTCCAGCACAGTGGAAAGATTTCCGTGTTCTCAAGAAGACATATGTGACCCACGACACACAGACCTTCCGGTTGCAAGTGCCCAACGACGTGACGCCCCATTTCCCGGTCTGTGGCCACATCAAGATCGCTGCGACTACAGAAGATGGGGAGAGGATTTGTCGGAGTTATACGCCCATAGCGGTCTGCTGCCCCTCTGCATCGTCTGCAAGTCCATAGCAACACACACCTGCAGGGGCTGCAATGGCACGCCATCTCGCTTTCTGTGGATTTCTTTTTTCACCGTCTTTCCCTGTTCCTGCACTATGCATCCCCCCCCTCCCCATCATCCATCAACGGATCGTTACCTCCCTCATGTCCTCCATTGTGCCCTTTTCCCACTGCCTCACAGTCTCTCATTTACCTTGTGAAAACTTGCGGACTGTTTGGCGATGAATGGCCAAGTTTTTGTTCACAAATCAAAGCTCCGACTGTGGGTGAAGGTTCATGTATCTTCTCTTTACCAGCGACAACCTCCCATGGATGATCGAGACTGTGCTGTGTGCAGTGTCTTCTCTGTGCCGGTGTGGGCATTTGTTGAGTCAACTGTGGATCTACAGGAATTTTTCTTGCTGACAGCTGCTTTAATTCGCTGTGGCGACATTTAGCGCAGCTGTATCATGGCCAACCGCCGTCGGTTATCCGCTGGGAAGGACTGTGCACGCTGTGCTATAAGGTGTCGCTGTTGTACTTGGCGGCCACCGCCGCAACACAGAATGTCCGGATGGTGTGTAATTGTGGCATCCAGTTTGGCAGCGCCTGCCGTGGCCAATGGCGTAGGATGTCTTGTCCAGTGTCGAATTGGGGCCATGGGATAGGGGCGTTGGGCCCCAAGGGGCAATGATGTGATGCCTCTGCATGACCCCTCAACACACCGCATTTCAGACGGGTCCCGGCTGGTTCGACGTGATGGTGAAGGTGTACCCGGAAGGACAAGTGTCTCAGTACATTCACACAATGGATGTGGGTGACATACTGCAGTGCAAAGGGCCGTATCTGGGGGAGTTTGAGTATGAGCCCAACCAGTACACGCGCTACGGACTGCTCGCAGCGGGCACTGGTGTGCAGCCTCCTGCATTGCTTTGTGGTGCGTGTTTCGGAGATCAATGGCAACCTGAGCACTCTCAGGATGCGTGTAGGCTGGCATCTGCTGGTGGCGTGCCGCCGTGGGGCAGGGGACGTGCCAGGTCCAGAAAAGCACGGGATGTGGGGTTGGTAAAGGGGTTGTGGCTGCCGGTTCTTTGTTGCCAGGCATTACTCCGTTTGTGGGATTGATAACTACACTTTTGCAAGAGATCACTGTACCTCAGGTGGAGTTGATATTCTGCAACAAGAGTGAGAAGGTCCCAGTGCCTTTGTCTCGCTCCTGCCCTAGCCCCTGCTGCTGTGCTGTCTTCGTATACCATGGGGTTGCATGCAGTGTGTTGTTTACCAATAAGGAGCGGGTCCCCCTGACTGCGCGCAGGAACCAGTGACATGCGCATTCGGATGTGCTGCAAACCACGTTTCAATTGTGCCCCAACCCCTTTATGCATCATCAACACCCGCTTTCGTACGAAATTCTTGGCTGGAATTGGGGCCCCAAGGGCCGCTGGCAAGGACCCTTGGTGCCCCATTTGTGTGGAGTGCTCCAAGGATTTGGCTTTTTTTTTTTGAGGGCATGTGCTGCTGCACTTTTATTCCCTGTCAGGTGTGTGGATCCATCGGAGGGCACGGGGATGGGGTGGGGAAACGGTAGGTGACCCGGACAGTGCATGTGTCATTGACCACAGTGTGCTGCACTCAGGCGGCGTGCAGTCACTGGGGGTCTATGGGCTGCATGCAGAGCCATATCCCAATCCAGAGCTCCTCATCATTGTCGCTGTCCCTGTCACTCCGATGACCGACTTCTGGCACAACCTGCGCAAAAGGGGGGTGGTAATTATGGGTGGCGTATGGGCGGAAGACATCAAAATTCTGTCTGTTCCAACAAAATATTCTGCCAAAAGGCATACTCCAATCTTCACAAGTGGTGTTTCATTGTTTTCCTTTGTCAGCAGCCTCTGTGGCGGGGCCCTGGGGAGCACAGCTCCTTCGTTTTGCTTTCATTTGTATTTGAGATGCTCTCTACCGCACTACAGTGTGTTTTTCACTCCCCTCTCTCCATGGAGGTCACCACATGATCCGTGCTCATCCTACTGGATTAGCTGATGCAGGGCATGCCTAGGGCAACTCCTGGGCGGCCATGCTTCGTTAGGTCTTCCGCCAGTTCTGTACACGACCCTACACTCATTGTCAACCATGCACAGAGAGTGGTACGCGTTTGCCACAAGCTGGGCGTGGGGTACACACCATTTCGATGCGGATGCGAGGGGGGCCCTTCTATTGCAGGGTGATGACCTGCACTTTCTGTGACAAGAGGTGACAAGTTACAAGGGGGGGGGGGTCGCGGCGGGAATTTTTCGTTGTGCGATACTTTCTGTTTCAATTTCGTGCGAAATTTCCCACACAATTTTCAGGCCGTTGTACGAAATGAGCTTATGTCGAAATTTAGCAAAATTGCTTTTTTCACAGTTGCCTTTGCCACACGCTCAGCATTTGCAGACGGGGTACAGTTGAATTCTGTGGGTACGAAGCCTCTTGCCGTTGATTCATCCCTTTGTTGTACAGTTGTCCACTTTCTGCATATACTGTGCAGTTTTCTCTGCGCCATGCTTCATTTTTGATGCCGAAGCACAAAACAGATGAACGCCAGGAGAAGAGTTCTGCGATCATTCAGCGCCTAAAAGCCACTGCTGGAGCATGTCGTGAAAGGCATCGGGATCGACATTCACAAAAGGCTCCCTCCAGGAATTAACAACAAGCCACCAGGAAGCAATAGCAACCTTCCAATCATCAACAGCAACCCTTTTGGGAATTCACAACACACCACCAGCAATTAATAGCAACCCACCAGGAATCAACAGCAACCATCGCAATTACCAGCAAAGCACCAGATAGCAAAAAGGCAAGCATTGCATTCAGGAAACAACAACATTTTCTAGCAAAAGTGCCATAAAAAACAAGCTGGAAGCTCGAAAGTATTTTAACATGGCAAGTCTAGCCTTGCCAAAGGCAGGCTAACAAGCATGTGGGTGCGAAATTTCCCACAGCAAATTGAGGACTGCGTGCGAAATACATCTGCGTTGAAATTTTCTCGTCCCAAAAAATCCCGTTGCAATCCCCCCCTTCCCTCCCATAACTGAACCCCCTTACCCCCTTCCCCGCGAAAAACAGCTCAAGCACAACATCTCGCTGTCGATTGCCGCCACTTTTGCCACTGGCGCCTGTTGGTCCACAGTTGTTTGCGAATGGGGCTTTCACATTTCCAAATGTCCATTTCATTCCTGCAGGACATCCTCATGCCTCGAGAGCTGGCGGATTGGACTGCAGAGCACAAGTCATTTGCTGTGCACCATATCTTGAGTGAACCAGAATGCCCTTCCGAGTTGGTGATGCGAGGCCACATCAACAAGACACAGCTGCTGGGGTACCTTCCCAAGCCGGGGGAGAAGATGAAAGTGTTAGTGTGTGGGCCCCCGGGTTTCATCAAGCATTGCATACCGCTGCTTGAGGAACTCGGCTACACAGAGGAGATGTACACGGCACTACAGGGCTGAGTGCACCATCCAAAGGGTCGTGGAGGTCAACCTGCAGACCGCAGTGAAAGTTTTTTTTTCACTGGGAGGGGTCTATACCGACAGCGATGGCAATGAGGCTGGTCAGGGGGATCGCCCAGAATAGGACAGGGATCAGGGATCGCAATTGCGCCACAGGCCGGGCCAGAAGCCTGGAGGTTATTGGGAGATGGCGCAGAGGTAGGCAGGGGTTCTGTTGCCCCAAATCTGAGTCTCGCTCGGAGGCTGCAAGGGAGGCTATGCAGTGGCATCCATTCCCGCGTTCCGGTTGTCCATGCTGCCAGTAGTGCCCCACCTCCTTGGCAGCCTCCACCGCTGCTTTGACTAGGCCACCTGTTCAGAAGTGTTGCTTCTTGAGGCTTCGGGAGGTTTGGTTGCGCATCCCAATCTTTTTGCAATATGTTTGCATTTTTTCGCAGTTGGATCGGACCCTCCCTGATTGCCATCCCCCCCCCACCCCCTGCCACAGGATTTGCTGAGCAGAGTGCAGCTTGTGTCCGTCGGCATGGGGGCGAATCCTGGGGTCTGTAGTAAAACCTCGTAAAATTTGTTTTTTAAAAAAATTTTCACTAGGTAACAGTTTACTAGGTTCACTAGTTTTCACTAGGTATCGGGAACCTAGTAAAAAAAAGTTTTTTTTTACTAGGTTCCAGAACCTAGTATAAAAAAAAGGCGGGGGTTATGTAGCCGTTGGGTCCACTTGTGGGCCACTTCTGATTTTGTCCCCTGCTTTGAAGCATCGGGGACTCCCCCGGGATGTTCCCTAAGACCCTCATTTTTTTTTCTCTTAAGGAATGTTGGTTGTAGGGTTACCCTGAACTATCTAGGACCCCGTGAGGGGTTTTTTTCTAGTGGCTCGGTGAGGGCCCTTTTTGAACCCCTGTTCGGGGACCCCCGAGAACGCAGGGGTGACGTAGCATTTCTCCCCTCTTTTGGGCCCCCGAGAAGCCAGGGGTGAGGAAGCCACTTCTGATATTGCTTCCCGCGCTTGGCGTTGGGGACCCCCGAGAATGCAAGGGTGATGTAGTAGTACTACCTCCCCATTGATGGCATGCAAGTGGCCTAGTGGAAGAAAACCTTGGCCACCATCTCGAACCGAGGCCGTGTCACATGGCCCCGGTTTGTAGACTTCTTGATGTTTCACCGTGTCACAGCTGAGGTTTGCACATGTGCCACGTATTTTACATTAGGTGTTTGTGAGGGCTGTTTGTTGTGGTTTCTTGTGAAGGAACCCTGCTTCAAGGTGCCTTTGCGCCACTCGTGGAAGTTTGCTACTTCCCGTCCCTTTAAGTTTGGTTGTGTGAGACGCACTGTTGTAACCCGCGTTAAAGCGCCTCATGTGTGTGCTCTGAAGCACAAGGAGGCCCCCAAAACAAGAAAGCCGCCAAGAGGAGCCAAGAATTGTCAGACTCCAATTCTGATTCTGATTCCGATTCCTCATCGTATGGTAGCTGTGACGGTGAGCCCCTTGCCCTTGCACCCCTTGTGAAGCGGGAATTGGACCGCGGGAGCAAGCGGTGGCATTCCATGCACCTGGACCACCCCCTTTTCACTTTTGGGCAGTGCCATCGGAAAGTTTTCTTATGGTGCGTCTATTGCGAGGGGTGCATGTGGTGTTTGGAAGGTGAGGAGTGCGCTTCTCGTAGGTTTAAACAAAGAGATGCGTTGCGATGGGTCTTGCAAAAGTGGGAGGAGGAGGTTGAGGTTGAGAAGAGCTTGCATCCCGCGCAATCCCATGCCGAAACTACCCCCTCCTCCCCGTGTGCTTTGCCCCCCACCTCGCTACACCCAGATGGCAATAATCGCCTCCCCTCGATTGCGTCCCTAAATGCCTCTCTTGCCAGCCCGCCTCTAGCCATGGAGAAATTGGACGTCCCCCACCCCCATGTTCTAATACCACCCAGCCATCACAGACTTGAATGGTTAATACGAGGCATGTTTGTGGAGATGACATCTTGGCCGCAGTGTGCCATGCCCTAATTGATGGCCAAGGCAGCCCTACGGCCCAATTGCAAGATGTTGACTCATTGCTCCGTGACGATTGGGAACGACCACTAGACGTGATCATTCCCAGTTCGGGGTCTCGACTATACAAACTAAACTGGAGGCACACCATTTGAGAGATGCTTACACAAAATTTTACGTGACAGATAATGCCGAGATTGTTGTGTATTAGTGGTGGCTTACCATGACAACGTTGAGTGCAGACTGGGATGTAATGGGTGTGGCGTGGGTTTTGCGTGATTCATTGTGTAATGTGTCATTTGTGCCGTGGGATCGAAGGCAGGTGTTAGCTGAACCATGGGCGCACCGCGCTTTGGAAGCAGCGTCCATTGATATGGACTATGCCCCTCCTTTGCTTGCGGCCCAAGTATATAATGTGCGCAATACACATTGGGTGCTGCGCTTGTTGTTGGTTTCCCCAACACGCACTTTCTTATGCCTCGTGTTCGATCCGCTGTCTAACAGGCTGTACATAGTGGGTGCAAACAGCGAGGAGTTGGCCATAGTCAACCTCATTGCTAAACAAGAAGGCATTGCGCCAAGACCGCAAAAGAAGTGGGGCAGGTGTTTGGGTGAGTTTGGCAGTGTAGCTTTTGCTATAGCCCCCCTCTACTCCACCTTCCTACGTCAAAAGGACGGTGTGAGCTGCCATCTTGCTTGCCTTCTGATGCTGCATTGCCTTTTGTCTAGGCGTGTTGTCAACGGCAGCATGCAACTTCCACAAGATAGATTGTGGTTTTTGCGTGAGATTGCACAGGCAGCTTTGCACTTTCGCAATTCTGCCAATGTGTCCCCTATCCAAATCACACCGAGTTGGGCCTTGGCACGGATGTATGCTACGCCCTATTGTCCACCCAGCCGTTCGTCGTGCTTTTTTTGCGATGACACAGTCCACATCGTGTGCCCTGGATGTGGAGTTTGTCAATGTGCGCTGCATGCTTCCGTTTTGTATCCATTGGAGATATGTGTGGCATTGCGCAAATGGAGTATGCAATTTACTGCCACACTGGCATGCATTGTATTGGCATCCACGTTGGGTGACCCGTGTCCGGTTGACAAGCTGCCTTGAGTAGATGAGGTCTCTCCAAAGGTGGTGATCCGTGGTAAGGAATGTTTTGTTCTAGAGCATTGCCCCAAAGATGTTTCTGGTAGATTGCGATGCGACAAAAAATTGATTGAAGAGTTGGATATGAAGACCACGGACGTGCTGCGCAACATGTGCAAGCACAACCCGCCCTGAGCACAACCCACCTACAAGGATAAAAAGGCGAAACTCATCTACAAGCGTGTGTATTGCGATTCTTAAAAAGCACAAGTGTGCGCACCTTTTTATATGTATGTATAAATTTATATATGATATAAAAGCACGGGTTTAGTTCCCAATGCCATCGCGCTGGTGTTGGCCATGGCTTTGTCAGGACTCTTTTCTTGAGCCTGATTTTGTTTCTG
Source organism: Eutreptiella sp. 'Long Island Sound 2002' (assembly GCA_964036045.1). Lineage (NCBI taxonomy): Eukaryota > Euglenozoa > Euglenophyceae > Eutreptiales > Eutreptiaceae > Eutreptiella > Eutreptiella sp. 'Long Island Sound 2002'. The sequence goes on from OZ038380.1 coordinate 53,860,505, forward strand.
CTGACCTTGCAATGCACGGTTTGGCCCGGGTGGGGCGCCACATACACAACTACGTTTTACTACATTTTAATAGGTTTTACTACAGTGTGTACTAGGTTTTACCAGATGCCCCGAATCCTGTCCATTACGTAAAAGTGGTATTTTGTCCAAGATTTGTTGTCCTGAATTGACTTCTGGTACCACTTGTACCCCCAAAACTGCTCAGACATGGTGTACCAGATCCCTTTGAAATGTGTTGTGGTTGGGACATGGAAACATGGCTTTGTGCTCGGTCCTGTCTGATGGTTTGCGTCGCATAGCCCCAGTGGCACATGTTGCTGAGATCTCTACTGAGGCAATCACGGATGGTGTTTCAACACACCCTGAGGTCACCAATGGGAATCCCCATTTGTGCCCCCGACAACTGGAGGCGTGGGAATACTACTCGTGAGGCAACAGCTTTTGGACCGAGGCATGGGTGCACACAGGCAGAGAAGACAGGGAGGCCTGTAAGGAGCTTGCAAACATGATAAACACTCAGGGCGAGCAGGATTGGGCGTGTGCCCCACTGTTTCGCCATGCCCCATGTGCTCCTGTGTCACCGTGCGCTTTGTGCTGAACCCGATGGGGCGGCCGGGGGGGGGGGGGGATTGGCAGTCTCAAATCAATGTTGTTCAGCGCGCCTGGAAACAGCAGTGCTGACAAGGGGGGCCTGGAGATGGAGATGGGAATTGGGGTCCTCAGCATTAGTCTAATGGCTTTTATGGACCTTGGGCCGACCAGTTAGTGCTGTGTGGGTCTGCGGGAGTTGATATGCACCTGTGCTGTGAGCAGGCGGTATTGCAGTCGTTGCTTGAGACGAGCTTAGAGGGGTTGATTGATGACCAATGTAGCCCCGGGAATCAAGAATTTTGTTCTGATATTTTTCAACATCACTTCTTGCTGTATACAAAAGTGCTGAATCTACCTGTCTATCTGGATCCCTGTGTGCTGAGCATACACTCTTCTATTGGACTACCATCCGAATTCTTTCAGATCAAAAAACAGTTGTAATTTTTTGACGGCTGATCATAGGCTGCAGCTTCATGGGAACGGCGAGGAGCATCTGCAGAAATATGCCGTTTTTGGTAAAAAGGTTCCGTTTTCAACCATGAGACATGCTTGCCCTTTTGTCTCCGCAAACAATGCAAACAATGAGTCTCTTGGGCGTGCCTGTTGGACAGCCCACTCTTTTTGTCACTGTCTGCATGCAAGTGTTCTTTTTGTTTGGGTTTGAGCGTCTGATGCTCGCTTGCTCGCCACATGGCATGCAGGTGTGCATGGTGTGTACTGCACTTCGTCACACAAACATGCCGCCTCTGTCTGTGTGATGTATGTATGTATGTAGCCCACTGCGCAGCTTTCATTCTGAAGTCGCTTCAGGAAATTCTGATTTGGAACACATGCAATGCTGGAAACAAGTGAAGGCCCTTGAACTGTTTTAGTTCTCTTCAAGTCCCATCCATATATGGGTTTCTCTCCATTGTTCACACGCACAGTAGCGGTGTGGGGGTGTGTAGCTTGGGTGGCACCACCAAACGCATTGCATTGTTCCGCTTGTGAGGTTTTGTCACAATGTATTGTTTTTGTGCTCAGCATAACGTTCGTTAAGGACAGCCAGAGTTGTTGTTTTTTTTTGCAAAGAATGAGCACGCTCAAGCCATTAACCACTAGGCCTTATGTGCGAGGGTCGGTGAAGCGTTGGGGACCCCCTGTACGGCCAGCGTTATGCAGCCAATCCGCCTACTTGTGGGCCACCTCTGATTGTGTCCCCTGCTCTCAAGCGTTGGGGACCCTCAAAACAGCAAGGGTTCCGCAGCTGCGCCGCCAATTTGTGGGCCGCTGCTGATTTTGTCCCCCGCCATGAAGCGCAAGGAACCCCAAGATGGAAGGGGTTATGCAGCTAATCTGCCCAGTTGTGGTCGTTTTTTGATTTTGACCCCCCCCCCCCCCCCTCAGAAGCGTTGGGTGAGATGGCAGGGTTTATGTAGCCAATCTGCCCAGTTTTGGGCCTGTGCTGATGTCCCTGCTCACTCTCAAGCGTTGGGGACCCTCCAAACTGCAAGGGTTACATAGCCAAGCCACCCAATTGTGGGCCACTACTCATTTTGTCTACCCACTTATGGTGAATCAGTGGGCCAGTGCTGATTCCCCCCTCCAACCCCTGCAGTGAAGCATTGGGACCCTCCAAACCGCAAGGGTCAGGTAGCCAAGCCGCGCAATTGTGGGCTGCTTCTGATTTTGTACCCTGCTATCAAGCGTTGGGAAACCCCAAACAGCGGGGGTTATGAAGCCAATGTGCCCATTTGTGGGCCAGTTTTGTTTTTGTAACCAGCTCTCGTGCGCTGACGATTTTGCAAACCGGAATGGTGATGGTTTTGTAGCCAAGCTGCCCAATTGTGGGCTGTTTCTGATTTTCATCACCTGCTGTGAAGCGTTTGGGACCCCCCAAAGACTGCATGATTTATGTCGCCAATGTGCCGTTTTGTGGGCCACATGGGTTTCCCTCCCCGCTCCGAAGCATTCGGGGCGCTCCAAACCGCAAGGGCAATGTAGGCAAGCCGCCCAATTGTGGGCCATTTTTGGTTTTGTCCCCTGCTATTCAGTGCAGGAGAACCCCAAGGCGGCAGGGGTTATGTAGCCAATGTTGCCTAGTTGTGGGCCATATTTGATTTTGTCACCTGCTCTGAAATGTTGGGGACTTTATGAACTGCAAGGGTTGCGAAGCTAAGCTGCCCAATCGTGGGCCATCTCTGATTTCATCCCCCGCTATGAAGCGTTGGGGACTTTTCAAGACGGTAGGGGTTATGTAGCCAATGTGCCCCAAATGTGGGCCACCGCTCATTGGTTCCTCCGCGCTAAGGACCCTCCAAACCGCATAGGTATATAGCCAAGCCGCCGAATTGAGGGCCATTTCTGATTTTGCCTCCCACTATGAAGCGTAGGGCAACCCCAAGACGGTAGGGGTTATGTAGGCAATCTGCCCATTGGGCGAGCTTTGATTTTGTCACCGGGTGTCAAGCATTGGGGACGTTGCAATCCGCAAGGGTGATGTAGCCAAGCCGCCCAATCGTTGGCCATTTCTAATTGTTTTTCCCACTATGAAGTGTTTTTGGACATTTTAAGACGGCAGGGTTCATGTAAGCCATGTGCCCGATTTTGTTCCACTGTTGATGGTTTCTTTTTCGCTGAAGTGTTGGGGGCCGTTATATAGCCAAACTGTGCAGTTATGGGTCATTTCTGTTTTTGCCCTCCGCTATCATGCACAGGTGAACCCCAAGATGGCAGGGTTTATGTAGCCAGTGTGCCCATTTGCAGGTTTCAAGTGTTGAGGATTTTCTAAACAGCAGAGGTTATGTAGCCGAGGTGCTGAATTGTCGGCTATGTCTGAATTTGTCAACCAGTATAAAGCGAAGGAGAACCCTCAAGATGACAGTGGTTAAGTGAACACTGGCACATTTTGTCGGTCATTTCTAGTTTGGTCCCACACTCGCAAGTCTTGGGGACCCTCCAAGCCGCAAGATCTTGTAGCGGTTGCCTTTTTTGTCCACCGTCCCGATCTTCTGTGCCTTCAGTCACGGCAGTGTTGGCCCTTGACACGCACTCGCGTCACCGATTGGAGGCGTTTCAACAGTGTGAGTGTGGGTAAAGTGGATCAGGTAACTCGGAAACCTTTTCCCGCCCATCTACACAAGTTTGCGCGAGAAAGCCATCTCACGTTTCACCGTCTTTCTGGAATGCTTGAATGGTGCCGACTGCACGGAATTCGGACGGTAGGAGAACGTCGCCTCGCCGAGGTCTCTTACAAGACACCATTTGCGCTATTGTGACAATCGGTAAGGTCCATGACAATAATGTTCATGGCACCAAGCTGAAACATCTTTTCGTCCCGCTGCTATCCAAACCGGCCCATAAACTCATCCGGCGGATCGATACTTAATGACCGTGCACTGCTGAAACAACACGGCAAGCCGGTCTCAGATTAATTCGCAGTCCCGTTGGTGAATCCAATACACGGCAAAGAACACAATCAGCTTGGTCAAGTACCCAAAGATATGCAATTGTGCGGCGCGATCTTGATTGTTCATAATGCTTGCAGTTCGGTGGTTCCTAAAGGTTGAAAGCAGTAGAAATGATCAAAAGTGGCCAACAAACGAACAGATGGGGAACAAAACCTGTTCCGTCCTGGGTCTTCGGTCAATTTTGTTGCCGGGGGGGAAATCAAAAACGGTCAGTAACACGGCGGATTGGCTACATCAATCTTTTCCGGTTAGCTTTAGCACTTTAGCAAAAGAACAGAGTCATACATAGCCCACGAGAAAACGGTGAATGGTTGCATAAACTTTGCCGTCTCGTCGTTCTCCTACACTTCATAGCGGAGAACAAAATCAATAATGGCCTACGGCAGAGCGGAACGGCTAGATAGCTCCTCCCGTCCGGCAGATGTGGAGCACCTGGAAAAAAAAAACTAAATTGGAAAGAACCGACAAGAAAACATTGATTGGCCCCAGAACCCCTCCCGTCTTGTGGGTCTGCTACACTTAGTAGCAGTGGAGAAAATTTGAAATGGCCCCTAATAGGGCGGATGCCCTTCATAATTGTTGCCGTCTTGGAGATTTTCAACACTACTACGCAAGGGAAGAAATTAGGAGTGGCCCACAACAAAGGAATGGTTGGCTAGATTACCGCTGCAGTCTTGGAAATCCCCTATGCTTTGGAGTGCGAACGAGAATCAAACTGACCGACCAGCTTGGCTGCATAAAGGAGTGGCTAACGCGCATGTTGCGCAATTGCGAGGATCAAAGCCTCCTCCGAGGAATATGAAGAGAACAAATGGTTGTAGAGAACCACATCATCGATGATACTGCGGGGCCGTATGAGTAGGATGCGACCAAAATGACATAACATGGGCAACGGCTCATCACTATGTGCATAAACATGATTAGCCTTGAATGGCACCGCTACGAGTGACCAACAAGGAACCAAAGGGCTCTATGGAGCTATGGTGAGGAGGGGATCATGCCTTGTTTTTCTCTGCTAGCACGAGAGGAGGCAAGGACGCTTCAAAGCGTCATTTCACAAGACGCCAAGGGAGGTTTTGGAGTGCCAATCCGGAAAAAAGAGGACTAGTCTTCGAGTTTAGGAGAGATGGCGGTTCAATGGTGACACATCCCAAAAACGAGGAGTCTTTTTTGTGATAAAAAGGGCGATTTGCTCTAACGCGAGGGTACTCTGGAGTATGGGACTCTGGTTGCGGACGTGCTTGCTGTTCATCCAAGAAGTGGTGAACCATAAAAGCCCGAAAAAGCCCACCGGTAGCCGTGCCTGAAAAAGGTACGGTAGGAAGGAGCATATTGTCCTAACGGCACACCAAACATCCTCTAAGTGGGCGAAAGACGCCCCGGTAAAAAGCACTGTGACCGGAAAGTTGAGGCGCCCTAATGAGGAAAAAAAAGGCGTGGTCTCCCGGACTGTGTTGACCTTTATGTGATGTATAATGTCATTTCTCAGTTCAGTTCTAATGGTGATACAGCCGATGGTAATCGGAGATCACACAACGATTCTTCGCTTAGCGGCAGTAATATCGGCGCAAAGTTCACCTCTCGTCCTTTAGAGGAGGTTGAAGCCTTGAACTCCAACGACAAAGTGACTGTTGAGATGGTGGACCCTTGTAGCATGGAGGGTGCGAGTTTGGTCCATCACAGGACCCTCCATAACAAATCTTTCAGTCCAAAGTCTGATCAATGCGCTTGATCGCACAGACCGACTCCAAGAAATTTTCCAACCTATAACTCTCGAAGATGGTGGAGTAGTACCGCAAAAAGTTGCTTGATGAATTCAAGGCCATAGAAGAACATAGAAGCTAGAGTGTAGAGAAACTGCCCGATGGGTGGGTACACGTGAAGTTGAAAAAAGACTCAAAACCTGTCGCTTCTAACCCATGCCGTGCAGTGGGTCTGCACAAAGAGGCATTGAAACAAAGCATCAGCTATTTTGAAAGCTGAGGGTAAACTAGAGACTATTCGACTTCGCCGTTGGCATGAGGGTTCTTAGTGCCAAAGCTCCGATGATCACATGGTGGTTGATGATTCATTACGAGGATCCGAATACATGTTTGGAAGGTCATGAATTATCTCCAACTATAATTAAAGACCTCCTCCAAAGGCATCACGGTAACCATTGCTAGACTACCCTCCATCTTTACGATGCATTACAGACGATGCCCTTAAGATAAGGAAGATGTCACCTAGCGGACTTCGATATCTTGTGCTGGGTGTATCAGTTGAGCATTGTGCCCATGAGACTGAACGTGGGACCACGCGTCTTACCGAGGGTGGTTACCCATTGCATTGGGAACCTTTGAACATCATTAACGGCCTACATCGGTGATCGGCTTGTGGGAACTCCTCTTTCTGAATCTTTTGAGGGTAAAGGCAAGCTCTTGGGCAATAGTGCCGTGGGTGAAGCTAACATTATGAGATGACGCGGACACCACCATCCCCAACTAAAGGAAAAAAAGTGCCAAGGTTTTTCGGCAAAGCAGCAAATATTCAGGTCCATTCGTCACGGCAAATAAAGATCGCCCTACCTCCCAGAAAGTCGCCTCAGTTTTTTTACAGGATTGAAGCCATGAGCCGTACCTCCAAGCAGTATGCAGCTCTTTGTGGTCGCCACATGTACATCTAGAAGCAAAAGCATGAGCAAGCCTCCGAAGGAGGCAACTGCAAGCTCCCTAATGACCGATACTTCATTAAAGGCACGGGAACAATGATGGATAATTTCACCTTGTGCCTTAGGCACGCCTAAGCATTTTGTGTTAGCCACCTTGTCTTTGAGCTCGTCAAAACCTTGTTGCTCTTGACGGCCCGAGCGCCAAGTAGTGGTCGTGTTGATAAGGTTCGTCGGGATGGCGCTGGTATAGGCGAAGTTCTTTATGTGGCCGCGGTAGAAGTTGCACGCCCCAATGAAACTGTGTACATCATGCAGTCCTTTCTTCAGGTCTTCATGTCGTACCTGAGCATCCATCAGGGGTTTGGCCTTAGTTGCCGCCGGAGTCCACCACCAACAGCCAATGTCCAGCCCCAGTTACTGCATAGTCTCCTGCATGAAATCACACTTCTCCAGCTTGAGTGGTGTGTGGTTCTCCTTGCAGAACGCAAAGAGGTTGCCCACCAGGGTTAGCTGATCCTCTTGTGTGTTCGTCTCGAGCCATACATCATCGATGTGTGCTTCCATCTGGGCACCTCGGGATATGAATTCTTGCACCACGGGTCTACGACGTAGGATGGACAGGACCTTGTTCATCACCTCTTAGAAAAGAACGGGTTCCTTGGCCACGCCAAAGGGCATGACCTTCGACTTGAACACCCTCCTCCGAGGGGTGATGAATGCCAGTAGCTCCTAGGCATTGGGCGTCAAGTCCACCTGCCAGAACCCACTTCGCTTGTCCATCTTATTCTTGTAGCGGCAGGAGGCTATCCTCTCTAGGGTTGACACCGTGTTGGTAATGGACTCTGAGTGTTTCAGGGTTTTCTTGTTCATCTCCATAGTTCGCCACCAACCGTTTGGCTGTAGACCCAGGCTTAGCCACCAAAAAACAGGGGCTGCAATGTTGGGGATAGTCCCCATCCTTGTACCCCAGGAGCAGGCCGGCGTCGATACACTCTTGTATCTGTCGCCCGATCTCATCAACCTGCTCTTTAGAAGCGGGTGGGGCCTTCGACGTATCTTGTGACCCACAAACTCGGGTTTCACCTTGAGGTCCTTCCGAACCAGCTTGTCACAGCATGGTGGGGGGGGTAGTTCACTCAACACCGCCAGGTAAGTCCTGATCAGCTTCTGTACTCTCGGGTCCAAGGGTTTGATCTTGTCTTCCAGGTCATCGTCAGAGTGTAGGTTGCTTGCCGCTTGATGTATAGAAGCAAGGAGGGGTCCTCAACTGGCTCAGCATCCTTAGCGGGGTCCTTCAGTCCTTGATAGGCATACAGGCAGGTCCCGCTCCACCGTCTCAGGTGGTCGGTTACAGCTTAGGCACGCTCGAGGAAGTTCACAAACGCATTTCTCTGAGAATTCCTCTTCTTCGGGGGTCCTCACATGTGCACCCCACACGCTCTTCATAAGCTGCAAGTCCACCTCTCGTTGCCAGGTGGTTATCTTGTGTTCTAGGTCCTCCTTCAGCTGGAAAATATCTCCCATAGGTCGTTCCTTCAACGGCCATGAGCTGCGGATAGGTCTAGCGTAACATGGCCTTTTTGCTACGACTCTCCTCTTGGAGTCCACATGGTCTCTCAGCCTGCCTCGGGGGTCCAACCCCTCGTCCAATGGCTCCTCTGGCATCATGGAGAATAGGGGTCTGTGTGGTGGCGTTCTCGGCGTTCTCCACTTCCTCCACGCAAGTCTGGACGAAGAAGGTGTCATGGTCTCCTTTGTCATCAAGGTGTGTTGAGCTGGGTAGCTCGGATAGCCCACACTCTGAAACTACATCAGGGTTATGTACATGGCAGGGGGTGTTGGGGGCAACAGCATCCGACACGACGTACTCGTCTCCCCCAGCAGTAGTCTCTACTGCGTCTCGAGGCCGGAGTCCGTCTTTCAGGACGTACAGGTCGTAGCCGCTGCTGTCACGTTGAATTTCCTGGACCAAAGCGGAGTCCAGATCTTTCCACGATCCCTGGACCACGCTCCCGTCAGGGACGCTTAGCATACTCCCCCATCGGGGTTTCCCACCAGGCGCATTTGTGCCCAGGGGCACGTAGATGGTGTCGTCGGGCAGCTCGATGGAGGTCAGGGTCAGGTTCTCCAATAGAGTACGCCAGTATTCATATCCCCCATGGACTCCCCAATCGGGGGAACACAGGACCATACGGGAACGTTCCGGCGCCACCTTGGTCAGGACGTTCCCCAGTTCACTGAATCTGGGGTTTTTGTAGGCCATCCCGAAAGAGGGCCAGTAAAATTTGTAGCAGCAATTTTGCCCTTTCCTGCAGTAGAGGTCCGGGACGTCCTGCTTGTCACTGGCGAACAACTGTACGTTCAGGTCTTCCCTACAGTATCCCAAATGCTTTAGACCTTGGTCTAGGACACACCCAAGAAGCTGAAAGTCCTCGGTCTCGGAAGCAACCATCATGGCAGAGGGCTCCTTCTTGGATACCCTCAGGTAGCTTGACATGTGCTCAGACTGCTCCAGCGGGACAGATTCCCGTATGTTACCGGGGTCCATATGAAGGACATAGCGCGCTTGTAGCGTGAGGGTTGAAATCTTGGGATGCTCGGCGAAGAAGTCCGTCCCCAGAACGAGTTAAAAGCTTCGGTGTACATCACATAGAACCGGTGGGCAATGCTCCTAGATCCCGTATGCACGTCGGCCTCGCAGTCCCCACAAGTGTACACTACATGGCCATCCACCATCCGAATGGCAGCGGTAGGCATGATGTTGTTCAGGTCCCCACGACGTAAAATGTACTTGGCGACGATCGATATAGTGGCCCCATCGGGTACCCCAGGGTTTTCTCGTCCCCCAAGACGTATACGTACCCAGATCACCAAGTCTGTAGGTCCCATAGAGGGTCCCTGTCATAAGTCCGCGGGACAGGTCACATGAAACCCCTTCTTGCGCGGTTTTTGCGCCATCCGTATGACGCGGTAATGTTTACGGGGGTCGGACTCGTCCCCGTCTTCGCTGTCGAGCTTAGCTCCTTGTTCTTGTTGCGCCTACGTCTGGTAACGGGTCGTAGGCCCCGGGTTTTGCTGCCCTCAAGATGACTCAGGGTTGATCCCCCCTGGTGTAGGGTTGGGGTTTCCCCCAGACCGGTCCTGGTTATGTCCTGATTCTTCTTGTCAGCGCCTCCGCGTCCTCAACCTTTGCCTCGCTCTTGGCCTTTGCCCTTGCCGCGTCCTTGGGACTTCCCCCTGCCCATCTCGCCGTTGCCCTTGCTTCCACTGCGTCCACCGCCATTCTCGGCCTCGCTCTTCAGCTTGGCCGACAAGCGCTGTTTGTGGTAGCTTGCTACAGAAGGCACAGGTGATAGTACACCTGTAGTGGTTGGGCATCTTGGCCTTCCCACAGGTGTTGGTCTCCTGAGTCTTGCCCTGGACCACGGAAGTCCCGCTAGTCGCAGTCCGGGGCATGCATCAGGCCGCCTCTCTCATCTCTAGCGTCACACCAGAAGAGGTGTTGCACATTGCTCATGTAGCGAGCATTCTTAGGGGTAGTCCGTTGTCCAGCTCGAGGTCCTTGATACACACGACCATGGTTCCCCGAGCTGCCTCCTCCAGGGCGGTAGGTGTTCAGGTACTGGTCATCCTCCTTTTCCAGCGCCAGCTCCAATAGAAGTACAGACAAGTACTCATAGGTGAGGGTTCTTGCCTTGCGCTGCGCCGTACCCCGACACTCATCCCACACGTCGCGTGGGATCTTAGCCACTAACCAGAAAAGCAACTCATCCGTGCTGTAGGATCCGGGCGTCAGTCGCCCCAGGTAGGTACGTAGGTAGGTCCACTCGGTCGTGGAGAGGCGCCCGATGGCCTGCTGGCGTTGCTGCTGTGACGGACAGGAAGAGGCTCCGCGCATGAAGAGGGAAGCCGGCTTACATCCCGCTAGACCTGACTGGTGGCCCCGAAAGAAGCGGCCACAGGCAACACCCGGAGGGCTAATTGCCGCCGGGGTAACGTACCTGTCACGCCTGGAGGGTGTGCTCCTGTGCCCACGCACGTCTCCTCCTTTGGGCGGAACCCTAGGTAGGTAGGTAGGTAGGTATCGTCGGGAGCTCGGGATGCCTCCTTTGACAATGCAGAAAGAAGGTCTTACCAAGGGGATGTCCTGTCCCTCCCACTGCCCTAGGTCAGCTGCCTCTTACACCGCTCCCGCAGGTGCTCGGGAAGGCACTGTTGCGGCCAACCGGGCCAGGTGTCCAGGGTGGGTGGGTGTCCCCACATGTGTCCGTGGGTAGGGTCACATGCCCCCTCCTGTGGGCGGCAGCTCTTGGGGCTGCCCAGCCGTATGGAGTATCTCTCAGCACAGGGGGTATTGCTCCCGGGAGTCTAGGGTACGACCGCCTCACCCCTGTGGCTCGAGTTGCGGGGCCCCGCTGCTTGGCAGGCAACTCCCTCCTGGGCTGTGTGCCGGCACGCCTGTCGTCAGTTGCTTCCATGGCTCAAGGCGACGTTTGCCATGGTTTCGGATGCAGCCTGGCCGGGCTCGGACCAGCGGCCTCGGAGTACCGCTCCTGCCACTGGCCCGGTGGGTCGGCTGGGTCGCCCCAGTGCGTCCGACCCTGGGGGTGTAGACTGTTGCGTCCTATCCCTTTGCTGCCCTCGGTGCATGTGCGTGTGCGGTGTCCTGGCCCACGTGGCGCCTGTTCACCGGTGTGCGCGCTGTGTGCGGTGTGCGTGTGCTCTTGGTGGTTGTGTCCCTCCTCCCCCCCCCTAAATTTTTTTTCTCTGCACTTGTTTTGTTTTGTCTTGCCTTTTTTTTTTTTTTTTGGAAAATGGAAAAGGTGGCGCGTGCAAACTGCAGGCACAGGCATGGATGACTAATGAAGGTCCCTACCAGGACCCGCCCCTGCTGTACCCCTTCCACCATTTCCTGTCACTCCTATGGTCTTGCTTCTCACCAGGTTCTGCATGATCTTGCCCTATCCTGCACAGTTTCCCACAAAAAATAGTAAAATATGGCTCCTTCACACAAATCCTGATCCCTTGCAATAACCAACTCCCAAGTACAATAGATCAAATCCAAATGATACACACTGAGGGCTTCCAAGGGTATTTGACGTCCCGCGTTCACACTCAACAACTCCTTTCAACACGCCGGTCGTCTCACAGTGCACACGGAGACACGGGCGTTGGGCATGTACATAGAATTGCACCAATAGAAAAAAGAAGAGGAAGCCCTGAAATTGGCATATGAACACACATCAAGCAAAATTGGGGAAAGATGGAAACATACACAATCACAGCCATAGACCCCTCATTTTCTGGACTCAAGTCCTTCCCTTGACTCGCCAACATGATGCCCTGAACCAAGTCAAATAAGATGGCTAAATGCCATGTGTCAAAAGTCACTACACAACCCCAAAAATGTGTTCACTCCCCAGCCTCTAAATCCTAGCCCAATAGGGGAGGTGGCGTGTCATGGCCTAGAGTGGCACTCAGGACCATGCCCTACCCTGAAATAAACTTGGTTGGACTTGGAGTTGATTGGGCTTGGAGAATTGCCCCATGAAGGTGACCTCACAACATAGCAAAATTAGGCAAGTCACACCATAGTGCCCAAAATTCAATTATATACTCAAAAATGCATACGGCAAGTATTCAAATGCTCCATGCATGTATCAAAACGGAAAGTAATATACAAGGGTGATATAGACCAAAAGTTGATGCCCAAGAATATCCCAACATTGGCTCCCAAACCCCTCCGGATATATACATGCCATGCTTCACAAGTCAGCCCACGAATCTGAGACCTAATTTTGTGACGCCCCCTGTGCCACGCCAAAGTGACCACGTGATCCGGCATATGGTGAGGTGCAACACTGAAGCATATGCCAACGTATAAGCAACATACCATAGTTCACAGATCTCTAGGCACTTTACTGTTAGCCGACCAGTTGAGCACATAAAATACAAAAATGAGCATAAAATGAGGTCAAAAACATGCAAATGTTGCCAAATTCATGATAATCACAATAGTATATAACTTCGCTCACCCATGGTATCAACATACAGTTCAAAACACAATTGCTTGGGACCATTTGCAAACAATCCCCCCACTTGGATCCCCACATGGACGCATAGGGACACCTTCGAACCTCCTTCCGACACGCACCATGAGAATGGGAGAATTGATAGTGGCGCTTGTGGGTTGCTCCGTAAGCCTTCCCACATGCACTACATGTGCGGTAGACGTAGTCTAGCGCTCCGGAGCTCACCATTGGGAAATGGGCGAAGCCCTTGCCACGTATGACTCCCCATATCTTCCTACAAACGGAGATATATAACATGGGTGTGAGCATAGCGAAGCACATACCATGCATATAACACATACCCTCAAAACGTGGCTCCCACCATGGTATGCCATGCCCCTCCATCGACATAACTTCACGTTAAAAATACGTAGGAACCCAAAGGAAATTTCTATGCAACAACAACACTCATGCGGTACACTCGAAAGTCGCATTAAAATATTCGGTTGCATGGTCCAACAGTTATAAATCATTTTCTACCCTCTTGACCATTATTCCTTGCTACACCAGGCATGCGTACACATGAAAGGCGTTTGATGCTTCGTAAATTAAGTTGAGACCAAGGCGATTCCAGCCGATATCTCAAAATTGAAATTCCTCGCAATGAGCCCGAGATATGATGTTACAAAGTGGCCTCACGAATCAATTTTGTTTCGCCTTTATCTCCAAGAAAAATGAAGGAGACAACAAGAAGAAGGTTGATTCGTGATCGGGGAAAAATGTAGGACCACTCAAAACTCATCATATCTCGTGCGGCGACGTCGAAGTCCAAAATCTGATTCTGAATGTCTGAAAAAATTGGATTATTTTTGCGAGTGTATAACATGGAAATTGCGGAAGCAACGAACCCTTTTCTGATGAAATTTAACCCTTCATCGGGGTTTCCGCTAAAATATCTGGAAATAACAGTTAACCAATCGGTTACCGCAAAATCGCGAGCCAACTGCCAGTTGCCGATACATTGACAATCAGAACGGATAGCTGAAAAATTACGGCAACGTTATGATAAAACAACCCTGTTCATTCCTGATATTTTGATATATAAATCTCAGCCGGCGGCGCCTCGGTATTGAATATGGCCGCTCATAGCTGGAATGGCCAAGCCTATCACACTATCACATCAGGTTAGATCAGGTGGATTGGAGAGTATGATATCAGCCAATGGCGGCTTGCCGGCCCATAGATACAAACCCCAAGTGACCCAAAGATGGCCACGGGGGTCCGAACCGGCTTCACCCCCCTTCTCAGAGCGTTGTATCCGCTCGGAAGTCATTGAAGAGAGGACGGGAGGACCCCAATGGGCTCCAACCCCCCCCCCATGTCCCAAGGACACATGGAGGCCCCACATGCGGCGTAGGCGTCCCCCATGCCCCAAGGGAGGGGTGAGGACACTCCTAATCGGTGCCCTCCGCCATATCCGGTCTCCTCTTGATCTACAACATGGACCAAGGGGATCAAAGATAGAGAAACGTTGTCGGTCGACCTAAATACGTATACCACAATGAAATATATATGTGGAGATCGAGTGAAGGGGGTATATGGCCAATCAAGGCCCAAAAATCCCCGGATGAACGCCCTCACTCGTCTCCCAAGCACTAAAACAAACAAAAAAGCCAAGGGGGATCCATTACGGTGCTTGAGCAGCCACCAAATGGACCAACACGTCCTTGACATCCAAGGAAATGTTCTTTTCCTTAGATAATCGATCCAGACCGTGGTATACCTCGGCACAAAACTGCTCGGAGGCTCCCCTGAATTTCTGGATGCGGCGAATCCCTTCCAACGGACTTTATATAGCCGCCCCCCAGGCGTCCCCGGGTCCGGCCTGTCCATCAGGATCCTCTCGGCGGTGAAGTCGTCGTCCTCACCCTCGTCATCCGAGTCCACATCGCCGGCGGTGAACTCGAAGGTGAGGGGACGTCCGCTGGGGTCTGGTGCTCGGGGATGAAGCTGGGTGTGGTCGCGGTCAAGGATCTTGTTATCCCCCACACGAACCGCATACACATCCTGCCCGACCTTCCGAACGATTACCCCCGGCACATACCAAGACGCCTGCCGATGCCTGGACAGGACATCCTTATGGTGCCGCTCCACCCATACAGTATCTCTGAGAGCGTATTTCTGGACTTTTCCCTGCTTGAAGTACTTGGCCCTCTTCTCATGCTCGTCCTGAAGTGCTTTGCACACCTTGGCCGCCGTGTCGTCCGCCTCAGCCATCATAGCACTCGCATCCCGGGCTACTTTGCCATGGTTCAACCAAGGGAGAGTGCGTGACACTCGATCCCGTAGGAACAGGATACGATGGGGCCACAGTCCAGTGGGCCCCGGAAGGTCGTGGTACGCCTGAAGTACTCTCCACAGCGAATTATAAGAATTTCGGCCCGGTTCGTCAATGTGCAGCTGGCGGAACTTTTGGAACATCTGCCGCCCGGCCACCTCAGCCCGGCCATTCGACCGGCTGTGATACGCCACGGTCTTGGCGTGCCGAATCCCCATGTGCTTGCACATCGTCTTGAACCACGTCCCCACAAACTGACTGCTCCGATCGCTGCATATGACAGCTGGGACATCAAAAATCATCCGCCAATGCCTGATCATGGCATTAGCGACGGTCTTGGAGTGCAGACCCACTCCATGCTTGTCTTTCTTGTCCTTCTTCTCGGACTTCTTGCCAGGGACCGCCACGATATACCCGCTGTGCCTATCCACGGCCAGGATGACACAGTCGTAGGTCTCTCCTTCCACGGTGACCTCAGGCATGGCGAATACATCCATGGCCACGGACCGCATAGGGGCCTCCGGTATAGCCGTATACACCGGGTTGCCCGCTGTGGAGTGGTTGGGGCTCTTCGTGGCCCGACACAAGGCGCAGTCGCTGCAGTACTTGTCCAGGATGGCGTAGTACCCCAATGGGAACTTGAAGCGCCACTCCAAGTCCTGCTGCATCTTGTTCCGACCAGGATGCATGAGCTCGGCGTTATTCCAGTGGTCAATGAGCTCCTCCATTCGGTTCTCAGGGACCAATAGCTTGTCCTTGAGGAATAATTTATCCCCATCCTCGGTCAAGCCCTCAGGCCATTCGTCGTGCGACGGGGCGCTCACGGCATTCGGGTACCTGCTCCAGTGGTCGGATGCCGCATAGTCATCCGACCAGTCCTCTGTCAGCACCGACCTGACTAGCTCTACGGGGGCCACCATCCACTGCTCGAGGGTTTCCTCTCCAATAGCTTGGACTCGGGCGCCCCGGAACTTGGCCAGGTTCGTACGGTTTGCCATCACCACAAAGCACTTGATGCCCTCCTGCTCCATGGCCTTCTCTATCTCGATGATGCGCTTGGCCTCCTCGGTCTCCTCGGCGTCCCCATGGCTGGATATGTCCATCCATGCTTTGCCAGCGGGGTAGGCCCATCGACTGAGGCAATCCGCCACAGTGTTGTCCTTCCCCGGGACTTATACGACGCTGAGGTCCAACTTGGCGAACGTCTCATGCCATCGGGCCCTCCTTGCCGCCGGTCCCGAGAGGGTGTCAACGTGCTCCTTGTGCCAGCTCTGTAAGGACTGATGGTCCGTACAAACCACCAACGGTTGTAATCCATTTCCTGAGCGCACAAACAATGGCGTACGTCTCCTTCTCCCTCGCGGTCCAGGTTCGATGTTGGCCCTCGGCCAGGATCCGGCTTCAAAACGCCACGGGTACGTGCGACCCGTCGTCCCGGACCTGCTCGAGGACTGCTGCTACAGCATAGTCCGAGGCGTCTGTCCGTAGCACGAATCCCTTGTCCCGGTCCACCAGGAATAGCCCCAGCTGCCCCAGGAGTCGCTCCTTCAGGCGGCTGAACGCATCTTCGGCCTCAGGGGTCCAGGCAAGCTTCTTCTTGCTCCCCTTCCGGCCATGGAACTTGCCCACCTGCAGCATCTTGTGCAGCGGGCCCGATAGTTCCGCATACATTCGGACATAGCCCGAATAGTAATTGCAGAACCCCATGAAGGATCGGAGTTCGCTGATGGTCTGGGGTTTCTCCCAGTGGTGCAGGGACGCCAACTTCCCAGGCATGGGACGGCGTTGGCCGTGACCAACCACGTGACCCGCAAACTCCACTTCCTTCACGAAGAGTGAGGCCTTGTTGGGCTTGCACACCATGTTGTGCTTGTTCAGCTCGCTGAGCACTCGGCGCAGATCCTTCTCATGCGCTTCGATGAGCTCGTCCTCAGTCATGTCTTCCGTGCCGGACCCGATGATGATGTCATCCACAAAGGGGTCGGCACAGTCACGGACAGGACCGGGTAGGTCCTCCATCATGCGCTGGAAAGCGGCGTTGCCATTCTTGGCGCCCATAGGCACCACTTTCCACTGCATGGGCCCCAGCGGCGTCGACATCGCTCTACAGGGCCTGGAGTCCGGGTGTAGCGGCATCTGGTGATTGCCGTGTTTCAAGTCTACCACCGTGAAGATCCGCTTTTTTTGTTGTTTTTGGCGGATGGTGTCGATCAGAGGAAGTGAGTACGAGTCGTGCTCGGTTTGCTCGTTCAAACCTCTGTAATCAACCACCAACCTCCACTCGCCCTTATCTTTCTTGGGCACGATAAAGGCTCGGCTGGCCCACTCACTGTCGGAGGGTTCAATCCAGCCCCGCTCAATAATCTCGGCCAACAACTTCTTCATGGCCTCGGGCCGATCGCCCTGAAGTTGGTACTCCCGATGACGATAGATCTTGGAGTTCGGCTTCAGCTTGATTCTCGCTGTGGCAAACCTCCCACGATCTGGAGGGTTCTTGTTGGCGACGCCACTAAATAGCCGCGGATAGGCATTTATCAGCCTCTCCTTCAGCTCGGCGACCTTCGGGTTTTCCTGGGCCTCTTCAGCCGCTTGCTTCGGTATCGACACAACCGACCGCACTGCGGTATAGGCCTCTTCCGGGTCCGAGTCCGACTTCTCCTCGTCTGATATGCCGTCTTCATCGTCGTGGGGAGCTTCTCCCTCCGATAATCTTCGGAAATTTGCGGCATCAGCCGAGTTCTTGTCGCTACCGGATTCCATTCTTGGAAAATCCGACGTCGGCGGGTCCGACCCAACCGGAAAATCATTTTGGTCCGCAATGGGATCCATGACCCTCGCCACGAACTCATCCTTCTCGTACTTGCCGGTGACCAACATCTTGTCATCCCACCAATGCGGAGATGTGACCATGGCCCGCACCTTCTTGGCTGCCACATGGTCGTGCATCCCCATCCGCATGTAGTTGACGACGTGGTCGATCTTGGCGTGGGACAGGACGTCAATGCCATCCATTGGCTGATCCGACCCCTCCTCGGGCTCAAACATGACCCGCATGGGCACCGCCTCAACCCTACGGATGAATGCTTCATCACCCTTGGGCTGGGCTTGCGCCCCATCCACCAGAAAAGCCTTGGTACCCCAGGGTTGACCCGGGGAGGGCATTGATAAACCCTTGGCGTCGATGAAGAACTCCTCCTCTGGCCCGAATGACATCTCCTTCAGGGTGATGGAATCCAGCATCGATTTGAGACCTTCCAGCGGACATGGGGTGGATCCTATGCCGGTTATGACCAGGATCCTCTTCACCCTATCCGCGACGATCTTCTCCACCGTACGTCTGGTTCTTTCCAGGGAGCCATGCCAATACATGGGCCCCCACTCCTTCAAACCCCAATGCCTGTGCCAGGCTGAGTCTCCTCGATGCCAATGCCTCCTACACTTCCTCAAAAGTGGGGCATCCCGGGAAGCGAAGACGTCCGTTTTGGGCGCTTCGGCTCCCAGCGTCTGGATCATCCTGGCATACACCTGCGGCGCCATTCCTTACTCCGTGAGCTGAACTCCGCGGTCTCCTCTGGACTTGGCACCCACAGCTTGCACGGCTTGGACGATCCGATCCTCTTCCTCAGCATTTCATTGGGATGATCCGCATGCATAGTCCGTGGACAGCCATGTAAGGCATTCATTATCCTCCCGGACCAGCGTTGCACGATGGGGAAGGGCTCCAATGGCGTTTCCCACCATGAAGTCATACCCCATGATCATATCCCAATCTGTAATGTCGGCCACATAGAAGTTCCCGGATAGAGTGCTTCTCTTCGCCAAATCAGGGCGGTTCAAGAGCTCATGCTCCCAGAATTCCATACTGATAGTGGCCTCATGGGTGCCACCACGCATAATCTCTCCATTGGCCACCTTCAGGCGTACCGGTCTACGGCTGGGCTGCAGGGATTCCTCCTTGAACAACCCTCTCCGGACCAGGCTCACCTGGGCACCCGTATCCACCAAAACATCCACCACCAACACCTCTTGTCCGCACCGTACACGCACCTTCAAGTGCAACTGCCGCTCGTCACCCTGCGGTGTATGGACGACTCTTGCGGCATGCAACTCTAGCACATCCGGGTGCATCAGGACTTCGAGGGTGTGGTCAGGGATGGTGTAGATCCTGGGCTGGTCCTGCCCGTCCACGGGGCTCTCCGTGGTCGCTGCTTCTTTCTTGCCACGTCCCTTGCCCACATACACTTCCCTTGGCAGGGCGCTCCAGGGGTTGGGAGTGGCGAAGCTCAGTAGTTTTGGCTCTTCTGGAGCCTTCTTCGGCACCCGATGTGCCTTCGCTTTCTCTAGGATTCCACTGATTTTCGGAGGAGAGACCTCCGAGGTCCCACTCCCGTGGGGGCTCCTCTAGACGTGGCCTGCCGCAGCTCCCTCCTGCTGCGATCCACTCAGACTTTGTCCACCACGTTGCTGGGCTTTGAGTTCCTCTAACGTCCTCGACATGTCCTCAGCACCCTCCTCGATCGACCTGACGCGTCGGTCTGGGCCGGGTCCTCCACCATAGCCTTTGCCTCCGCCTTTCCGTTGGCCCTTTTCTTGGCCTTTTCCACCGTCTCCGCCCTTTGCCTTCCAATCAGCAATTCGTTGCTCCTTGGGCTTCTTGTCGGGATGGGTGGCGAAGTAGGTCTTCTTGTCATCCTCATATACCTTGCAATCCCGGTGGTCATGTGCATGGTTGTTCCCCTTGCCGTAGCAGACCCAGCAACCGTCGTGCTGTGATCTGTACTCGCGGAACGATAGCGGCGGGTCCCCGATCCTCCGCGGTTCTCTGCAGTTCTTGGTCCTTGGGTCCAGGCGGTTCCACCTGGACCTGTCCTGCCCATGCTCCTTCATATTGTGCGCCACAAACGCGAAGAAGTGCGCTTCTTCTTGATCCTCTCGGGTGGTCGCGGTCCAGAGACCTTGGCCGCTTCCATTCCCTTCCTCCGCGGTGCCGACCGTGTCCTCCTTGACCTCTCGGTGTTGGCGATCTTCCCGATGACCTCGATGTCCATGGCCCTGTCGATCCTGCACGTGGGCCTCGTTCTTGGCGTTGAGCTTCAGCTCCACCGTGATGTACTTCACGATCTCGTCCATGCTCATGCGGGCGAAGATGACCTACATGCTCAACGGCTCTCCACGCCTCCACTCCGCGTTGTTGAGGCGCATCAGCCTTTGCCCCATGGTGTCGCCAAATACCTCTACGTAGACGGCGTTCTTTAACCCCAACATTCGGCCGGGCTCTCCGAGGTTTCGCCAGAAAAACTCCATTATTCTGGTGTGGGTGTCCTCTGATGCCATGATCCGTACGGCCAAGCGCTTCTTTGCTCTCATTTTCTCCTCGTCCTCCACCCTTCTCTTCCAGTGGCCGGGGAGGACGTCCTTCAGCAGGTGTCGGATCTCGCTGGACTCGTTCCAGTCCTCCACCAGCTTGAGGCTTCTTCGGTACTTGCGGATATACCAATTCCATTCCCGGACCCTCAATTCCCCGCGCTCCAGCGGCAGCGGAATGGACCACAAATCCTCCAACTTCTGGTTGGGGGCGTCCACTCGCTCCTCGTCCTCCAGTCACCGGAGGCAGGCCTGCTCCGTCTGGATCAATCCCTCGCGCATCTGATCCCTGAGCTCCTCCTTCAGGTCCTGCGCCAGCCTGTGTGGGAATATCCGACATACCCACTTGTCCCTTGGCGCTCCCTTCATCTCGCCGACGACCTCCTCGGCGAAGTCCTCCGAATCCAGGATTGAGTCATCCAGGTTGGAGGGGTTGCCATCGTAGTAGGGGCTTTTGAATCCCCTGAGGTCGTCAATCCTGATGGCGTCTCCGACGTCCGCAGCCACCACTCCACCGAGACGGATACCACCTGTGGCCGGGGGGTGTGAGTACACTCCCCGTACATCCCTCTCCGCCATGGAGTGCGGTCCAGTTGGGCCTGAACCCATGGGGTTAGGGATGCGGGAAGGACTTGCTCCACCGGCTGTCCATATCCCCGTAGTGGGGTCCTTCACCCACAGGTTTCCGCCTCGATGGCCTCGACCATGTCCATCGGCCCTTCCCATGGTTCGCCCCTGCATGGTGTGAACCTCCTCTTCCGCATAAACTGCATTGGCAGTCGTAGTGGTCCGTGGATCCTGGGCGGCACGGGACATCTGTACCCTCAGGCTCCTCGGGTCCGTGATTGCGTGCTCTTCGCGCATGGACCCAGCCGGTGCTGTATGCTCCCCGAGCATTATGGATTCGCTGAACATGGGAACAAACGGCAGCGCACCCGGGTCAACACGCGGAGGCGCGTAAGGTGCCTCTGCAGGGCCACCCATGGGTTGCTCCATGGCGCTCCTGAGGGTCTTAACCCGCTCCACCAGCTCTGCCGTTGCCGGCCTTGCCGGGAGCTCCGGACCTGAGGCGAGGGGTTGTAACTCCTCTATCCTCTTCAGGCGTCCCGACATGTCCTCCACCAGGTGGAGGAGGCTGTCCACCACTCGCTGCTGCTTCTGCAGGGCCATCTCCAGCTTCTCCCTGTACCGGTCCTGCTCCGCTCGCAGCTCGGCCATGTCTCTCTCCGCTTCCGACTGGTCATCCAGGATCCCCGCGATGTCCTCCTCTAGGCCGTCCTTCTGGTTGTGCAGGCGGTCGAGGTGCTGCACGATGGCGTCCATCCCTATCCTTGGGTACTTACCGATGAGGAAGGATACGTGCTCGCAGTGGCACTCAACGTGCTTTCCACGTGATCCGGCGCATCCCACGGTTCCTGGCGCCTCGGACTCCTCCGCCATGGGTGTGTCGCCCATGTTATCTCGCGTTGGCTCCATGTGCCGGGCCACAGGCGCCGTTCTGGCTCTGGTAGGCCTCTCCAACGCCTCGGCGTCATGATCCAGGCTGGGTTCGGGGCCCGTGTGCGCCCTTGTAGGCGGTCTGGCCATCTCCTCCGATTCCGAAGGGAAAGCGGTCCGATAGCCATCGGAATGCCCTCGGAATCTGCAGCTGACCACAGCTTGACCGGGCTGGGATCCGTCTCCATTGCTCTGGCTTCCCCCGCGGGTTTCGGGGACCCGCGCTTCCGGTAACGCCGGGCCCTGCCGTTGCTGCCAGTCTCCTCCAACTCCTCCGCAGCGGAGCGGAGATTGCAAGCCTTGTGGCATTGCCTTTCACACATGGAGGCCAGGTCCTCCATGTCTAGCCCATGTCCTACAAGGGCTCTCCGTCCTGAGCATCTTCGCTCTTCTCGGGCTTCCATTTCCGGCGTCGACTCCACGGACTCCGGAATCTTCACCCGGGGCGTCCTTGGGCAGGGCTCATGAGGGCCCACGTCCCCGGTGCGGCGGTAGGGGGCAGGTATTCCTCTGCTACCATAATGAAGGTCCCTACCAGGACCAGCCCCTGCTGTACCCCTTCCACCATTTCCTGTCACTCCTATGGTCTTGCTTCTCACCAGGTTCTGCATGATCTTGCCCTATCCTGCACAGTTTCCCACAAAAAATAGTAAAATGTGGCTCCTTCACACAAATCCTGATCCCTTGCAATAACCAACTCCCAAGTACAATAGATCAAATCCAAATGATCCACACTGAGGGCGTCCAAGGGTGTTTGAGCTCCCGCGTTGATACTCAACAACTCCTTTCAACACGCCGGTCGTCTCACGGTGCACACGGAGACACGGGCGTTCGGCATGTACATAGAATTGCACCAATAGAATAAAGAAGAGGCACCCCTGAAATTGGCATATGAACAGAAATCAAGCAAAATTGGGGAAAGATGGAAACATACACAATCACAGCCATAGACCCCTCATTCCCTGGACTCAAGACCTTCCCTTGACTCGCCAACATGATCCCGTGAATCAAGTCAAATACGATGGCTAAATGCCATGTGTCAAAAGTCACTACACAACCCCAAAAATGTGTTCACTCACCAGCCTCCGAATCCTAGCCCAATAGGGGAGGTGGCGTGTCATGGCCTAGAGGTGCACTCAGGACCATGCCCTACCCTGACATAAACCTGGTCGGACTTGGAGTCGATTGGGCTTGGAGAATTGCCCCATGAAGATGACCTCACAACATAGCAAAATTAGGCAAATCACACCATAGTGCCCAAAATTCAATTATATACTCAAAAATGCATATGGCGAGTATTCAAATGCTCGGTGCATGTGTCAAACCGGAAGGTAATATACAAGAGTGATATAGACCAAAGGTCCATGCCAAGGAATATCCCAACATTGGCTCCCAAAATGTACATGCCATGCTTCACAAGTCAGCCCACGAATCTCAGACCTAATTTTGTGAGGCCTCGTGTGCCACGCCAAAGTGACCACCTGATCCGGCATATGGTGAGGTGCAACACCGAAGCATATGTCAACATATAAGCAACATACCATAGTTCACAGATCTCTAGGCACTTTACTGTTAGCCGACCAGTTGAGCACATAAAATACAAAAATGAGCATAAAATGAGGTCAAAAACATGCAAATGTTGCTAAATCCATGATAATCACAATAGTATATAACTTCGCTCACCCATGGTATCAACATACGGTTCAAAACACAACTGCTTGGGACCATTTGCAAACAATCCCTCACTTGGATCCCCACATGGACGCATAGGGACACCTTCGAACCTCCTCTCGACACGCACCATGAGAATGGGAAAATTGATAGTGGCGCTTGTGGGTCGCACCGTAAGCCTTTCCACTTGCACTATATGTGCGGTAGACTTAGTCTAGCGCTATGGAGCTCAAGATTGTGACATGGGCGAAGCCCTTGCCACGTATGACTCCCCATATCCTCCTACAAACGGAGATATGTAACATGGGTGTGAGCATAGCGAAGCACATACCATGCATATAACACATACCCTCAAAAGGTGGCTCACACCATGGTATGCCATGCACCTCCATGGACATAACTTCACGTTAAAAATACGTAGGAACCCAAGGGAAGTTTCTTTGCAACACCAACACTCATGCGGTACACTCGAAAGTCGCATTAAAATATTCGGTTGCATGGTCCAACATTTATAAATCATTTTCTACCCTCTTGATCATTATCGCTTGCTACACAAGGCATGTGTACACATCAAAGGCGTTTGATGCTTTCTAAAGTAGGTTGAGACCAAGGCTATTCCAGCCCATATCTCAAACTTGAAATTCCTCGCAATGAGCTGGAGATATGATGTTTCAAAGTGGCCTCACGAATCAATTTGTTTCGCCTATATCTCCAAGAAAAATGAAGGAGACAACCAAAGGAAGGTTGATTCGTGATCGGGGAAAAATGTAGGACCACTCGAAACTCATTATATCTGGTGCGGCGACCTGGAAATCGAAAATCGGATTCTGAATGTCTGAAAAAATCGGATTAATTTTGCGAGTGTATAACATGAGAATTGCGGAAGCAACGAACCCTTTTCTGATGAAATTTAACCCTTAATCAGGGTTTCCGCTAAAATATCTGAAAATAACAGTTAACCAATCGGTTACCGCAAAATTGCGAGCCAGCTGCCAGTCGCCGATACATTGACAATCAGAACGGATAGCTGAAAAATTGCGGAAACATTATGATAAAAAAACCCTGTTGATTCCTGATATTTTGATATATAAATCTCAGCCGGCGGCGCCTTGGTATTGAATATGGCCGCTCATAGCTGGAATGGCCAAGCCTATCACACTATCACATCAGGTTAGGTCAGGTGGATGGGAGAGTATGATATCAGCCAATGGCGGCTTGCCGGCCCATAGATACAAACCCGAAGTAACCCAAAGATGGCCACGGGGGTCCGAACCGGCTTCACAACTGTTGCAGCGGTGCAATAGTGTTATGTTCTCCGGTGTGTGTCGTCCGTGCTTCGGTGGCGGCCGCGCCCCGGGGGTGCGGCTCGCGCGTCTTGATGTACACAGGTACGGGTCAGGGTGGGTTTGGTTAGTTGCCTCTTTGCTTGTGGTGCTGGCTGGTTACGCGGGTGTGTGGGCTGCGGGTGGGGGTTGTGGTTACGTTGCTCCCTCGGCGGGCCTGATTAGGAGTCAAGGGTTAGAGGTTACAGGGTGCGGCTCGGGTCCGACTCGTGGTGAGGCTTCGGCTGGGGTTGGGCAGTTGTGGCGGTTGAGACTCTTTCGACGGCTGCCGGCTTGGGTTCTGCGCCGTTGGGCGTAGCGGTGCCCGTTGGCGTGCGTGTTGGCGTCCATCGGCTCCCGGTTCGCTTGGTGTCTTCTGGACGGGGCTCGGCATGGCGCCCTGCGGCGGTTGCTGGCTCGGTAGCGTGTTTAGGTGGTGGCGCCGCTGGCCGGGGGGTCAGGCGCGTCGTGCTGTGTGGCGTGCGGGGCTCCCAGGGTGCTGCGGGTGCTGCCGGTGTTGGTGCGTCGAGGCTTGCGGGGTGGTGAGGGGGTGTGTGTTCGCGGGGTTGGGCTTGGGAGGATGTTTCACAGGGGTCTGCCTTCTCGTCGCGTCTCCTGGAGGGTCCCTCCCCCAGCACTTGAGGACATACGGGTGGTCCTGGGGCGCGGGGAGGTTGCGGGGGTGGACTCCCTGATGGTGGAGCGCATCGGCCAGCATGGCTACCCATGCGGCCTGTGGCATCCATTCCTCTGCTGGCTGGAGGCGGCAGTTCTCCACCGACCCCTTGCGACGCCGCTGGATCAGGCCCTCGAGGGAGGGCTCTGTCCAGGCCCATTTTCACAGCTCCCAGAGCTGCGTGCGGGTCCAGTGGTGCCACCACTGTCCCTGGGCGGGGCCGTGGCCTTGGGCGGAGCAGTGGGCGTGGGTGGGTGTGATGGGGTCGTGGTAACTGGTGGCGGTGGCAGGCCTGGGGGAGTCCTCGTAGTCTTTTGTCGTGGGGGTGCGTGGGGAGCGGGGGCGTGGGCGGATGCGGACTCGCGGGTACGCGGACACGGTCTCCGCCTTGGGGTTGGGAATCAACTTGTCTGCTGCCTCGTGTCGCGCGTGTCGCTGGACAGCGTGGAAAGAATAAATTGGAACGAAGAAAAAGGCGCACCAAAGGAAAAAATAAAGACAGAAATCGTTTTTACTGACCTCAAATCCCCCCCATGAATTTTTGTGCCACTGTTTAGCGAGGTCAGCATCAAAATCCACACATCCAGACCTCAGTGAGAACAGAGAAGAAAACCAGACAAGACAGTGTACCCTGTGCGTGACCGGAAACACCCAGTAAAGTGCATGTCATAGGACTAGGCCAACGGAGCGTGAACATGACGAACATCGGCGAGGGAAACAAAAGTATGTTCCGACGCGGCGAGGTATGTACCCGCCAAGATATCGCCACGCCCCAACAAGCACGACGCCAGAGCAGCACGAGACCAACACGGGGAAAGACAAATGGACAAATTCAAGATTACACTACGGGCGGGCGAAATACAAGGCAAACAAACATCAAACAAGCACACGTAAAAGCGCTTACTATTGGGTGCCGCCAAAACCAACGAGTGGAGACACCAAGCTAAAAAATCTCGTGCTATATACCGACAAAACCTTGTCCATCCCAATCCCCTTGTTTTTTTGTACCACATGATACCTTGCTCATGGTGCCAACCGAAGTGAACGGCACCACGAGACGGAGCGGACATCGAAAGAGACATGGCGACACGCCATACCAACAGGCCAACAAAACAACAAGCCGCTGAGCAACACGCGGCAACGAGACATGGCACAAAACTAGCCCACGAACACGACACCCCAAAACACAACGGACAACCATACAACACCACATGACAACGAAAAAAGTTGCGTACCAACACGTAACACGCAACCAAACGCCACACAACACCAATCAAACCAACACAACACGACGCAACACAACGCCACAACGCACGAACCGCCACAAAACAACGAAAGACCCATGCAACACCACAGAACAAAGCACAACATGACGGCACTACACGACACAACAATGGTGCACAACCAACCTACCAACTACACAACACCACACGACAACGAGACACGACTAAATACAACAAACCCGCCAACACGACACACAACACCAAAACAAGCAACCAAACAACGCCACACAACAACACACAACACCGGGTGGCATGACGCGACGCCACATGACACAACACGGCACAACCCAGCGCAACACACCAACAGACAACCTAATGCAACACCACGCAAAACAACACCACAACACACGCAACGCCATGACACAACGAAGGAGCCATACAGCAGCACGGCAAAACACAACACCACACAGTGTAACACGGCGCCACACGACCCAACGAGGACACACAACCAAGATACCAGCTACACAACACGCCGCTAGATAACACACGACAACGAGACGTGACACAAAACTACCCCAGGAACACGACACACCGAAACACAACGAACAACCATACAACATCTCACGACAACGCAAAAAAACGCGTGCCAAGACACACCACACACCCGAACGACGCACAACACCACTCACAACAACACAACACGACACAACATAACACCACAGCGCGCACACCACCACAACAGAAAGGAAGAGCCATGCAACACCACACAACAAACCACAACACGACGGCACTACATGACACAACAATGGCGCGCAACCAACATACCAACTACACAACACCACGCGACACCGAGACATAACTCAAAAAAACAAACCCGCCAACGCAACACACTACCAGTAAGAAAAAGTGCTTTTCCATTGCTTTGAGGCATACTCTAGTTGTATTAGAGATGCACTGAGCATCCATGCATTTTAATCTTAGTATTGGTCCAACCAAAACTGGTGAGAACACATTTTGACCTATGGAACCAAACACCCAATCAGGATATGGAGTGGACCCCTTAATCCCCTTTCAATGTGAAGTAAAACATCTTTTCCTGAGTTGACTGAGCACTGACATACCTAAGGTAGAGCCTATGGATTTATCTATGTTTTTCCATGAATTCCTAGCTATCCTAGTGGTATGCACCCTAGGGGGCTGGGCACCTCTTTTTGAGAGGTCCTGGGTTCAATTCCTGGTCAGCCTAGCTAAGTAGGAAGATCCCATGTGACATGGCAGTGACCTCATCGCCACATACCATGCCACCTCAGCACATATGGGACCCAAAACAAAGAGTGCACATCTCCTAAGATGGCACTATGGAGAGAGAGTGATCCTGAGGCAGTTTTCTAACTCTTTTCCCAAAACATTTCAGCTATCTTTGTGAATATGCATTCATATGTTACCTGAGTTGCAGTTTCTGTGAATATCCAATGATCTTTCACTGTCTACACTGCAGCCCTTCATGCTTTGATCCTGAATCCTCTTCTCTTTGCATACTATTGGCTTGGGCTATCCTGGAGTCACTTGGAGTGGCTGTATTTCATCAAAACAAAGCTTTTCATCTCCAAAAACAAGCAGCAGGAAACCCTACACCAACAGCAAGCAGCAGGAGAGGCAAAACACAGTGCTGAAAACACTATAAACTTTTCTGGTAGCAAGAGGCAGCCTGTCTCTGTGCACCGGCAGCGACCCCGCGCCGTACGACCAGTGCTCCGAGCAGGCAAATAGAAGCAGAAGGGCGGATTAAGATGGATCCAGGAAGAGTGGACGCCGACGTGAAGACAGCGCCAGCGCCTGAGGCACCGGCAAGGCCGGCGCCTGGCGCTGTACCTTCAGCGGAGCCCTTACATGGGCCAGTGGATACGGCGGAGGACTCCCTGGATGGCCTCCAGACGGCCTTCGGGGCCCTGTCCGTCGAGGAGGTGGTGGCGCAGCCTGCAAAAACGAAGAGAGAGAGCGAGAAGGATGCTGGAGACGGAGCAGACGAAGGAGAGGAGCAAGGGCAAGACCCGACGGATGTCCCTACCTTCGAAGGCGCACCAAGCGCTTCTGCCCTCCATGCATCACCCTCTCCCATAACCACCACACTCCCAGCCGCCGCAACATCCACTTCCACAACCAGCCCGCCTATGGCAGAGGGCACAGGCTTTACTGGCATGCCTCACTACCCCGCCTATGGCATGGGCCCACCTACCACTGCGCTCCTTGAGGCAACTACTGCCAGTGAGCCAGTGGCTTCCAGCTCTGCGCCGCGATGGTATGCGGCTGACCATCCCCATCCACTCCACGCCACTGGAACCTACATGGAAGTTCCTGGGTATGCTCCTGGGTATGCACCTGGGTATGCACCCTTGACTGGGTTGAGGAGAGGACCAGAGTCTCTGGGAGGCAGGAGTAGAGGATCGGGAAGATCCTCCAACAGGTCCCTGACGCGGTCGGAGATCAACGAGGTGCTCCGAGGAGCCACTTCGAAAATCGTGGGCGACCTCACGCAAGAGATCAGGGAGAAACTGGAGCCCCTGATGATCCCGTCCCATGCGTCACCTATGACGGTGGGAATGTCACCCCACCGAGTACAGGCTAACCACCTGGCGGCAGGGTTGACAAATACCCTGGGGAGCCTGAGGAGCCGACCGATGCCGACTCCTGCAGCAGTACCGAGAAGTCCATTCGTCCCGAGAACGGCCCAGCCGCCCTACAGCCACGTGACGAACTCGACGAGGGCCGAGCTGGACCAGCTGGGGCTGACAGCCTTAAGGGCTATGGTGGACGTAGAGCCTTATGGCTCTAGTGACCTTGGCGGAGACCCCTCCGATGACGAGCCGCCGTCGATGGATTCTTCTTCGCCCTCAGATGACGAAGACCCCGAGGACCCCAAGGGTAAGAAGAAGAAGAAGAAGAAGAAGAAGACCCGACGCCCTGAAGGACGCCGAGCTCAGGAGGCGAAGGCTATTGCCACCTCCAAGATAGTGGTCAACCTGCCTGAGTTCACAGGCAAGGACCTCAGCGAGTTCGCTGAGAACTTTGGCCGGTTCCTACGACTGACCGGCCAAACCCACGCGAGTGGGCGAGTGAAGTGCGATCTGCTCCTGCAGTGCTGCAAGACCAAGTACCTGGAGAAGCAGGTCAGGCAGATCGTCACTAACTCCGCCACCTTTGCCGATGTGTTGGTTGCCCTGGAGAGGCAGTACCCGACCTACGAGACCGACCTCTCCATCAGGGCCGAGATCCAGAACCTGCCCGTGCTGCCTAACAACCCCAAACCTGGCAGGGTCTCCGAGCTGTTGGCTGACCTGGATCACTGGGCTGGACGACTGACGCCCCGTTCCTACAGCAGCGACGACCTGCTGTTCTGGTTGTGCGCCAAGCTCCCCCGAGAGCTATGGGACGAGTGCCGTTTGACGTCCGAGCGCAAGGCTAGATCCCTCCGCTACGAGGATCTATGCGTGCTGCTCCTGGAGATGCCGCTGGAGAAGGAGAGCGACCAGCACTTGAACAACTACCGTCCTGGTGGTGGTGGTTCTGGAGGCAAAGGGTACCAAGGGTCCCGACCTGGGCAGGGGACTACCCCCAAACACGCCCACGCCCGTCTAATGGAGAACGTGAAGGAGCTATTCTGGTGTGATGCCAGAGATGAGCAGGGCCACCTGCAGCACGCCTCTGACTGCGAGCAGCGAGACTGCTTCGTCGTCCAGGGGAAGCAGCAGGAGAAGATCGACGGCGCCAAAGTGAAGCTGCCGGGTCATTACCGCTGCACCATCACGTGTGCATTCTGCGGTAAGCGGAAGCACTACGAGGATGAGTGCTACCATAAGCAACGCCTATCGGCGAAGCTTAAGGGGGAAGATCCTGGCAAAGGCTCAGGCAAAGGTGGAGGCAGGGCCAAAGGCAACGACTCCGGCAAGGGCAAGTCGAAAGGACGTGGTCAAGGTGGTCAAGACAAGGGTCAAGGTGGACCAGGAGGAGGCGCTAACCGTCAGCCCGACAACAAGAACAAGGACAAGAACGGAGGCAACCCCAACCCCAATCCAGGGGGGAACTCCGAGCCCTCTGGAGGGCAGTCTGGACCTACCACTCGCTCACAAACGCAGGCCCAGCAAGAACAAGGAGCCAAGCGTGAGCATGAAGGTGGTGATGACGGCAACGCTAAGAAGAGGAGCCGTTTCATGAGGATGGCCCGCAAATTGCGGAACAAGGGGTTCGAGGTGACCTGTCCCGCGGAATTCTGACGGGGACGCTCTGGTGGCACCCAAGACCTGGTGTTTTGGGTACGTATCCGACTAGGGGGACGTGAATACCTGGGGGTACTGGATACTGGCGCCACAATATCGATAGTGGCCAAGAAAATTTTACCTTGTGGGAGCCTGAACAACACCATGACCACCGCCGCTATACGCATGGGGGATGGACATGTGGTGCACAGCTGCGGGGACTGTGAAGTGGAGGTACCTATGGGCTCCAGGACTATCGCCCATCGGTTCTATGTGATGGACACTGAGGCCTTCGACTTTGTACTGGGTACTGACTTCTTCGTGCAGCACTCCCAGATACAATCCCTGACGCTGGAAGCGCCCTACCTCCTGTACGTGGACCACGGCAGTGGCAGAGAGTCTGTGCCACTGGAGCAGTCGGGACATACCTCGAGTTACCTGAGACTATCGAAGGAGGAGCCCTCAAACATGATGGCGGCCTCCAAAACTGAGGACTTTCAACTATTGGGGGAAGTCCTAGACCAAGGTCTGAAGGAGTTGGGTTACTCTCGAGAAGACCTAAGTGTGGAGTTGTTCGCCAGCGACAAGCAACATGTACTGGGCCTTTACTGCAGCAAGGGGAAGAACTGCAGCTACAAATTTTACTGGCCCTCTTTCGGGATGGCCTACGGGAACCCCAGGTTCAGTGAACTGGGGAAGGTGCTGACCAAGGTGGCCTTGGAACGTTCCCGTATGGTCCTGTGTTCCCCCGATTGGGGAGCCCATGGGGGCAACGAGTACTGGCAAACCCTCCTTGACAAGCTGACTATCAGCTCTGTGCGGTTACCTGATGAGGCCATCTACGTGCCTCTGGGACGCAAGACGCCCATTGGGAAGCCCGGATGGGGGAGTATGCTAAGCGTGGTGGACGGAGGTCTTACCTCCATTCCCTGGGAGGACCTGGACCCGACTCTGGTCCAGGCCATACAACGTGAAAGCGATGGACTCGCCTTGGGTGACTTGAAGGATCGCCTACGACCTCAAGATGCTGTTGAAACTACACCCGGAGGAGATGAGTACGTCGTGACTGACACCAACGCCCCCAACTCTCCCTGCCCTGTACCTGTACCTGATGGAGTCTCTGAGTGTGGACTATCTGAGCTACCTAGCTCTATCCACTCAGACGACGAAACTGAGCACGACGCCTTCTTCGTGCAGACCGCGGTGGAGGAAGTGGAGAACGCCGAGTACGTCGCCCCACTAAAACCCCTACTCTCCATGAGGGTGGAAGACCCCGTGGATGAGGAGCTGGACCCCCGATCCAGGCTCAGGGAGTATGTGGATTCCAAGAGGAAGATGGTGGCGAAAAAGCTATGCTACGCGAAGCCTACCCGCAGCTCATGGCCACTGAAGCAAGGACGTATGGGAGACCTCTCCCAATTGAAGGAGGACCTCGAACAGAAGATCACCACCTAGCAAAGAGAGGTAGATCTCAAGCTCATGAAGAGCGTGTGGGGCGCCCATGTGAGGACCCCAGAGGAGGACGACCTCTCGGAGGAATGTGTATGCGAACCCCCTCGAGCGTGCCTATGTTGCCATCGCCCACCGGAGATGGTTGAGCAAGACCTTCTGTATGCCTACCAAGGGCTGAAGGATGCTACCGCGGGCGAAGAGTCGATGGAGGACCACCTCCCGACGTCTATTCAAGGGGCAAGCAACTTACACTCCGACGAGGACATGGAGGACAAGATCAAGGTATTGGACCCGCGGGTACAGAAGCTTATAAGGACCTATCTGGAGGTGTTCGGAGAACTACCCCCTCCAGCCTCATGTGACAAGCTGGTACAGATGGACCTCAAGCTGAAACCCGAGTTCTTGGGTCACAAGATCCGGAGGAGACCCTATCCAGCTCCTAAAGAGCAGGCAGACGAGATTGAGCGACAGATACAAGAATGTATCGACGCTGGCCTAGTCCTGGAGTACAAGGACGGGGACTACCCCCTACACTGCAGCCCCTGTTTCCTGGTGGCTAAACCTGGGTCTACAGCCAAACGGCTGGTAGTGGACTATGGAGAGCTGAACAAGAAGACGTTGAACCACTCAGGGTCCATTCCCAAAATGGAGTCTACCCTGGAGAAGATAGCCTCCTGTCGCTACAAGACCAAGACGGACAAGCGAAGTGGATTCTGGCAAGTGGACCTGACGCCCAACGCGCAGGAACTACTGGCCTTCATCACCCCTCAGGGGAGGGTATTCAAGTGGAAGGTCATGCCGTTTGGCGTGGCTAACGCACCCGCTCTGTTCCAAGAGCTGATGAACAAGATCTTGTCCATCCTACGAAGGAGACCTAAGGTGCAGGAGCTCATATCCCGTGGGGCCCAGATGGAGGCGCACATCGACGGTGTATGCCTCGGGACCAATACCCAGGAGGATCACCTAATCCTCTTGGGTGAGTTCTTTGCGGTCTGCCAGGAGAACCACACACGACTCAAGCTGGAGAAGTGTGAGTTCATGCAGGAGACCATGCAGTACTTGGGGTTTGACGTTGGCTATGGGTGGTGGACCCCAGCGGCCTCTAAGGCCAAACCCCTGATGGATGCCAAGGTACGACACGAAGACCCCAAGAAAGGACTTCATGATGTACGCAGTTTCATTGGGGCGTGCAACTTCTATCGCCGCCACATCAAAAACTTCACCTACACCAGCGCTGTACTGACTGACTTGATCAAGAAGAGTACTACTTGGCGCTGGGGCCCACAAGAGCAACAAGCGTTTGACGAGCTCAAAGACAAGGTAGCCAACGCTAAGTGCTTGGGCGTGCCTAGGGCACAAGGGGAGATTATCCTGGTGACCGACGCCAGCAATGTGGGCGGTGGTGGAACGTTGTTCCAATGGCAAGCACTAGAGAAGGAGGAGTTCGACTCGGCCATTTCCCAATGGGGGACGGAAGGTCTCAACCGAGATGGAACCCTCAAGCACAGCTACCCTGACGACAAGTGGGTCCTAGTACCTCTGGGCCACTGGAACTGGAAGTGGAACCAGGCCAGGGGGAACTACTCCACCTACGAGCAGGAACTGCTCGCGGGTATGCTGGTGCTATCCTCACAAGCACGACTGTTGGGGAGTAACCCTGTGGTCTGGCTATGCGACCAAGAACCGGTCCGCAGTTTCCAGAAGGGTCCCCCACCTGAGAAAGCCAAGCTACGACGCTGGTGGACCTACCTCAGTCAACTACGGCTGACGGTACACCATATCCAGGGAGTGAAGAATGAGTGTGCCGACTACATCAGCCGCAACAACTTCGACGCCCTGATTGGTGCCCGGTCTGAAGCGCTGGCTAAGGAGGCGTTCAGCCGTATGGACGTACACCTGGACCTGAACATGACCATGATACGCCCCCTAGATGGACTCCAACAATCGGAGTACCTACAGGAGTTTGGGGATATCTACCGGCGCCTGGAGAAACGCCTTGAACCCCTCCTGGTCAACCAAGACCAGTGGAAGTGGGACAAGAGCTACCTCTGGCACGAGGACCGCATCGTGGTGCCTAGTGACCGAGTCCCAGCGCTGCTGAAGTGGACCCATGAGTCCAGTGGTCATGTGGGTGCTGACCGTACCCTGAGGTTGTTCAAGCAGTGGTTCCACACTACGTGGACTGACGACCAACTGCGGAAAACCCTCCAGCCTATCGTGGACAAGTGCCCGTGCAGGTCCTGTAAACCAGGGGATATCAGGGACAGAGGTCTCTACTCGACCCTGCCCATCCCTCACTGTGCTAACAGTGTTCTATACGTGGACTACACGGAGATGCCGAAGTTCGGGGGCTATGACTTTGCCCTCGTGGTAACCTGTGGGTTTACCAGGTTTACCAGGGTGTTCCCATGTACCAAGCACATTACCGGAGAGGAGACTATCAAGATACTCCTGGAGGAGTGGTTTTGTGTCTATGGGGCGCCCAAGGAGATCAACTCCGATGAGGACGTACGAGTACGCTCAGATACTGGCTGGTACAAGAGGGTCCTGAGATCCCTCAATGTCCAGGTGTCTACGGGGATTCCCTACTCTCACACGAGCAACCCCCTATGTGAGCGACAGATTCGTGTCCTGAAGGAGAACGTCAGGATATGGTGCAAAACTGAACGCACCAGAGACTGGGTGAGACTACTCCCCGTCATATCCTTGATGATGAACTCCCAAGAGAGTTCAGCTACTGGCTACTCGCCACATGAGCTATTCATGGGGTGCCCGGCGTGGTTCATACATGCCCCCTATCCAGAGGACACCCATTCTTCCGTGGGTGAATGGGTCCAAGAACAACAAGCGAAGGTGGACAAGGCCAAGGCTATGCTCCAGAGACTGAGGAAGCGTCAGTGGAAAAAGAAGAACAAGCACCGTGTACCGGCCACCTACCAACAGGGGGACTGGGTGCTGGTGCACCACAGTCGACTACCCGCCTGGCCACCCTCTACCAGCGATGACCCATACTTCGGGCCGTACAAGATCCTATCTGTGGATGGACACCGTATCACCGTGCGGTGTTCTTCCCGTCTAGGGGGGACTCTGGTGTGCGCAGCTCAACACCTGAAGCGCTACCATGATCCTGAAGACCTCTGTGGGGAGGAGTGGGAGCTGAACGACGAGGAGATCGCCGCTCTGGACCTACAAGGGGCTGCCAGCCCTATGGAAGTTGAAGGTGAACTCCCCGACATGAACGCCGAGGAGATGGCTAAGGAGGGCTTCTACCTGGTGAAGTCTGTCCTACGCCACCGCTATCGCCAGGGTTGGCGCTTCCTCACCCTCTGGGAAGGGTTTGGAGTCGAAGAGGCCACCTGGGAGCCCTTTTCTGCATTTGTTCTACCCGAGGGACGCCTAAACTCAGTTCTGGTTGACTACTTGTCCCAGAACAACCTTAATGAGTTGCTGAGGCTCGCTGAGACGCTTGCCTCCAAGACTAAAGCTAGGGACTGAACCTTACCCTTACCTTCCAAAGCGTATGTGTGAGTGTGCTAGTCCTAAGGTCCTGAGAGCAAGCCGCAGAAGTGGTGTCCTAATTATACCCAAGTCTGCGCCCTTGCTGAACCTGGAGGGTTGGCTTATTGATGCCACGGGGTACGCCCCGGGTCTCCCCTCCCCCATGCGCCCAATTTCTGTGCTGGCGCAAAACCTTGGGGGAATACCCAGCGTACTAATCCAGGTATTGTTTTCCCTACCTAACTGTCTACTACAAAGAGGGGTGGCCAAAAGCTATGAAGGCATGAAAACGCCGTTTTGCTATGTGGCCAAAACACTGACCTAACCACTGTCACAGCCCACCAACCCTGCTAAAATTGCAGGAAACGGGTGGGACAGTGACACACCCCCTACAGGTCCTACACACCCTACAGTGGCACCATCCTGGTGGGCGAGCACTGGGCAACTGGCTCTAGCCCCCACTCAGGACTACCACTCCTACACGCACTCTCTACTGGGCGTTGCGAAGGTGAAGGTCTCATGGGTCCTAGCGACCCTCCTGTGAAATGACAAGAGAACACAGCGCTACTAAGCAACTGTGGCCTAACAGGGGACGCCACAACGCGTTTCCCCTGCTAGGGCTTGGAGGGAAGGAGTGCTCTCGCGTGCAAGGCGCAGATGTCGATGAAGTCGGACTCCCTGCTCTGCCACAGGCGGAGCGGAGTTACTTGTTTGTGTGATCTGCGCCCTTGTTTAGCAGGGCATAAAAAAAGGCTGCTGCACCAATCACCCTACCTGCCCACCTGTAAAACAAAGGCAAATGCAAGGGCGTTTGCGACAGAGGAACCAAGCCACACTCCAGGTATTATACCCTTCTCAGTGTGACCTATAATACACTCTTCGCAAACACGCTGCAGGAGCAGCTACCCTTGTCAAGCAAGCAAGCTTTAAGGGACTCCTCAGGTTCTCTTAAACAACGTACCGAGGAGCCCCTGGGTAGCCTAAACAAGGTTTACCGTGCGCACTTCGCGTGGCCTACCCTTTAATGCGTGTGTGCATGCACGAGTATGCACGTGAAACGTGGGCAAACCTGCACATCTCCGCGTCAATCACGACTCAACCAGGGGTTGGCCCCGCCTGGGCTTAGTCACCTTACCTACCGCTGGGAGAGAGAGCAAGTGAGGGGCGCACGCGAAGAACGTTGCAATGCACTTGTGTGTATGTCTAATCACCCTGATCTGACCGCTAATCATCTGCAATCTTTCTAATCAATCCCTCTATCGCGTTCTATCTTTGTTAGCGCTGCTACAAGGCTCGTTCACGGAGACATGAGACGAGAAATGTGTATGCGGCATGCGAGACGAACATACCTGTAGTTTATACCTGATTCATTGAAGTCTTTTCGTTCATTTTCGAATTCTTGAATTTTTGAAGCTTCTATTAGTGTGGGTGGAATCTGTATGTTTATTTATTAATGTGTGTCTCGTCATTTTCAAGACTACGTGAGACATACGTTGATAATTCCATTATTTCTCCATTTTCCGGCGCTTCGCTAGGAGCCGCTCCTGCGCGCCGCCATTTTATGCGTATTAATTTCTGGATTTAAAAAATCGAGAGATGACTATAATTTCTATAAAAATGTGCTTCTGATGCAGAATTGGATTCTGCTCAGGTGTGTCGTTTCAGAAAAATTCTAGGCCGTCATTTGACGGATTTTGGTGTCGTCGCTTCGTTTTTGCGTGGATTCGTCCATAATTCTCCCATTCCTGCCTCTGCAGATACCCACGCGCAGCCTCGCTGAGTAGGCCGTGTTCGGGCCGAAACGCAGGTGCCTGGAGAGACTGAGCAGAACCAAGACCCCACCAAGGGGCAAATTTAATTTTCTTTCGACTCCCTTCGCCCTAAGACAGGTCACAGGTCGCCAGCAGGTTTACGAGAACCCATGCGAGTGTGTATTTTGTGTCTTGCGTTTGGGTTGTGTCGACGCTGCGTCTTGGAGGGAGGGATGCATATGCACATGTTTGGCATGCTCCCATACTAACCCAACCAAGCCACAGGAGCCCCGGCAGCGCCGTGAGCGCTGAGTCTTCTGTAGGATATGATACAATCAGAGCAGCAAAAGGACGCCAGCCATGGTGAGCGCCCATTTTTCAGTGTGAGGGAAACTGTAGGTATTTTAAAGTAGATGTGGAAACCAAGGAAAGGCCAAGAAAAATTCCCTTTTTCCTAAAATGCGACAGTGCTGGCCACCACAGCACAAGGGGGGAGTAAGAAAAAGTGCTTTTCCATTGCTTTGAGGCATACTCTAGTTGTATTAGAGATGCACTGAGCATCCATGCATTTTAATCTTAGTATTGGTCCAACCAAAACTGGTGAGAACACATTTTGACCTATGGAACCAAACACCCAATCAGGATATGGAGTGGACCCCTTAATCCCCTTTCAATGTGAAGTAAAACATCTTTTCCTGAGTTGACTGAGCACTGACATACCTAAGGTAGAGCCTATGGATTTATCAATGTTTTTCCATGAATTCTTAGCTATCCTAGTGGTATGCACCATAGGGGGCTGGGCACCTCTTTTTGAGAGGTCCTGGGTTCAATTCCTGGTCAGCCTAGCTAAGTAGGAAGATCCCATGTGACATGGCAGTGACCTCATCGCCACATACCATGCCACCTCAGCACATATGGGACCCAAAACAAAGAGTGCACATTTCCTAAGATGGCACTATGGAGAGAGAGTGATGCTGAGGCAGTTTTCTAACTTCTTTCCCAAAAAATTTCAGCTATCTTTGTGAATATGCATTCATATGTTACCTGAGTTGCAGTTTCTGTGAATATCCAATCATCTTTCACTGTCTACACTGCAGCCCTTCATGCTTTGATCCTGAATCCTCTTCTCTTTGCATACTATTGGCTTGGGCTATCCTGGAGTGACTTGGAGTGGCTGTATCTCATCAAAACAAAGCTTTTCATCTCCAAAAACAAGCAGCAGGAAACCCTACACCAACAGCAAGCAGCAGGAGAGGCAAAACACAGTGCTGAAAACACTATAAACTTTTCTCTACCCCAAAACAAACAGCTGGACAACACTACACAACAACACAAAATACTACACCATGCAACCAATCCGCCAAGCAACAACACACAACATCGCACCACAGTACCCAACGGCACGCACCAACATACAACCAAACGCAACACGACGCAACACAGCACCTAAGCACACGTAACGCCACGCCACAACAAAAGAGCCAGAGCCCGACAACACCACGGCAAAACACAACACCACACCATGTAATACGGCGCCACACGACACAACAATGACACACAACCAACATACCACCAAAACAATACGCCGCCAAACAACATGCGACAACGAGAAGTGCCACAAAAAAAACCGCAGAACGAAAACCATCAGAATCAACCAATGAGCCACCGTACAACAGGACGCAACAAACCACAAGACGGCACACCACAACGGACAGCCACAAGACACGCCGACACACCACATGACACAGCACGGCACCACACAACTGAACAAGGCGTAACCCAACACCAACCTAACCCCAACGCGACAAAACACAATACCAAACACCACGACACAACGCAGCACTACAAAACGCGCAACACAACAAAAAAACGAAAGGAAAAACCGCGCAACGCAGCAACACGACAATTGACGAAACCACGGGAGCCCACCAAGTACCAACACGAAATGCGACACACCACAACACACTGCAAGGCCACACCACACCACACAACGTAAACACCACCACGTACCGCTGCCCGGCGCCCGACGCAACCACATACCACGGCCACGACACAACCACAACAACGCAACACGCCACAACACACCACACAACGTAACAGCTACACAAGACGCCGCAAGGCGAAATGCAACAACGACAAGCGATACAAGACAACGTCACAAAACAAGGAACACCACAACCCCACGAACAACCACACAACACAACACAACACCACACAATATTACACCACACAACAAACCGCCACGAAACAACATACAACGCGACATGACACAACCCGGCACAACACGACACCACCCAACGCTACACAACACAACACAAATCATGCCACGACACAACACAACGACACAACCATGCAACGCCCCACGACCAAACGCAATTCTACGCAACACGAGACAACGACGTCTGACAGGACGCAACGCCACATCACCAACCGCAACATACTCCAAAAACAACATGACACAACCTGCCACGACATGGCACGACGCAGCGCACAACCTGCGCCTACCTTGTGTGCCGCAGCTCTTCCACATGGCTGACCGGCCCCAGGGCCCAGAATAAAGGGCGCAGCGCAAAGACAGTACAGCACCGAGACCGACAAGCTCCACTACAGTGGACAGACAGAACTCAGGAGACAATGAAGCCAAGGACAAGAGGTATGCCACCTATGTGCCCGCCCCGTATGTGGTACACACACACATGTAACGACACGCAGCATGACATGCACGCGCATGCGGCACCTCGGCGCCCAGGTACATGGCGCGCAAGAAAGACCACACACGCAACACAAAAATAGGGCATGATGGAGCAGGAGCACCAGGCCGCCAATGCCCGGGGGGAACCCACAACGCCTACGCCGAGCACGCCGACAACCACAACGAGCCGAGAGGGGAGATAACGCCCGGCCGATCCCAATGACCTCGGCAGCCCAAGCAACAGGAGCCGGGAACAAGCACCAGGCGCACCCACCCCAAGCTCCACCCACACGGTGTACAGCGCACACCAGGAACCTACGATCCAATGGCACACGGGCCATTACCCCAGCACCACCGACACTACCGGGCCCCAAGGGGGGAGGGCAACAGGGGAGCGAGCGACACGGCGACAACTGGTGG
Organism: Eutreptiella sp. 'Long Island Sound 2002'; assembly: GCA_964036045.1. Classification (NCBI taxonomy): domain Eukaryota; phylum Euglenozoa; class Euglenophyceae; order Eutreptiales; family Eutreptiaceae; genus Eutreptiella; species Eutreptiella sp. 'Long Island Sound 2002'. Next base: position 53,901,363 of record OZ038380.1, read on the forward strand.
ACCCGAAACCAGACAACACCCCATCAGAACGTACCAACTACAGCGCCCGCGCCACAGAACGAACCGCAAGCACCACGACACGCCAGCGTACCCCAAGCCTGGACCGCACGGAGTATACCACCCAAAACACAGACTACAGTTATGTGCCGCGGCGCGACACCAACGACCACGACAGCCCCAGCGATAGTGGCCGAGGGCGGGCACCAGACGCATACACCCAAATCCTCACACACACGGTGCACAGCGCACAGCGAGAAGAACCCCAACACACCCACGCAGCGACCCAAAGGCACACTGACCACTGCCCAAGGACGGCCGACACAACCGGGCCCCACGGGCAAAAGAGAACCGGAAGGCAGGGTGCAAAGCAACGGCTGGACCCGGAACAGGACCACACCCCATCACCACGCACCGACTACAGCGGCCTAGCCACAAACGGAACCACAAGCACCACATCATGTCAGCGTACCCCGAGCCAGGACGGCACGGAATATAGCGCCTAAAACAAGGACCACTGCCACACACCTCAAAACAGGGCGCAGCACCGCGACAGCGGGGACAATGCCCCAGGGCCAGAACCACAAATGGCGCCGTTGGCCACTCAGGCAACACAGCCAGCCGCGCCCGAGGACCACACGAACGAAGCACCACTATCCGTGTCAAGTGGAACATCCGGCACCACGCTGGAAGCCCACTCCCAAGTATCCACCCCTGCCGAAGCCCCTAACGTGCCCCCAAAATCACTACCCAGTGGCCTTGACATCCCTGCAAACGGCGACCCGATGGACCTAGACAACGATCCGATGCAGGACAGCATACAAGGCGTACTGCAGGCGGCAGCCGCTGCGCACAAACGACCCACATGGAGCTTGTACCGAGCACTCAACAAAACGGACCCACGAATAACGGGAACAGAAGAAAACCGCGACCCAGGGGCGTACATCCAGGGGCTGCGACAGGACATACAAAACGCCCACCAACAGTCACCGGAAGGAGTGGTGTTGCAGGGACGGGTAACCAACAATGGAGCCTGGACGAACCTCGGGGGATCCCCACGCGCGCAGGAAGCCCTGACCTTCATCCAAGAATCCGACGTCCCACCGCCAGCCACCCAGAAAGAAACAGCGGCGGCTCTCGTCTTAACCCTGCACAGCTGGACGCGAGGCCACACCATTGTCCTACATGACAAAACAGGCCCCCCCTATGCACGCACCGCAACATGCCGACCGACCAACGCGTCCACGGGTGAAGCCTACCTAGAATGGACGCCCGATCGAGAAGATGACGAATACACCCTGGTGCACGCCACCCGGCACGGAAACAGGGCAGCCGAGACGAAGGGGCCCACACCAGAACCAACCGCGACCCCCCCAACGAGACCAGCCCCCCTACACTGGACCCTGTACAAACAGCTGGCCAATGCTCGCACCCTGGCGGAGCACAGTATCCAACCGTACACGGAAGCTGCGTACGTAGAATGCATGCTACAAGACTGGACCAAGTACAAAACAGACAAAGAAAAACACCATGTGGCTCCGTTTTCATGGTGTTGTTTCATTATAAAATTTGCAAAAGGATTCATTAAAAATTTTCAAATCTAAAGGCTTTAGCTAAACAAAGACGTGAAGCATAGTGTCAATGGATCACATAAATGCCAAACCAATATCGTGTGTGACTCGTAGTCCATTGTTCACCATCGTAGCTTGCACAAGATACTATGTACATCTCATGTGGCACAAGCTTCTTACTACTCGTTTCCAACAACGTTCACATCGTACCTTCAACACGCAAACTACTCCTAGTCCTAATCCCCATGCACCTTAACACCTCATGGCTGCAAAGAGAAAGGTAGGATGTGGTGTGATAAACTACACTCATGTATGCAAATGTGATATGCACTGAGGTACCTGAAAGAAAACATATTCACGGGGAAAGACGGCGAGTATGTACAGACACATGCGAGACGTCCCTTGAATCGGCCAACAGTAATACTGACAATCCTTCTCTTAACATCAGCCCAGGGACAAGTCCGTCAGAACTATTTACGGGGATACGACAACCTGTCTCTTCATCAGACCTTTTAATGAAAAATGACGACACACGTCAATTCCCCCAGATCGCGGTCTTCAGCCCGGCGATCTGCAGTACGCACTCCTCCTCACAGAGTTATCGATAAACTACAATCGGTAATCCATCGGCATCTGAAGTAGGCGCACCCTTAAGGAAAATCTGTTTTTTCTTACACCCCCCCAGACCTCACATCGAAACTGTGGGTGTCTTAGGGGGGCGCCTTCCCCATCAGCACTCACAAAATGCACTCTATCAGGTGGGGGGCGGAGGACCCCCCCCCCGAATCGGACTTCGGGAAGCTGTAGCATTCCTGTACGGAAATGAAGTGACAATAGCAACTAGCTTTAACTGTCCCCAGAACCAGCACTCGGATCTCCAATGGTAGTCTCACAACATCTGGGCACCCTGGGTGACAATGGAAACATGGAACCTTCTACCAAAACAAGGACCTTGGTCAGGCTCACCATCAGTCTGTGGCTGTGCAAACATGATCCCAGCAACTGATATCATTGGAGCCGTCTGCACTATGCATTGCAGGGACAATGTGGAAACCAGAGGAGACACAGACATGCAAGGGTAAGGGAAATGGTTGACTTCAGAGTTATCGCTTCTGTTGCAGAAAATTGAACTTCCTGCACCATGAGTCTCCCCGCATAACCAGATACCAAGTGACCAAACATTCAAACCACCACGTTGAACCTCATCCAGATAAAGGATCAGAGAGAAGGGAAGAGCAGAGGAAGGTCGTATGTATGGGTGCTGATGCTTGTTAACACAGTGATAGCATCGAGGTAGCAGGTTGCCAATGTTTCTCCTTCACCACAATTGAAGCAACACTGTGAAACTTACAGTACAAGGCAAATTTGCCATAAAAAAAAAACTTCTTTTCAGTAGCACCAACGGACATGGGTCGAATTTGACCACAAAAACGTTTAGGAGTCTGTGGACAGAGTGAGCACTTGTCTTAGACCTGCTTGACCTCGCATTGCCATCACGCATGGTACAGTGAACATGTAACTTCACCACATAGTAGATTCAGGCCACGCGAGGCAAGCGACGGCAAAATGCGGCTGGGAGCGACAGAAAGGCGACAGGGTGGCGACAGGAAGACGACAGGGTGGCGACAGGAAGACGACAGGAAAGCGGCAGGAAAGCGGCAGGAAACCGACAGGAAGCGACAGGCAGGCGACAGGAAGGCGACAGGAGAGCTGCGACAGGAGGGCGACAGGAGGGCGACAGGGCGGCGACAGGGTGGCGACAGGGTGGCGACAGGGAAGCGACAGGAAACAAGACATAGCGACAGGATAAGCGACAGGAAAGCGAAAGGAAGACGACAGGAGGGCAACAGGGCTAGCGGCGACAGGGAAGCGACAGGGAAGCGACAGGAGAAAGCGACAGGAGAGCGAGAGGAGAGCGACAAGAGAGCGACAGGAGAGCGACAGGGTATTTTTTGCGACAGGAAGGCGACAGGAAGGCGACAGGAAGGCGACAGGGATGCGACAGGAGAGCGACAGGCTTGTGGAGGACAACAAGTGAGACAAAATAGTACATCTTTTTTCATATAGGTGGATATATGTAAAGAAAAAGAGAACCAATGTTTTAGATTTATTGGGATTCTTATGAAGATGTCATTTCATTGTGTTTGTTCGTTTCCGCCGGCACAGGGGCAAACCTTGCCCCTCCCTGCGGTCAAAGCTGTTATTGAGGGGCAGGCGCAAACCATGCGTGTTGCTGCAGCTCCCGCCGCGGAGGCCTGTTTCGGGCTTCAATCGACGGTCATTGAAAGCGAAGGTGGTGGTGGCAGTGGTGACCCTGCTTCATTGTCCCAGGAGCTCAACACCCAACGATTGTTGGCCCATGAACCGAGGTCTGAGCCGTTGCCGACGGCTGATTGTGAACGGATTGGCAATAAGCCAGCGACTGAGTTTGTGCCAAGTCAGGTTGTTCATGTAAAGTTCAACGTTGGTTGGTACGAAGGTGTTGTGCAAGAGAGGATCGGAAACGGTCCCCTCAAGGTGTTGTTTGCTGATGGCACATCTCTGAGCACCACGCGAATTCGTACGGGGCACTCTTCTGATGCTCGTTGAGCGCTTCTTAGGTGAAAAGCGTTATTCTAATGGACTTGGAATGCTCTTATTCCTCATCATTTGCACTAATGTGACACCCGTTTTGCCGATATATGTTGTAATATCGCAAGTCAAGTATCATTGTGGCATGAAGCCATATTGCCTGGTTGCGATCTCGGCATCTTTAGCAAGCTTTCCGACGGTATTCTGCCACGACACATTTTTTGTTGCTATGTGGTTCTTCATCAAACTGCTTTGTTTCCAAGCAACCATTCATTTTCCATGTTTTCACTGTGTGAATGCAAAGAGAGGGATGGAGGAATCCATGTTGATGTGTGATGCGAGCACGAACCGGCACATTTGCTATCGTCAATGAGCACAATGAAGCAATGATGCAAAGTGGATGGGTTGGAGTCCAAAGACAATGTTCATAAGAGGAAAGGTTTTTGGAACAGCATCAACGCATGAGATCCGATGTTCTGTCACAAGTCTCTCTAGGGTTTGCTCAGAACACCAATGTTGAACATATCCGCGACGGGGTACTGCATCTCATTTTTACGATTCGCAGCGGCCAACATCGGAATCCACTTGGATCAACTTATTATTTTTATAACATTGTTACGGGATGGCCAAGCGCAGGGAAGGTATGCATTTTGGCCTCACTAGATTGGTTTTTGAGCTCCTTTGCGTCGCGGCATAAATTCACTATTGTTCGCATGTTATTACATCAACCACCAAATTTGTAGGGTTGCGTCTAAGTTGGACATTACACGTCGGGCCGTTCGCTCCGCCATCAAGGCCATGTTTGACCGCTTCGAAACAACCAATTTGTTTGCCGCGCCATTTGCGCGGCGCTGGGAATATGCAGAGGGCGAACACCGATTGATGCGAAACATCCCTGCAATAGTGGACTCAACTCATGTCTTCATCGCCAAACCGCAAGATCGGGTTCTACGGCGGCTTCTTTGGTTCAATAAGGGAGAAAAGAAGGGTCATGCCATTTTTTTTAACGTTTTTATCAATCCGGGCCGTGAAGTCATCGCTTGTTCGTGGTGGTATCCTCCTAAAGTATGGGATACCTCAAGACTGCGAATCGTCGCGTTTAAAGGTGGGGGCCATCCACCTTTGCATCAAACTGCCTATTTTTGTCTATTTTAGGCCTACGACGCAGACATTACGAGAGATATGGATGCTGCTCTTCCGTGGGTGTTGGATGGGCCTCGCCCTGATATGCGCCTTGGTGACCTTCATTATCGGACGTGTCCCAACATGGTTACTCGGCTGCCGAGGCCACGAACGGAGCCCGGTGTGCGCCAAGCCGGACGAGGTGGAGGCGGAGGTCGAGGTGGTGGTGGTAGACGTCAAGCTCAGCGTGGTTGTGGCCGGGGCAATGGTCGAAGACGGCCTGGGCAACATGCACAACAAGTGGTAGCGGAAGTTCATGTTCGCCGGTTCAATCGAATGGTGTCCAAGGTATTTATGCCAGTACGCAAAAGCCCAAAGCCAAAAAAATGTATGTTTGATTCGTGTAGCACGTTGCTCTTTCATCATTGCACCTCAGTAGCGCATTGCTATTGAAAACGCATTCTCCAACATCAAGAAGTTTGGCCTTTTTCATCGAGTTAAGAGCCGAGGTGGATCGTACGAATATAATGAGTTGACCTACTTCTTCTTGGCGGCCGGTGTAGTACATAATTGTGAGATTCAGTTTGATTTGCAAAATGTTTGCGAGCCTACAGCTGAGCGGCCATGCAAATGTGCTTAGTAGATCACCAGGAGTGTTAGGAATTTAGGATTGTCAAACAATGCAAATGATTGAACCATCGATCTACGTTTGGGGAGGTTTGCTAAGGTGAGATCTCACAATTTGGCATGAACAAAGAACATTTTTAGTACTATCGAACTGCCTGTTTGAGGTATCTATGGCTTTCCATCGATAGGGTAACACATTGGGCGACAGGGAGGCGACAGTGAGGCGACAGGGAGGCGACAGGAAGGCGACAGGCAAGCGACAGGCAAGCAAAAGGCGAGCGACAGGAGGGCGACAGGTTACCACGTTGGGCGACAGGGAGGCGACAGGGAGGCGACAGGGAGGCGCCAGGGAGGCGGCAGGAAGACGACAGGCAAGCGACAGGCAAGCGACAGGCAAGCGACAGGAGAGCAACAGCTTACCACGTTGGGCGACAGGGAGGCGACAGGGAGGCGACAGGGAGGCGACAGAGAGGCGGCAGGAAGACGACAGGCAAGGGACAGGCAAGCGACAGGCAAGCGACAGGAGAGCGACAGCTTACCAAGTTGGGCCACAGGAAGGCGACAGGGAGGCGACAAAGAGGCGACAGGGAGGCGGCAGGAGGACGACAGGCAAGCGACAGGAGGGCGACAGGGAGGCAACAGGAAATAGCGACAGGAGAGCGACAGGAGGGAACAACAGGAGAGCGACAGGAGAGCGACAGGAAGGCGCCAGGCAAAAAGTAGCATGGCGACAGGAAACGACAGAAAGCGACATGAAGCGGCAGGATAGCGACAGGAGGGCGGCAGGAAAGCGACAGGGTAGCGACAGGGGAGCGACAGGGGAGCGACAGGATAGCGACAGGGAAGCGACAGGCAAGCGACAGGGGAGCAACAGGGGGCTGAAAGTGCCAAAAAAGCGACAGGGAGGCGACAGGGAGGCCACAGGATGGCGACAGGAGGGCGAGGTGGCCCGAATCTAGTGACCAAGCATTGCAATCCTCCCTGGCGTGCCCGAAAAAGGCAATAGGGAAAAGGATAGATCTGATATGATAGACCCTGTCTGACTCAGATTGTACCCCTGCTAGACCGGCGGGTGGAAATCAGTAACTCTTGTTCATGACTGACAATACATCGGGAAGGGTCCACCGCCCTCGTTACAAAAAAAAAGCAGCAGCTTCCTGACTCTACTGCCAAATGACACCACTTTCACCTGAAAAGGTAACAAGGAGCAGGGGTTACACTGACACGCACAGGGTGGTTCCATTCAGGATACATGGCACCCTCACTCAAGTGAAAAGAGACCATACTGCCCCACCAGGCGTCCCTGATGTAAGGGCAAAAGAGCATTTTTCTCCCTAACTGAAAATTCCCGGTCAGTTTTTCCTCCCTGACTTTTCAGTCCTTGTCCGTCTCAATTTCAATCCTGCATAGACCGTCTCAAAGGGATTGCGGCTACAGGTCTCCTGCGGTACCCCACCTTCCTTTTCAGGTCCTGGCACACAGTCAAGGCTGACACCTGGGTTTCCTACTCCGGAAGGTTGGGCTCGCTGTAATGGCCCTCTGGTGGTCCCTTGCCAGCCCGGTACAGTTCAGTGGTGTTCGTGTAACTTGAACCGTAGTTAGGTACCCCCGAGGGGTCACATTTTAACTTGGGGACGATAAAAACCCTGTTTAAACTGGCCAGGTAAGAAAATCTGTATCTGTAGTGGCACTCAGAGTCTGATGACTGACTGAGGCTGGAACAGAAAAGCAGACATTGACTACTCCTCCAGAGGTCCGATGTGTACTTGGAGAGTTGACATTTCATATGTGCTTGTTTGGGCTAGTATCCAGTCTGCCTCACGGGTCCCTCCCCAGACAGAGGGCATACATCCGTCGGTATTCCTTAGATACTCTGCATGTGTCCATCCGGGTATCAGTTGTACATACCCTAGTTCCACATTTGGTCCTGTGGACGACACAGCCGCTTGCCATTGTGTGTGTGACCTTCAAAAAGGTGCACAAATGCCTCACGGGCCAGGCCTCATGGGCCTGAAGAACGTAGTGATTGTTCTTATATGTGATACGGAGGGCTCATGCAGTGAGAACTTGGCATTTGAATACAGACAGCTTGGGATTCCTTCCTTCGGTAGTCTCTAGTTAAGGAGTTTCTGAACGACCTGAATCCTCACAGGCCTTCACAGACAAGTATACTGAGCAAGACCATCCGACCTACGAATTAACAAAACCATACACGATGAAGCACCATCATCGTAAACAATTGAGCAGTGGGTGTGGATTGACTTTCGGATCACATGATAGAGTGGTACATAAACAACAAACGCAAACCGGGTCCAGTCTGGAGGGGAAAACCAGTACTGCTCTTTACGATAAAACAACCGCAGGGTTCTTGAGGGATCACCAGACGTGAAAACCCGATACACCATCTGCTTGTGTCAGGAGACCACCAAAACAAGTGGAATCCAGACTGTAGTATCACAACTGTCACAAATTATGATGGGAGCGTATGTTGCTTTTAGTGGCAGACACTCACACTGCTGACTGTGTACACCTGGCAGACGTTGCACTGGGAGCGTCGGCTGCGTGTAGAAGAAATATTTGACGCTCAGAATGCAATTGTGCTGCAAGGGGGCACCACCCAACCAGACACACTGGAACCCCCCGGCCATTCACTGTTCATCTTCTTGCAACACAAAGGGGGAGGTAAGGAAGAACTGTGTGGATCGCAGGGCATGTCTTCCAGATGATCTGCCTGGGCAAAAACGGGAGACGACCCCGTACACCAGCTGGTAGTAACTACACATCCTGGAGTAGCTCTTCTGTTGTACTCTCGTGCTGCACGACGTGACTGTACACTCCTCAACAATTACTGTGGGTTCAGGCAGGCTTAGAAGCCATGGATGGCCTTCAGACGTCGTTCATCACAGCCTTTCATCGCCTTTGTGACAGCACGTTCCAAACAGAATTGCGAATTCGGTGGCCTGATGGCTGCCACCTGGGTAGTTGAAACCAGTGAACCCTGTGCCCTGAGCGCTGTCCATGGGTTCTCCACCAACTGATTGCTTGTGTATCATGTCAGACACTCAGCAATTTCTTGTGCAGCGATGCATCACCAAGGGTATGCACAAGGGCTCTGGCCTGAAATGCTTCCTAAGGGAGGAGACACAACTCATCAAAGAATTGCAATCAGTTGTATACCCTATACTCTCCAAAAGGTTGTGACATGGCTGAAAACTGTAATACAGGCAATCTTGACAGTCCATCAGTGCCTGGTAGAACATAGCCGCAAGCAGGTTGTCAAACGTGTGGACCCTGCTTTTATCTCATTCAAGGCTATGTACAAAAGATGGTTGCAGGTCTGCATTAAGGAGAACAATGTATACATAACAAGACGAAGTCCCAACAGTCCCCAACGTCCCAACCACCGTCAAGAAAGATAAGAGGGAAACAAACCCGAACCCAGGGTGACTGCTACGAAGGGCAGCAAATCCCTGATGGAGAGGGTGAGCAAAGAACAGAGGGTGACAGACACCCAAGGCCATAAAATACAATGCCGCCAAAAAGGAGCCAAACAAACAGCCACAACACCTGTGGAAGTGAACCTGCACTTATTTAAGTCCCGGAATAGCACTGCAGAATGGCCCGCGGGACGGTGGGGCTAAGGTCAAAAAACCAGATATCCAGGCGGTCATGGGCTGCTAAAGTAGTAGGCTCCCCTGGTATGCCCGTGTAGGTGAGGACAGAAGCAAACGTGCCCTCCAACAAAGCGACACAGCGTTCTAGAGGCTGCCAGCACTAAACAGAGCGATTCTCAGAGTCACTCCCACTGGACACTTGCTGGTGGTCATAAAGGTGACTCCCACCATTCATCGTCTTGGTAGTTCGCCTCTTGGAGTTGTTGGACTTGTTGGGTTCAGCTGCTAGCGTTGGGAAATCGGTCTTCAAGTGGTAAAGAGGAGGAGCCCTTGGTGGGACCTCCTGTGCAGGTACTCGACACACTAAGATTCAGCAACCAAATACAGCTGGATGGCAAGTTGGATCCACCGAACTTGACCAGTCACCTCGGGCTGGACCACTAGCCACAGTTCTCGACAGGTCCCAACGACCATGGATGACGCCACCCTCATCATAAGACCGCAAGTGCTTGGGTTCAGCGCCCAGGCCAGCGATGTGCTCACCATAGTCACCTGGGACCAACACGGTAAGGTAGGGTAAAGAACTGGGTAAAGGACCCAAGAACAACCTGCAGTCAGAACACCCATATCATTACCTGGGTGTCAGTGGCAAAGTAGCTCATCCAAATTACCGTCACAGCATTGGTCATAGGCTGTCAGGAGCCGGAACTGGAACTATAGCTGGTCGGACTGACTGTGATGGACGTTTCAGCGCCATTTGCCGAATACGGCTCACATTCTCGAATCCCTCGTTGAAGTCGTGCAAGAAAGGAGGCAGTTGCTGTAGGCGTAGTCACCTCACTCGTATAGGCTGTCATCAGCAAATTGGAAGCCATCATCTGGCTAGAAAAACAAAGTCAGCAGGTAATGGGAGATGTTCTCCTCTTCAACATCCATGAAAATGGCCTAGCAGCGGCATAGATAGAGTAGATCCAGCAACACAGCTCTCATGTATCTCAATCCTGTTACACCGACAGGGCACCTGGAAGTACTTGTGCGAGATGTCAGCAATCTTCTCCCCAAATGTAAATTCGACAATCTCATCGAATGTTGGCACATCTTCAGACATGGTACTCGTTCCCATGAGACTGTCATGGTCCGTGCGAGGAATGACGTGAGTAACATCCTGCAAAATCAGGAGTAGCGAGGCCTGCATCTTCTTTTATGGACAGGCTTGGCCAGGGTGCTCCGCACTGGCTGTCGGCTGTAGGGTGAGTCCCTCCACGCAGTCAGGAAATGGACGGTTGTACTTGCACATTGGTCCAGGGCGAGTCAACATCCTCAGCGTCGCTGAAATAAACGTTCATCTTCACAACGTAATAGCGGCCGGGACTTTCTGGCTGCATAAACATGTAGTATGCAGCGGACTTGGCAGGTAAGGCTGATCTGCATATGGTGAGAAGCAGGTAGAACGAGGTCCTTCACCCCAACTGCATGGCAGTGCACGTTCAGTCCGTTTCCCTGGCGTGGGTAACCTCGGGCAGTGGCCTTGTACTCGCTGAGCCTCTGCTCGAGCGGTTCACAGGGCATCTGCTAGCGGAATTCACATTGACCAAATGCACCAGGGGAGGACGGAGCGTAAAGGCCGTCATATGACACTTGGTATCAACAAAGAATCAAACCGCCCAACTGATCGGTGACTCCAACACCTTTCCTCAGCAATCGTGGTCAGCTCTCGGCAGCTTGACCCCCAACGGCCTGTAGTTCCCGAGCAGTGCTTATGTGCTCTGCCTGCCCTGGGACAGTAGTTCCTTCATCATGTATGGGGTGGAACACATAACTGAAGCAGGGTGCATGACAACACAACGCGTGAAATCTTACTGCCCCTCCTGGGATCTGGCATAGGCATATTCCAAAGGGTGCAATGCTGCTGCATCCACATGAGGCAGCGGCGCTCCAATTTCTGGTTACTGCGCTTCTGCTGCTTTGGGCAGTGGTGCCATGGGGGCCAGTTGGACGCCAGTGGCAAAGACTCCTTCAACAACTCCCACGTACACCTCTTGCAAAATCTGTGGTTGTCAAAGGGTTCCAACCATAGATTCCCTAGGGGTACACCCGCTTGGGTTCTGCGTTCACATTAATTGCCTGAGCCATTTTGGAAACCTGGCTCCTTTCTTGATGACACATGCAGCAGACGACAGAAGCTCCAGCATAGCCAAAATGCACCCAGAGATGGTCCATACAATCCTGGTCCCCGGGGACCTACTCTTGCGGCAGTGGGCAACTGCCCATCTGTCGTTGCGTGAAATCCGCTCGTCAGTGGGGTTTCTTGCGTATTTCTCTCGCAGTTTGGTGCATTTGCCGCCTCTGGGGCTGTAACCAGGAACGTAACAGTGTCCACGTCCTTGTAACCGGGGTTTACCGCCTTGACGCCCTCCACGATGATTGAGTTGTCCACTTTCCGCTTCATGACCAGAACCACCAGAAATTTCCTTGGGGCATATTTCTGGAAAGCAAGGGTGCATGCCGCTTCATTTTTCAAGAACCATTCATTCGAGTAGCTCAAACTTCTCGGCAAGGGCCTCTTGCTCACACCGGGTCGGTGTACAGTGTTGCCATTCAGGCAGATTTTGAAAGTCGGGTGGAAAATTCCTGCAGCTGTGACACAGACAGCTGTACAGCAGCCCGTCTGACGTAGAGCAGAACAGCTTGCAGAACTCGAGTTGTTGACATACTGTTGGACGGCTTGCTGCCTGGACATGGGGGTACAGTACTCCCCATTCGAATGAACACCATGACCTAATCGGCACGACCCAGGACCCCATGTTGGACGCAGGGGTCTGTACGCTCTTGAGAGAATGTAGACTCTTTGGACGTCAAGTGTGCCAACAGCTGCTTGGCTATAGGCACGTCGCTGGTCACCAACTGGTTATCTGCCCATTTGGTCTGGGACACCGGAGCACCGTCGTTGAGCATCACGAGATCCAACTTAGCATTCATTCCTGCACGCAGTTGGTCAAGGGCAGTCAGCAGGATGGGCCGCAAACAGGGCGAGGACACTGCACGTCATATTCTTACACGGCACCATGAACTCCGCCAAGTAATTGGGTAGAAAGAAGTAGAATTTAACACCAGGAAATCTCCGTCCCCAAGTGACACTTTATTCTCAGCGAAGAAACTCTCGCACGACTCAGCATAAAGGCGTGCCATGCCTGCGACGACAAAACCATTTCAGTTCATAAACTTGGGCCTAGCAGCAATATCACTGCAGTCAACCATGCCCATCTCTGTACGCACTGTGATTTGCAAAACCATGAACTTGAAACAAGCCTGACAGCGAACAAGGAAAAAGGCACAGCTCCAACCCGAACATGATATTGCGGCTCGTGATAAAATTCCCCAAGCGCTTCATTAAACCAGTTTGCTGCCTCCACGGGACTTGCTGAGTACACAGGAACACAGTTGCCTCACCCATGATTCTCCAGTGCACTGTACCGCATGGGGCAGGGGCCAAGGCACTTGCTGCTGGCCATCCTCTGCCCTAGGGCTTCAATGCTTGAAGTCACGGACGCGGTGTAGCAGGCTGTCCCCACAGAAGGTACTCTCCCAGGGTAGATCTCGCTGGGCCACGCTACAGACCATCCCTGGGGTCAGTAGGTCTACGGTACCTTGGGCGTATCCAGCGCTCACCTGTACGGCAGTATACCTCTGGACCGCCATCTGCTTCTGCTCTGCCTGACGCGCTGGTACCACACCAGTGTCCATACCCAGGCTTGTATCAAAATCCAGCGAAGCAAAGCCTTGGCGTTAGGACATCATTCCAAAGCGCAATCCGCCAGGGGATTGTAGGGGTCCTCTGTGTACGCGCCTGCAGGCGAGGTATGGAGAAGGAAAGTGGAAACCAACTTACGCCCCCTCCTCAAGCAATTTCTGAGCTTCCTGTTGGGGGGTGACTTCAATTGTCTGATTCATCCCGCCTTGGACAGCCAGGGGCTTCTGAGTGACAATCATTGGCCATGGATCAGACACTCAGCCACGACCACCCCACCCCTACTAGGCGACACCTATCGCCTGGCTAACCCTACAACACGCGAGTTCACCAGGTATCCACAAGAACACCGTACCAGCTCGTCTAGTTTGGACTACATTTTCATTTCCCCGGCCTTACCAGAGAAGATGTCCCTTTTGGATGCCAGCATTCACTCAGAGAACCGTGCTACTGATCACCATCCCTCCTCGTGCACCCTTTCTGTCCCCCCCACCCCCTTCCACTCATCTACAGTCCCCAAAGGTGTTTTGAGAAAGCTCAACAAGTCCGAGATCAGCACGTTCAACGATGCACTGAAAAAAATGTCTGATTGGTGCCAGTCATTCACCCCTCTCATCAGAAACACCCACCTTGCTACGGTCCAAAAATACACCTCCATGGTCATTCGGGAGCTAAGCGCTCAATACCACAATACCACGGCCCCCGGCATCAAACCCGACTCCCGAGCCAGGAAAACCATTCGCCAAGCGTTAAATGACGTCCCCTCCCCAACACACCCGCAGTTTTCGGCACGAATGGCACAATTGAACGATGCAATCCACCAATGGGATGACACTTACAACAAATCTAAACGGTCAAAAATACACAGGTGCCTCATCCAAAAGACAAACATCAAGAAAACACTCAACGAAGCGGCAAACCCAACGGAACATCGAGCAGCCTCGTTAAAAGACCCAAACACAGGCAAACTAACAAGTGACACTAAACGTCCCTACTCACGCTGCGCGGTCCTCTAAACTATGAGCCCAGTGCACACACTGCCAAAGAACGCCTCAAGCATACACCCCAGTGCCCCCCCACCACCGCCATCACCCCTACGCCAGAAATCAGAAGGCACAGTTTCACCTCCTACCTGCACTCCCGCAAACCTTCTAAGGCGGGTGGCTGAGACTCCACGAATGGGTACCTCTTTCACATCTCTCCTGAACCAGTGAAACAGTTTCTGCTCTCTGTCTGCAACCTTCACGTTACCAACGATATGCCTGATGAGTCGTTGGAAGCCAACTTGGTCTTGCTTTACCAAAAAGACCCAACACACGACCCGGTGAACTACAGACCAAGTGCCCTCCTCAACACACTCTACAAGATTGTTGCCACCCACGCTGCCAAACACCTATACAAAAATTCCTCGTTTTATGGCCTGATCCACGAAACCCAGTTCGGGGGCCTCCCCAACCGCCGGTGCTCAGATCACATTTTTCAGCTATTAGCCAAATACCAAAACTGCCCGGCTTCATATAGCCTCTACATAGATTTCAACAAAGCTTTCAACAGTGTCCCTCACGGGTCCCTGTTTCAGACCCTGGAACACTACCGCCTCCCCTCCCCCCTCATCTGTCTCATACGAGGGCTATACAGAGCTCCACGCAACTACCCGGTAGTTAACGGCCACACCGGTGCATCACACCTGCAAACCAGAGGCGTCCGCCAAGGATGTCCCTTGTCACCGATCCTGTTCGTGTTGTATGTGAATGTCTTATTATTCGCTGTCCCTCACCACCTGTCCACTCCCATCACACAACTTGCATCTAGCCATGCAATCGTGGATGACCTGCTGTACCGCTCTGAATCCTCCCAACGCATAGAAGAGCTCCTATCTTTCTACGACTCCAAGGGTCGGGCATGGGGCCTAGACATCAACCTCAGCAAAACAGAACTCCACAGCATGGGAAAGGTCCCTCAAACCACGATCACAGCGCCCTCTGGAAAAAGGTTGTCAACCATCGACCCAAAAACCCTCGCCCCCCGGAAGGTATACAAATACCTCGGTGTCTATCTGTTCACAGACCCCGACCCCACCCTCACATATGAACTGGCTAAATCTCAAATCACGTCTTTTTTCACTTCTCTTACATCCACTCCACCTCATCCTTTCTGAATATATCCGACTGGTGAACCTCCAAATCATCCCCACTCTGCAATATCGCCTCATGGCACACCCACTCGAACAATTTCAGCTTCGCTCCCTGCAAAACACCATTTGGAAAAACATCGCCATTGACCGTGATCCAGAGAAACGCAACCGCATCTCCAGGTTGGTGTCCAACAAAGACAAATACACTTCCAGACCCCATGGAGGACTTCACTTGCGCCACTTCCAACACTGCCTAAACATCTCTACTGTCACTGCGGCCGTCCGTTACTTGAACAACGAGGGTCCGGACGAAACCAACCAACTTTTTCGGAAGGCAGCACTCAACGAGGAAAATTTGATGGTCCTTAAGCTGGCCAGCGACGCCTGTCACAGTCTCCACCTAAGATTCAACACCACAAGTTCTGAAATCAACACCCCAACCCACCTGCTCCAAAAACATGAACAGGCCTATGTTCGTTTCACCACTTACTCCAACAACAGAGCTACTAAGTGGGGAAACAAACAACGCCACCAAAATACAGACCTTGGCAGCCACAGAGGCATCGTGACTGATACCTCCTGCGATCAAGCATCCATTTACTTCCCAGGGGACGACACAACCTTCAACCTCCGGGGTTCTGAAAAAGTCTACACCATCCACCCCCCAGTCGTAGCAGCACCCAACAACATCCTCGGGAACCACTTTCTCTTAATCCCGTCCTACAACGCATGCCCTCCCTTACGTGACAACCCCCCCCCCCCCTTGAACAGGGTCCTGCTCCAAGCCTCACCAATGGGATACCTGTACCAGGTCCACGGTTTACCCCCCCACTCCCTACAAAATGAAGACCTCAAAGCGTGGAACTGCAACAGAGCATCCCAACTTCTGCAAGAGGCCTCCTCCGAGACAACCTGGGTGTACCTACATGGTTCAGCAGGGCAAGGGGGTTTCGGCTCTGCCGCCACCATCTACAAACCCAACCGTACAATCCTGGTTCTGTGCCACCCATCTCCCTACCATTCCTCTGAGGGATCTGAGTACTGGGCCGGCATTATGGTTCTTCGATGGGTATCCTCCCTGAACCAACCCATGCAGTGCATTATTCTTGGAGATAACGAACAAGTGATTCGCACTGCGAACATCCAATCCTACGTGATGGCATCACGCTCATCGCATGGCACATGGGTTAAGGCTTACTCCTCTCTCCAAGCTCAAATGCCTACATTTGTGTGAACACAATCCGCATGGATCAAAGGACATGCAGGATTTCAGGGGAATGAATGTTCGGATCTGTTCTCCAAGTGGATTGCATACAGCTCATCATCCTCACCTGAGTTATTGCCACCACCCCCCCGGGAACTGTATCATTCGGTAGCTTGCCCGTCTGTCATCGCCTGACCACCTCTGTATTGAGGGCCGTCATCCCCCGTCACCACCACTACAACATCCACGTGCCGTCCAGTTTTTTCTTCTACAATCACTCATCGTGGTTCTCCGGACTCCCCTTCAAATGGTCATCAGGCAACGTGAATTTTCTTACATATGCATTCCACAACGACTTGACCCCCCGAATTTGCCACAAATGCTCACAGTCACAACCCCTCGATGTAGCCTGCTTCTTGTCCCATTGCCCCAGCGCTGACCACATTGTGCAAAGCTTCATAGATGCGTGGCCTCCGCCCTTTAACCAGGTAGCAAGCATTCGGTGGGCCCATTGCTCCCACCCAGGAGACAAACCAAGTTTTGTCAAATTTCTGGTGCCCTCCACCCTGTACAAAGCCATGACTACACCCACCACAGGCGAAACAAAACCCCAGCGCTTTTTTAGCTTTTAAAAATGCACTCCCCCAGCGCCAACGACAGTTGAAAGACGCTCTGTCCAAAGCACTCACCTGGCTAGCCGAAGATCCCCCCCCCGTTCCTCGCCCCCCCCCCAAGGTCCCAACACCTGGGGCCAACCATACAGCACCTACAGCACGTGTCACATCCCACCGGCGCACAGCGCTTACCGCTATCCCCTGCCTCCAAAACACCTGCCAGACTCAGTCCGACCCCCCCCCTAAAAAAAACCACGCACCCACAAAAACAAAATGCCCATGCGCCCCAAACAACCACCCACGAAACGCAGCCGGGACACTGAAGACCCTCCACCACGCAAAACACGTAGTGACACCTACGCCCCTTGACCGGTGGCACCCCCCCAACCCCCGGCGCTGACAGTTCCAACCAACTGATTACAGATTACTTCCGAGCTCCAGCCCCCCCCCCCCCCCGCCTCCGGCCGAGGCGCCCCCATCAGTGAGTTCAACACCGGAGTCTTTTTCGGCCCCCCCCATTGCTTGCCCTGCCCCCCCTCAACATTCGGGTTATTCTCGGCCAAACACAGAGTGAACCCCGTCCTCACTTCTCAGTACTTCTGATGTGTTCCAACACTTGAGTAAGCCTCGGCTGATTTCGTCCACGTCTCACGTCCCACCACGTCTCACACAACAACGCCTCCATCCCTCCCCTCGATCCTGATCTCATTCTGTCAACCCGCCAGTTCTATGTGCAACTAACCAGGCACCCACACGGGCGCGTGCCAAGGCAACCTAGTTCTCTGCAACCCTACCCAGCCATGACAGGGTGAGTTCCGATGTTCCTCCATGGCTACAACCCTCACATAGTGCTAGGAAGAGCCAAGCACATTTGTCTATACGCATCACTCTGATTGAGGGCTGTGTCCCTATCCGGACATTAAAGTGGCTGTACAATTCAAAAAAAGACGGTGCCCGGTGGTACTTGGTTGGCGGGTGTGCGGAGCTGTACCGGGCACTCCGGGAACTGCCTGTCGTCCCAGAGTTCGAGGGTCGAGGTTTCCGCTTTCTCGCCCCACTTTCCGAGCCCTTGCCATTTGATCTTCAGCTGCAGGTTGCCATGTTGGTCTGGCGTGGGTAGTCCGCTCTGTGTCTTGCCCCGGAACCATACAAATTGCTTTGGTTGTCCTTTGAGCGTGGCCCCGAACACCCCTCGTACCCGACGCCGTCTGCCCATTCGGGGTGCATGGCGTTCCGTTCCGCCACCGTGAAGAATGGGCACGCCTGGGGCTTTGAGCTCGGCTGTGGTTCGGGCGGCAGCGGCACTGGGGCCGCTTTTGGTTCCGGCTTGGCTCGTTTGGCGCGGCGGGCCGGGATGCCCGCCCCTTCAGGAGGAGGCCTCGGCTTGGGCACGGCTTGTTCTGGCGCCGGCTTGGGGGCTGGCTTCGGCGCGTTGCGGTTGTAGAAGATGCTGTATGTCGGTCCTTGTCCCTCACGGAGTCAGTGCATACCTCGAAGTTGGTTCGCGTGTTCTTGCAGGCTGGTGGTGCAAGGTTTGAGGGTTTGTTCCGTGTCTGTGGGCCAGGACATCCAGCGTTCAGCCTGTGATGTCCCGTGTTTTTGTATGTAGGCTGCCTGGTTGCGAGTGAGTGTGACCACGCCGCAGGCAGCGTGGTGTCTGTGGTTGGGGCATCCACCGCCCAGTGCATAGCCGTCTTGAGGGCTAACCAGTGCGCCCGGGGGTGGTCCGTGTGGTGGGTGGAGTGATTACAATGGTCCCCCAGTGCCAGTGGGGTTGCCATCCCCGTTTCTGGTGTGAATGTGTGGACTCTGTCCATTGCCCCCGTGGTGATCCATTGTGCGACCCGCAATTTGCTTTGGTGTCACGTTAGTGTCACCGTGCGGGCGTCTGGCAGCTTGTCGAGCATCGTCCAATCAGTGACCTTCGGACCTTCGGTTGTTCGGTTGTGCTGCTCTGGTGGGCTGGTTAGGTTCACCAGATGGTCCACAAGGTCCTGCGTCAGGGTGTCTTCCGTTTCCTGCACCCTGTCCTTACGTGCCGTGAGGTGTCCCACGGCATCATCTGAGGCGTCCGTGGTGGCCGCCATGGTGTTGGCCGCTAGGGTGATGACATCGTCCGTTAGGCATTCCACGATAAAGTGCCTTTCTCCCGCCATGGTGGTCGGGAGTTGGGCCGTGTGTTTCATGGTGAGGTGTAGCAGTGCCCGGTCGGGGCCCGGGGCGTTCGGGTCCGCGGGCCTGGGGTCGCATGCGCCGCGTCTCGCCAACGGGTGCCGTGTTTTGTCGGTGTTGGGCAGTCGTGGTCCCATGGCCATGTGGTGCACCTGATCGAGGGGGACGGCTTGGCCCGTGGTGTCTCCTGCCGTGAGGTACACTCCGTTGGCGTCTGGTTCCGTGTTGAGGTAGATACCTGGGAGTGGGGCGGGCTGTGGGGGTAATGGTTGGAACAGGGTGTGGGGGCAGGGGTGCCCGCAGGCAGGGCCCCTGGGCCGGAGCCCTGCTCAGTGGTCATCCATGCATTCGGGCACGGGGAATAGTATGTCGGGCCCCTAGGGGGACGTCAGCCCCTGAACAAGTTGATGCGGTTAAGAACATTAAAAAAATAGTATGTCGGGCCTCTCCACCCTGCGCAGTTTTTGGCAGTTCAGGTTGTTCAACCCCCCCCCCCCACCCTGATGGTGACGGAGCCCTGGTCCATTGAGGTGGCTTGGTCTCGGTCGATGTCGTCGTGCAGGGCCCTTCTGATGGTGCCCCAAGTCCTGCGGTGGGTTGTGTCATCCGGGGTGGGAGATCCCGTGTAGATGAGGGGCATCCTGGTGTTTGCGAGAGCGGAGTTAACGATGTTGAGGGGGGGGGGCGGATTGCGGTGTCCACCGGTAGTATTGCTCCCCACGCGTTTGATGCCTTGACGGGGCACACGCCTCCCATGGAGTTGTTGGTGCCAGGACGGGTCCGGGTGCCGAATGGGGGCTGGCAGGTCCCTCTATCGCGCCCAGGTGTATACCGTGTATGCTGTGCCTTCGGTGTCGGCCAGCAATCTGTACGTGGACTATCCAGCTATGATTTTACGCGCCTCGCAAAACGTTGCGCCGCGAGCAAATTTCTGACCAGTTATTTGGGATTTCGCCAACTATGTCGCGATTCCAACGGAAGCGATCAGCCACAGCACCTTTTTTTATTCCGTAGAATGTCCCTCTCCCGTAAAATTGTTGTTCAGATATCCAGATGTGAACTCTTAAAACGACCTTCACGTCACTTCTGCCCCTGGAGGCTTCCCAGCGACCTGGGAGCCTCAGACTCTTTTTGTCGTCCATCAGTGCACCAAACCATGTTCCCTTGCTTTGGAATGTAGCCTCCCCTCAGGCTGCAGCCCACTACAAGTGCAGTTCTGGACCTCCCCGGTATAAAAAGGCTGAGGTTGGGCCCAAAACCACGCCGAAATGGTCATCCTGTGTGATCTCGAGGGTTGTGGCCTCCTGGGAGGCTCGAGGCTGTTAGAATGCACCGTAATTTGTTCTACGGAGCTGTTTTACAAAAGGTCTGAGGCACCCAGGGCACAAAAACGCGGCGCACTTGCAACTCTGAAGCAGAAAAAGGCACTTTTTCTACTTTTTTTGCAAAAAAGAGGTCCAGGTGTGTGACTTTGCTGGGTTGTGGCGACCTGGGAGACTCAGAGCTTAAAGAATGCACAGTCATGCACTGTACGGAGCCACCTTACAAAAGTGCTGAGGCTCCGGGGTCTCAAGAAGTTGTTGGACTTGCAACTCTGAAGCAGAAAAAGTCACTTTTTCTACTTTTTTGCAAAAAAAAGGTCCAGGTGTGTGACATTGCTGGGTTGTGGGCACCCGGGAGACTCAGAGCTTAAAGAATGCACAGTCATTTATTGTACGGAGTCACCTTACAAAAGTGCTGAGGCTCCCAGGTCTGTGATTTCTCTGCCAATTCTTTGTGACAAGGACCTAACTCAACCAACAACAATCTGACTTCGACGTTTGCATGGTCAATGGTGCACGTATAGTGGTGCAAGTCGAGCAGGGGCTCGGCACATGGAAAGTGGTGCAAGTCGAGCAGGGGCTCGGCACATGGAAAGTTGTGCAAGTCCAGCAGGGGCTGGACGCATGGAAAGTGGTGCAAGTCCAGCAGGGGCTGGACGCATGGAAAGTGGTGCAATTCCAGCAGGAGTTTGAACCCACGCCAGATTTTGTGTGACGAGGCAGATACCACTGGACCACCACTGTGCACTGCTAAATCAATGCTCAGGGACCATGTAGGGACCGAGGGACGAAAATGTTTTTCAAAAATTGAGCAATATTTTACGTTTACACATGACTGCATTTATTGAGCAACCATAAGGAAGGTGTGATAGGGGTCTGGGACTGAGATCCAGGGCACTGGGAGCCTGTTTTCCGATTTGTTGGGATGTCTTCGCCGATTTGGGGGGGGGTTGCACATCACGTTTGGCAACATGAATGGATTCGTAGGGTGGCTGTTGCCCACCAAATGCCAGGGCTATTTCTGCAGGATTGATCCGTGATAAGGAGGACACGGCTACGTTTCTTTTCATAGTGTTGTGGGTCAGTTTTTGCAAGAACAACATTAACATTTCTTCGTGACATCTTTAAAAAACGTTACTCATTCTGATATGCTTGGCAAAAGGGCAGAAGGATTTCATTTCATGTAATTTAGGTTGGCAACAACAACACAATTGGATTTTTTTCACATTTTAGGTCAAAATTATTGTTCAAAAAAGTTTTTTTTCAGAAAAAAAAATTTTAAAATTTTTTTTCGATTTTTTTGTTCCGTTTTTTTGTGGCGCATAAAATCATAGGTGCGTGCTTCGCCGTAGGTGACGAGTATGTTTGAGGTGCGGACGGTGTAGTGGAGGTATGTGTGCACCAGGGCGTGTGTGATTTATACTTCTGTGCCTTTCCGATTGTCCCCGTGCTCTTGTAGTACGAAGTGTACCATCCAGGGGCTGTGGGGCTGAAGGTTGCCGTCTTTGTCGCGTATCGGCCGGTGTATTTGGTGCCCTGTCCAGCCTGCTTTGTTGGCGTTGTGGTGGGCGCGTCGCTCAACGAGGACGTTCGGCGTCCAGTCTTGTGGGGCACCCTCCCTGTGCGCCATGGCTTGGGCCGCCTTGGCGAGTGCTGTGACCGTGGGCGGCAGTGTGGGTTCGGTGACCTGGGGTACCATGCCGCTGTCTGTTGGGAAGTTCGAGTATGTTGTGAACATCCCCGGCTGGTGGGCGTTGTGGGTGTCCGGCAGGGTCAGGGAGAGTGCCTTGTTGCGCCGGGCTACTGCCTCTGGGTGTATGGTGGTCGGGTAGTGCCAGAGGGTGTGCTTGGTGGCATCCTGGTGCGTACGGGCGGCTCATCCCGCGGGCTCCATGGTCTGCGGTGTGGGGTTGCCGTCGAGGGTGACGTCGTCGAGGCGGCCCTCCGTGTCAGCCAGTCTGTCAGCGTGGGGTCGTTCTCGGTGCAGTCCGGGGTATAGTGGACAGCTGTCCACTCCAGGTCGGGGTCAACGGCAACATCGGTGTCCGCTGTCGCGTTTACCCAGACAGCTTGTGTGGGTCTCGCCTGGGGTGTTTGGTCGTCGTCCCCCAGGGCTGTGCTTTCGATGGTGGCCGTGCCCTGGGTGGTTTTGAAAGGGTGCACGGCCTGCGTTAGTTGTACTTGGTGCGACGTCCGGAGGTGCATGACTTTCACCGGTGTTACTCCTTGGTGGATCTTCCTCCAATCGATGTTGCCTGTCGGTAATCGCCATGTTGTTGCCGTGCTCCTGGTGTGGTTCCCCCCTCGTGGTAGTTGGTAGTTATCCGAGATGTGGCGTGTGGTGAGGGGCTTGGCGGGTTGTTGGACGGTCGCGGTGCGCTGGGAGGTTGGGTCCCCTTGTGGGCTGCTCGGCTTTGTCCCCTTTGCGGGGAGTTGTTCTGCGGGGGCGTGTGGGGTTTTGTTGGGCTAGGGGGTATGTGTGGCTCCGGTATCGGTTGCGGCGCCGTAGGCCGAAGGCTGGTGATGCTGTGCGCCCCGGTGGTTGCGTCTTCGTGCACGTAGAACTCCAGAGCTGGTGGCCCAACAGGGTGCCACTCGCGTGGGTCGTCCTGCAGGATGTGGAGGTGGATGCTTTGCTGGGTGGACCAGTTGTGGTAGGCCGGGATGGCGTTCGTGATGGCGGAGTCGTAGTCGTCCCCGTACGGGTGGTCGGGCTTCGAACAGTCTTCGAACGTGGGGCAAACGGTTGTAGCCAGCGCCCTGATGTCCTCGTCTGGCAATACATCTTCCCATGTTGTACGGGACGTGGTACCCGGTGCTTCCGTGTGTCCCTCCAGGACCTCTGTTAGTAAGAAAAAACAGATCTGTGAGGAGGAGTGCGTACTGCAGATCGCCGGGCTGAAGACCGCGATCTGGGACAATTGATGTGTGTCGTCATTTTTCATTAAAAGGTTTGATGAAGAGACAGGTTGTCGTATCCCCGTAAATAGTTCTGATGGATTTGTCCCTGAGCTGATGTTAAGAGAAAGATTGTCAGTATTACTGTTGGCCGATTCAAGAAACGTCTCGCATGTGTCTGTACATACTCGCCGTCTTTTCCCGTGAATATGTTTTCTTTCACGTACCTCAGTGCATATCACATTTGCATACATCAGTGTGGTTTATCACACCACATCCTACCTTTCTCTTTGCAGCCATGAGGTGTTAAGGTGCATGGGGATTAGGAACGGGAGTAGTTTGCGTGTTGAAGGTACGATGTGAACCTTGTGGGAGACGAGTGGTAGGAAGCTTGTGCCACATGAGATGTACATAGTATCTTGTGCAAGCTACGATGGTGAACAATAGACTACGAGTCACACACGATATTGGTTTGGCATTTATGTGATCCATTGACACTATGCTTCGCGTCTTTGTTTAGCTAAAGCCTTTAGACTTGAAAGTTTTTATGAATCTTTTCGCAATTTGTATAATGAAACAACACGCTGAAAACGGGGCCACATCATGTTTTTCTTTGTGGTAGCAGAGCGCACGCATACCAAAGCTCCTTGTTTTCAAAGAGCTTGGTATGCGTTTTCTACGCCGGCTCCTAAAATGAAGTGCAAACGCACTAACATTTTACACCAAAGTAGCACCACGGACACTCCTCAATGTTGGAGAGCAAAAAGAAATTTTCAATACAAGATTTTGTCCTTTTTGAACATGAATTTGTATGAGCCCATTGCATATTGTATATTACGGCCGTGTGCAACCTTTATGTGCCCACATTAAGACCGCCGACCACTTGCGTATCATAGTTTAGTAATAGCTACTAGTCGTTAGTTAGGCCTACCTAGTTTCAAGTCCCCATGCACCGAGACTACCCAATGGTTTTGTTTGTGTTGATGGTTG
This sequence comes from Eutreptiella sp. 'Long Island Sound 2002', assembly GCA_964036045.1. Lineage (NCBI taxonomy): Eukaryota > Euglenozoa > Euglenophyceae > Eutreptiales > Eutreptiaceae > Eutreptiella > Eutreptiella sp. 'Long Island Sound 2002'. The sequence goes on from OZ038380.1 coordinate 53,925,947, forward strand.
CCTTTGCATATGGTCCTACTACCGTCGGGCCCCAGGGATCGCTATCAAGGCTTCTTTGGGGAAGAAGAAGCGTCCATGGATCACCATCAAATTTTCCTTTCGTGAGAAACGTCTACGCCGGGCGCCGTCAACATTTTATCTTCGATCTCTTCTTGAGGGATGCCTATGAATGACATCGGCGGGATGAACCTTCTTTGAGTGGTATGGGGCTACCTTCGTTGGCGAGAGCTTTCGTGGATCGCTGTCAAATTCCCTTCGTTGGTAAAGCTTTCGTGGATTGCTATCAAATTTGCTTCGTTGGTAAAGCTCCCGTGGATGGCTATCAAATCCCCTTTGTTGGAAATGCTCTCGTGGATTGCTATCAAATTCCTTTCTTTGGTAAAGCTTTCGTGGATTACTATCAAATTTGCTTCGTTGGTAAAGCTCTCGTGGACCGCTATCAAATTCCCTTTGTTGGAAATGCTTTCGTGGATAGGGATCAAATTCCCTTCGTTAGAAAAAGCTTTGGTGGATTGGTATCAAATTCTCTTCGTTTGAAAAAGCTTTCGTGGATCGCTCTCAAATTCCTTTCGTGCACAAAGCGTTCGAGGACTGCTACGGAATTTCCTTCGTTTGTAAACACCTTCGTGAATTGATATGGAATCGTGCTCTCTTGAGAAAAGCCCACTTGCGCTATAAAAGAACCTTGTCACGGGATGATACACCGTGGGTTGCTATCAACGTTCACTAATGGGAATGCCTCCGATCGCAACCGATACCCCCTCGTGAAAAAAACAATTCTGCGTTCATGAGAAGCAAGGGTCCTTTGGTGAGAAGAGCCTAAGTGGATGCTATGAACCTCCCTTTTGTGAGAGTGTCTTCCTTGAATTGCCTACACCCCTTTGGTACCGCGTACAGCTAAGTACATGATCAATTTTGTACGTTGGCGTTGAAGCTGCTGAGAGAGGTTCCCCGTGCTTTGTGTGATTTGGCGCTTATGAGCTGGTTGATACAAGTATGGACGTTGGACAAGTACGAGTGAGGAAGTACGGGATACTGTTGTGGAGAATGGACTTGTAGATCCACACCCGGACCCGCACCTCCGCCCACTCAGAAGGACGGTCCAAGGATGGCTTTGACTTGTACGCAGAAGCCCGACCACCAAGGGCAAGCGCGACTAGGAGAGGTGGTGCACCGGGCAGGGTTAGGAGGGCAGCTGTGATGAGTCCATCTTTGTCTGGGTTATCGCAAGGGGTGACAAACTGGCTGAGGAGGGGCGAGAAGGCTAAACCGGATCCGTGTTCGTGGTGGGGGGATAAGGTTGAGAAAATCACAGCTCTGTGACCTTTTTGGTTGTAAATGTGGGGCAGGAGGGGTTTTTTTCTGAGTTCTTGAAGGAAAACAATGTCGAAGCCTTGCTTGAAGTGTTGCAAAAGAAGGGGGTCGGAGGCTTCTTTTCTGTATTGTGGCTGACGGTACGGATGGTGTGGATTAGGTTTTTTTTTGGGTGATGACTTTGCTGGAGCGTAGCCTTTTTTCATTTTTGTTTTCCTGGGGGGGGGGGAGGGGGTTCTTGGGTTGGAGGGTGGCTCGAGTCGAGAAGTGTTTGAATTATGTGTGGGACGTGTGGCAACCGACGGGAGGGTGGTAGGTTCAAGGTCGGTCGCCGTGAGGTGTGTGAGATCTGAGGGTGAGGGAGGAGAAGGGAAAAAAGGCACGGTGTTCATGTCGGATTCCACAAGGGTCGAGGCAGACGGGGCTGCTATGCCAGCCCCGATGAGCACGTCCTTCAGGCTTTTAACCATGGCATTCGCAATGGCGCAAAATCATGGCGTATCGGAGAACTCGTTGCGTGTATTGGCCATTTCTTCCATCCATGGTAGTTTTGGGAATTGCATGCGAGTATGACCAGCGGGCTTCTCCTCGCAAACATGTGAGCGAACCAGAGTCCATCCAGTGGACGTAGTGATGTCCCCCTTTCTTATGGCGAAGGTGCATGGGGACGGGACATCTGAGGTTCAAGTCCAGCACATATTTGCCCAACGCTCCGGCACCCACATGATCCCCTATGCCTGAACCAGGCTTGTAACGGGCGACAGTCACTTGGTTTGGAGCATCGATAGTAAGGCCGCGGGAGGACAGTTGGAGCAGAATTTTTTCGTTGTTGGTAGGTCTTCCAACCGTGTGATATCGGTGCCATTAGCTCCCATTCCAAAGCCAAAGTGCTTCAGATGTCGATGCATAGAGGTGACTCAATTCGGTTGGAGGTGATCAAATAGAGTAATGAGGCTGTCCTCTTCCTCAGCAGTGAAGAGTTCTGGAAAGTAGTCGAGACCGTCGGGGATATTGTTAGAAGCGAAATGTGCAGGGGGCATTTTGTAGGGGGCTTCCGGGTTCTCTTCAGGCGGAGGGTCGTGGTCGACTTCGATGGTGTTGATTTTCTCGGTTTTCTCTTCCTGCGGGGGGTCTTGATCTACATTGATAGCTTCGGAGACGGAGTTCGCCTCAGCCGCAGGATCGTGGTCGACTACGATGGCGTCGGTTTTCTCCTCCGGCGTGGGGTCTTGATCTACATTGATGGCTTTGGCGAAACTGTGATCTTTTTGGGAGTCTTAGATGGCTTTGTTCCCAACTTCTGTATTCATGTTTGGGCTGTATGGGTTGTGGGTGTGTGCTTCGAGTAAAGGAGTCAGGAGTTGTTGGTCATCCGTGTCCACTTCGGTCTGAGGATGCATCTCTGGCGGGGGCGATGGGTGGTCGTTGCTAGGCGGTGACGGACCGGACGTGGTTGGGCAAGGAGTGCTTGAGGTTGACTCGGAGTTGTCCGGTGCCGTAGCTCCTGAGGGAGGAAAAAGGGGTGGTGAAGGAGGGGAGGCCATGGAGGTATCAGCGAGTGTTGGTGTCTTAGGTGTGTTGTCTTCGTGTTCCATTGGGATATTTTGTCACGCGGGGTCGGAGGTGGTGCGTCCAGTTTCTCTTGGAGTTCCATGAGTTTGGTGACAAAGGCTCCGGCACCAAGGGTTCCTCCACATTGGAAAATGGGAATGAGGTCGTTGGGGTGTTCTTCGTCAGTGTGCGGTTTGAGGATTTTTTCCCGAGTGACATGGTCCGGTTCGAGGCAGCGTGCAGATATTCCCCGGTAGCTGAAGCCATGCGCCAATAGAGCCGAGTCTCTCTTTTGATATTTGAGTTGGTATAGAGTGGCAACGTTCGATGACGTGATCACCTTGTCAATTGAGAGAAACAGCCCTAGCAAGCCCATAACAGGTTTGACCGAATGAAGGGATTCCGTCATCGGCGCGGCAACTTCAACTAAGCATGGGTCCCTCGGTGAAGCCCGTTCGGACCCCCGTGGCCATCTTGGGGTCACTTGGGGTGTGTATCTATGTGCCGGCAAGCCACCATTGCCTGATATCATTCTCTCCCATCCACCTGATCCAACCCGATGTGATAGTGTGATAGGTTTGGCCATTCCGGCTATGAGCGGCCATATTCAGTACCGAGGCGCCGCCAGCGGAGATTTATATATCGGAATATCAGGAATCAACAGGGTTTTTTTATCATAATGTTTCCGTAATTTTTGAGCCTTTCGTTCTGATTGTCAATGTATCGGCGACTGTCAGTTGGCTCGCGAGTTTGCGGTAACCGAATGGTTAACTGTTATTTACAGATATTTTGGCGGAAACCCCGATGAAGGGTCAGATTTCATCAGTAAAGGGTTCGTTGCTTCCGCAATTTTCATATTATACACTCGCAAAGTTAATCCGATTTTTTCAGACTTTTAGAATCGGATTTTCGACTTCGACATCGCCGCACGCGATATGATGAATCTCGAGTGGTCGTACATTTTTCCCCGATCACGAATCAACCTTCCTTTTGTTGTGCCCCTCATTTGTCTTGGAGATATAGGCAAAACAAAGTTGATTCGTGAGACCACTTTGAAGAATCATATCTCCGGCTCACGGCGAGGAATATCAATATCGAGAATTGGGTTGAAACTGCCTCGGTCTCAACTTAATTTAGGAAGCATGAAACGGCTTTGGTGTGTACACATGCCCGGTGTAGCAAGGGATAATGGTCAAGAGGGTAGAAAGTGATATATAACTCTTGGACCGTGCAACCGAATATTTTATTGCGACTTTCGAGTGTACCGCATGAGTGTGGGGGTTGCATAGATACTTTCCTTGGGTTCGTACGTATTTTTAACGTGAAGTTATGTCCATGGAGGGGCATGGCATATCATGGTGGGAGCCACTTTTGAGGGTATATGTTATATGCATGGTTTATGTCTTGATATGCTCACGCCCATGTTATATATCTTCGTGTGGCCGATAAGATGGGGAACCACACGTGACAAGGGCCTTGCCCATGTCCCAATTGTGGGATTCAAAGCGCTAGACTAAGTCTACCGCGTATGTATTGCTCATGGTATGTTTGGCAAAGAGATCCATGAGTGCACTCCCATTTTCATGGGGCATGTAGATATGAGTGGCGAAGGTATCTCCATGCGCCTGATTGGGGATCCAAGTGGGGGAGTTGTTCGCAGAAGGTTCCAATCGTTTGTATTTTGAACCATGCGCGGATATCATGGGTGAGCATAGAGATATACTATCATGACAACTTTGTATTTGGACATATTTTCATGTTTTTGACCTCATTTTAAGCTCATTGTTGTGTTTTATGTGCTCAACTGGTCGGCTAACAGTAAAGTGCCTAGAGATCTGTGAACTATGGTATGTTGCTTAAATGTTCGCATATGCTTCGGTGTTGTACCTCACCATATGCCGGATCACATGGTCACCTTGGCGTGGCACACGAGGCCTCACAAAATTAGGTCTCAAATTCATGAGTTGACTTGTGAAGCATGTCATGTACATAACCGGAGGGGTTTCGGAGCCAACGATGTGATATTTTTGGGCATGGACCTTTGGTGTCCATCACCCTTGTATACTACTTTCCGGTTTGACACATGCATGGAGCATTTGGATATTTGCCGTATGCATTTTTGAGTATATAATTGACTTTTGGGCATAATGGTGTGATTTGCCTGATTTTGCCATGTTGTGAGGTCATCTTCATGGGGCAGTTCTCTAAGCCCATTTGACGCCAAGTCCAACCAAGTATATGTCAGGGTAGGGCATGGTCCTGAGTGCCACTCTAGGCGATGACACGCCACCTCCCCTATTGGGCTAGGATTTATAGGCTTGGGGGTGAACACATTTTTCGGGTTTGTGTAGTGACTTTTGACACATGGCATTCAGCCATCTCAATTGACCTGGTGCACGGGAATATGTTGGTGAGTCAAGGGAGGGTCTTGAGTCCAGGGAATGAGGGGTTTATGGCTGTAAATGTGTATGTTTACCTCTTTCCCCAACTTTGCTTTATTTGTGTTCATATGCCAATTTCAGGGCTTTCCTCTTTGGTGCAATTCTTGTACATGCCCGCCACCGTGGGACGACCGGTGTGCTGAACGGAAGCCCGCAGCGTGGATTGGACTGTCTATTGGGTTATTGCTGTATTTGTGGGATCTGGTTGCTGTTCAGGGTTGAAGGAGGATTTTACTTTCTATATTTTTGGATTTTGGACCCTGGTGTTTGAGAAATGCAATCGTTGATCCGGAGTAAATCAGCAGGGGTAACAGGCGGAAGGGGCACAGCGGGGGCCGGTCCTGGTAGGGACCTTCTTTATGGTAGCAGAGGCGTACCTGCTGCCCCTACCTACCGCCGACCCGGGGACTTGGGCCCCTATGAGCCCTGCCCAAGTACGCCCCGGGTGCGTATTGTGGACTCGGTGGAGACCACGCCGCAGATTGGAGCCGTAGAAGAGCCGAGACGTTCAAGAGCATGGCGAACTCCGGAAGTTGAAGCCCGAAGAGAAGTACGACATTCGGGCAGAGGAGGACTTGACATGGAGGATCTGGTCTCCATGTGTGAGCGTCGCTGCCGAAAGGCATGCAACCTCCGCTCCGCCGCGGAGGACTCTGAGGAGGCCTGCCATTCAGGCAGCAGTGGAGGACGGGCCCGGCGCTACCAGAAGCGCGGGTCACCCAAGTCCGCAGCAAGGGACGCCGGGGCTATGGATACGGACCCTAGCCCGGTCAGGCTGTGGGAATCCGAGGGGCACTCCGAGGGCTATCGGACAGCCTATAAGCAACCTTCGGAGTCGGAGGAGACGGCCAGACCGCCCACAAGGGCGAACACGGCCCCAGAACCCAGCCTGGAGCATGACGCCGAGGCGTTGGAGAGGCCCACCAGAGCCAGGACGGCGCCTGTGGGCCGGCACACGGAGCCACCGCGGGATAGCATGGGCGACACACCCATGGCAGAGGAGTCCGAGGCTCCGGCAACGGCGGAACGCGCCGGAACAGGTGGAAGGCACGCTGAGTGCCACTGCGAACACGTGTCCTTCCTCATGGGCAAGTACCCAAAGATGGGGATGGACGCCATCGTGCATCGTCTCGACCGCCTGGACAACGCGAAGGACGGTCTAGAGGAGGACGTCGCCGGGATCCTGGATGACCAGTCGGCCGCGGAGAAAGACATGGAGGAGCTGCGAGCGGAACGGGACCGGTACCGGGAGAATCTGGAGCTGGCTCTGGAGAAGCAGCAGCAAGTGGTGGACAGCCTCCTCCACCTGGTGGAGGACATGTCGGGACGCCTGAAAAGGCTAGAGGAGCTACAGGCCCTCGCCTCGGGTCCGGAGCTCCCGGCAAAGCCGGCCGCGGTAGAGCTGGTGGAGCAGGTTAAGACCCTCAGGAGCGCCATGGAGAAACCGGTGGGCGGCCCTGCAGAGGCACCATACGCGCCTCCGCGTGTTTACCCGGGTGCGCTGCCTTTTGTTCCCATGTTCAGCGAATCCACAATGCTCGGGGAACAAACGGCACCGGCTGGGTCCATTCGGGAAGGGCACGTAACCACGGACCCGAGGAGCCTGACGGTACAGATGTCCCACGCCGCCCAGGATCTACCGCCAACTACGACTACCCATGCAGCTTATGCGGAAGAGGAGATCCAGAGCCAGACCATGCAGGGGCGAACCATGGGAAGCGCCGACGGACATGGTCGAGGCCACCCAGGCGGAAATCTGTGGGCGAAGGACCCCAATACTGGGATATGGACGGCCGATGGAGCATATCCTTCCCGCATTTCAAACCCCATGGGTTCAGGCCGAACTGGACCGCACTCCATGGAGGAGAGGGATGTACGTGGAGTGTACTCACACCCCCCGGCCACAGGTGGTATTCGTCTCGGTGGAGTGGTGGCTGGAGACGTCGGAGACGCCATCAGGATTGACGACCTCAGGGGAATCAAAATCCCCTACTATGATGGCAACCCCTCCAACCTGGATGACTTCATCCTGGATTGGGAGGACTTCGCCGAGGAGGTCGTCGGCGAGATGCGGGGAGCGCCGCGGGACAAGTGGGTATGCCGGACATTCCCACATAGGCTGGCACAGGACCTGAAGGAGGAGCTGCGGGATCAGATCCGGGAAGGACTGATCCGTACGGAGCAGGCCTGCCTCCAGTGGTTGGAGGATGAGGAGCGGGTGGACGCTCCGAACCAGAAGCTGGAGGACTTGTGGTCAATCCTGCTGCCGCTGGACCGCGGTGAGTTGCGGGTCCGGGAGTGGAACCGGTATCTGCGGAAGTACCGCAGATTCCTCAAGCTGGTGGAGGTCTGGAACGAGGCCAGCGAGATCTGCCACCTGCTGAAGGACGTCCTCCCCGGCAACTGGAAGAGGAGAGTGGAGGACGAGGAGAAGAAGCGAGCCAAGAAGCGGGTGGCGGTGAGGATCATGGCGGCGGAGGATACCCATGCGGGTATCATGGAGTCCTTCAGGAGGAACCTGGGCGAGCCCAACCGGATGTTGGGACTGAAGAACGCCGTGTACGTGGAGGTATTTGGAGACTCCATGGGGCAAAGGTTGCTGCGCCTCAACAACGTGGAGTGGAGGCGCGGGGAGCCGCTGTGGATGCAGGTCATCTTCGCCCGCATGAGCCTGGACGAGATCGTGAAGTACATCACGGTGGAGTTGAAGCTCAATGCGAAGAACGAGGCCCACGTGCAGGATCGACATGGTCATGGACAACGAGGCCATCGGGAAGACCGCCGTCATCAAGAGATCCAGAAGGACACGGCCAACTCCGCGGAGGAGGGCAGTGGAAGTGGCCAATACCACTGGTCCCGGGAGGATCACGAGGGGGCCCATTTCTTCGCGTTTGTGGCGCACAACGTGAGGGACAATGGGCAGGATCGGTCCAGATGGAGCCGGGTGGGGCCCAAGAAGGGCAAAGAGCCAAGGAGGATCGGGAACCCACCGCTCTCGTTCCGAGAATACAGGTCTCAGCACGACGGGTGCTGGGTCTGTTATGGCAAGGGAAACAACCATGCACACGACCACCGTCAGTGCAAGGTGTATGAGGCGGACAAGAAGGCCTACTTCGCCGCCCACCCCGAGAGGAAGCCCAAGGAGCAGCGGATTTCCGATTGGAAGGCGAAGGGCGGAGACGGGGGAAAAGGCCAAGGCAAAGGCCAAGGAAAAAGGCGGAGGAAGAGGCTATGGTGGTGGACCTGGCCAAGACCGACGAGTGAGGTCGATCGAGGAGGTTGCTGAGGACATGTTGAGGACGTTGGAGGAACTCAAAGCCCAGCAACGTGGTGGACAAAGTCCTGGCGGATCGCAGCCGGAAAGGGGCTGCGGGAGGCCAAGTCTAGAGGAGCCCTCACGGGAGTGGGACCTCGGAGGTCTCTCCTCCGAAAATCAGTGGAATCCCAGAGAAAGCGAAGGCACATCGGGTGCCGAAGAAGGCTCCAGAAGAGCCATAATCACTGAGTTTCGCCACTCCCAACCCCTGTAGCGCCCTGCCAAGGGAAGTTTCTGTGGGCGAGGGACGTGGCAAGAAGGAAGGAGCGACCACGGAGAGCCCCGTGGACGGGCAAGACCAACCCAAGATCTACACCATCCGTGATCATACCCTCGAAGTCCTGATGCATCCGGACGTGCTAGAGTTGCATGCCATGAGAGTCGTCCATACACCGCATGGCGATGAGCGGCAGTTGCACTTGAAGGTGCGTGTACGGTGCGGACAAGAGGAATTGGTGGTGGATGTTCTGGTGGATACGGGTGCCCAGGTGAGCCTGGTCCGGAGAGGGTTGTTCAAGGAGGAATCCCTGCAGCCCAGCCGGAGACCGGTGCGCCTGAAGGTGGCCAATGGAGAGATCATGGGTGGTCATACCCATGAGGCCACTATCAATATGGAATTCTGGGAGCATGAGCGCTTGAACCGCCCTGATTTGGCGAAGAGAAGCACTCTATCCGGGTTCTACTATGTGGCGGACATTACTGATTGGGATATGATCATTGGGTATGACTTCATGGTGGCAAATGCCATTGGAGCCCTTCCCCATCGTACAACGCTGGTCCGGGAGGATGATGAATGCCTCACATGGCTGTCCACGGACTATGCATGCGGATCATCCCAATGGAATGCTGAGGAAGAGGATCGGATCGTCCAAGCGGTGCAAGCTGTGGGTGCCAAGTCCAGAGGAGACCGTGGAGTTCAGCTCACGGAGTATAGAATGGCGCCGCAGGTGTATGCCAGGATGATCCAGATGCTGGGAGCCGAAGCACCCGAGACGGACGTCTTCGCTTCCCGGGATGCCCCACTTTTGCGGAAGTGTAGGAGGCTTTCGCATCGAGGAGACTCAGCCTGGCATAGGCATTGGGGTTTGAAGGAGTGGGGACCCATGTATTGGCAGGGCTCCCTGGACAATACCAGACGTACGGTGGAGAAGATCATCGCGGATGGGGCGAAGGGGATCCTGGTCATAACCGGCATAGGATCCACCCCATGTCCGCCGGAGGGTCTCAAGTCGACGCTGGACTCCATCACCCTGAACGAGATGTCATTCGGGCCAGAGGAGGGGTTGTTCATCGATGCCAAGGGTGTATCAATGCCCTCCCCGGGTCAAGCGTGGGGTACCAAGGCTTTCCTGGTGGATGGGGCGCAAGCTCAGCCCACGGGTGATGAAGCATTCATCCGTAGGGTGGAGGCGGTGCCCATGAAGGTCATGTTTGAGCCCAAGGAGGGGGCGCATCAGGCTCTTGATGGCATTGACGTCCTGTCCCACGCCGAGATCGGCGACGTCGTCAACTACATGCGGATGGGGATGCACGACCGTGTGGCACACAAGAAGAGGCGGGCCATGGTCACATCTCCGCATCGGTGGGATGACAAGATGTTGGTCACCGGCAAGTACGAGAATGATGAGTTCGTGGCGAGGGTCATGGATCACATCGCGGACCAATATGATGATCCGATCGGGTCGGACCCGCGGACATGGGGTTTTCCAAGAGTGGTAACCGGTAGCGACGAGCACCAGCCCGAGGCCGCAAATTTTCGAAGATTATCGGTGGGAATCGCGACCCACGACGATGAAGACGGCGTATCGGACGAGGAGAAGTCGGACTCGGACCCAGAAGAGTCCTATACCGCAGTGCGGTCGGTTGTATCGATACCGAAGCAAGCGGCTGAAGAGGCTCAGGATAACCCGAAGGTCGCCGAGCTGAAGGAGAGGCTGATCAATGCCTATCTGCGGCTATTCAGTGGCGTCGCCAACAAGAACCCTTTAGATCGTGGGAGGTTTGGCACAGCTAGGACCAAGCTGAAGCCGAACCCCAAGATCTATCATCATCAGGAGTACCAACTTCAGGGCGATCGGGCCGAGGCCATGAAGAAGCTGTTGGCCGAGTTCATTGAGCGGGGATGGATCGAACCCTCCGACAGTGAGTGGGCCAGCCCAGCCTTTATCGTGCCCAAGAAGGAGAAGGACGAGTGGGGGTTGGTGGTGGATTACAGGGGTTTGCACGAGCAAACCGCGCACGACTCGTACTCGCTTCCTCTGATCGACTCCATCCTCCAAAAACAACAGAAAAAGCGGATTTTCACGGTGTTAGACCTGAGACACGGCTATCACCAGATGCCGCTACACCCGGACTCCAGGCCCTGCACAGCGATGTCGACGCCGCTGGGGCCCATGCAGTGGAAAGTGGTGCCTATGGGCGCCAAGAATGGCAACGCCGCTTTCCAGCGCATGATGGAGGACCTACTCGGTCCTGCCCGGGACTGTGCCGATCCCTTCGTGGATGACATCATCATCGGGTCCGGCACGGAGAACATGACTGAGAACGAGCTCATCGACGCGCATGAGAACGATCTGCGCCGAGTGCTCAGCGAGTTGGACAAGCACAACATGGTGTGCAAGCCCACCAAAGCCTCACTCTTCGTGAAGGAAGTGGAGTTCGCGGGTCACGTGGTTGGTCACGGGCAACGCCGTCCCATGCCTGGGAAGCTGGCGTCCCTGCACCACTGGGAAAAGCCCCAGACCATCAGTGACCTCCGGTCCTTCATGGGGTTCTGCAATTACTATTCGGGCTATGTCCGGATGTATGCAGAATTGTCGGGGCCGCTGCACAAGATGTTGCAGGTGGGCAAGTTCGATGGCCGGAAGGGGAGCAAGAAGAAGCTTGCCTGGACCCCTGAGACTGAGGATGCGTTCAACCGCCTGAAGGAGCGACTCCTGGGGCAGTCGGGGCTGTTCCTGGTGGATCCGGACAAGGGATTCGTGCTACGGACAGACGCCTCGGACTATGCCGTGCAGGCAGTCCTTGAGCAAGTCCAAGACGACGGGACTCATGTTCCCGTGGCGTTTTGGAGCAGGATCCTGGCCGAGGGCCAACGCCGCACATGGACCGCGAGGGAGAAGGAGACATACGCCATTGTATGTGCGCTCAGGAAGTGGTCTGGCCACATCGGACTGCAGCCGGTGGTGGTTTGCACGGACCACCAGTCCCTACAGAGCTGGCACAAGGAGCATGTCGACACCCCCTCAGGACCAGCGGCTAGGAGGGCCCGATGGCACGAGACGTTCGCCAAAGTCGACCTCAGCGTGGTATACGTCCCGGGGAAGGACAACACTGTGGCAGATTGCCTCAGTCGGTGGACCTACTCCGCGGGCAAGGCTTGGATGGACATATCCAGCCATGGAGACGCCGAGGAGACGGAGGAGGCCAAGCGCATCATCGAGATGGAGAAGGCCATGGAGTAAGAGGGGGTCAAGTGCTTTGTGGTGATGGCAAACCGTACGGACCTGGCCAAGTTCCGGGGCGCCTGAGTCCAGGCTATTTGAGAGGAAACTCTCGAGCAGTGGATGGTGGCCCCTGTAGAGCTAGTCAGGTCGATGATCACAGAGGACTGGTCGGATGACTATGCGGCATCCGAGCACTGGAGGAAGTACTGGAATGCCGTGAGCGCTCCGTCGGACGACGAATGGCCCAAGAGCTTGACCGAGGATGGGGACAAGTCGTTCCTCAAGGACAAGCTGCTGGTGCCCGAGAACCGAGTGGAGGAGCTCATTGACCATTGGCACAACGCCCAGCTCATGCACCCTGGCCGAGACAAGATGCAGCAGGACCTGGAGTGGCGCTTCAAGTTCCCTCCGGGGTACTACGCCATCCTGGATAGGTACTGCAGCGACTGTGCCGTGTGTCGGGCCACGAAGAGCCCCAACCACTCCACAGCGGGCAACACGGTGTATGCGGCTATACCGGAGGCCCCTATGCCGTCTGTGGCCATGGATGTATTCGCCATGCCTGAGGTCACCGTGGAAGGAGAGACCTACGACTGTGTCATCCTGGCGGTGGATAGGCACAGTGGGTATATCGTGGCGGTCCCTGGCAAGAAGTCCAAGAAGAAGGACAAGAAGGACAAGCATGGAGTGGGGCTGCAGGCCAAGACCGTCGCTAATGCCATGATCAGGCATTGGCTGCCGGTTTTTTTTAATGTCCCAGCTGTCATATGCAGCGATCGGAGCAGTCAGTTTGTGGGGACGTGGTTCAAGACGATGTGCAAGCACATGGGTATTCGGCACGCCAAGACCGTGGCGTACCACAGCCGGTCAAATGGCCGAGCTGAGGTGGCCGGGTGGCAGATGTTCAAAACGTTCCGCCAGCTGCACATCGACGAACCGGGCTGGAATTGGTACAATTCGCTGTGGAGAGTACTCCAAGCGTATCACGACCTTCCAGGACCCACTGGACTGTCGCCCCACCGTATTCTGTTCCTGCGGGATCGGGTGTCACGCACTCTCCCGTGGTTGAACCATGGCAAAGTGGCCCGGGATGCGAATGCTATGATGGCTGAGGCGGACGATACGGCGGCCAAGGTGTGCAAGGCACTTCAGGACGAGCATGAGAAGAGGGCCAAGTACTTCAAGCAGGGAAAGGTCCAGAAGTATGCTCTCCAAGACACCGTGTGGGTGGAGCGGCACCACAAGGATGTCCTGTCCAGGCATCGGCAGGCGTCTTGGTATGTGCCGGCGGTAATTGTGCGGAAGGTCGGGCAGGACGTGTACGCGGTTCGTGTGGGGGATAACAAGATCCTGGACCGCGAGGATACCCAGCTTCGTCCCCGAGCACCAGACCCCAGCGGACGTCCCGTCACCTTCGAGTTCACGGCCGGCGATGTGGACTCGGACGACGAGGGTGAGGACGACGACTTTACCGCCGAGAGGATCCTGGCGGACAAGCCAGACCCGGGGACGCCTGGGGGGAGGCTTTATAAAGTCCGCTGGAAGGGATTCGCCGCGTCCAGGGATTCGTGGGAGCCTCCGAGCAGTTTCGTGCCGAGGTATACCACGGTCTGGATGGACTATCTGAAGAAAAAGAATATTTCTTTGAATGTCAAGGACGTGTTGGTCCATTTGGTTGCTGCTGTAGCACCGTAATGGATCCCCCTTGGCGTGTTTGTTTGTTTCTGTGCTTGGGAGACGGGTGAGGGCGTTCATCCGGGGATTTTTGGGCCTTGATTGGCCATCTACCCCCTTCACTCGATCTCCACATATATATTTCATTGTGGTATACTTATTTACGTCGACCGACGACGTTTTACTATCTTTGATCCCCTTGGTCCATGTTGTAGACCAAGAGAGGACCGGATATGGCGTAGGGCACCGAATTTCAGTGTCCTCACCCCTCCCTTGGGGCATGGGGGACACCTACGACGTGTGTGGGGCCTCCATGTGTCCTTGGGACATGGAGGGGGGAGTTGGAGCCCATTGGGGTCCTCCCGTCCTCTCTTCAATGACTTCCGAGCGGTAACAACCCTCTGAGAAGGGGGGTGAAGCCGGTTCGGACCCCCGTGGCCATCTTGGGGTCACTTGGGGTGTGTATCTATGTGCCGGCAAGCCGCCATTGGCTGATATCATACTCTCCCATCCACCTGATCTAACCCGATGTGATAGTGTGATAGGTTTGGGTATTCCGGCTATGAGCGGCCATATTCAATACCGAGGCGCCGCCGGCGGAATATCAGGAATCACCAGGGTTTTTTTATCATAATGTTTCCGAATTTTTGAGCCTTTCGTTCTGATTGTCAATGTATCGGCGACTGTCAGTTGGCTCGCGATTTTGCGGTAACCGAATGGTTAACTGTTATTTACAGATTTTTTGGCGGAAACCCCGATGAAGGGTCAGATTTGGTCAGTAAAGGGTTCGTTGCTTCCGCAATTCTCATATTATACACTCGCAAAGTTAATCCGATTTCTTCAGACTTTCAGAATCGGATTTTCGACTTCGACATCGCCGCACGCGATATGATGAATCTCCAGTGGTCGTACACTTTTCCCCGATCACGAATCAACCTTCCATTTGTTGTGCCCTTCATTTGTCTTGGAGATATAGGCGAAACAAAGTTGATTCGTGAGACCACTTTGAAGAATCATATCTCCGGCTCACGGCGAGGAATATCAATATCGAGAATTGGGTTGAAACTGCCTTGGTCTCAACTTAATTTAGGAAGCATCAAACGCCTTTGGTGTGTACACATGCCTGGTGTAGCAAGGGATAATGGTCAAGAGGGTAGAAAGTGATATATAACTCTTGGACCGTGCAACCGAATATTTTATTGCGACTTTCGAGTGTACCGCATGAGTGTCTGGGTTGCATAGATACTTTCATTGGGTTCCTACGTATTTTTAACGTGAAGTTATGTCCATGGAGGGGCATGGCATATCATAGTGGGAGCCACTTTTGAGGGTATATGTTATATGCATGGTTTATGTCTTGATATGCTCACGCCCATGTTATATATCTTCGTGTGGCCGAAGAGATGGGGAACCACACGTGACAAGGGCTTTGCTCATGTCCCAATTGTGGGATTCCAAGCGCTAGATCAAGTCTACCGCGTATGTATTGCTCATGGTATGTTTGGCAAAGAGATCCATGAATGCACTCCCATTTTCATGGGGCATGTAGATATGAGTGGCGAAGGTATCTCCATGCGCCTGATTGGGGATCCAAGTGGGGGAATTGTTCCAAATGGTTCCAATCGTTTGTATATTGAACCATGCGCGAATATCATGGGTGAGCATAGAGATATACTATCATGACAACTTTGTATTTGGACATATTTTCATGTTTTTGACCTCATTTTAAGCTCATTTTTGTGTTTGATGTGCTCAACTGGTCGGCTAACAGTAAAGTGCCTAGAGATCGTTGAACTATGGTATGTTGCTTATATGTTGGCATATGCTTCGGTGTTGTACCTCACCATATGCCAGATCACATGGTCACCTTGGCGTGGCACACGAGGCCTCACAAAAATAGGTCTCAAATTCATGAGTTGACTTGTTAAGCATGTCATGTACATAACCGGAGGGGCTTCGGAGTTAATGATGGGATATTCTTGGGCATCAATCTTTGGTCTATATCACCCTTGTATACTACTTTCCGGTTTGACACATGCATGGAGCATTTGGATATTTGCTGTATGCATTTTTGAGTATATAATTGACTTTTGGGCATAATGGTGTGATTTGCCTGATTTTGCCATGTTGTGAGGTCATCTTCACGGGGCAGTTTCCTAAGCCCATTCGACTCCAAGTCCAACCAAGTATATGTCAGGGCAGGGCATGGTCCTGAGTGCCACTCTAGGCGATGACACGCCACCTCCCCTATTGGGCTAGGATTTATAGGCTTGGGGATGAACACTTTTTTGGGGTTTGTGTAGTGACTTTTGACACATGGCATTCAGCCATCTCAATTGACCTGGTTCAGGGCAATATTTTGGTGAGTCAGGGGAGGGTCTTGAGTCCAGGGAATGAGGGGTTTATGGCTGTAAATGTGTATGTTTACCTCTTTCCCCAACTTTGCTTTATTTGTGTTCATATGCCAATTTCAGGGCTTTCCTCTTTGGTGCAATTCTTGTACATGCCCGCCACCGTGGGACGACCGGTGTGCTGAACGGAAGCCCGCAGCGTGGATTGGATAGTATTTTGGGTTATTGCTGTATTTGTGGGATCTGGTTGCTGTTCAGGGTTGAAGGAGGATTTTACTTTCTATATTTTTGGATTTTGGACCCTGGTGTTTGAGAAATGCAATCGTTGATCCGGAGTAAATCAGCAGGGGTAACAGGCGGAAGGGGCACAGCGGGGGCCGGTCCTGATAGGGACCTTCTTTATCGGCGTGCGGACTTGGTCTTCCGGAAAAGGCCATTTGTCTTGGGGGAGGGCCGTAGATGCAAGAGAGGCTGCTTGAGGTTTTTCATCCCAAAAGGGAACCATGGCGCCCGCCGGTCCTTTGAATAACAAGAATCCATCTTGTTGCTAGAGTTCGAAGCGGGGTTTTTTGAGGTTCGCATGGTACCGCCGAGTAGTCTAGGGTAACTAGCAGACTCGTTGAGTTTTTTATGAGAGCTCCTTCGTACATGCAGTAGCGTGGGTGGGCCGCATAATTCCGCCTTGTGATGGACCAAATATCGCCCGCTTTGTCATCGGGGTTGCGAGATTTGTAATCAAGAGAGGGTACAACCTGGAATGTTCGTAAGCTTTGGAGATCATCGATACGCATGATGAAAATGTCTCCTTTGGCAAACGTCGGGGAGTTGACCACCACATTGCGAAGGTAGGTGTCGAAGGGCGGTGGAAGGTCCCAATCTTACCTCACAAAACCTTCAAGAGGAGAGCAGAAGTTGCGGATTCTTCCTAGTGGGTAGAAAGCATTGGATGAGTTGATGCAAGCCGCGTCACTCAAACCGCCTAAGGCTCGATTGAAACCCGTTTGCATGATTCTATTGTCCGTGGGCGAGAAGTCTCCCTGGATTTTTGGGTTGAGGACTTTGGATTCTTCAAAGAAAGCGCGTAGGGTCTTGATAGAAACGTCAATCCGAACCTTGGAGTTGACTGTGTTGGGTGATTTGTTGATGCGGGCGTGTTGGAAGGCTTCGGAGAGAGATGGTTCGTAGAGGTTGACAACAAAGAATTGAATTTCATCCGTTTTGCTTTTACGGCTATCAAGCCATAGGGCCACGACGGGGACAGATTGTCTGTTTGTTTCGACAAAGTTGGGTGTGTTGTTCCTTACCAAAGCAAATTGGTTTTTGCTCTCCTTGAAAACATGGATCTCGGCGATGAAATCTTTTTTTTGAACGAGAGAACCATTCATTGTGGGGAGGTAGGACTTCGAAGTGACTTCCCTATCGTAGCTCGTAGTAATGAACCATCCACGGGTTGGAGTGCTTGGTGAAGCAAAGCGGCGATTCAACAATTCTACGTAGTGTTTGGAAGTTTTCACCATTGGTGGCAACCCCATTTTGTCCATGGGAGGTGCAAGGTAGAACGCAACCTTAGGCATGTACTCATCTTTGTGCATGAACAAGTCGTGGGCGGGCGATAGGTAGGTGTGTTGATTTTTGTTTGTTGATGTCTATGTTGATGAAGGCGTTGGTGAAGTCGGTGCCCCTTAGATCTCGGTCAAACGGATGTCTATTGTAGAGGAACTGGCGTATGTTTGAATGTGCAATGAAGAGTTTTGAGTCAAACATGCGAGTACCTTCTTCGTGAGTGCCGAATTTGACGTAGTCATTTTCCCAAGATCTTTTTGGCGTAGCCAAGAGTTGAGCGGCACCATAGGTGAGGCCTCTTGGGATTGAAAAAGGGGACGGCGGCGGAATGGTTGGCACTTTGCTTTTTTCACCAAGACCAAAGAACGACATGTTGTGCGGTGAACGGTGAATGCTCAAAGTTCCGGAACGGGATGCCAAAGCGTATGAAATGACGGTAAACACGGAGTTTGTCCAATATAGAGATAGCGGAAATGATGGTAATTCCAAAATAATGACGGTACATTCGAAGGGAATTGAGAATCGGCCCAGAACTTGAACAGCCCAGGAATTTCGCAAATCACCGAATAGCCTGGACTATTGGTGGATCCATCAAAAGAATTCTGAGGGTCAATCGAAAAAAAATAGACACTCAGAAAGTGTCCCACCGGGCACCGTCTGGACAGGTGACGTGCCACAGGCATGGCTGGAAGAGCAGAATATACCCGAGGAGCAGCGGGTGGCGACAGCCATTAACCCCAAACTGCGCCTGGGACAATGACTACTACCGCGCCGCGCAAGGGGCCCCCCAGGGGCCACCAGGACGCACGTCCACGAAGTCACCAATGCGCTTGCCACACTCATGTCCCTCAACAAACCAGTCGCCCTATACGCCACAGCCAAAGCTCCAGACCTGCAAGACGTGTCTGTCATGGCGAGGTGCGACCCAGACGCAATGTTGTGGCAGGAACAGGCCCTCAAAACCCAAGCAGCCCACCCCAGCCTAACCCCCATCCTCGCCAGAACAGGACACCAATACCGCACCACATGAGTCAAGGGAGTGCCCATATCCCACAAAGGTGAGGTCCAAGTACATGTCCACAACCACCTGGGCGTAGAAGGCCGCCTGGCAGCATATGAACTGGTCGGCCTAACGTGGCAGCTGAATGTCATCAATGTACATGTCCCCTTTGGGTACGCCACAGAGACATTCCTTGAACACCTCATGGAGGCCTACCGGCGACTCGCCATGATGGGGCCGACTGTCATCATAGGAGACTTCAACGCGGCCCCATCAGCGGACGATCGCGGGGGGCGGCAAACCCCCGAGGACAGAGCGGTGCAAATGGCCATGCAACACATGGGCCTACAAGACCTCACAGCCTCGCTACGAGGCCAGCGCTCACACCGACCACCGCAGTCTGGCTCAGCAGAGTCCCGCATCGACCTCTGCTACGCAGACTCCCCACACGTCGAGGTAGTACGGGCGCAATACCACGACCTGCCGTCCAAGATCACTGGACATGGGCCCCTGGAGGTGCAAGTCAAGGTACTTCAAGTACCCCCGGCCTCCGTGGAAGACATGGACCATGACGAACAACCACCCATTAGACCACCAGACGAGCACGACACACACAGATGGATGGCATATTACCGCACGGTGCAGCGCATCCTGGGCCAACAAGACGAGACGGACCTCAACCTTGCCATGCGACAAGCGGCCAGGGCGTGCGGCCGCCACGGAGGACACCGGTGCGCACAAGACGACGCCGCCCCGCATCAGGACCTACGATCCATGGTTACCGCCATATGGCGCAACAAACGGGCGCTACATACAGCGGTACACTCCCATGACCCGCAAGCCCAGCATGACGCCCAGGACATTGCCGCACGGCTGGACACCACACGCTCCCAACTCAGGGAGTGGCACGTCCGCCGGGCAAAGAAACTGGCACAAGAAGAGCAACACTACTTTCAGAACCCCGAGCCCTACAAGTCCTTAAAGCACTTAGACAACGTCCTGGGGGAGACTGGCCATCGAAGCATCAAGGCGGTACGCCTGCAAGAAGGCACAGTGACCAACGATCCCAAAGTTGTCCTGGGGGAAATCCTCAACAGCTTCCAACGCCAACACAACACCGAGGACAAGGAGTTATCCGCGTACACGGAGGAATTGATATCACATTTGCCGAAACTCTACAACCCGACACTGCAACGAGACATGCACCGCACCTCGTTCACCATTCGAGATGCGTCGCTGGGCATCACTGAAACTTTGACTCTGACATCTGACCCAAGGGAATCCACCTGAAAACCAACAGCATGAGGGAAAGTATAAACGAGGTCAGGGCAAAAGACACATCTGTTAGTACGCAGGCTTCCCACACAGTGGTATGGTACAAAAGAGCTGAAGCATAACCGAAAAGAATTCTAGTCAACACTCACCTACAGTGGCAGGCCAATGAGCATGGAAAAGAAGGGCGACGCCTGGTCATTGCACCCAGCCCGAGGCCTGCCAACCTGCACCTCAGTGGAGGTGTCGACCTGGGTCCAGCTGGGTGTACAATACACCAGACCCAAGAGACCTACGGTTTACAAACCAACACAGGTCACCCACAAACCTGCTTACCCAACCACTCAAGGGGTTGGCGCGTCTACCTATCCTGTGTTGGGCGGGTTTTCCATTGCACCCTGGAAACAGTGCCAGCTCCTGGCTGCACAAATAAGCAAGACGAGAAAACGGCATGCAGTGTCAAGAGGACCCAGCCTTGCAAGCCCTGATGGCGCCCCCCTCTCAAAACAATAAGTACACTCGTCAGTGCACCTGTGTGCAAACCAGAACATTCGCAATTCTGGCCAAGGGGAAACAGAGTCTACACTTGCCCTATGATCAAACCTGGAGGTAGGGCAGCCACACGCAGGCCCATAGCCTCCAACCAGGCTTCACGGAGTTAAAATCAGCCACACTGTGACTCACACAAAACGGAAGTCACAGAAAAAATATCCTATTGTCGGCAAACCAAAACTACCATGAGTAGACACCATCAGAGCCAAAAGGCTGAAAATGAGGCCAGTGAAAAACTGGGCCTATGGATCCAGAATCCAAAAACCAAGACAAGGCTGCATATCAACGCAAGCCTCCGAGCACAGAAACAGTTCTGTTTCAGCGCCGAAGGCGCTTGGTGTCATACCCAGTTTTTACATTCAGCTCATTTGAGCATGAATCCATTCCAAAAGACACAGTCTTGTCAAGCACTGGAAAAAAATACAACCACAGACCAAGGGCAAAAGCGTGCAGCACCTTCCCAACTAGGAATGAGGGAATAAGGAATGCACGTGTCCCTTCAAAGCTCCGGGAATCAAGGAACAGAGCTGTCCAGTTCTACAAAGACCCCACAACTGTGTGTGGTATTTTTGCTGAGACCTCTGTATTCAAACCTAGACAAGCTTCAGAAAAGAAAAAACCAACCACCCCGAAGCAAAGCGCAGCGCCTTACAATCTGCGCTCAGAGTGGGCGTGTATTGCCTCTGGCGCTGTGCAAAGCTACGATGGTGCCACATATGACTGAGGGCGCGGAGCTGACACGCCGTGAGGACAAACTGATTCTGAAGCCAGGTTACAGAGTGGCAGAGCCACGCCCTTGGAAGGAAAACAAGCGTGCAAGAAACCACGCACACACAGAACACAACCTTTAAATTGGCACCATTGTTGCGCCATTCATTCCTCATGGCGCGCTCCTGCAAATGCAGCAGTGCGAAACTTCGGCGCTCTTCAGCCAGAAGGAACTCCAGAAGAGCAAGGCCACCACTGGTGCCAAGGAAACTTTGGCGCCCCTCATAGGGGACTCAAGCGGCTGTCAGCCTTGCGCAGCGCTGCAGCGCCTCTGCTGGCCTGCACAGAAACTCCTGATCGCGTCGAACATCCAAGTTGACTTAGAAAATGCGAAATTCCTGATCGCGTCGAACATCCAAGTTGATTCCGAAAATGCAAAACTCCTGATGGCGTTGAACACCAGCGCTCTTCCAAAAGGTCTTTTTTGCTGTTGCCTGAACAGGTACTCATGTCATACTATTGCTCCAACATACCCACAGATGATCCTGTCCGAGTCTTAGGTGTCCATTTTGTACTTCAATCTTTGATCAACTTCAACGGCTCCGGATCTTTCCAACTAATCCAATGACCCAACGGTAAATGAACGTCTTGTAAGGCACTGCACGCAAAGGCACCAAAGCGGCAGCACCTTGAACTCGTTAGACGTTCAGACTCTTTGTTCGGTTCATGAATCATTCATTAGATAATACCCTATAACGATGATAACAATCTCGACGTTTCTGCACTGTCATACAATCCATCATCTGGCATTTCTGCACTGCAAAATATCACATTTGCTGCACGCACACGACGCAACCTAAGCTACAGGAGTCGCGATCTCAGCTTGGGCATGCGTGCCTGTTACAGGTTGGTGGTTCGGCCCTTCACTGGCGGGGGGCCGGTGTCATCCTGTCCGGGGTGGTCTTTGTTCTGGCCTCGCGGTGGTCCTGTGGCCGTTGTGGTCCGCATTCGCTGGCCGGAGCCTGTCGCCCGGCTGGGCGGGGTCGTCTCTTGGTGTCCAAGCGGTGGGTCCTGTGGGTGCCGCCCGTGGTCCGGCCTGTCCGGGAGGTTGCCCGCCTGGGTCTCGTGTTTCTTTTGCGTCGCCGGTCTGTGGCTGTTGCTCCTGAAGTCTTCCGCCCCTTCCCGTTTGTCCTAGTGGAGCGGGGAGGGCTGCCTCCATGGCCTTTTCCGGCAGTTTCCTGCTTGTACGTGCGTGGGTTTCCCCCCGCCCTTTTTTTTTTGTTGGGTGAGGGGGTTGGCCTCGTCCTCCCTCCGGCCTCCCTTGGTCGGCGCATGCACTGGTCAGTGAGCAGCGTGGCCAACTGAGTTGCTGACTGTGCGGTGGCGTGTCGCTGTGTCCTGCTTGGCATCGGGCCGTGCCCCGGCTCCGTGCGCCGTGTGGTTTGTGTAAACGCATGGGCCGGCGGCCTGTCCTGTTGCGTTAGCTTCCGGCACATCTGGCTGGGCGGTTGCGCCAGCCCGCTCTCTGGCGCGCGTGGGGTCAGGGGGGGGGGGGTAGGCTGGGGTTCTACTTTCCGGGTGGTTTGCCTGGTGTTCACCCGCCCCTGTGGTGCTGGTTTCGGTTTGGCGGGTGTAACTTTTCTTTGGCCCGTGGTAGTTCGTGCGGGCAGGCCGTTGCAGGAGGGGGGGAAGGGGGTTGTGTCCGGTTCTTCCGGTCCTGTGACCGGCGCCCACGCTTGGGGGGTTGTTCTGTTGGGTGTGTGGTGGTCGCTGTCTCTTGGTCCCTGTGGTTCTGGGGGTTACACTGACAGTTAGTGTGTGGCGGGCTGCTGTGTTGTGGTGTTCCGTGCCCGTGGCAGTTTTTCCCTCAGTAGTGGGGCGAGACCTGGGTGGAACGGGTTGGGCCGAAGGCTAGCTTTCTGTCGGTTGGTCTGTTCCGTACCCTCTGGTCCGGCAATGCTCCTAATGACGTGTTCCCGTGGTGGGGGGTAGCCAAGGGACGCTGCAGCGAACGAGCAAGCAAGCAGGCAGGGAAAGCACTGCGCTCACAGGGGCATCCTCATACAACAAAGCGTTCTAGGATCCTTGCCACTCTGAACAAAACAAAAGTCTGTACAAAAACACGTCAGGGTATGTACACAGGTGGGTGAAGCCATGGACTGGGGTAAGGGCGTCTCAGGGCAATAGACACTCTGTCGCCAACCATATCCCATCCCTAGGTCCCGCCTCTCCAGTAGCATGCAGGTACAGGGGTTCAAACACAACCCACGGACCTGCCCATATTGGACCCTAGACCCCTGCCAAGGGAGGGGTCTCCCGACCAGCCACGGTCGCGTGCCTGGGTTCCAAAAAGCTCCACGGCTGCCCAGCAATTATTCCTTATGTTCCCCTGGCGGCAGTTCCCAAACCCCCCCTCTGAGCGGGAGATATGGCCCCGCCATTATCCGCTACAAGTTTTGGGCTGAAAATGGCCTGTTTCAGGCCATCCTGACTATGGCTCAGAAAATTTCCAAATTGACCCCTCAAGGGGGGCAAACCAGGGCAGGGGCGAAGCAACCAACCCTGTAACCTTTGCGTACAAGCTCTCTGGAGGCACTGTGCAACTTGGTTCCGCCAGATTCCCTGGCATCTTGGCGCCGAGAGGGTGGCCACGTGGGGTCAGGACGCCGAAATTGGCAAAATCCGCCATCTCGGGTGGCCATTCAGGGTTGGGTTTCGTGGCGATCTCGTCAAGCCAAGCCTTGATCCACGGGCCTTGATATCCGCTCTGTTCCTGTGCATCGGAGTTTGGCTTGCTGGCACGTTTGCTGCTTGCTGGCCCCGAGGGGATGCTCACGCGATGAGGCAGAAAACAGCAAGGAAGGCAAAATTTTGCAACGTGGCAGGCACCCTAGGTTGCATAACGCCAGCTAGGCTGGAGGAGCGAATACAAAGCTCTGGGGGGATTGACCCTTGGTCATAGGCTACAAAAGCTGCCACTCCCTCCTGGCTAGGTCCCTTGCCCCATGGCAATGTGGTATTCCCAACTTTGCCTGAAATGGCAAAAACAGCGAAGTTTGGCCGAAACGGCCCACACTAACGATTCCATATCTCCATGGTCATGGCGAGCAAGAATCTAACCAAACTTGCTAGAGACACATGGGACTTAGGTCCTAATATATGCCCCACCTCAACCCTCGAGGTCGCCTCTATCAATTTTTCCCCTTAGCGGAAATATGGTACACGAAAAACTGCAAGAGGCAGCATACCCCGTATTGAGCCACCCATGGCTCTCCCATCCAAAGGAGAGGATACAAGGGGATACACCCTATGCCAGGCGGGCTTATGTCCTCCTTTCAAATCGCCCTTAATCTTGGGCAAAGGGCGCACACAGCCCGGGGTGAATATCAAGGGGGAGATGGGGTTTTGTGCCATCATTGCCAAAAAGAGGGTTAATGGTCCGGAAAGTGTTCACTCCAAAAATTGTATCTCCTGTTCCCAAGGGAGATGGGCTTTAGCCTTTTGCATGGAGGCAACCAAAAGCCTTAAAGCCCTTTCTGAACATTAGTTCGGGTCCGAAGCACAAGAAAACCATTTTTAACACTTCGGCCCTTGCAGAGCACAAGAAGTGGTAAATATGGCCAGAAAGCCGATATTGGGACATATATACCCATGGGACACCAGAGGCCATATGATATGGCATATAACCAAATTGAAGGAGGTCACTTTCTGAGTGTCCATTTTTTTTTTCCGATTGACCCTCAGAAATTTATTGATGGATCCACCAGCAGTCCAGGCTGCTCGGTGAATAACGAAAATCCTGGGCTGTTCAAGTTCTGGGCTGATCCCGTGAAGCCGTGGATTACCATCAAAAGTCCCATAGCTGCAATTTGGAGCCGAGGCAAGCGCAACAACCTTGCCGTCAATTTTATTCGCCTAGCGCAAAACCGCAATCGTGAGCGCCGTCCTTTGCCTAGCTTCGCAACGCCGTTTTCTTGGCAATGTCGCAAGTTGGGCTCAAGGAACGTTCCGCAAAGGACAAGACGGAAAGCAAACAGCTAAAGTCCGTGAAAAGTTTCATTGCTCGAACTAAAGCTAAAGTGGACGCCAAACTGACTCAAAGTCGGCTTCTCCCTACGCTTTCGCCCGCCAAGCGCGAGAACGACCCATTTCACCCTTCACTCGACCTTTCTCCGTCACATGAGGAAGGCACGTCATCTAATGTCATTTCAGACGATGAACAACCCGAAGATGTCGCAAAAGAACTCTTCCCACTCGCCGAGACAACAGCTCACACCGCCAAAGGAAAAGGAGCCCAAGAACCACAACAACAAGTCCAAGCGCCCACTCCGCCAACCAACTCCGAGAAGGTGCAAGACTCCGTGCCCGAAGACACGCACGAGAACACCGAAGAAAGCCATCCATGTGACGCCGAAGAATTGAAACAACAAGAAGAAGTTCGCGAAGACCCGTGTGGAGATTCGGCAATGAACAACAAAGCCGAAAGCACGCACGAGAACACCGAAGGAAGCCATCCTTGTGACGCCGAAGAGTTGAAACAACAAGTAGAAACTCGCGAAGACCCGTGTGGAGATTCGGCAATGAACAACAACGCCGCTCTCAACGACAACGCAAAGAATACCAATGAGGTTGAGCCCGACAACTCTCTCTTAACGCCGCGTGAGGAGCAATCTACGCCAAGCGCTATTCCGTCTCCCGAAAGAACGCACGAAAAGGCCGAAGACGGGGAAGACCCTACTCCCGATGAAACGGATGGTAATTCCGGAAAACCCTTCTTCAACCCTTCCCTTGCCCCGGATGGTGTCTTTGCAAAATTCTTGGTTAAACATAAAGGTGAGATCAACACGCACGATCAACAAGCACTATGGGGAGAAACACATGTCCAAGACACCTTAGGAGTTGATACAAATCAACTCGTGTTAGAGAAACACCACAAGCAAGCGATCTATGCTCAAGTACACCCAACAATAAACCTTGGCGCAAGCGACGGGTGCACCTTTTTCCATGACATTGATTGCTCCGGCAACAATGCCTACTCCACAATTGGACATGATAATTTTAGGTACCTCAAAGACATCCTTCATCACCACCCAAAATTCTACATTTTTCCACACCCACAAGATTACTACAACTCCAAGTACAAATACGGCAACACATGGACCGAGTGGGCCCATGCCATCAACGAAGCCTTGCAAGAAGCCTTTGATTCCGGTGTTCTGTACGAAGGCTCCTTCATTCTCCCGGGAATGGAAGACAACCTTTCGGCGGAGACCCTCTACATGAACCCCTTGAACCCCGGCATGATCTCCCTTGCCCCTTGGGTATGTGGAGTAGACCGACTTTCGGATGCCAATACGTACAATCCATCGCCTAGTCCCGATGGCTCGGTGCGGCTCAACTTGCTTGACTCTTCTCAATACCCATATTTTCACCTTCACCTCTCCACCCGTCACAAGCACCACGCACACATCCGCTACGGCGACATCATGCACCCTCACACCTCCCTACAATGGGCCATAAATAAGGTAGACGGCACCGTCCAAGTGGCCGCGGTGCGCACAACACTACGATTTGAAGTTGCACGGCATTTGCTCCCGAACTTCACCGTTTCTTCTCCAAAAGAGCTTTCCGAAAAATCAGAGCGGGAACGAGGAGAGTATAGGCGGCGCCGTGGCAACGCCTGGGATTTTTTTGTCCTCATCAACCGCCTTTTCCATTTCGAAAACGACCACATCTCGGTCAACTCCAAAAATGCTTTCTTTGCGGAGGAACGCATACAGCCTCTACAATCATCATCCGAACATATGTTCCGCTTCGATTACACCATTCAAACCCCCCTCGCCGAGAAGCTTCTCTCCACCATCTTGCAACACCCTTTGTGGACGCTCGGCAAGGTCTTTTGCATCCGTGGTTCCGTCCTAGGGAAGGACAAAACTTTCAAAGTTGTACCTTCAAAAGCATACAAACAGGCCACGCCGGACTTCAAACAAATTGACGTGTGGAAATCCCTCCTTACTAGCGAAGCGGCACGACGGTGCGGCATCCTAGGGGCCATTCCCAGAACACAACACGAGTTTTACGTGTGCATGAACTATCACAACACCCTTTTGCTCCCCCAACGAGACTCCCTCACTTCCATGAGTTACATGCTCTTCCAAGAGAATAACTTGGTCACGTATCGGGGCACTACGGGAGCCATGATCTCTTGGGGAGGATACTCCTCTTGGCGCTCTAAACACCCGGGACATAAAGTGGACCTCTCCGCCTCTCCTCGAAATGTGCACAGGGATGCCCCTCCCCCACCCTCC
This sequence comes from Eutreptiella sp. 'Long Island Sound 2002', assembly GCA_964036045.1. Lineage (NCBI taxonomy): Eukaryota > Euglenozoa > Euglenophyceae > Eutreptiales > Eutreptiaceae > Eutreptiella > Eutreptiella sp. 'Long Island Sound 2002'. Next base: position 53,953,443 of record OZ038380.1, read on the forward strand.
CCGGTGAAGGCTTGCTTCAACCCCCTCCCCGAACCTCCTGACCCAGAACTGGTAGAAGTACACGCCCCGTCATCCACGCCGGACGTTGATGTAATGTTCGGGGTCTCCCTGCTCGGGAAAATTCGGCACATTTCCTTGTTCAGCGCCCCCATGGCTAAGGTGCGAGTCTACCGAGTGAAATACGCTCATCACGAATCCGCAATCCTTGCAGAAGGCTTCACTGTGTCCCAGCTCGTCTTTCACCCCGAATGCCCCGACATGGCCGCACGTGACAACTTTTTGGCTCCCGCCAACCCCCTAGTCTCGGAAGCCCAGGATTTCCTATCACGAGTCATCGAGGCGGCGACTGCCTACGGCAGCGCGGAACAACTAAGTCTCGCGAGGGACCATTACCTGTCCACAAGCAAGCCCCTCTCCCTCACAGAAAAAGTCGCGCAGCTCCACCTCCAAACGGGGAAAATTTTCGACACCATCCCGGAAATAACAGGAGCCTTCATATCCAATGAATTTTTCTCAGAAGAAGAAGACGCCCTAGTGATGTCCTACAGTGCAGATGAGGATCACCAGTGGCTGTATGAGGGGCACCGCACAATGCTTCATTTCGGATTCAGGTACAATCCAGAATCAAAAGAAGTTCAACCTTTTGAACCGACCCCTCCTGAGTTTATTCAAGCGATTGGGCTACGGGCATTCTCTGCCTGCGCCCAGGTCCTGCCTTCCTCTCTCTTGGGCCCCATTATGTGGTCAGTGGCTCGATACGAGCCTGGCAGTGGCCTGAGGAGCCACGTAGACGTCCCTCAACTAGGCCCTTATATCCTGGATGGCTCTTTTGGGTCAGGTGCGGAAATGGTTTTCGAACCGCGTCCCCTCCCCGGATCCACCCTCTTTAAGAAAAGGCAAAAAGTCTTCCTACAGCGCCGCAGCCTCCTCCTACTTTCTGGGGAAGCCCGCGACAAATGGAAGCACCAAATTCCAGCTCGCGACTATGACACAGTGGAGAAGCGGCGCATTCCCCGAGACTCCAGGGTATCCCTTGTCTTCCGTCGCACTGGTGTAGGAACGGGCCTCCATACGACATCCTCAGAGCCCCCGGACCCAGAGCAACATGAGACGAATTAAGGAACCTACACCCGGCGTCACCCTTCTGTGCACACGAGGCGTGGTCTTCGCTTTAAGACCCCAGATACTCTCCATCACCATTATTGCATGTTCTCAGGCATGGCCAGGCCATCGCTCTACCGCTCCCCCTGTACGTAACATGAATTCCTTAACCCCTGTGACCGCCAGGTATGCCCTGACCGGGCTGATCTGTGCTCACTGTGTACCAGACCACAAAATCCTGTGGTCCCCCTTGTGGGAAGCTGTGATGAGTCTACCGAATGCCACCCGTTCCCATATTCTTTCTGCCCCCCTTCCGCCCGTCAGTGCCACCGCAGTAGTAGTAACATGAGACGGTGTCAAGAAATCCTCGCCCGCGTGGACGTGCACGGTGCCTCCCTCACCGCCACCGTCTCTCGCATCGCGGAGATTCTCTCTGTGGAGCAAGCACACATCAATCTGAGAATATTGGTCCCAGACACAAGTGTCTCCACAGACCTGGCTATACACCCCTCTCTTCGCATTGCCTGTGACACGGCCTTACGCCACTCGCCCAAAGCGTACGCACAAGCACTTCACTCTCTGATTTCTGCACTAGAACAGTGCGAACCCGACCCCTCAATACAGATTGAGGACCCTGCCCACGTACCAACGCTTCTGACACCGGACTCCCCACTGGGTGCCCGCTATTCCTCCATTCGGACACCCTCCTTCCCCCCTCCCCCCCAAAGTGCACAAGCCCTTCAAACCTAAACGCTTGCGCCGCCCCCTCCCTTCTCTTCCCTCCGTCCCGGCTATCCGTGTCGTGTCCTTCAACACGGCAAAGAGCCAGAACACACCCGCGGCAATCTTGCATTTCCTAAACGAGGGATATGACATTATACTCCTCCAGGAGCTTAACTCTCCCCCTCTCCTCCCACAGCGGTACGCCTTCGGCAGTGACCGCGCTAAGGTCTTCTCAAATGTCTGCGGCCACAGACACGGGGTGTCGGTCATTGCAGGCCCGCGCATCGCGAGATATATCAGCTGTGTCCCGCCCAGAGACAGCGACGGCCTTATCTGTGGTGCCAAAATATCCCTACCGGAGGCAACTCCCTTACACGTCTTCTCAGTTTACTCCCCCCCGGTGCGCACGGGGGCCCCAGCTCCGTACCGCGACACCATACAGCGAGTTCTTGCTTCTTATTTCAACGACCATCCCAATCACATCCTGGGGGGTGATTCTAACTGCGTTCTGGATCCCGAACTTGACCAGCACAGCTTGGTCGATCTACATGAGTGGCACTGGCTCACTGGGGAGGTGGAATACCTCCCAGCTAGGTTGGTGGACACTTTCAGGTCAGAGCACCCCTCCCTCAGGCAGTACACCCGCTACGCAAGCGACCGCTGGGACAGCGAAGCAAGGCTGGATTACATCCTTGCGTCCCCTCGCCTAGTGTCGCACTTTCTCCTTCTGGATGCGTCGGTCCTCACGGACTACACCATCTCCGACCGACACCCAGTGGTTGCGGTCTTCCAGTGCCCCTCCCCGATCCTTCTGTCTCAGCCTCCACCCCCCCCTTGCATTTTTCGGAAGCTTTCTAGTGACGAAAAGCAACAATTCTCCAACAGCACACGGCTCATCTCCGACTGGTGCCGGGACCTCCAGGACGCCCCTGCCAGGGCCCCATTGGAAGAGGTCATCGCCGCCACTGACTCTCTCCTTATGCAGGTTGGGTCTGCGTACCACAAAATCACGCGTCCGAAGCCGCAGCGCAAGGACCAAGAGGGCTACGGCAAGCTCAGGAAATTTTTACGCTCACCCCCGCCTCCTTCCTCCCCAGCACTTCCCGAACACATTGCGGAAGTTCAGTCCGTGGTAAACGCCCTACGGTCCTCGGTCGAAACGAAAGCGAAGAGAAAGCTTCACAGTAGTCTGGTCCCAGGGGTCCAGATGAAAACCACTGTTGCTCGCACCCTCTGCCCTAAAGACCTAGAGCCTCTCGTAGTCAGAGATCCAGCCACCAAAGAGCTCCTGAGTGACCCGGCGGATGTAGCTAAAGTTTTTGGGGACACCCTGCTTCATCTTGGAGGGCATCCAGATTACGCCCCCCCCCAGGACTTCGTCGACGAGGTCCTGTCCCACTCGCCCACATGCCCAGTTTCTGCCAAGAACGACCACATACCTCCTGTGACCTGGCAGGAGTTCCAGAACCACTTAGAGCACAGTAAGCCATCAAAAGCCGGGGGGCCGGACAAAAAAAACAACTACCTCCTGGCCCTCTGTCCGGAACCCATTCAACGTTTTTTCCACTCCATTTTAAACCGCTTCCTCCACTCGCCGCTGCCGCCTCACTGGCTATGCGCAAAAAAATGTTTGCTTTATAAAAAAGGCGACCCTTTCTCCCCTTCAAACTACCGTCCTATTGCCCTCTTAAACTGTATTTACAAACTCTTGGCCACTTTTGCCTGCAAACACCTGCGCGCTCAGGCTTTTGCGCACGACATCCTTTCAGAAATCCAGCACGGTGGCCTTCCCGGTCACCAGTGCGCTGATCATCTGTATCACCTCAAGGCCCTTTATGCAAAATCGAAGAAGAGGTACTCGCTGTTCATCGATTTCAATAAAGCCTTTAATTCAGTGCCTCATGGCATACTCTGGACCGTCCTCGAACGGGCAAATTTTTCTGCTTCCACAATTTCTCTCATAAAGCAACTATACTCCTTCCCTCAAGACAGCCCCATCATCAATGGCCACACTCCCCACGCATACCTCCAAACCAGGGGCCTCCGACAAGGATGTCCCCTCTCCCCCCTACTCTTCATTCTCTATCTCAACTCCCTCTTCCACCATTCTTTTGCCACTGTGCCCCCCCCCCGGGCAAATGCCCGCACTAGCCACCACGCCTACATCGACGACATCCTGATCAGAAGTGAGGACGTCAACTACGTCCAAAACAGCCTCAACTACTTCGATGGGCCAGCCAGGGACTGGGGACTGGACATGAATGTGTCTAAGACCGAAGTCCACGCCAATGGCACAGCCCCCCAAAAAGAGTTTCTGACACCCAGGGGCTCGGAGTTCCACACGTACAACAAAAGAACGGGTCGCCCGCACACATGCTATAAATACCTGGGGGTTTATCTTTTTACTTGCCACCAGGCAAAGGGCCTGTTTCACATGCTCAAGGCGGAGATCCAGAGTTTTTTTGCCCGGCTCTCTCCCTTGCCTCTTACACTTAGTTAGAAGGTCCGGCTGATGAACTCTCAGCTGGTCCCAGCACTCGCCTACCGCTTAATCACCCACTCTCTTTCCCCCAACCAGCTCGAAAAGCTTCAGGCACTTATCTGGGCGGGAGTTGCGTCTCGCAGCATCACACGTCTAGTCTCCCCCGAAAGACCGTTTCGCGGCTCGCCCAAAGGGAGGGTTGGGAATGAAGTTCCTACCGCACAGCGTCCACGTTGCCACAGTGAACTATGGGCTACGGGCCCTTTGCGGCCTTGCCCCAAAGTCAGTTGGCCCCCTGTACGTCCAGTCTTTACTTAGCTCAAACCAGAGGGCCTCGGACCCGGTGCAAAACTCTTTTATGGACTCCATCCATGCCCTTGGCATATCTTTCCACAGCATAGGCCCGTGGAGACCCACTGCTATTCGGGATCTAACGCCTGGCACCCAGCTAACCGTTAGGTTCAAATCAGGACAGGCCACAGGGAGAGTGACCGAGGCCACCTCCGAATGGGCCAACGTCTCGTTCTACGACGGGGTCTACTCGGTGGATACCCACATGTCCTACACCATGCACATGCCATGCCACGCCGTCATGGATTACTCCCGCCCCTCTCACTTCCAGATAGTCCCTGAATTTTTGCGCCCTCAAGAGACCATCCCCGAACCCCCAGCGCCACCGCACAACGCACACGCACTGGGAATCAGCCAACACGGCCATCTCTTTGCTCTGCAGGCACAACACTACCTAGAGAAGAGATCTCTCGACGAGTGGGGATGCCACGATGCCGCGGAGGCACTGACTAGGCCGCCGACCCCCGGCCTACAGCGGGTGTGGCTATATTCCGATGGCTCCTCCGGTGAGTCCGGCCATGCGGCCGCCATCACGGCCTTTCTACCCGACGGTACAACCAGAGTCCTGTGCCTATCCTCACCGCATCCCTCTTCTCTGGGTTCGGAGTTCTGGGGGGCGGTAGCAGCCATTCGCTGGATCCACAGAGAACTTTCGCATTACGAAGTATGTTTGTTGATTGACAATGAACAGGTGGTGTCCACCCTCCAGAAATGCCAAGTTCGTAGGCCCAGCCCGTTCCAAGACATCACATGGACCTTCGCCGTACACAGCGCCCTACTTCTCATTACCAACCCCCTCCACATCATGTGGATTAAAGGTCACGCCAATTTTATTGGCAACGAAATCTGCGACCATTTTTCTAAATGGGCAGCGCACAGCCTGATTTTTACCCCGGACCCCCCCCCCCCCCCACTGGGCTCAGTGGCGGTACGCCACCTGCCTGTCCTCCACAAGTTTAAGGTACAGCAATTCCGCCACCTGTTGCCGCTGCATTCCCATAGCAACATAGTGGTCGGCCCCAGCTTCAGCCTGTACAACAAAACTTCCTGGTTTTCGTCCCTGTTTTTCAAACTGGCGTCCGGGTGCTACAATGTGCACGGGTACCAGTGGAGCAATATGCTCCACGACTACCACTGTTCCAGGTGCGGACAGCACCATCCTTTGGACCCTTTATCATGCCTGGCCTTCTGCAAACCGTTGGACCAGCACGTCCGGGCATACGTCTCCTCCTGGGGAACCCTTTTCAGCCCCATTGTCTTGCACTGGTGGCTCTCTGGACCCTCAAAGGCTGACCGCAGGAACTTCATGAGAAGTCTGGTACCTAAGTCCCTATGGTCCTGCCTCTCCAAGCCGATCCCGGGCTCCAACCGCGCGGAGCACAGAGCCATGCTTGGCCTAGCCCTGGAGGAACGCGTAAAGCACCTGGACAAGGCTGTCCGCCAAGCACATGATTGGCTGTGTTCGAATCCTCTCCCTTGGGACCCAATACTTTGGGCGCACCCCTCCGACCCTCTCAACCCCTTCTCGGTTTCGCACGGTGCGTTCAGTACCTCCGTCCACATGCCCCCTCGGACCCGCCCCGTATACCGGCACCCCCCACCTCTCCCTAAACACGCCCTAAAAAAGCCGTCCAAGCCAGCGTCAGCCAAAGCACAACCAACCACGCGCCGCGCGCCAAAAAACTACAAACGCCCGTCCAGCCGCGCATCCGCACCACGCCCCCCCCCCCCTCGGCCATTCCCCGCCCTCCTCAGCACTCACGCCCGCGGCCACCACAAAAACGCCATCAGTCACCACAAACCCATCAGGCCACAATCGTTTGGGCGCCCCCAAAGCGCGCCAAGACCGCTCTCCCCCTCCCACCCCCAAGCTCCAAGGCACGCTACCGTCAAACACGCCTACCTCTCCCCTCAAGGCCCACCCTTACTAGGTGCCCAGGCCCGTCTGCCCCAGCCCCCCCCCACTCCAACGCCTCCCGGGACATCCGGAATTTTTTCCGTCCATCGAGCAAACTTCTGTCTCCTCCTCTCGACCCCTTCAGCCCTCCGCCCCTTCCGGAACCCCCCCCCTTCCCCACAGGGTAAATCAGCGTTCATCTAACCCAACCATCAGAGCAGCCGTGTACATATCTTTATATGTTGATGTAAATACTTTCATTGGGGGACGTCAGCCCCAGAACAAGTTGATGCGGTTAAGAACATTCAAAAAAAAAACCAAAATGAAGGAGGTAAGTGTTCACAAGCATACTTAGTATGGTCCAAGTCCTCCCTTGGACCCCAGGTTAATCATGCATGCATATGGGCACGTGTGCAAAAGGCAGCCTAGGCGCGCGTGCTCACAAAGCAATATAACATAAAATAGTAGATAGGCTTGGAAAAAGCAAGCCATACACCATGCCCTTGGTGCTCTGGACGTTTCCATATTGCCTTAGCTTGAGGCTCATGTGGCCCTTGGCTCTGAGAATGAGCCTTGGCGCCACGGCCATTATGGCCCAAATTTTCGAGGAAAAGTTGTCCTATCAAGCACCATGTTTTGGTACGCATTGAACTGCGTGGAGCCATCGTTGAGTTGACTCCAAAGGCGAAAATTCGCCTAGGGCTATTGGTCTTCTGAGCATTATATTCAGTTTTTTCCGTTCATGCTCACAAGCAGACAAAGCTGGCCTTTGCTCACTATTTTGACTTGAGTTTTTCGCACCAATTTGTGTCCCAAAACACCCCTATAAGGCGCTTCCCCAAAGGAAGCGATATGCCTATGTGAAAGGGGCATGAATGGAAGAGAGATCGGTCCCTTGACGGAAAAGCTTGCGTGTCGATTTTCTCCCAGAGGCAACGGCGAGGAACTCTTGTGAGCAAACCAGATGAAAGTACATGAAAAGCCCTACAGATCCATCCCTTAACTTACTTTCCAACCTCAAAGGTACAGGAGAAGAAGTCAAAACAAAATTCGCTACAGAAAAACGCCGCCAACACGCGCGCAGGCGACGGCAGGCGACATTTTCACGGCGGCGAGAAATCGGGTCAGAATAATCGCACTTAATCGACTTCCCGCAATTTCAATCATTAAATTAAAATTATCAAAATTCTCGATCGGTTTAATGGATTGGGAAGGTGAGGGACGGGATCGGTCCCATGCTGGTTCCCAGTGGGCTCGAGGAAACATATCCCCACAAGCAGGACCGAGAATAGGCATAGGTGACGGCAAAGGATGGACTTTTGCCCTAAGGGCCATGGGTTCCTGGGTACCGCTTCACCCCGCTTCTTAGAGCAATTATCATTTTGGGAGAATCTTTGGGAGTCGCGCGCGCTGACTAACGCCAGAACAAAAAAAAAGTAGGCTAAAACAACACGAAAAAATTTCTGAATAGCAGAAAATAAATCTAATTAGCAGGAAAAACGCTTAGGGCAAAAAGCGCGCTACGAAACGCGTAAAGGGCAACGAAAATTTCATTGACCTTAAAGCTGTAAGCACTGCAACGCTCCTGGGAGCATAACGCCCTCCCCTCGTTGTCTAACTAGCCATAGGCACAAAGAAAAACGCGTCGCGAGCAGCGCGGAAAACTGCAAACATTTTCGTAGCTCGCCACAACCCCTCGCGTCCCACCCTGTCGCCTTGTTCTTATTCTCTCCTTGTACCTCCCTCGGAACCCTTGTACCCATTACTCCCCTTGCCCTGCAGCTCAGGTGGCGGCTCCGGGGGAAAGCGGTAAACCCCTAGCAAGGAACGCCAAGAACTTTGACAACATCCAGCTCAAGTACAAGGCCACGAACACCAGAGCATCGTAAAGAAGGTCCCTCCAGGACCAGCCCCTGCTGTGCCCCTTCCGCCTGTTACCCCTGCTGACTTGCTCCTGATCAACGATTGCATTTATCAAAATCCAAGGTTCCAAATCCAAAAATATAGAAAATACTATCCTCCTTCAACCCTGAACAGCAACCTGATCCCACAAATACAGCAATAACCCAATCCACACTGCGCGCTTCCGTTCAGCACACCGGTCGTCTCACGGTGGCGGGCATGTACAGGAATTGCACCAAGGAAGAAAGCCCTGAAAGTGGCATATGAACACATATCAAGCAAAGTTGGGGAAAGAGGTAAACGTACACATTCACAGCCATAAACCCCTCATTCCCTGGACTCAAGACCTTCCCTTGACTCACCAACATATTGCCCTGAACCAGGTCAATTGAGATGGCTGAATGCCATGTGTCAAACGTCTCTACATGAACCCCAAAAATGTATTAACTCCCAAGCCTCTGAATCCTAGCCTAACGAGGGGAGGTGGCGTGTCATGGCCCAGAGTGGGACTCAGGACCATGCCCTACCCTGACATAACCTTGGTTGGACTTGGTGTCGAATAGGCTTAGAGATATGCCCCATGAAGATGACCTCACAACATGGCAAAATCAGGCAACTCACACCATAATGCCCAAAATTCAATTATATACTCAAAAATGCATACGGCAAATATTCAAATGCTCCATGCATGTGTCAAACCTGAAAGTAGTATACAAGGGTGATATAGATCAAAGATTGATGCCCAAGAATATCCCATCATTGGCTCCGAAACTCCTCCGGTTATGTACATGACATGCTTCACAAGTCAGCTCATGAGTTTGAGACCTAGTTTTGTGAGGCCTTGTGTGCCAAGCCAAAGTGACCATGTGATCCGGCATATGGTGAGGTACAACACTGAAGCATATGCCAACATTTAAGCAACATACCATATTTCACAGATCTCTAGGCACTTTACTGTTAGCCGACCAGTTGAGCACATAAAACACAAAAATGAGGATAAAATGAGGTCAAAAACATGCAAATAATGCCAAACTCAAGATAATTACAATAGTAGATAACTTCGCTCACCCAGGGTGTCAACCTATGACTCAAAACACAATTGCTTCGGACCATTTGCAAACAATCCCACCACTTGGATGCCAATATGGACGCATGAGGACACCTTCGAACCTCCTCCCAACACGCACCATGAAAATGGAAAAATTTGTATTGGCGCTTGTGGGTCGCTCTGTAAGCCCTCCCACATGCACTATATGAGCGGTAGACTTAGCTTAGCGCTATGGAGTTCACCATTGGGACATGAGCGAAGCCCTTGCCACGTATGACTCCATATATCTTCCTACAAACGGAGATATATAACATGGGCGTGAGCATTTCGAAGCACATACCATGCATATAACACATACCCTCAAAAGTGGCTCCCACCATGATATGCCATGACCCTCCATGGACATAACTTCACGTTAAAAATACGTAAGAACCCAAGGAAAGTTGCTATGCAACCCCAACACTCATGCAATACACTCGAAAGTCGCATTAAAATATCCGGTTGCACGGTCGAAGAGTTATATATCACTTTCTACCCTCTTGACCATTATCCCTTGCTATGTCTGGCAGGTGTACACACCAAACGCGTTTGATGCTCCCTAAATTAGGTTGAGACCAATGCGGTTCGGACCAAATTCTCGAAATTGGTACTACTCGCAGTGAGCCGGAGATATGACCTTTCAAAGTGGCCTCACGAATCAACTTTGTTTCGCCTATATCTCTAAGCAAAACGAAGGGCATAACAAATGGAAGGTTGATTCGTGATCGGGGAAAAATGTCGGACCACTCGAGATTCGTCATATCGAGTGCGGCGATTTTGAAGTCGAAAATCCGATTCTGAAAGTCTGAAAAAATCGGATTAATTTTGCGAGTGTATAATATGAAAATTGCGGAAGCAACGAACCCTTTACTGAAGAAATCTGACCCTTCATCGGGGTTTCCACCAAAATATCTGGGAATGACAGTTAACCAATCAGTTACCGCAAAATCGCCAGCCAACTGACAGTTGCCGATACATTGACCATCAGACCGGAAGGCTGAAAAATTACGGAAACATTATGATAAAAAAACCCTGTTGATTCCTGATATTCTGATATTTGAATCTCAGCTGGCGGCGCCTCGGTACTGAATATGGCCCCTCATAGCCGGAATGGCCAAACCTATCACATCAGGTTAGATCAGGTGGATGGGAGAGTATGATATCAGCCAATGGCGGCTTGCCGGCACATAGATACACACCTCAAGTGACCCCAAGATGGCCACGGGGGTCCGAACCGGCTTCACCCCCCTTCTCAGAGCGTTGTTACCGCTCGGAAGTCATTGAAGAGAGGACGGGAGGACCCCAATGGGCTCCAACCCCCCCCCCCATGTCCGGAGGACACATGGAGGCCCCACACACGTTGTAGGCGTCCCCCACGCCCCAAGGAAGGGGTGAGGACACTGATAATCGGTGCCCTACGCCATATCCGGTCTCCTCTTGATCTACAACATGGACCAAGGGGATCGAAGATAGAGAAACGTCGTCGGTCGACCTAAATAAGTATACCACAATGAAATATATATGTGGAGATCGAGTGAAGGGGGTGGATGGCCAATCAAGGCCCAAAAATCCCCGGATGAACGCCCTCACCCGTCTCCCAAGCACAGAAACAAACAAAAATGCCAAGGGGGATCCATTACGGTGCTACAGCAGCAACCAAATGGACCAACACGTCCTTGACATCCAAAGAAATATTCTTTTTCTTCAGATAGTCCGTCCAGACCGTGGAATACCTCGGCACGAAACTGCTCGGAGGCTCCCACGAATCCCTGGATGCGGCAAATCCCTTCGAACGGACTTTATAAAGCCTCCCCACAGGCGTCCCCGGGTCCGGCTTGTCCGCCAGGATCTTCTCAGCGGTGAAGTCGTCGTCCTCACCCTCGTCGTCCGAGTCCACATCGCCGGCCGTGAACTCGAAGGTGACGGGACGTCCGCTGCGGTCTGGTGCTCGGGGACGAAGCTGGGTATGGTCGCGGTCCAGGATCTTGTTATCCCCCACACGAACCGCATACACATCCTGCCCGACCTTCTGCACGATTACCCCCGGCGCATACCAGGATGCCTGCCGATGCCTGGACAGGACATCCTTGTGGTGCTTCTCCACCCACACCGTGTCTTGGAGAGCATACTTTTGGACCTTCGCCTGCTTGAAGTACTTGGCCCTCTTGTCATGCTCGTCCTGAAGTGCTTTGCACACCTTGGCCGCCGTGTCGTCCGCCTCAGCCATCATAGCGTTCGCATCCCGGGCCACTTTGCCATGGTTCAACCACGGGAGAGTGCGTGACACTCGATCCCGTAGGAACAGGATACAATGGCGCGACAGTCCAGTGGGTCCCGGAAGGTCGTGATACGCTTGGAGTACTCTCCACAGCGAATTATATCAATTCCGGCCCGGTTCGTCGATGTGCAGCTGGCGGAACTTCTCGAACATCTACCGCCCGGCCACCTCAGCTCGGCCATTCGACCGGCTCTTGTACGCCACGGTGTTGGCGTGCCGAATACCCATGTGCTTGCACATCATCTTGAACCACGTCCCCACAAACTGACTGCCCCGGGACATCAAAAATAGTCAGCCAATGCCTGATCATGGCATTAGCGACGGTCTTGGCCTGCAGCCCCACTCCAAGCTTGTCCTTCTTGTCCTTCTTCTTGGACTTCTTGCCAGTGACCGCCACGATATACCCACTGTGCCTATCCACCGCCAAGATGACACAGTCGTAGGTCTCCCCTTCCACGGTGACCTCAGGCATGGCGAATACATCCATGGTCATGGACCGCATAGGGGCCTCCGGTATAGCCGTATACAACGGGTTGCCCGCTGTGGAGTGGTTGGGGCTCTTCGTGGCCCGACACACGGCGCAGTCGCTGCAGTACTTGTCCAGGATGGCGTAGTACCCCGGTGGGAACTTGAAGCGCCACTCCAGGTCCTGCTGCATCTTGTCTCGGCCAGGGTGCATGAGCAGGGCGTTGTGCCAATGGTCAATGAGCTCCTCCACCCGGTTCCCGGGCACCAGCAGCTTGTCCTTGAGGAAAAACTTGTCTCCATCCTCGGTCAATCCTTCAGGCCACTCGTCTCCCGACGGGGCGCTCACGGCATTCCAGTACTTGCTCCAGTGCTCGGATGCCGCGTAGTCATCTGACCAGTCATCTGTGAGCACCGACCTGACTAGCTCTACAGGGGCCACCATCCATTGCTCGAGGGTTTCCTCTCGAATAGCTTGGACGCGGTCACCCCGGAACTTGGCCAGGTCCGTACGGTTTGCCATCACCACAAAGCACTTGACCCCCTCTTGCTCCATGGCCTTCTCCATCTCGATGATGCGCTTGGCCTCCTCGGTTTCCTCGGCGTCCCCATGGCTGGATATGTCCATCCAAGCCTTGCCCGCGGGGTAGGCCCATCGACTGAGGCAGTCTGCCACAGTGTTGTCCTTCCCCGGGACGTAGGCGACGCTGAGGTCGAAATTGGCGCACGTCTCATGCCATCGGGCCCTCCTTGCCGCCGGTCCCGAGGGGGTGTCGACGTGCTCCTTGTGCCAGCTCTGCAAGGACTGATGGTCCGTGCAAACCACCACGGGTTGCAATCCGATGTGGCCAGACCACTTCCTGAGCGCACATACAATGGTGTACGTCTCCTTCTTCCTCGCGGTCCAGGTGCGGCGTTGGCCCTCGGCCAGGATCCGACTCCAAAACGCCACGGGTACGTGTGACCCGTCGTCCCGGATCTGCTCGAGGACTGCCCCTACAGCATAGTCCGAGGCGTCCGTCCGTAGCACGAATCCCTTGTCTGGGTCCACCCAGAATAGTCCCAGCTGCCCCAGGAGTCGCTCCTCCAGGCAGCTGAACGCATCTTCGGCCTCAGGGGTCCAGGCAAGCTTCTTCTTGCTCCCCTTCTGGCCATCGAACTTGCCCACTTGCAGCATCTTGTGCAGCGGCCCCGACAGTTCTGCGAATAGTAGTTGCAGAACCCCATGAAGGACCGGAGTTTGCTGATGGTCTGGGGCTTTTCCCAGTGGTGCAGGGACGCCAGCTTCCCAGGCATGGGACGGCGTTGCCCGTGACCAACCACGTGACCCGCGAACTCCACTTCCTTCACGAAGAGTGAGGCTTTGGTGGGCTTGCACACCATGTTGTGCTTGTCCAACTCGCTGAGCACTCGGCGCAGATCCTTCTCATGCACGTCGATGAGCTCGTCCTCGGTCATGTTCTCGGTGCCGGACCCGATGATGATGTCATCCATGAAGGGATCGGCAAAGTCCCGGACAGGACCGAGTAGGTCCTCCATCATGCGCTGGAAAGCGCTGTTGCCATTCTTGGCGCCAATGGGCACCACTTTCCACTGCATGGGCCCCAGCGGCGTCGACATCGCTGTGCAGGGCCTGGAGTCCGGGTGTAGCGGCATCTGGTGATAACGGTGTTTCAGGTCCAACACCGTGAAGATCCGCTTTTTCTGTTGTTTTTGGAGGATGGACTCGATCAGGGGAAGCTAGTACGAGTCGTGCTCGGTTTGCTCGTTCAAACCCCTGTAATCCACCACCAACCTCCACTCGCCCTTCTCCTTCTTGGGCACGATGAAGGCTGGGCTGGCCCACTCACTGTCGGAGGGTTCAATCCATCCTCGCTCAATGAACTCGGCCAACAACTTCTTCATGGCCTCGGCCCGATCGCCCTGAAGTTGGTACTCCCGATGACGATAGATCTTGGGGTTCGGCTTCAGCTTGATCCTCGCTGTGCCAAACCTCCCACGATCTGAAGGGTTCTTGTTGGCGACGCCACTGAATAGCCGCGGATAGGCATTCATCAGCCTCTCCTTCAGCTCGGCGAGTTTCGGGTTCTCCTGGGCCTCTTCAGCCGCTTGCTTCGGTATCAATACAACCGACCGCACTGCGGTGTAGGCCTCTTCCGGGTCCGAATCCGACTTCTCCTCGTCTGATATGCCGTCTTCATCGTCGTGGGGCATGCTTCCCACCGATAATCTTGGGAAATTTGCGGCGTCGGGCTGGTTCTTGTCGCTAAATTATACCAATTCCGGCCCGGTTCGTCGATGTGCAGCTGGCGGAACGTTTTGAACATCTGCCGCCCGGCCACCTCAGCTCGGCCATTCGACCGGCTGTGGTACGCCACGGTCTTGGCGTGCCCAATACCCATGTGCTTGCACATCGTCTTGAACCACGTCCCCACAAACTGCCTCCCCTGATCGCTGCAGATGACAGCCGGGACATCAAAAATCGTCAGCCAATGCCTGATTATGGCATTAGCGACGGTCTTGGCCTGCAGCCCCACACCATGCTTGTCCTTCTTGTCCTTCTTCTCCCACTTCTTGCCAGGGACCGCCACGATATACCCACTGTGCCTATCCACCGCCAAGATGACACAGTCGTAGGTCTCCCCTTCCACGGTGACCTCGGGCATGGCGAATACATCCATGGCCACGGACCGCATAGGGGCCTCCGGTATAGCCGTATACACCGATTTGCCCGCTGTGGAGTGGTTGGGGCTCTTTGTGGCCCGACACACTGCGCAGTCGCTGCAGTACTTGTCCAGGATGGCGTAGTACCCCGGTGGGAACTTGAAGCGCCACTCCAGGTCCTGCTGCATCTTGTCTCGGCCAGGGTGCATGAGCAGGGCGTTGTGCCAATTGTCAATGAGCTCCTCCACCCGGTTCTCGGGCACCAGCAGCTTGTCCTTGAGGAAAAACTTGTTCCCATCCTCGGTCAAGCCTTCAGGCCACTCGTCTCCCGACAGGCGCTTACGGCATTCCAGTACTTGCTCCAGTGCTCGGATGCCGCGTAGTCATCTGACCAGTCCTCTGTGAGCACCGACCTGACTAGCTCTACAGGGGCCACCATCCATTGCTCGAGGGTTTCCTCTCGAATAGCTTGGACGCGGTCACCCCGGAACTTGGCCAGGTCCGTACGGTTTGCCATCACCACAAAGCACTTGACCCCCTCTTGCTCCATGGCCTTCTCCATCTCGATGATGCGCTTGGCCTCCTCGGTTTCCTCGGCGTCCCCATGGCTGGATATGTCCATCCAAGCCTTGCCCGCGGGGTAGGCCCATCGACTGTCGCAATCTGCCACAGTGTTGTCCTTCCCAGGGACGTATACGACGCTGAGGTCGAAATTGGCGCACCTCTCATGCCATCGGGCCCTCCTTGCCGCAGGTCCCGAGGGGGTGTCGACGTGCTCCTTGTGCCAGCTCTGCAAGGACTGATGGTCCGTGCAAACCACCACCCGTTGCAATCCGATGTGGCCAGACCACTTCCTGAGCGCACATACAATGGCGTACGTCTCCTTCTCCCTCGCGGTCCAGGTGCGGCGTTGGCCCTCGGCCAGGATCCGACTCCAAAACGCCACGGGTACGTGTGACCCGTCGTCCCGGATCTGCTCGAGGACTGCCCCTACAGCATAGTCCGAGGCGTCCGTCCGTAGCACGAATCTCTTGTCCGGGTCCACCAAGAATAGTCCCAGCTGCCCCAGGAGTCGCTCCTCCAGGCAGTTGAACGCATCTTCGGCCTCAGGGGTCCAGGCAAGCTTCTTCCTGCTCCCCTTCCGGCCATCGAACATGCCCACTTGCAGCATCTTGTGCAGCGGCCCCGACAGTTCTGCATACATTCGGACATAGCCCGAATAGTAGTTGCAGAACCCCATGCAGGATCGGAGTTCGCTGATGGTCTGGGGCTTTTCCCAGTGGTGCAGGGACGCCAGCTTCCCAGGCATGGGACGGCGTTGCCCATGACCAACCACGTGACCCGCGAACTCCACTTCCTTCACGAAGAGTGAGGCTTTGGTGGGCTTGCACACCATGTTGTGCTTGTCCAACTCGCTGAGCACTCGGCGCCGATGAGCTCGTCCTCAGTCATGTTCTCCGTGCCGGAGCCGATGATGATGTCATCCACGAAGGGATTGGCACAGTCCCGGACAGGACCGAGTAGTTCCTCCATCATGCGCTGGAAAGCGGCGTTGCCATTCTTGGCGCCAATGGGCACCACTTTCCACTGCATGGGCCCCAGCGGCGTCGACATCGCTGTGCAGGGCCTGGAGTCCGGGTGTAGCGGCATCTGGTGATAACGGTGTTTCAGGTCCAACACCGTGAAGATCCGCTTTTTCTGTTGTTTTTGGAGGATGGAGTCGATCAGGGGAAGCGAGTACGAGCCGTGCTCTGTTTGCTCGTTCAAACCCCTGTAATCCACCACCAACCTCCACTCGCCCTTCTCCTTCTTGGGCACGATGACGGCCGGGCTGGCCCACTCACTGTTGGAGGGTTCGATCCATCCTCGCTCAATGAACTCGGCCAACAACTTCTTTTTTTTTTTTTTTTTTATAAACACAAGGCCAAAGTCCAAGAGTCCACGTCCAAACTCAGGAAGGGTGAGCCCATCATACAGAAGTGACCCCATCCCATTGGGTCAGGGTCAGGCATGTGGGACGCGGACAGGGAAGAGGAAAATGGGCACAAGCAGATTTTTACGTAAAAGAATACATGGATGGCGACATGCGAGCAAACGCCCCTTCTCAGGGCCCCGGGGGACCAAGAATCATGCGGGGGTGCCAGGCATGTGGGCTACAGCCTGAGGAGAAGCCCTGGGAGAGAGAACAGTGCAAAAGACACGCACTGTCTGGGCAAGGTATGCTGGGGGGGGGGGGGCAGCGCTGATGGCGTATGTCGCGTGGACTGTATGGGGCTGCGGGTGGGGACAGTGCAGAAAACTGATTTGACGTGGGTAGCTGTGACACTATTGGGCTGGGGGGGGGGGGGGGCTGGGTGTGTGCCACCGCCACAGGGCTCCGGTAGGCCCCAGCGTCAGACACGGGGGAGTCACAGCCACAGGCTAGGTCCATTCAAAAGCGCAACCAGGGGGTACATCTGTCATGTGTCATCCATCGGCGGCGTGCAGAACGAAGGCAGCGTGAGCATCACTGTGATGACAAAGCATGTACAGTCGCGGCGGAAACTGAGTAATGTACAGCGCCCTGGCGGCATGAGCACCACTTAGTTTAAGAGAGGGCAGCCAATTCAGCTTCAGGTGGTTGCCTGTGAAGAGAGGGGGGAAGGGGGGCAGGGGGGCAAGGAGGACCATTACAGGGTAGTGACACCGTGCGGTTTGAGCACACACGCATGCAGAGGGCGAGAGGGGGTCAGCATAGGCTCAGGGGCTGGGACCAATCAGCGGGGCTGAAGGGATTGGGCCGTGCCTGGGGCTTGGTGGGGACCGAATCGGCCAGAACCGCGGTGACATTATCCAGCACATGCTGCTGGAAGTGCCTGACGGTCTTCCGCGCCTCGCGCAGTCCCCCAAGTCTGGTCTTAAGGAAGCGGTACAGGGACTGAGGGATGGCCAGTCTGCCAACGATGCGAAGGTCTTTGCGCTGGGCGGACCGGCGCCACGTCAGGACCTCTGATCTTACCGTCCAAGAGGAGAGCCAAGCAGCAACCAGTGGGTGGGTCTGTGTGCAGAAGGCCAGTGTGCCGTGTAGGCTCTGGTTGTGGAAGCGGTGGCAGTGGGGGCAAGGGTGCTTGACGGGTGCGTCGGTCCAGAAGGTGGCATAGTGCGCGTACCCCAGGCGGGACTGCAGGCCAAAGAGCCACTTGTGCCATGCCAGCCTCCGGAAACGCAGGGGCCGCCAGGACAAGGGGTGGAAGCCCTCGTGGGCGTGTGTGGGGAACAGACCATGGGTCCACACTTTATGGGGGGGCGCCATGCGTTCACCGTGTCGGACCACATCCCAGGGGGTCACCCTTGTCTGTGGGGGGGGCAGGGGGAGGGCCGTACCGACTTTGGCATACTTGTCCGACATTTCATTGTGGACTTCCCCAGTGTGCCCTTCAACCCACTCCAGACCTTGGCATTTAGCCAGGATGGAAGTGCGCACTTCCTGCACCCAAAATGCCTGCCTGACTGGCCGGCGCGCGCTCTGCGCAGATGCAATGGCGCCCTGGCAATCCAGTCGGATGGTGTCCCCTACTTCCGAAAAATGGGAGCCCAGGAGCATTCCTACTAACTCCGCTTTATAGGAATTTGGGTCACCAGGCACTCTGCACACGGCAATGCGGCCATCTTTCAGCACAGGAGACGCCCCAGATGAGGGCAGTTGACCCATCTTGCTGCCATCCGTGTAGGTGGCTGGCGGCTGGCATTGCGGGGGTAAAAGGTACACTGTAAGCCCGGCTACGTGGGCCACCTCGACGGCGTCGCGCTGTAGTTGTTGAGCTGCCCACGTAGTGTGTACGGGTGGCTGGCGAGGGTCGGGGTCAGGGTTGAGAAGGGAGACAGCGGTGATGAAGGCATGGTATGGGGAGACAGTGGTGTGGGGGGACGTGGAGAGTGTATGTAGTCGCTGATTGCGGTGCAGCGAGTCCAGTACCCTAGTGGGGTGCAGGATTGGAAAGTATCCGAGGCCAAGGCCACGACTACGATGCGTGTAGAGTGTTTTCTTGGCGACGAGGGACGGAAGACCCATGACGCCGAAGATAAACTTTTCCAACAGGGAAGTGATGGACATTAGCTGCGAGGCGCGGAGTGGGATGCACTCTGTGCGATAGAGGAGCCTCGGTAACACCATAGTGTTGACTAAGAGGACCCGGTCAATCACTTGAATGGGTTGGGAGTGCAGCTCATTTAACTGGGCTTTCAGCTTTTGCAGCACAACCTCAACGCAGGCGTCAGGGCAGAGGCAGGGGGAGAGAGGGTGGCCCAAATGCATGAGGTAGGGGGCACGTGCAAAGGTGTGCAGTACCTGTACACTCCACTCTGGCGGGTACGGCGCAGAGACGGTGTACCATGGCGACGGACTGGCAGCCTGAACGGGGGAGGGTGGGTGCAAATACTTGGGGAGGGTGGGCAGGACAGGGGGCAGGGGTTGCATGTGAAGAGATTCGCTTTTGGTGACGTTCACCTGGCAAGGAATCAGACTGAGGGCGGTCTGTACGACCTGGGCAACGTGCTGGCTCTGGCCATACGGCGCGGGGGAGCATATGTCATCGACATAAGCCGAGAAAGGGATGCCGTGTTGGTCTAACACTCGCAGGGGGATTTCAAAAACAACGACAAACAAAAAACAGGAAAGGGGGCAGCCCTGCTTGACGCCATGTGTCGTCCTAAACACTGTCTCCTCCGCTCCTCGTAAGAATGTGGACCCTTGCTCCATTACCAGGGAGATTATTTGCAGTAATTTGGAGGGGGTCCCCATTCGGTCGAGTACACCTAGGATAAGAGCTTTGGGTGGACTGTCAAAAGCGTGATAGACGTCGAAAGCGAGTAGGGCTTCCTTGTCCCGTATGGAGTCGATGGCATCCAAAAAAATTTGTGTGGCATGTGCTGTGGACGTGCCCTGTCTGCCGCCGAATTGGTTGGGGTGCAGGTGGGGGGACACTAAGGGGTAGAGCTTGGAGTAAACCCAGCGCATAAAAAGGCGGTAGATAGAATTGCTCATGGCAATTGGTCTCCACCGATCAGGGTCTTGCCACTGGCCCTTTCCTTTAAACAAACAAAATGTCTCTGAGACCAGCCAGGGCTGTGGTAAAAAGCCTTCAGAGTAACAAAGGGAGATACAGCTGTGAACTAACTTGAAGACGGGGTCGGGGAGAATGTGCAGTAGGTACGGCGGGACTCCGTCCGGTCCGGGAGATTTTTTCCTAGACGCACGGGCAAGGGCACGCAGTTCACTGAAGGTGGGGGTGGGGGGGTCGCACAGTAGTGCTCTTTGGGGTATGAGGTCTAAAGCGTGAGAGGACCACGGCGTGTTCCGTTGCAATATGCGTTGTATTTTCCTGGTGGGGGTGGGGAGTGTAGACTGGGCGGGGGGGGTGAGGAGGGTATGCTTGATGCGGCGGTAGAAGGTCTTGGACCTTCGCTTGGCTTGTTTGGCCAGTTGGCGTACTACAGACGACCAATCACTGACATCGTCAGAGGCTGGCGGGGAAGGTGGCCTCTGCGAGTTAACCCGGCGCATGGCAGTGAGCAGGTGTGAGCACAGTTGTTGGTATGTGTGTGCAGTATCACCGGCAACGGTGGGGAGAGGCAATGCAGCTGTGGCTGCAGAAATGTCACGGCGGAACCGCGATACATCCCTACGGTTCCACTGGGCGCAGCGCGCCTCAGGGATATGGGGCTGCGCCCAGGGTATAGTGTTGATTAGTATGGGGTTGTGGTCCTGAATGCCTGTGACCGAGGAAAAGTCTACTACCTGGGCACCAGAGGTTCGAAAGAGTGCACCGAACAGTCCCGTGCCGTATGCGCGGTCAAGGTAGCTGCGCGTGCCCGCATAGCGACGCACCCTGGTGTATGGGGTGCACGTCTGGTGTGGGATCAAGAGGTCAGAGAGCGAGCCGGCCCGTTCTTTGGCAATCAGCCACCGCCACAGGGGTGCACGGAGGGCTGTGGTCTGGCCGGTATGTGTCACAGCATTGTAATCACCTAAGATAATAGCGCACTCGCGGGCAAGGCGATCTAGATGTCTCTCACAGGATGACCGCTCTCTAGACGTGTGGGGACCGTAAGAGGACGCTACAGTGACAGGGGGCATCGACGGGTCGTTGTGTAGTTGCAGGGAGGTGGTGACGAGCCTCCCGTCAATGATGGTCTTCATAGTGGGCCTGTGTGGTGCGATGGAAGTATGTACAAGCAAGGCTACTCCGGCCTTTCTGGAGGGAGAGCTGTGTAGCAGGTGATATCCCCAGTACATAGCCACTCTCTCGTGGTCCCGCAGGGAGGACGAGGCACTGGGCCGGAATTCCTGCAAGGATAATGTGTGGGGGAGGGGGTGAAAACCGGCAAGTAAATGACATAGGCGGTTCGGTGTGATTTCGACACCGCCGACATTGAGGGCGCCAAATGTGAGTGTGGGGTGTGTAAGCGTGCGCGTGAGGTGTGTGGTGGTTGGGGGTGGGCTCATACTTGTGGGTGCTTCAGAACCAGGGTTGACTGGGTCGTCCCAGATGTGGTGCGTCGAGTCGACCGGCCGGGCAGGCCCTGTGGGCGAGCAGTGTTTTATAGTGGCACACACCAGTGTGAGGGTGGTCAAGCGGGACAAAAGATAAACGACGGTGGCGAGCATGCGCAAGATGCATGGCACAGCCAAGGAGGTCACCGTGGGACAAGCCAAATTACAACCTTGCAGGTGAGTTGGCTCCCGGTTATTTCCTATAGCTCCATGTGGTGGCAACTGCAGACGAAGTGCAGCGGTGGGGTTGGGGGCAGTGGGGTGGGGCTGGGTATGTGGGGGCAGCACTGTGTGACGCACCGGCGGGCGTTTCCCGTGGCATGCGCGAGGTGTGACACCGAGGATAGTGCACATAGCAAGGGCCGACAACGCGGAAACTGCGACGGAGCAGATGACCTGTTGTGCTACTCGGAGATTGTGGTGGGCGCTGATGACCACTGCAGCGAGGTGGCACCAATAAAAACACATTTGGGAACCTGCATACCATTGTTTGAGGATCGACCCCAGCTCTGCATAGGAGGATGCAGTCCACCCGGCATCATGTACGAGTGTCTGCAGAGGTACAGGAAGACGTTGGAGGGCAGTGGGGGTGAAGCAAGCAAGGGCAGCGTTCACCTCAGGGGAGTTTTGCGTTTCAGTGAGGGGGAAAAGTACGAGGGGAGGCATCGTCATCAGCTGGCGGCATGGCACTAACATCGTCGATGGTTCTCTTGCTCTGACCAGTCATACGGTCGTCCTCCTCCTGTTCTGCGGCTGGAGGGGAAACCGACAGGGGGGGTGAGACAGGTAGTGCACCAGATGGGGGAGGGAGGCCCACATTAATGTCCGGAAGGGAGAAGGAGGGCAGAGCATTAGGTACCGCCGCGAGATTGGACTCATTCAGTGCTGCCGTGGGCAAGCTACTTAGGTCAAGACGCTGCAACCTTTCCTCAAGTGAGAGTGCTGTGTCGGTGGCAAGGGACCCTGATGTGAGGAAAACTGGTCCTGGCAGTGTGGAGCCGTAGGCTGCAGTCGCGGACTGCGGCGCCTGGAAGCTTACCAAAAGCAATCCAGCTTGTTGGAACAGCTGGTGCGAGGTGACTGGCCCAAACACGGACACTGCATGCAGCACATCAGCAACACTGAAGGAGGGTGAAAAGCGCACCAAGACATGAGGGGGTTGCACCGTGCGTACCACATCCTTGGCACGTAGGCGTTGGTGGGTAGTCGCAGAGATGACCAGGAGATCACCAAGGTTTTCGATCTCTTGGATCGCTGGTTGCAGGAGTATTTCGTCTTTCACCATGCAAAAAACATCGTATCTGTTTAAAAAGGTGATGAACTCGAATTTCTTCCTCAAATGAGGATTCATGTCTATGGCATCGCGGATTTCATTGGCAGGCATTTTTTTCTTCCGCTGCGCACCGGGTTTGAATGGTGGCTGGTGGGTAACTATGATACTACAACTCTTGATGGAGGAGTGTAGTAGGGCAAAAGAAACCCCCATATCTGCTAAGGCCTCTTCCTCCTCGTAGAACCTAGCCATGATATCCATAGGGACATGGAAATCAAAAACTTTGTACCCATCGGGAGCCGAACTAACGGTCACCGGCCAGTGGTTTTTGGTAATGCGCGGTACTGTAATGTTGCGCAAGACGGTGGAACCGTCGTCCGGTGATAAACCGTTGATGAGCAACATCAAGGGTAGTGTACCGCTGATGTGCCAACGGGTCTCCGTACCATCAATGTCCCGCACAATGTCTAGGGGCACATCCAAGCGGATTTGGAAGTTGGTCGAGGTGGGTGTGAAAAGCGGCCGGGTGTGCCCATCGACGGAAACGGCAGGTTCTTGTGCTCGGGGGTAATATTCTACCACCTTGGGAACGTGGTCCTTAGCCAGAGGTTTTGAAGTCAATTGAAAAATGATCAAAGGGTTGTCGTTTGGAGTGGGGAGATCCTCAATCAGTCGAGTGACCGCAGCGCGTTGGGCGAGGTGGATGACGGGGCATACAACGGACAAATTTAGGTACAGCAGGGAGGGGATAAGATCTATCCGGCGATCCAAAATGGTCGCAAGTTCAGAGTCCGCAACGTTTGTGCGGGATGGGTAGGCAAGCCAAAACATTGTTTGTTTGTTTTGCTTTTTCGATTCGCGCAAAACGTTGACTAATTGTTTCACGATGGTCTTATGTGAAAGAAAGGGACCATCATCCTGAAAGGGGGCGAAGGCGGAAAGCATGAGGAACGAAACTGTGCCGATTAGTTTGGCCCAATCAAAGCCCGGCATGTCCGCGACGGAAAACGATCGCAGGAAGCCGGGGTATTGTAGGCCATCGCCACTCAATAGGATTTGGGGCGGTGGTGAGAGTGCCCTGAGTAAGTCCGTGGGTGGAAGGGGAGAAGTGTCCAAATACAATGGGGGCGTGGCCGAAAACTGGTCTACGTTTGAAAATCTTGATTGTCCACGAATTTGCACTCTGCCGGACTGAACATCGGCGGTCAAGTCCCTGGCCTCGGGAAAGCCATTTGGCAAGGTGCCTTGTGATTGAAAGGTGCGTGCAAACCTTATGGGGTTCATGGGAAGGGGAGCGGACAGACCGGTATCGGAGGCTAGAGTAAACGAAGCTTGGCTTAGCGCATTGCGCGGTGGAATATGATGGCGAGTATCAACTTGCTCGTTGGCACTACGCAAGAGAGAAGGTGGTCCATAGCCCAAACCGTCGGGGTTTCTCTCTAAGGCGCATCGATACAATTCTTTATACCCGTTTGAGGGCCGGACTCGTTTGGAGTTCGGGGTCTCGTTGGCGGCAGCGGCTATTGATTCATGAGGGTCTGCGATAGAGTGGCCAAGGAGAGAGTCGTGTTCCGAATCGAAAGACACGTCTATCCTGTCTACATAGGCCATGTCTTCGTCCTCTTGAGAGAGGGCGGGAGGTCCCTTTGTTGGTGTTGGGCGAAAGAACACGCTTGTGGCTTTTTTTTCCCCGTCTTTTTTTTCCCCGCCTTTTTTTTCCCCGTCTTTTTTTTCCCCGTCTTTTTTTTCCCGCCTCATGTCATCACTTGGATGAGAAGTTGTTGCACGCGCATGATCTTTTTTTTCACTTCCGACATTTTTTTGAGCCCGAGCTTGGGCTATGACGCCTTTGGCACGAAGCGGTTTCGGCGCAATGAAATGGGAACCATGAGAGGAGGCCTCTTGTGGGTTAGCACCAAGACTCCGTGCTCCATATGAGACGTATGAGGATTGAGAAGGAGCCTTCTCGGTGCGGGCATGTGCTTGCATTGCGTCACCCATATGCGCCATTATGTTAGGCAAGCTTGAGCGTGGGGTCACCTTTTTTTTTGGCCTCACTGGAAGAGACTCTTTCGGTGAAATAGAGCGAGAGCGAGTGGCATTGTCTCTTGGGGAGACCGACCTTTGTGAGAACCTTGAGGCGGTGGAAACCGAGTTACGCTCTTGGGAACTGCGAAGCCCCTTTCCACTAGCATTGGCCGTTGAGGGTTGCTGATTCATGATGCAAATTCAAAAGTGCGTGAAACCGGAAATCAAAGGTCTCAGTATAATTGGAAGGTTCCGAAACCGTAACAAATGGTATAAAAAAACAGAAACTGCACAGAAAAGGAAAAGTCCTGTCAGATTAGCAGGCGTCAGAAAGATCGGCCCACAGATCGCACGCGCGCACGTCGGATGACTCGGCCAACAACTTCTTCATGGCCTCGGCCTGATCGCTGTGAAGTTGGTACTCCCGATGACGATAGATCTTGGGGTTCGGCTCCAGCTTGATCCTCGCTGTGCCAAACCTCCCGCGATCTGGAGGGTTCTTGTTGGCGACGCCACTGAATAGCCGCGGATAGGCATTGATCAGCCTCTCCTTCAGCTCGGCGACCTTCGGGTTCTCCTGGGCCTCTTAGGCCGCTTGCTTCGGTATCGATACAACCCACCGCACTGCGGTGTAGGCCTCCTCCGGGTCCGAGTCCGACTTCTTCTCGTCCGATATGCCGTCTTCATCGTCGTGGGGCATGCTTCGCACCGATAATCTTCGGAAATTTGCAGCGTCGGGCTGGTTCTTGTCGCTATCGGCACCCAATTTTGAAAAATCCCATGTCAGTGGGTCCGACCCAACCGGACCATCGTATTGGTCCGCGATGTGATCCATGACCCTCGCCACGAACTCGTCCTTCTCGTACTTGCCGGTGACGAACATCTTGTCATCCCACCAATGTGGAGATGTGACCATGGCCTGCCTCTTCTTGGCTGCCACACGGTCGTGCATCCCCATCCGCATGTAGTTGACGACGTTGTCGATCTCGGCGTGGGACAGGACGTCAATGCCATCGATTGGCTGATCCGTCCCCTCCTTGGGCTCAAACATGACCTTCATGGGCACCGCCTCCACCCTACGGATGAATGCTTCATCACCCGTGGACTGGGCCTGCGCCCCATCCACCAGGAAAGCATTGGTACCCCACGCTTGACCCAGGGGGGGGCATTGATACACCCTTGGCGTCGATGAACAACTCCTCCTCTGGCCCGAATGACATCTCGTTCGGGGTGATGGAGTCCAGCGTCGACTTGAGACCCTCAAGCGGACAAGGGGTGGATCCTATGCCGGTTATGACCAGGGTCCCCTTCGCCCTATCCGCGACGATCTTCTCCACCGTACGTCTGGTATTGTCCGAGGAGCCATGCCGATACATGGGCCCCCAGGCCTTCAAACCCCAATGCCTATGCCAGGCTGAGTCTCCTCGATGACAATGCCTCCTACACTTCTGCAGAAGTGGGGCATCCCGGGAAGCGAAGACGTCCGTCTCGGGCGCTTCGGCTCCCAGCGTCTGGATCATCCTGTTGTACACCTGTGGCGCCATTCCATATTCCGTGAGCTGAACTCCGCGGTCTCCTCTGGACTTGGCCCCCACAGCTTGCACCGCTCGGACGATCCAGTCCTCTTCCTCAGCATTCCATTGGGATGATCCGCATGCATAGTCAGATAGTCCGTGGACAGCCATGTGAGGCATTCATCATCCTCCCGGACCAGCGTTGCACGATGGGGAAGGGCTCCAATGGCATTTGCCACCATGAAGTCATACCCCATGATCATATCCCAATCTGTAATGTCGGCCACATAGAAGTTCCAGTCGCCAGATCAGGGCGGTTCAAGCGCTCATGTTCCCAGAATTCCATACTGATAGTGGCCTCATGGGTGCCACCACCCATAATCTCTCCATTGGCCACCTTCAGGCGTACCGGTCTACGGCTGGGCTGCAGGGATTCCTCCTTGAACAACCCTCTCCGGACCAGGCTCACCTGGGCACCCGTATCCACCAAAACATCCACCACCAACTCCTCTTGTCCGCACCGTACACGCACCTTCAAGTGCAACTGCCGCTCTTCGCCATGCGGTGTTTGGACGACTCTCACGGCATGCAACTCTAGCACGTCCGGGTGCATCAGGACTTCGAGGGTATGATCACGGATGGTGTAGATCTTGGGTTGGTCTTGCCCGTCCACGGGGCTCTCCTTGGTCGCTCCTTCCTTCTTGCCATGTCCCTTGCCCACATAAACGTCCCTTGGCAGGGCGCTCCAGGGGTTGGGAGTGGCGAAACTCAGTGGGTTTGGCTCTTCTGGAGCCTTCTTCGGCACCCGATGTGCCTTCGCTTTCTCTGGGATTCCACTGATCTTCGGAGGAGAGACCTCCGAGGTCCCACTCCCGTGGGGGCTCCTCTAGACTTGACTTCCCGCAGCACCTTCCGGCTGCGATCTGCCAGGACTTTGTCCACCACGTTGCTGGGCTTTGAGTTCCTCCAACGTCCTCAACATGTCCTCGGCAACTTCCTCGATCGACCTCACTCGTCGGTCTTGGCCAGATCCACCACCATAGCCTCTTCCTCCGCCTTTTCCTTGGCCTTTGCCTTGGCCTTTTCCCCCGTCTCCGCCCTTCGCCTTCCAAACGGAAATCCGCTGCACCTTGGGCTTCTTCTCCGGGTGGACGGCGAACCACGCCTTCTTGTCCGCCTCATACACCTTGCACTGACGGTGGTCGTGTGCATGGTTGTTTCCCTTGCCATAACAGACCCAGCACCCGTCGTGCTGAGACCTGTACTCCCGGAACGAGAGTTGTGGGTTCCAGATCCTCCTTGGCTCATTGCCCTTCTTGGGTCCCACCCGGCTCCATCTGGACCGATCCTGCCCATGGTCCCTCACGTTGTGCGCCACAAACGCGAAGAAATGGGCCTCCTCGTGATCCTCCCGGGACCAGGTCCAGTGGTCTTGGCCAGTTCCACTACCATTCTCCGCGGAGTTGGCCGTGTCCTCCTGGATGTCCCGATGATGGCGGTCTTCCCAGTGGCCCCGTTGTCCATGACCATGTCGATCCTGCACGTGGGCCTCGTTCTTCGCATTGAGCTTCAACTCCACCGTGATGTACTTCACGATCTCGTCGAGGCTCATGCGGGCGAAGATGACTTGCATCCTCAGTGGCTCCCCGCGCCTCCACTCCACGTTGTTGAGGCGCAGCAACCTTTGCCCCATGGAGTCTTCAAATACCTCCACGTACACGGTGTTCTTCAGTCCCAACATCCGGTTGGGCTCGCCCAGGTTCCTCCTGAAGAACTCCATGATACCCGCATGGGTATCCTCTGCCGCCATGATCCTCACCGCCTTGCGCTTCTTCGCTCTCTTCTTTTCCTCGTCCTCCAATCTTCTCTTCCAGTGGCCGGGGAGGACGTCCTTTAGCAAGTGGCGGATCTCGCTGGACTCGTTCCAGTCCTCCACCAGCTTGAGGCTCAGTCGGTACTTCCGCAGGTACCGGTTCCACTCCCGGACCCGCAACTCACCGCGGTCCAGCTGCAGCGGGATGGACCACAAGTCCTCCAGCTTCTGGTTCGGAGCGTCCACCCGCTCCTCATCCTCCAACCACTGGAGGCAGGCCTGCTCCGTACGGATCAGTCCTTCCCGGATCTGATCCCGCAGCTCCTCCTTCAGGTCCTGCGCCAGCCGGTGTCGGAATGTCCGGCATACCCACTTGTCCCGCGGCGCTCCCCGCATCTCACCGACGACCTCCTCGGCAAAGTCCTCCCAATCCAGGATAAAATCATTCAGGTTGGAGGGGTTGCCATTCTAGTAGGGGATTTTGATTCCGCTGAGGTCGTCAATCCTGATGGCGTCTCCGACATCCCCAGCCACCACTCCACCGAGAAGGATACCACCTGTGGCCGGGGGGTGTGAGTACACTCCCCTTACATCCCTCTCCTCCATGGAGTGCGGTCCAGTTGGGCCTGAACCCATGGGGTTTGGAATGCGGGAAGGACTTGCTCCATCGGCTGTCCATATCCCCGTAGTGGGGTCCTTCGCCCACAGATTTCCGCCTGGGTGGCCTCGACCACGTCCGTCGGCGCTTCCCATGGTTCGCCCCTGCATGGTCTGGCTCTGGATCTCCTCTTCCGCATAAACTGCATGGGTATTCGTAGTTGGCGGTAGATCCTGGGCGGCGTGGGACATCTGTACCGGGAGGCTCCTCGGGTCCGTGGTTACGTGCCCTTCCCGCATGGACCCAGCTGGTGCCGTGTGTTCCCCGAGCATTGTGGATTCGCTGAACATGGGAACAAACGGCAGCGCAGCCGGGTCAACACGCGGAGGCGCGTAGGGTGCTTCTGCAGGGCCGCCCATGGGTTTATCCATGGCGCTCCTCAGGGTCTTAACCCGCTCCACCAGCTCTGCCGCGGCCGGCTTTGCCGGGAGCTCCGGACCTGAGGCGAGGGGTTGTAACTGCTCTAGCCTTCTCAGGCGTCCCGACATGTCCTCCACCAGGTTGAGGAGGCTGTCCACCACTCGCTGCTGCTTCTGCAGGCCCAGCTCCAGATTCTCCCGGTACTGGACTTGTTCCGCTCGCAGCTCCGACATGTCTGTCTCCGCAGCCGACTGGTCATCCAGAATCCCGGCGACGTCCTCCTCTAAGCCGTCCTTCGCGTTGTCCAGGCTGTCGAGGCGATGCACGACGGCGTCCATCCCCATCTTTGGGTACTTGCCCATGAGGAAGGACACGTGCTCGCAGTGGCACTCAGCGTGCTTTCCACCTGATCCAGCGCATCCCGCGGTTCCTGGCGCCTCAGACTCATCGCCCATGGGCGTATCGCCTATGGCGTCCATCTCTAATCCCGTGTGCCGGGGCACAGGTGCCGTCCTGGCCCTGGCTGGCCTCTCCAAGCCCTCAGCGCCGTGCTTCAGGGCAGGCTCGGGGGCCGTATGCGCCCTGGCGGTCGGTGCGGACATCTCCTCCGACTCCGAGGGGAAACAAGTCCGATAGCCATCGGAGTGCCCCTCGGATTCCCACAGCCTGACTGGGCTGGGGTCCGTATCCATAGCCCCGGCGTAACCTGCCGCGGGCTTGGGCGACCCGCGCTTCCGGTAGCGCCGGGCCCGTCCTCCACTGCTGCCTGAATGGCAGGCCTCCTCAGAGTCCTCCGC
This sequence comes from Eutreptiella sp. 'Long Island Sound 2002', assembly GCA_964036045.1. Classification (NCBI taxonomy): domain Eukaryota; phylum Euglenozoa; class Euglenophyceae; order Eutreptiales; family Eutreptiaceae; genus Eutreptiella; species Eutreptiella sp. 'Long Island Sound 2002'. The sequence continues at coordinate 53,983,368 of OZ038380.1, forward strand.
GGCGGAGCGGAGGTTGCATGCCTTTCGGCAGCGACGCTCGCACATGGAGACCAGGTCCTCCATGTCAAGTCCTCCTCTTCCCGAACGTCGTACTTCTCTTCGGGCTTCCACTTCCGGCGTGGTCTCCACCGAGTCCACAATACGCACCCGGGGCGTACTTGGGCAGGGCTCATAGGGGCCCAAGTCCCCGGGTCGGCGGTAGGTAGGGGCAGCAGGTAAGCCTCTGCTACCATAAAGAAGGTCCCTACAAGGACCGGCCCCTGCTGTGCCCCTTCCGCCTGTTACCCCTGCTGACTTGCTCCTGATCAACGATTGCATTTATCAAAATCCAGGGTTCCAAATCCAAAAATATAGAAAATACTATCCTCCTTCAACCCTGAACAGCAACCAGATCCCACAAATACAGCAATAACCCAATCAACACTGCGGGCTTCCGTTCAGCACACCGGTCGTCTCACGGTGGCGGGCATGTACAAGAATTGCACCAAGGAAGAAAGCCCTGAAAGTGGCATATGAACACATATCAAGCAAAGTTGGGGAAAGAGGTAAGCGTACACATTCACAGCCATAAACCCCTCATTCCCTGGACTCAAGACCTTCCCTTGACTCACCAACATATTGCCCTGAACCAGGTCAATTGGGATGGCTGAATGCCATGTGTCAAAAGTCTCTACATAAACCCCAAAAATGTATTCACTCCCAAGCCTCTCAATCCTAGCCCAACAAGGGAGGTGGTGTGTCATGGCTTAGAGTGGCACTCAGGACCATGCCCTACCCTGACATAACCTTGGTTGGACTTGGAGTCGAATAGGCTTAGAGATATGCCCCATGAGGATGACCTCACACCATGGCAAAATCAGGCAAATCACACCATAATGCCCAAAATTCAATTATATACTCAAAAATGCATACGGCAAATATTCAAATGCTCCATGCATGTGTCAAACCGGAAAGTAGTATACAAGGGTGATATAGATCAAACGTCCATGCCAAGAAATATCCCATCATTGGCTCCGAAACTCCTCCGGTTATGTACATGACATGCTTCACAAGTCAGCTCATGAGTTTGAGACCTAATTTTGTGAGGCCCCGTGTGCCAAGCCAAAGTGACCATGTGATCCGGCATATGGTGAGGTACAACACCAAAGCATATGCCAACATATAAGCAACATACCATAGTTGACGGATCTCTAGGCACTTTACTGTTAGCCGACCAGTTGAGCACATAAAACACAAAAATGAGGATAAAATGAGGTAAAAAACATGCAAATAATGCCAAATTCAAGATAATTACAATAGTATATAACTTCGCTCACCCATGGTGTCAACCTATGACTCAAAACACAACTGCTTGAGACCATTTGCAAACAATCCCCCCACTTGGATCTTCATATGGACGCATGAGGACACCTTCGAACGTCCTCCCAACACGCACCACGAAAATGGGAAAATTGATATTGGCGCTTGTGGGTCGCTCTGTAAGCCCTCCCACATGCACTATATGAGCGGTAGATCTAGCTTAGCGCTATGGAGTCACCATTGGGACATGGGCGAAGCCCTTGCCACGTATGACTCCATATATCTTCCTACAAACGGAGATATATAACATGGGCGTGAGCATATCGAAGCACATACCATGCATATAACACATACCCTCAAAAGTGGCTCCCACCATGATATGCCATGACCCTCCATGGACATAACTTCATGTTAAAAATACGTAAGAACCCAAAGAAAGTTGCTATGCAACCCCAACACTCATGCGGTACATTCGAAAGTCGCATTAAAATATTCGGTTGCACGGTCCAAGAGTTATATATCCCTTTCTACCCTCTTGACCATTATCCCTTGCTATGTCCGGCAGGTGTACACACCAAAGGCGTTTGATGCTTACTAAATTAAGTTGAGACCAATGCGTGTCCAACCCAATTCTCGAAATTGGTACTACTCGCAGTGAGCCGGAGATATGACCTTTCGAAGTGGCCTCACGAATCAACTTTGTTTCGCCTATATCTCCAAGCAAAACGAAGGGCATAACAAAAGGAAGGTTGATTCGTGATCGGGGAAAAATGTCGGACCACTCGAGATTCGTCATATCGAATGCCGCGATGTCGAAGTCGGAAATATGATTCTGAAAGTCTGAAAAATCGGATTAATTTTGCGAGTGTATAATATGAAAATTGCGGAAGCAAGGAACCCTTTACTGATGAAATCTGACTCTTCATCGGGGTTTCCGCCAAAATATCTGGAAATAACAGTTAACCAATCGGTTACCGCAAAATCGCGAGCCAACTGACAGTCGCCGATACATTGACCATCAGACCGGAAGGCTGAAAAATTACGGAAACATTATGATAAAAAAACCTTGTTGATTCCTGATATTCTGATATATAAATCTCAGCTGGCGGCGCCTCGGTACTGAATATGGCCCCTCATAGCCGGAATGGCCAAACCTATCACATCAGGTTAGGTCAGGTGGATTGAAGAGTATGATATCAGCCAATGGCGGCTTGCCGGCACATAGATACACACCCCAAGTGACCCCAAGATGGCCACGCGGGTCCGAACCGGCTTCAATCGCCACCAACGAAGGGTAACACGTAAGTCAGCACAACGTACGTCTTGTTGCTCGCGAGTGTGTTGAGTAGTGTGTATTTTTATTTTATCTCAAAAAAGAATTTTTTTCAAAAGGTTTTTGCACTGGTTTTAAAGGAAAAAAGCAACAGCAATCACACACAACACCGCAGAACATGACAGCACAGCACCGGACGACAGCACAGCACCACAGGACACAACACAGAGGAGCAGAGCGCCACAGCAAGCCGACCAACCACAGGGAAGCACACCAGGACACACACAGCAGAAAGCGCAGCGGCAGAAAACAAACAACAGGCACAGGCAAAGACGCAAACAGACAGCAGAGCACGACAGCACACCACCACAGGACAGCACAGCACCACAGAACACAACACAGGGGAGCGGAGCACCCAGACACACCACAAAAAACCACAGGGCAGCGAGCCACGCGGCCGGTCAGGGACAGCACCACCGAAACACGACACCAGGAGCCACCAGGAGTCAACAGAGGACAGCCAGGCGGAACAGCAAAAACCCAAACACAACGGGCAAGAACACACAACACCAAGCCAGAGGAGCGAGAGGGCACCTCACAGAGAGCAGCGACACAGGCACACCCACACAGCACCACACAAGAGGCGCCACGACAAGGGAGGTGCTCAGAAACACGGCACAAGGAACGACAGCACACGGACCACAGGCAGCGCAGCAGGATAACACAGCATCACAACCAGGGACAGACAGAGCACAACAGCACGCCACAGCAGCGGACGAGGCAAGACACGACCCAAGCACCACACCGAAACAAACAACACAGCACAGAACCAAGAGACGCACCACGGCACGGCAGAGCGCCAAGCAGCACAGCGCAACAGAAGCGAGCAAAAGAACGTGACGCGACAGGGCAACGCCGAACAGCAAGACGCACCACGACCGAGCACCACACGGACCAAGACAGCACGAAACACCACGGAAGGGCAAGGAACAACGCAAAGAAAAAAACCAGCAGAGAACACACCAGCACGCGACAGCAGAACACAACGAAAACAGCACAACAAGACCAACCACAACACCGCGCCGGACAGCAAGGCGCAAGAACCCAGCCAAGCACAAGCACGCCGCACAGCACCAGGCAAAACACACAACACACCACAGACCGCAGCGCCAACAGCAACACACACCAGCACACCCCACAGTCCCGGACACAAAAAACCAACCCCGCACCGCAAAACAACACACCAGAAAAAAAAAAGGGGGGGCAGCGGGAAAAAAAAAACGCAACAAACAAAGCACAAAGGAGAAGCAAGAAGGAGAAAAAAAACCAAGACGGGGGGCGGCAGAAAGAAGAGGCGGGGGGGGGGCAACAAGACACCAGGGCCCAAGGCACCCCGGGCCGGAAAACAAGGAACGCCAAAGACAACGGGGGCGCACAAGGGAAAGAAAAAACAGCAACCATCGCACACAGGGCAATCCAAGCCCGGAGGGGGCCGAACAAAGAAGAAGGACAAGGCAGCCACAGGAAAAGGTGAGGCGCACCAGAACGCGCCCCGGAGGCCTGCATGCCCGACCCGGCCAAGAAAAGCACGCACACGCACACACGCGCGGGACCCGGGAGTGGCGTCCTCCACCCTGAAAGGGGCGGTGTCGGCGCCCACACAAAAGAGCCCCAGTGCACCGGCCGAGTCCCCCGTCGAAAGATGGGCGGTACGGGAAACCGGATCCGTCCGTGAACGGGGCCACACACGCAAAACACCGCAGCGCAAGCAGTCCTAGACCGACACCGGAGGAATCCACCAGGGACAACCTCATCGCGGGGCCCCGAACGGGTACGACACAGAGCGAGCCCAGCGCCCCTGCCTCGGCGGCGGCCAGCGGCAGGCACAGAGAGCCCGGTTCTCGGCCGGCCTCCACGTGCCCTGAGCAGCCGCCCAGTAAAACCGGGGGGGACAGCCCCAGGGGTGGGGGAAGGCACCAGGGCGTCGGGAAAGCCGACCGGAGCACGGAGAGCGACCGGACCGGAAGAGGCGCGCCGCACCAACGCGGGGCCACGAGGCACGCCAGAGAGGCACACAGCCAGCCACAACCACGGCACACGGACAGGTGCCAAGCAACAACGGCCACCAGGTGCCGCAAACAGGGACAGCGCGCACAACACGCAATGAAGCACGGCACAGGAACAGGTGCCAGGCAACATGCAACCCACATCCCACGAACCCCAGCGAGGGGTGGCAGGGTACAAGCGGAGCGCGCACAGGAACACACACACGCCAACACCCCGGCCAGGAGTGGCGGGGCGCAGCCGAAACACGAGCCCGAGCACACACACCCACACCACACAGCCCAGCCAGGAGTGGCGGGGTACAAGCGGAGCGCGCAGACGAACACACACACAGCCCAACACCCCAGCCAGGAGTTGCGGGGCGCAGCCGAAACCCAAGCTCAAGCACACACGTGCACGCCGCTCACGCCAGCCAAGAGTGGCAGGGTACAAGCAGAACGCGCACACAAACAAACACACACCCCAACGGCCCACCCAGGAGTGGCGGGGCGCGGCCAAAACCCGAGCCCAAGTACACGCACTCACGCCGCACACCCCAGCCAGGGCTGGCGGGGTACAAGCAGAGCGCGCACACAAGCATACACACACGCCCCAACACCCCAGCCAGGAGTGGCGGGGCGCAGCCGAAACCAGAGCCCAAGCACCCACACCCACACCGCACACCCCAGCCAGGAGTGGCGGGGTACAAGCGGAGCGGGCACACAAACACGCACACCCCAACACACCAGCCAGGAGTGGCGGGGTACAAGCGGAGGGCGCATACAAACACGCACACCCCAACACCCCAGCCAGGAGAGGCGGGGCGCAGCTGATGCCAGAGCCCAAGCACCCACACCCACACCGCACACGCCAGCCAGGAGTGGCGGGGATACAAGCGGAGCACGCACACAAACACACACACACCCCCCCACCGCAGCCAGGTGTGGCGGGGCGCAGCCGAAACCCGAGCCCAAGCACAACCAAGACCCAAACACACGCGCCAGACAACAGTAGGAAACCACGTGTCCAGAGCCCGGGCACTGAGGCAGCCCGTGCCATGCAGGTGACCCGGCCAATTGAGATCCGGAGACCGGGGGTAAGGCTGCATCCTATGGCCTGTGCTGCTTTGGGACTTGAGGCTAACCGTGCGACACCCAAGCGCCTTGGAACCCCAGTACCAGGAACATGCATGCATGCACTGGGAACAGGATACGCCAGGAAGTCCGGTGAACCTCTATGGTTCCACCCAAAGGAGGGGACGTGCGCAAGCACGGGGGCACACCATCCCGGCGAGACAAGCACGTCACACTGGCGGCGATCAGCCCTCCCGGTGTTGCCCGGGCCGCTTTGTTGGGGGCCACCAGTCAGGTCTAGCGGGATGTAAGCTGCCTGCCCTCTTCATGCGCGGGACCTCTTCCTGTCCGTCACAGGGGCAACGCCAGGGGGAACCATGGGGCGCCTCTCCACGACCGAGTGCACCTACCTACCTACCTCCTTAAAGCAAATCATGGGAGGGCTTGATCACACCAAAGCATGGTAGCGGGTACCCAGGACAACCGCAGGGGGGGAGGGCTTCCTACCTAGGCCCACACTTGGGGCAGGATCTCCACATGACCCCGATTCCCCACACAAACGGTAGTAATTCCCCAACAAGCGATGACATTCCCTAAAAACTGACAAGTATGACCTGTAAATGGATAGAAAAAGCTGCTAACGTATGAAGTATCAAGTTCCAGGTCCTGGCAGCGATTTTTCGGCATGCAAGGAACCCGTTAACCCATGCCAGGCGCACCGAGTGCCGGCTTCCACGGTCACCACCACAGTGGCAGTGGCATACACGGCCAACATAGGCCTCACACGCGACCGAGTTGTTCCCACAGGTCGAAAGCGACCACTGACATCCGTCACGACGGTCCAGGCTTCCCAAGGCCGCAGGCTGGGGGAAAGACCCCACGGGTCCTTCCAAGGGGGCACCATGTCCATTTCCACAACGCGAGTACTGAGTGGTAAAGCCGCACGAGCTCCTTCGTAAGGGATCAGGCATCAAGGCTGTCTTCTCTCTCGCCTCATTAGTACGAAGGCCATGCCTGGTGGAGTCCCCGTGCAGTCTGGGGGGAGGCGTCGACTCCTCACACCGCCAGTTTCCCATGCAGACTGACGGAGGTCAGGGCAGCGAAGGTCACCACCAGACTGCGGAGGCAAGTCTGTAGTCTCACACTGGGAGACTGGGTCTTCAGCCTGGCGCCTTCAGGATCTCAGCCACAGGCACAATCACAGACACACGGTATCACAAGCACAATCTGTAGTTAATTACTGGTCCAACCGGACCATATGTAATGAGATGTACACGGTGATCGTGGCCGCCTCCGTATATCGGTTTGAGTCCCTTTTTGGGACCATCTGTGGCTCCGTAGTGATCCAGCGGGACCCTGTAGGCATGTACATGGCGATCCTCAGAGTGATTCACCGCCTCTGGGGTCGCTTAGGTATGATGTATGAGAAAACAGGTCAAAACAGTGTTTCAGAGCAAAGATAGCAGGGGATGACACGCATCCGGGAGGGTAGAGCAATGACATAGCACAGGTCAAAATGCATGTAAACACACTCCGTAAGGAGCACCAAACCATGCCCCGGTCAGGATAAGTCGTCATCAGGGGGACTGGGGGAGAAAAGTGCCGACAGGCTAGCAACTCATACACACTGACCCAGGTTCTGGATCCCTGTGTATGCCATGCCCGGAGCCAGATCACACACACGTTCGCAGTGTCGATGGCGGCGACACACGTTCCGCAACGCCGTATGGGCTTCAAAGCCCCCAAAGCTCAGAAAAATGAGGGCATCAGTGGCCCCACCTCAGTGGCATCAGTGACATACAACTGCTGACAATTGGGACGGTGGAAGTGGGCCACCCATCCACCTGGTTTCCGCCAGATTCAGCAAGCGGGGCTGTGGCCATCTGCTCAGCTCTGTCCTCTCGGCACTGGAGGCAGTCCCACCTGGTTCCCCATGGATTCAGCAGGGGGGGGGTCAACCACTATGACTCGACCATGACAGAGACAGAGGGAGCAGATGTGGGTCCGCCGAACTCGGCTTCGGGAGGTACGCATCACGCAGAGGGCTGAGCGACACGCAACGGCTGCGTCAAACCACCCGATTAGGGGGCTACCCGAGTTGCGCAGCATTTCACCCACTCCACCAGAACGACATTGCACCAGAGCCGGCAGAGAGCAAGCAAGCAAGAGGGGTACTGACGACCTGACAGACTTGTGCCCAATCTGCCCACTCAGGGAAGACCGCAGGGCAGGGATCCGTCCTCCCTGGCTTCAATCGCCCTGGTCAGAGCCTTTAAGTCAGAGACCTGGATCTTCGTCTTGTGCCTGCAGATATACTCCATGAAAGGGGTTTTAATCCGCGGCACAAAGGAAGAGACAGGTTCCAGGGTGTTATGGGAGGGCCCATTGCCTCCCCAGCGCACCTTGAACTCCAATCCCTCAGGCGCCGAGGCACTCGGACGCTGGGCCAGAATCTTCTCAACGGTGTAATCATCCTGCTGAGCATAGTCGTCATCCGAGTCGGCCTCATGGGCGGTATAGTCGAGGGACACATCTTTCCCACAAACATCAGGCTCACGGGCACGGAGTAGATTCCCATGACGTTCCCTGAACTGTCCAGGGCCTGCCTTGATGCGGTAGGTGTCCTCACTGATCCTTTGGACCACCTCTCCGGTCGTGAACCAGATTGTGGTGCGGTGAGTGCCCATAGGTCAGGGTTTCAGTACCCACACCGGGTCACCCACCCTCAACTTCTGCGCTGCCGACTTCGGGGCGGTCTTGGCTTGCACGGCGTGCTTCTTCTTGAGCTGCTGGCGAATCTCCCGTGCCGTGGTCTCTTGCCACGCTAAAAACTCCTTGGCTTCCGTTGCCATGCCTTCACCTTGCAAGGGGAGTCCCCGACCCAGGGGGTCCCTGCCTAAAAGAATCTCGTCAGGCGATAAACTACCCGGTGTGGGAGTGTCATGATGGGCCTTGAGAGCCGGCCACATCTCCTCAAGCCAGCTGCGGCGCTTCTTGGTGAGGTGGATCTTGCGCAGCTTCTCAAACAGCTGCCTTCCAGTCACTTCAGCTCGGCCATTGGACTGGCTGAGATAGGCGACGCTCTTGGCATGCCGTATCCCCGTGAGGGAACAATTGGCCTTGAACCAGCCGCCAGTGAACCCGGATCCACGGTCGCTGCAAATGTCAAAGACACAGTGCAAAAAAAATGTCAAAGACAATCAGCCAATGAGGAATCATCAGGACTGCCACCTCCTTGGCTAGCAACATTTTTTTGCGTGCCGGGACGGCCAAAATGTAGCCCCTGTGTCACTCGACACACACAGGACCACACAATCGAAAACTTCTTTTCCAATATGTACTTCGGGCACGGAGAAGACATCCATGGCCACACTCTCCATTGGCTGGTCAGGAATCTGCGTCCATTGGGCTTCTTCCCGGACATTCTGATTGTCAGGATTGCAGGCCTGACAGACCAAATAACCCTTCTTGACCTGCTTGATGGCATTGTAGAGGCCGATCTCATCGATCTCGAACCGGCGCTGCATGTCCAGCGCTTGCTTCTTAACCCCTGGGTGCATCATGTGGTGGTGCCAACCTTCACACAACTCAAGCACTCAGAACTCCGTTACTAGCAACCTACCTTTCGTTCAGAGCTTGCCATCTTTCGCGGGCAGCCCCTTTCGGCCACTTCTGCTCGTCGTCAGGGTCATTAAGAGCCTGGTACTCGGACTCAAAAGCCTCAGACTTGGCATAGTCGTCGGCCCAGTCATTTTAGAGGCAGGACTCAGGGAAAACGTGCATGTCGGACTCAGCACCCAAATCAAGGTACTTCAAGTACCCCCGGCCTCCACAGAAGACATGGACCATGACGAACAACCACCCATTAGACCACCAGACGAGCACGACACACACAGATGAATGGCATATTACCGCACGGTGCAGCACATCCTGGGCCAACAAGAAGAGACAGACCTCAAACCTTGCGATGCGACAAGCGGCCACGGCTTGCGGCCTCCACGGAGGACACCGGTGCGCACAAGACAACGCCACCCCGCATCAGGACCTACGATCCATGGTTACCGCCATATGGCGCGACAAACGGGCGCTACATACAGCGGTACACTCCCATGACCCGCAAGCCCAGCATGACGCCCAGGACATTGCCGCACGGCTGAACACCTCACACCGGCAACTCAGGGAGTGGCACGTCCGCGGGGCAAAGGAACTGGCACAAGAACAGCAATGCTACTTTCAGAACCCCCAGCCCTACAAGTGCTCAAAGCACGTGGACAAAGTCCTGGGGGAAACTGGCTACCGAGGCATCAAGGCGGTACGCCTGCAAGACGGCACAGTGAGAGACGGTCCCAAAGTGGTCCTGGATAAAAATCCCCAACAGCTTCCAACGCCAACACAACACCGAGGACAAGGAGTACCCCGCATACACGGAAGAATTGATATCACATTTGCCGAAACTCTACAAACGAACACAGCGACCAGACATGCACCGCACCCCATTCACTATGCGAGATGCGTCGCTGGGCATCACTGAAACTTTCCGACTCTGGACTCTGACATCTGACCCAAGGGAATCAACCTGAAAACAAACAGCATGAGGGAAAGTATAAACAAGGTCAGGGCAAAAGACCTCTCTGTTAGTACGCAGGCTGCATGCTCCCCACACAGTGGTATGGTACAAAAGAGCTGAAGCATAACCGAAAAGAATTCTAGTCAACACTCACCTACAGTGGTAGGTCAATGAGCAGAGAAAAGAAGGTTGACGCCTGGTCATTGTGTAATAACTCAGGGCATTTGGGCCTCTCAGAAGCTGTCTGGAGGATCTATACTAGACCTCTCGAAGCTTCAAGAACCTAGAACACTAGGATATTTGCTCATATTTGGCTTATATTCCAAGCCTATAGCTTGCTGCTAGACTCTACTGCTCTTAGGTACACTACAGAGAGCAAGGATCTAGGATACATTAGTAGCCATACATGAATAATCACATCCCATATGCTTATAATGTGATTTAATCATGTTTTATAGCACTTTAGAAGGTTCTAATGTATTAGAAGCTATTTGGAAGCTATTTCGAAGCTTCAGATGGCCTGTCGCGACTGTCGCTGTCTTTTGTCGGCAACAGCAATTTACGTAATGTTGACAAGGCCTGTGATAAGATCGACTAGTCAGGAAGTTGATAAAATATAGGTTTTATTGCCTTTGTAATGAGAATTTATTGTAATATCAATTTTGTTGTTATTTAGGCATGTGAACCCGTATTACTGGACCAGCCAGTTGGTCCAGCTCCATGTTCGTTCACGACTTCGTCTTCTTGCTGTTGCCTACTTTGTACTTGCCAAGGGAATCAGTTGGAATGGAGCAATTCATTTAAAACAATTTGACTTTGAAGTGCAAGACAAGGACGAAAAGGGTTTATTGTGCACCCTAAGTAAGTTGGCAATACAAGTACAAGCACAATACAGTCCAGTAATCTGAAGTTTCAGCAGGTCAACGACGACAAGGACAACGAGCAGCAGCTGGGCCAGCGTACGCTGCTCAAGTAAAGTGAGTTCCTTGCCTGAATTTATCAAAAGGTTCAAGAAGCTTTGAAGCCTTGAAGTTATACCTCCTCCTATGGTCAATAAACCTTCAAATAAATTCGAAGACTGGAGGATCGTAGCGTGACGCAACCTTTACGCAAATACGATGATGCCAGAGGCTTCAGAAGAGTTGGAAAAGGCGTCCAGTGGGTTTATTTCTTTGAGTTTGGTGAAGACTTTGAAGGATTTTAAGTTAACAAGACGTTTCAAATATGTGGTGAACTTCTACAACACAAGGCGACTTTGCAGCGCTCCAGTGACGACGACGATGACTTCTACGGGGACCACGTGCTGCAAGAGCGCTGCGAGCGTGCTTCCAGAGGCTTCCTTGAAACTCTTTGAGGCATAGAGCGATTCATTGTGTTGCTTTTGTTTGCTACATGTTGCATACTTGTTGTGATGCTTTTCAAGGCTTTACTTCTCCTTGCTTACGGTCCTACTAGTTGACCCTATGTCAAGAGAAGGGGCAACAGCGACGGTCCGTGACTATAAATCCCCACCCCAGTCACTGTGCACCCTCCCTGGAGCCCAAAAGCTTTGAATTCTTTATGATTGCATCCATCTCTTTGATGTTTCAAAAGGCCAAAAATGTCGAAAATGGCTTAATTTTTTTTACCAATCACTTCGCGCCAGTGTGTTGAATCGCGCCAACCAAAGCGCTGTTGTAAAGTAGAAAGCGCCAGCTTTGGAATGCGACACTCATATTGTTTGAACTCATCAAGGGCTGTTTTCGGTGATTTTTTCAAAATCACCGATGAATCACTTTTTGCCCAACCCTCTAAAACAACCCAAAATGACATTTGGTGTTTTATGCATATCTGCGCGCCAGAGCGCTGGAAACATCTGAACGAAGCTTTTTTCAAAAGTAGACAGTAATACGCTTCCATAGCACACTTCACTTTCCTGGAATCAATTTTTCTACAATTTCGTCATCTCCAACAAAGTCACCCATGAACCACACTTCAAGAAATTCTCAAAAGTGCCTTTTGTGCTTCCCTCATATCTCCCAGAGAAAAAAGTTTTGAGGTTCGACATTATTTTTCTAAACAACACTGAAGTATGTGCTTTCCAACCCTGAGTTGTTTTTGTTCTCAAAAAAAAAAGAATGGCTATGGTAAAATTGCAGCAGTTTACCACACGAACTACTTGGTCAAAAAACATTAAAAATGGCTTTGGAGGTTTAATCTTTCTTCTGGGACCATGGTGAGTCCGAACCTGAGCCAAGGTGTTTTACAAACACTGGAGCATGGAGTTTTGAAAACATGTTCACTTTGAATTTCTGTGGTCAAGAATGGATTTTTCCCATGGTGGTTACCTTAGTGCATGAAAGCATGTTTTGAGTTTTTGTGTTCATGATGCTACTAGAAAACGTCTTCTCTCAGAGCCTATGATTAGTGAAACAGTCATCAAAGCTGTTTTGGAAAGGTAATGCTGTCTAGTCTGCAGATATATGATCATCAGCTTTTATTAAAAATGTGATGACAGTGAAAAAGCTCGATTTCCTTATGCTTTTTTGATGGTTTTTCAGCATGTGTGTCATGTGAGGTTCATGTGTCTCCCCCCAACTTCTATTTCTCTTAGCCTATGATGAGTTGGCGCAACATCAAATATGTTTGTAAAACCTGAGTACATGCCCTACACAGTGCAGATATTCGTTCTCTGACATCTCAGCAACATAGTACAGAAAGGTGCTGCAGAATTTGAACATTTTGAAGAAAAAACAGATTTTCGACATCAATTGTTGGCATACCATTCGCGATTTCTGTGGTCTTCTAACCTTGAATCATTGTATGATATTGCAGTTTGTGATTGTTTGCATCAGTTTTGATTAATTCTGGCTAGGCTTAGCCTATGTAGGAAGGTAGATACCTTAGAAATTACTTAGACACGCAATAAATAGTGAAACATTTTGTTTATTTTTCAGCCACAAAACAAACATGGCCACAACCATTAACAGACCGTTTGCATCCGCCACATTCACCATCTAAGCCTTTCCCTTCGACTCCCCAGGCTGAGTGGCTCAGTTTGGCTGGCCCGTTGTCATGGGTACAAGGAAGGCGTGGGGCTTGTTGCCACCAGGGAGTAGGGAGGCGATTGATGGGTGTGGGCGGGAGGCGGAAAGAAGACTCAATGCAGGAGCACCCAAGTGAAACATTGAAAGACCGCACTCGACCAAACCCTTGGCATTGACCCCTCTCGGGGTCCTTGTGACCATCCTTCAATGAGAGAGGTTGGTGATGGTACATGGCCGAGGAAGATGCTTGCAAACCTTACTTACTCTTAACCACTTACTCTAGCTAGCTAGCTAGCTAACTAGCTCGTGTAGGAGGTGCATTGGTTTTATGGTATTACCCTAATGCTAACGGTTGCGTATGCAACTTAATATCTCCGGTCCCCCCCCTGCTGGGCAGGGTGGTGAGGAGAAGTGCCGCAAGGCGCTGTTACTGTAATAGAGGTAACCATTCCAGTAGGTGCAGGCCGGAATGTTAGCGTGCAATGCCATCCCACTGATTTTCATCTCTTTACTGAACTACCTGACACAGTTCAATGTAGTTCTGAGCACGGTCCGTGCCCTCTCATGGGTTGCCGAGACTCTGCATAGACTGCATGACTTCTGGTCACGGTCGGCCACTCATGCGTGTGCTGAGACCCTTTCCGGAAGCCTGAATGTGTCAGGTTATTTCATGTGAGCTGTCCGTCATCCATTGTTTCATTTAAGCACAATTGCATTTGAGCTGGGAAGTTATTTGTCCTCATTTCACTCTACCATGCATCTCATCTGTCACTGCATGGCCGTCAAGGCAAGCGTTGGACTAGTGAAGTATTCTACTGTCCATTCGGATGGCATTTCTTTCATTTCGTTCAGAAAGGTTATTCATTCATTGCATTTCACTTTGCAAATCTTACATTTCATACTTATTGCATTACTTCCTTATTGCAAGGGCCTGCCCATACTGCTCAACATGCAATATGGTCCGTAATTGATCTGCCCTACGTAGTTCTATGAGCAGCACCTTTTGGTCAATAGATCCCGAGTTTTGGATCGCAGCGACCAACAATCAATTCGTATCCACTCAACCTTTGTTGATTAACTGCACGTTGTGAGGAACGAATCTCTTTCCAACCCTGGCGATCATTGACCTAGGTCATTTGGTCCAAAGAGCTAGTTCATCCTCAAATTTGCTGCCAAACCACTATGGGTACGTTCCGCTTCGTTAACTTTCGCTAGATCGCCTGGTACAGCCTCAATTACCGGGTTTGAGAGTGCTCAATTGAGTGTGTCTACAGTATCACATTCTCTATCCCCCTGACCAGACCACCAGCATGATAGACTTACTTGGACTTTTCAAACATTCCCTCCCTCATCACACTACACATACAACATACACACAAACACATACCATTAGTCATTTGATTATTCTATTTGTTCTCTTTGGATATCAGACTCTGAGGAATAGCTGTAGTACCACATCCATCAAATCTTTTCCTACGAGCCAATTTCTAAGTCATCTCCTTCGTGTAGATAGTCAGTGTCTGCTTACAGGAGCCGGCATTGGTCTCAACCCGCCACGTCTCTGTTGTGTAGCACAAGTGAACAGGTTTAAGCTTGGTCACTTAGCCTGTGACTTGGCTAATGCATTCAGTGATGTGTGGGTGAGTAGCCATACGCCGGTAGCCACCGAGACCAGCGGTGCACTACGGTAGGCTAATTGAAAAGGATTATCGAAAGGTATCGAAAGACTACAGTAATGGGCTTCTAACCTCGCGCGGGTGGATGAGTACTTTCCCTGCAGTGGGATAGACCGCTTCTCTTGCGGTACAGATAGATGACGGAGTTAGGCTCCAAGAGGATAGCCTGAATCCTGCAATTTAGTTGAGCGCAATTCACTTGTCACGTAGAAAGACAGGCCCGCGCACGGATGGCTTTGTACAACCATCTGCTGGGCAAGGGGCTCGCCGTAATTGGTCTTCCGGTAAGGTACAGAACACACTTTAACTACGATAGCATTTTTGGGAGATTTACTACTTCTACTTGTCTGAGACAACTTGACAATGATACGTTTCGTGTATGAGGCAGTGGCGACCCTCCAGTCGTGTAGGATATCCGTTGGCTCGCACTAGAGCTGAACGGCGTTCCATGAAAGATCCGACCTTTCAACTTTTTCACTTATTACTTACCTACTTCGTTTCCAACCAACCCCAGGGGACCAACCCACCCCTACCCTGGCCAGACTCGAACCCAACCCCTAAATGCACACATACGATTCATTGGTTTTGTCATCTTTAGCACCTTCTCACAACCCATACATCTTCTTTCTTTGAATTTACATGATGAACACACTTCTAATTTTCACCCTTTCGTGCAAATTTTTTGCTTTGGTGATGTAAGTCATTTAGGACATTTCTACACAACTCAGTATTCCCGCTAGCTTCATTTCTTATTGAATTCCTGTGGGCTATGTCCTATTGAGGATCATGCTACTTAATACTGTATGTAACCCAATAGGATCGCGATGCATATTGCTTTATGCTGCCGTGGTGGAATATTGATTCTTTTGTACACGATTTCTAGGCATGTTAGGTAACTGATGTTTCAGCTTTGTTTTTTGGAGACAGCCAGAACGTAGGAGTAAAAGGTTGGTAATGAAGCACTATATCATTCAACGCTTTTTTGGTTGAAGTATTAGTATAAATCCCCATACCGCCAGATGGATCAATCCCCATGGCCCGGATAAGAAAGAGCAGATCTGGGTCAGATGGTGTCTACTCATCGTGACTGCCACCCCCCCCCACACACTATGAGTTATCCCTACCCGCTAAACTAATCAACAGTTGGTCATTACTGATGCTGCCTCGCTTTCTCTTTCCATGTAATGCAGGCCACGAGACCCATTGCTTCAAATAGGTACCAATGCATCCATTGCATTAGGTAGGCACATGTAACACGTCCGTCGAGTAAGGTGGTATATCCTCTCTTTGGATGACGAAGACAAGCCTGTCAATAGACAGCTTGGGCCGAGGTTGAATTTCCAGTTTAACCCCACATGTTGCATTTCATTCTCAATTGTGATTGATTTTCCGTATAGCTCATTGTAGGTTATTCGTCTACATCCAGGTGTATTACCCTTACCCTCAATTTTTGCCTCAAGACTTCTGTTCTCATTGTTCATACGTTGTATGCTAGCTTTTTGCTTAGTGTTTCTCATGTTTCATTTTGAGCCCTACGATACTCAAGACTTAGGAACTTTACCCTCTTTGGTAGAGATACATCTTTACCTCTAGGAAGGGGGTAGTAAGACACTACATAAGACACTCAGAACATTCAAAATGCGCGTGTCTTATGCCCAAACCCTTCCTTATGTTAGATTATCAGCCTGTCATGAAAATTCTTAGTGAATGTGCATGAAGATTAGGAAGGGGGTGTATTAAGTCAGGGGATTTGGGCCTCTCAGAAGCTTTCTGGAGGATCTATACTAGACCCCTCCAAGCTTCAAGATCCTAGAAAACTAGGATATTTGCTCATATTTGGCTTATATTCCAAGCCTATAGCTTGCTGCTAGACTCTACTGCTCTTAGGTACACTACGAAGAGCGAGGATCTAGGATACATTAGTAGCCATACATGAATAATCACATCCCATATGCTTATAATGTGATTGAATCCTGTTTTATAGCATTTTAGAAGGTTCTAATGTATTAGATCCTATTTGGAAGCTATTTCGAAGCTTCAGATGGCCTGTCGCGACTGTCGCCGTCTCCTGTCGGCGACAGCAATTTACGTAATGTTGACAAGGCCTGTGATAAGAGAGACTACTCAGAAAGTTGATAAAATATAGGTTTTATTGCTTTTCTAATGAGAATTTATGGTTATATCAATTTTGTTGTTATTTAGGCATGTGAACCCGTATTACTGGACCAGCCAGTTGGTCCAGCTCAATGTTCGTTCACGACTTCGTAATCTTGCTGTTGCCTACTTTCTACTTCCCAAGGGAATCAATTGGAATGGAGCAATTCATTTAAAACAATTTGTTTTTGAAGTGCAAGACAAGGACAAAAAGGGTTTATGGTGCACCCTAAGTAAGTTGGCAATACAAGTACAAGCACAATACACATTGCACCCAGCCCGGGGCCTGCCAACCTGGAGGTGTCGACCGTGGTCCAGACCCAAGAGACCTACTGTTTACAAACCAACACAGGTCACCCACAAACCTGCTTACCCAACCACTCAAGGGGTTGGCGAGTCTACCTATCTTGTCTTGGGCGGGTTCTCCATTGCACCCTGAAAACAGCGCCAGCTCCAGGCTGCACAAACAAGCAAGACAAGAAAACGGCATGCAGTGTCATGAGGACCCAGCCTTGCAAGCCCTGATGGGGTCCCCCTCTCAAAATCATAAGTACACTCGTCAGTGCACCTGTGTGCAAACCAGAACTGTCGCAATTCTAACAAGAGGGAAACAGAGTCTACACTTGCCCTATGATCAAACCTGGAGGTAGGGCAGCCACACGCTGGCCCATAGCCTCCAACCAGGCTTCACGGAAGTTAACTGAGCCACACTAAGACTCACACAAAAAAAAACCTCAAAGTGGATCCAAAACGGAAGTCACAGAAAAAATATCCTATTGTCAGCAAACCAAAACTACCATGAGTAGACACCATCAGAGCCAAGGGGCTGAAAATGAGGCCAGTGTCAAACTGGGCCTATGGATCCAGATTCTGAAAACAAAGACAAGGCTGCATATCAACGCAAGCCTCCGAGCACAAAAACAGTGCTGTTTCACCGCCGAAGGCGCTTGGTGTCATACCCATTTTTTACATTCAGCTGATTTGAGCATGAATCCACTCCAAAAGACACAGTCTTGTCGAGCACTGGAAAAAAAAACAACAACAGACCAAGGGCGACCGCGTGCAGCACCTTCCCAACTACGAATGAGGCACAGGGAATGCACGTGTCGCTTCAAAGCTCTCCGAATCAAGGAACAGAGCTGTCCAGTCCTACAAAGATCCCACAACTGTGTGACTGAGACCTCTGTATTCAAACCCAGACAAGCTTGAGAAAAGAAAAAACAAACCACCCCGAAGCAAAGCGCAGCGCCTTGCAATCTGCTCTCAGAGTGGGCGCGTATTGCCTCTGGCACTGTGCATAGCTACGATGGTCCCACATATGACTGAGGTCGCGGAGCTGACACGCGGTGAGGACAAACTGATTGTGAAGCCAGATTACACAGTGGCAGAGCCATGCCCGTGGAATGGAAACAAGCGTGCAAGAAACCACGCACACACAGAACACGACCTTTAATCTGGCACCACTGTGGCGCCATTCATTCCTCGTGGCGCGCTCCTGCAAATGCAGCAGTGCGAAACTTCGGCGCTCTTCAGCCCGAAGGAACTCCAGAACAGCAAGGCCACTACTGGTGCCAAGGAAACTTCGGCGCCCCTCGTAGGGAACTCAAGCGCCTGTCAGCCTTGCGGGGCGCTGCAGCGCCTCAGCTGGGTGCACAGAAACTCCTGATCGTGTCGAACAGCGAAGTTGACTTATAAAATGCAAAATTCCTGATCACGTCGAACATCGAAGTTGACTTCGAAAATGCGAAACTCCTGATCGCGTTCAACACCAGCGCTCTTCCAAAAAAATCTTCTTGCTGTTGCTTGAACAGGTACTCATGCCATACTGTTGCTCCAACATACCCACAGATGATCCTGTCCGAATCTTAGGTGTCGATTTTGTATTTCCATCTTCGATTAACTTCGCCGGCTCGGGATCTTTCCAACTAATCCAATGACCCAAGCTTAGATGAACGTCTTGTAAGTCACTGCACGCGAAGGCACCAATACGGCAGCACCTTGAACTCGTTAGGCGTTCAGAGTATTTTTTGGGTTCATGAATCATTCATTACATAATAGCCTCTAAGGATGATAACAATCCCGACATTTCTGCACTGTCATCCAATCCATCATCTGGCATTTCCGCACTACAAAATATCACATTTTCCGCACGCGTGCGACGCATCCTAAGCTACAGGACTCGCGATCTCAGCCTGGGCATGCGTGCCTGTCACAGGTTGGTGGTAAGCCCCTTCATCGGCGGGGGGCCGATGTCATCCTGTCCGGGGTGGTCTTTCTTCTGGCCCCGCGGTAGTCCCGTGGCCTTTGTGGTCCGCCTTCGCTGGCCGCGGCCTGTCGCCGGGCTGGGCGGGGTCGTCTCTTGGTGTCCTACCGGTGGGTCCTGTGGGTGCCGCCCGTGGTCTCGCCTGGCCGGGGATTTGCCCGCCTTTGTGGGGTGTTTCTTTGGCGTCGCGGGTCTGTGGCTGTTGCTCCTGCCGTCTTGCGCCCCTTCTGGTTGGCGGGTTTGTCCTAGTGGGGCGGGGAGGGCTCCCCACATGGCCTGTTCAGGCAGATTCCTGCCTGTACGTGCGTGGGGTTCCCCCCCACCCTTTGTTTTGTGTTGGGTGAGGGGGTTGGCCTCGTCCTCCCTCCGGCCTCCCTTGGCCGGCGCATGCACTGGTCGGTGAGTGGAGTGGCCAACTGAGTTGCTGACTGTGCGGTGGCGTGTCGCTGTGCCCTGCTAGGCCTTGGGCCGTGCCCCGGCTCCGTGCGCCGTGTGGTTTGTGTAAACGCATGGGCTGGCGGCCCGTCTTGTTGCGTTAGGTTCCGGCACATCTGGCTGGGCAGTTGCGCCAGCCTGCTCTCTGGAGCGCGTGGGGTCAGGGGGGGGGGGGTAGGCTGCGGTGTTTCTTAGGGGTGTGGTTTCCCGGTGTTCCCCCGCCCCTGTGGTGCTGGTTTGGGTTTGGCGGGATGAACTTTCCTTTGGCCCATGGCAGTTCGTGCGGTTGGGCCATTTCAGGAGGGGGGGAAGGGGGTTGTGTCCGGTTCTTTCGGTCCTCTGACCGGCGCCCTCGCTGGGGGGGGCGGGTTGTTCTGTCGGGTGTGTGGTGTTCGCCGTCTCTTGGCCCGTGTGGTTCTGGGGGTTAGGCTGACGGTTAGTGTGTGGCGTGCTGCTGTGTTGTGGTGTTCCGTGCCGATGGCCGTTTTTCCCTCAGTAGTGGGGCGAGACCTGGGTTGATCCGGTTAGGCCGAAGGCTAGCTTTCCGTGGGTTAGTCCGTTCCGTACTCTCTGGTCCCGCAATGCTCCTAGTGACGTGTTCCCGTGGTGGGAGGTAGCCCAGGGACACTGCAGCGGACAAGCAAGCAAGCAGGCAGGCAAAGCACTGCGCTCACAGGGGCATCCTCATAGAACAAAGCGTTCTAGGATCCTTGCCACTGTGAACAAAGTAAAAGTCTGTACAAAAATACGTCGGGGTATGTACACAGGTGGGTGAAGCCATGGACTGGGGTAAGGGCGTGTCAGGGCAAAAGACACTCAGTGCCCAACCATATCCCATCCCTAGGTCCCACCTCCTCAGTAGCATGCAGGTACGGGGGTTCAAACACATCCCACGGACCCATATTGGACTCTAGACCCCTGCTAAGGGACGGGTCTGCCGACGAGCCAAGGGCGCCTGCCTGGGAGCCAATAGGCTCCACGGCTGCCCAACAGTGGTTCCTTCTGCTCCCCTGGCGGCAGGTCCCTACCCCTCTCTGAGCGGGAGATATGTCCCCGCCATTATTCGGTAAGAGTTTGGGGCTGAAAATGGCCTGTTTCACCCCATCCTGACTATGGCTCAACAAAGTCCCAAATTGACCCCTCAAGGGCGGCATACGAGGGCAGGAGCGAAGCAACCAACCCTGTAACCTTTGCGTACCGACTGTGTGGAGGCACTATGCAACGTGGTTCCCCCAGATTCTCTGGCATCTTGGCGCCGCGGGGTCGCCACGTGGGGTCAGGATGTCGAAATTGGCAAAATCGGCCATCTCGGGTGGCCAACCAGGGTCGGCCTTCGTGGCGATCTCGTCGAGCCAAGCCTTAATCCACGGGCCTTGATATCCCCTTTGTTCCTGTGCATCGGGGTTTGGCTCGCTGGCAGATTGGCTGCTTGCTGTTCCCCGAGGGGATGGTCACGCGATGGGGCAGAAAACAGCAAGGAAGGCAATATTTTGCAACGTGGCAGGCACCCTAGGTTGCATAACTCCAGCTAGGCCGGAGGAGCAAATACAAAGCTCTAGGGCGATTGACCCTTGGTGATATGCTACAAGAATTGCCACTCCCTCCTGGCTAGGCCCCTTGCCCCAGGGAGATGTGGTATTCTCAACTTGGCCTGAAATGGCAAAAACAGTGAAATTTGGCCGAAACGGCCCACACTCACGATCCCATATCTCGATGGTCCTGGCGAGCAATAATCTAACCAAGATGGCTATGGACACATGGGATTTAGGTCCCAATATACGCCCCACCTCAACCCTCGAGGTCGCCTCTACCCATTTTTCCCCTTAACGGAAATATGGTACACGAAAAACTGCAAGAGGCAGCATACCCCGTATTGAGCCACCCATGGCTCTCCCATCCCAAGGAGAGGATATAAGGGGATACACCCTATGCAAGGCGGGCTTATGTCCCCTCTCCAAATCGCCCTTACACTTGGGCAAAGGGCGCACACAGCCCGCGGCAAACATTAAGGGGCAGAAGGGGTTTGGTGCCAACATTGCCCGAAAGAGGGTCAATGGTCGGGAAAGTGTTTACTCGAAAAATTGTATCTCCGGTTCCCAAGGGAGATGGACTTTAGGCTTTTGCATGGAGGCAACCAAACGCCTTAAGTCCCTTTATCAACATTAGTTCGGGTCCGAAGCACGAGTAAATCATTTTTAACACTTCGGCCCTTGGAGAGCACAAGAAGTGGTAAATATGGCCAAAAAGCCGATATTGAGACATATATACCCAGGGGGCACCAAAGGCCATATGATATGGCATATACCCAAATTGAAGGAGGTAAGTGTTCACAAGCACACTT
Organism: Eutreptiella sp. 'Long Island Sound 2002'; assembly: GCA_964036045.1. Lineage (NCBI taxonomy): Eukaryota > Euglenozoa > Euglenophyceae > Eutreptiales > Eutreptiaceae > Eutreptiella > Eutreptiella sp. 'Long Island Sound 2002'. The sequence goes on from OZ038380.1 coordinate 54,005,518, forward strand.
TTTGTGGTTCAAGTCCTCCCTTGGATCCCAGGTGGATCATGCATGCATATGGGCACGTGTGCAAAAGGCAGCCTAGGCGCGCGTGCTCACAAAGCAATATAATATAAAATAGTAGATAGGCTTTGAAAAATCAAGCAAGACATACACCATGCCCTTGGTGCTCTGGACCTTTCCATATTGCCTTAGTTGGAGGCTCATGTGGCCCTTGGCTCCGAGAATGAGCATTGGCGCCACGGCCATTATGGCCCAAATTTTAGAGGAAAAGTCGTCCTTTCAGGCGACCATGGTTTGGTACGCATTGAACTGCGTGGAGCCATCGTTGAGCTGGCCCCAAAATCGAAGATGGCCTAGGGCTTTTGGTCTTGTGAGCATTATACTAGGTTTTTTCCGTTCATTCTCACAAGCGCACAAAGCTAGCATTTGCGCACTATTTTGACTTGGGTTTTTTGCACCCATGTGTGTCCAAAAACACCCCTATAAGCCGCTTCCCCAAAGGAAGCGATATGCCTATGTGAGAGGGGCATGAATGGAAGGCAAAGGGGGGAGATGTAGAGTTCCCTACGAACTCATGGTCTGTGAGAACTATGAGTTCGGTCGCTTGACGGAAACGTTTGCGCGTCCATTTTCTCCCAGAGGCGACAACAAAATACCCTTGTGAGCATACCAGATGAAAGTACATGAAAAACCCTACAGATCGATCCCTTAACTTCCTTTCCAACCTCAAAGGTACAGGAGAAAAAGTCAAAACAAAATTCGCCACAGAAACACGCCAACAACACGCGCGCAGGCGACGACGGGCGACTTTCTCATGGCGGCAAGAAATCGGGTCAGAATAATCGATCTTAATCGACTTCCCGCAATTTCAATCATTAAGTTAAAATTATCAAAATTCCTGATCGATTTGATCGATTGGGAGCATTAGGGACGGGATCGGTCCCATGCTGGTTCCCAATAGGCTCGAGGAAACATATCCCCATAGGCAGGGCGGAAACTAGGCATAGGTGACGGGGAAGCATGGACATTTGTTCTAAGGGCCATGGGGTCCCGGGTACTGCTTCATCCCGTAACGCTCGTAGGACCCTAACGCCGTCCGTCTCGTCGTCTAACTAGCCGTAGGCGCAAAGAAAAACGCGTCGCGAGCAGCGCGTAAAACTCGAAAACAAATGTTTCTAAGCCGCCGCGTCCCTTCGCCCTGCTTCCCTTCCTTTTCTTGCCTTCTCAATGCACCCACCCGTCTTCCCTCGTGCCCCCCTCCACTCCTTTTCGTCAGCTTAGGCGACCGGCCCTGGGGGAAAAGCAGTCAACCCCTTGCAAGCAAGACCACCATCTTCACGGCCGCGTGGCAACGCGTAAGTCAGGAAATACACCTTGGTATTGCTGCTTGCCTGCGTGCGTGAGTTGCGTGGAGTTTTATTTTCTAAAGAGAAACATTTTAATTTTTGGTTTTCAGAAAGTTTTCAAAGGCACGGAACAACGGCAGGGGTTTTTAGCAAAGGAAAAGAGGACAAAAGGAAAAACAAACACCAGCAGCGCAGACAACCGCACAGCACAGCCAACCAGCACAGCGCCGAGGCCCAGGGCACCCGGGGCCGGAAACCAGAGAAAGCCGGAGACAACGGGGGCACACAGGGGAAGAAGAAGAAGGGTGGCACAGTGCTCGGGTTGAAGGGGTGGCTCGAGAGTCATAGCCATGTGAGGGCCTACGGGTGCTCACGGGTTGTAGGTTCTCCCATCTCCAACATCTAAGCCTGTATCTCCCCATATGAAAAAAAAAAACGTAGAGTTTGATTTTCTAAAGAGAAACATTTTGAATTTTTGGTTTTCAGAAAGTTTTCAAAGGCACGGAAAAACGGCAGGGGTTTTTAGCAAAGGAAAACAGGACAAAAGGAAAAACAAACAGCACAGCACCGCAGGGCAGCACGGCACCGCAGGACACGGCACAGGGCGCACGACACCACAGGACAACGCACAGCACAGCAAGACACCACGACACACCAGAGCAGCACCACCACACCGCAGAACGCCCAGGGAGACACCACAACGCAAAAGGACACGCCACAGCACGAGGCACCAACAACAGCGCAGGCCACACTGGCGCCGCACGACAGGCCGCAGGAGGGCAAGGCCAACACAAACAGCACCGCAAAACGACAGCAGAGCACGACAGCACAGCACCACACGACAGCACAGCGCCACAGCACACGACACAGGGAAGCAGGGCACCACAGCCAGCACAACAAGGCACCGCAGCGCACAGAGCGGAGAAGACAGGGAACGCACAGCACGAGGAAAAGAGCACCACAGCACGCAGACACCACCACCGGGCCAAAGACAGCACAGCCAACCAACAGCACAACACAGCACAGCACGACAGCCCACAGGAGGGCAAAGCAAGCCCCAACAGCACCGCAACACGACAGCGGAGCACAACAGCACAGCACCACGCGACAGCACAGCACCACAGAACACGACACAGGAAAGCAGGGCACCACAGCAAACCACACCAACCACAGGGAAGCAGACCACCCGGCCAGACAGGGACACCGACACCGAAACACGCCACCAGCAGACAACCACGGGCCACCAGACCCAGCACCGCACCACGGCACACCACAGGAAACAGCACAACACACAGCAGCGCACCACAGCACCAGGCGCCAGCAACAGCACGCACCACACGAACAGCACAACACGAGCGCACCAGCACCGCGAAGCACAGCACCGCACAGAACGGAGAGCACAGGGAACGCACAGCACAGCACCCCGAGACACACACAGCACAAGGCAGAGCGGCGAACAACAGCACGCACCACCGCGCCACGACAAAACACACACAGCACAGAGCACACAGTGCGGGGGAACACCGCAAAACACAGCGCCGCAGAGCACAGGGCCCCAGGGCGACGGGCAGCGCCAGAGGGCACGGCGCAACAAGCAGCGGCACCACACGAGCGCAACACAGCACACGACAGCAGAACACCGGGCGACACAACGCGCAGCAGCGCGGCGCAGCACCGCACCCAGGGAAGCACAGCACAACACGGCACACAGCACCGAGCGGCAGGAACGAAAACCGCGAAACACAAAGGGGGGGGGGGGGGGCAGCAACCACGCGGGAGCAGCCAACAACCAGGCGGAAAGCACGAAAGAGCGACAAGCGCACGGAGAGCCCAGAAACGGAAGGCAAACAAAGCAAACAACGCAAGCGCCAAGGCCCAGGGCACCCGGGGCCGGAAACCAGAGAAAACCGGAGACAACGGGGGCGCACAGAGGAAGAAGAAGAAGGAGGAAAAAAAAAAAAAACACCAAGGCCCCAAGCAAGAGCGACGAAAACCGCGAGACACAAAAGGGGAGGGGGGCGGGGGAGCAACCACCAAAGAGCAGCCAACGGCCAAGCGGGGGACACAAACGAGGCGCGAGCGCGCGGAGAGCGAGGCAGCGGGAGGCCGAGAAAAACAACCAACAAGGAACGGCAACAGCAGCGAAAGAGAGAGGGGCAACCCCGGCCCGGAGGGGGCCAGGCAAAGCAGGAAGACAAAGCGGCCAAAGGAAGAGGTGAGGCGCACCAGAACGCGCCCGAGAGGCCGGCCCGCCCGACCCGGCCAAGCAAAGCACGCACACGAACACACACCACACGGCACCGCCGCCAGCGGACCCCAGCCAGGAGTGACGGGGACCGCCCACCAGCAGCGGAAGTGTAACCCAGCCAGGAGTGGCGGGGAGTAGCACACAGGAACCTCCGCCAGGAGTGGCGAGGAACCCCAGGAACACACCACACACCACAGACCACCACCGCCAACGGACCCCAGCCAGGAGTGGCGGGGACCGCCCACCACCACCGGCAGCGAAACCCAGCCAGGAGTGGCGGGGAGTAGCACACAGGGACCTCCGCCAGGAGTGGTGAGGGACCAACCACACCACACACCAACCACAACCCCACCAACACACCACCGCCACACACCACACACCACACACCACACACCACCGCCGCCGGCGGACCCCAGCCAGGAGTTGCGGGGACCGCCCACCAGCAGCGGCAGCGAAACCCAGCCAGGAGTGGCGGGGAGTAGCACACAGGGACCTCCGCCAGGAGGGGCGAGGGACCAACCACACCACACACCAACCACAACCCCAACAACACACCACCGCCACACACCACACCCCACACACCACACACCACCGCCGCCGGCGGACCCCAGCCAGGAGTGGCGGGGACCGCCCACCAGCAGCGGCAGCGAAACCCAGCCAGGAGTGGCGGGGAGTAGCACACAGGAACCTCCGCCAGGAGTGGCGAGGGACCCCACCAACACACCACACACCACACACCACACACCACCGCCGCCAACGGACCCCAGCCAGGAGTGGCGGGGACCGCCCACCACCACCGGCAGCGAAACCCAGCCAGGAGTGGCGGGGAGTAGCACACAGGGACCACCGCCAGGAGTGGCGAGGGACCAACCACACCACACACCAACCACAACCCCAACAACACACCACCGCCACACGCCACACACCAACCACAACCCCAACAACACACCACCGCCACACACCACACACCACACACCACACACCACCGCCGCCAACGGACCCCAGCCAGGAAAGGCGGGGACCGCCCACCACCACCGGCAGCGAAACCCAGCCAGGAGTGGCGGGGAGTAGCACACAGGGACCACCGCCAGGAGTGGCGAGGGACCAACCACACCACACACCAGCCACAACCCCACCAACACACCACCGCCACACACCACACACCACACAGCAACGCCGCCAACGGACCCCAGCCAGGAGTGGCGGGGACCGCCCACCACCAGCGGCAGCGAAACCCAGCCAGGAGTGGCGGGGAGTAGCACACAGGAACCTCTGCCAGGAGTGGTGAGGGACCAACCGCACCACACACCAGCCACAACCCCACCAACACACCACCGCCACACACCACACACCACACACCACCACCGCCAGCGGACCCCAGCCAGGAGTGGCGGGGACTGCCCACCACCACCGGCAGCGAAATCCAGCCAGGAGTGGCGGGGAGTAGCACACAGGAACCTCCGCCAGGAGTGGCGAGGGACCAACCGCACCACACACCAGCCACAGAGCAAGCGCCAGCCCAGGGAAGGCAAAGGGAGGAACAGCCAGGCCGCCCCCCTCCCCCCCCCCCCCCAAAAAAAAAGGGGGGGCGGGGAAAGGGGGGCCGCGCGAAAAGAGCCCACAGCCCCCAAACCGCCCGCCAGAAACACAGAAGGAGGCCAAACCCCCCACCCAGAGGGCACCGAAGACAAGACCCCCGAACAGGCACAGGGGGACCACCCAGCAAAAACCGGCAACACCAAGCCAGGAACAGCGGCCCACCGAGGAAAGGGGCACCGAAACAAGCAGACACCCACAAAAAAAAAAAAAAAAGCCAGCAGCCCAGCCGAAAAGAAAGGAGACGGGGGGAGAGACCACAAGGCCCGGGGTGGGGAACCCCAGCAACCGGAAAAAAAAAAAAAAAAAGGCGCAAAAAACACACCGCGACAACCCAGCCCAGAAGGGCGGGGCACAGCCGAGACCCGGGCCCAGCACGCACGCCCACACCGCACACCGGAACCGGAAAGGCCGGGGGGCAAGGGAAACACGCACGAAACCACACACGTCCCGAAAGCGGGCCGACACCAAAGCCCAACCACGAACACCACAAACAGCCGGCAAAAGAGGGACAACACCACAAACCGAGCCCAAACACACCCACCCAAGACCCGGGCCACGACGGGCAGGTGAAAACAAAACCCACGACCAACCGGAACCCGGACCCAACCACCAACGCAAGCCAACAGTAGGAAACCCAGTGCCCACAGCCCGGGCACTGAGGCAGCCCGCGCCATGCAGGTGACCCGGCCAAACGAGATCCGGAGCCCGGGGGTAAGGCTGCATCCTAAGGCCAGCGCTGCTTTGGGACTCGAGGCGGAGCGTGCGACACCCAAGCGCCTCGGAACCCTAGTACCAAGAGCATGCATGCATGCCTTGGGAACGGGATACGCCAGGAAGTCCGGTGAACCCCTAGGGTTCCGCCCAAAGGAGGGGACGTGCGCAAGCACGGGGGCACACCCTCCCGGCGAGACAAGCACGTCACGCTGGCGGCGATCAGCCCTCCCGGTGTAGCCCGGGGCCGCTTTGTTGGGGGCCAACAGTCAGGTCTAGCGGGATGTAAGCCGCCTCCCCTCTTCACGCGCGGAGCCTCTTCCTGTTCGTCACAGGGGCGACGCTAGGGGGAACCATGGGGCGCCTCTCCACGACCGAGTGCACCTACCTACCTACCTTGGTGCTCTGGACCTTTCCATATTGCCTTAGTTGGAGGCTCATGTGGCCCTTGGCTCCGAGAATGAGCATTGGCGCCACGGCCATTATGGCCCAAATTTTAGAGGAAAAGTCGTCCTTTCAGGCGACCATGGTTTGGTACGCATTGAACTGCGTGGAGCCATCGTTGAGCTGGCCCCAAAATCGAAGATGGCCTAGGGCTTTTGGTCTTGTGAGCATTATACTAGGTTTTTTCCGTTCATTCTTGGAAGCGCACAAAGCTAGCATTTGCGCACTATTTTGACTTGGGTTTTTTGCACCCATGTGTGTCCAAAAACACCCCTATAAGCCGCTTCCCCAAAGGAAGCGATATGCCTATGTGAGAGGGGCATGAATGGAAGGCAAAGGGGGGAGATGTAGAGTTCCCTACGAACTCATGGTCTGTGAGAACTATGAGTTCGGTCGCTTGACGGAAACGTTTGCGCGTCCATTTTCTCCCAGAGTCGACAACAAAATACTCTTGTGAGCATACCATACATATGATTTTACGATGTCGCCAGATCCCAAAATTCAGTTGCCGTACTACCGCTGAAACCGCCGCGGTCGCGATTTTCCCGCCGCCGCAAGCAATTTTGGCTCATTTTGCGAGATTTGTGCCAATTCTGTGCGCAGTTAAGCAGATTTAAGAAGCGCAATGTGCCAATCGCAATCATATCCTGCTCCTGTGACCAAATGAGGGTCATCCCATCAACCTTTAGGGAGATATTTCCAAAATACCGCCTTTTCGGGCCTTTTTTGGCACTTTTTCACGAAGAAACTGGCATAAGTGGATTTCGGGGAGGTCTCATGAGATTTCAAATGGGTCAAGGTTCTCCCTAAGGTTAGTTTGGCCTTAGCAAACCACAACATTTGACCCTAAATGGTGGTGCATCAAGATAATTGAGGGGCGGGTGCCAAAATTGCCCCAAAACAGCCATATTTGCCCTTTTTAACTTGTAAATCTCGCATAAGTAGATTTAGGGGAGGTATCATGAGATTTCAAATTGCTCACCCTTGTTGCTAAGGTTAGTTTGGCCTTGGCAAAACACCATATGTGACCCTACATGCTCTTGAATCAAGATGTATCAACGGCGGGTGCCAAAATTGC